>OY728121.1:1438171126-1440571126 GCA_963277665.1 Viscum album
GGTAATTATGGGTTATTATAATTTGGCTACATTATAGTAATTAAAAGAATATGGTTTTAGAAAAAGGACAACCCTCTTACCTAGTGACAAACCATCACATCAGGTAAGGTCATGGGGCTTGAACCCAAAATCGAAGGATGATAAGTGTTTAACACCTAAAAATGACTTACATGATATCTGGGTTAATATGTCACTACATTTAGTTAAATGATATGATAGATAAATGTTAATGTTGAACCGTTGGTGTTTCTATTGAGGTTTAGAGATTAATGTATTATATTTGATAACTTGTGATAACCATATTTGTTTTGTAAAATATTTATAAATAGACAGAAATACTTTTCACTATTTTACGGATCTTATGACTAATTAAAAGATAATTTTTGTACTTAAGGAATAAAAAAATTCATCATGGATATTCATTTATTATAGTATGAAATGAATTTGAAAATGATCCAAGCACAAAAAAAACATGAAATATTGACTATTAAATTGAAATATTTCAAGTAAGTATATTTTCATATATTCTCAGTCTAGATGTTAAAGGAATTCCTCAACTCTATGAAAAGGATATTAAAACAAAATGTTATCCTAATAATTTCATTTATGTTGAACCAATGGTTTTTAAATAATCATATATTTACGTTTTTAGGTTCTTAACCTTCCATTTATCATTAATTTTCTTATGATCAATGACCTCTATCACTCTTTATAATTATTTATTCTTTTCTTCCATGTCCATATCTTCACTTTCCACCAATGTTCTCTTACTTAGAAACCTAGTTATGTGTTATTCCATCTGACCAATGTACTTACATTTCTCTCTTATCAAGAGGTTTTTTTGTTAACCATTTTTATGATGTGGGTTTTCAATAAAGGTATTTTAAAATGTAAAACCCTTGATTATAAATATAAAGATTAAATTGCAAGGACAAAATTTATTTAGGAACGATGTAATACCCTGAGTTCTTTAAAATAGTAACACCATGTTTGATTCCTTGTATGAAAAAAATCACCAAGATTAGAAGAGAATATAACATCATAAAACTTTATGATATTTTTAATTTTATATAAATTAAATCTCTTTTATTGCTTGTGATGCATGCAACACTGGGTTTAAACCAATCATGATACTCTATTAAAATATTATTATGTAATCATAACCCTTATCAACTAGCTGTTAAATTGGTGGGAATAAATAGTAATAAATAAATTATAAAATTATATTATTTACACATGTATAAAATAAATTTAATGGATATATATTGATTATAAATAAAATAATAATCCTTTGAAGGAAAAACGAATGTTTTCTGAAAAACATTATTCTTTCTAAAATATGGGTTAGTCGCGCTTAATGCACAAAATTTAAAGGTAAATTTTAAAAATTTTAGAAAATTTATTTTAAAAAAAAGTATTTATTTTTTCCATAATTATATCAAAATTATCTTAGGGGGATTTTTTTGATATTTTTCTAAAATGATTCATTTTTTAATGAATAGTGAAAATTCCAATTTTTACTAAAAATTTCCTTATCATTTAAATTATTAAAAAAGTTAAATTATATATTAAGTTTTTTTTAATGTAAAATTAGTTCAATTGTATTATAATTTAACTAATTTAGGTCATTGGGATCAATTTCATATTAAATTTTGATATTAAAATCTTATATACTTATGAGAATTTTCTCTTTGAAAACCCGCTTTTTCATCGCGTATAAGGGTATAATTTTTAATTGACTTATGAAACTTTTATAAATTTAATTTTAAAAAATAGATTCCATATTTGTAATCATAATAAAATATATTATATAATAATTTTAACTTAATTTTTGAACAATATAAATAGTGAAAATAGTAAAAATCAGTTGATGGGATTAAGGTAAAAATTGGTTTACTGTGGGGTTAAACTAAGTAGATAAGGGTTAAAATGACCTAAGAACTTGTAAAAGTTTTATTGGATGGAAATATTTCCCAATTATAATATCCAAAATTTGAACCTAATGTTAATTTTAATCTTTTTTCATGTGAACGACTTTATCATTTTGGATTCTTTTGGGAAATTGCCAAGTAATTTCCAAGAGGGTTCCCTTTCCCCACTTATAAAAGGGAACCCCCTACCCTCACTTATTCACACAAACAGGGACCATTAGTTTGACCAAACCATGAATAAATCTTCCCCCAACATACTTAGATATATCATAGAGCTTCTTGTCCTCCCAAAAGACCATCCCTATGGTCTTTAAGGGGTGATCCAAAGGAGGTATCTCTTAGAGAAGGTAATTAGTAATCTTAATGAAGCTCGTTCATTTTCTTTCTTCGTTTTCCACCAAAATTTTTTCCATTAGGTGATTTACCAAACCCGCACTTACGAATTTAGTACTAAAACATACCATGTAATTTTTTTGATTAAAAATAAATTGAACAATACAGAGTATATTATTCAACTGAGCATCTTTTTCAGTCCAGGTTTTGGAAAATCAGGAAAATACCATACATAATATCAAATTACTAAACAAAAATTTAAAAAATTATTAGATTCATGTGTTCTAACTTCTTAAATTAATTCATCCACATTAGAACTTCCAGAAGACCTATGAAAAATATTTTAAAACCTTGGATTATCATAAAATTACACAGAAAGGGGTTTTAAAACCTGTGACAAATATTTTGATAATTCCTTTGGAAACATTTTTTTTTCAAATAAAAAATATTTTATATTATAAATATATATTTTTAAAATAATAAGATGTCTTTTTTATGAAAAATACTTTTCAAAACATTCTAGTAATACTTATAATTTTGAAAACCATTGAAAAACACCCTTTAAAAAAATACTTAGATTTCTCGTTAAAACCCGTTTTAAAATAATAATAATTTTATGGATTAAAATTATACTTATAAAATATTAATAATTTTTTTAAACTATAAATATATCTTATTGGAAAAATTTCTATTTAGTTCATGGGTTCACTCCCCAATCCTCATCTTCTGATTTGATATCCAAGTGCCAAATTTTAAGAAAACCTTTTTAAAAGACCTACCTTTATCAATATTAACCCATTAAAAACCTTTCAAAACATTTAATATATTATTTTAATAGAATAAAATCATTGAATTAATTGTAATATTAATAAAAATATATATTTTAGGATAAATCCATTTTTTTAGAAAATAATTACTTACTTTTAAAAGACACGAACATAAACGCTTTGAAATTTAAACAAAATCATGTACTAAAATCCATAAAATATCGATAACAATAATAGATGATGTAAAGATATACTAAAATTAATGAAAATAAAATATTTTCCTTAATAATATAAAATTATATTACAAAAATAATACTTCCAAAATAATCCCCTTACGTTGAGTCAGACTCGTCGCATTCAATTTTTTTATCTTCCACTTCTTTAGACAATCTCTCTACTTAACACCTTAAGACCACAAAGGATATGGTTATTCCTAAAATAATACCTCTATAATGTGGATAGTGAATTTTATAAGATAATTTCTAAGTATGGATTATATAGAAGGCTCAAGGTGGTGGAATTAAGTAGAGGAAGGGGTGCACTTTTATAATTGAGGTGAGGAGAACATTCAAAATTTCCTCAAAATATTAAAATATATTAAGACTATTCTAGATAGAAAAGATTAAAATAGCCTCTAAATGTAAAGGGGATAATATTTTAGACTATATATTATCTCCATTTTAATTGTTTATTATTTTTTTATTTTTAAATAATTTAATAAAATATTATATTCATTAAATATCATTATTGTCAATTTTGATACTATTCATTACTTGGACATTAATAATATCAAGATACTAATATATATTTGAAAAAATAATTTCAATACATCCATAATATGTCATATTATTCTATAAAATTCATGTATCACTTTAATTAATTTAACTTATATTACTTTTAGTATTTTAAATATAATTTATTTGACTTTTCCATTAATTGAATAATTAATTCATTGTCGTTGTGTAGTTATTTAAAGTAATTATATATTCACTAAAAATTACAAATAAATTACTATGAAATAGATAAATATTTTAGTTTTTCAAATAGTATTTATATTTTAACAATTGTTATAGATAAAACCATATTATAAATGTTATATTTATTTAAAACAAGAGTATGACATGTTTGAATTTTATTTTAATAAAATACAATAAGGGTCAAACAAATTTACTAATGGGAAAAATGGTTATAAATCCAAAAATTGAATTATTATTGACAAAATTTACTCATAAAATAAAATTCAGTCATGTTTTGGTGTAATTTAATGGTTCTTGTCATTTTAATTACAATAATTTTATTGATTTTTTCATTAATTAAATAATTATTGCATCATTGTTTTGTAAGAATTTATGGGATTTATTTCTTCTATAAAAATTAAAAATAAATTAACAATATGAATATAAATATTTTTTATTTAATATTACTATTTATGGACAAATATATCTTCTTGAATAGCACATATTAAAAATGTTATAATAATTAAAAATCATTGTGTGAACAATTTGACTTTCTTTTAAATAAAATACTATAAGGGTATTAATATCAACCAAGTGGATCCAAAAGGTCCTAAATTATACCAATGGATAGTTAGGGTAGAAAAATACTAATATAATAATATTTAGTAATATTTTTCTGTCGTTTGATGGTTCACATATTTTTATTAAAATATTTTTATTGATTTTTTCTTCTACTTTCTCAAGCACCATGTCAATGTTGCATAAGCATTAAGGGTAATTATTTCATATATAGAAATTAAAACAAAGTTTCTACCATAAAATTAAATTAATTAGTCTCAGTATATTCCTTTTTATTTGTTCATTATGTACAATTACTAATATCCATGTCCTGAAAGCTAATTTAATTTGTTAATTTGACATTTCTTGCATTGGGAAATCATTGTAAAAGAATTTGGATAAGATTCATGTTATATAAGTCAAATATTAGAAACTATTAGTCAAAATCATCATTTATTTATGATATTTAATAATCAATCCTTGGAAACACTTTTTACGTCTAAATTAATATTTTTAATGCATTGAATTTGACTTTTCCATGTTGTATAGGTACTTCGTCGACAATGAAAATGATTTTCTAATTTATAATGAAATAAATTATAATTTACATGTTATGAATTAGTTTTGTAAAATGTTTGTATTATAATATAATAATTTATTAATTCCTAAGTTTAATAAATTTTATATCATAATTATTTCTTGATGATATCACAAAAGACACTTTATTTCATAAATTAACTATTATCTTTACTATTTAAAAAAATAACTTTTTCTAAAAATTTTCAAATTTTCACCATAGGAAAATTTGATATGTTTATTTCAAAAACAAAGTTAATTTTATGAAATAAATTTTCAAATAATTCTATAAATTAATTAAAATATTCATTTATAAAAAACAATATAAATCATTTTTGAAGAAAATGTATTTTAGAAGATTAAAATGACTTTATTAAAAATTATATTACTATTTTGTTATAATTTACCAATAAATTTATGTTTATTAGAAACTAAATATTTATTTCATAAATTATTAATTTTTATTCATACCCACTAAATTAAGGGCTAGATTATAATGGTCATGTTTAAATAATAATATTTAGTTGTTTATTTAAGATTGATATGGCATATCTTATATGCTATTGAAAACAATATTTTATTTTAAAGAAACTAATGATGTTAAATAATAACCCACTTAATAGAATTGTGACCTCAAAATTCATTCGTCATACTTAAGAAAATTATGAATTTCCATATTTATAATTAGGGAAAACTATATTTTTAAGGGTACTTAATTACCTATAAGTTTAAAAGAAAATACTACCATTTAAATTTTTCCTCAAACAAAAACACCTAATATCCAAAGTTTTCTAGACCATTCCTCTGATAAAAAATGTGACATCCTGAACCCGCACTTCTGGATTTAGTACTAAAATATACTGTGTAATTTTTTTATTAAAAATACACTGAACAATTCACAATACATTATAAAACTGAGGATCTTTTATGGTCTAGGTTTTAGAAAATTAAGAAAATAACTTACATAATATCAAAGTTCACAAAAAAATAATTATAAAATAACTAATTGGATTCATGTGTGATAACTACTTAAACAATTCAATCAATATTAGAACTTCTAAAAGACCTGTGAAAAATATTTTAAAACGTGGGATTAGCATAAAATTACTAAATAAGGGGTTTTAAAATTAGTGAAAAATATATTGAAAATTCCATTGAATACATTTTATATCAAATAAATTTTTTTCATTATATATATATATAAATTTTCAAAATAATAAGCTATTATTTTTAGGAAAAATAATTTTGGAATATCTTTTAATAATACATACTATTTTGAAAACCATTCAAAATCACCGTTTAAAAAAATACTTGAATTTCTCCTTAAAAATATTTTGAAAATAATAATACTTTTATGGATTAAAATGACATGTATAAAATATTAAGATAAACTTGTGTCCACTAGGAATATCTCTTATAGTAGAACATCCCATTGAGGTTTTGGGTTCACTATCCATTCCTCATCATCTCGTTTTATACCCAAGTGCCAAATTTTAAGAAAACATTTTTAGAAGATCTTCCTTTCCCATTATTAACCCTTTAAAATCCTTTCAAAATCTTACATATATTATTTTAAAAGAATAAAACAATGTAATAACTTCTAATATTGAAAAAAATATCATTTTATTTTAAATATAGTTTTTTCTAAAAATAATTACTTGTTTTTAAAAGGCATGAACATAAATTCTTTCAAATTAAAATCTAAATCATGTATTAAAATTTATAAAATGTAAATAAAAATAATATATGATGGCAATATCTACTTTCATGAATTAGAATAATATATTTTTCTTGAAAATATAAAATTCTATTATAAAAAAATACTTTCAAAATAATCCCCTTGAGTCTGAATCGTTACATACGTTACATTATCCACTTATTCTTCATAAAATCTCTTTTCTTAAAACCTTAAGAACACAATGGATGGTTTTATTTCTAAAATAAGACCAAAAGAATGTGTAAATGGAAGTGGAGAAGATATTTTGATAGAGTATGGACGATATTGATGGCTCAAGGTGGTATAATAAAGTGAAAGGAGGGGTGATTTTTATAATTGAGGTGAGTGGAACTTTTAATGATCCGATTTTTTACTGAATTTATTTTTAGATATTATTTGGGAAAATTACAAGATGAAGAATTAAGTCAGTGTGTGATTACGAGGCCCAGTGTGCCCAAAATAAATCTTTGAATAAAGTTAAAATTTTAATTAAAATCACTTGGGCGATGAAATTTGAACTTTAATATCATTTAAACGGATGCCTAGATCAGAAATCTGAGGGCACCATTGTGTTCAGAATAATGAATTTACTTTATTTGGGGAATAACATTGTTTGGAGTGGGTCAGTCAAAAAAGTTATATTTTTGATGTAGACATCATTAAAATATTTTAAATAGAAATATTTTTGACGCAAAAAATATTTGTTAGAGATAAAGAATTATTTCCATAACCCTGGAGCTCCCATGAGGCAAAGAGGATATGCTCTCTCTTGACGAAGAATGCCGAGGAGTCGGTTTTTGAAATCACATCATGGATCGAGATCGTTCTTCAACGGATCGACGACGACAATGACACAACTTCTCTCTTCGCCAACGATCAAACCAAATCTAGGAAGGGTGTTTGGATTCAATTTTTTTACCCCATTCTTGATTTCTAAATGAAAAATGCACATCAACCCAAAAACATGTTGACCCGTGACTCAATCATTCTTGCAGGAGGGTTTTGACTATGGGATGATTTTTTGGGAATTGAAATTCTGTTCTGGTTTGTTATTTTAGATCCTTCTAATGAGAGAATATCAATGACCTAAAGGACAATGTAAGAGGTTTATTCCTCAATTTGTTACATGTGTTTTTCTTCTCTATTTTGACTCATGTTTTTTTTCATTCTTCATGGGGTAATAAACAATGGTTTTTTTCATATTCGTCTCACAACACAACAATCCCAAATCAATGATCCGACCACATGATGAACTGATATAGTTGAGAAAATGACGACAAAAGATGGATCTTAGCGACCTAGAAGATACCTCCATTGAATAATTTTCTGGTGGGATGAGTGGCAACATGAATTCGAGCCCTCAGTGATGAAGAACATGACCAAAGAATCCCAGAACCTCTTCTAGATCAAAAATCAGACCACCAGAGTGGGTCTGGTGGCCCGCGGAAGAATCCACGAGCACACCGGATAAGGAATGTGGCAGAGAAAGCCACATCTATGAGGATTACCTTGTGTGATAAGTTGGTTACTTTGTGATATGATAGGTAAAGCTGGACATCAGACTCAGGCCATGGGCATGCAGGATCAACGGATGGCTAATCCGACCGCATGGCACAGAGTGGACATGGCTCGCCACCACATCTAGGGAAGATTAAACCGGCCCACTCAAGAGGACCAGGCCCAGCAGGTCAGGTAGACCTATAGGGTCAGGTCAGACCTGGGCCAGGTTGGCGGACCTCGGGCCGGGTCAGGTCGGGTCGATCTGGCCGGATGAGACCAGGCCCGGACCCAACTGGTTCGTTTTCACTAAAAAACCCATAAATTTCAAACAGAGTGTCTGTTTTATGAGCTGTATGTGGTGTTGGGAACCTTGAGATGAGATATTCTTTTTGAGATACTCTAACTAAGATTTTTTGGAAGTTGACAGGTGGACTAATGGTTTGAGGAGTGGGTCTTGTCCGTACAAGTAGTCCTTGATAGGAATAAGGGTGGTTCATATAAAGAGATGCTAGAACTGTGCTCCCCTAATGATTTAGGATTTGGGTATTCTTTAACTATATGCTTAGGTAGAGACAAGACTCCCTAAATCCTATTCATAGGTTCATTTACTTTGGATAGTTTCTTCTTGGGGTGTTACTCCCCTGATGGACAAGGGTTCAGGTTTCCCCATAATTGGCATATCGATAGAGTAGGTACTCCCCTAACAAGATGGGTAAATGTCCTCTATTATAGGATTTGGTACTCCCCTTTCATGCCCAAGAGTGGTTCCTCTATCCTGGGGTTAGTAATCCCCTGACATACTAGGGTGCGGGTCCCCCCATAGCAAACAAACTAACAAAATCATTACTCCCTTTTCATACCAGGGTGCATGTCATCCATTTACTGAGTTGTACTCCCATACTAGGTAGGGTGCGGGTCCTCAATATATGAATTAGTACTGCCTTGTTGTATTAGGATGTGGGTCCTTCATGAGTAGCATTCCTCTATTAGAAACACGGTGTGGGTCCTCACTTACGAAGTCGAACTACCTTGTTTTTGAGTACCGGTAGGGAGCGGGTCCTCTGTTAGAGTTGGAGCTCCCTCGACTGTAGTACACCACTAGGAGGAACACCCCCCTCCATTTCATGTGAACATTACCTAGATAGGAACTAGTGATCCCTTGAGAGACTGTGGTTTGGGATACTCCTTTAAAGAGTAATTGAGGTTTCACAGGTTAATCTACAGTAGTGCTCCCTCAAATGTATGTAGTGGAGAGGGGTGGGCCTCCTCACTTGGGTTTCCTTAGTCATTCGTTGGGATTAAGAAAATGATGACTGAAACTTTGGTGCTAGGCACTAGAGATGGACCTTGGAGGATGTTCCTGGGGGAGCACATCCTCTCAAACGTACCATTAGGAATAGTAGAGTTGTTCCTAATGATGTATATCTCTTGGAAAGGTTCCATCAGAGATGGATGAGCTCATGGAGTGTGCCCTTCTGGTTTTATGGGTTACGATTTGGGAGTTCAATGAGAATCCTGAAGCCAGCTATGAGGTTGGTACCTCATGATTCTTAGTGTCTGAAATGAGTATATATTGATATTCTTGGTACATGTATGGGTATATACCTTTATAGAGATGACTATTCTTTTATTTGTGATTTTCCCTTTTTCTTTACCTTCGTGGTTTTTTGGTATCCTATTGAGTATTGTTTTACTCACCCCTACGCGAGACTTACTTGCACGTGTCATGTCTTGTGCAGACGACCAACGCTTTGTCAGAGTCCAGGGAGGACCGGGACCAGGTGGTGCTCAATGAGATTAGACAAACGAGGCATACTCTTACGACTTCAGGCATCTACCCTTAACCAACATTTTAGGTAGGGTTTTTGGAAAATGTGCTATAGGGACTTAAGGTTTTACATGTGTTCTGTCTTTATTTTAGTGGGACTTCATTCTAGGATAGTTTTACACCCTTTAATTTACTTTATGTTGCACTCTAGTTGTGTTTTACTTAGTGGTTTTCATGCATAGATTACTTGGATTTTTACTTTTCAGAATTTGTGGGCTTGGAGATGTGTGTGTGAATACAAGTACATAGGAAATTCATCCAATGTTAGTGATATTACTACTCTGTGTTATTCACCATCCCCTGGCTTATTGGAGGTGGGATTGGGGAGTCGCAACACGATCCCCTCTCGGATGGGTCATGATAGAGTGGTATCAGAGGCAATTTGGTTCCACATTGGGACCATGAGCCAGTGAGTTTGGTTTGTGGAAATAGTATTAAGTGTTTCGAGTTTGGATTTCAGGCCAATGACTCTAGTGTCGGTGTGTCAGCCAATATATCCAAACACCGGGACTCTTGACACCTGCTTCTCGACTCGGTACATGAAAACACTGGTTATAGGTAAATGAATGGTACATACATCATATAGGAAGGGTTTGTGCTTTACACGTACTTATTGAGTCAGATCTCCATATATACTTTATTGAGCATGGTTCATCTTGATCTATATCTGGATGCCTCATCATAGATAGCCATCTAGGATTCCATTGTGTGACCACAAGGATGGTACCCCTAATGATGAGGCATAAGTACAAGGACTAGTATTAGAGATATCCCCACTGGGCGGTTCACTAGTGATGCCACCACCTGTTGATCAGTAGTTTCTACCAGTTCTCCCATTTGAGGTTTAATACAGGCTTAGTGAGTTGTATGAGTTCTAGAGGCTGTGACCACCTAGGTTTCGAGGGGAGATAGATCCTCAAGTAGCTGAGGATTGGCTAGAGGCAGTCACGTGTGTCTTCCGCCTTGTGAGAAAACTGCCCAACCAGATGAAAGTCCTATCCATGAGCCTTCTTCGGGGCTCAGCAAGATGATGCTAGAGCTTATTGATCTAGAAATATGAGGAGGTGAACCTCTCTTGAACATACTTTAAGCACCTATTCAGGGAGGAGTTCTTTCCAGTGACGTTTTGCTCTGTGCGTATACAGGAGCTACTACACCTAATACAGGGAAGCTTGAATAAAGGTTGGTACTCACTGATATTCATTGATTTATCTCACTGATATATGAACATGGTGAAAAACTCATACTTTAGGGCCTAGAACATTGATCAGGGACTACACCTGGAGATCAGGGTGTCGATGATATCCCTTATCATTCCAACATATGTTGGGGTGCTAGAGAGAGCCCTGGTGGTTGAGTGTTTTCTAGATGAGGAGCAGATGGATGCGACCTACATCAGAGGTCATGATATAGAGTTTCCTGTAGGAGCTAGAAGATGACAGGTGATAGGATCGTGGCGTAGTAGGCATACCCATTCCAGATCACAAACACGTGGTTCTATGGTGCAGGATCTACACCGGGGAGTAGATCATCCATGGGAGAGGCATTTTTACGCTTGCGATGGCTAAGGGAATCTCACTAGGGATTTTCTAACCCACCGTGCTACTGGAAGAGAGCCAGCGGATGAGCCGCCTTGGTAGAGAAAACACTTGGAGCATGGAGTTCTGTAAGATGTAGGGCAAGGAAGAGGATCTAGAATAGAAGCTGTAGGTGACAGAAACTTTGCAGTGATTCCCCCACCACCCCTAGTTGGTCCGCACTAGGCTCTGTGAGCTGGAGGCCGTGGTCAAGGAAAGCTGCACGAGGTCATGGCTTATGAACCAGAGACTACAAGAGAGATCTAAGGTACAACCCATGTCTTTTCCTTTTTCTATCATATGAATGGACATAGGTTCTTGTTGTTCTCCTTATATCGTGAGTTTTGTTTGATAATTAGAGGTTTCAGTCAAACAGTGAACTTGACCCTCACGCTTAGAGACTCCTATTGGAGGAGACCTGATAATCACACACTAGTGCCAATAGTGTGACCCAACTCATGGAAAAAGTTTTGTAGTTGGGATATCTTGGTTGAAGCATCGAGGCCTTACAATTCCATTCTCGGTATAGCCTACTACTATTCATTCCCAAATTGACTATTTTAGCCGAAGGGTGTAGTGTGTCCACGATGATGAAATAGGGTTTCCTTGTCGGTGAAAGGGAAACCCAGGAATCATAGGGTGGAACATCAGAAAGGTCTTACTGAGAAGTAGGTTCGTGAAACCTAGTATTGGGGTATGGCATGAGAATCCCTTGGTCTTGTGTATTCTGGGAGAGGTTTTTCGATGAAGCATTGGAGTAGATCCTGGCCCTGCTAGTGGAGTTTTTCTACTTGACTTCTTTTTCATGGGATCATTTATGTGGTGGAAGAGCTATACCCCATGATATTTCCATAGTATAGAATGGTTGATTACTATCCCGACTTGGTTGGGATGCCACTAGTGGGTGAGGAAGTGTTTCTGTTTTAGCAAGCTGTGTTGTAGCTAGAGGTTGTAGACAAAGGGCCTAGTAAGACCCAATGTTCACTCTTGGGCAGGCCTGTTTTGTCCATAAATACTCTTATGTGTTCATCATCAACCTAGAATGTGTAAAACTTATGGAGGTTGTTGTATAGTTCATCCTAGGGCGGATGTGAACTATGGAGTTCTGTCAGTATATAAGTCAGGTTAGCGTGGAGGGGAGCCACTAGACCCCATGACAACAGATATACTATTGTGATTGGTGCCTTGCCACATGTCGCAGCTAAAGATACTTGTACCGTTATTGCATTGTGTTGGCCTAGAATAAGTTGGAAATGAGAGTGGTTGATCTAAGTGGTTCCTTAGAGTGAGTGTTTGTAAGGAACAGAAAGACCCCTGATGTGCTCGATCGTGTGGGAGCCCAGTAGGGGGATCAGTTTTCCCTCCCTTGAGTGTAGGTATTTTCTTTTCAGGATTAAAAATACATAAGGTCGTGATAATTTAATGACCTTGATTTTTCCCAAATTTATTTTTAGAATTTTTTTGAGAAAATTATGAGACCGATTGCTGAGACGGTGTGCGATTCTGAGGTTCGTTGAGCATGAAATCAATCTTTGAATAAAGTCAATTTTTTAATTAAAAGTGCTCGAGCGGTGAACATTGAACATTAATATCATTAAAAAGGATGACAAGATCCGAAATTTGAGGAAAACATTGCATTCAGAACAATGAATTTAACTAAGGTGGTGCCTAACAAATTCTGGCACATGTCAGATGAAAAGGATAGATTTTTGATGTAGAAGTCATTAAAATATTTTAATAAAAATATTTTTGATGAAAAAGAGATTTTATTTTTAAGAAATATTTGTTAGAGATCTAGGGTTATCACCATAACCCTGAAGCTTAACTAAGGACAAGAGAGATGATCTATCTTACTGATGAATGTCAGAGAATTGGTTTTGGAAATCATATTGCAGATCGAGATCATTCTTCGATGGATCGACGATGACAATGATGCAGCTTTGCTCTTATCTAATGATTGAATCAAGTCCTGGTAGGGTGTTTGGTTTTGATTCTATTTTATCTATTATTGATTTATAAATTAAGAACACAGATCAACTGACTAACAGGTTGACCCATGACATGATCGTTCTAATGGGAGGGTTCTAACTGTGGGATGAATTTTCGGGAAATAAATTTATATATTTTTTTTCTGATAAATCCATATAGTGAGGGTGAATCAATTTCATAATGAAAATGGTAGAGGTTAATTCCTCGATTTTTTACATGTGTTTTTAATCTCCCCTTTGACCCGTGTGTTATTAGCATTTTTTCACGGGGTTATGAACAACAGGTCGTTGCATATCCGTATCACATTGCAACGATCCCAAATCAGATATCTGGCCTCATGATTACATAATAGAGGTGCCAAAGTGACAATGATGGATGGATCAAAGCGACAAAGAAGATACCACCATTCACTAATTTTCCAGAGGGATGGGTCACAACATGAATTTGAACCCCTTGCGATGAAGAATGTGACTCGAGGATCCCAAAACATCTTTTGGATCGAAAATCAGAAACCAGAGTGAGTCCGGTGGCCCATGGGAGAAGCCATCGCGGCATAGGCGGTGACGACACATGGAGGCAGCCACATGCCAGTGTGGTGGAAACCGTGTCTATGTAGCTGCCCACATGGGTGAAGGCCAAGGCATCATGATACAGTGGGGCGATCCGGACCCGCGGATCATGCCGTGGGTGTGCGGGATCCACAGCTGGCCAAACTGACCGTGTGGCATGGAGCAAACACGGCAAGCTGCCATGTTCGGGGCAGATCGAACTGGCCTGCTCAAGAGGGCCGAGCCTAGTAGTTTAGGCCAATCTGGAGGGCCGGTTCAAACCTAGGATGGGTTATGACCGGGTCGGGTCGGCAAACCCTGACCCGAGTCGGGTTGGGTCAGTCTAACCAGGTCAGAGCGGGCCCAGACCCAAATGACCCCTTTTCACTAAAAGACCTGTTACTTTCAAAAGGAGAATCCATTTGACGAACCTTCTGCGACGTTTGGACCATTGTGATGAGAATAGCTTTCTCAGATACTCTATGTGAGTTTTTGTGTAAGTTTACGGATGACCTATTAATTCTAGCAGTGGGTTATCCTCATACAAGCAGACCTTGAGAAGAATCAGGGTGGTTCATATAAAGAGAATCTAGGAGGGTATTCTCCTAAATATTTTGGGTGTGGATATTTTTTATCTCTCTTCTTAGGTAGATATGGGACTCTACACATTGTGGGTTCGGGTTCATTACCTTTTGGTAGTTTCCTCTATGGGTGTTACTACCCTGATGGACTAGGGTGAGATTTTCCCTAATTTAGTGTATCAATAGAGTAGGTACTCCCCTACCGGGTAGGGTGTGGGTCCTCTATTATAGGATTTGGTACTCCCATGTCATGCTAGGGAGTGGGTCCTCTATCTTGGGGTTGGTACTCCCTTGACATACTAGGGTGCGGGTCCCCCATAGAAAACAAATTGAGAGAGTCGGTACTCTCCTTTCATACCAGAGTGCGGGGCCTCTAGTCACTGAGTAGTTCTCCCCTACCAGGTAGGGTGCAGGTCCTCAATATATGAAGTAGTAAACCCCTGATGTATCATGATTTGGGGCCTTCATGAGTAGAACTCACCTTTTAGAACCAGGGAGGGAGTCCTCACTTATGGAGTTGTACTCCCCAGTCTCCGAGTAGCGGTGGGGAGTAGGTACTCCATTGGAGTTGGAGCTCCCTCAACTGTAGGACACAACTATGAGGAGTGGTCCCCTCCAATTGATGTGAACATTACCTAGATAGTAAATAGTTCTCCCTCGACAGACTATTGTGTGGGATACTCCTTGCAAGAGTGATTGAGGTTTCATAGGTTAGTTTGGATAAGTGATCCCTCAATTGTACGCAGTAGCGAGGGGCAGGCGTCTTCACTTTTGTTTCCTTAGTCCTACGTTGGGCACAAGATAATGATGACTGAACCTTTGATGCTGGGAACTAGAGATGGAACTTATAGGATGTTTCCGATGGAGAACTTCCACTCAAACATACCATTAGAAATGGTAGAGTTGTTCCCAATTGAGTATATCTCTCGGACGGGTTCCATTATGAGAGGAACAGTTTGGGATATACCTAACACTGAGAGGGGGGGTGAATCAGTGTTGGGGACTTTTTGAACCAATTTAAACTTTTATCCTTATACCTCTAGACCTGTTAGGATCTTGATTCTCTTATTCTCTTTTCCCTTTCTCATGCAATAATAGAAAGAGGTAAATATATGTACACAATATTTTTACAAGGTTCACCACTCAATAAGAGTAGCTACGTCCTTTCCATGAATGGGTATGACCATTGCATGGATTCTCCATTATATTGTGATATTCTTTTACAATGGAGTGGCTAAGAAAACAATCCTCTAGCCAGTGTGAGTCCCTACACTTTGGAGGGGGGTGGGACACAATCCTCTTCCCTGGACTGGTGATGGCCTAGTCCAAATTGCAGCCTCTAGCTGGTTCTTTATACTACCTATAGAGATAGTCTCTTGCAGCCTCTAGCTGGTTCTTTATACTGCCTCTGAAGACAGTATTCTCTCTGTTAAAAGAGTTTGCAACACCAAAAGAGTATTTCACCTGTTGAGAACTATTGGATGTCACAGTGCTAATTTATTCTTCCTCTATTCAATTATTACCTGCCTAGAAGCATGCAGGTAAACAACCACTTCTTTATCTGCAACAAACTTGAAAGTTGCACAATCTTCTTCTCCTTCTTCTTCAGTGAAAAACTTGCTACACTGAGATCACTTCTACTTCTATCTACTGGTATCACAAAATACCTTTGTGATTATCAGAAAAATGAAGACCTTCTCATCTTAGCATCATTAGAATTAAACTGCCCTGAATAATTGTCAGCCTTCAGTTGGGCATACTCTGTTCTTCTTCTTCTCTTCTTTCTCTTTGACATAGTATAATTACAGTGTCTTAATCTCTTTCTTCAATTCTCAATACCAACATAGGAGTGTATTGGTATTCTAACTTCTTCCTTGGTGAAGATATGAATTCAATTGCACATCTTGTTATTCTTCACTTCACAATGCACAACGATAGTGTTAAAAACTAGTCGTGTGAGTGCGGTTCAACTTCTCTTTCTGAAATCGAATGGTTCACAGTTATTTCTTCTTTGCAAAGCTGCTTCGAGAGTTCTATGCACCTAACGAAGGCCTGCGAGACCCTCAAATTTTTCGCGCACCCTTCTAGGTGTCTTGCACATAAAATTCAAGCCTTACGCGTAAAAACACCTTTTGGCATGAAAAACCTTTTTCGCACAACTCTTCTTTTTCACACAGAACTTCCAATTTCGTGCAGCAGTTCCTTTTTCATGCAACACTTCTTCATTTCACGCAATACTCTATACTTCAATTTTTCCACACGCCAGAGCTCAAAATTTTTCTATGTGTCGAGTCACACCTAATGAGAGGGGTTCACCTCATATTTATAGGCATTTTTGACCTTGCACGTAAAACCCCTTCCTGCGCGTAAAACTGTCTCTCACTTCTTTAGATTACGCGCACCTTCCTAGATTTTTCTCACACCTCATGACATTTCCATTTTTCATCATTCTAAGCATGAAGTACCAATTGTGCGCAAAATTCCACACTACGTTCCATATTGTGCGCAAAACCAATATTTCATGCAACCTCTTTTTCGTGCACTCGGACCAATTTTCACGCAGTCCATGCCTTGGCCATATTTTCCTGTGTTGGACTCGGAGCTCCACTTTTGCACAAAATTCTAAACCACATTCAATATTGCGCGCAAAATCACCTTTCGCGCAACGTCATTTTTCGCGCAATGATCCATTATTTCGCGCACCTCATGCCTTTTCCAATTTTCGAGCTTCTGATCTCGAAACACCTTTTGCGCAAAAACTTCATTCCTCTATTTTGTGCACCACTCTACTTTTCGCGCATCCCGCTGATTTTTCGCGCATCTCGCTACTATTTCAAACACCACTTTATTTTCTTCCTTGCAACCTGCCTAAATTTCCGCGCACTCCATGCCTTTTCCATTATTTTATGATCTGTCCTTAAATAATGCCTTGCACGCCAAATTCTAAACCGTCTTCAATATTTTGTGCGACATCCATTGCCAAAAACACATCTTCATCTCCCGATTTTCATGCCCTAAAATTTGGCAAACACTGGAAAATAGCGCCACCTTAAACTGTTCTTTTGTGCCGCCCCCAGATTGTCCATTGCTTTGTCATTTCTCTCTTCACTACTTTCCATAACCATTCTTCATCATTCATCAAGAACTCCACTATCGTAATATATATTCTTTGATAGACCATCTTTAGCATCGTCAGAGTTACAATGGAAAGTACTAAACCTTACATATCTTCCAGTAGCATCATTCCTTCCAATCAAAACTGTATATGATTGGTATCATCATTTCTCCCCCTTTCCTTTATAAGGATTTCATCACAAGTTCTCATGACTTATGATATTTGAGAAATACATATCAGCAAAGCATCATCCGGTTTGGATATAATGCGAAGTGCATGGAAACCTTAGAATGCTAAGCCCTTCCACATTCTATATTCTTCTTCAACCATCATTCTACACTTCATGCAAATCATATGATTTTATTCTTTAAGATATCTCTTGCATGGATTTCTATCATGAAGAATTTCCTGGTCTTCTTCAAATCCTCATTCTTCTTCAATCATCCTCAGATGGATGATACTTCTCCATTCTTCATTTTTGTAAACAATGTGTCACCTTTGACACAAGTTCTTTGAACTTAGGATCAGCTCAACAGTCGTCTGAATTTACTTCATGGAGAATTGCCCAAGCATGACAATCAATGCTATGATTACATAACAATTCTCCATGCATCCTCACTTCAGTCGATCTCCATTAACTTTGGAGTCCTGCTTCATCTCTTTCTTCATTTTGACCAGTATTGACAACTGTTGACAACAAATACAATCTTCATACACAAAGTGGTCCCAACACATTAGAGATGACTGAGCTCGTGTAGTGTGTCCTCCTAGTTTTATGGGTTACAATTTGGGCCTTCAATGAGAATCTTGATGCTGGAAATGAGTTTGGGACATCATTATTCTTACTGGCTGAAATGAGTATATCTGGATATTCTTGGTACATGTATGGGCATATACCTGTGTAGAGCTGTCGGTTCTTTTCATTGTGATTTTACCATTGTGCTTTACCTTTTTGGTTTTGTGGTGTCCAACTGAGTATTGTTTTACTCACCCTACACGGGCCTTTCCTGAACGTTTCTTGTCTTGTGTAGATGACTGAGGCTTTGATGGATTCTAGGGAGGACCAAGACTAGGTGGTGCTCTGAGAGATTAGACAGATGAGGCGTACTCCTATGACTTCAGGTAGCTACCCTTCACCTACCATTCAAGTAGGGGTCTCTGTAGACGTTCTATAGGGACTTAGGGTTTTACTTTTTCTCTATATTTATTTTAGTGGTCTTGTATACTAGACTAGTTTTCCACCTTGTACTTTACATTCTCTTTCACTGTGGTTGTGTTTTACTTAGTGGTTTGCATGCATAACTTCCTTGGATTTTTTACTTTTTAGTATTTGCAGGCTTGGAGATTTGTGTGTGTGTACATGTACACAGGAAAGGCCTCTTATATTATTGATATTCCTACTCAGTGCTAGTCACAAGCCCCTGACCTATTGGACACGAGCATGGGGAGTGTGAGCACGAGCCCCTCTAGGATGGGTTGTTACAACACTTTCATAATTTATAAAAATATTGAAATATATTGCGACTATTCTTGAGAAAAAAACTTCAAATAGCCTCTAACTATAGGTGATGGAATTTTTGACCTTATTTTATCCCCATTGTAATTATTTAATATTTCTGTGATTTTTAAATAATTTAATAAAATATTATATTAATGAAATATCATTATTTAAAATTTTGATACTATTCATTACTTTTACATTATGAATATCCAGATAACAAGATATATTCGAAAAAACATTTTATGACATCCAAAATATGTATTATTAATCTATAAAATTTTCATATCACCTTAGTTAATTCAAATTATATTACTTTTAGTATTTCTAATATAATATATTTGACTTTTCCATTAATTGAATAATCATTTCATCATTGTTGTGTAATTATTGGAAGTAATTATTTCTTCACTAAAAATTATAAATAAATAAATTTGTTATAAATAAATCATTTATATTTATAAATAATATTTATAGATGAAAAAATATTTTGGATAAAACCATATTATAAATATTACACTTATTAAAAACAAGAGTATGGCACATTTGACTTTTAATTAAATAAAATAATATATGGGTCATAACCACTTCCTAATGGAAAAATGGTCATAAATTAGAAAATTGAATGATTGTTGATAAAAGTTACTCATAAAATAAAATTTATTCTAATTTTTGTTTAATTTAATGGTTCTTATCATTTTAATTAAAATCATTTTATTGATTTTTCCATTAATTAAATAACTATTGCATCATTGTTGTGTAAGCATTTAAGGTACTTATTTCTTCCCTAAAATTTAAAATTAAATTATCCTAATTAATATAAATATTTTATATTTAAAATTAATATTTAATGTTTAATAAATCTTCAAGAATACCAAATATTAAAAATTTTATACCAATTAAAAACCATAGTGTGTACAGTTTGACTTTGTTTTAAATAAAACACTATAAGGCACTTAATGTAAACCATGTAGATACAAATGGTACTAAATTCAACCAATGGGTAGTTAGGGTCTAAAAATACTCATTAAATAATATTTATTAAAAATTTTGAGTCATTTTATAGTTCTTGTAATTTTAATTATAATCTTTTTATAGATTTTTTCTTTTACTTGCACAAGTACTATGTCAAAGTTTTATAAGAATTAATAGTAATTATTTCATATATAAAAATTAAAAATAAATTAATAACATAAAAATAAATAAATTAGGCTTAATATAATCCTTTTTATTCATTAATTATGTATATTTACTCATATTCATGTTAAGACAATTTATTTAATTTTTTAATTTGATTTTTCTAGCCTTTCACATGTATTACAAAAGCATCTGGATAAGATTCTTGTTATATAAGTTAAAAACTTAGAAACTATTTATAAATATCACAATTTATGAACTCTATTTTATAATAATGTAATTAAAATACTTGTTACTTATAAATTAATACCTATAAGAAACCCGATTTTACTTTTTTAATGCTGTGTAGGCACAACTTCTACACTGTAAATGATTTTCATATTTATCATGAAATAAAATATAATATACATGTTCTGAATTATTTTTGTAAAATATTTATATTATAATATCATAATTTATTAATTCTATAATTTTAATAAATTTTATAATTTAATTATATCATGAATAAATCACAAAAGATACAGTATTTTATAAAACATGTTGTATATTTTTTACTATTCACTAAAAAATTAACTTTTTTAGAAAATTATCAAAATTACAACATATACTAATTTTGATATAATGATTTGAAAAATGAAGTTAATTTTATCAGATAAATATTCAAAAACTTCTATAAATTAATTATAATATTTTTTTCATAAAATTAAATAAAAATAATTTTTGAAGAAAATATATTTTTGATGATTAAAATGACTTTAATAAATATTATGTTATAATTTTATAATAATTCCCAAAAAATTTATATTGATTATTAAATACATATTTATTTCCTAAATTATGTATTATTATTAATACACATTAAATTAATAGTTAGATTACAATGGTCTCATTTAAATAATAATATTTAGTTGTTCGTTTAAGCTTGATGTGGCATATCTTATAGGCCATTGAACACAATATTTTCTTATAAAAAACTCAAAATGTTACAATTAAAACTTATAATATAATAAAAAAAATTATATAAAATATAATAATATGTTATTATATTGATGAAATAATATTTATCCATCTCCACCTCCATCAAATGGGAAACACAATCATCATTCGTGTGTATGATGAACTATCACCTCACGAACCGATGTAGTCCATTTTCCATCATCACCTTTAAAGAATGGGTATAATGATGGATTTAACACAAGTTTATAATATTTATTATATTATTATACTTATATAATTTTAATATCACATCTATTTTTTTACATTACATTCAATTTGAAATACGATAACGTCGCTCGTGTGTATGATATACTACTACCTCGCGAAGCGATGTGATTCATTTTTCAATTAAACTTTGAATGTAATGTAATAAGGATAAAATTAATGAATATATTTTTTATATATAATATTATATTTATTATTTAAAATTAATAAATCACCCACTTCCTTATCATTTCAGTCGTTAAAGCAATGATATCGTCTCTCGTGCATACGTACAACCTACCATATCTACAAAGCGATACGATTCATTTTCCATGTCCAACTTTCATAAATGGTTCTTAAAATGTATCTATGGAGTAAATATAAAATTTATATAATTATTATTAGTTTTTATATGATATATATATATATATATCCTATGCACATGAACTAGGACTTTCTTGACAAAATAATGAAAATAATGAAATATTATTAAAAAATGTGGTAAAATGTTATAATAGAATCATGTAAAATATTATAAATGTGATTATGGTTATGTTATAAATTAATAACATTATGAAAACCACGATATAGGAGGTACGAGCACTGATGAAGAAAATTAGACCTAAAGTAAGGGTTTCTTGTCTCAGTTTTACTTCTGTGAGACATATGCCATATTCACCACTTATTTCCTTTGTGTGGTGTATATAATACAAATTTGATATGTTATATCATTAATCTATTTATCTTCATGGTATTTTAAGTTACATTTGATGTTATTTATTTAGAAATTATTATAATTCAAAAGTTACCAAACCAGTAGGGGTTTATTTCACAATCTCACCAATATTCAAAATTATTTTTGTTTAAGTTTTAGTTGAGGGAATTATTTGATATCTCTATATTAAAATAAAGATATTTTAATATCATATTATTATTAATTAACTTTTTCAAGTAATAATTCCATTTACCCACTCTTTAGTACTTAAAATAACTGAGAAAATGTTTTTAAGAAAATATGACTTTATTTCTCTATTCAGTCAAAAGTCCTTATCATCAATATCCATGTTTTAATTTTTTTTTTAAAATAGTTTTTAAACCTTCCTATTGATTTATTGAATTTATTTTTACCCATTTTAACTTTTTTAATTTTTTTAAAGTAATATTCATGTCGTTTTCAAAATAATGCCTTTTTGTCTTTTACTGAAAATGTGAAAGGGATTTTTTTAATGTGTATGATATGAACAAAATTTTACACTGCCTTCAATAATTAATGTTTTAATTATTATTTTAAAAGTTTTAAAAAAAATTCGATGATTTTTTTTTAATTAAAATTATTTTTAATTTTTTTTGTGAAATTTAGTTTTAAAAGGTGATTTTGAAAATGAAAAGGTTATTTTTTTCTCAAAAATGATTTTAAGGATATTTTCATGGTATTTATATTCATCAATGAAATCAGACCTCTATTTTAAATATGATAAACTAATAAAATGTTATTTTGATAACATCTTTATTATTTCCCCAAATGGTTTATGATTAGTTTGATTGGGGATGTATAATTTTGTAACCATTCACCATTTTACTCTCAATGGTTTATAATTATGTTTTTTGATTAGGGTAAGTACTAAAATTCCGTTTGTTAGTTTTTCAATACAAATGTTTAGGCTGATTATGTTTCACCCATTTCATATGAGAAAAGTATTGGCCTTAGTAAGTGATGGGCAGGGCCCGCTATAGACCCTCGATGCACTAGTTGGTCTCATGAGACAAACTAGATTGGGTTTTGGAAGATCCCTTACCCATTTATTTAGATATCTTGGAACATGGACTTCACAATATGCTTTTAATGTATGGAATTATGCACTCCATCATTATGAATTAATTTATTGATATTCCATATGATTATTCCACTAGTTATAATATCCATGGTTAATTTTTCATGATCATGTGATTATTTATATGAAATTATTTGATCATCAATTATTTCTACCATATTATAATAAAGTTATTGATTAAATGAAATGTGTTTAATTTATTTACATTTCCATATTGATTATTCCTTATTTATTCGTATATTACACTATATGCTTACCCTTACTGAGAATCTAAGCTCACCCCTTTCTTATGTTTTATTTTCCTCAGGATACTAAGAAGTGTTTTGTGATGGATATAAAAGTATACAATATGAGGAATATTGTCATTATCAAAGATAACACTTTAACTATTTTATGTTTTCAACTGTAATGATAATTTAAATTATGTTTCTAGTTTAGCAAGACTACTTAACTATTTATTACTTTGATATGTGATTCCTTGTATCTTATTCTAATGTTATAAAGTATACACCAGTTCTAGGTTACTTGGGCCGAGGTCACTGTAAAAAATAAATAGATAATCATGTAAATTTCTGAAATATATTTTGAGGTGACCCAATAAAAACTCAAGTTTTAACCATATTTTAGATTATCGATGAAGTTACCACGTCTATAACAAACCAAATTACCCTCGACTAGTCTCCCTGGTGGGAACCCCAATGTAATAATCCCATGTCATACCAAAGGGGATTGATTGAGTCTCATCATGGATGGATAGGTACTGTATATTTCCCTTCACTAAGATGCCTAAGATCTCCATGATAATAATGGGAGGTGAGGTGAGATTTTTCACATATAACATATCAATCATCTATCAACATATGCTAAACACATGCTTAACCCACCTCTATACTGTTAAAGTTAGTTCCCTAGAACTAACTTCTAAGTACTTGATGATTATATATATTAATTTTCATTAATATTAGTGAAGTTTATTATCATATATTGATTGTTACTATACATCAAATAGTAGAGGATAATGTCTTAAGAACATCTGTTATACTAAAAATTCATGGAATCCCCCTGCTATTATGGGAACCTAGAGGTGGAACAATAATATTCTTGAATATATGTTCTATAGCTGGATGATATCTGTAATATCTTGGTTTTTACAATGATAATAAAATCCCACTTTTAGATAATTATAAATTCCATATGTGGGAAAAAATTATTAGGGAAATAATTTAATAAAAATGTTAAAGGTTTTACATTAGAGAAAAATCCCAGTTAACACTTTGGAATATTTCATAGAATATTTTTGAGTGAGACACTGAGTTAGTGAGAGATTCCAAGGCCCTTAAATCCCTAGTGAAGATAGATAAAAATATAAAATATATTATATTAAGTACGAGAAATTTATTTAAAATAATTTAATAACTCTAAAATGGTGCATCATATAAAAAATATAAGACCAATGTTAGGTCTGTAATCAAATGTTACTCTATACGATGTATAAAATTTGAATTCATCAGAAATTTGGATGCCTCGCTCATGAGATAAAATTATTAAAAAATATTTATTATATTATTTTAATTTGAGAATAATTTAATATCACCAAAATGGTGTGTCTTATGAGAAATCCTATACCACCATTGGGTCTGTAATTGGGGTTTACCCTAAGCAGGGTATAATTTTTATAAACAACTGGCATATTGATCAAGTCACATATTAAATTGATTTAATTAATGGTATATTAAATAAATAATTAATTAAATTAATCAAATTAATTTAAATTTTTTTTAATCATACTTTACACAAGATATTCACCATTAACTCTTGGGTGACTTTTGGAAGCATCAATTAATTACACTTTTTATCGATTTAAAACTGGGAAATCATTAAATGAGATAAATAAATGAATCTAATTTGATTTGTTCGGTGTTTAATTTATTAAAATGAAGGTTTGTTTTTTCCATTTTGGTAAAACCCTAAAATGAATTTGGACACCTATAAATACCTATCCCTCCTCCTATAGTTTCCACTATCAAGTCCGAAAAATATCAAAACCCATTTCTCATTGCTCAGACAAAATTTCCTGGTTGATTAGCTTGACCATGACCATAAAAGTTCTTCTTTTTGTGCACCGAGTGCATTTGTTGTTGTTATTTTTTCTTTATTATAATATTTTATACACATTGAAATGGAAAAAGTTAAATAATAGAAATAATGAAAACAAGAAAAACTAAATAACATAATAATCCAAAAATTTATCAATGATAAATTTATATGGATTATTAAAAGATATTTTTTTGAGTTATAAAAAGACATATATATATATATATGTATGTTTATATTTATAATCACATTTATGTTAATTTTATGAAAATAAAATTACCAATGTTATTTACAAAGGATAAATCATTGAACATGATAAAAAATATTTCCCTTGATTTCTAAAATAATTATTACACAATAATATCAAATATAATTTATAGAAATTATTTAATGATAATAATAAAGAAATAATATAAAATTATCACTTGATAATTTATAAGATATTATTATTAGTTAATTATTAGTGGATAATCAATTAACAGAAATAATAATAAAAAATAAAATGATAATTTTTATTAAATTATCAAAAGATAATTATAAAGTAAAATTTGTAATACATTATCGAATGATAATTATAATGGATAATTTAAGAAAAATTATAAAAATATAACTATAAAGGTATAATTTATGAGAAATTTTAAAATTATAATTTTGAAAGGATAAATTAAGAGAAATTGTCAAAATATTATTATAAAAGTATAATTTATGTGTAATTATCAAAATATAATTATAAAAGGTTAATTTATGAGAAATTATAAAAAGATAATTATAAAATGATAATTTGTAAGTTATCGAAGAGAGAGAAAGTATTATCACATGTGAAATTTTATTTATTTTTGTAATAAAAAATAGTATTGGTTCTAGTAACCGTTGACAAGCATCGAGCATTGATGTGTCAACAAATGAGATGATTCAGAAGTGAGGAAGTATATTGAACCGCACATGGTAGTTTATCCTTACCCTTGATGATGATGACTTTAAGGTAGGAAGTTTCTTAACCTTTTGGGTTCATTTACAAATGATTGTCATTAGTGATTACACGTAGACATGTTTTTATGATCATGATAGATTATGATCACATATGGGTTTGTGTGTAGCCCTAGAACCCCTATTTTACAGTTGATACTGTGAGTACTTATAGATTTTTATTCATGTATGATGTTTGATCAAATATATTGTGTGTGATAATTTACTTATGATAATATTTTATGATTTCTCATGTATCCTATCAAGCAATGTATACCTTGTGGAATTGTTCTTGGAGACCAAGATAGGTGGATCACTGTGACATGTTATTCATTGGAGGGGGTAGTTTGCATGACTTGTGACAGTGAAGATGAGGGACTTATGTATGAGGTAAGAATATGACATTGCCTTGGGGATTACATGTGATACACTCAATGACTATGTGATAATAACTAACTCTCGATCCCTAGTATACACTCAATGAATAGGGTATGATAACTAGCTCTCAGTCCCTAGTATATGATTAGATGACTTAGGGATGGTGATTAGATCTTGATACCTATTATTCCACTCAACGAATAAGGGAAGCTAATTCAATCTCGTTCCCTTGAATATACAGAGGGCATATCTTCTTCATGATCATTTATGTAGAGCTTCATGATCACACCATGCTTAGTAACATGATTCATTAGCGTTGTGGCTAATCATTGATTCATATGAAACCTTGATTATCCATATGAAATAGATCCAAAGCAGTTATGGCTGAGGGTTTATGTTAGCTTGGTTAGTGCACGACTGCTCAGTTTTGGAATGTGTATTATTTTTGTTATGTATTATTATGGAATACACTTGTACACTTGAGAACATATGGTCGAGGATGAATTGGTGGCATCCTAATGAGTCTTGTACTCATACCCTACTCAATAATTTTGATACACTTAAAGATTTAATGACCAGAGATTCAACAAAGGGAAAGGGCTTGATGGCGGACGGTTGAGCGGTGGAGCATGGAGCTGGAGGAGACTGGGATAGACACTAGAGTACCCCCACATATAGTTGTTTATTTACTTTCTTTTTTTTTAAATGATGATTATAATCTGGTTTTTCTCACCACTCTAGGAGCCATTTTATTATATGTCATGTATTCTATCTTTACATTTTCACATGTTTACTATAATTATTTATATTATTATTGTTGATTATCGATCCCATGACATGATATAGAGGGTATAGTCTCTTCAAGGTTTCACTTGAGACCCTTACTTCTAGTTGAAAATCTCTTGTGTAAAGGGAGGCTTGCATGAGGTCACATAGTATTCCCGATTAGACCTAGTGGTTTAGGTCAGAATTTTACAAAATGGTATCAGAGGATCAGGACCAATAAAATGTGTTTTCTCTTGTATTGGTTTGGGACATGTTGGACAGGAGATAGGACATTATGAATTGGTCAGGGGAAATATGTCAGTGCCTATCCAACACAACATAGTTGATCTTTCAGTTTCTATATTGGGGGAATTTTTGTTATACTATTACTATTGATTAAATTCACCTTGGGTTATGCACATGATGTTATATGTGATTTATGAGATTTCACATATGTTCATGAATCATGAATTGGTACTTAGGTTCAAATTCCATATATATACTTATTGTAGTGATGCATAATAGTTTATTAATTAAATTCCTTGATTTGTGCTATCTGTTCAGGATAGTTTCTCTTATGTGATATATCTATGTTTCCATACCGTGTGATATATCTTTATTTGAATTAATTAGTTTAATAGAGCATGATTTTGTTTTAGTATATATATTCCCACTATTACTAACATGTAGGGACATAGAAAAAGGTTAGTTCTTGGAGGTGTATACCTTAGGTTAATGGTATACTCCTAGGAAAACATTGCATGACACCATACGCTGGTTAGGAGAACCTTTTATGATCCCATAGATTGATTAGGGTTTATCATAATGTCCCTATTTTTTATGAAGTGTGTTTCTTTACGTTATAGAATATGTTTCCTTAAGTAGTTTATGGAATTACTTGGGAAGCATGATGAAATACTTCTATAATGATGAGGTTTCAGTACTACCACTAGATGTGTAGGAGAATTCAGTTGAGATTTCTCCCACACATAATCTATGGTTTAGGCAGTAGGGATGCCTCTACCAGAATAATTTCACTTGGTGTCTACCATTGGTACATGAGTTAAAATATATGGTTGAATATTCCATTATTTTCAAATCTATAATTCTCCATCATTCTAAAGAATCTAAGTCCCTCAGGATGATGAATAATGGGTTGTGATATGTTTTTGAATTTTCGGCTTAGTAGAGACTCTGAAGGACTGACACCTTAAGCTAAGATTGAGATCATGTTGGGAGAAAAAACTTTTCAATACCCATATTTTATGATTCCATAAAAGTTAAAGGAACACAAGGTACAACTAGATGACTTGGAGAGAAAGGGTTTTTATCAAACCTAGTACTCCACCTTATGGTGCACTTGTTCTGTTTTCCAAAAAGGTAGATGGGGGACTTCAACTATGTGTTGATTACCAGAAGCTGAACCAGGTGATGGTGAAGAACGGATATAAATTTCCCATTATTGATGATATTTTTGATTATTTATAGGGATCCTGGGGTTTCTAGAAGATTTTTCTTGAGCTGTGTATGAACCTGAACTTTTTGGATAATAATTGTCTCTTAAAAACGTATGTTATATTATTTTGTACTCAACCAAACTATATCCATTTGTTAATGAAGTGAGTATAATTAAAATGAGACCGTTTGGTTTTGACTATTATATGGCTGTTGGTCAATATGACTGTTGGAAAATATAATCTTAACATTAATATTAGTGACTATAAATAGAAATGATAATGGTTATTATTGTATGAATAAGAGTTGATGGCCTCATCTAGTAGACACGGGCCATAAAAATCCCATTTTTTAGAGCTTAGGAAGGAGGTGGAATTTCTGGGCTTCACTCTGGACTAAGCCCAAACCAAACATCAACACGTTAAGCTTGAACAGAATCACTTATGGGATAAGTTCAAGTTGAAAAAAGTCACCACTCAGACAATGTTGTCTGAGCCACCCCAAGATTCTATCATAATTGCACACCTTACTCTTAGGTCCTATTCATGCATTATAAGGGGTTATATAACGAGGCCTTAGTTACTTAGTGTAATTGATAAAACACAATTTTATTTAATAATTTGTTGATAATAGATGATATAATTTCCTCACATTATGCTAAATATGTTCAATTATGAAATATTTAGGATTATATCATTCATTTGCAAATTTGATGAAAATTCCAGTTTTACCCTTTTAAAATTCACTGTAGTATTTCGGGTATAAATAGTGTTCTGTATATTATTTTGACTTAAACTTATGTAACTGTGTTGTTGAATTAATGGGATACAAATTCTATACAGGACATGTGAGCTGGATTGTGCATTTGAGTGGAGTAAATGGGCCATGAATACAAAGATGGACTGAACTATCCAGATTGGATATCACTTCACCATTTGGGCCGTATCTTCTTCATACAGGCATGGATTGGGCCCAAATTTTGAGGTAAGCTCGGGGAAATGATTATTCACACATCAACCTTCTAGAAGGATGGCCAATTAATTCTATTTGGAGGTCAACTGTAAAAGGCCCCAACCTTAAACATTACTTAATCTTGAGTTACTTCAAGAATACACGTTGAGGATCTTTTCAGGTTTAGTGTTTTAGAGAATTAGATCGTAAAACATGCATTACATTCCACATTTAAACAAAGTGGTTACATAAAATATAGTACTCATTTTTCCCATCAATGAAATCATATTTAAAATAAAACATGGATTATTTCTTGACACTTCCTTGAAACTATCATCACATCATGTACCTTTCCCTTGACCTATGAAAATCATTTCAAAAACATGGGATGAGCATAAAAAGCTCAGTAAGGGATATAAATGTACGAAATGAAAACATTAGTCCATGCATGGAATCATACTTTACTCATAAAACATAATCAAATTCCTCATCAAATCATGAATAAATCATAGAAATCATAAGACATGAAGGTAACTTGAGGCATTCATAACATTCTTACGTAGGGAGTAACCCTCATGGTTATGTTTGGAATACCCATCACAATATATTCCCTAAATCTCTTCAGAGAAACCGTAACGTTTAACTCCTTCGTGTTACCCATTTCATTGGAGATCTATATCGGGCTCACCCTCCCTTAGTTTATCACAGAACCACCCGTCTTCATAACAATGCCCAAGAACCATAACATAATCGTATCACATAAAACATGCATAAAGGAAACATAACATTTCCACTTTTCAATCACAAGATATCAATACCACACATTGATATAATAAAAACATTATGAAAACAATTTTAAATACCAAAATAAAAGAAAAGTAAAACATGGTATTTATTTTTCATTTTAAAAAAAAGTTATGGCTTGTAGAGGAAGCCAAAACTCAAATAATGGTCACGGCGACGGAGAAGTCGTTGGCGCCGCATACAAACATTCCCTTTTGTAATTTAGTAAACAATTCGTATAAAAAGATTCCTTTTTAATAAACGTAAAAGTCAAAGGGGTTTATACACCGTATAAAAGAAAGTTGTGTATAAAACAAAATATGCCTCAATGAAAGGAGATTGAGACGATGTCCCTTACCTCGTGTCCAACGTGACTCGATTTCTCTTTAATCTCCTGAATAATAAACTAAATTTAATTTATACTTGATCAAGAACATTTTTCAAGTTTATTATTCCTTTTAAATAACTTATTTCCATGTTATAAATTTTATGTAATCATTTAATTTAATAAAGTTCATTTTGTCAATATTTGGTACTTAAGTCAAAAATGGACTTCTTACAATTACATGTTGTTTATGTGGTCAAAGTTTCATTATATCCAGAATGATATTCATGATTTGGATATCATATATTTCATATATATCCAGAATATACATGTATTTATAATAGTACATAAAATTTAGAGGTAAGAAATGAAATGCACCGTTCATGGAGACGGTAAGCTGTACGTACGCATGAGCGCTACTTTCATTTCTATTTCGTATTTAATGGAGTGAAATCATAATGATATAAGGGTATATTATAATTCCAGTATAACATCATATATAATAACATTAACTCTATCCTTTATACGTCCCACATATGGCATTAACAAATCAAATCACTTTGAGGGGGCGTTAGTCCGCACTTCCTAAAATGAAATTATCGTGTTTACCCACAATGGAAACCATAAAGGTATGCCAAAAATGAAAAATACAGAAGCATAAGGAAAAAATAAACATAATATATATCATAAATAAATAGAGTGACATTTTAATGGCCACCATGAAAGGTGTTAAAATAATATTGAACAATCATCATTTCGTGAGGCAGAAATTCGCCATCCACAGAAACATTATGTTCTTTAACCATTAGATGAAGGTGTGTGTAAGTGTAGCTCTAATCCATCACATAACAACATCCTAGTATATTTAAGATACTGTTGTTGTTACAAAATAAAGGAATATAAAGTGTTTATGGGGTTAGAGAAGAAAAATAAAAGTTTGAAATCCACCCATCCAATAGGTTTTTGACAAGTTTAGGTCTTAGATTTTACATTATCTTTTCATTTTATTTAAATCATTAAATAATGAGGTAATCACTACGTCATCATGGTGTCATAAATAATTTAATTTATTTAATGTCTAAAAATTATAAAAAAATATCATGATGTAGAAAATCTTTTTTTCTTTCTAATGAATATTTATAGTCAAAACTATGACTTGTATAACCCCATGTAAAAATTGTTTTAGTAAAACAACACATGTTTGTGAAATTTCCATTTTAACATTAAATAAAAAGTTATTAATGTCATTTTCCTACCAATGTGGCTCCATGGGGTCCCAAAGTTGACCCATGGATTTTCTTGGTCGGCCATGACACATCCAATAAGGGTAGGACATGTGTCAATGTCATTTCATATTATTAAAACATTATTTTTACCTTAAATTACACTAATTACCACTAATCGCGATTAAAAACTTAAAAGTTTCTATTCACCAAAAAATTATTTTAATCCCATTAAACCACATTTTACTTCTTAATGACAACCATGTAAGTCGGATTTTGGAAATTCAAAACACAGAGGTGGTAAAATTTCATTTAAACGAAAAATCAGTTTTTTAAGTACCACTTAGTGGTTTCACTATTCATTAAAAATTGATGTTTTTTAGAAAAATATAAAAACTTCACCCTAAGATATATTTGATATTAAAAATTCAAAAATGATGTCTATTTTACAAAATTAAAATAATATTAGTTACATTAATTAATTTAATAATTAATTCCCGCTGTCAGAACAAATAGCATGTTTTTTTGAAATAATATATATCCAAAGATTGACACTAGTTTAAGTCCAATTTCAAAGTGAAATTAATTCCAAAGACTACTATTGGATTAAATGGTAAAAATATATTATAATTTAACTTTAAAACCAATTCAAAAGGTAACCTAATCATATAAATAAATTAGATTAAAAAGAGGTTTTGAATTAAAATACAACATTTTCACTATTCATTAAAAAAATGAACTTTATCGAAAAAAGACCAAAAATTTACACAAAGTAAATTTTGATGTCCCGATTATAAATAAGAATTTTATTTGGTCCAATAGACTGTATAAGAGTGACCAAAACTATATTTATAGAGGGTTCTCCATCAAAAGGAGATAGTTCGACCTTTTAGTGAATATTAGAGTATCTATGCCTAAAATTGAATTCTTTTCGTATTTTAAGCCTTTATCCTTTATTGGATAAATGTAAAAACATTTAAAAAACATATATAATCATATTTTAGTTATTTAAATTCATTCTTGCCAATACAACGGCTACGTGTTAACTAACATTTAAAATAATATTATTTTATTACTAGTGTGCAACGTAATTTTTCAAAGAAACTCTTTGTTGTGTATCTGGTACGCTATCGAACATAGAAACCCCTTTAAAGTAAAATTAATATTTAATTCTTTAATATTAATACATATGAAAATGTTTCATTCTTTATTTACCTGGGATGTTACAAACTATGTGGTAAAACTTTGAATAAAATATTTTGAAGAGTTTTCATTTCACACTTAAAAAAGTTATGTAACCCTAGCCCTCACAAACTCTATTTAAAGGGGGTTTTAACTGTTTGGGAAGGCTGGTCGAGGATTTGGGAAGGTGTGTCCGAAAGGGTGTCTCTTGGGAGCCCCTCACAACTCTTGGAATAAGGAAGGCTTTGTGCTAACATCTCTTCCAAAAAGGCTCTCCTCTTCCACCTCCTCTATGTTCTTACCCTTTCTTATTCTATTAATCTTCGTAATTGGGTTGGAATCAAGAGTGGATACAATATTGGGTTATACCCTTTCAATCCTTTGCTCATGCAAAACGTATCCACGATGACCACACCGCCCATGGAAGAGTAGTTTTTTAGTGATCGATCTATCTTCTACATTCATAAATTAATTGTTTTGAATCATTGAGATAATTTAATTCACTGAATATGATTCATGAATTGATTTTTTAAATTTTAATAAACTAAGAGAGCAATTGAATAATTGACAAAAAAACACGCGAGGTTGAGATTTTGTGTAAATTGTGAGAGCGCGAACTTAATCGGTAATACAAGACCAAATGGGATAAGTTTATTGAGTTAAAATATAATACATAAACACAATTAATATTAATTTCTAGAATGCATATGTTCTCTAATTAACCACTGACCATGAGCTAACCTTAAAACAACAATCAAAGAAGGGTGCTGTGATTGCATGTTCCGAAGCTAGCCTAGGGTTTAAGTAATTCATCTTTGTAGTTAAGTTAACTCTTGTAGGGTTTGAGGGTTAACAAATTAGAGGATAATAATTAAGTGGATATTGATTTAAATGTTAATTATTAATAAGTAAATGAAGAGGTAAAGCTAGATCGATCACACCTTTTAAAATATTTTCTAAAAAAACATCTTTTTGTTGCATCTTTTTAATCAAACTTCATTTCAAAATTAAAAACAAAAAAATGAAATCTTCTTCCAGAAAACTTCTTCAAGTTTTATAAAAAATAAACAACCCCCCATAATTTCAAGTAGTGTTTTAATTCGTTTCTATTTTATTTTTAGAATACCATTAAGAAGTTGTTTTAATCTACTTCCTCCTTTGAGAGACAACCTTGGTCAGCCACTCTGCTGCACCTAAGTACCCAAAAACCACTAATCATTTGAGAGCACCCACAACAATACATTTCAGAAATCCCTTGTTATAAATAAATTTTTTATTTCCTCATTCCTGTTTTAAGAATATCTCTGCTTAATAATGTATATTTTTAATTAATAAAAATTTGATAATTTTATTTTCGAAATAAAAATTCAAATTTCTAGAGATTTCTCATATATATAAAATTATTATGGTAAAATAAACATCAATTTTTAATTTCAAATGTGAAAATTAATCTAGGAAGAATTTTTTAGGCATTTTCTAAAAAGTTTCAATTTTTTAGTATTTTATTAATTGTATTTGATGAATAGTGTTTTTTGATGAATAGTGTTTTATGAATAGTGTTTTATGAATAGGATTTTTTTTATGAATATTAAAAAATATTTTATTATTAAATAACATTTTCTGTGAAATTATTTTTGAAAATCAAACACACATGGTCGTAATCAGGGTAAAAAATGTGGTTCAATAAGATCAAAATAATTTTTTAGTGAATAGTAACTTTACCCTTTGGAATAGTAATTTTACCCTTATGAATGGTAATTTAACCAATGGAATAATGACCTCACCTAAGGAAGTATAAATATGTTTTAGTCATCTTAAGTGGTAATGTCATATAATAATATAATAGTATAAGTAAATAAATGTTTTAGAAATTATTAGTTAAGTATTAGTATTTTATTTATTTATTTTAATATAAAATGAAATTAATTTGTATAAAATAGAGTTCACTTTGGAATTATACACGTCAAAAAATGGTTAGGGTGAATTTTTTGGATTTTCCTGAAATGGTTGATTTTTCGGTGAATAGTAAAAATACAGTTTTGAGTTTTTGGTAAGTTTAATGACAGCATAGCTATGTAATAATGATGTAATAATGATTTAATAATTATAGTCGTATCTTAATGATTAAAATATGATATTAGGTGTCCCTAGTGTCCAATACTATTGGAAAATACCTTAGGAAAGCCCATGGTTTTGCAAATACCACTAATAAGGTGTCCTTTAAAATTAATAAAATGTTCCCTCACTTTTTCTATAAATAACCACCCATACCTTCCATTACATTCATTCCAAAATCATTCTCCATAAATTTATTCAATTTAAACCTCCCAAGGTGTCCTCAAGCCACAAAGGTCCTGATCTTACAGTTTTAGAAGTTACTCTTCATGGTAAGGAAGCCTTTCACCCTCCTCTTTTAGTCAAAGACATATTTTATGTTATGTATTTTAGTTTATATTGTTTTATATTGGGTAATGATATTATATATATTTATTTATATCCATTTTATGTCCAAATTATGAGAGAATTTTTTTTCTCTCATCAACACATTTTTTGAATTTTTATGTGACGTCGTTGGGCTGCTGAATTTTCATAGGGGAATTCTCAAACTTCTCTTTTCTTTTCAAGTTCTATTTTATATGGTATGTTTTTCAAATTTCCATACCATGTTCTTATATTAATTTTATTCCATCCCTCGACTTTATTATAAATCATTTATGGATTGTATACCCTTGTACCCTCTATTTTTAATCTTTTATAAAATTACATTTCATACCCGTTATGCTGTAGAATTTTTGTCTCAAAATCTCTCAATTTTTCTCAAGAAATTATCTTATTTTATTTACATGAATACCCAAAACTATTTAATTTCTATGGGTATTCATCAATACATAAAAATTAAATATTTTATTTTGTAATTGACAAACATAAAACCCCATTCTCTTTCCATGGGTTATCAATGACATAATGATCATGTTTTTAAGCACTTTTTAAAATGACACAATTTTGATATGAAACCCATTTATTTTAATATATTTGGGTCATTTATGAAATATTTTATTATGATATACATGGATCACTTGAAAATAAATAAATATTAAATGTGTTTCCTGATAACTCTCCAATTCATTGGTAAATAAATTAATCTATAGAGATGAAAAGTTTTGTGATACCATAGTGAATAACCTTGGTAATTTTTATGACACCTTGGGGATGAAACATGGTGATATGGTTATGAATATATAAATGAAATGTTTTATCCAAATTTTAAAGTTATTATTCATGTTCTTTTTATTATTATATGCCTCTTTTTCCATTTATTAAGTCTTTATGTATCTCATCAAGTTTTATTGATATCCCAAGTAAACTTTTTCCCTTTTTTTCCCTTACTGGGACTTATGCTCACCCTTTCCTTTGATGTATGTCCCCAAGTTATGAGATATAGTAATTATACTTAATATAAACCTATGATGAAGCCTTACAAGTGGATTAGAATAATGACTTATGTTTTCATGTATTATGTACCTTATTTATAAGACACTAAACTTTAAAGATCCTCTGTTTGTAAAATGTAATGATAAGTTATTAAATAAAAAGGTGAGATGATATATTGGGTATCTGAGGATAGTTTAGTTGTTTTTGGAAATTAGGATATAAAAACTTTATGAATATCCCTATAGAAAAGTTTAAATATAGGAAAAATTCCTAGTATTTTGGTGAAATATTAAGTAAGTGGTTTCCAAAAAAATAAATCATGTCTGGAAAAGAACAAGTGGATGTGGCACTAGCACAGATGTATCTAGGGATGAAAAATAAAATCACTGCTTTTATCTAGACTCAAACGAGTACTGGTGCACAAAAAATGGGCCTTTCTACACTCTTAGTTTGACACTCACATGGGATATGTTTGGTTAATCACAATCTTTTTATAATTCATTATGAAGAATTTATAGGAAATGTAATTGTTGATATTGAATAATGTGTTTAAGAATAATGTTTTAAGACATAAAAAATTTTTAGAGTTATAATAATATTAGATGAAATAAGTTTCTCACTAAGGTTTTCTTCTTTTAGAAAATGGTGCGAAATAGGAGGAAGCATGAAAATGGTTACCGCAATGGACCATGCACTGATAGCCCCTTGATGAAAGATGAAATGAATGATTTCATGAGAATGATGAATCAAATGACTCAAGTTATGGGAAATAACTTGAATTAAGCAGAGAGATCAATTTCACTATGAAGGGAACAACATATAGTTGAGTCCTTTATGTAACAATGAACCCCAAAATGTAGTGGATCTACGGACCCATTGATTTCTAAACAGTGGATTATCTCTATCGAAAAGATCTTTTTTTGTGATCCTCTCTTCAGAACAAGAGAAGGCCACCCTGGTTGTTTACTTATTAGAGGGAGAAGATGATCATTGGTGGGAACTGATTAAAAACATGAGGACAATAGTGGAGGTTTAATTTATGGAGTTGGAATAGTTCAGGGGGATCTTCTCCAATAAGTATTTACCTCATTTAATGAGAAAAAAATGGAGAATTAATTTCTCAAGCTAGAGAAGAAGGAGAATGAATCTGTGGGAAGCTATGATATGAACTTCACAAGACTTTCCCATTACACCTAAATATTTGTCCTATATCCTAATGGGAAGTTTGATAGATTCTTTGGTGGACTAAGACATCATCTTCAAAATAATCTATCCAACTAGGACTATGATAGCTATGAGGAGATCGTGTGGATTGCAATGAAAGTTGAGCTTGAGTTCGGTGAGACACAATGGTCTGGAAAGTCGAATGAAAAGAAGAGATCAATGGATCCAGTCTTGGGGATGAGTTTTGATTAGGGAAGAGGTGGAAAACAAGTGCAATTTCCCACAAGTAATAAATGTGGGAAGAAGCATTCAGGGTATTACCTTCTCGAGAGTGGGAAGTGTTACAATTGTGGAAGTGAAGTCCATATTTCTTGAAATTATCATAGTGAGGTGAAGACTCAACTTTATAACACTAACCATAAAGAGAAGACGGTGCAAGCCCTACCTGAAGTCCAATTCTTCCAGTGTGTACAACTTGGGAAATCTTCCAATCACTGTTTGAATCCAAGGGCAATGGAGGGAAATCACCATCAGCCTCAACATAGGCCAAGGGAGCGAGTTCATTCATTTTATATCACAATGGTTGAATTTGAAGCTCCAAATGATGTAGTGAAGGGAACTCTTGTTGTTCTCTCAAAAACAAAAAGTATTTTTTTTATTCTGGTTCTATGCATTCCTTTATTTCCTTCAAGTTTGAAAAGAATATAAAATCAATTCCTGAACCACTAAAAGTAGAGTTATCATTCAATGATCCTATAGGGATTATCTAAGCATCATTAGTGTTTAGAAACTCTAGTATTTACTTTAGTGAGCATAATATTATAAAAAATATAACAGTCATTCCCATGATGGAATTCAAAATTATACTAGGGATGTAATGTATTTCAAATTATAATGATAATATCAAATGAAGATATAAGGAAATATCAGTAGTACTGAATGAAAAACCAACAGTTATCTTCCAAGGAGAAATATCTCAAACTAATATTTTTATAGAAGAACCTCATATAGCCTTATTTATAGAGTTGATTGGTGAAGAAAAAAAAGGAAATGAGAGTATAAGGATAGAGAATGTTCCCATAGTTCAGGAATATGTTGATGTTTTTCCAATGGAGTTACCTAGAACTCCCCTAGAAAGAGATATAGAGTTCTCTATTGAACTCATACCTGGATCTCATTTGATATAAAAAACCTCATATAGAATGGAAAATATGGAGCTGGAGGAATTAAAGAAACAACTCCAAGATTTTTTAGTAAAGGGTTTTATTTGACCAAGTGTGTCTCCTTAGAAAGTGCCTGTTCTCTTTGTGAAGAATAAGGATGGATCAATATGGAAATGAATTGTTAATAGAGAAATGAATGAGATCATAGTGAAGAAAAAATACCCCCTTCCATGAATTTATGACTTATTTGACTAGCTTCGGGGGGCTCAATTCTTCTCCAAGATTAATCTTCGATCTGGTTATCATTAATTGAGGGTGAAGAATGAAGATATTCTAAAAACCACCTTTCGATCAAGATATGGACATTGTGAATTTGTTGTTATTCCCTTCAGGTTGTCTAATGAACCTAACATTTTTATATATTTTATGAATTGTGTTTTTAAGGATTAACTTGATAACTTTTTGGTAGTTTTTAATGATGATATTCTAATATATTACAAAAGTTGGGAGGATATTGAAGGTCATATAAGGGTTATATTATAGACTCTGAGGAAGGAGAGGTTATTTGGAATGTTTAGAAAGTGTCAGTTTTTATTACAAAAAGTTTATTTATTTGGGAACATTGTGACCATTGAAGGAATCTTAGTTGACCATGAAAAGAAAAAGGTTTTAGAGGAATGACTTCATCCTAAAATAGTAACTAAGACTTGTAGTTTCCTTGGATTATCAGGAAATTATAGGATGTTTGTGAACTTTTTTTATGAATTTCCAATCCATTAACCATGTTAACTCAAAAAGGGGTTAATTTCATCTAGAAAAGGAGTGTGAGGAATGTTTCAAAGAGCTAAAGAAGATATTGGTTACTTCACCCATGTCAATTAATTCCTTAAGAGAAGACGGATTTGTTATTTTTAGTGATTCCTCTCTGAAAGGTCTTGGGTGCGTCCCCATGAAAAATGAAAAGGTGATTGCTTATGCATCTCAACAGTTGAAAAGTAATGAGAATAACTACCCTACACATGATCTAGAGAATGATATGGTTTTTTCTCTCAAGATATGGAGGCATTATCTTTGTTAGGAGAAGTGTGATATATACCCAGACCATCGATGTTTGAAGTATATTTTCACACAAAATGAATTGAACATAAGATAAAGGAGATGGTTGGATATTCTTATAGACTATGATTGATCATTTAATTATCATCCCAGAAGATCAAACAAATTCACTGATGCGTTAAGTATGAAAGAACCTATTTTTCTATCCATGATGAAGATCCAAGGAGATCCCTTGATAAAGGACCTAGTGAAACTGGACAAGGGAATTGTAAGGGAAGGGACATCATCAAACCTATACCAAATGATTTATCAATCATCATTACTAGAGGAGATCAAGAAATATCATAAAGAATATCCTTTTTTATAGATGAATCTTGGGGATATAAAGGATGGGAGGTTTCCTGAGTTCAATATTGATCAAGAAGGTGTACTGAAATTTCATACAATACTATGTGTTCCATCTATTCCAGAAATAAAGGAGTTGATGGATGAATCTTATAGATCTAAATTTTCTATACTTCTTGGAAGTAAAAAAATGTATAGGGACATTCGTGATCATTATTGGTGGGATAATATGAAAAAGGAGATTACAGACTACACTACAAGGTTCCTAGTATGTCAGAAAGTGAAGGAAGAGAGACAACTTCTTAAAGGGGTATTACAACCACTACCCATACCAGCATGGAAGCGGGAAAATATCACTGTGGACTTTTTCAAGGGTCTTGTGAGAACATCCAAAGGAAAAAATATGATATGGGTTATAGTGGATAGTCTCAATAGGACTGCCCATTTTATCTCTATTTAGGAAGATTTATCTCTTGGTCAACTCACTAATATTTATGTTAAGGAAGTGGTAAGGCTGCATGGAGTTCCACTTTCAATCATATCTAATCATGATCCAAGTTTCACATCAAAATTTTGGAGAAATCATAAACATGATATATGTACCAAATTGAATTTTAGTATGGATTATCACCCTCAAACTGATGGCCAATCTAAAAGGACTATTCAAACACTCGAGGACATGACGAGAACATGATCAATGGAATTTAAAGGTGGATGGGATAAACATCTCCCATTAGTTGAGTTCTCTTACAAAAATTGTATCCACTAGAGCATTAAAATGGAACCCTATGAATCTCTATATTGGAATCGATATAGAACTCATACTTGTTGGGTTGAAGTTGGTGAGAGAATGGTTCTTGGGCTAAATCTTGTGCAGTAGATTATAGAAAAGGTTCATGCCGTTTAGCAACACATTAAGGCAGATCAGAGTCGGCAAAAGATCTATGCCGACAACCGTATAGGGGACTTGGAGTTTGATGTTGGTGAAAAATTATTTCTTCGAATTTCTCCTTGGAAGAGAGTTATGAGGCTTGGAAAGAAAGGGAAGTTCAACCACATGTACATTGGCCCCTATGAAATCCTTAATCACATAGGAGAAGTGTCCTATCAGATTGAACTTCATCCAAATCTAGATCAAGTTCATGATATATTCCACATATCCCTCTTAAGGAAGTACACACCCGACCCTTCACATGTACTAAATTCTGAGGTGGTGCTACTTGAACATGACCTCTCATACGCGGAGTAACGTGTGGAGATCTTGGATCATAGAGACAATTTTCTATGCAACAAGACTACCCACCTCGTTAAATTGTTATGGAGGAACTACAAATATGAAGAATCCATGTGGGAACTAGAGGAGACAATGAGGCAGAAGTACCCACACCTTTTATTTTATTTGGGTAAGAGTTGAAATTTTTGTGATGAAATTTCTTAAGGGGGTTAATGTAAGGACCCGAAATTTTTGAATACTAATTGTTTCTTGAAAATGTATGTTATATTATTGCTCACTCAACAAAACTATATCCCTTTATTAATTAAGTGAGTATAATTGAAATGAGATCATTGGGTTTCCAATATTAAATGACCGTTGGTAAATATGACCATTGGAAACTATACTCTAAACATTAAGATTAGTGATTATAAATAGAAATGATAATGGTTATTATTGCATAAGAAAGAGTCAATGGCCTCATCTAGTAGACTCGGTCCATACGAAGATGATTTTCAGAGCTTCAGAGGGAGGTGGCGTTATTGGGATTCACTCTAGACCAAGCCCAAGCTGAACTTCAATACTTTAAGCTTGAAAAAAATTGATTACAGGAGAAATTAAAGTTGATAGAAACCCCCACTCGGGCAACGTTGTCGGATCCACCCCAAGATTCTATCACCATTGCACACCTTACTCTTAAGTTCTATACGGGTGTTATAAGGGGTTTTGTAATGAGGCCTTAGTTACTTTGTGTAATCCCTTGGTAAAAATAAAATTTGTATTTCATCATTCTTATTTTAAGAACAACTTCTCTTAAAAAAGTATATGTTTAATTAAGACAAATTTGACAAAATGATTTTAGAAGTAAAAATTGTACTTTTCAGTGACTTCTCATAAAAAGAAAATTATTATTGTAAAATAAACATCAATTTGGAATTTCAAATGTTATAATTAATCTAGTCGAATTTTTAAAAATTTTCTAGGAACTTTAAATTTTTAGTATTAGATGAATTGTATTTTATGAATAGTGTTTTTGTATGAATAGTAAAAAACTATTTTATTATTAAATAACTTTTTCTGCCAAATGATTTTCGAAAATCACACATACATGGTTGTTGTTAGGGTGAATAATGTGCTTCAATAAGATCAAAATAATTTTTTGGTGAATAGTAACATTATCCTTTGGAATAGTAATTTTACCCTTATGAATGGTAATTTGAAAAACTGAATAGTAACCAATCCAAAGGAAGTATAAATATGTATTAGTCATCTTAAGTGGTAATTTCATATAATTATATCATAGTATAAGTAAATAAATATTTTAAAAATTATTAGTTAAGTATTAGTATTTTACTTATTTAATTTAATATAAAATTAAATTAACATTTATAAAATGGAGTTCAATTTTGAATTCTACTTGTCAAAAAATGGTTAGGGTTAATTTTTTGGAAATTTCTGAAATGGTTGATTTTTTGGTGAATAGTAAAAATATAGTTCTGAGTTTTTGGTAAGTTTAATGACCTTTAGCTATATAATAATGATGTAATCATGATTTAATAATTCGGGTTGAATCTTAATGATTATAATATGATATGAGGTGTCTCAAGTGACCAATACCACGGGGAAATACCATGGGCAAGCCCATGGTTTTGCAAATACCACTAATGAGGTGTCTTTTGAAATTAATAAAATATTCCCTCACTTCTGCTATAAATAACCACCCGTTCCTTATTTTACATTCGTTCCAAAATCATTCACCATGAATTTATGCTTTTTATACCTCCCAATGAGTCCTCCCAAGGTTCCCTCAAGACCCCAAGGTCCCGATCATAGAGTTTTAGAAGTTACTCTTCAAGGTAAGGGAACCTTTCACCCTCCTATTTTAGTCAAAGACATCTTTTATGTTATATATTTTAATTTCCATATTTTATGTTGGGGAATGTTCTTTTATATACTTATTTTTTTCCATTTTATGTCCAAATTATTAGATACCCTTTTTTCTCTCATCAAATCATTTTCTATGTTTTTAAGTGACATCGTTCGTTTGCCGAATTTTCATATGGGAATTCTCAAACTTCTCTTTTCCTTTCAAGTTATCTTTTATGTGGAATGCCTTTCAAATTTATATACCATGTTCTTATATTCATTTTATTCTATCCTTGTACTGTATTATGAGTCATTTATGTATTGTACACCCTTTTCCCCTGTCTTTTTAATCTTTTATAAAACCATGTTTCATACCCGTTATGCTGTAGAATTTTCATATCAAAAGCTCTCTATTTTTCTCAAGAAATTATATTATTTTATTTTTTTGAATACCCAAACCTATTTAATTTCAAATATTATTTTTCAAGAAATAAGAAATGATATATTTGATCTTGGAATTGACATATATAAAACCCTCATTTCCTTTACGTGGTTTATAAATGACACAATGGTCATGTTTTTATGAAAATTTTAAAACATCACGATTTTGATATGAAACCCATTTATTTTATTCTCCTTGGGTTATTTATGAATTGTTTGATTTTGGTGTATGTGATTCTAATATAAATAAATACATATTAAGGGTGGGCCCTGATAGCACTCCAATGCATTGGGTAAAGAAATTAATCTATAGGGATGAAAAGGTTTACGATACCATGGTGAATAACCTTGGTATTTTTTATCACACCTTGGTGATGGACCTTGGTGATATGCTTATGAATGTATAAATTAAATGTTTTAGCCACATTTTCAAGTTATTATTCAGGTTATTTTTATTATGGATTGCCTCTTTTTTCCATTTCTCATGTTTTTATGTATCTCATCAAGTTCTTATTGATATCACAAGTAATTGTTTCCCTTGTTTACCTTTACTAGGACTTCTGCTCACCCTTTCCTTTGACGTATGTTACCAATTTATGAGATGAAATAATTATAATTAGGTTGAATATATGATGAATCCTTAAAAGTGGATTATAACAATACCTTATGTTTTCATGTATTATGTACCTTATTTACAAGACACTAAACTTTAAAGATCCTCTATTTGTAAAATGTAATGAGAAGTTCTGAAATAAAATGACGGGATGATATAGTTGGTATCAAAGGATAGTTTAGTTGTTTTTGGAAATTATAATGTGAATACTTTATGAAAAACAATATATAAAAGTTTAAATATCAGAAAACTTACTTGTATTTTGGTGAAATATTAAGTTAGTGGTTTCTAAACAAATTAATCCCTATCTGGATAAAAACAAGTGGATGTGGAACTGGCACATATGTATCTAGGGGTATAACACAAAATCACTGCCTTGTTCTAGACTCAAACGAGAACTGGTGCAAGATAAAGGGCCATGCTGCACTCATAGTTTGACACTCTTAGGGGATATTTTTGGTTAATCACAAGGTTTTTCTGAATCATTATGAAGGATTTATAGGAGATGTAATTGTTGATATTAAATAATGTGTTTAAGCATAATGTTTTAAGACATAAAAATATTTTAGATTTATAATCTTCATAGATGAAACAATTTTCTCCCTAAGGTTTTATTATTTTTTAAAATGGTAGAAAATAGGGGGAACCATGAAAATGGTGACAACAATGGACCATGCACTAGAAACCCCTCGATGTTAGCTGAAATGGAAGATTTCATGAGAATGATGAATCAAATGACTAAAGTGTGGGAAATAACTTGAATCAAGATAAAAGACAGATTTCACTACAAAGTGAATGAATTTCTGCTGAGTCCGTTATTAATCAACGACCACCAAAATTCAGTGGATCTATTGACCCATTGATTGATAAACAATGGATTAGCTCCACCGAAAAGATATTTTCTGTGATCCACTATTCAGAACATGGGAAGTTCACCAAGGCTGTTTACATATTAGAGGGAGAAGCTGATTAGTGCTGGGAACTGATTAAAAACATGAGGCCAAGAGTGGAGGTTGAATCTATAGAGTGGGAATTGTTCAGGGGGATCTTCTTCAATAAGTATTTCCCTCATTCGATGAGAGCAAAAATAGAGAAAGAATTTATCAAGCTGAAGTAGAAGGAGAATGAATCTGTGGGAAGCTAAGAGATGAACTTAACAAGAAATTATTGTTACACCAAAATATTTATCATGTATCATAATGGGAAGGTTGATATATTCTTTCGTGGACTAAGACCTAATCTTCGGAAGAATCTAGCCAACCAGGACTATGATAGTTATGAGGAGATCTTACGGAGTGCTATGAAAGTTTAGTGTGAGTTCAGTGAGACAGAGTGGTTCCACAGGTTTAATGAAAATAAAAGATCAATCGATCTAATCCTGGGGAGTATCTTTGATCAGGGAAGATGTGGAAAGAAAGTGAAACTTCCCATGTGTAATAAATGTGGGAATACGCATTCAGGGAACTGCCTGCTTGAGAGTGGGAAGTGTTACAATCCTGGAATAGAAGGAAATATTTCTCATAATTGTTGAAGTGAAGTGAAGCCTCAACTTCCCAAAAGTAACGACAAAGGGAAGACGGTGAAATCCCAACTTGAATTCCAATGCTTCAAGTGTAGAAAACTTGGGAACTTTTCCAATAACTATCTAAATCCAAGGGAAGTGGAGGGAAATCACCTTCAGCCTCATCATAGGTCAAGGGAGAAATATCGTTCATTTTCTATCACAATGAATGAAGTTGAAGCTCCAAATTATGTGGTGTAAGGTAAATTTTTTGTTCAATAAAATCTAGAAATTACTTTTTTATTCTGGTTCTATACATCCCTTTATTTCCTCCATGTTTGAAAAGAATATAGAATCAATTCTTGAACCACTAAAAGTAGAGTTATCAGTCAAGACTCCTGGAGGGATTATCTGAGCATCAATAGTGTTTAGAACCTCTATTATTTACTTTAGTGAGAATAATCCTACAACAATTCTAGTAGTCATTCCAATGATGCAATTCAAGATTATACTAGGGATGGATTGGATCTCAAAGTATAATGCTACTTTCAAATGTAGAAGCAAGAAAATATTCGTAGTCTTGAATGGAAAACCTATAGTTATCTTCCAAGGAGAGATATCTCAACCTGATCTTTGTCTAGAAGAACCTCTTATAGGATTATTTATGGAGTTTATTGGTGACGAAAAATAAGTAAATGATATTATAAGGATAGATAATCTTCCCATAGTTCAATAATACATTAACATATTTCTTGAGGAGTTACCTAGACCTCCCCCAGAAAGAGAGGTCGAGTTCTTCATTGAACTCATTCCTTGATCTCATCCCATAACAAAAACCCCATATATATTGGAAAATATGGAGTTGGTTGAATTAAAGAAACAACTCCAAGATCGTTTGGATAAGGGATTTATTCGACCAAGTGTGTCTCCTTGGGGAGCTATTGTTCTCTTTGTGGATAAGAAGGATGGATCAATGTGGATATGCATTGATTATAGAGAATTGAACAAGATTACAGTGAAGAACAAATACACTCTTCCAATGTTGATGAATTATTTGACCAACTTCATGGGGATCAATTCTTATCCAAGATTGATCTTTGATATGGTTATCATCGATTGAGGGTGAAGAAAGAAGATATTCCCAAAATCCCCCTTTCAATCAAGATATGGGCATTATGTGTTTGTTGTTATTCCCTTCAGATTGATTAATGTACATGCTATTTTTATGGATTTTATGAATTACGGACTACCTTTATTACTTTGTGGAAGTTTTTATTGATGATATTCTGATATATTCCAAAAGTCAGGAAAATTAGAAAGATCATCTAAGTGTTATATTATAGAATCTTGGGAAGGAGAGGTTATTTGGGAAGTTTAGTAAGTGTGAGTTTTTGTTACAATAAGTTGCTTTCTTGGGGAACATTTTAACCAGTAGAGGAATCTCACATGACCCTACAAAGACAAATTTTTTAGAGTAATGGCCTCATCCTACATTTTTAACTGAGATTTGTAGTTTCCTTGGATTAATGGGATGTTATAGGAGGGTTGTGAAATTCTTTTCCTAACTTTCTAATCCATCAACAAAGTTAACTCAAAAAGGGGTCAAGTCTATCTAGAAAAAGGAGTGTGAGGAATGTTTTTCTGAGCTGAAGAAGAGATTGGTTACTGCATCGATGTTAACTCTACCCTCAAGCATAGAAGGATTTGTTATTTTTAGCGATGCATCTGTAAAATGGATTGGGTGTGTCCTCATGAAAAATGACAAGGTGTTTTCTTATGCATCTCGACAGTTGAAGACTCATGAGCATAATTATCATACACATGATATGGAGATGGCTGTGATGGTTTTTTCTCTAAAGATATAGAGGAACTATATTTGATGGGAGAAGTGTGATATATACACATATCATCAATGTTTGAAGTATATTTTCACACAAATGGAATTGAACATGAGATATAGGAGATGGTTGGAACTTCTTAAAGACTATGATTATTCAATTCATTATCATCCTAAAAGAGCTAACAAAGTCACTAATGAATTAAGTTGGAAGGACCCTATCTTTCTATCCATGAGGAATATCCAAGGAGATCCCTTGATCAAAGGCCTAATGAAACTGGAAATGTGAATTATAAGGGAAGGGACATCATCAAACCTATCCCAAATGATTTCTAAACCTTCATTACTAGAGAAGATCATGAAATCTCATAAAGATGATCCTTTTTTAGAGAAGAAGTATGAGGCTATGAAGGATTGGAAACTTCTTGAGTTCAATATTGATCAAGAAGGTGTATTGAAATTTTGTACAAGACTATGTGTTCTATCTATTACATAAACAAAGAATGAGTTGTTGGATGAATCTCATAGCTCTACATTATCTATACATCTTGGAAGTACAAAAATGTATAGGGATATTCGGGGTCATTATTGGTGGTATAATATGAAAAGGGAGATTGCTGACTACACTAAAAGGTGCTTGATATGTTAGTAAGTAAAGGCATAATGACAACTTCCTAAATGGGTATTACAACCACTACCCATACCAACATGGAAGTGGGACAATATCACTTTAAAATTTTTCACTAGTCTCCTGAGAACTTATAGAGGAAAAAATATGATATGGATTATAGTGGACCTTCTCACCAAGACTTACCATTTTATCTATATTAGGGAAGATTTATCTCTTGGTCAAATTTCCAGAATTTATGTGAAGGAAGTGGTAAGGCTTTATGGTGTTCCACTTTCTATCGTATCTGATCATGATCCAGGTTTCACATAAAAATTATGCAGAAATATTCTACATGATCTATGTACTAAATAGAATTTTATTATGGATTATCACCCTTAAAATGATGGCCATTCTGAAAGGATTATTCAAACACTCGAGGTTATGATGACAACATGATAAATGGAATTTAAAGGTGGATGAGGTCAATATATCCCATTAGTTTAGTTATCTTACAAAAATAGTTTCCACTCAAGCATTCAAATGGAACCCTATGATGTCATATATGGGAAGTGATGTTGAACTTCTACTTATTGGGATGAAGCTAGTGGGAGAAAGTTTCTTGGGCCGAATCTTGTGAAAGAGATGACAGAAAAGGTTTATTCCATCCACCAACACATTAAGGTTACTCAGAGTCATCAAAAGAGCTATGCCGACAACTGTCAATGGGACATGGAGTTTGATGTTGGTGACAAAGTATTTTTTCTAATTTCTCCTTGGAAGAGATTCATGAGGTTTGGGATGAAAGGGAAGATCAGACCCAGGTACATTGGCCACTACGAAATCCTTAATCGTATAGGAGTAGTGGCCTATTTTATTACAATTACTCAAAATATAGATCAAGTTCATGATGTATTCCATGTATCCATCTTGAGTAAGTACACACCAGACCCTTCACATGTACTGAATCCTGAGGTGGTGCAACTAGAACATAACCTCTCTTATGAGAGTAACTGGTGGAGATCTTGGATCATAGAGACAAAGTTCTATGCAACAAGACTACCCAACTTGTTAAAGTGTTTTGGAGAAACCAAAAATATGAAGAAGCCACATGGGAGCTTGAGGAGACTATGTGGAAGAAGTACCCACACCTTTTCTCTTTTGAGGGTAAGAGTTGAAGTTTTGGGGATGAAATTTCTTAAGGGGGGGGGGAATGTAACAACCCGAACTTTTTGAATAATAATTTATTTTTGAAAATGTATGTAATATTATTTTCACTAAACAAAACTATATCCATTTATTAATGAAGTGAGTATAATTGAAATGAGATCATTGGGTGTTTCGCGCGGAATCCGGGGATGACCTCCCGGACGGGAGATTCAAACGTTCCGATTGGTTTCTAACGGGTTTGTTCGTAGAACCGGAAACATCCAATGATTCCACATCCGTTTGGACCTACTTTCCAAAGGCAGGCGCTCATTAGCTTGTGGGCTAATGAGGCTTAGGAATTTGCATTGGTCGAGAGGATGGGAGGTCGGACTCATCACACCTTTTTGAGGGGAATTATTGTCTACTCCGGGACTCTCTTTATAGATTTAAGTTAAGTTCGTGAATCCTTATTACATTACCAAGTATAAAATGAGCTTTCCTTTAGTTTTAACAATCAATGATTAAATATGCAAGAAATTTAGAGAATCTTTTATATGTATTCGAGGTTCTTCATCAATATGGAATCATCTATATTTTTTTAGAGATTCTTGGTCAATGGTATCCTTCAAAACATTTATATAAAAGTCTCTTGGTCATTTTGATGACCAGGCTGGTTTTAAAGCCACTCAGTGGGGCACTTGAAGTTTATCGTCATTCAGAAGGACATAGATTATCTCAATGTTGGGATCGAACCCATAAATGGGCTACCTACGTATCCTTTGTTTTGAAAAAGGAATCAGAACCCACGTAGTTCGAGGTATGGGATATGATGTTTATGATTGATGGCTCAAAGATGAATGTCATAATTACTTTTACACTCTAAGTTTACGTGAGTCATGCTCGGTGTGAGAAACAAGAGGTATTGGTAAAATTTAGACAATTGTGCCATAAAAGATGCAATCATAAGAATTTGTTTGGGGCTTATGTATGGATGACTACCCAGATAGACGAAGGTTTAGGATTTACTTTTAGGGAGAAAAATCCAAGAACAGGGTCCACAAAGTTATATGTGCTTCATGAAGATTTGAATACTCTAATCTTGGGGCTTACTCCTAAGGAGGATGCCCAAGTTAGGAGGGGACTTATGATTGGGTTTTATTCCTGAAAAGGAAACCCAAATCAAAGGTAATTTATGACTGGTTAAGAGAAATTTTAAGAGACTTGGGGCTTACTCCTAAGAAGGATGCCCAAGATTTATGACTTGGACTTATTCCTGAGAAGGAAGCCTAGGTTAGGGTACTTGGGGCTTACTTCTGAAAAGGAAGCCCAAGGTTATGACTGAGTCTTATTCCTGAAAAGGAGACCCAGGTTAAGGATTAAGGTTTTGGGGCTTACTTCTGAAGAGGATGCCCATATTTGAGATTGAGGCTTATTCTTAAGAAAGATGCTCAAGATTAGAGGACTTGATTGGGGCTTACTCCTGAGGAAGATGCCCAAGTTAAAGGTTTTATAACTGGGGATTATTCCTGAAAAGGAGACCCAGGTTAGGATTCTATCATTTTAAAGGATGATGTTGAATGAATGAACTCTCAATCTTTGGTGACATAAAGATGTTTAAATCACTAGGTTTTGAGAGATATTTCATAGAATTCCTTTCAGACAAGGATGTCAAATCAAGAAATCATGCCATAAATGGTTTTGAAGAGTATCTTGAAGACTGAATCTTTAATAGGAAAGGTGAAATGGCTTAAGAGGGGTAAAATGGGCAAGATGGGCACCCAAAAAGATAGGGGCGCGCAAGTATTAAAAGTCGCGCAATTCCTGCGGCAGCGCGCAAGTATTGGCCGCGCAAGTATACTTGCGCGACATGAGGGATACTTGCGCGATTTTTAACCAGAGTTGAAATACTTGAGCGACTCTTTTTTAAACCCTTTATAATCCTCTTGAGGTTCTTCCAGAGAGGGGACGCGCAAGTTATATTGAAGGAATTAAGTCGGCGCGCAAGTGTTTGATAAGTTTCAACACTTAGGCCTTCCTTCTTCCCTTTAGATCTTCCATTCTAGGTAAGAAATTACCTTAGAAGTGTTCTGGAAGCTTGGAGAAGAGACTTGGGCGTCGGGAGCTTCAATCCGAGTTTCTGGAAAAAGATCCTCTCGAATGGGGGGCCCACAGGGTCTATTTATAGGCAAAAGAAGACCCCGGGTGGTTACCGGGCGGTTACCAATTAAGTCGCGCAAGTCACCTGCGCGACCAAGGTAGTCGCGCAAGTGTACTTGCGCGACAGTGGTAAAACTTGCGCGGTGAATTGGCTTTTGATCCTTTGTTCATGCCTTTGTCGATTTTTGATGTTTTCTTCAAAGGATGAATCACTTTCAGCTGAGATATTCCCTTTTCCGATCTTTAGATTATGTGACAAAAGGAGCGTCAACAAAAGTCCCCCCTCAGAGTTGGATCTGGAGAGAAATGAGGATTTGACTCTGAGGAAATTGAATTCCTTAAAAGGAAAAGGGAGGGCGCGCAAGTGTTTCAGTGAGCAGAGGGTGGCGCTCAAGTCTGCGTCACGCAGGCCTTAAGCGCTATGGCTGTGGCGCGCAGGTAGGCCTCCTGGCCTATAAATATGCCGCTTCCGGCCGTAGATGGCATCTGACCCCGAATTTCTCGAGCTCTCGCCGCGCAAGTCTTTGTCGCCGCGCAAGTCTCCTGTTTTCACTGTTTCCTCGCTGCCGCGCTACTCTCAAGGTAATAAGGCTTGCGCGGCACATACTTGCGCGACAAATACTTGCGCGTCATATGTACCACTTGCGCGACATCTCCATACTTGCGCACCTTAATGCCTTGGCCATTTTTTCCAAATTCTTTCACAAATTTTATGAAAAATAAACCCACTTAAGAGTTTAATTTATTCAACTCCTGTGCAGATTCAATGGCTCTTAGACCTGGATTAGTTGATGAACTGGCTAGCAAGCGGATAGATGATATGATGAATATCATTGGCCCTGATTACTATACTGTAAAAGACAGTACTCTTCCAGACTTGGCTAAGTATCTGAAGAAATATCATCGCGACTTTCCTCACTGCACTTATCTACCTTTGTATGGTCATGGTCATCTGCAAGAAGTCATTATTCCAGAAGTAAAGAATTATCTTCCATTTTCTTGGTTTCAGAATTATACCAATTTTGCTTCAGCAAATATCTCAGGCGGAGGAGTATTTCAAACTGCTGGAACAGTGGAGAAGGCTTATGTGATGCATCATAGCCCTTGCACACCAGATCTGAAAAAACATACACCTGAGCTTCAACCACATTGCCATCCTTCAATCTTCCGAAATGCTCAGATGGATCAATCCAAAGGCTGGAAGAAAAGTTGGGATTTCCGTCCTGGGGGAGGCGTAAAGCCAACTTGGATGTGGGTATACTGGGTGCGACAGACTTGCGCATAGTTTATTGAGGATCTGAAGAGAGCTGCAATATATGAGGCTGTTTGGGTTGGGCAAACATATATTTACAGACATGATATCTTCGTGCCAGAGATACTCATCCACTGGAGTCCAGCGACTAATTCTTTCCACTTGACTCATGGAGAAGTAGGTATCAGTTTGTGGGATGTCCACAAGATTTCAGGAGCTCCAATCTTGGGTGATATGTATGATGAATTCATTCCTCCCAAGGTGACTTGGAATGATCTAGAGAAGACTCCTGCTTTGGCTCGAGAATTATTCAAAATCTTTCACAAGCTCAAAAGTTCAGAGACCTCATTAACTCATTTCAGAAAAGATATCCATCCGGAAGAATGGATGAATGTGTTTCTTACTGAGAAGAAAGGGATGGAGCCAAAGGAAAAAGGATCCAAGAAAAAGAAATCCAAGGATACCCGGCCCAGACGTCCTACCACTTGTCCAAAACCTGAGAAGAGAGGAGCTCCTGGCACATTCTGGCCAACTCTAGAAGCATGAGAGTTTGAAAAATGGGGCTATGAAGTGAATCAAAGAATTCCAAAGAAAACTCGTCTGGCGGGTTTCTTGGCAATGTGGCTCAGTATTTATCTCTTGCCGGTCAGGGATTCGAAGGGAGGCGTTAGGCCAGGGACCTTCGTCATTGCAGCTAAGTTGGCTGAGGGAAAAATGGTTGGGTTAGCTACCCCCATTTTAGCTAAGATTCACAGGAGTTTACTTCACGTCTTCCAGGGTAAATCTCCTTTAAGAATAGTGGGACCATTCCAGGTTTTGTGGGGATGGATCGCCACTCACTTCAGGACTTACAATGTACAGAATGGATTACAAATTCCTGAAAGCTCTTTCAGACCGTCAGTGCAAGCATTCTCTGGAATTGCTCCATTAGATGTCAATGGTTATGACATAAAAGTAAGACTAAGCATGTATAAGGAATTCAACCTCTTTCCTTATGGAAGTCCGCCATCTGGGTGGTTTGTTGATGATGGGAAAACCCCTTTGGATTTGAGGGCATACATGCTAGCTTGCAGGGATGGCGTGTTAGTAGCCATGATTGATGGAGAAATCATATGCGAGGCCTATGCTCCATACAGATTTGCACGCCAATTCAAATGTTTGCAACAGATTGTTGTATCCCCTCCAGTACATGTCAGGTTAGAGCAACATCCGATGGTTTCTCGACAACTATGGTTGCTGACATCAAGAGAGAAGACTGGGGAAATATTTGATCTACCAGTTGAAAAAGCGGCACATTATCTGACTACATTTTATGCCGAACACTGGATAGCATCATACCCTAAAGGGATATTGAATCACCCTGTATATCAAGTGGGAAAGAGGAAGAGGACTGTGGAGAAAGAAACTCTTCCTCATGAAGGTGATGCTTCTCCTCCTGAAATAGGTTCAACAGACTCCTCCTCTAGAACTGATTCCTCGGATTATCATGATGGGGATGATGAGGCACAACCGGCAGCAAAGCGGTTTCGTGCCCGATATAATCCTCCGGCCAGAGTTAAAAGACCCACTCCATCAGCTCCTGGTGAGTTATTTGATTGTAATAACTTCAATCACTGCTACTTTATAAAGTAATAAGTCTTACTTTCTTATTCTCTATCTGTAGTTGCAGGAGTCGGGAAGAAATTAAAATCAAAAATTGTAGGACCTTCCTCACAGCCTTTATATCTAAGACCAGAGGCTGTTCAGCTATGGAAGAGCTTATATTATGATACTGAGACCGCCTGGCTGGATTTGTGCGAGGGCCTACAACTTCCTAGAATAGGATATCTTCTAGCTTCTAAAGACCTTCAATACGGAGATAACCCCAATGAAGTGCGAGCTTACATCAGAGAGCTGGAAATGCTCATATATGCCACTGATAATTCGGTTCCTATCACGAGGCAGGTGAAGGAAATGATTGATCGTGGCACCACTGAGGGGGCTGGTGGTTCTGGAGATGAGGAGTGGCAAGAGTACGTGGCTCCTGAAGATGTAAGTCTTCTTTCCTTATTTTCTTTGCAACTTGATTTCAGTTGAAGCTTTGTTTCTTAAGGAAGTTATTTTCTTCATCTTGCAGCTTGCAAAGAAAGGGAACGAGGTTCCTTCGCCACAATATAGCCCTGGTGGTACCGCTGTTGGGGCTGCTGCTGATTCTCCTCGCGAACCAGGCGAGATATCTCCAGGCCAGCAGGCCATGAATGAGGCACTGGACATAGCCTTTCATTCGCCAATCCAAGTGCCCATAAGGGAGACAACTGAAACTCCAAAAAAACAAAAGAAGCCAAGGCAACGAAGGAGGAAATCCTTAGCTAAACGTTTCATTAGCAGTGGTAAGTCCTTCGAGCAATCATGAGTTTATACCCATAATCATATGGTCACTCATATTTCTGAGGATTGCAGGGGCTTCTTCAATTTCCCCCTTGAGGGAAGGGACTGATCCTTCTTCAAAGGTCGTGGAGGGTGCTGTAGAACAACCACAGACTCAAGCTAACTTGGTTGCTCCTAGAGAAGAGCTACCATCCATTTCCAGTATCCCTCCCACTACTGAAGATGTTGTCCAGGGTCAGGGGTTGCAGGACATAAGTCAGCAAGAAGATGTAGCAAATGCTCCCACTGGTGAGACTAACCAAGATTCTGAAGTATCATTGGATGAAATGATGAATCAAGGAATGACTTTTGAAGAATTTTATGATCATGCTAGATTGCCATGTGATTTAGAAGACCTTGGGCGTGAGTGTTACCCTTCGCCCAAATTTTTCTTAAAAAGAACATATTTCTAACCATGATGTAAAATAATATGCAGTTTCTTCCGTAGAAGCTGCTGAACTGCCAATGCCCGAAGAGGGTGTGGACACTGATGTCAACCCTATCATTGCAGAAACATTAGCTCATGTAGAGCTAAATCCAATAAACTCTCCTGAGACCCATCTTGAAAATCCTGTTGAAACCGGGAAAGATGGGGAGAAGTCTTCTCATGTTGCTGAACCACCATTGGGTAAGGGATAACAATATTTGTGATTGTACTTTATTTTCAAGATAATCCATTCTTTTGTTATCCTTTAAGATTCAACTAAAATCTTTCAATTGATCATGTAGGGCCATCAACTGTAATGGCTAGATCCGGAGATGAGGCTTCAGCCTCTGCCCCAACGGTAATTGAAAGTGAAGAAGCCCAAGTCAGAGGGGAAAGAGCAGGACGAGGCACTTCCTTAAGCATGTTAATTCCAGATTACATACCCCCTTCTGACGAAGATGTTGAATCAGATCCAGAAATGCTCAAAGCGTTCAGCTTTTCACGACGTAAGGCATGGAACAACATATGGAACATCATATCGGGGGTGCCTTTAGAAGAGCTACCATCAAAAATTTCCCGATTGTCATCCCAATTTGTTATAATGGGACTTGGTGGTTTTGGGTATGAAAAGATCCATGCTGCGGTGAAACAGATTATTTTCAGGAGGGAGGAAATGCAGACAAGTCGCGAAGACTTGACCAGAGTGAAATTGTCAGTCAACATAGGCGAATTTGAAGCTGCGATATCCCAGGCTGAAGCTGATTATGCTGTCAAGATGAAGGATCTGAAGCAAAAAATCAAAGAAAAGGTCGTCCAACAGGTGCAACTTCAGCAACAGTTAGATGCTGTTACTGGGGAACTTGATCAGCTTAATAAATCCTTGGATGAAACTCATATGAATGGCATGAAAGCCATTGCAGATGCTAAGAAGGCTTTTCAGCAAGCTAAAAAGAGTGAAGCTGGTCAAGTGCACGAGCTTCAAGTAACTGTTGATCAGGCTCAGGATTCTATACATCAAATGAAGACTTATGTTGACAATCTTTTGTAATTCTTGAAAAAGAGAAGAGATTCCAGTCTGTGGATATTCTTCTAACTCTTGTGTATCAATGAAAAACATTTTTGTCTTCAATCATTTGTACTTGCATTCTTCCATTACCTGCTTCAAATTTACTTAAGCCAACTGGCTTAGTAATCATAGTTTGATTTTTACTAGGATTATTACAAATAACCCTACAAACTTTGAATCTTTTAACTGCTCAATATTACCTAAATCATACAAAAAAAAATGTATATTTAGTGAGCTGGAACGTGACTTTTATTCAGAGTTCCTTTGTCTTTTGTGTGGGCAGTTTAAAGTTATGCAAGCCGGAAATAAAGGGGCTAATGTTTAAGGTCGAAATAGCTTTGACCGGAAATGGATTAAAAAGAAAAAATGGATTCAATTCCTTGACAATTTATCTGAAAACATATTACCATACTCAAGTATGAGGGAAAAAATGTAAACTATGGCTTAAGAATATTTGAATCTGAGGAATGATATGAAAAAGAGCTAAAAGGCATTAGAAGAAGTAGTTTCCAAGAATGAAGTTACTATTATTTAACAAAAACCCGTTAGGGGGTTGAAATATGCAGGGCCACCTATGGGCATTGGCTGCATAGTCAAATAAAATAGCATCTTTTGGCTGACAAGTCTGTTATGTGGACTGTTTATGCAAGGCCACCTATGGGCACGTGCTGCATAGTTAGGCAAAAGAACTCCCAGAAATTTACTTTCCTAGTGCTAAAAGCTAGTGAAAGTTTATGGAGATTCAAATTTTCTAAAGCATAGAGTTTGTTGTATGGAAAGAGGTACTTGAATATAGAGAAAATATTTCCAAACAAGAATATCGAAGAACTGGATGAATATCACTCCTACGAAGGTCTGACCCAAACGTAGGGAAGAAGAATAAACCATAGACTTGAATACTTTCAGATCATGAAAAAGGATATGGGACAAATACGTTAAGGATGGCTATTTTTGCGGATCCCTACATACTGTCGTTTAAGACAAATAAGGACAAAAGAGGCATTCTTCCCAAGAATGAAGTTACTATTATTTAACAAACCCTTTAGGGGGTTGAAAACATGCAGGGCCACCTATGGGCATTGGCTGCGTGGTCAAATAAATAGCATCTCTTGGCTGACAAGTCTTTTATGTGGACTGTTTATGCAAGGCCACCTATGGGCACGTGGTGCATAGTCAGGCAAAAGAATTCTCAGAAGTTTGACATTTTTGTGACTAGAAGTCATGAAAAGGGTTATGAAGATCTGAAAATATTTAAGGTTAGGATTATAATACATAAAGATGGGTATTTTCCAATGTATATAGAGATACATAGGTCAATGAAAACCATAATCATGTTGTGGCTGGGTCCTGAATTGAAACTTGGACTTCACTACGTATCTCATAAGAATGAGAATCAAGCCATACGTAGTTCTTGAAATGTAGTTTAACGTCGTGCATGACGAAAGTATGAGTAATCTTAGTTTAGGGTCATAGAATTCGGACCATAATAATGAATACACAGTGTGTGTTTTCATGAGGACTTTTCAGCCAAGGGACTGAAAGTGAAATTTGGGGTTAGGCCCAAAATACTTGGGACTGGATTCAAGGGACACTCGAATGTTCCTACGTATCCCATAAGGATGGGAATCAAGTCCACGTAGTTCTAGAGCTACCCTTTGTACAAATTTGGTTCGTACATGTGAAGGGTGAAAAGGGGACTTTAGTGCAATGATGGTTTTAACCTAAGATAAAAAGTTTAGGCATTACCATGTATGTACATAGTCTTTTGAAAATGAAAACCATGATTGAAAAAAGAATCAATGTTAATAATGGTTCCTTCTCAAATGAGGAAATCAAAGAATATTGTAGTTTATTGTCGTACCGGACAAAAGTGTTGTATAGTTTAACGTCATATAACAAGGACGAAAGTGAATCAATGTAAAGATATTGATTCCAGGGGTGGTTTCACAAATCATCATCATATGAGATGGTGGTGAACCAATGTGAAGAGATTGTTTTTGGGCTTGAACCTTTGGGAGGTTGCCTACATACCCAGCCTGGAGGGCAAGGATCAAAGTCCGTGTAGTTCAATTAAAGAATGAATCAATGATCAAGTTGTTCTTGTGGACAATGATCTAAAAAAAATATTGTTGGGACTTACACATGGTTAGTGGCCCAAAGGGAGTGTTATGGTTGATGTTCGCTCTAAGCTCACGTGAGTCATACTCGGTGTGAGAAACAAGAGGTAATAACAACCTTAACGATGTACAATTTAATGTCATGTAGGACATAAAAAAGGGACTTTCTGTACAGTTTAGCGTCATGTAGTTAAGATGATGGGGACAATATAGTTTAACGTCATATTGGACGGAAAGGGGGACTGTGCAGTTTTAATGTCATGATGGACTTTTGATGATTATACAGTTTAACGTCTTTCCGGACGTGAGGGACTTTTTACAGTTTATCGTCATGCTGGACGTTGGAAGTGCCACACAGTTTAATGTCATGTTGCTAGGACACAATATAGTTTAATGTCATCTCGGACAAAATATAGGAACTTCTATACAGTTTATTGTCATGTAGGACAAAATCAGGGACTATGCAGTTTAAAGTCTTGCAGTTAGGACTATTGGTGCTGCACAGTTTAGTGTCATGTTGCAGGGAAATAAGTGCGAATAGTTTAAGGTCATATGCATGGACCGTACAGTTTATCGTCATGCTGGACGTATTATAGTTTAATGTCATCTCGGACATTGAAGGTGACACAGTTTAACGTCATGTTGGACGAAGTTGTAGTTTAAGGTCATACTGGACCATTGCTGTATGAACCAAATGTAAGAGTCTTGGTTCTGGGAACAATATTTTGTGTTTATACAAAATACTTCTTCAGAAATCTGGCATTAGTTGGAGTCGTGATGTGTTCTCCATCCATTGAAATCAGAGAATACGCTCCATTGGAGTAGACCTTATGTATTGAATAAGGTCCTTCCCATTTTGGTTCAAGCTTGGGAGGCTTCTTTCCTGGTATCATTGGTGTTCTGAGAACCAATACCAATTCTCCCTGAATGAATGAACGAAGACGAACTTTTTTGTTAAAAGCTCGTGCTATTCGATTCTGATAGATTTCCAAGTGGTGCAAAGTGCACAATCTTTTCTCATCTAACTGTTCCAATTCATTCAAACGCTTTTGGGATTGCTCATCTGTTGATAACTGATCACAAATGGCTATTCTGAGTGAGGGCAATTGAACTTCAATTGGCAAGACTGCTTCTGTTCCATATACCAATGAATATGGAGTAGACCGCGTTGCATTGCGAGTGGTAGTCCGATAAGCCCATAAAGCATGATAGAGTTTATCAGGCCATGACCTCTTATCTTTATCCACCATCTTTTGCAGTATATTTGAAAGAGTCTTTTTGAAGGCCTCTATCTGGCCATTAGCCGCTGCATGATATCGAGATGAATGGTTGGACTTAATGTTGTATTCTTGATACAATTTCTTTACCTCAGAAGAACAGAAGTTGGTGCCGTTGTCTGTCAATATGGTATGAGGGACACCAAATCTAGTAATGATGTTAGACTTGATGAAGCTAACAATGCATTTAGAACTGACTTCTTTGAGAGGTACTGCCTCTGCCCATTTGGAAAAGAAATCAGTAGCAGTAAGAATGTACTTAAACTGCTTGGCCGTGGCTGAAGGGTAAGGTCCCACCACATCCATTCCCCATGTGGAAAATGGCCATGAGTATTTAGCTGTATGAAGCAACTCTGGAGGTTGATGAATGAAATTGGCATATACTTGGCATGAATGACACTTCTTTGTGAAATTAATACAATCTTGTATCATTGAAGGCCAGAAGTATCCAAGCCTTCGAATTTGATCAGACAATCTATGTCCAGACTGGTGGGCACCACAGACTCCTACATGCACTTCTTTTATGACAGCCATTGTCTCTTCACCATCAATACATCTGAAGAGAACTCCATCAAAACCACGTTTGTAGAGAATTTTCTTGAGGTGGTTTGGACCATCATAAAGATTAAAATTGACCACACATCGCCGAATTTGTTCTCTCTCGGCTCTATCAGGTGGAAGTGTTCCATTTTGAAGGTATTCCCTGATAGGTGACATCCATCCTGTAGTATGACCATATGGTTCAGGAATGGGACTAATTTCATTAATTTCCTTTGTTCTGACTTGAACATAAGGTGAAATTGCACGACGGTGGGCAATACCGATGGTTGTCTCGTCCCGATTTGGATCTGCTAAAGCTGTGGCTATATTAGCCAATGCATCAGCTTGAGCATTTTGTGATCTTGGGACATAAGAAAATTTTGGTTCTGTAGGGAATTCCGACATTAACTCTCTGACGTAATCATACAAAGGGATTAATTCTTCTTTTCTGATGGCATAATCCCCATTGATTTGTTTGATTACCAGGTCTGAATCACCTTTCACCTTTAAGTGATTCACTTGTGCTTGAAGCGCTAACTCCAAGCCTGCAATGAGAGCTTGGTATTCAGCTTCATTATTGGTACCACCTTCCCACAACAAAAAGGAATAAGGTAACACTGCCTTATCTGGAGAAATGAGCACAATTCCTAAACCAACTTTGTTGAATTTAGGATTTTCCATTTTCTTCCCTGTTGGACTTCTAGAAGCACCATCAAAATACATTTCCCATGTTTGAGGACTCTCTTGAATAGAAAAAAATTCCTCATCAGGGAGTTCGATATCTGAATACGTGTCTTCCACTGAAGGGTGTTCAGCCAAGAAATCAGCCAGAGCTTGGCCCTTAATTGCCTTTTGAGACACATACTGGATGTCGAACTGCTGTAAAATAACCGCCCACCTTGCCAGACGTCCTGTAAGCATTGGACGACTAAGGATGAATTTGAGTGGATTATTACGAGATACCAATTGGACCTCGTGATGTTGCAGGTAGTGTCTCAGTTTCTGAACTGCAAAGATTAATGCTAGGCAGCATTTTTCAATACTCGAATACCGGGTTTCTGCTTCAAGCATAGTTCTACTAAGATAGTAGAGACTATTTTCATTCCCAGCATCATTCTTTTGAGCGAGAAAGGCACCCAATGATCGCTCTAAAGCTGTCACATAGAGGATAAGAGGCCTACCCTCAACAGGTGGCATGAGTACTGGTGGACTTAAGAGGTATTTCTTGAGAACATCAAATGCTTCTTGACATTCTTTAGTCCACTGGTAAGTGACTCCTTTCTTCAATAATTTGGTAAAAGGTAAACTTTTTCCTGCCAAATTGGCGATGAAACTCCGAATATAGGCTAAGTGTCCTTGAAGTCCTCTTAATTCTTTCAAATTCTGAGGAGGTGACATACCAAGGATTGATTTGGTCTTCTCAGGATCGACTTCAATACCACGATGGCGTACAACAAAGCCGAGGAATTTTCCCGAGGTTACCCCAAAAGCACATTTTAAGGGGTTCATCTTCAAATTATGTTGTCGAAGCTTGTGGAATATGACTTCCAAATCAGCTAAGTGATCAAAACGTTGTTTGGATTTAACCACCAGATCATCTACATAGCATTCAACAAGTTTCCCTAGAAAAGGTTTGAAGATATGATGCATGGCGCGTTGATATGTTGCACCTGCATTCTTTAAACCAAAGGGCATCACCCGGTAACAAAACACACCTTGAGGAGCTCTGAAGGCTGTATATTCCTCATCTTCTGGGGCCATTCAGATCTGATTATATCCAGAATACCCATCCATGAAAGAAAGTACTTCATAGCCAGCCGTCGCATCAATTAAGAGTTCTGTAATCGGAACTGGAAAATCATCTTTGGGACAATACCGATTAAGATCTCTGAAATCGATGCAAACCCTAATTTGTCCGTTCTTCTTCTTTACAGGGACAATATTAGCCAACCACTTGGGATATTGAACTTCTCTGGCGAAGTTAGCTTTGATAAGCTTATCCACTTCAGCCTCGATTTTGGAAGCATAGGTTGGGTGTGTTCTTCTCACGGCTTGCTTGAATCCTCAATGTTCTTTTGGCAAACCCAAATGATGGGTGGCAACATCAGGATCAAGGCCAGGCATCTCTGTATAATTCCAAGCAAAAATATCTTTATTTTGCTTTAGAAAAGAAATATACATCTCTTGTTCTTCAAGGTTCATGGCCGCACTAATTAAAGTGGGGCGTGGATCTTTCTCTGTACCCAGATTTACTTCTCTGAGTTCATCCACAGTGGTAGAGATACCCTCTTCAAATGCTGGAGGAGCATCTCTAAGATCTTCCTCTTCCTCTTCATCATGTGTTATTTCTTCTGTTTCTACTTGCAAAGTAGATGAAAAAACGAAATTCTCATGATCATAAGAGATGTCAAAATTTTCACATTTTGAAGAAGAAGCTTCCATTTCCGACCCTATTGATGATAAAAGGTCTTCTTTAGGAATCAAAGAGGAGATGATGGATTGAGAATCGACATCAATATTCACCTCTGGTGTTGCTATAACTTCTTCTGGCCTGATTAGCGAAGTATAGACTTGTTGGATTTCAGCAGACGAAATGAAAACGTCACCACTTATGCCTTCATCACTGCTTGGTAAGTTACCAATTTCTCCCATGTTGTCTGGCTCGATTGCCGTAATTGACATTATGGATCTTTCCATAAGAGTATTTTGATTTGGGCCTATTTTGTCAATTTGACTGATAGGTAACACATAATCTGTACTCACATGTGAAAATGGATTTATTGGAATTTTTTCCAAACCATATGGAGCATTAACTTTGGTAATTTCCTTCATTGTAGATTTTTCTCTTCCCTTCATGTGATAAAATTCCGCCTCAATGTATTGAGACTCACATGTTTTGAACGGGGCCTTATCACCATACAATGTTCCAACTTGACCATCGAAACAGTATTTGAGACATTGATGGTATGATGACGGAATAGCTGCATGCTGATGTAACCAGGGTCTTCCAAGCAAGATATTGAAAGCTGAGTCCTGATCAACAATCATAAAATCCGAATTGGAAACGAGATCTCCAAACTGAGTTCTGAGTGTAACTTCTCCCAGTGGTTCTTGTTCATTTTTATCATATCCTTGCAACATCATGGTAGAAGGAGATAAATCAGATTCTGTGAGGCCCAATCGACGAAGTGTGCGAATGGGCATGAGGTTGACTCCTGAACCATTGTCAATAAAAGCTCTTCGAACATCTATACCCTTGACTTTGCCAGATAAGTACAAAGGTTTTATGTGCCCATGCACAACATCATCTTCATCTTTATCAGTAAAAGATATCACTGCATGACATTCTGCAGGATTATTCTCTATGTGATAAATTTCAGCTGCAACAATCTCAGCTTCAAACTCTTGAGGACTTGACAAAGCTTCGATGAGTGCTTCCCGAAGATCTCTTGATAGATTCAAAGCATCCAAAATTGATAATTTGGCTGGTACTTGGGCCAAGTGTTTCAATATATCATACTTTTGATCTAGAGGCCTGCGTTTCCCAATAGGAATATGCGGTTTAGCAGGTACCTTGGAAGCAGATGCTTTGGAAGCTGATGCATCTTGTATTGAAGTTGGCAACATCCTTGGTTTTGGAAAATTAGACTGATTAGATCCATTTGCTTGCTGAGATAAAGAAGATGGAACATTTAATCGGTCTTCCAAAATAACTGTGCCGAAGCTGAGTTGGCCATTGGCAGAAGAACTTGCTTGTTCATTTTGAGCTCGCTGAAGGGCTCTACCACGAGTTTCTGCTGCATATACAGTGCTAGCAGGGGTAGAATTAGAGTAGTGGCTTCGGAAAGATCCACGTATTCCCCTATATCCTGAACCTCTAGAACTTCCTCGGGTTCCTTTATTTGATACAGGGAATTCAGGCTCATCAAGACTGGAATATGAATCTGTTAATTGAATCATATTAACAGAACCAAAGATCAATTCTTCGTCTGATAAAGACTCTGCCTGGTTGGCCTGTTTAGGCTGTGCCGTTTGGTGGGACGGTGCCCGTGGCTTTGAAGTAGATGGCATGAAATCTGCCAGAGTCAAAGATAATTTAGGCTTTGATACATACTCATCTTCTCCTGATTCCTCTTTCTTCTTTGAATTGCGCTGCCCTTTTGAGGATTTATCCTTTGATGGAGGCTTTACTGCAGCTTTTGTAGGAGACACAATTGGCTTCTTCAATTGTGTTCGCAAAATGGAATGGGTCCGATTGATTGTCTTTCTGAGCATCCAATCATCATATTTTTTCGCAGTTTTGCTTTTGACTTCCTGCCACTCGCCTCCTTCTTCTGGATCTGTAGCGGTAATACACGCTACATGAGCTGAAGAACCCTTCAATTTGACTTGTCCCAAGTCGACCATCTTTTGCAGGAGGTCTTTAAAGACAAAACATTCCTGGATGGGATGTCCCAACATTTGATGAAAGGGACAATAATTGGGACGGTCTTCATCTCCTTCCTTGTTTGGTCTCTTCGGCACTGGTAATTGAACCAAATTATTTTCCAGAGCTGAAATGAAGTAACCAGGAACTTGCTCACTTCGGAAAGAGTATGTTTTACTCTTCATATCCTCAAATTGTTTTCGTCGTTGATATTTTTGATCATTTGGACGAAACAGCCTTTGTTGTTGGCGTTCAGGAGGTGGAGCTCTTCGAGAAGATGAAGGTTTTGAAGTAGAAATAGGTACAGGTGCCTGTTTAAGCATAACTGTAGCAGTTTCTGCTTTACCCATTCTTCTTCCTGGAGCTGATGGAATTACACGAGATTTAACCTTAGCCTGCATAAGGGAATCTTCAATCTGTTGAGCGATTGAAGTAAGGTCTCGAAACCCTCCTGTGTATTTCACAGGGATCAATGGCGTGCGTAATTCGTCACGCAAATTTTCCACACAGATTGGTAACAATTCCTCCTGAGGGAGTGCTAAACTCAAGGAATATGTTAATCCCTTCCAACGAGCAATGAAATCAGAGACTCTTTCATTCTCTCTTTGCTTACAGTTTGTAAGATCGAAAACTATCGTTTTTGGCAAAGTTGAGCTAAACTGAAGAAGGAATTTTTGACGAAGATCCTCCCATCCGATGACTGACCGGGATTTCAAGCTTGTATACCAGACAAAAGCTGGTCCTTGCAAGGTTCGCACGAAGCATCTGAGTTTCACTGCTTCTTGTTGCTCTGGAGTTCCCATCACAGGATCACAACAAGACACGTAATGCGTCAAATGTTGTTCAGGGTCGCCTGATCCATTGAAAGTAGGGAAAATAGGGTTTCCAAAACTGGATGGAGGAGAAATTGAATCTACCCATTCAGGGTAAACTTTCTTTTCAGGTTGAACTTGCGCCTGTTTCCCTTCCATAGTTTCTAACCGAGCTGTTAATGACTCAATAGTAGTTATTAACTTTTGAGAAATGTCAGGTTGAACTTGGTTTTGGGTAGGTGCAATGAATGGATCTTGGACAGCCGTGGAGGTTGGTGCTGCAAATAATGGTAGTGCTGCCAACCGTTGTTGCGTTTGACCCGTAGGATTAGACCTCTGTGGGTGTACTGACAAAGGAGGATATTCTTGATCCATCTCAGTAGTTACAACAAATTCCTTTGGCTGTCGGACTTCAGCATTCTTAAGAAGAAGACTACTCTGAAGTAGTTCTGCATTCAACCTTCTTAATTCTTTCATTTCTTCCTCCTGTTGTGCAAATCTTTGCTCTAATGAGAGCGATTGACCTCCTTCAGAGGAAGGGTGAGAAGTAACCTGATTCTTTCCTTTCCCCTTATTGGATCCTTTTCGGAGAGGGGGAAGTGGGTTACTTGAAGGAATACCCAGATTTTGGGTAAGCCTTTGATTACGTGTGCGCACACCTTCTTCATTTAGGTCTGTGTGCGCAACTTCTTGAGCAGGAACCTCTTCGTCTGATCCCTCTGATTGAGCCTCATCTGGTGAATCAGCAGCAACGGCAGTGATGACATTAATGGATGCATATTGCATGGAATCCTTTCTATCAGCATTTCTGTGATATTGTCTCCTTCTATGTCCATGATGAGACATGGAATTCCGTTGACTTGATCCCTCAGGAATTTCTTGGAGAACTGTCACTTGGAGAGAATCTCCTGACATCTTGGCTCTTCGTTCCTCTTGAGGCTTCTTCCCTAATCGAGAGAATACTGGCTTTCTCTGAGGGAGGGATTGAAGATTTGAAAAAGTCCCCAGTCCGGTGGACTGGGGATGTTCCTGCTGCTTCTGCTCAACTCCTCGAATCCCATTTGTTGACTCTGAGGGTTGGGTTAGAGAAGTCCCCAGTCTGGCAAGCTGGGGTGTCTCTTGACATGCTATGTCTGAGATTTTTTTAAAATCTCTCTTGATCTTGCGAATCTTAGTTCGGAAATTAGCTGGATGCATTAACCTGTATCCACTTTTATCACCTGGTTCAACAGACCGTTGGATGATTTCCGAAACTTCTGTCATTTGATGACGTGTTTGCTCCAGACGAGAGGCTTGTGCAATATTCTCGCCTGCTTGATGTAGGAGCAATTCAACAAATTGTTCTCTATATACTTGACTTTGAGAGGAACTAGTTGAAGCTTGATCTCGAGCAAGCTTTTGATTATGAACAAAGCCCATTGACTGTGGCCGGCCATGGGCAATAACATTGCATGAGACCATTTTCGGCGGGCTCTGCTGACCGGAAAGCACTGTGAAATGTAGTGCTCCGTGAACACCCCATCCTCTGATATGAACATTAAATGGAGCATTGGAAATTAACTGACGCAATCTTCTTAGTGCGCCAAGGCATGAACGTTGAAGGGTTCTCTGTTGCTTTTCAGCTTTCGGATACCGAGAGACTGATAGAGATGCCAAATCAATCTGGCGTTGTAACCCTTCTATTATCTTAAGATGATTTTCATATTCATCGTAAGATAATACCCTCTTCTTCAATTGACAAAGAGTCTTCCATATGTTGAGACGAATGTCATGGATTCCATCATCCGTCAACATCTTTGGGATGTCGTACTAGGAGTCAGCCAAAGGCCAAAACATGACTGGTACTTCACCTTTTTCCAGTTTTTTCCTCATGTTCAGCATTTCCTCTTTATCATTAAATGAAGATTCTTCTACCTGTTTGGACCAGAGTTGGTGTTTCCTTGTTGTTTCATCGGATTCAACAAGATTGGTAGAGACATCACTATTCATGCTGGAAGATGAATGACCTGGGGATGGTTCGGAGAATAACCTGAACCCCAGGCTATCTTCTGATGGAGAAAGAGTTTCACCTGCCGATAGTAAAGCATCAGACATGACTGGCTTTACGTTTGCAAGTGCCTCGAGATAGGAGGGCTTTCTCGTCACTACATTGCCTTCTGAATAATTTTCGAGAGAATGTGAATCACTACTGCGGAGAGGACTTTCGCAGCGAAATTCATCACCATGAGGAGGACCATCATGATGGGTTACAGCAAAAGATGAAATCTCTTGCTCCTTGGTCTTCTGACCACACAGAGGGTTCCTGTGGCTCTCATATGAAGAAGAAACTTCAAGATTGACCGAATTTTCATGAAGCAAGTCTTCATGAGGAAGTGTCTGTTGAAGACCTTCAGAATTAATGTTCCCGTTATTGGGAACTGAGGGAGTAGAATCTTGAATACCAACAGATAAATGTCTGAGGGCTTCAAGAACTCCAGCATCGAGCAAGGCTTGGTTACAGATTGGCCTTTGATCTCCTGACTGTGCTGGGCGGATCTTTTTCTTAGATGCCTTCTTACTCGCTTTAGAAACCACTTGATGACGAAAGTGATTGCTCTGAGCAGGTGTATGTGCCTGATCAGGAAAGATGGTCAGGTTAGGCTGACAATCATCGCTCAAATCAGGTGTATGTGCCTGACTTGGTTGTCCGTATGATATGGGGGAGTATGCCCCATAACCCTCTTGGACTGGAACAGATGTGTGTGTCTGTTCCGGAGTGAATTGTTGATGTGTCACTCCACTGCTAGGGATAGATTTATGTGTCTGTCCCTGAGATGATGCTGAAGCTGTTATGATATCCTAGCAAGCATCCAGAATATGAGCAGGAATTTGCTTCTGCTCCTTCACCATTGACAAAATATGGTTGGTGACTTCAGCCGCCGGAACGGGGATATACGTCCATTCCGGGCTTGGAGTAGGTGTATGTGCCTGCTCCTGTCCTCCTTTTCCTGTCAGTGAATCCTGACAGTACTCAAGTGTGGAGGTAGAGAGTTTAGTCTGCCTCCTGTTTGTCGTCGGGACTTTCCGACTGACTTCTCCGTGTGCTACCAAACGAGACTGTTGGTAAGCTTGATTAGTATTAGCAGGTGTATGTGCCTGCTGATTACACTTCGCCAAACGCGGTTGACGAGATCCATCATATTTAGTCAGACGAGCCTGCTGACTAACTGCTGATGTATAAGCAGGTGTATGTTCCTGCCTATGGTACTCCGCCGGAATTGCCTGGCGGGATCGGCTTGATGCTGCCAGATGAGTCTGCTGGACAGCTGAATTAAAACGGACAGGTGTGTATGCCTGCTCGTTATTTTCCACCAAGTTAGGTTGGTGGACTTCTCCGGAGATGGCAGGGATGACAACCTGCCTATTGTTAACCGGATTCCGTCTCTGGCGGTTCATCTTGCCTGCTCGGGTTTGAGGAACCTGAGCTGAATGCCTGGAGTCGGTACCCTCATCATGTTGAGGGCGCACTACCGCACGAGTCTGGCGGCGATTGTTGATGGGAGCCCTCGAGAAGGACTCCTGTCTTTTTGAATTAAGGTCCTGCGGGACCTGCTCATTCACTTCCTCGGAGTAAGGGAGTAAATGGAAACTGCGTTCCGGGGATAACGACCCGAAACGGTTAGAGACGGTAGTCAGCACCGCCTGCTTCTTGATTGCTGGTTGCCGTTGTCCGGACGACCAGGTAGAATTGTTAACTTGGAGGGCTTGACGAGCGGCCTCCAGAGTTGGGATAGTACCGTTGCGACGGTACTCCTTAACCAGTGCATTAGAAACACAGCGTTGAAGACGCTGAGTTGGTGATGTCATCCTCAGAGCGGATGACGTTTCAGTAGGAGTAGCAGCATTGGTTTTCACAACAGCAGACCTCACAGTAGAGGTGTTCACAGCAGCAGTATTCACATGGGTGAATTTAAGGAAAGCCATTTTTTCGCAGAAGATCTTGAGAAAAGAGTGCCTGTTCCATGTAACAGACATAATCAAGATGAATCCGGCTACTGCATCTTTTGGATGATCATATATCAATGATTGCCTTGTTGGACCAAGGGGCCTAACAGATAAGAAGAACATCACTTTAACTTGGTTAAGGATTCACGTCGGGTTCACCATTTTTGTTTCGCGCGGAATCCGGGGATGACCTCCCGGACGGGAGATTCAAACGTTCCGATCGGTTTCTAACGGGTTTGTTCGTAGAACCAGAAACATCCAATGATTCCACATCTGTTTGGACCTACTTTCCAAAGGCAGGCGCTCATTAGCTTGTGGGCTAATGAGGCTTAGGAATTTGCATTGGTCGAGAGGATGGGAGGTCGGACTCATCACACCTTTTTTAGGGGAATTATTGTCTACTCCGGGACTCTCTTTATAGATTTAAGTTAAGTTCGTGAATCCTTATTACATTACCAAGTATAAAATGAGCTTTCCTTTAGTTTTAACAATCAATGATTAAATATGCAATAAATTTAGAGAATCTTTTATGTGTATTAGAGGTTCTTCATCAATATGGAATCATCTATATTTGTTTAGAGATTCTTGGTCAATGGTATCCTTCAAAACATTTATATAAAAGTCTCTTGGTCATTTTGATGACCAGGCTGGTTTTAAAGCCACTCAGTGGGGAACTTGAAGTTTATCGTCATTCAGAAGGACATAGATTATCTCAATGTTGGGATCGAACCCATAAATGGGCTACCTACGTATCCTTTGTTTTGAAAAAGGAATCAGAACCCACGTAGTTCGAGGTATGGGATATGATGTTTATGATTGATGGCTCAAAGATGAATGTCATAATTACTTTTACACTCTAAGCTCACATGAGTCATGCTCGGTGTGAGAAACAAGAGGTATTGGTAAAATTTAGACAATTGTGCCATAAAAGATGCAATCATAAGAATTTGTTTGGGGCTTATGTATGGATGACTGCCCAGATAGACGAAGGTTTAGGATTTACTTTTAGGGAGAAAAATCCAAGAACAGGGTCCACAAAGTTATATGTGCTTCATTGAGATTTGAATACTCTAATCTTGGGGCTTACTCCTAAGGAGGATTCCCAAGTTAGGAGGGGACTTATGATTGGGTTTTATTCCTGAAAAGGAAACCCAAATCAAAGGTAATTTATGACTGGTTAAGAGAAATTTTAAGAGACTTGGGGCTTACTCCTAAGAAGGATGCCCAAGATTTATGACTAGGACTTATTCCTGAGAAGGAAGCCTAGGTTAGGGGACTTGGGGCTTACTCCTGAAAAGGAAGCCCAAGGTTATGACTGAGTCTTATTCCTGAAAAGGAGACCCAGGTTAAGGATTAAGGTTTTGGGGCTTACTTCTGAAGAGGATGCCCATATTTGAGATTGAGGCTTATTCTTAAGAAAGATGCTCAAGATTAGAGGACTTGATTGGGGCTTACTCCTGAGGAAGATGCCCAAGTTAAAGGTTTTATAACTGGGGATTATTCCTGAAAAGGAGACCCAGGTTAGGATTATCTCATTTTAAAGGATGATGTTGAATGAATGAACTCTCAATCTTTGGTGACATAAAGATGTTTAAATCACTAGGTTTTGAGAGATATTTCACAGAATTCCTTTCAGACAAGGATGTCAAATCAAGAAATCATGCCATAAATGGTTTTGAAGAGTATCTTGAAGACTGAATCTTGAATAGGAAAGGTGAAATGGCTTAAGAGGGGTAAAATGGGCAAGATGGGCACCCAAAAAGATAGGGGCGCGCAAGTATTAAAAGTCGCGAAAGTCCTGCGGCGGCTCGCAAGTATTGGTCGCGCAAGTATACTTGCGCAACATGAGGGATACTTGCGCGATTTTTAACCAGAGTTGAAATACTTGAGCGACTCTTTTTTAAACCCTTTATAATCCTCTTGAGGTTCTTCCAGAGAGGGGACGCGCAAGTTATATTGAAGGAATTAAGTCGGCGCGCAAGTGTTTGATAAGTTTCAACACTTAGGCCTTCCTTCTTCCCTTTAGATCTTCCATTCTAGGTAAGAAATTACCTTAGAAGTGTTCTGGAAGCTTGGAGAAGAGACTTGGGCGTCGGGAGCTTCAATCCGAGTTTCTGGAAAAAGATCCTCTCGAATGGGGGGCCCGCAGGGTCTATTTATAGGCAAAAGAAGACCCCGGGCGGTTACCGGGCGGTTACCAATTAAGTCGCGCAAGTCACCTGCGCGACCAAGGTAGTCGCGCAAGTGTACTTGCGCGACAGTGGTAAAACTTGCGCGGTGAATTGGCTTTTGATCCTTTGTTCATGCCTTTGTCGATTTTTGATGTTTTCTTCAAAGGATGAATCACTTTCAGCTGAGATATTCCCTTTTCCGATCTTTAGATTATGTGACAAAAGGAGCGTCAACATTGGGTTTTGACTATTAAATGATCATTGGTCAATATGACCATTGGACAATATGTCCATTGGAAACTATACTCTTAATATTATGATTAGTGATTATAAATAGATATGATAATGGTTATTATTAAAAAAAGAAGAGTTGATGCCCTCATTTACTAGACTCGGTCCATATGAATCCCATTTGTTAGAGCATGGGAAAGAGGTGGCATCACTCGGCTTCACTCTAGACCAAGCCCAAGATGAACTTCAACACATTATGCTTGAATAGAATCACTTATAGGAGAAGTTAAAGTTGATAGAAATCACCACTCGGGCAATGTTGTCTGAGTCACCCCATTATTCTATCACTATTTCACACCTTACTCTTTGGTCATATTCGGGCGTTATAAGGGGTTATGTAAGGAGGCCTTAGTTACTTTATGTAATCTTTTGGTATAAATAAAATTTTTATTTCATCATTCCTATTTTGAGAATATATTTTCCTAATAAAGTACATGTTTAATTAGGAAAAATTTGATAAATTGATTTTAGAAGTAAAAATTGTACTTTTCAGAGATTTCTCATACATATAGAATCATTATGCTAAAATAAACATCAATTTTGAATTTCAAATGTCAAATTTAATCTTGGCTGAATTTTTAGAATATTTCTAAGAAAATTTAATTTTTTAGTAGTTGATGAATTGTGATTTTTATGAATAGTATTTGATGGATAGTTTTTTTGATGAAGAGTAAAAAAATATTTTATTATTAAATAACTTTTTTGGTCAAATGATTTTCAAAAATCGAACATACATGCTTGTAATCAGGGTGAAAAATGTGGTTCAATAAGATCAAAATATATTTTTAGTGAATAGTAACTTTACCCTTTGGAATAGTAATTTTACCCTTATGAAGGGTAATTTAACAAATGGAATAATAACCTAACCTAAGGAAGTATAAATATGTTTTAGTCATCTTAAGTGGTAATGTGATATAATTATATCATAATATAAATAAATAAATATTTTAGAAATTATTAGTTAAGTATTATAATTTTATTTATTTAATTTAATGTAAAATAAAAGTAATTTTCATAAAATGGATCTTTCTTTTGATTTCTACATGTAAAAAATGGTTAGAGTGAATTTTTTGGATTTTTATGAAACAGTTGATTTTTTGGTGAATATTAAAATACATTTTGAGTTTTTGGTAAGTTTAATGACATATGTGCTATGTAATACTGATGTAATAATTCTGTTAGACTCTTAATGATTAAAATATGATATGAGGTGTCCAAAGTGTCCAATACCATTGGAAAATACCATGGGGAAGCCCCTGGTTTTTCAAATACCACTAATGAGGTGTCCTTTGAAATTAATAAAAGATTCTCTCACCTTTTCTATAAATAACCACCCATTCCTTATTTTAATTTCATTCTAAGAATCATTTTCCATGAATTAATGCTATTTATACCTCCAAAGAAGTCCTCCCAAGGTGTCCTCAAGCCCCCAATGTCCTGATATTATAGTTTTATAAGTTAATCTTCAAGGTAAGGGAATCTTTCACCTTCCCCTTTTAGTCAAATACATCTTTTATGTTATGTCTTTTAATTTACATTTTTTTGTTTGGGTATGTTCTTATATATCCTTATTGTAGTCCATTTTATGTCCAAGTGATGATAGAACCTATTTTCTCTCATCAACTCAATTTATGAATTTTTAAGTGATGCCGTTAGGCTGCCAAATTTTTGTAAGGTAAGTCTCAAACTTCTCTTTTCCTTTAATGTTCTCTTTTCGGTGGTATGTATTTAAAATTTCCATAAAATGTTACTATATTCTTTTCATTATATCCCTATACTATATTATGAGTCATTTATGGATGGGATACCCTTTTAACCACTCTTTTTAATTTTTTACAAAACTATATTTCATACCCATTATGTTGAGAATTTTCATCTCAAAATCTCTCTTTTTTTTCTCAAGAAATGATATTATTTTATTTATGTGAATACCCAAACCTATTTAATTTCCAAGGGTATTCATCAGGACATAAAAAATGATATATTTTATTCTAGAATTGACATACATAAAACCCTCCTTCCCTTTATGTGGGTTATAAATGACATAATGATCATATTTTTATGAACTTTTTAAAAGGTAACAATTTTCATTTGAAACACATTTATTTTATTCTCTTTGGGTTATTTATGAAATTTTTGATTATGGTCTATGTGATTCACATAAATGTAATTACATATTAATGGTGTGACCTGATAGCACTCCAATGCACTGGGTAAAGAAATTAGTCTATAGAGATGAAAAGTTTTACGATACCATGGTGGATAACCTTGGTAATTTTTAGGACACCTTAGGGATGAGCCTTGGTGATATGCTTATTAATGTATAAATTAAATTTTGTAGACACATTTTAAAGTTATTATTCATGTTTTTTTATTATTATATTCCTCGTTTTCCATTTCTCATGTCTTTATGTATCTCATCAAGTTCTTATTTTTATCACTAGTAAATTTTTTCTCCTGTTTACCATTACTAGTGTAACGTCCTAGATTTAGGTTCCTCCCAAAGGTGACCATTACCCAGTGGGTCATAAGTCTTCAAGAGAATTTCCCTGAACTCCAGAGGCTACTGACTATAAGTGAGGGCCTTGGGTGTGATAGTGGGGAAACTATGCCCTCATTGGAAGAGTGACACAGTGGAAAGAGACAGAAAATAGTAGTGAAAGCAGTAATACCAAACAATAGAAGTAAACAGCAGAAGACTGACGGTATAAAAAACTGCAACATATATATATATATATATAAATGATGCATGTCACATTTATCTAGGAAAGCATCCAAACAAGTCACAATGATGGAAATGAAATACTAAAACCAAAGTACTAAAAAGTAAGTAAACTCCAACAACATCACAAGTCTTAGCTTGGTCCGATGCTCTAAAACTCCACAACAATCAAGTACCTGATGATGAAGTGAGATTTCCCTTATCGACTTAAAACCATATAATCTGTTTGAGTCTAAGCATGACCGAAACATGGTGTGAGAATAATCCTAATAGGCAACCACCAAAAGATCTGTGGAGAACTATCTGTGAATTTTTATAGTAGAAAATAATGAAAAAGAAGCAAGAAACTAGAAGTACAAAAAATTAAAAAATCCTAAAATTTCCATTTACATTCATTTAGAATTTAATGTTTTTCATTTGATTAATGGAGTACAACAAACAAGTATCTCAGAAGACTACCTGAGCTAGACCGAATGAAATCTTGTGTTTTGGCTTGGTAGATTCATCACCATCATTCATAATATTACATTGACCCTCTAGGTGGCTCACACAGTCTAACCCCTATGATCAAGTGTTCCAAAAAAAACAAAGACTCTCTAAGAAATCACTCAATAAAAATTCCCCATGTGATCTTTTAATGAAAAACTACAGACTCTCTTAGGAAGCACTCAATGTCTATTCCCCCTGTAGTCTCGTAACAGTATATTATAGACACTCTAAGGAAGCACTCACCATCAATTTTCCCTATAGTCTTGTGACATAAATACAACATACACTCTATGGAATCCCAAAATGTCAATTACCCCTATGGTCTAACTACAATAGGTTCTTATAGCCCCGTGTAATACAATCATGCACAAATGATATACAGTAGTCCAAAGTAATATCAACTACTATAAGGCTAAGAAGCTACAATACATAACACAGAAATTTAACAATAATAAATTAAGAAATCAATTCCAACATAACTAGAAAGGAAAGAAAACAAGGTTTTTATCATCAAAAACCTAGACCAAATTGTTATAAACATTCAAATAAGGAAATGCACCCATGGGGTGTCCCCTAATCATGAAATTTAGAATAAAATATCAACGAACCCTTAATCTGTCAATAAATATAAGGAAGATGATATCAAGGTTCAATTCCTTAACATAGAATAACCGAATCAGGGGTAATCAAAACTTAGGCATATATAACTCAAATGAAAAATCTAAAAGGCAAAAAACCACCTACCTCAACATTGTATGGTGAACACTCTTGAATGTCGTCTCTTGAATTAGCCTAGAATGTTATAGATATAAAAAAAGGTGAAACTAATTCAACCTTGAATAACTCGAGAGAGAGGAGAAATCAAAAAGAGAATCACTAGGGAAAAATAGAACTCATCGGTGGGAATCCAATGCACCCGGCGGTGCCTCAATCGGAGCTCGGACGAAGGAATGAGAGGTGCTTGAATATTCTCAGCCATAAGTCACTATTCTATATGAGACACAGGAAGAAGAAATATGTTCTGGAGATAATACGTGACCTCGGTTGGATTAATAAAAAAAGAAAAGTATATGGTGTGTTCATTTAATGTACATGTCGTGTACTAGAATCAGCCAAACCCAACTTTAGGTAGTACACACATCCTTGTAATCGACCGTTACATGGATAGTACGCAAGTACATGTGGTAACCAAGTACATGGCATGTAATCTAGAGTACACAACATATACTTATAAAATTTAAAAATTCTTTCTTTTTTCTCAAAACCACCTGAAATCAAGATCTATACCAGAAATAAAGATCTAGGTTCTTACAAACTTCCCCCTTAAAGCAATTCGTCCCTGAATTTCCCTACCAAGGGTGGAGAATAAGAAACTTCAAACAAATCTAGCCACTGTGATCGTACGTCAGACTCCCTCTCCAAAATCTCGCCCTATACTCGCCCATGCTACCATAACACCCATACCAAAGGAACAGACCAACCATGGATAACCTTCATACTACAATCCAAAATCCTAATAGGGTGCTCCTAAAAGGATGTATCCACCTCTAAATCAACCTCCTCAGGTTGAAAAACCTGAGATGGGTCTAAAAAGTAACATCGTAGTTGGGAACCATGGAATACATCGTGTATAGCTCTGTACCTCTGAGGTAACTGCAACCGATAGACAACCAGACCGACTCTCTCCAAAACCTCAAACGACCTGATGTATCTCGGTGAAAGCTTCCCTTGTTACCTAATCCTCCAATGTCCCAACCTCGATGCGACACATAAGAAAACCTAATCTCCAACCTTGAACTCTAGAGGTCTTCTCCATCGACCATCATAAGATTTCTGGAAAGACTTTACAGTACACATCCTCTTCCAAATCAACTCCACCTGCTCAGAGGTCTCCAGGACAAGACGGGGTCCTAGCATAGCTGCCTCTACTCTCTCTAGCCAACACAATGGTGATAGACATGACCTACCATATAAATACTTATAAGGTTCCATTTGAATTGTCACATGGAAACTATTATTGTAAGAAAACACCACTAGTGATATATGTCTCTCCCAAAAACCCCCGAAATATAGGATGCATGCTCGAAGCATGTCCTCCAAAACCTGAATCGTGCACTCGGTCTGTCCATATGTTTGGGGATTGTAAGCTATAGTCGGATATAACTATGTACCCAAAGCTCTTTTTAGTCCCTACTATACACAAGAAGTAAAATGGGTGTCCCTATCTGAAACAATAGAGTGTGGAACCCCATGCAACTGTACAATCTCTCCGATGTAAAACCTTCCAAGATCATCAATGTTGAAGGTCTCCTTGATCGGTAAAAAGTGTGAAACCTTTTTGAGTTTTTCAATGACAACCCAAACCACAACATTCCCTCAAGGTGACCTCGGTAACCCCGTCACAAAATCCATCATGACATCATTCCACTTTCACTCAGGAATGGGGATTTCCTGTAACATCCCTTCTGATAGATGATGCTCCACCTTCCCCTAATGATAGGTGGAATATCTCATCAGAAAAACTAGTAACATCTCTCTTCATACCTAGCCACCAATACTGATGGTGTAGATCTCAATACACCTTGGTGACACCAAGATGAACTACCCAAACTGAGGAATGAAAATCCTGTATCAACTCCTCACTTATGTCTGCTAACACCCATACGCGTCCATGAAAACACAAGACCCCATCCTTGCTTATGGTCCACCCAGGATTAAGATCCTCTCCTGACACACTCTTCTGTAGAACTAGGCCTTTGGAATCTAATAGTTTCCTCATTCGTACTCGATCCAGAAGGGTAGAGGTAACAACTATAGAAGAAAGAAACATCTTCACCTGTCTATCATGAACATCCAAATACATCTCCGAGAACAGACCCATAAGATGCAACTCACTGTTGGTCTCCTGAACTACTCGTATCTGAGTCCTCATGCTCAACGCATCAGCTACAACATTTCCTTTCCTATGTGTGTATGCGAGATCAAAGTCAAAATAATGAAAGTACTCCACCTACCTTCATTGTCTCAAATTCATATCATGCTGAGTAAAGATATACTTGAGAATTTTTTGGTCGGTGAAAACCACAAGATGCTCTCCCAATAGATAATTTATCCAAAAGCATAAAGAATGCACAACTGAAGATAACTAGAGATTATGCATGAGTTAATTACTCTCATGTGGCCTCAATTGTTAATACCCATACACAACGACTCCTTCCCCATACATAAGCACTACTCCCAGCCTGATACCTAATGCATCACAATATACAATGTAACTCTTGACCGAATCATGAAAAACTAGTATCAGTGTTGATGTCAATCTCCCTTTCAGCTCCTAAAAGGATGAATCACAGGAATCTATCCACAAGTACTTCGCGCCCTTCTTACTTAGGGATTTTAGTGTCACTTATAAGTGTGAAAAGTTTTGTATAAAGTATCTTTAGTATCTAGAGAACCCCAGAAATCTCCATCCCTAAAATAAGTTCTTTGGATGCTCCCAGGAAACTAATACTCTCACTTTCTCTAGGTCTGTTGATAATTCTGTCTCTGATATGACATGACCTAATAAGTGAATCTGGTCAATCCAAAAGTGGAATTTTGAGAACTTATCATATAACTGATTCTCTCTCAGTGTACTCAAAACAATCTCAAGATGGGTGGCATAGTCTTATCGAGTGTGAGAGTACACTAAGATATCTCCCATGAAAACAACCACAAAAGAGTCCATGTAAGGATGGAACACTCAGTTCATCTACACCATTAAAACTTCCGATGCATTCGTGAGACCGAACGGAATAACCAGGTACTGGTATAGACCATACCTGCTTTGAAAGGCTGTAAGAGGTATATCTGATGGTTTAAAGTGCAACTGATTATAACCATATATTATGTATATCTTTGAGAACACTCGGTCTCCTCAAAGCTGATCAAAGAGATTATCAATCCTCAGAAAAGGATATAGGTTCTTAACCGTCAACTGTTTCAGCTTCTGATAATCCATGAAAAGTCTGAGGGTACCGTCTGCCTTCTTTGAAAATAGGATAGGTGAACGCCAGGGAGAAGTGCTGAGTCGGATGAAACCATTTTCTTGCAACTCATCTAACTACTTATTGAGCTCCTATAATTCTACTATATCCAACCTATAAGGATTAATGTACACTGGTGTCGCCCCTGGCATAATTTCAATAGAGAAATCTACCTCATGATCTAGTGGTTAACCCGAAAAGTCATCTTGAAATACATCTCTAAAATGATCCACCACGGAATAAAATTCTATCTCTGAAGTCCCCTGGTCATCTAGATATAAAATAGAAATCTAGGCTGTAATTACTCCCAACCCAAGATGCTCGAGTCCCATTCTGCTTGCCTGGACATCCCATTCACCCTTGTTTAGAAAACACCCTCCCTCTATTGACGTGAAACTCACCCTACAATGATATCAGTCAATAAAGTTCTGGAAGGAGACAAACCAGTCCATTTTGAGAATGATATCGAAGCCTGTCATTCCTAATACATAGAGGTCCCATAAGAAGTGACACCCAAAATCTTCAAGAGGTAATTCCTTACAATGACTTACACTAGCCGTCCTAATCCCCAATGAAGTGTCTAGCATCATAACATCCTCATAAGTAAAGACATAGAGCCCAAGGTTCTCCACAATGGCGATAGATATAAAACTATAGAAATCCCCCATATCAAAAATAGTTGAAGCTAAATTTGAAGAAACTAGATTCGTACCTCTAACCATATAGGGTCTAGGATCCTACTACTGTAGGATCTGCTCTATCCAAAAAGTATAACCTATTCTGTGGCCTTGTGGAGCTATCTGAGATCCCTGACCTGATCCACCCTATAGTTATCGAAAACCTTGTGTCTGTCCACTGTGGCCACGAACACCAACTCAGCCTGAATGCCATGAAGAAATCCATCCCACAATATGAAGTGGAAGTGGTAGTCCAGATCTTGTATGAGGAATCAAAATAGACCCTCCTTCACCAACTACTGGAAGTAAGGACTTTCAAAAACGCCAAATATGTCCCATGTTGCAGCAATATCAGTACTCAACTGGGTCATTTGAGCACTAGGGTTTCTTATTTTCTATCTCCCCACAATAGTATCATACCACATGGATACCTGAAGGAGTATATCGTCTACTCAGATCTCTTTACATAGACTCCCTATGACGCTTCCTATTATCAGTTGGAAGAGTACCAACTCTGGATGCCAAACCACCCTGGCTCATAACTCCAGACTCCCTCAGATTACGCTCAATTATTAGCACTTGGTTGACTATAGAAGTTATGGAATTCAACATAAAGATGTTCACCTAGGATCAGATGTCATGTTTGAGACCATCCTCAAAATTTATAGCCAGAAATAACTCATCACCCCCTGAAATGGGTGTGAATCACTATAGATCTATGAAGAGAGAAAAATAATCCATAACTAGAAGATTACACCATTAGAGACCCATGAAATCTTAGGCTCTGTCAGACCTTAAGCTCTCTGGGTATAAATATTAATAAAAGGTCTATTGGAACTCATCCCAAGCCATAACTCATTGGCATCCTGCCTGTGATATCAGATCCCACCATCTCTTGGTGGAATCTCGAAGCATATAGGTTGAGAGTTTCACCCTCCTCTAAAGAGGTGTCTAAATATTTTTAAAGATAGAAAACATGGCTTATAACAATGAATCTACAGCCTGAGGTCATCCATACCCTAAGAAAGTGGGAGGATTCTACTACTGAAAAACCCGTGTCAACTCTGGCATAGATGGGGCAGGATGCGGTGCTCCCTAGTAGGTATGTATAAACCTCATGAATCCTTATCAAAACTGTGCATCAACACTTGTGTCTAGTTTAATAGCTGGTGTCAAGATAGGCATGATGAGAGTATCTTCTGGTAGTCCTTGTTATACCATTTCCACTGTCTGATCGTTGCCCTGTATCTGGCATACAACCAGAGGATGTCTCTGTGGCATGACTTTTCAAGGTCAAGCTTACACATTAGTTCAAGATTATCAAGGACTAAAACTTAGAAGTGCAAGAATGGGTCAGGAGAAGAAAAAAATCATGTTTTACAAAATAGGGGTACACGACATGTATAAGCCCTAAATGGCATGTTCCCTTAAGATTTTAACATGGGCATGTACGTCTTCCAAAACTAGTTGTGTAACACCCCTACACATGGAGTGTTCCTCCTATGACATGACATGTACTTGAATTTTCTATCATTCTTGAGTTCTTCTACATGGATAAACTACACGGTTCTATCCTAGGTAAAACTACACGGTTTGTTCACCCTACACACATCATGTACCACTTATGCTGTGACCACCCGTATCATTAGTCACACTGTCAGAGACATAGTTGACTCTATACGACATTAAACAATGGAACATGGTGTGTACAACCTGAGCTTTATCCATCCATGTCATGAGTCACATGGTCGGATACATGGACTCTTTAGCATGACGTATACTCCCAGTACACAGTGTGTTCTACCAAACATTCATCAACCCGTGTCTCTGCTCACACAATCTGTCACACGGTTAATCTCTACACGGCGTGTACTCACAGTACATGGTGTGTACTTAAGAAAATCTATTTATTCTAGAACAGAAGAACATATGGCCTTTCAGTTTCCAAATAGTAAGCCTATGAAACTTCTTCAGAACCCTTAAAAACTTATAATTTGTTCAAGGAATGACAAATTCTAACCCTTGAGAGCCCATACTCCCCCGAATCAAAGTTTGGAATCCTATTCCACATTAAAAATTGAATCAATTCACTAAAATCCATACATGATCAACTAAATTCTGATCCAAGAGGGCCTATAACACCCAAGAGACCAAAGTTTAGTCTCCATCCAAATTAAACATTTCATATCCCAGTACCCTCTCAAAATAGTAGGTATTCTATCAAAGCATCTATCACAACAACATGAATATCTAGCACACCATCTATCACAATAGTATGAAATAAGTAATGCACCCTAAATGGCATGACAAGAATGCATGACATGTGATCCCTTTCAAGTGCCAATATGATGCATGAGATGGAATACCCTCATCTCATCAGGTTTCAATTGAAATAGAACCTGAATAATATAAATGATAACAACACAATACAAGTGAATCACCCAACGGTGAAATCAAATCAACTGTAACAATTGAAAAACTATAAAAATTTCAATATTCAATGTAACATGGCTTTCCCCTGTTTACGGGTAAGATACTCTCGAGCATTGATTATTACCAACTACATATTCCTTCCCATTCCTGTCATTAGGCTCCAAATAGTAAGACAAAGTGGAAAAGAAAACCTCCTTTGATACCACTTTGTAATGTCCTTGATCTGGGTGCCACCCAAAGGTGCCCCATACCTGGTGGGTCACATGACCTCAAGCGCATTTCCCTAAATGCCATAGGCTTATGACTAGCAATAAGGGCCTTGGGTGTGATAGTGGGGAAACTATGCCCTCATTGGCAGAGTAACACAGTGAAAATAAAATAAAACAATAATGGAAGTAGTAAAACCGTACAACAGAAGTAAACAGTGGAAGGCTGATAGTATAAATAACTGCGACACACACGCACATATATATATAAATAAATTAATCATGTCACATGTGTCTAGGAAAGCAGCAAAACATGTCATAATGCTATAAATGGAATATTAAATCCAATGTACTGAAAAGTAAGTAAACTCCAACAGCATCTCAAGCCTCACCTTGGTCCCATGCTCTCCATCTCCACAACAATCAAGTACCTGATGATGAATGGTGCTTGCCCTTATCTATACCTACAACTATATTGTCTATTTGGGTCCAAGCATGACCCAAGCAGGGTGTGAGACTAATCATAGTAGGAAACCAACAATAGATATGTGCCTAGATTTAAATGAATATATATAGCAGACAATAATGAAAAAAAGAAAGAAACTAGGAGTACAAAAAAGTAAACAATCCTAAAATTTCCATTTAAATTCATTTAGCATCTAATTTTCATCATTCAATTAAGAGAGTACAATAAAAAGGTATCTCAGAAGACTACTTAAACTAGACCAAATCCAAGCTTGTGTTTTGGCTTGGAAGACACATCACCATCATTCAAAATATCACAATGACCCTATGGGGAGCTCACACAGTCTATCACCTATGATCATGTGTTCAAATAAAAACAAGGACTCTCTGGGGAAGCACTCACCATCAATTTCACCTTTGGTCTTTTAATGATAAACTATAGACTCTATGAGGAAGCACTCAACGTCCATTCCCACTGGGGTCTCGTAACGGTATACTATAGACACATTGATGAAGCAATCACCATAAATACCCCCTATGGTCTCTGATAGAGCGCTGTCGTGGGAGCCCTCAAATGATTAGTGTGATTTTTGGGGTACTTAGGTGCAGCAGAGTGGCTGACCAAGGTCGTCTTTCAAAGGAAGAAGTGAATTAAAACAACTTATTAAAGGTATTCTAAAAATAAAATAAAAGAGAATAAAATAAAAACACTACTTTAAAGGATTGTGTTTTTTTATAGTTTATGAATCTAGAAGAAGTTTGCTGGAAGAAGATTTTATATTTTTTTGTTTTTAGTTTTGAAATGAATTTCGATTAGAATGACACAACAAGAAGATGTTTTTTTAGAAATCTATTTTAAAATGCGTAATCGATCTAACTCTACCTATTCATTCACTTATTAAACATTATCATTTAAATCAATATCCACTTAATTATGATCCCCTAATTTTTTATCCCTCAAACCCTATGAGATTTAACTTAACCACAAAGATGAAATTACTTAAACCCTAGGCTAGCTTCGGAACACGCAATCGCAGCACCCTGCTTTGATTGTTGTTATAAGGATAGATTATGGTCAGTGGTTAATTAGAGCACATATCCATTCTCGAAATGAGGATGAATTGTGTTTAGGGATTATATTTTAATTCTACAAATTTATCCCATGTGGTCTTGTATTACCGATTAAGATTACGCTCTCACAATTTACACAAAATCCCAACCTCGCGTGTTTTTGTGTTAATTGTTCAATTGCTTGCTTAGTTTCTTGTAATTTAAAAACACAATTTATAGATCATATTATGTGAATTACAATATCTCATTGATTCAAAATAATTAAATGAAGAGGGTAGAAGATAGATCGATTACTAAAAGACTACTCTTCCATGGGTGTCGTAATCATCGTAGAAGCGTTTTGCATGTGCAAAGGTTTATAATGGGTATAACCCAATAAAGATTCTACTCAAGAACTCTAGCCCAAATAGGAAGACTAAGAGAAGAATAAATTTAAACAAAACAGAAGAAAATAGAAGAAATAAAAGAAGAACAAAGAAGTTTATTACACAAATGAAAACATTACAAAATGAAGAAGAGAAGGAGGCTTCGATGAGGGGATCCTTGCTTCAAGAGCTACCCCTCTTACAATGGTTGAAGAATTTGGGTGAAACTAATTCTCCTCTACCTCCAATCTCCTAATTCACGTACCCAACCCCTCCAAATGAGAAAAACTCCAATTTATAGAGGGGAGGGGAGGAGAGGTTACAAGTGGTTTCAAGTGTGAATGTGGAAATTCGGTCAAATATTTTATTCCAACTTTCACCGCCCATTTGTCCTCCAAAACGCGTGAATTGACCGGCATTCTAGAAGGATTATTTGTTCCAAATCATGTACCCGAGTCTTACTCAAAATTTGGGCTCCATCCAAGCCCTGATGAATAAATTATGGCCCAAATACAGAACCAATGTCCATTTTTCCGAGTCCTGCCCACCATTGGATTAATGGACCATTTAATCCATCCAAATGCACTCTTTAGCTCTAGTGTCATGAATTAAAGTTGTAGAAAATTAAGTTAGTAACACTGTTAAAAAATTTCAAATTCAAATAATAAATATAAAAATATTTATCTTCGAAATACTACAGTGCACTATTAAGGGTAAAACTGGAATTTTCACCAAATTTTCAAATGAATGATCAAATCCCAAATATTTTATAAATAAACATATTTAGCACAATGTGGGGAAATTATATCATTTATTATCAATAAAATAATCAACAAAATATTGTTTTATCAACTCCCCCCACACTTATCCTTTTGCACTCCTGAGCAAAATCTCATATTAAGTAAACATCAATATCAAATCAAAACCAATTTTAAAACACATATCCTTGAGATCAATCAATTTCACACCAAGAATAAAAAGATATCATGCCTCATAAAAAACCTTATTTCACGTTCTACATTTATATCATTCAATATATTTCCACTTCATTTATCCTCCCATGCACAAAACACTTACCTCGCTTGAATTTTCTCTCATCACTCAAATATCATTTTTTTGAAGTGTCTTTCTCATCCAAACTCATACAAGGGTCACCATAGGCTTGATAAATTCCTACATCGCCACCCGATGTGAGTCAAGGACATATGTTTATCATGAGGACTTTTCAGGGTTGTTCTGTGGCTTTCAGTTCGTAGGATTAAGATGTGAAAAATTCTGAGGCTGAATGAGGAGGGCTTCACTCTTTTTGAAGCAAAATTGCATTAATCTAATTTTCACTTAAATATGGTCTTCTCCTCAATCCAAATAGTATCAATTCAGCTCCATCATCATGAAAAGTCATGAAAGGTTTACACCATTCATCATTTGAGCATAAAAAATTTCAATCTTCTCAAACATGATTTTCTTGAAAGCTCTAGATGGGCACAACTTTCCACCTCAATTAGAAGCTCCAGAAAAGGCACAACTTTACTTGTCATGAAAGCTCCAGAAAAGGCACAACTTTCAATATAATGGATTTCTTCAGTAGAAAACACATCTCTTCAGAATTTAATTTTCCACCCAAAGTATCACAGAATGTGGTGGCACAACACAAGACAGCTTCCCCCACACTTAAGCTCAACTTGATTATGAAATTTCACTTCAAGAGTTGGATGGATAGGAAAAATTGGATTGTAATGTGGCTAACCTAACAGCCTGTGCATGGCTTCTAAGGGCTACAAGGATTAAATATTCAAGGTAGGCCATTATAAAAAAGGATTATTTGAAATAGGGGCTTTAATTCCAAACAAATGCCTCAATCATTTAAACATATGTACCTCAAACCCTCAAGTTTTGGCAGGAATAGATCAAATTATAGTTAAATCAAGCATGGTTTGGTTCTCTCAAGAAGTGAGGTGAGTGTAAAGAATATAAAAATAATGGTTCAGAAGCCTCACAGGAAAGTGATTTCAAATATAAAGACAATGAGATGTGGCATGGGATTCAAAATTCAGTGTACTTTTCATGAAATTACTAAATATTTGAACTTGAAACAAAGTCATTTCAACATTCATTTAAGCTTAGTTTCAAGGGATAAATCATTTCACTCATTGATATGAATTTCAAAATTGTGATGAGAATCATTTAAGCTCAAAAATTTCAAAAACACAAAGAAAATTGAAAAATAAACACACAAAATTTGAAAAACACACAAAATTTTTTTTTGGTTTTTTTTAAAATAGGAAAACAATTTAAATTACTAAACTAAAAGGTTCCCACCCCCACACTTAAAATATTGAATTGTCCTCAATTTGAACCCATGAGATGATATATGCACATTAAATGCATAATTTTTAAATTGGACAAATAATATGAAAGTGAAAGGGTTAGGAACATCCTGATGTGATCAAGCGATGATGGGATCATGCAGTGTGATAAAATCCACTGCATCAGTAGGAAGTCCCTCAATGTATCTCTTCAAACGTTTCCCATTGACTGTAAAGCTCCTTCCAGTGTCGTCTTGTGTGATCTCCACTGCACCATAAGTAAAAACATTAGATACAATATAAGGACCTAACCATCTGGAACACAACTTACCAGGCATCAGCTTGAGTCGTGAACTATAGAGAAGGACTTTCTCTCCAACATGAAACTCCATTTGTTGGATCATTTTGTCATGGGCTACTTTTGATCTTTCCTTGTAGAGCCTTGAGTTCTCATATGATGACAGTCGAATCTCCTCAAGCTCTTGAATTTTCAACTTCCTTTGAATTCAAGCTTGGGCCAAATCCGTGTTGCATTTCTTTATAGCCCAATATGCCCGATGCTCAACTTCCACTGGGAGATGACATGCTTTCCCAAAAACAATCCTAAATGGGGACATACCAATGGGTGTCTTGTATGCTGTCCTATAAGCCCACAATGCATCATCCAAGCGCTTGCTCCAATCCTTCCTATTTGGCTGCACAGTTTTCTCTAATATTTGTTTCAGCTCACGATTTGAAACCTCAGCCTGGCCATTTGTTTGGGGGTGGTATGGTGTTGATGTTTTGTGTGTCACCCCATATTCCGAAGGAGGGAAGAAAAATTCCTATTGCAAAAGTGTGTCCCTTGGTCACTGATGATGGCCTTTGGTACTCCAAACCTGCAAAAAATCTGTGTTTTGACAAAGTCCACAACAACATGAGAATCATCAGTCCTGGTGGCCTTGGCCTCCACCCATTTACTCACATAATCAACAGCACCGGAAATATACAAAAATCCAAATGAACTAGGAAAAGGACCCATAAAATCAATGCCCCATACATCAAAAATCTAACAGAATAGTATGGGCTGTTGGGGCATCTCATGTCTCCTAGAAATATTCCCAGTGTGTTGGCAACGAGAGCATGACTTACAAAACACATGGGAATCATGGAACAAGCTAGGCCAATATAATCCAGATTCCAAAACCTTCCTAGATATCATTTGGGGTCCAAAGTGTCCACCACAAGAAAGTGTATGACAGAAATGCAAAACAGACTCAAAATCATGATCGGGAACACACCTCCTAATGACTTGGTCACTACACATGCGCCAGAGGTAAGGATCATCCCACACATAATACCTAGACTCACTTTTTAACTTTTGGACTTGATATTTCTTTAAATTTGCAGGGATTTCAGAGGCAACAATGTAGTTCACTAAATCAGCATACCAAGGATGCGTACCTGAGATGGAATACAGATGCTCATCGGGAAAAGTGTCCCGAAGTGGTACCTGGTCCAAGTTGTCATCCCCTAGTGTGTGAGTAAGCCTACTCATGTGGTCCGCCACCAAATTCTCTGACCCCTTCTTGTCCTTTATCTCAAGGTCAATCTCTTGAAGAAGGAGAATCCAACGGATAAGTCGTGGCTTTGCATCTGGCTTCTTCAGGAGGTACCTCAAAGCTGCATGGTCAGAAAAAACAACTACTTTAGAGCCCAATAAATATGAACGGAATTTATCTAAAGGAAATATGACAACAAGAAACTCCTTTTCCATAGTTGTGTAATTTCATTGGGCTGAATCCATTGTCCTCAATGCATAGGCGATCACATGTGAACGCCCCTCCACCTTCTGAGATAAGACAGCTCCAACCGCGAAGTTGGAGGCGTCACACATAAGCTCAAATGGAAGGTCCCACCGCGGGGGCTGTATGATCAGTGGTGTGGTCAGACACTTCGTTAGCTCATCAAATGATACCCTGCATGAATCATCAAAATTGAAGTCAATATCTTTTTGAATAAATCGAGATAAGGGTAGAGCGATCTTACTAAAATCTCTGATGAAGCATCGATAAAATCCAGCATGTCCAAGGAATGATCGAACATCACGCACACATGTAGGATATGGAAGGTATGAAATAATGTCTACCTTAGATTTATCAACTTCAATGACATGTTGTGAGACTATATGACCTAAGACAATTTCCTTTTCGACCATGAAATGACATTTTTCAAAATTTAAGACTAGATTCTTCTTAATACAATGATGCAACACATCACTCAACCTAGAGAGACATTCATCAAATGAGGATCCATAAACTGTAAAATCATCCATAAATACCTCCATACATGTCTCAATAAAATCTGAGAAAATACTCACCATGCATCTCTGGAGGGTACCTGGGGCGTTGCAAAGTCCAAATGGCATCCTCCGATAGGCAAATGTGCCAAAGGGATAGGTGAATGTAGTCTTCTTCTGATCCTCTGTAGCTATAGGAACCTGAAAATATCTAAAAAATCCATCCAAGAAACAATAGTGTGTCTTCCCAGCTAGTCTCTCAAGCATCTGATCAATAAATGGGAGGGGGAAATGGTCTTTGCGAGTGGACTGATTTAGTTTCCTATAATCAATACACACACGCCAACTGTTTTGCACCCTCATTGGAACTAACTCATCTTTCTCATTTTTTACAATAGTAAGACCACTTTTCTTAGGCACAACCTGAATAGGACTTACCCACTGAGAATCTTAAATGGGAAAGATTATACCTGCCTCGACCAATTTCTCAACTTCTTTTTTAACAACTTCCAGGAGGGTGGGATTGAGTCTCCTTTGTGGTTGTCTCACCGGTTTAGCCCCGTCCTCCAAGAGAATCCTATGCATGCAAATGGAGGGGCTAATACCTGATATGTCAGCCAAGGTCCACCCAATCACCCTGATGTTATCGCTCAAAATATTCAAAAGCTTTTCTTCATGTTCAAAAGGGAGATTGTTAGCAATGATAACAGGTAATCTCTCACCACTCAACAAGTATGAGTATTTAAGATTTGGTGGCAATGGCTTGAGTTATAATGAAGGAGGGTGTAGTATGGATGGAGACATTGAAGGAACTGAAATATGTGCACAAAGAGCATCAGTATCAGAATAGACATCATCAAAATTAGAGAATAAATCATCAAATCCATCAGCATACTCAACTACCATGTCATAATCAGAGTGAACATGATCAAAATCAGAATATGAATCCACATCAAAATCAAATCCAAGAAAGTATTTTGTATCAGAAACATGTGTGGGAGTGCTCTTAGACATCAAACTCGAACCAATACTCATAATATCCCTAAGCATAGGACAATAAAATTCTATGGAGTTTTTATTTGGTGGTTCAAAATGGGAGATAACAAAAGCAGAATGGTCCTCTGAGGGGTACTTCCTGGAATCCATAACATTAAATATCACAACTTCATCCCCAAATTCCATGGAAAGTGTACCCTCATTGACATTTATGATAGTTTTTTCAGTTTTTAGGAAGGGCCTACCTAAGATAATGGGCGCATGAGAACTTACCTGATCATCCTCCATGTTAAGCACATAGAAGTCTGCTGGAAAGATCATGTCTCTTACCCAGACAAGTACATCATCAAGGACTACTGCTGGATATGCCATAGCTCTATTCGCCAATTGCACTACTACTCTTGTTGGCTTCAACTCACCAACCTGCAAGGAAGAGAATACAGAGTGAGGCATCAAATTTATTGAAGCTCCTAAATCACAAAGAGCATCAGAGAAGTGCAACTCCTCTATGGTACATGGGATGGTGAATTTCCCGGGATCCTTGAACTTTATTGGAATTGCTAGAGTTGGTGTAATGAGTGCCGAGACATTCCTTACAAGGTTGATCCTATCATTTCCCTTGAGCCCTCTTCGATTGGGGCAGAGTTCTTTTAAGAATTTAGCATACCTTGGAATTTTCTTAATGGATTCAAGTAAAGGAATGTTGATCTCCACGCACTTGAATGTGTCCAAAACCTCCTTTTGCATTGCTTTTTCATCTATCTTCTTGGTTTGAACAACCCTGTTTGGAAAACGAAGGGGTTTAGGAGGAACATCATCAATCTTTTTCTTACCTTTATCTTTCTCCTTGGATTTCTCATCAGTTGGTATGGAATGCGGCTTTTCTGGAGTTGAGGTGAATCCCGGTGGAATAGTAGGTCTAGATGTATCGTTCATTTTCTTCCCACTTCTCAATGTGATGGCACTAACATTCCCCTTTGGATTTGGAGTGGGTTGGGAAGGTTGATTTCTGGAATTCTTACTTACAAGTTCATGGAGGGCGGTGGAAATCTGGCTGATTTGAGTCTTTAACTCCCTCAGCTCCGAACTTTGACTCTTCAGCTCATTCTGTTGATTAAGAACAATTTGCTTCAAAATTTCATCAGTGTTAGAATCTACCTTGAGTGGGGGATTCCCTTGTTGTTGTCTTGTTGATGTTTGAGCTTCAAATCTCCTTTGGGGTTGTTGGAAACCCTTCTGGTAAGGTGGAGGCTGCTAGAAGTTTGGTTGAAAAGGGGGCCTTTGTTGTTGTCCAGAGCCATACCTCATGTCCAACTGATCTTTCCACCCTTGGTTGTATGCTGGATCAAACTTCTTTTGAGGATATGGTTGTTGTTGTTGCTGCTGATATGGTCTCCCAGGGAACACTGCTGCACAATCTTCTGTTTCTTGGAGTTGTGGGCAACAGTCAGTTGGGTGGCTTGTCTCAGTGCAAATACCAAAAGGCCTTGAAAGAGTGGGTAGAGATGTCTTTTGTGTGAAAAAGCAATTTGTCTCACCATAGTGGTCAATTATTCCAACTTGGTATCAATCAAATGACTTTCAAGAGAGGAAGGACTTACCTGATGTACTCCCCTGACATGTGGTGTACCTCTATCGCCAAATTGTTGGGAGTTTTGGGCCATCTTGTCGATCAACACACATGAAGCTACTAGTGTCTTGTCCACCAATTCTCCTCCAGCCGCAACATCCACCATACTCCTCTCCATGGGTGTGAGTCCTTCATAGAAGTACTGAATGAGGAGTTGCTCGTTGATTTGGTGATGCGGACAGCTTGCACACAACTTCTTGAATCGCTCCCAGTACTCATACATTGAATCCCCTTGTGCTTGCTTGATCCCTGATATCTCCTTTAGAATGGAAGTGGTCCTTGATGCTGGAAGAAAACTCTGCAAGAAAAGACGTTTCAAATCGTTCCAACAAGTTACATCTTCGGGTTGTAAATAATACATCCAGTCTTTTGCAGCTCCATCAAGTGAGAATGGGAATGATTTTAATTTGATTTGATCACCAGAAACATTTCTTGGTTTAATGGTTGAGAAAATCACATTAAATTCTTTCAAATTTTTATTGGGATCCTCACCAGAGAGGCCATGAAACTTTGGAAGTAAGTGAATTAACCCAGATTTTAGTTCAAAGTCCGATTCGAGATTTGGGTATGCAATACAATTTGGTTGATAGTTAATATCAGGTGCATCCAATTATCGAATGGTTATATTAAGTTCATTTCCATTTTTTTCAGCCATTGGTTCTTATTTTATGTTTGAATTTGAATTGCTTCCAATTTCAATGTTTCCAGAAGAGAGGAATTCACCAACTGGTTGAATATTGAAACTTCCTGTGGATTGAGAATGTCTGATTCGTGCCCTAAGGCTGCGTTCAATCTCAGGGTCAAGATCTAAGATATCTTTGGGATTAGTTCGTGTCATCAATCAATGAAAGATGAAAAGAAGAAAATTGGACCATAGTAAAATAAAAATTAGAAGTTTGAGTTGATGGTCCAAAAATAAGTATAAGGAAATAAAAGAAGGAAAAAAAATCAGATTGGGTAAAGACGGAAGACAGAAGAGAGGAAGAGAATAAAATGTAAAACAAAATAAATACCTATAATTAGTTGAAATAATTACTTGCCTCCCTGGAAACGGCTCCAATTTGATAGAGTGCCGTCGTTGGTGCCCTCAAATGATTAGTGTGATTTTGGGGTACTTAGGTGCAGCAGAGTGGCTGACCAAGGTCGTCTCTCAAAGGAGGAAGTGAATTAAAACAACTTATTAAAGGTATTCTAAAAATAAAATAAAAGAGAATAAAATAAAAACACTACTTTATGGGATTGGGTTTTTTTATAGTTTATGAATCTAGAAGAAGTTTTCTAGAAGAATATTGTATATTTTTTTGTTTTTAGTTTTGAAATGAATTTCGATTAGAATGACACAACAAGAAGATGTTTTTTTAGAAATCTATTTTAAAAGGCGTAATCGATCTAACTCTACCTCTTCATTCAATTATTAATCATTATCATTTAAATCAATATCCACTTAATTATGATCCCCTAATTTGTTATCCCTAGAACCCTACGAGAGTTAACTTAACCACAAAGATGAAATTACTTAAACCCTAGGCTAGCTTCGGAACACGCAATCGCAGCACCCTGCTTTGATTGTTGTTCTAAGGATAGCTTATGGTCAGTGGTTAATTAGAGAACATATCCATTCTGGAAATTAGGATGAATTGTGTTTAGGGATTATATTTGAACTCTACAAATTTATCCCATGTGGTCTTGTATTACCGATTAAGATTACGCTCTCACAATTTACACAAAATCCCGACCTCGCGTGTTTTTGTGTTAATTTTTAAATTGATTTATTAGTTTCTTGTAATTTAAAAACACAAATAATGGATCATATTATGTGAATTACAGTAGCTCATTGATTCAAAATAATTAAATGAAGAGGGTTGAAGATAGATCGATTACTAACAGACTACTCTTCCATGGGTGGCGTAATCATCGCAGAAGCGTTTTGCATGTGCAAAGGTTTATAATGGGTATAACCCAATAATGCTTATACTCAAGAACTATATCCCAAAGATTAAGACTAAGAGAAGAATAAATTTAAACAAAACAGAAGAAAATAGAAGAAATAAAATAATAACAAAGAAGTTTATTACACAAATGAAAACATTACAAAATGAAGAAGAGAAGGAGGCTTCGATGAGGGGATCCTTACTTCAAGAGCTACCCCTCTTACAATGGTTGGAGAATTTGGGTGAAACAAATTATCCTCTACCTCCAATCTCCTAATGAACGTCCCCAACCCCTCCAAATGAGAAAAACTCCAATTTATAGAGGGGAGGGAGGAGAGGTTACAAGTGGTTTCAAGTGTGAATGTGGAAATTCGGAAAAATATTTTATTCCCACTTGCACCGCCCATTTGACCTCCAAAACGAGTGAATTGACCGGCCTTCCAGAAGGATGATTTGTGAAAAATCATGTCCCCAAGCCTTAATCAAAATTTGGGCTCAATCAAAGCCCTGATGAAGAACTTATGGCCCACATATAGAACCCATGTCCATTCTGCCGAGTCCAGCCCACCATTGGATTAATGGACCATTTACTCCATCCAAATGCACTCTTTAGATCTAGTGTCCTGAATTAAAGTTGTAGAAAATTAATTTAGAAACACTGTTAAAATATTTCAAATTCAAATAATAAATATAAAAATATTTAGCTTCGAAATACTACAGTGCACTATTAAGGGTAAAACTGGAATTTTCACCAAATTTTCAAATGAATGATCAAATCCCAAATATTTTATAAATAAACATATTTAGCACAATGTGGGGAAATTATATCATTTATTATCAATAAAATATTCAACAAAATAGTGTTTTATCAGTCTCACAATATAAATATCATAGACACTCTCAAGAAGCCCTCAACATCAATTCCCCTTGTGGTCTAACTACAACAAGTTCTCACAACCCTGTGTAATTTTATCGGGCACAAACGATATCCAACAACCCAAATTAATATCAAATACTACAGGGATAAGCATATATAATGCATGAAATAGGCATTTAACAAGCATAAATTAAGCAATCAATTCCAACCTAATGAGAAAGGTAAGGAAACAAGGTCTGCCCCATAGGAAACCCATACCAAACAGTCATAAACATTCAAACAAGGAAACACACCCATGGGGTGTTGCCTAAAAATGAAATTTAACATAAAATATCAACGAAAACCCTTAATCTATCAATCAATCTATGGTAGATGATATTAGGGTTCAACTCCTTAACATGAAATACCCAAATCATGGGTAATCAGTATATAAATCATATAAAAACTCTAAAAGGAAACAAACAACCAACCTTGACATTGTACGGTGAACAATCTTGAACATCGACACTTGATTCATCCTAGATCATCGTAGATCTACAAAAATGTAAAAAATTTTCAACCTTGAATAATTAGAGAGATAGGATAAATCATGAAGAGTGGATCAAGGGAAAAATACAACTCACTAGTGGGATTCCAACGCACCCAGAGAAACCTCAATCGGATCTCAGACGAAGGAATGGGAGGCCCTTGAAGATTCTTGGTCGTACGTCACTCTCCTGTATAAGACACAGGAAGAAGAAACAAGTTCTGGAGATGAGACACGACCCTGGTCCAATTAATAAAATAAAAATAAAAGCACATGGAATGTTCATTTAATGTACATGCCATGTACTAGCCTCAACCGTCCCCCACTTTAGGTAGTCCAGACAACCATGTACTATGCTGTTACATGACCAGTACAAGGCTACACGCGGAAACCGGGTACACGTAGTGTTCTCAAGATTATACGACATGTACTTAGAAAATTTCCAAATTCATTATCTTTCCTTAAAACCAATTAAAATCAAGATCCATACCTGAAATAAAGATTTGGTTTCTTACAATGGGGCCTTCTACTCACTATTTCCTTTGATTTATGTTCCCAAGTTATGAGATGTAGTAATCATTCTTAAGATGAACCTATGATGAAGACTTACATGTGGATTAGAATAATTCCTTTTGTTTTCATGTATTATGTACCTTATTTCCAAGACACTAAACTTTTAATGTCCTCTATTTTTAAAACGTAATGAAAAATTATGAAATAAAAAGAAGGGATGCTATAGGTTGGGCTACCACCAGTTATGAGTTATAGAGGATGACATTCCAAAGATGGAATTTTAGAGAAGATATGGACTATATTGGTACTTGATAATGTCATTCGGGCTAACAAATGCACCACCAGTGTTCATGTACCTTATGGAAAAGAAATTTTATCCATATATGGACTTTTAAGTCATAGTATTCGTTGATGATATCCTCATCTACTCACTGACACTAGAGAATCATGCTGGGAAACTAGATATAGTCCTGAGTATTCATCAAGAACACATGATTTATGCCAAGTTGTTTAAATGTGACTTATGAATTAAAGAGGTGAATATCATAGAACATGTGGTGTCTGAGACTAGTATACCAGTAAACCCGAAGAAGGTTAGTATGGTCTTTTCATAGAAACATACCCAGAATTTGTTTGAGATTAGGAGCTTTCTGGGATTGTTAGGATATTACTAGAGGTTTATCTAGGACTTCTAACAACTATAATAACCCATTAAAGAACTGAAAAATAAGTGAGTAGAGTTCAAGTGGTCAGACCAGTGTGAATATCCTTTCATTGAGCTAAATAAAAGGTTGATGGAAGCTCCATTACTAAAAATGAGACTAGAAATTATTATGCTGTGTGCTTTGATGCATTAGTCATTGACCTGGGACTGATAATAATGAAAAGATAATAGGTAGTTGCCTATGGGTATCATCCACTATGACCCCATAAAATGAACTACCCAACACATGTCTTGGAGCTAGTAGTAGTGGTCCACACTCTGAAATGTTGGAGTCATTATCTCTTTTGTGATAGATTTATTATTTACATGGACCACAAGAGCCTTTTCTATATCTTCACAAAGAGGGACATGAAACTGAGGTAGAGGCTTTGGGCTGAGTATCTACATACATTAAAGATTGAGATGATATATTCACCCAGGAAGGGGATTTTTGTACTAAATTACCTTATCCATAAGACATAGGCAGAGTAGGAACTTGGTGATAAGTCCTCATAGAACCAGTGATTCTTGATGAGTTTAATTGATGAATAGAGGATGGATTCCTCTAATGACCATGTTTTTATGACCTTTACCCCCTTTATACTCACATACTCAGTTATAGACATGTAAAGGATGAATAGAGAACAGAATCATCCTGTTTAGTAATGAGAGAATAAATATCTAGTGATGAATCAATGTTCGAATTGTTGATGGAAAACAATGGAATGATCTTGGTGCATGGATGAGTAGTAATACTTGCTTCCATCAGAGAGAAGATGATGATGGATTTCTATAACTCAAGATGGGTAGTACTTCATGGTTTGACTAGGATGTATTATCACTTTAGTAAATAGTTCGGATGGCCAAGGATGAAGTGGGACATTGCTGGTTTTGTCTCCTGATGCCTCACCTATCAGAGGGTGAAGGTTGAGCACCAGGGTCCTGGTGGGTTGTTTCAGCCACTCCCAATTACTATTTGGAATTGTGAGGACATCATGATGGACGTTTTTGTGGGGTTACCTAGGACCCTGAGGGGTTGTGACAAAATCAGTGTGATTTTAGATTGGTTAACGATGCCTTCTCACTTTTTATCGATCAGAGAGAGTCACTCAGTGGAGGAGCTGGGAAGGCTTTATATATGAGAGACAGTGTGTCTTCATGGACTCCCTTTGAGAATTATTTTAGATATATATTTCCATTTTATGTCATGTTTTTTTCCAGGGCTTGTAAAAATACCTAGGGACTCAACTGAGATTGAGCATAGTGTACCATCCACAGACCAATGGAAAGTCTGAGTGTACTATATGCATATTGGAGGATATGTTTTGAGCTATTTTGATAGACCTTGGATGAGAATGTGATGATCACCTAGAATTGATTTATTTTTCATATAATAATAGTAATCAGTCTTTGATTCAGATTAATTTGGTTAAGTTTGTGGTATTGGTTAGCTTGAATGAGAGGATTTATTGTATGTGTGGTGTCTGCTTATGGATTCATTTTGCTCGGTGCTGTTGCGATGTTTGATGCTTTGTTTTCAGAAATTTACTTGGATCTTCTTTAGAAGGGGATCAGAGCATAAAGTATTCACCAGGGCGGGCCTTCTGGACTTGGATGGTCGAGAGGGTATGGCTTGCCATCGGTTTCATGCCCGTGCATTTTTTCATTGGATTTCTTGCTAAAGGGTCCAGCTTGGTGAAGTCTTGTAGTCATGGAGTAACTACTAGGGAGGGTAAGATCATGTAGTTTGTTCTGGGTTCTCTCTATGTGGGGTGTTTTTGTTTCTTTATTTAGGGACTTCTTGGTTTCTCACTTTTCCCTTAAAAGTGTTTTATAATAAAAAAAATTAATTTTCATCCATTCAGATGACACCTTATGAGGCTCTTTATAGGAGGTTGTGTCGCTCTCCATTGTGTTGGAATGAGTTAGGTGAAGTAAAGGTTGTTGGTCCTAGTATTGTCCTGAGGCTTTAGAGAGAGTGAATTTCCTTGAGAATTGGTTGATCAATATTCAGAGTAGGTAGATATCTTATTCCAACCATAGGAGGAGATCCTTAGAGTTTTCTGTGGGATATCAGGTTTAATTGAGAGTGACTCCTCAGTTGGGGAACTAATGTCTAGGGATGCAGAGAAAGCTATCACCATGTTTTATTAGACCCTTTGTGATCATCGAGTGGATATGGGAAGAGGCATATTATCTATACCTTTCTTCTCCCAATCGAGGTTTTCCGGACATGTTCAATTTTTCATAGATTCAGAGTTACATACTTGATCCTAGGCATGTTATTGATTACGAGGACATTAATATAGAGGTCAATGAATCTTATTAAGAGTGTTTGGTATGGATCATATACCGAAGCAAGAAGGAATTACATGGAAAGATGGTACCACTAGTACATATTTAGTGGTAGAAATGACTAATTCAAGAAGTGATGTGGGAATGTGAGTCTAATGTTTGAGCTTACTATCTTGAGTTGTTCAAGAAATAACACTAGATTTTGTTCTTGAGGATGATAAGTCTATAGTGGGGGATAATTTTAATATATCAATTTTTACAATGATAATAAAATTCCTTTTTTTGAAAATTATAAATTCCTTATGTGGAAAAATGTTTTATTAGTGAAATAATTTAACAAATGTGTTAAAGTGTTTAGATAAGTGAAAAATATATATTAACACTTTGTAATATTTTATGGAATGTTTTCAAATCCAAACAATGAGTTAGCGTGAGACTCCGAGGCCCGTAGAGCCTAAGAAAATATAGACTAAAAATATTAAATATATTATATGAAGCATGGTAAATTTATTTAAATTGATTGAATAACTCCAAAATTTTGTTCCATATTATAAATTTGAGACCAAATATGGGTTTTTAATGAGGTGTTTACCATAAGTGGGGTATAAAATTTGAGGGAATCAAACGATTAGATGTATCTCTCATGAGATAATGTTATTAAATAATATTTTTTATATTATTTTAATTTGAGAATGATTAAATATATCCAAAAAAAGTGTGTCGTAAAATAAATCACATGCCATTGTTGGGTTTGGAATAGGGAGTTTACCCTATGAAGGGTATACTTTTTATATGAAACTTATGTTTTAATAAGGTCAAAAATTAAATTGATTTAATTAATGGTATATAAAATAATTAATTTACTTAATTAACTAAATTTTAAAATTTTTTTTGTTGATCATCCCTTCCCTGAGATATCCACCATTAATGCTCAAGTATGTTTTAGAAGATTCAGTTAAGTGCATTTTTACCGATTTAAAATATGAAATTCATTAAATGAGAAAAATAAATGACTCCACTTGGTTTTGTTTAGTGTTTAATGGATTAAAATGGAGGTTTAATTTTACATTTTGGTGAAACACTAAATTGTGTTTGGAAACTTATAAATAACTGGATGTTCCTCCTATGGTTATCACTATCGAGTATAAAAAATCTTGAAACCCATTTCTCTATGCTCAGACAATCTTTCCCAGTTTATTACTTGGACCACTACTATCAGAGTTCTTCTTACCACACACTAGGTGCATTTCTTGTTGTTGTTTTTCTTTATTATTTTTATTTTAGAAACATTTAAATGAAAAATGTTAAATAACAGAAATAAATAAAATAATAAAAATTAAATAACATAATAATCCAAAAATTTATCAACGATAAATTTATATGGATTATTAAAATGAATTTTTTTATGTTATTAAAAGATATATATATATATATATATATTTATATGTTTATTTATATTTATAAGCACATTAAGGATAATTTTATTAAAAAAAATTATTAGTGTGTATTTATGAAGGATAAATCAATGAATATGATAGATAATATTTCCCTTGATTTTTCAATGAATTATTACACGATAAAATGATAGAAAATTTATAAAAATTATTGAAGGATAATTATAAAGTAATAATATAAAATTTTCACATGATAATTTATATGATATTGTTATTAGATAATTTTCTGTGAATTATCAAATATCAGAAATAATTATCAATAAAAAAATGATAATTTTTATTAAATTATCAAAATATAATTACAAAGGAAAATTTTTAATAAGTTATCGAAATATAATTATAAATTATAATTTAAGAAAAATAATAAAAAAAATTTAATTATAAAACTATAATTTATGAGAAATTATCAAAAGTATATGTATAAAATAATAATTTAAGAGAAATTATCAAAATATAATTATAAAAGGATAATTTATAAGAAATTATCAAAATATAATTATAAAAGGTTAATTTATGAGAAATTATCAAAAGATAGAAATAAAGAGATAATTTGGAAATTATATAGGAGAGATAAATTATTTTCATATGTGATATTTTATATTTTTTTGAAATAAAATAACTCGTATTGGTTCTAGGAACCTTTGATGAATGTCGAGTATTGATGTATCATCAAATGATATGATTAGGCCGTGAGGATATGTATCAAACCACATAGGGTGGTTTATCCTTTCCATTAATGACGATGAATTTGAGGTAGGAAGTTTCTTTACCCTTTGGGATCATTTAAAAATTATTTTCATTAATGAATATGTGTTGACATGTTTTGAAGACCATGATAGATTATGATCGCATGTGGGTTTTTGCGTAGCCCATAGAACCCCTATGTTACACTTGATACCATTAATACATGTAGCTTGTTATTCACATTTTATATTTGATCAAATGTATTGTGTGTGATACTTTACTTATGATGATATGTTATGATTTATCATGTATCCTGCCTTGCTATGTATGCCTTGTGGTATTGTTTTTAGAGCCCAAGACAGGTGGACCATCGTGACTTATTATCCCTTGGAGGGAGAGTGTGCATGAATTGTGATAGGGATGATGATTGAACAATGCACAATGTTGGAATAACATGATTAATTGGGGATTCCATGTGATGCACTCAATGGCTAAGGGATACTGACTGAATCTCGATCCTAGTATACACTCAATAAAGAGGGGGCATTGAATAGATCTCGGTGTCTAGTATATTACTCGATAAAAAATGGACGCTGACTTTCTCTTGGTCTATAGTATATGATTCAATGACTAAGGGATGATAATTTGATCTCAGTCCTTAGTATTTCACTAAAAAATAAGGGAAGTTGATTTTCTATGATTCACTTTCATGTACATAGAACACAACCTCTTGATGATAATTTATTTTGAGATGCATGATCACATGATGTTGGGAAGATGATTCATTAGCCTTGTGGCTAATTGTTGAATCATCTGACACCTTGATTATCCATCTTCCATAGAGTCTAAGTAAGTATGAATAGGGGTTTGTGGCATCTTGGTTAGAACATGACTACTCAATTTTGGAATGTGTGTTATTTTTGTTAAATATTATTATAGAATACAATTGTACATTTGATTACATTAGGTTAAGGAAGAATTGGTGATATCCTACTTAGTCTTGTACTCATGCCTTACTCTTGAATTTCAGTGCGCTTGTAGATTTCATGACTAGATATTCGGAAAAGGGAAAGGTACTGATGGAGGATGGTAGAGCGGTGAACAATGGCACTGGAGTGGACGGAAAAAGACACCAGAGTACCCTATAGATGGTTATTTATTTAATTTCTTTTATTTACCTTCTTCTTAAACTTTGGTTTTACTTACCACTTTGGTAGAAATTTTATTACATGTCTTCTATGACATCTTTACATTTCCACATATTTACTATAATTATTTATATTTTAGTTTTTTATCATGAATCATATGTCATGATAAAAAGGGTGTAGTCTCCCCAAGGTTTCACTTGAGACCCTCACTGCCAGTCGGCAACCTCTTGTGCATAGGGAGGCATACATGAGGTCACTTAGTATTCTAGCTCAGACCTGGTGGTTTAGGTCAAGGTGACATAATATCATTTAATGGGACATAAATAATACATGTCATTTGGGGTGGATACTCATAGGATTTTGAGTCACCCTCTCATGGTGTGCCCCCTTGGTATGATATAAAGTAATAGATTTTGAGAACAAGGCCCAACGATAGGAAATCCACATTTATATGTGTCATTGGATGTTTTTATCCACAAATGTGTTTATTGATCCTTATAATTTATGATTATCATTAACGAATATCCTAATTCACATACATTGATTTATTTATGAAAACCATGAAGTCATATGATGATAGTGAAGTAGGATATGTTGGGTGCATCATGAGTAATATTGAATTAATAGATAATGAGAGAAATGATTTATTACTTTTTTCCCTTGACATGTGTTGATATCTCAGACCCTTTGATGAGAATGTAACTACTTGGATAATTACATATCCATGGGGTTTTGTGGGAAATTTAATTTATGTAAAGTTGAAGAAAGAGACATCAAACACGTAGGTTTATAACACCATCATAAGACCTATTTGATTAAAGATATCATGATAATGGGATTATATTACATAGTGAATATTTATAGGAGGATGTATGTATTTGAGATATTAAATTCTTTCTATATGGGTGACTTGGTGTATTTTTAGATGAAGACCTTGGACTTTAGGTAGTTCCACCTAATGTTACTAATAAAGAGGACTAATGGGCCACACACTAATTATATTTGGAATCTATGTTAAATTCAATGTTGAATTAATCAATTTGGAGTAAATATTATTCCTACTATGTGTTTTACTAATTATTTAGGTTTGGTTGATTGTAAGGATTTAATCACAAGTTATTCAAAATAATAAGTGATTTAAATAATAATAGTAAATATTTATTTTCAAGGATTAGAAAATATAATATTTATTGTATTTATTGAAAAATAGTGAAGTTATATTTATTTGTTAAATAAATAGTCATTATTCAAGGTTTAGAAAATTTTGAGGAGGATAAGTGAATTAAAATTAATGGTCTGATTGGAAATTATATAAATGATATTTATTTATTCTTAATTTATGAACATGTTATGTGAATAATAATTTTATAATTATTAATACATGAGGTTTATTAATAATTAAGGAATTATAAAGGGGGATTATATGAAAATATGCAACCCTAAACTTTATTTAATATATATATAGTTATATCTCTTTCCTAAGTGAGATTAATTGTGCACAATAGATAAAGAGAAGATTTAAAAAACCATAGAGAGAGTTATGAAGATCTAGATTATGTTCTCTCTGAATTCTATTATAATCCATCAAGAGAACACCAAGAATTACTCTTCCACAACTAGAATTATGTTTTGATTTCTATGAACAATGCAAGTGATTAAGATCGACCGTGATAGTACCTGGTGATTCTAAGATGACATTTAGAGATTGTAGTTTATATATGGATAACCATTAGAGGTATTTTATAATGGGTTCCTACAAATTGATGAATTATGATGACATCTATTCAACTAGATCATGAACAAATAAAGAATTACAAGTTCATCTAATTATAGACTTGTTTATAAATTAATTATAAATTAAATTTGATGATCCTCCCCTTCTGGTTCTGAATTTTATGTCATTAATCCTTGAATTAATTCATTTGGGAATGATGTTTTCAATGTGTACATCTCATATTATTCAACTATTATGAAAAAATGTGTGTTGGACATGCCCAATCAGGCACTCTCGTTGCGCACAAAACATAAAAGTAGTATTAGAATAGTTATATGATTAATTTAAAATTATTTATCAATCATTGATTGAATGATATGTGTTTCAAAATTTATTTTAAATTATGTAAATTTGTTATTGGAATCCATACATTATTTTCTCTTCTATTTATATATCCTCTCTAACATAACCAATAAACAGTTTAAATAAAAGCAAAGAAATATATGAGAATGCCATTTTGAAATGTCGAGAATTTTGTTTACATTATACCAGAGTACATGCCATGTACTAAACAACACACTGTGTAACCATGTATTTTTCATGTATCTCAAATATTTATAAGATCATTCCAATTATATCATATTATTTTCAATAAAATTGGATCACTTTAGATCTAGACCTGAAGGCATGTAGTTTGAATAACTACACACCATGTAACTCACATAAACAATGTGTAGTCCTCATGTTCTTACAGTGGAGAACACGGGGTATCCAATAATATTGTGTATCTGCTACACATCATGGGGACTGAAAATTTAAAAACTTTGAGTCTACACATATTTTAAGAAGATTACACACCATGTACCTTATACAAGTTCACAGAAGGGGAACATGCCTAGTCCCTAGGTGTATGTTGTAGTTAAAGGTAGAATAAATCACATGCCATGTAACCTAGTCCATGTTATGCAACCTACATCATCCAGTGTTCTGAATTTTTCATGAGGATAAAAATTATTTATATAATTAGACATATTATCATGTGTTATGTGTGTCATTTATTTGAAAATACAAAATATTTCATAGGATGGTTGATTATATATTAAATTAACTTCCATTTAAAGTTATAAATCTACAATTTGTATACAATATTTGATTATAGTACACTACCCATGAATTAAAATAATCACATGAAATATAATTCACATGTGTTCTATGTATTATTTTTTATAGTACACGTCATTTAATTACCTACCACATAATGTATGTTGTATACCAAGGGAATGAACAATCACTAGGATAATTCTAGGCAGTTTTGATGAGTATATGTTGTTTCCTCCAAGTCCACTAGTTTATTTTAATAATTTCAAATAAAATTATTTATTTAAATTTTTTAGAATTATGGATGATGTTAATTTGTGGATGCTTAGATAGAATTAAGATAAATTTGAATTAATTCATGGAGTTTTATCTTAATTAAATAATGAAAAAAGTAATTGATAACAAAATTGAAAAGTTATGTCTATTTCATTCTATATGTATTATCGTGACCTGAGACTAAACCTATGCATGTGATTGGTTTCAGTTCAATTTATTGATCATTAAATTAAAATGGTAGCCTACTTTTTATCTAATCCTCCATATGATATAAGGATCTGTGTGATCATGGTTTCTTCTATATTAAATCCCTTATCTAATCCATTAGACCCCCTTACTCCTGTGTCGGTAAAATATTTTGTAAGTATGGAAGACCTATGCAATAAGAGGTGGTATGAGTCCTGAATTCAAGGTGAAACAAATCAAAGTGAGACATTGGATTTTAGGTGGAATGATACAACACGAACCAAGATTCGGTTCAAGGTGTTTTCCCACTGGGTAGAGGTTTATTTTATCACCTTCTTGTAAAAATAACCATTAGAAAATCTCATGATCATGCCACTTATATTTTATTTGTATAAGTTTCATGGTTGATTATTTATGTTTTTGGATGTTATGCGATCACTTAATAAATGAATTAACAAGCAGAAACGATGGAATAAAATAAAATCATAGTATGATTAAATTTTATCAAACATGGTTAATAACTTATTTAAAATCCTTTTAACATTAATAGAGCATTAGATAAGATGAAACTAGGATTTTATGTATAAGGATAAAGATCACTTAACTAAAATATTAATTTGGAATATCCTTCCACTAATTAAGTTTAAATCAAAACCATAATTGTAATGGTCTGGACCTCCGTGGTCCATTAATTTTTGAAATTCCATTGTTTGGGGTGTTCTTAGAGGAAAAAATAGCTCTTTTCTAGAGTTTTCCAAATTCTAGTTTTTCCATCGGCGAGTCAGGCGTTAGTGAGCCACATCAATAGCCAACATCGGTAGGTTGGCATTAGTGAATCAGGGCATCGATAGGTCGAGGTGTCGGTAGGTCGTGATGTCAGTATATTGAGGCATCCGTAGGTCGAGTATTGGTAGGTCAAGGCATCAGTAAGTCAGGGCATCGGTAGGTTGGGAATTGGTAGGTTGGGCATCGGTAGGTCGAGGCGTCAGTGAGTCGGGGCATCAGTAGGTCATGTATCAGTCAGTCAGGATTTGGTGAGTCACGTTGGTGACTCGCTGTCGGTGAGTCGTATTTGTGGCTAAGCATTAGTGTCTCATCCATCGATGAGTCAGGCATTAGTGACTCACATCGGTGACTCACACATTGGTGAGTCATTTCCAGTTTTCCCAGTTTTTACAGTTTTTTCCCTTGGATGTTAAAAGAGTTAAATACCGTATTTAATGAGTTTTTGGCCCATTTCAAATTATATTTATCTCCTAAAAACTAGAATCTTCCTTTGACTCATAAACCACATGTTCATGATCATGATCTGGATTAAATGGACTTTAAAATAGTTTCCCCTGTGGATTTAGGATCTAGACTTTCTAAATCTGAAATCCTCTCTTCCTTTGAACCCTTTCGTTTTCTCTTGGTGCACTGAGAACCTTTATTTCTTAAGGAGTCGTGCACCTATGCTGTATTAGTTTGTTTGGTTTTTCCTTGGATTCTTTCTTGCTACCAGTGCAACCCCCTGTTTTTGATTCAAGGAAGAATTATTGATCGATAGTTGTTCAAGGTTGGTATTCCTTCTTCTCTATTTTATTGGTTTATCATGCTGGATGGGTGTAATCATGTCCCCTTACGAATACGGTTGGAAAAAAATATAACGATGAAAATAAGAAGTAACAAATAATAGTCTGTGAGAAAGATGATGATGATCACCTTGTTTTATATGTTATCCTTGATTCTTGTTGTGAATTATATGGGTTGTATTTTTTTGAAAATCATGGCTGTTGGTGGTCTCTATTTTCACACCTGTATGATTTTTGAATCACTTATTTAAGAATAGTAATCTGTTTAATCATGTAAATTCAGGTAAATAAATGGATTCCCTAGTGTCAAAATCTTTCTACGATAACTCATGTTTTATCAAGTGTAATTAAAGAAAGAGTGCTACTAAATCTGAAAAAAAACATCCCTTATTGGTGTGGCCATGTTCCGTGTGTGTTTCTGTTTAGCCTTGTGTTTGTGATGTTCATGTGGTGTTGTGGCTGGGAGTGTGGTTCTGAGTATGGGGTGGTATGGGTCATATAATGGTATCTCAAGTTAAGGGATTGGTTGATTGTGGAATGGATAAACTTGTTATGTAGTGGTACTAGATCTTGGCAGTGGTTGGGGAGCGGGGCTGTAGGACTGGGTTGTGTCATGTTCATGTATATTGGTGTGTTGGGCGTGGTGTAATTGTACATCGAGGCTAACTATCATGGTATTAATGAGGTGAGTTTGGGATTTTTATTGTTGTGAGGAAGGATATGATTGTGGAAATCGTTTAATAGGAGTTCAAGAGAGGGGATTGTGCAGTGGGATTGCAAGATGGGTGAGTTTTGTTTTTCTGAATGTGGTGATTTTTATGCATTGGGGCCACATGGGATGGTTTAGGAGGGATGATTTTGAAGAAGGATGGTGTTTCCTTCTCTGAGACTTTCATCAAGAGTTTCTAAAATCCTTTTTTTATGAATGGGTGTTATAATGGATTCTTTTACCTTGGCCCTTATTTCCTTGTTTGTCTTTAGAAGTGGTTGGTATGGTTGCTTCACCTTATAATGTTTACATTGTTTGGTAGTTTCCTAGGTAGGGATGTAGTAAATAAATTAATGATTTGATAATTTAGAATGAAAACTAGTTAAATGAATTGGCTAAGTTTATGTTTTGAGTTGTGGCATGTATTAAAGCATCATTCATTTATCGACTTACGGAAGTGACCATCATTCATGGTGGTATGTGCATGTAGGTTTCACAACAAGGGTAGCTTTGGTGTGGGCTATTTGTTTTTTTGAAAACCCATAGGTCAAGATGATTTTTTGGTACTAATATATATATACATATATATATACACACACATACATGTAGTTCCTTGTGATTTCTATACGCACTCCACCCATGTTGAGAACTACGTACCAAAAACCCCCATTATTATTGGGGAGGGTTTCCTTTACGAACATCCAAGTGGGAGGATGGATGGATGGTTAATGGCTCTTCTATGCTCCCACTTTTAGGCATTGGTATCCCTAGACTATTCAGGCAGGTTATGGTGTAGTTGTGAGGCCCATGTTTCAGCGGGCGAGGTGTGCTTTCCATGTGTCTTCGGGATGAGTTGTGTGGTGATTCCTTGGTGTATTTTGGATGAGGTTGTGGTTTGTGGACTAGGTGTTTGTGGGAGAGATGTGATTTGGTATGTATCCTAGGTTTTTGCAGGGAGGTTGTGATGGCAGGGCTTATTGAAGAGCATGAATAGTATATTTTGTTAGGTGCTTTTGATTTTCTTCTATTTTCTCAGAGGAGAATTAGAATGATTCTCCCACTTGTGCATGAGTGAATTTTCTTTTTCCCTACTAAGTATACTTGTATTATTACCCAACATATATGAAACTCTTTTCAGGTTTCTAGTGATATTATGGGGGCAATGCTGGACCTTACTAGCTTGAATGTTGGGGAGGGTTTCTGTGTCACTGCTTAGTTTTATTTTGGTACTTACTTTGAAGTTATCTTTTTTATTTCTAGTAGTTTTACATTAAAAATTCATGTGAGATGGATTTTTTTCTTTATATATATGTGAATTGGAATTTTTTAAGTTGATACATCTTATCTCCTGATCTTGGTTACTATAAATGGGTAATGCGTCCCATTTTTTGGATATTTCTATACCCTTGGTGATGGTCGCCACCTCAGGGCTGATTGGAAGCGGGACTCGGGGTCATTATCTCTCCTCCATCTTGAGGAAGAAAGGTCTTGGCATCTTTCTACCCCTTACCTCATCTCGAAGAAGGCGGGTCATGACAAAATGGTTTCAGAGGCAACAGTTGTGATATAGGATGGAGTTTGGAGTTAGGAAGAGTGAGGATTTCATGGGATGGTAGAGAAATATTATTAAGTGATCTTGGTGTGTGACATAGGAAAGGGAATACCAGCTAGGACATAGGATTTTAGGGCCCCCATGATCTGATTCATGGACTATGAGACTACTGAATGAACAAGTGAGGCTACATTGATTCCAGGGTAGAGACTCTAGGAAAGGTAGATGCACCATAATGAGTTGTGTTCTTGTTTGTTTTGGGTATTTTCAAGAAATTAAAATAAATGATGAATCCTAAATAAATTCCATACCACTCAGGATTAGGAATTCCTTATTTACCTTTCAGCTATGGAACCCAGTCATATTCCATATGTGGAATGAGTAGTAAAGGGTCAACAGGTTGACCTAGTTTACCGGAGGAGGGTCAATACAGTGGAGGAGGGTGATCAGTGGTAGAATAACCTTCATGCTTTCTAGTGATAGACTCTGGGGAAGTATAAAGACAACATTTTAGATATATAGACAGAGAGTTGGCTTGAGGATTTGGTGATCACTTTCATCTTGATCTAGGCTTTGATGGAGTACTGGGTTCTTCAGGTATTGAGCTAGATGATGGGAGCAGCGTGTCAAAGGTGGATGCTTTTCCTTGGGGAGAGGAAAGAGACTGATGTTCTGTGAAATGACTTTGAGAAGGAGTTCCGTGCATAATTAATTTATTCAACAATGGAGGCTGAGAAGCGACATGAGCTACTCTCCCACTTGTAGGAGAGTATGTTTGTACAAGATTTGTGGACCATGTTCAAGGATCTCCTTCATTTTTCTTTAGATCTCTTTCCATATGAGGAGTACTGGGAGAGATTCTTATGGGAGGCCCTTCATCCTTATCTTTAGTATGCGGTTACTCCCTTAAATCTATTGTCTTGATCAGAGGTTCAAAAGAAGGATGTGGTTTTGGAAATGATGCACTCATGAGGTGGTTTACTGTGAGAGGGGAGCCAGTTGAGTTCTTAAAAGGGAAATGTTGTTAGCAGCTGGAATTCGGTATCAGGGCCTTCAATGTTTCAGCCAGCCGGGAGATGACCCCAATATTTTTAGTTCCACCCTTCCTGTCCTTGCCCTTTTTCCATGTTCATGGGGCTAAGGTGTTTTCTCTTTTGAGGCCATGGGAACCTTGAGATTCAATTCCCAGTTTGAGCTCAATACGGTGAAAGTGGGTAGGTCCAGTGCCCACCTCAACAATAGTTACCGGCCGTTCCATTTTAGCAGTAGGGAAATCAGGCTCTTGCTCCACCGAGGGGAGACATAGCGGGTAGAGTCTAACCTCAGTGAATTCTATGGGGACTTTGACCCAAAAATGGTCAGGGAGGTGGCTGAAAATAAAGGGGAAGAGGAGCTAGGCGTGATAAGTTTCACACCGTAGAGGTAGTAGTTCTAGTAGGTCTAGTGATCATTCAAGGTAAAATCAGCTTGTTCAATACTATTTTTTATTCCTTGTTTGATTCAGGAGATTCACACTCCTTTTTTCCACCAGTACTAGACCATGCTATGGGATTATACCTAGTTAGAATTTTCGTACCCTTGGTTTTGAATACACCGGTCATAGGTCAGACCATCTAGTTTGATGTTTTTCAGAAATATAGACTGATGTTGGGGCTTTATTAGTCCAGTGGGGATATCTTTATGCTACATATGTAGCCATACAGTATTATCCAAAGCATTGAATGGTTGTACTCTATGTGATTTCATTAAATAATTCCAAAGAAGAGTCATGTTTTCAGAAAAAGGTATCCAACATGTAGATTTCATTGGCGAGCATAGTTTTCAGATGGGTAGTCAGCCTATGGAGCCTTTCCTTTCATTATTGACTGAGCTGTCAGTGGAATTAGTGGGTGTTGAGACGGTGGAAGGCTTAGGAGTTGTTAGGGAATTTTTGGATGATTTTCCCGAGTAGGTTGTGACTCTACCCCCTTGACGTGATGTTGAGTTCAAGATAGACTTACAACCCGATGCTAGTCTGATTTTGATGGATCCTTATCAGATGGAACATTCTGAGCTATAGGAGTTGCAGATCCAAATTGATGATCTGATGAAGAAGGGATTTATCCAGCCCAGTGTGTCACTGTGAGGTGCTTTGGTCTTGTTTACAATGAAGTAAAATGGTGGTATAAGGCTGTGTATAGACCATTGGAGGTTGAATCCGATTATAGTGAAGAACTATTACTATCTCCCAAGGATAGATGAAATTTTCAAAAAATTGAGGGGGGGAATGTTGGTTTTCTTAGATCGATATACAATTTGGGTATCACTAGTGGAGGGTGAAAGAGGGTGACATCCCAAAGACTACTTTCAGGTGAAGGTATGAGAACTTTGAGTTTGTGGTTATTCTGTTTGGTGTTATGAATGCACCAGCCGTGTTCATGGGGATTTTGAACTCCATCATTCATGAGTTACTATAACAGTTCATTTTCATATTCAACGACAAAATCCTGATCTACTCAAATTCAGAGGAGGAGCATACTGAGCATCTCAGGACTGTCCTAGAGGCCCTTTGACACCACCAGCTCTATGAAAATATATCAAAGTGAAAGTTTTCAATATGGTAGGTCCACTTACTTGGAAATTTGGTGTCTCAACAGTGCAGTAGTGGACCCGTTGAAGGTCTAGGAAGTTGTGTCTTGGGAAGCACTTGAGAATGTGGTAGAGGTTTGTAGTTTTCTCGGTCTGGAAAGCTATTACCAGAGATTCGTACCTGATTTTTCTCGAGTAGTAACTCTGTTTATGGATCTAATCGGAAAAGTACATGTTTTTTTGTGGAGAAAGTAGTTCCTGGTAGTGTTTGAAAATATGAAGTGGAATTTGGTTAGTTCCTCAGTGTTTAGGTTTCCAGAGGAAGGGGTGATGTTTGTGGAGTTTTGAGATGCTTCCTGTCTGGGATTGAGATGTGTGCTGATGCAGCGATGAGAAGTAATCTCCTATGGGTCAAGGAAGTTACATCCCCACGAATGTTACTATTCCACCCATGATCTAGATTTATCAGTGGTCATTTTCAAACTTAATTTGTGGAGGCATTACCACATTGGGAAGCACTTTGCTGTGTTCAAATATCACAAGATCTTGAGGTACATATTTTCACGGTGAGATCTGAACTTGCGGCAGGAGTGGATGATTGATTTTATCTAGGATTACAATTTTGTGATCTCCTACACCTTAGGAAAGGGGAATATTGTGGCTGATGATTTGAATAAGAAGTTGGAGAGGGAAGTGTTTTGGGAATCTGCAGAGACTTGGAAGGAAATGGAGGAGTTGGATACCTTACACTTAGATGTGGGAATGGATGGCGATAGAGGGTATCTATTTCATATGATTGTGCAGTTATATCTAAGGAATCAGGTGGAGGATTATCAGTGGCAAGACTCAAAGGTAAAGGTAATGTGTGATTTCATTGACTAGGGTGATGCTCTAGAGGGATGTTAGAGGATGGTTATAATCAGATGTTGTTCTATGAGATGTTATTTGTTCCAGTGGAGATGCATGAGAGAGTTATTGGTGAGTTTAATAGATAATCCCTATCGGCAAACCTGATAGTTTATAAGATGTACTGTGGATTGAGGGAACAGTTCTGGTGGTTTGGGATGCAGAGAACAGTGGCTGAGTTTGTGGCCAAGTACTTGGCATTTCAGTAAGTGAAGGATAAACACCATGTTCTTGGTGGTTTTTTGTAGCCCTTAGATGTCATTAAGTTGAAGTTGGATGACATCTCAATGGATTTCATCACATAATTACCCAGGGGCCAGGGAGGGTGTGATGCAATCTGGGTATTAGTGGATCGGTTGATGAAATATTCTAACTTCTAAGCGATCAAAAAGTTGGTCATAGTGGATTCCTTATCATAAAGGTATGTGGATGAGGTGGTATGGCTGCATGGGGTTCCAAGATCCATCATCTTAGATTGGGATGCACGTTTTACCTCATGAGTCTGGATGGTATTGCATCATTATTTTGGCACTTAGTTACGTCTCAGCACTGCTTTCCACCCTCAGACAGATGGGGAAACGGAGAGGACCATCCAGACATTGGAGGACATGTTGCGGGAATGTGTTTTGGAGTGGGTCTTGGGTGAGACATTTTCCATTGGTAGATTTTTCTTATAATAACAACTATCACTCTTCCATAGGCATGACTCCATTTGAATATTTATACAAAAGAGCAAGTCATTCACCTTTTTTATGGATAGAAGTTGGGGAGGAAACTGTTCTTGGTCCATACATGGTGCATTTTATGACCAAGAAGGTGAATCTCATCCATGAGATGATGAAGGAAGAAAAGGACTGACATACGTCATATGAAGATTGTAGGAGAAGGTCCATAGAGTTCAAATTTGGGGACCACATGTTCTTGAAGGTTTCCCCTCGACATGGGTAGCAGAGGTTGGGAAAATGGAGTAAGCTTTTTCCCTAGTTAATCAGACCCTTAAAGGTGTTAGGATGAGTTGATGAGGTGGCCTACTAGTTGGAATTTACACCATAGTTGAAGTGGATCCACAACGTCTTTCATGTCTCCCAGCTTCATCAGTATCTTCATGATGACTCCCATGTTAATTATTAGGGAGAGTTGGATATCGAGGATGAAACAATGTTCATGGAGTGGCTAGTAGAGATCTAGAATAGTCAGAAGAAGGTTCTACATGAACAGACCATTCCTTTGGTTTGTCTATTGCGGAGGCATGGTGGCTTAGAGAAGAGTACTTGGGAGAGAGATATATAGATGCATGCCAAGTACTTAGAGTTGATTTGAGTTTTTCTTTGGTTTTTTCCTCTAATATGTAGTGCTTGAACCATGTTTGCTATGAGATGAGTTATTTCCTTATTCTGTAACATAGTATCAAGTCTTAATAAGTGAAAAAGGGTGAGACAAGATTTTTAATCAAGATTCATTAATTGAGATGCAATTAAACCCATGCGGGCGAGTCAGTGCCACCTAGAGCGGACAATATCTTGATATGGAAGAAGGAATTCCTTGATTCATGTGTCTGGACATTTGGTGCTTGTGTGGGATATCTTGGTGATTTTTAGGTCAGTAGATGTGGGAGGAGGTGTTCATAGATGTTGAGGTTTCACTCCATCTTTAAAACGATAAATGTGGTTTATTCTTGAGAGGTATATTACATGGTGGTCGTTCTAACCCCTCTTTTTTTAGGGTTGGTTTTGAATTCTTGAGGGCAATAATTATTTAAAGGTATCTGATGTAATGGATCGGACCTCTATGGTCCATTAATTTGACAAAATCCAGTGTTTGGGGTGTTCTTGAAGGTAATGGTGGCTCATTTAAAGAGTTTTCCAAATTTCTAGTTTTTCCATCGGTGAGTCAGGTGTCAGTGAGTTGTGTTGGTAGCTCAGTGTTGGTAGGTTGGCGTTGGTAGCTCTGTGTTAGTGAATCAGGGAGTCAATTGGTCAAGGATTCAATAGGTCCATGTGTCGGTAGGTCGAGGTGTCTGTAGGCCAGGCATTAGTAGGTCAAGGTGTTGGTGAGTTAGGGAATCGGTAGGTCGGGTGTTAGTAGGCTAGGCATCAGTAGGTTGAGGTGTTACTGAGTCAGGGCATCATTAGGTCAATCATCAGTGAGTCAGGTGTCAGTGAGGTATGTTAGGGACTCACTGTCGGTGAGTCGCATCAGTGGCTCAACATTGGTGGATCATCCGTCGGTGAGACAGGCATCAGTGACTCACATTGGTGACTCACCCATTAGTGGGTGATTTCTAGTTTTCCCAATTTTTCCAGTTTTTCCCATTTGACATTAAATGAGTTAAAGGAACTATTTAAGGAGTTTTTGGTCCATTTCAAATGGTATTTATCTCCTAAAAACTTGATTCTTCTTTTGACTCCTAAACCACTTGGTCTTGATCATGATATGGATTTAATAGCCTTTAAAATAGGTTCTCCCATAGATTTAGGATGTGTCCTTTCTAAATCTGAAATCCTCTCTTCCTTTTAACCCTTCCATTTTCTCTTGGTTCTTTGAGAACCTTTCTTCCTGGAGGAGTCGTGAACCTGTGATATAGCAGTCTGTCCAGTTTTTCCCTAGAGTCTTTCCTACCACTCACACAACCAACTATTTTTTATGGAAGGAAGAATTTTTGATCAGTGGTTGTTCCAGGTAGGGATTCGTTCATCTCTCTTTTATTTATGTATCATGCGAGGTGGGTGTACTCATGTCCCCTAGTGAATACAATTGCACCCAAATTTAATGAAGAAAATAAGAAGTAATAAATAATGGTCTGGGAGTATGATGATGATGATCACCTTATTTCACATATTGTACTTGATCCATGTTGTGAATTATAAGTGTTGTATTATTATGAAAATCATGGTTGTTGGTGGTCTCTGTTTGCGCACCTGTATGATTTGTGAATCACGGCTGTAAGAATTGAAATATGGTTAATCACGTAAATTTGGGTAAATAAATGGATTCCCTGAGATCAAAAGTTTTCTATGATAACCCTTATTTTTTCAAGTGGAATTAAATAATGATTGCTTATAAATATAAAAAAACCTTGCCTTGTTGGTGTGGTTGTGTGTTGTGTGTTGTTTTATTCAGCCTTGTGTCTGTGCTATTCATGTGGTGCTATGGATGGGAGTGTGGTTGTGATTATGGGGTGGTATGAGTATTATAATGGTATCTCAACTATAGGGATTGGTTTATTGTGTAATGGATGAACTTTTTATGTAGTGGGATTGCATATGATAAGTGGTTGGGTAGTGGGGATGTAGGACTGGGTTGTGTCATATCCATGTTTATGGGTGATATGGGCATGGTGTTGTTTTATAATAGGGAAACTGATTGTGGTATTAATTACGTGGTTTGTGGGTTTTCTTATTTTGAGGAAGGATAATGTGGCATGAATTTGAAGAATGATGGTGGTAGTGGTTGAACAGTTGTTTAAGAGAGGGTAGTGTGTAGTGGGACTGTAAGATGGATGAGATTTTTTTTGCTGAATGTGGAGCTTTTTGTGTAGTGGGGCTGCCTAGGATGGTTTAGGAGGGATAATTTTGAAGAAGGATGGTGTTACCTTGCATGGGCCTTATCCCTGGAGTTTTTCGAAACCATTGTTTTATGGATGGGTGTTAGAATGGATCCTTTTACCTTGTCCCTTATTTCTTTATTTGGATTTGGCAGTGGTTGATATGATTGCTTCACCTTATAACATTTTAAATGTTTGGTTGTTTCCTGGGTAGGGATGGAATAAATAATTGAATGAATTGATAATATAGAATGAAAACTGGTTAAATTAATTAGCTTAGGGTATGTTTCGAGTCGTGGCTTGTAGTGAAGCGATGTTCATTTATTGACTTAAGAAATTGACTATCTTTCATGAGGGTACGCGCATATAGGGTTGGTAGTAAGGGTTTTTTTGTGTGGTATTTTTTTTTTATTTTGAAAACCCATAAGTCAAGATTATTTTTTGGTACCTATATATATACATGTAGTTCCTTATGATTTCTATACACACACCACCCATGTTGAGCACTACGTGCAGAACAACCCCATTGTTATGAGGGAGTGTGTCCTTTCCTAACATACTAGTGGGAGGATGGATGCCTTGTTATTGGATATTCTCGACTCCCTCTTCAAGGAATTGGTAGCCCTAAAATCTTCCAGCAGGCTGTAGTGTGGTTGTGAGGACAAGGTGTCTGCAAGAAAGGTGTGCTTCTTAGGTGTCTTCGGGATGATTTGTGTAGTGATTCCTAGGTGTCTTTGAGACGGAATTGAGGTTGGTGGCCTAGGTTTTTTTTGGGGGAGATGTGATGTTGTATGTAGACCAGGTGTGTGGGGGAAGGTTGTGATTGTGGGGATTTGGGAGGAGCCTGACAACATCATGAAATTCTCCATTAGGGATGAATAATTAACTAGTGGGAAGTGGTGCAGGGTAGCCAAATATCGATGTTCAGTTATTTACTTTACTTTATTTGTCTTGTTTTATTTTACGAGTGTTCCTTGGTGAGGTTGGGGTGGAGAGTAAACCTTGTTAGGTGCTTTCAAGTTGCTGCTATTTTCTCCCAGGGGCATTAGTATGCTTCTAGCACTTGTGCATGAGTGACTTTGGTTTTTCCCTACAAAGTATTCTTGTATTATCACCCTACATATATAAAACTATTTTCAGGTATCTAGGGAGATTATGCGGACCATGATGGACCTTACTAGCCTGAACATTGGGGATGGTTGTTGTGTCACTACTTTGTTTTATTTTTTTACGTTGGGGTTTTATTTTTATTTTTTGTAGTTTTACTTTAAACATGCATGTGGGATGGATTTTGGTTTCTTTATATATATGTGAATTGGAGTTGTTTGAGGTCGATACAGATTTTCTATTGATATTGGTTACTATAAAAAAGGGCACACCTCCAATTTGTTTTGTGATATTTCTATACCCTTGGTGTTGGTCTCCACCCCAGGGCCTATTGGAGGCCATAATCAGGGGTCATTATCTCTCCTTCATCTTGAGGAAGGAAGGTATCGACATATTTCTATCCCTTCCCTCATCTTGAAGAAGGCTGGTCATGAAAATAGTTCAAAGTTCTTGACTAACCCAAGTAATGATGCTTTCAATTATTAGGGAAATTTTATCTTGAAGTTTTGGGTTGAATTAACTTTGTTCACATCAATGGTTGAATACACAAGATGGACTTGGTGTGACTGAGATTTAAGGGTTAAGGAAATATGCCTACCTAAATATCTTCAATTAACTTTTCAAGACCAAGGATTAGTTATGAGAAGGGGAACATGGGTCCTTACCACTAGAATATCCATGCAATAGGATATTCCAAAACTAATGGTGAGGGATATTAGGTTTAAAAAATAATAATAATATTGATAAATTGTGAAATTTGAAAAATCTATTAATTTAATTTTTCATCAAAGAAGTAATAATAATCTTCTCTAAAATTTTATATAAATGGAAAACCACACGACTTTGACTATATCACCACGATCCATTATAGAGAAGGAAAACCTTCTCACTAGCTGAAACTTCTAGGAATGGTATATGATCTTATGCATTATACTATTCTAGGGAAAAAATTATACATGCTAGAAACCCCACTTCCCAAGCCACTTGATAAATATTTTAGTGAGAAAGAAGTATCTCACCACCCAAAACTCATGGGAAACACAATTAATATCAAATGTTTTATGATATCATCCTTTTATAGTTAGATTCTAAAGAAATATATGTGTACAAATGCATATAGAATCATATGTCACCTTCATGATATTTATTAAGATAAGGCGAGATGAGGGATATGAGATCTCTAACACACTATTCACATGTAATCTTAGAGAGTTAGTGCTATATGGGATTCATGTGGTCATGATTGTTGGCTATATAGAACACTTAGATGTCTTGGGGTTTATGATCCATGATGGGTTGCACATACAACTCATTTTGTCTTCACTACTGAAAACCTTCTCTAGTTTCATTATGAATTAAAATAAGAGTAATAGTGAGAAGACACTTTCAAAACATCTTACTCTTATTCTCCAAGTTGATAAAGATATGGGGCATGATGAACCCATGGTCCTTATGGTGACTAAGAAAAGGAAGAACAAGGAAACTTTTTCGAAGATTGATTTCATGCATATAGATATAGAGCATTGTACTTCAAAGAATAAGAAAATTTGGTGATAAGAAAAGGAGTATAATGTGGTGTTTTCTTAATATGGAATGAAAGGAAAATGAAAAAGGAACTGCACCCAGCCAAATAATCCTAGGGAAGACTCAGGTGAGTTTGTTTTTGACTTTATTCTTTCCATATCTATAATATGTGTATTAGATACTACATTTTTTTTCTCACATTTGTATCCAAATATAGAAACAATGTATATTTCAGAAGGTTTATAGAGGTGAGGTGGATCTATATGCTTTTAATGGGGTGAAGTTTGATTTTGTATCCATTATATACCAGCACCTCATATCGCCAACAAGGGTGAATTTTGTTTAATAGAAATATTACTTTGTGTTTAGTGTTACTAAGAACACCATCCTTATGTATTATTTAGACATTGATGGATTTATTTTCAATTTTGGAAATAATAGGAGATAATTTTATAAAGATAACATATTTTATGGTGTGTCATAGTTGAATAACGATCTTTATGTATCAAATTATGAAAAAAAATATTAGTAATTGATAAATAAATTATTTCACACAATGCATTTCACATTGAGTTGTGGAATAGTTGGATTATTCATGTAAATGATAAGAGTTTGATGAAGCTATATCAAGATAGTTACTTAGAATATTTTTAGCTTAAAACAATTGTAAACTATCATATTTGTTTACAAGGAAATATGACCAAAACATCTTTTAGTGGTCAAGGGGAAAGGGCAACACAAATTCTATAATTAATACACACTAATGTGTGTTGACCTTTACAAGTAGAATATAGAGGTAGATTATCATACTTCATGAATTTTACCAATGACTTGAGTTAGTACAGTTACATCTACTTGATAAGTTATAAATATGAATCCTTTGAGAAGTTCAAGGAGTTCAAAAATGATGTTGAGAATGTTCTTGGTAAGAAGTTAAAGAAACTTCAATCAGATTGAGGTGGTGAATATATTAACCAATACTGTATCAAATTTATATGGGATTATTATATTTTGTCTCAAAAAAATCATCCTTGTAGTTTATAATTTAATGGTGTTATTAAAAAGAGTAGTCATACGTTACTAGATATGGTAAGGTTGATAATGAGTCATTAAAGCCTTCCATGAACTTTTTTGGGAAATAAATTATACATAGAAGTATATATACTAAACTTAGTACCAACTAAAGTAGAAAAAAATATTCCCTTCGAGTTATGAAGTAGAAAGAAACCCGTTTTTTCATATATTCCTACATGGGGGTGAAAGGTATTTTTCAAGGATAGCTCAAGAAACAAACTAACACCCTAGTGCATGAAGTGTATCTTTATAGGTTACCCCAAGGAAATAAGAGGATACTACTCATATGATCCTTAAGATAATATTGTTATAGTTTTTAGGTAAGCTATATTCTTTGAGTAGGAACACATTCACCATAAGGATAGTGGGAGAAATATTGACTTCCTAGAAGTTGATCTTCAGGATAAACATAAGTTGGTATGTGAAAAAACTCCTTTGGTCATTGTGGAAGATGTAGTTCCTAAAAAAAGTACTGTGTAGTAGCACTGGAGAGGTTAGAGAACCAAAAACATATGGTTATGTTGTCACAGAAGATGGTGAATCATTATTGGTTTACAATAATGACCCTCTATCCTATAAGGATGCAGTAAAGAGCCCATAGCAATTAAAATGGAATGAAGACATGAATCATTAGATGGATTCCATATATCAAAATTGTGTGTGGGTTTTGGTCGATCCACCAGTATATATAAATCCCATTGGGTGAAAATGGGTATTCAAGATAAAGATAGACATGTAAGGTCATGTTAATACCTATAAATCATTATTTGTTTCTAAAAGGTTTAAATAAAAATAGGTCATAGAATATTATGAAACATTTTATCTATTTTCTATGATTAAATCAATCAGAATTTGAATTTCTATAATAGGCTTCCATGAATATGAAATTTGGTAGGTGGATATCAAAAATTCTTTCTTAATGAGAACCTTCTGGAAAATGTGTATATAACAAAACTATAATAGTTAATAACTCATATAAATTTCAACAGGTTATGCAAGTTTCATAGATCCATTTATAGATTAAAGCAAGCATCTAGGTCATGGAACATTTGTTTTGATGATGTTATAAAAGAAATTGGTTTTATTAATAAGGAATATGATCCATAAATTTATAAATGGTTTAATAAGAGTATCTTAATTTTCATAGTAGTATATTTTAATTCCATATTACTCATTGGAAATGAGATATTTACATTATAAGAGGATAATGAATGGTTGAGCAAGTGATTATCCCTAAAAGAATTAGGTGAAGCATCCTACATTATTTGGATCAAGATCCTGAAGGATATTTCAAATATTCCACTTGGACTAAGTCAAATTACATAAATTGACTAGATAATAAAGTTGTATAGTATGGAACAATTCAATATGGGTTTGGTTCTAGTGTCACATAATATACATCTTTCCAATAAGATGTGTCCTTAGACACAACAAGAAAGAGAGAAAATGAGTAATATCTCATATGATTTAATGATATGATATATCATGGTGTCCTTGATTTGTATATGGATTTATGTGTCCTATACAATGGGCATGGTAGGTTGATATCAAGAATATCTAGGTAAAAAAACATTGGACTTATTTTAAGACAATCCTTAAGTATCTAAGGTGGGATAAGTATGTGTTCCTAGTGTATGGAGTAGACGAAGAGCTTTTCATCAGTGACTATACATATTTTATCTTATAGACAGGTCATAATGACTTAAAGTCATAGTTAGGATATGTATTCAATATCAATAGAGGATCTGTGGGTTGGAATAGTTCAAAGCATCCATTTTTTCCCGATTCTACAGTGGATTCCTATTATATTATGGATTTTTATTTTTCTAATGAGGTGGTTTTGATTTTAAACTTTTTACAAGAGATTGATGTGGTACCAAGCTATTAAGAACTTGTTAGGATTTATTATGATAAAAATAAAATAATGCCTCTTTCTAAAGAGCCAAGGTCACATCAAAGGATACAAGAAATACTCCAGAAGTTTCATCTCCTAATGGATTTTTCTCAATGAGGTGAAGTTTCATTGAGAATAGTATCTATTCAGGAAGATGTGGAAAACCCATTAATGAAGGAACTATCTTAGTAGAGACATGAGTTTCATGTGAAAGCTAGTGGACTGAATATTATTAATAGCTAACTCAAGTTAAAATGGGAGTTTTTTGGAGTTGGTACCCTAGAACCAAGTCATATGTACTTGATGATTACATGTATTCATTATATTTAATATTAATGAATTTTATTATCACATATTTATTATTCCTATATATAAAAAAGTATGTCATAATGTTATAAGAATATATATCGTACTAAAATTTTATATCAATTCCCAGCTATGATGAGAACCTGGAGGTGGCACGATAATATTTCTGAATATATTTTCTATAGCCATATGATATCATTTGAAAGGACACAAATGATACAAGCTATTATGGGTTAATAAACATAGGAGATTGATGCATCCTCTCATAGTGTTCACCCTTAGTAATCTCCAGAGTAAGAGATTATGAGAATGATACCCACCAATAGGAAATCTACATTTATATTTATCATTGGATCTTCCTATCTACAGACATGTTTATTGATCCTCATACTTGTACAATATCATTAATGAATACCATAAGTCACATATTTTAATGTATTGATTAAAACCAAGATGAAGTATTCTCACAATGAATTTGGATATGTTGGGTACATCATGGGTGATATTTAATTAATTAATAATGTGTGAAAGGATTTATCCCTTATATAACTTAATAAAAGTTAATATCTTAGGCCCTTTAATGCAATGGAACTTCCTGGATAAATTTGTAACACCCCAAGCTTCTACGGTACGCTTCTCTTTGAATAATGTGATAGCGTGTGTTGTAAGCAACATCGAGTTCTAACACACCACAACCAATCAAACTAGCCATTATGAATAGCAATAACTAATTTTTGAAATTATATATATTTTATATTTCAAAATGGACTTCATTTTTGGATTCGGAATATCAAAATTATCCTAAGTTGAATTTTTGGTATTTTTCTGAGAACTTCCAATTTTATGAATAGTGAAAAATACTTAAAAACAACTTTTTTAATCAAAATAATTTATAGTGATAAATTATATTATTTAGTGGTTTTAAATTATAATTAGAATATATTTTTACCATTTTATCCAATGGTGTTCATTAGAATTAATTTAACTTTGAAATTGGACAAAAACAATTGTCAATATTTTGATATATATTGTTTCTTAAAACACACTATTTGTTGTAACAGTGGGAATTAATTATAAAATTAATTAATGCAACTTATAGGTTTTTAATTTGGTAAAATATACATCATTTTTGAATTCAAAATATCAAATATATCTTAGGCCTAATTTTTGGTATTTTTTTGTAAAACTTCAATTTTTGATGAATAGTGAAACCACTAAGTGGTAGTTAAAAAACTGAATTTTTCGTAAAACTTAATTTTACCACTTCTGTGAATGGAATTTCGAAAATACGAGAGACATGGTTAATATCAAGTAGTAAAATGTGGTTCAATGAGATGAAAATAATTTTTGGTGAATAGTAACTTTTTACTTTTATTTACCACGGTTAAAAGTAAATAGGGTAATTAAGGGTAAAAATGATATTAATATTACCCTAAAACATGTCCTAATTCTATTGGACAAGTGTATCTTGACCAAAAACAACCTTAGGAAAAAAATATTATCATTTAGGTCCACTTGGATTAGATTAGGACATTTATTATTATTTAATTCAAAGAAGAGTTAAAAGAGTTAAAATCAATGTTTATTTACTAAAACATTTTTAATACAAGGTTATAAATAATATAAATTACATTGTAAATATTAATTAGAAAGCTAAAATGATTTCCTACATAATGATAGTTTAATTATAATTTTTAGACATTAAATAATTTAATTTATTTATGACCCAATGATGATGTAGTAATTTCCTAATTAATGAAAAATTAGAATAATTGATATTATAAATACCCAAATAAATATAATTTGAGACTTTTTATGAATTACACTAATTTTATAGGTTAATATGACATGTTAGGATTGACTTAAGTAACTTTTTTCGAAGTAATAATTCTGTTATGATTTTCACAAAAGTCAATTATTGAATAGTGTCAAAATTGACATAAAAGAGTTTTTAAAACAAATATTATATTATTAATTGATATTAAATTCCTCAAAATCTAATGTTTGGACAAGAGACTTATATCAGGATAGGTGTATCATTAATGAACCAATTGGGGGTCTCTTGGATGTATATAGTATGTTTAATAACCATCTAATATAAAAATACAAAGAGACATTGTAAAAGTGAAACTAATTAACTAAGAGTTAATACTTAAAGAAAAGGTTAATATAGTAACCCAAACCTGTCTAAATTCCATTGGATGAGTGGTTTTCGACCCATACCCACCTGAACCTTTAAATAATCTACTTTGGAGCCATTTGAAACCGAATATGAATTTATTATAAAATAATATTTCTAGCTTTTCCAAAGGTGCCCCTCACCCCTCCTATAAAAGGGCACTCTCCCTAATCATTAACTAACGCCTTCAAAGCCTTTTGGTTCGTCCAAACTCTGCCCAAATACTCTCTAAACTTCCCTAACTTCATCCTAGATGCCTTCCTTTAGTCAGAAATCCAACTTAAGGAGCCCTTCTTATCAAATCAAAAGGAAGAACCCGAAGAAGAGGTAATGATTTTACCACCCTTTTCAAGTTCCTTTCTTCTTCCACTTCATCTTTCATTGTTATTACCAATATAAAATAATAACTCCAGTATATTATATATAATTTGATGTTATTATAAACATTTTACAACCATATTTCAGTATTCTATCCATCCTTTGAATAACATGTCACCATACGTGCGTACGTACGACTTACCGTCTCCACGTCGTGGTGTAATTATTATTCAATAAATTATTATTTGGATGTGTATAATAATGATGTGTAATTCATGTAAATAATAAATATAACATGATAATGATTCTTTATATATGATATACCAACCAATTAAATATTATTTTAATATCAAAATAATGATATTGTCGCTCGTGTGTACGTACGGACTACCGTCTCCATGAACGTGATGCGATTCATTCTCCATCGCATCCATTCAAGTATAATTATCATTTGATGATTTAAAAATAATGTTTAAGGACTTGATATAATTTTGGATATGAATAAGATACAACTGATCCTTGACAAAAATGGGTTACATAACAAAACATATAAAAGAAAACGAGTAAGTTAACACCCGAAACAATGATAATACTAAGATATTATTAACAAATCAATGTTAAAAGATCATATATGATATCATATTAATGTATATTATTATTGTATAATTTTAATAACAATTATTTTACCATTATAAATGAGGTTAACCTACCCCCAAACAAGGAAAAGTACAAGGTAATGGTTTATTTCGCAATCTCTTCATTATCTGAGGTTGTTTATACGTAATAATCTACTGGGATTTCTTTATCATCCACATCCATGTTTCTTAAAAATGTATTTCAAAACATTTTTAATATTTACAATAATATGGGTTGAAGTCATTTATACCCTTTTTTTACTTTTAATAAGAGGTTTATAACTGAATATTTCCTCCGTTTTGAAAACAAGGTGCTTTTTAACCTTTTCGACAGAATTAAGTTAAGAATTTTTTTTTAACTTATATGGCGGGTGCGGCTATTTTCCACCGTTATAAAATCTTCAAAGCTTCCTTTACAATATTATAAGAATATGATACAAAACTTCCATACTTTATTGATGGTTTTGTGATACGTTTGACTGTGGATGTGCTATTTTTATACCAATCATGGTTTATGGATGAAGTATTGACATTTCATATGCTAGTTTTAATACGAACGTTTATGTTATGTTTAAACCTTTTCATATGGGAATGCATTGGACTTAATATGTGACAGGTGGAGCCCGATATAGCTCCTCGATGAATCGATAGGTCTCATGAGACAAACTAGTGTCTTGGCACAAGGGCTTGGCAAAATCTTATTTGTAGTCTTGGCGCGAGGCCTTGGCTATGTGGTTGTGATAGTCTGGCATTATGCATTCCATCATTATGAAAGTGGTTATTGATATTGCATGTGAATATTCAATTAGTAGAATATACATGTGAATAAGTAAATGGAATTATTTCATTTTATTTTTTCCATACTATGTTGAAGTTCAAGTTTAAAAGGCTTTTGTTTTAGTTATACATTGCCTTAAATGTTTATTCTTATTTATAAAAGTTCCCTCAATATTGTTATCCTTACTAGGAATTTGAGCTCACCCATTTCAATGTTTTATTTTTCCCAGGATGTAAAGAAGTAATTTATGAATGACCTGCATGGATAATATGAGGGGATAAGAATGTGGAATATGGAGACTATATTGTTGTAATTCTCATTTTATGATGTAATGTAAAATTTATTAATATATCTAGTGTTAACAAGGCTACTAAACCAATCGGTCTTTCGAGATTTGATCTTTCTTGTGATCAAGAAAATGTTATGTAATAATGCACCGGCTCTAGGTAACTGGGGTCGGGGCGTTACAAAATCCATGGCCATAGTGTTATGTTGGAAAGTTCATTTTCAACAAAGTAAAAGAAAGATATTTCAATAACATATGTTGATGAAACAAGCATGAAACCATATTTATTGAGGATAACATAATAAAGGGATTATATTAAACAATGAAAATTTATGAGAGATTTTATGTTTTTGATACACTAAATTACTTTTTTATGGGTACCTTGGCATATTACTAGACATTAACCTTAGACTTTGGGTGGTTTCACCTAATGAAACTGAGAAAAAGACCTAGAGGGTCACAGAAAAAGTGTATCTAAAATCTTAGTTGAATTCAATGTTTAATTTAACAAGTTAGAATAAATATTATTCCTGCTATGTGGTTTAATAATTATTTGGTATTGGTTCATAAATTTGATTTAATCACTAGTTATTTGAAAGAATAGGTGAGTTAAATAATAATAATAAATATTTATTTGAAAGGTTTTGAAAATATAATATTTATTATATTTATCAATGTATAGTGAAATGACTTTTATTTATTAAATATATATTCATTTCTAAATGTTTGATAAATGTTGAGGAGGATAAGAAGAATGATTTTAATGGTTTAATTAGAAATTATATAAATGATATATAATTATCCTTAGGTGATGCACATGTTAAGTGAACAATATTTATATTATTGTTAAGACATGGGGTTCACTAAGAATTAAGGAATTGGTAAGGGGTATTCTAAACAAATAGGAAACCTTAAACATTCCATGATATATATCTAGTAATATATAATTCCAAAGTGATATTCAGTGTGCACAATAGATAGAGTGAATCTCTCTAAAACCTTATGGAGAGTTATAAAGATATATATTATGCTATCTACTCTAATTATCTCTAGCCATCAAGAGAACATCATGAATTATTCATCCCCAATAAAAAATTATACTATGGTCAACCATGAATAATGATAGTGATCAAGATTGACCATGCTAGTACCAGGTGATTATACAATGAAATTAATAGATCATGGTGCATCTGTGATCATGGATAGTGTGATTTTTTTCTTGGATCATAGAATGTAATGAAGATACAAATAGATTTAGTCAAGTGGATCATTATAGAAGAAATAATTACAAGTTCATGAAATTATTTATATATTTATAAATTAATTATAAATTACATTTTTTGATCCTCTTATTCTAGTTAAGATTATTATTTAAGTTAATCCTCAAATTAATTTTTTTTTGGAAATGATGGTTTTATTGTGTGAATATCATATTATTTATTAATTATGACAAAAATACAAATTGGCCATGCCTAATCAGGAACTTACACTACACTTAAAACCTACAAATACACCCATTCATGTGAAATCCCTCTTTAAAAACAAAAGAACATATCCCAACACAACTAAAGGAGTGAGATTCCATGGAGGAACACATACATTATAAAAAACAATTCCAACTTGGAAATTGGGCCTTAACACATGAAATTAGCTAAAAATTTCTTGGGAAACCCCATTTAAAGTGCCAAGTGGACCTTTATAATTTAATTTATAAATACCTCCTAAAAAATTATTTGAATACCAATTTTAAGCTGTAAATTTAAATTCCAAGACTTTTCTTTATCTTTAAACATGTGTACATTTACATATATACATATATTCCTATCAATTCATATATTCACATACTCACATATGAATATATATATATATATATATGTATATATATGTATATATATATTTATATAAACTCATGTATATGCGAATAACCACCCAACATAAGGAGAAACATTAGAACCACAAGCTATAAGTGTGTAACATAGTAATAAAGAATGTAAACTTAGTAATGTTTATAAAACAATGAAATAAAAACCAATTGACCAACTTAAACACATTTTTCAACTCATACAATAGTATAAACAATATGAAATACTTTTTAAACACCCAATATCGATAATTAATCCACCATAAATATATTTTTAGTGAAAAATGTAATTATTCTTTGTCCATAAACCTAAAATGGAAGAAAATCCATAAGATCCAATTTATTAATTAATCACAATTTCTTATAAAAACCTAAGATTGATATATATATATATATCTAAATATATTGATCCCAAATAATAGGTATAAATTTGAAAAAAAAATTAAACACCCAAGAACACATGGAATGTAAATTAAATAATTTTTTTTGGAAAAAACTACCTTGAATCAGGCACAAATAGATGTATGCGAAGATAATACTTTCAATATTAAGGGAAAAGGCTAATGGAAACCTAAAAACACCCTAAAATCAATAGAGGAAATTAAATTAATATCAAAACCTTATTTATGGTTTATACATTGTGATGATTAGTGAAAGATGAGGAGAAAAAATCAGGATAAAGGAAAGGAAGACAGAGTTGGGGAAGAAAAAACCATAACATGAAGTGATCCTGCATGGAACTGAAAAACTAAGATCCATAAATCCATGGTAAAAGAGGAGGGAGATTCATAAAATGGGTTATTACCTGACTAAGTTATGTTATTGAGATGATAGGGAGATATGAAACACTATTTTGGGTTAAAACTGTAAAAGTGTATTTTTATAATTTCTAAAATTTTTAGTCTTCGATGAGTGATATGGTTTGTCTACATGGTTGACCAAATCATGCACCAACCATGAAACTAGAATTTGACACACCTAGGACACCCCCAAGGTTTGGATGAATGATTAGAGAACCCATGCACCTACCATGTGAAATAGGGCTATTATAAATTATAGACCAATACAAATTTTTACACATGATTATTTCTAACCAGGAACTAACCATGCACTATGCATTGGAATTTACAATTTTTAAATTTTCAAATGTGTTAAATCCAAAACTGAACACAAAGAATAGAAACTAATAATTAAATAAAATACAAATAAAAATGGGGGTCTAGGTGTGATAATACTCCCCACCATAACACTTTTTACCCTAATAAAGTCACTAAATTGATTTATAAGTCTCAAAGAGGAATTTCAGTCAGTGATGATTGAAAATCTATGACACGATTTCCAAATTTCACCTTAATTTAATTTATCCCACCACACTCAAAAACTTCTCCAAATTTCTATTAATCTTTAAATACTTAAGGTAAAAATCACACTCTAACCACTCCAATAAAATAAGTGTCATGGAATTGGGACACAACGTGGGTCTTCCCACCATTTTATAAATATGTATGAGGATTTAAAAAGATAAAAGCATCCTCACAATTGATTACTTCAAGTCATAAACCAAATAATCAACCAAAAAACACACACCAAATATCCCCCTAAAGACACACCTAAAGATCACAAAAATAACCATTTACTCTCCAATAGGCATAAATACCAGCAACCTAAAGGAACTGACCCGAATAAAATAAATTTTTCATTTATAGGAAAATTAAGGGGGAAGATATTACTCAAAAACTCTATCAAACCATTAATCAAGAAGTTTACATTCTTAAGAAAATTATGGGAATTTTGGTACAAAGTTCATTTCATGACTCATCGACTACCCTCAAAATATGAAAAAAATAGAGAGGGAATAACCCCCAAACATGCCTCTCCAAATAATTTGGGTTTGAACCTTGGGAAAAATTACAAGTAATGGAAAAAATAGGGCCTAAAGAATGGGAAACCACTCATGGTGATCTAAAAAAGTAAAATTGACACTATTTAGTGAATAAACTCTACTTGTTCATAAAGTATCCTAGTTTCTCGAAGCACACACAAAATATTTTCCCCCAAGTCCAATGAGCTAAAATCAAATATCACCAACTATAACTAGAAACAAAACTCTAGAGGACATATCAACTCTAATGAGACATGAGAAAAACCCAAAAGTATTTTATTACTCGAAAAACTACTGTGGAAGAACCCAAGGAGATACACCTAAAAAATAATTACCTCAAAAAATCAATCAAATGGTACCTAAAATATAAAATCATCCACACTCGACCATGTTGATGAACTTCATGGGAGATAGACTATAAATAATTGAGAGAAACCTAAGACCCACTCCACTCATATAAAAGACAATAATCACCCTAATACAAAAGCATTTTTCAATTCAGTACAAAAATGCAAGGAAATAAACCATAGAAACCATCAAAGAGTGTCACATCATGAATCAAATCAAAATTCCCCCTTTTAAAACATTTTTAAAATCAAAACTTTAAACTCTTGAAATATGAAAACACCACTTAAATCCATTTTTAAACTCTCTATGCACCTTATTAAAAACAATTCTAAATCTCCAAACACCGATTCTTATTTCAAGTCATTTAGAAAATATATTTAATGGTTTTAAAAAAATCTCTATTTATTAAAAAAAGGTTATTTACATAAATACCATTGAAAACCAGTCATAAAATATTTACCCATAAAAAAAACCCCCTTTTCAAATTAAAAATAGATTTACACCACTTATATCTTTTTAAAAGCATTTCAAAATGAATGATTACTTTTTAAAATAGTAATGTTTACTTGAAAACAATATTAAACTCATAAAATATGTTTATCAAACCTCAATAAAAATTTAATTAATCAAAATCAAACAATATATGGCCAACTTAAATGGGGATATTGATTGTGCAAGAACTGGACACATGGATTGGTGGTATATGTTCCAACAACAAAACTGTCCCCAAGAGTAACATAGAACCATATGAGAGGGCTCCACAAAGGTTACCAGGCTACGTGATCTCATCATGAACTTCCAAATCAACTATTGTTTAATCCAAAATACTATAAATCCATTATTCAATTCATACAAAACCAATATAATTCTGAATAACATTAACATAAATAAAAATATAAAAAAAATCCCAAAACAAGATTCAAAACCTTATTTCCCATGGTAAATCAGGGTGTTAAAAGTAGGTAAGGATTGGATAGACCCTTTATTCTCCTGCATTTTAAGATTTAATATTCTTATATCCATATAACAGGCTCTCACAAATAAAAAGGGTGATCTGATGCTATTTGTTTCATGAAAAAACCTCGGTTTTAAATTCTTTAAACACCCAAGAAGGGCTGTGGAAATGATTAATAGGCATCCCTAATCCCCCTGAGTTGACTATAAGTGCTTGGGAATCGGAAAAAACTCAATGGGAATTATTTCTCCAATAAAATTAATTAAACTAATAGTAAAAAAAATTTACTAAAATTTTGTCATGGTGTGTCCATAATTTGGATGGTCATATAGAAACAAATAAATATGTATAAAATAGAATGACACAAAAATAAAAGAATTAGCCTAACCTCTAACTCCCTCATAAGAAACAACCCCGATTATTCAACATCCATAACTACAAATCCATAAAACCAACCCATTAAGAAAAAATGAAATTAGGAATGGATGATTTGGACAATACTATGGGTAAATAGAAATAAAAAAGTAACTAAATAACCTCCATGTGACTATAGTTCACCATCTGATCATTAAATATTAAATACTCTATGAGTGGCCTAGAGAAAGAGCTTATAATGTGGAACTACTATGAATATGATATAGAATCCACAAGAGCCACTCAGTCTGCACAAAATAAGTGGTGTAAGTAGGTTGTGAGCATAAATAACTCGGTAATATTTCCAAAAATAGTCCATGTGTTTCCTTTACAAAAAAATCCATAGGTTCTAGTTTAAAATTACTAGTAAAAGATATAGTTTTTTTAATTTCTTGAAAAAACAAACTTAGAATCTTACTTTTATTTTTTTATTTTCCAAACCCAAAATTAATTTTTATTGAAATAAATAAAACACTTCTAAACAAACCATATGAAATATATATTTTAAAAAATTTTAAATTATTTTTTGAAATATAATTTAAAAAATAGAATTTATAAAACCCACTTCTAAAAAATAGATTTAGGTACAACAAAAAGAACCTGAATAAGCATAAATAAAACTGATAACCAAACACGTGACATAAAAAATGATACAAAAAATTAAACAATAATGAAAATATAGAATTAAAACAACACTAAATATAAGATAAATCTATAATCAATAGCACAAAAATAAATCCAAACAAAAAAAATGAAATACAAGTATAACATGCAAAATATAAATATGAATAAAGGAACATATGTTCTATAAAAAATTAAACTATAATGTAAATGTGGATGAATTTGTATCTTATGAAAATATATTGATAATAATGGGAAGTTTATAAACATCCCATCATGAGACCCTAGATGTACTCAGGTTGGAACCATATACCAGCCTATTGATGAAGTTACTAAGTCTATAACCAATTGGATTATCTGCAATTAGTCTCATCGGTGGAAACCCAAAATTAATAGGCTCGTTCTATAATAATAGGGATCTATCCATTATCATCATGAATAGATAGTAACCATATCTCATCCTTCAATAATATTCATAGTATCCCCATAATAGTAACAATGGTAGGTGAGGTATTATTTACACATATAACATATCAAACATGGATCAACATAATTCAAACACATATACTCATCCCACCTCCCTATAATAGTTCATACAAATCCCCCTCTTAAAAAACAAGAAATTCCTAACACAAATAAACAAGTGAGTTTCAATGGAGGCACACATACTTTATGAAAAAAATTCCCAAAGTGACAACTAAGCCTTAGTACTTGAAATTAACTAAAATTTCATTGGAAAACCCCATTTCAAGTGCCAAGTTGGCCTTTATAATATGATTTTGATATCCCCCTTGAAAATTTATTTTAAATCCCATTTAAGAATCAAATTTAATTATAAGACATTTCTTTATCATTAAACTATATATATATATATCTCATAATGAACATATTCACACATTCTAACATGAATATGTGCATTTATATATGTATATACCCATGTATATGTGAATAACCACCCCACATAAGGAGAAACATTAACACCACAAGCTCTAAGAGAGTAATATAGGAATAAAACATATAAACTTAATAAAGTTTAAAAAATAATGAAATCTCAACCAATTGAACTAGTTAAACACATTTTTCAACTCATATAAGAGTATGAAAAATCCAAAATAATTTTAAATCACTAAAATTCTAAATGAAATCCACCATAAATATTTTTTGGATGAAAAACATATTTATAGTTTATGTGTAGACATAAAATGGTACAAATCCCATATGAACCCATTTAGAATTTGGCCATAAGTTATTTTAATAAAACATAGTAAATATATATATATATATATATATAAATACATTGATCCTAAATATCATGTATAAAATTGAATAAAAACTAAATTTAAATATGAAAGAGGACATGAGATGTCAAAGAAATGAAAAATTAAAGAAATTACCACCTTAAATAAAGCATGAATATATATAGGTTAAGTGAATCCTTCCAATACAATGGTAAAAAGACATAGAAAATCTCTTTATAACCTAAAATCAAGATCCATAATAAAATTTGGAACAAAAACCTACCTAGGGTTTGACTAGGGTGATGCAAAATAAAGGAAGATAATGTTGGGACCAAGTGGTTTTGGGTTATTAGAAGAAGTTGGTTAGAAGAAAAAATGATTGCTTGGAATAATCATTTTTTTCAATATATAAATCACTTGAAAAAGTTGATCAGTCCTTATGAATTTTCCAAATGGATGTTTGCAGATAGAGTTTCCATACAGAGTCGAATGCATTGGGGTGATTAAATATAGATAAATTCGAGTGTTCCCCATATTAATTATGTTTTATGAAGTCACCAGACAAAGATTTACAGACAAAGTTAAATTAGGTTATGCTTTAATATTCATTAAAGTAACAAACATCATGATCATTTAAATTTTTTCATGATTATATCTATGTTTAGTCAAATGAAGTAATTGAAGGAATATAAAGATTCTGAAAAGAGTCTACTGGATGAATAACAATTGAGGAATTATCGGATAGAGAAATCTATATGAACTTTTATAAGTTCATCAGATAAAAAATTGTTTATGATTCAATCAGAAAAATAATGAGTGTGGAGGCCTCCGACTATGCTTCATGAAAAAAATCATCAAATAAAGATCTTTAAATTAAGTTATTAGATAGGGTGTTCTAGATAGATCCCATTGGATGACCAATTTTTTTTGAGACCATCGAACAACAAATTAACAAAAATTAGAACCTTATGAAGGTATAAATTATAGATAATTACTGGTAAAATAAGTTCCTATGAAGATTTATGAGATTAATGTTTGAGTATCTTTACCAAGTTTTAGAGAATTTATTAATTATGATTATGCTAAATTAATCATTCAATTACCCAATAATAATTAAGGAAGGATTATAATTCTAGCTAATATTTTTATAAGTTTGAATAACATTGATGCCATGTTTTGAGGAACGTATTTACAAATATTTTTAAATAAATATTTTTGGAGGTTTAAAGGTGCTCAAACAAAGACTGGTTTGGGTGAGATATTCAAATTTTGATTAGAAAATTAAAATTTGGAGTTCATGAACCTATATTTATTTTTAGATGTATGATGACTATATAAAAGGGTGCTTGATTATAGTAAAGTGTCTCTGGTTTCTTCTGCTATACTAGGAGTTGAATAATTTAGGTGCTAGCTGAAACGTTTGAGATATTTATTTTACCGAATCATCAGATATAGTGAAACTGAAAAGTGGGTATTGGGTTGTGAGGGTACCAAAAAGATAGGGTACTAGACATAAGTTATTATATGGATAAGGTATGAGATAGTGGGTACTAGATAGACAGCTATGAGAGAAATAAATTATTTGATAGACAAGTTTAGACAAATAAACTCTTATAGAAATTCCCGATTTATGCTGTTCAAGAAATTTAATAGAAGGAATAAGAACTTATATGAAGGAAACTATGAAGAATTCAAGTATCATATTGAAAATGTATTGAATAATGTTTATTAAGGTTTACATTTTTATTATAAAAATTGTTATCTAATATTTTCTATTGAAGTAACATATGAACTATGAAAGGACTATAGTTATATAAAGCTTATGGACACACCATTATTAAAGTAAACCAAAAGGTTTAATTTACAGTGGATGTGTTATCTTGGAGTATTTACAAACATTCCAAGGACTATCTATTCTTATTGATCAATTAAACTTATAAATTATTCTGTTCTTGTGGGTGTGATTCCGTGTGGTTTTTTAGCAGATTCAATTCTCTGTAACCAGAGGTGAAGGTTATTTTTAGGAAAAAATAAAAATTATGACCACTAATTAATCACCTCTTAGTGTTTACACAAATATTATTAGGTATTTTCAATTGGTATCAGATACAAGGTTCCTTCATTGAATCTTGGGTGGTTGAATTTTTCAGAAGGATAAGACTACCATGGATGTTCAGAAATCAGTTAATAGTAAGGATATTCTTGTATTTGATTAGAATAACTATCATATAATGAAATAATAAATTCTAATATTTCCTTTATACATTATCTATGAAGTTATTGAAATTGTTATAGATGTTTTCACTCATACTACTACGGTTTCTCCCTTAAAAATTTCATACAAAAATAATCCAGAGAATGATGGGGGAGCCAGAAATGCTATACTTTCCAACCTCTATAAAATTGAATTTTTGTGGGTTAAATGAATTGGAATTGAAAAAGGAATTTGGGAAAAGTTGAAATATATTTATTAAGGAAATATAAAAGTGACGAGATCCAAGTTATTGATATAGATATTGGAGTATAAAGAGCTCAAAATGGGAGATGATAAATCAGTTGGTGATTTCTTCACAAGGGTCAATGAAATTTTAAGAACCATAAGATATTTTAGTTTGAAATTATAATATTAAACTATTGTTAAAAATATTATAAGATTTATTATTGATAAATTTGATTCTAAGGTATAATACTTAGAATATAGATATACCAAAACTCTCTCTTTGGATAATCTATATAGTATTATCATCATATATGAAATTAGAAGAGAAAAGTATTTTAAAAATAAATAAAAGGTTTGTTGGGAAATATATTTCAAACATACTAAAAAATTGAAGTATAAGAAATTAATCAAGGGAAAATAAATTAGAACTGATACATAATATGAATTAAGTAATTTTGTTTATAAATTCATGTATTTTATTTTCTATAAAGGTGGAAATAGTGACAAGGAAGTATAATTGTATGTTACTATTGAATTGCTTCAACTATGGATCCATTTAAAATTTGGATAAAACTATCTAATGATAAAGGAAGATAAAGATATAAATGAAGAAGATGAAAAGTCAAGAAGATATCTATAGAATAAGATAGATAATTCAAATTACTATTCAAAAGAAAAGGATAAGAAGTTCTCTATATACCAAAAGATAATTGTTTTGTCTAGATGTTAGAAAGATGATGATAGAAAAGTAGCCCTTTAAAATTCTAATGATGATGGTTTTAAGAAGTTAATTTTTATAAAAGTAAATGATTATCATTTTAAAATTTATTAAAGTATCAAATCTAAATAAGATTAAGAGGAAATTAGGGTAGAGATTATTCCTAAAAGAAAATTTAAATAATTTTTTTCAAAAAATTTTGAACTTGAGAAAGAGGATAAGAAGCTGGAAAAGAAGATATATCAATAAACAACCATGAATATGATCTTGAATAAAAATATAAGTTATTAAAAGAGATTTATGGTTTGAATAAGTTACTTGATGAAGAGAAAAACCTTGGAATCAAGATTGAAAAAATATAATGGTTAAGGAGAAATGTTTTCTCCTTGAATAATATACGTTGGTTGAAACTAAATATGGAATATAAAACTTCCAAAAATCAATTTCAAAAGTGGTTAAAAGTTTTAATAAGATTAAACCTCATAATAGTCAACAAATATCATCCTCAATGGTTAAAAACATGGTTGAAATTGTTTAGAAAAAGAATAATGTCATGAGGACTAGGTATGCAGTTAAAATAATTGATGTCAAAAAATTTAAATTTTTCGAGGAATCAATGTTTTAAGAAAAAAACTATAATTAGAGAGTCTATTTAGGATGAAATAAGTCTAAGGTGAAGAATAAATTTTCATGATACTATCAAATTTTTGGTTCAAAATAAGGATCCAAGTTTTATATTCAGAAAGATAATGGGAAACCAATTCATAGTTCTGGATAGAATATATGTTATAGTGGAAAATATGATTTCAAGGTATATTAATAGAATTGTAGTGTCTTTATTTATACATAAAAACTTTTTGGCTTAATCATTAATTCTAAAATTAGTCTAAGAGGTACTAGATACAGATGTTGAGTGGGATTCAACCCACTCAAGGAAGAAAATCTAAATAATTCAATGTAGAAACTGAAAATAAATTCCAAAGATTGAAAACTATTTTTGAAGGATGTGATCAACCCAGAAATCTTACTAAAGGTTGTATTTAAATTCAATTATATAAAAATATTTTATATGAAAAATCATATAACCCTAACGAGAAGTAAGAAAAAGGAATATAAAAATCCTTAGTTTTTTTAAACTACTATTAGTTCTATAAAAATATAATGAACTTGGACATTGAATAATGGATGTTCTTAAAATATTATCATGATATTTTGAATTATTAAAAAATTTGAATGACTACAGAGAAGGAATAACGATGTTTTTAAATATTGAGTCACTCATAATCAAAGGCACTAGATCTATAATTCTTGGTAAAGAAAAATTGAAATGTAGAAGTGCATTATTTGTTGATGGTTTCAAAAATTATTTATTGTGTGTTTCCAATATTTGTATTGAAGGAAAATAGTTGTTTTTAGAATAGATAACCTTTTGTTAAAATTCTTGAATATGAGAATGTTGTAACAAGAGGGAAATGAACCAAGGAAAACCTATTTCAAGTTGGAGACACAAAGACTTCATGCTATATGAGCATGATAAAATAAAATTTGTTTTGGAATAAAAGGCTTTGATATATGTTTCATAGGAATATAAAGAAGCTGAAAAAGAGGAAAAATATTTATCATGTTCTTAATATGAAAAGAATAAGAGATTAGTCCTATTTGATATTATAGAAAGGGAAGATATCAAATTTAGTGCATAAAAGGTTTGGGATATATACTACTCATCCATTAGATCTCATTCATTCAAACATAAACATGAACATGAGAGAAAAATCAATAGATAGAGATAAGTACTTTATTTCCTTTACTAAGGATTTCACTCTTATTACATGTATTATTTTATTTAAACAAAAATAAGAGGCCCTCAAAATATTTAAGAGTTTTAATAGAAGTGATGAAAAGGAATGTTGATATTCCAAAAAGAAGATTCAAATTGATAATGGTGTTTAATAAAAAATGGGATGTAAAAATACTATCTTAAAAACAATGAATTATTCATGAACTTAGTGAAGCATAAACACCACGAAAAAATGGAGCTGGTGAAATATAGAATATATGTTTGGTTGAAATGGACTGAAGTATATTTATTGAAGAAGATATTTCTTTATTATTTTGGAGACAAGTTATTAGAGTAAAAGTCAATATTCATAATCACTTCATCTATAGGAAAAACTCTAATACAAGTTTATAAAAAGTATTGCAAAGAAACCCTAAGTCTTAAATACTTAAGGTTGTTTAGAATTTACATTATTATCAAAGTTAAAGGTGGGAATCTTTGGAATTTTGATCAAGGAGGTGTTGGGGGTATCTTCCTTAGCTTCCCTCATAATGGTAGAGGATATATGTGTTATAAAAAGGAAAATGGAATTATTTTTCACCTTATATTTTTGAAAGTTTTGGAATATTCTGTTAAAAAGGGTTCGAATTTAGATGTAGATATAATAGGAATGGAATATGATGTTTTCATTATCAAACAACATGATAATGTTTATAATAAAAGTGATGATATTGAAACGTTACAAGATGAAGATATTTATTTATACAATTAAAGTGATGAAGTAAAAATAAGTTCAAATTTTACAAGGATGACACAGTAAGTAGAGGTCCAAAATATCAATGGAAATTAAGGTGAATAGGTCTAAACTAGAAGAATATTGAGGAAATTTCACATACATTTTTGTTTTCACCAGTTGATCTAAGAGATGTTGAGGAAGATTTGGAGCATCATGAGTGTATTTATTCGAAGAATTAAGAATTAGATCATATTTCAAAAAATGACTAATGGGAACATAAACCCAAACCACAGAAAAAATGTGATTAGAACTTAGTATGTGTTCCAAAATAATTTGAATAAAAGAGGTGAAGTGATAAAATACAAGGTAATATTGGTTTGTAAAGTCCACTCAAAAGTTGAAGGAATTGATTTTTATGAGGCCTTATCCCCAATAGATTGACTTGAAACCATCAGAATATTTATTTTAAAATTATGCACTTAGAAGATATAAAATGGATTTTTAGTATTCCTTTCTCAATGGAGTGTGGGAAGAAGAATTTTATTCTGAGAAACCATGTGGCTTCACACTTGGTCAAGATGTAAACTATGTTTTCAAGTTGAAGAAGGATTTTCAGTGGTTGAAATAATCTCTGATATACTGGTATTCTAATATGGATACTTTCTTGAATAAGTTTAATTTATAAAAAGTTAGATTAAAAAAACTATATTTAAAAGAAAATTAGGAGGTTTTAATCTATATAATTATTTCAGTTGATGATATAATATTTATAGGGAATAATGTAAAATAATTTGAAGGTTTATAAGTTAAATGAAGATGTTATTTGAATTTTCTATACTAGGAGAAATGATGTAATTTCTTGTCATGTAAATTTATCAAAAGAAGAATCAAATTTTCTTAAAATAATAAAGATATGACAAGGAACTACTTAAAATAGTTTTAATGTAATATTCAAAACCTATTTCCACACCCATATGAGTGGGAACAAAGCTGTTTAGTGAGGAATTTGGAAAGAGTATTGATTCGAAAGAACTTAGGAAACTTATTGGAAGTCTATAATACTTAAAAAAATCTTGGCCAGACATGGTTAATGCTATTACCCTCTGTTCTTGATTTTAAAGTGCACAAAAAATGAAACATTTTTTGGAAATATAACTCCCAAATACATTAAGGAAACTATAGATTATGGGATAAATTATGACAGAATGGGAAATTTGAGTCTGTTCAACTTTACAAATTTAGACTTGGTAGGTTGTTTCAATGATACAAGATCCACATCTAGTGTAGCTTTAATTATAGGAAAAAGATATTTTAGTTGGTATACATAGAATAAAATTTTAGTGTATCTCAGCAGTATGTAATCTTAATATGTTTTTACCACTCAATCTGCAACACAATTAATATGGAGGAAGACACAGTTGGAATATTTTTGGTTGATGTGAATATTCCCCTTCTATTGGGATATGATAATAAAGTTCCACCAATATCACCAAGAATATAGTGAAATATTCCAAATCTAGTTACATTGATATTAAATATAAATTTATTAAATAACATGTGGATAATAATGAACTATATATTTATTTATACCTATAAAGGATAAAGTAATTGATATATTCACAAAACCATTATCAAAGGAAATTTTTTTGAAGCTGGGTTGGTTATAGGCGCTCAACCTCACTATCTTCAAGGCTAAGGTGCGTGATCTATGTCACCTATATTATAATGTCTTTGGATATTATTTTTAAAGGGTTATAAATATGACAACATCCATTGATACATGATTTAATTTTCAAGGTAGAACATATATTTTGTGGCGATGTTTTTAAAGGGGTATTTTATGATGACATCATGTGTGAACTATATTAATAGTATATTGAAGTGGTTAGATGAAATATTTTTAATAAGTTGGATTTAGTTTCTATTATGAATATGTAGGATTGTAATAAGTTTAGAACGATTATGAATCACTAATTTATGGACAAAATTGTTTTATTTTTCATTGATTCTTGTTTTTTACACCGTGTTTACTCACATAGGCTTAAAATTGTTGGATAGTGATCCATTGATTCTGTTTAATAGATTAAATAACCTATTATCCTTGGTTAAAAACTATTCTAAAGGTTTGTATTGTTGAGTCTAACAGGTTTTGGGTTTTTGGAAGATGCTAGTTAGCAGGAATAAGGTTTTCTTGGTGTTTTTTATTTTTTTTCTATATATTTATAACTTGATAAAGATAAGACTCACTTATGATGTTTCTGGATATATTTTAGAAGATAAAGTTTCGAGACCGAGGGAAATTTGATGAGGCGATTAGACATATAGATTTTTGAGACTTTACCAGTTAGAGAATGTTTTAAAAAGTCTTCAGATAGAGATTTATAGACAATTTTTAACTTGGTGATGTTTTTCTATGATTCAAAGTACCAAATATCTTAATTACTTCATGATTTTCATGATTCTAGATAAGTTTTTTGAATGGTAGGAACTAAAGGAATATGGGTTTTACGGAATGAGTCTACCATATGAAAAGTAGTTAAAGAATTATTGGATAGAGAAATCTGAATAAAATTTTATAAGTTCATTATACATAAAAATGTTTAAAATTAAATCATATGAAAAATGTTTATAAAGGCATCAAAAAGATATTTCTAAACAAAATAATCAAACAAACATTTCAAAATGGAGTTATAAAATAGATTGTTCTAGAAATATCCAAGTAGATAAATAATGTTTGCGAGTCCATTGAAAATGAATTTATGCAAAGAAGAACCTTACAAAGGTATACCAGATAGTGCGTTACCATTCAGATAAGTTCTAATAAAGATATATCAGATGAATTCTTGTTAATCCTTAGGTTTTTTTTAAGCGATTAATCGTGATAATGCTAAGATAATTTTTCAGTTCCCAAAGAATCCTAAAGGAGGGATTGTGATTCTAGATGACATTTTTGGATGTTTGAAGAACATTGAAACTGAGTTTTGAGGAAATTATTTATGATGAATTTTGACTCAATCTTTTTGGAGGTTTTAAGGTGGTAAAATGATTAATTATTTGAGTGGGATATTAAAATTTTGAGTGGGAATTTTAAATTTGGATTTTTCACTCCTCCATTGATTTTTAGAGAAATGATTCCTATATAAAGGAGAGTTGGTGTGTAACGAAGCCTCTCTGGTTATTAATACTATGGTATGTTTCGGAGAAGTGAAGTTCCAATCAAACTAATTAAGAGATCATTTATTATAACTATTAGATGTAGTGATATCAAAAATAGGTTATTAGATAAAGAGGGAACCAGAAACATAAGGTACTAGAGAGAGGGTACCCGACATATAAGGTACCAGATAGAGGGTACCAGATAGAAAACAATTATATGAAGAAAATATCAGACAAAAATGTTTGGATATAGAAGTTTAAATATAAGTTTTTTCTTGTTGTTGTTCAAAAACTTAAACAGTAATAACAAATTAAAGGAAAGAAAGTGAATAATTCAAGGAGTATGGTGATGACATATTGAAGAATGTTGGCGAAGGTTCATTTTTTGTAATTTTTTTCTATATATTATCACTGAAAGTATCACATGCAACATAAAAAGAATATAGTGATATGTAAGTGATGTATATACCATTATTTAATTTAACCAAAAATGATTAATTTAAAGCAGATGTGTGGTTTTGTGTTATTTCTATACCATATTTAGGACTACATACTCTTATTAATTAGAGAAACTTGTAAATTATTATGTTCTTTTGGGTGTGATTATGTGTTGTTTTAATTGGAGTTAATTATCTATACCATAGGTGAAGGTTTTTTTGGATGGAAAAATTAAAAATGAATGCCACTGATTCACCCCCCTCTTAGTGTCCACACAGATCTTGATAGGTCCTTTCATAGAAAAATGAAGAAGAAAGGAGCAAAATGATAATGAGAAGAAGAAAACCTAACCTAGAGATATAACACATGGAAATAACAGGAGAATATCTATGAATACATGGTGAAGGAAGAGGGGGAGTTGTGAAAGTGGTTATTGCCTTTATTTATCATGTGAATCAGATGATAGTGGGAGGGGAACCGAATTCTGGGTAAAAAATGGTAGATGTTTTTTTGAAATTTTCAGAATTTTAAGTCATGGAGGAGTTTCATGGTTTGGACACATGATTGGAAAAAGGTGAACTAACCGTGAAATCAACTCTAGAAACACTGCGGTCACTTGAATGATTTGGATGCATCGTTAGAAAAACCATATGAGATGGATGTGTTAAAAACTATTGGACAATGCATGGTTTTATTCATGATTAGTATTAACCATGCACTAACCATGCACCCTATATTGAATTTAAAAATTTAAATTTTTTTAAATGATCTCAATATTAAACTCAATACCAAGAACATAAACTTATAATTAAATAAAATACTATAGAAAAAGGGGGTTAAGGTGTGATATTAAATACATCCAAAAATAAAAATTGATGGGCTTGTGTTCTAACTTATCTAAGACAGTTTTAAGTGCATCCTAGATATCAAACCAAAATATATTAATGGTTTAAGATAGATATATAATCTATCCCTAACAATTCAAACCTAAAAAAATTACATATTTCAGGTGAGATGGATATGATATGCATCCTGGTTGTTTCATCCATGATAGATAATTTTCAAGTAGTGAAGGGGTGAACTATCATCTCATACAAAAACCATTCAATATACACTTCATCAAAATATAAATGTAAAGACTTAATATGCTCCATCACCTTCCATTAATCATTTTATTCATAAATAGTATTAGTATATGTCATGATCAAAGAATAAAATACTATATTTTATTTTCCTAGAGTACATGAAATCCAAAAATAATTATCCTAGAAGAACTCTACTCACCTTTATTGAAGAAGGTTCAAATCCCTCTGTGAGAATATATAACATATTCTCTTATGGTTAGTAAATTACACACAACATTACTTAAGTGGGTAATGTATCTATAGATTAAAAAAAAACTACTTTTAACTCAAGATAATGAGTTTCATAATTGAATTAATGAGGTAGAAACTGCCTAAACTAGAAGGATATAACTACCCTATACTTTATCAACACACAACCCGGGACAAGATGTAAAGAATCAAAATAAACCTATGACAAAAATTATTCCAAAGATGATCAAAATATATGTGTGTTATTCAACTGGTCCTTTAATCACTCAAAGTATAAATGATATTGTGGGATCCAAATAAAATATTGAACCTTCTTGATTAAGAATAATAGGGGTATTAAAATCTAAGAAAAATTGGATATAAAACTCCATCAATATGTTGTTAACCTGAGAAAGCTATATACCCAAAATAAATTATTATAAACTTTATGATAAATTACCCCCCAAAATCTTATATGGGTATAAAACTATTCAATTATAAGAAGATACATTCCCAAGTAAATGAACATTACATTCCTAGAATGTTCACTCAGCTATCTTCCCATATAGTTATTTCTAAAAAAGGAGTTCTAAAATCATTCGTAAATAATCAGCATCCCCTCCCCAATCCTCGAGTAAATTAATATGTAATCAATAAATACCAAGAAAAAAAAGCAAGATATGGCCTAAAAACCCAAATTTGGAGTCTCATAAACATTTTAAGTTTTTTTTGTTGACTCCTAAGTGTGTTTTGACAAGTTAAAAATTTCTATAGTGAAATGGTCTTCCAGATATCTTACTCATCAGATTGTATTGTTAGAAGTATTCTCTAAAGAAAAAAACACATCCTAGTGTGGGTTTACACACAATGGTTTGAGACTTCTCATGGTTCTTGAAATAATGTATTAGTATTCATATTAGAATCCTATAGGATTTTATTTTGATGACTTTACCACTACGATTATCATGTTGATTTATCTTGTGACACATTATGTGATGATGTGTGGATAAAGTGAATGTTAAAAGTAGTTTTGAAAATTTACCTTATTAATTAGGTAGCTATTATAAATATTTACAATGACAGAAATCCAAATATTTTCCATTTAATTATTTATTCCATGTTATAATCCAATAGAGTCCTTAATTGAATATAGAATTCTTATAATTTTGAGTTCATGGGATTCATTTGAAAACAATTATTTTCATTATCTCTATTTTAGAGATCTATTAATTCCTCTTATATTAATTTACTTTTAAGGAGGAGGTGATATCATACATTTTAAGGAGAAGGGGTCCTACCTAATCATTCAATGATTCAAGTTGTTGGAAGATACCTTTAGAGGTAGAAAACCATTTTCTACTATTGATGAAACTTGATCAGTCATACTATTAAAGAAGATAAATCATAGACAACGAGGTTCAATTATTTTTGAAATAGAATCTTCTGATTTAATTCTACATAGAGTATTTGTTCATAAATCGAAAAATATTTACTTTGTTCTAAGAAGTTTTATATTTTATTTTTATGCCTTGTCTGTTCAAGAAACAATTTTTGTTCATGAATAAGGACAAGTGTTTTTCTATATATATAGATGAAATTTTTTAAGGAATTGGGGATATAGTGAAATAAATATAAATTTTTGGTATGGAAAATCCTATATATGGAATTCATGATAGGAATGTTACGATTGATTATAACACCACTCATGTTTGAAATTATCACATTGGGTATAAAATTAGGAAACATATCCAAATAATCCATATTGATAATTTTTTATAATCCTTCAACTAATAATCATATGATAAATGAAAACATTTTTTTTATGAAAAATAAAAAACACCTTTTATTGTAAAAGGTGAAAGGGATAACAGACTAAAAGATCTAATATATAGTGATTTATGTAGACTGATGAGTACTGAATCAAGTGGTGTATATATTTACTTTATATCATTTTCTAATGAATTCAGTCAGTATGATTATATGTTTCTTATGAGATAGAAGTTTGAATCCTTTGAAAATTTATATGAGTTTGAAAATAAATTACAAAATCAACTGGGAAAAAGTATTATGATTCTTTGATCAGATTAGGGTGGAGAATATTTGTGAAAAAAATTACAGATCATTTAAGAGATTGTAAATTTTTTTCACAACACAATCCTTCTAGAAAAACATATTGAAACAGAGTGTCTAAAAATATTAATAGTAACATATTGGATATGGTATTATCAATTAAAAGTCACCATATACTTCATATATTATTATAAGGATATAAATTTGAAGCAAGATCTTTTATACTAATCAACATTCCCTCCAAGGAATCAATACAGATTCCACATAAGATATGGAATGGGAGGTGTCCCAGTTTGTCTTTATTTAGAATTTGGGGCTGTAAATCACAAGTATAGTGTTTATATTTTGAAAAAATTGTAACTAATTCATATAAGTGAGTTTTTGGGGTTATCTTAAAAGTAATGTGAGCTATTTGTTTTATAATCCCACTAAACATAAATTGTGTGCATCCTAACTTAGTGTTTTACGTGAGAAGGATCACATGAATCACAATGTTAGTGGGAGGAAAGTTAATCATGGATATATTAAGGAAGGATAAATAGGAATTATTCTTTATATTGAAAGTGTGATGATTCCATATGCAGTTGTGGAAAAAAAACTAACTCAGTTTATAGAAGAAACTCAAAGGTCTAGTAGGGTTCCCCATAAGCATGAGATATATGGATTTCCTATAGAAATTAATGAATAATTAATTATCATAATTAATAAACCTACTAACTACGAAGAAACCATTAAATTTTTTGATTATGAGAATTGGTTAGAGTTTATAAAATTTGAAATGGATCCATGCACACTAAGAAATTTTAGAACCTAGTAGATGCACCAAAAGGGGAGAGACTCATTGGTCAAAAGTGGGTTTTTAATGTCTAATTATAAATATTGTATAGTGGTAAAGAGTTATAAAAAACCCATGTAATTAACCATAAATTGAACTTTTCATTATATTAAACACCATATTTAATGGGAATTTATTCAAGAACATGTATATGACACATCTATAATGTTTTGACATGATAAATTCCACTTATATGTTATGAAAATGTATAAATTAATGAAATATTCTCAAAGTTGGATAATATAGGTTTATGATATAATCAAAGAGTATGATTTCATTAAAAATATCGGTGATTATTATGTATACAAGTTTGTTAGTGAGAGTATTGTGGATTTTTTAATGTTGTATGTTGAATCCATACTACTCATTGAAGATGATACCCTGACATTACCTTCTATAATGCTATGTTTCTAAAAATTATTCTCCAAGAAAGACATAGGTAAAGAATCCTATATATTGGGTATGAATATATATTGATATAGATCAAATAGGTTTATTATACTAAGTCAAAACACATATATTGGTAAATTACTAAAGTGGTTTATCATGTTGAACTCGAATAAGAGGTATTTACCAGTGTTTCCATTAATGAATCTTATGAAGGCTCAATATATTTATAAAGAGTCATAAAGGAGAAACATGGTTTATATTTCTTATGTTTCCACTATAGTATCTTTCATATATTCCATGTTGTATAACCAAACTAATGTTTCTCACATTTTTAGCATAACAATTAGATACTAATCCAATCCGGTTTAGAGTCACTATATTTATTTGAAGAAAATACTTAAGTACTTAAGAAGAAGTAAGGATATGTTCTTTGTATTTTGAGGTTAGTAATATCTCATTGAAAGGGGTTATACTTATACTAGTTTCTAGTCTGAAAAGAATGATTTTAGATCTTAATCTAGTTTAGGGTTTTTCTTGAATAGTGGAACTATCAGTTGGAAGATTTCCAACAAGACACCATGTAATAATCAACAATAGAGTAATAATAAATCATCACATAAAATAATGTGAAGGAATCAATTTGGATAAAAAAATTAATCATTGAACTTGGGGTGGTTTTTTTTAATTTTGTGTGAAATTAAGCTTTACTATTACAATAAAGGACCCATTTCCCAGGACAAGGAATCTCAATCTCTCCAGATAAATAAACACATAATTTATAAATAGAAGGTCAATTAAGAATTAATTTAATGGAGAAATGTAATGATCTATTGGGAGGATATATGGGAGAATATTGTATATCCATTAATAAAACCATTAGAAATATATATACATGGGGGTGACATGAAGTCTTAGGGTATTAGATATATGAGAGACTAGATGTAATGATTGCTTTGATTATAATTTTATCAAGGTTTTATATTAAATTCAATCTCCATTTATCAATCATTCACATGGGCTTAATATATTACCTGAATAATATAATTATAACATCCCTTTAAAGAAAAACTTCGAGTTATCCTTAATAATTTATTATCAAAGATTATTATATTTTATAATGACATGATAATATTATCATGAGTAGAAAATTTTATATAGTATAGAGTATACTCATTATATAATAGGTGGAGAATTATTATTTGGACTATCCTTCAAAATCATATCACATGGAATATCAAAACATTATCGGTATACATAGATATGTATGATTTAGATGAATACACATTACCTAAACTTAAAAATATACTTAGTAAGTGAACCATTATAATTTGATATATTTCTTACACAAAAATTGGGGTTGAAATAATCACAGGATATATGAGCATGCTTATTTTTTCATTTTATTATATGAGTTTAATAAAGATGATATTTTTCCTCTTTAAAAGAAAATATGACATCATAACCATTCATTAAATTAGATGAAGGAAATTTATGTCTACAAGTTTTTGGGTAACTTGTGATTTTCTAAACTACTTGGATAAATGAAATTCGATGTATTCATTCAAAGTAATTAGTCTATTTTAGAGAATCATGGACATATAAGATAACGTATACTAAATTTTCATGTTATATTTCTAGTTACTACCTGATTTATTTGAATTATATATTATATAATAATTATATATATATATTATATATATATATATATATTTTAGTGGATATATCCATATTTAAATATGAGTGTGTTTGATCAAGAACATGCAAGACCCCTTTATAGAATGAGTTATAATGATATTTTCTTGATGTAAGTGTTTTCTTGAAATTATGGATCGTGGAGTTCTAATTTTTTTAAATGCTAAATAGCCTACAAGGTTACATAGTAGATTCTAGAATAAAGATTATTTTTGGTAAAAAAAAATTTATATAGAATTTGTGAGAGTTTTTATGATAATCATATCCAAAAGTGTATTGATGATTTTAAAGAGAGTTTTGAATTTTTTTCATAATGTATGTGAGGATTTAGTTTAAGTAAGAGATTATTTGAAATGGAAACTACAACATAAACTATGAAATGGTGAGGGTTACCACACTATAGTTTTCATCCCCTCACAATTCTTAAAACCAATCAATTGTGATTATATTTGTATGATAGAAGATATCATTTAAAAAATTTTCCCATTATTATTAACATATTGATTTATCTCATGACACATTATATAATGATGTGTCAATTAAGTGAATCTTAAAATAAGTTTTAATAGGACTCTTAAATAATAACGTGTCTATTTTAATGAGTTATAATGATGGAAAGAAAATGGTTTTACTTTTAATTACATATAAAATATTAGACAACATCATAGTCCTTTATTTAGTGAATATCTCCAATCAATTTTAGTTTTTAGACCTCATTCAATGAAAATGGAGTTTATTGTCTCAAATTTCATGGAATCTACATTTTTATTATCTTTATTTATCTTTTAGGAGGAGTCTATAACCCACATTTGAAGGATAAGGGGTATAATAAAAGAATTTGGTGATTTTTGTGGATTATAGATACCTTTAATGGTTGGAAACTGTCATTTTATACCACAAGAAATTGATCAAAATAACTGTTTGAATATTTAAATCATGGATTTATTTTATGATTTATCATTTCAACATGCTGATTTGTTTTCCAATAAATCTTGTTTGTACTTTTTTGTTTTTATTTATGCAACCTATGTGAACAGAGATGTCCCAAAAATCCTTTTTAGAACTTTAAATACAAATCAACCTTTAAAACTCTACTATCTTCCTTTATCTAATCATAAAAATCATCAGTATTGTGTAAGTGATACTAATTCTTCACCATTAGTTGATTCAACCACCAATAATTTATCCATTACTCAAAATTCCATCGTCCTTCATAGATAATAACACTAAGATACTCTATAGAGATATAGTAGGATGGGGAAAGACATTCTATAACATGTTATTGATCTAATTATGTAATTCAGAACACTCAGTGGGTACCATATGAATAGAAAACATTTATTAGAGTTGGTGCCTTTAAATCAACTAATTTTTACATTTGATTTCCCATATATTCATGGTTTTTGAATATTAATAAATATCTTATTAGATGATGGCTGTTCTTCTTTAAAACGTTTAATGTGATAATTTCTATAAAGTATCTATTGCATTAAAAGTTCATAATATTTCCCTATCGTGATGAGAAAATTGATGTACTATGAAGATATTCTTAAATTCTTGTTCTATGATCAGATGAAATAAACTTACTGGACACAAATGAGAAAGGATATCATGGGTAAGGGGATCATAAGACATTGAGACTTCTTATCATAAAATTTTCCCTTTGGAATATTTGAGAAAGTGGGTTATGAGAAGAAACTCACCCATAAAAATTACATATTTTTTACATGTCATTAGATATTCCTATCCATGGACATGTGTATTGGTACGTAGACTTGATATTATCATTCATGTATATAATGAGTCATGGACTTTAATGTATTTACCAAATTATGTTTTCAAATTCTTATAGTGATATAGGATATGTTGGGCTAGTCATGGGTGATACACCATTAATGAATAGGTCAAGAAATTATTTATCCCTTATGAGTTAATAAAATTAAATATCTCAAGCCCTTTGATTAGAATGAAATTCCACAATTAATTACATGATCATGCTAGTTTTATCGATGAATTCATTTTTGGAAAGTCGAATAAAATATATCAAGAATATAGGTTGATGAAACATGTGATGAAACCTCTCTCTCGAGATATCCACAATAAAGCATTATATCACATAATGAGAATTTATAGTAGAATATCATCATTGCGAAATTTAATTTTTTTATCTATGGGTACCTATACATATTTACAGATTCCAATATTGGAATTTAGGTGAGTTAGCCTAATGAAACTGAGAAAGTGGTTTAGAGGGTTACACACTATGTGTATCCAGAACCTCAGTTAAATTATAGTTGAATTTAATATTGAAATAAATATTATTATCATTGTATAAGGAATAATAATTATTTATCTTATGTTGATCTTGAAAGGGCTGAACCTTAAACAATAGAATTAAATTTCATACCTTCTAAAAGATATTTTAATTTTATAGATTTATATAGTTGGGTCATAACTCTCATATAACAAACCCTAATATTACAAAGTGAAAACTTCTATTCAGTATCCATTTTCCCCATAAAACAAAAAACATAAAAATAAAATTGTTTTATTTTCCTATCACATATTCACCATTTTCATCACAACCTTGTCCTTGACCCTATTTATCCTATGAAAAATATTTTAAAACATGGTATATGAAAAAAATCCCAGTAAGAGACATGTGACGTCCAAACCCTTGTTCACTCCCTAGTAACCAAACCCAGTTGTCTACATGGCCTCAAGCACACCTCGTAATATGCCAGATGATGATGAATTGTAGAGAGGGTCTAGGGTGAATCTATGGGGAGAATATTCCCTCAAGTCAGAGTGGATCAAAATTGTAAAATGGATGCATAAACAACTAAAATGTAATAATAATGAATAAGTAAGAATAATCTTACATAAGCATGAAAGAAATAAACAATCATCAAAAGCTGTAAACTGTATCATATACTAAAGATGATGGAATTCCTCAACAAAAGGGACAACATGAATACATGGAAGATGATATATAGTATAGTACATGATATATAAAATAATAAAAAATAGAAAAAAACTATTTATGAATCTATAGTACTAGCTCCATCATATACTACCAATATCCCATCCTAAAGTAAGAAGTCAGGTGTCCAATGTGGGATACTTCCCTTTTTCCACACATGAGATCATATATTCTTCCTAGGTTCCAAAAAACGACCTAGATAGTGTGTGAGATAAAATAATAAGGCCACCACCAACGATGTCTATATAGATCCAATATGTGAATATAAACTATAATAGTCTCTAGGTATAAAAAATGTTAATTAGAGAAAAAAATAAATAAACCATACCTGATTCAGCCTCAGCTGGTCTCTAAACAATAATTTATTCATTTAATTACAATTAATTTTATAATAAGGTGATCATGTAATTTTTTTGGTAGTACTGAAAAGGATAATAATAATAATAGAGGATCCAAAGTGTAACCAAGGAATCCTTGACCTTAGGGGTTGAGCCAAATCATAGTGGAAACTCATGAATTCTAGGTATAAGGGGTCTGAATGTAATCCAATGGGTACACCCAAGGCATTATATTGTAAAATATTCAACCTGGGTCTATGGATCTCGTCCGCTATAATCCCATGCTAAGCATGAATGGACCCAATGGGGTGAATCCATGGAACCACATGTCTAAAGACATCAAGATTAATCCAAGGAGTGTAACCAAGGAATTATAGTTTCTGGAGAGAAAGTTTAGGGATCCTATATCATCATGAAAATCCGGAACTAATAAACAAATACCATGTTCCAAGGCCAGAATCTCCCTTGGAAATCAAATCCATGAATTAAAACGACATCGTAAGAGTGCTAAAACAATTCCCACAGGAATTTAAGGTTGGATCAAGTATGACCATTTATATAAATATTAGAAAAGTTAAATATTAAATAGTAACCATATACATTTAATATATCAGAATTCATTTAAGTCTATCTAATAATCATGCCAATTAAAACCCATGAGGTTCATTCCATTACCTTTCATCACACATGAAAAGATGAAATAAGGACATGAAAAAAATTCTTAATTAAATTTAATTTTAAAGGGAGAATATAAATATATACACACATCCTATTTAATAATTTAATGATTAAAATTTTAAGATGAAACACTTACCATACCAAAGGTCACATCAAATGAACCCAAACAATTTCTCAAGTAATCCCTACATGGGTAAATGCATAAAAAACAATGCACCCTACTTGGGGTTGTTAAAATTGAGGTATCAAGATATAATGATTTAAATTCATGACATTAATGCCTTAGGATATACATTAAATTATTTAAAACAAAGGATTAACAATTTTTGAGGAAACACTCGGTGAAATTGGCATGCACACAATGAAGACAGTTTATAAAAAGGAGATACCTTGAAGGAAAATTCATAGAACACTTACCTTATGATTTTAGTAGATTCATCGTATAGTATCATCACTTGGTTTTTCTTGGATCAAAATAAAATGAAAGAATAGATGAACACCTTAAAAATAGGGCATACACGGTCTCACAAAAATAATATCGTCTATAGAAAAACAAATGATGAAAGGAGCCTAAGGGGTGAAGAGATTATAAGTGGCTATCCAATATGATAGAAAGATCTATATTTAGAGGTCCTATGGAGAAAAATATTAAAATTATAATTTTGGAGGCTAGAGAGCTTCAAACATGAGGGGGAGGGCCTTCGGTCCACTAAAAAATAAATAATGAAGGTGGGATGATTTACTTTAAAGAGGTAAGGTAAAAACATTAAAGTATCCCAATTTTTAATGAGGCACATGGTTTTTACTTATAGTTTTTCAAAAAAATTTCCAACCATGTTAGAACTACTATATAAGGATAGTGTACAATATGGTTGGGGGAGTGCAGTTTGTCTGACCATGCTCTACCTATGCATCCCCCTCTCTCCAGAGAATACACCGTAGTCCGGATACAAGACATAGTTAGGAAAACCATGCACTGCCTGTGCGCTCCCCTCTATGGAGCCCCAAATAACCCCGTATAGTTTATCTAAATACATGGACTAGGATACTTAGTTACAACTAACCATGTAGCTTAATTTTTTCTTCCAAAATCTAGAGCTCTAGACTTCGAAAATTCCCTAGATGCTCTGAAAACCATCATTAAACCATAAGGTATAATTAAGAGGATAAATTCAAGGATTATACTAAAAATAAATGGTTTTATACCATAAAGAAAAACCATATCTTTATATTCTTTCACCTTAAAGGAACTCTTTCCAATTTCTCCCTTCCAAGGGTGGTAAAACTTCATTTGAGAATAACTTTTTCCACTGATCATGTATGTCAACCTCACTCTCCTAAGTCTCATCCCGTATATGGTTGTTTTTCCATAACATCTGTATTAAAGGGAAGAAACATCCTAGAAGTGCCTTTATGATCCATTCAATTTTTTTCATGGGATAATAATAAATACAAGCACCTTCATCCAATTCAACATCCTCGGGATCAAAAGTTTGAGATGAGTTAGAGTGGTAACGATGAAGCTATGAAATGTTGAAGACATTGCGCATGGAATGATACCTATCTGGTAACAAAAACCAATAGAATACCAACCTTAATCTCTCCCTGATCTCAAAAGGACTTACAAAACAAGGTGAAAAATTCCTTTTCCTTTTTATCCACTTATTCCCAAGACTGGGTGATAGTCAAAAGAAAACATAATCCCCAACCTCAAACTCTAGAGGTCATCGATGGTGACTGGTTTACAATTTATATCTAGGTTGTGTAGTGTCTAGACAATTTCTGATAAACTAAACCATCATAAAAGTCTACTTTATGTGATGAGGACCTAGTTGAACTAGATTCTCTACCACTATCCTTCATAGAGGTGAAAAAAACTAACCTACGATAAAAGACTTCATACTTAGCAATCTAAATTGTTTCCTGAAAGCTATTATTATAGACAAAATAATTTTGGGGTATATGTTTCTCCCAAGAACCCCAAAAGTCAAGGATGAAAAATCAGAGAATTTCCTCCAATACCTTTATAGTCTGTTCCAATTTCCCACCAGTGAGTGGGTGAAAATAAGTTCTCAAAAGCACCAGTGTGCCCAAATATTTCTGTAACCCCTTCCAGAACCTCGATGTGAAATGAGAATCCCTATCTGAAATTATAGTATAAGGGACCCAATGTTGGTGTTTAATCTCATGGATATGTATTCGGAAATATCATCTACTGATAAGGTCTCCCTAATAGGAAAAAAGTGTGATACCTTTATTTTTTTATCGATAACTACCCAAACCGCGTTGCTACCTCAAGGAAACCTCAGTAAACCTATCACAATATCCATATTGACATCATCACATTTCCATTCCGGGACCATTAGGGTTTTTAAAAATATAATGGTCCACTGATTTTCCTCCTTAACCTTCTATCATGTGGAACACCTATCGATAAAACCCATGATCTGACATTTCATCCAACACCACTAATACTCGCAGTGCAAATCATGATACATCTGGGAGATACTTAGGTGTATTGACCAATGAGAAGTATGATATTATCATATAATATCCTCTATCATGTATATAGGAACCCAAATACACATCGTATACATAGGATTTTATATCCATTGATCATCCGAACTAATGGTGGGTCCATACCTGAAATACTTTTCCTTAGGAACAACCTTCTGGATTTGAGAACTGCATTCTCTTTTCCCAATCCAGAAGTGAAGTGGTAGCTACTAATTATAAAATAAAAGGACTCTAGTGACTCTATTTAAACTCTATATACTTATCATAAAATAGGTCCAAAAACTTTTATTCATCACTAGATTTCTGAATGGCTTGTGCCTGAGTTTTCCAGATTAGCGCATCAACAACCATATTTCCCTTTCTAGGCATTAGGCAAGCAAAAATTCAAAATATTGAAGGTATTAAACCCATATTAACTATCTAAGATTAAACTCATGACATATAATGATATATTTAAGGCTATTGTGGTTCATAAAAACCACCAATCTCATTTCTATCAGATAATTTATCCATCAACGCAAGGCATAAATGACCACTACAAGCTGAAGGTTGTGCATCTGTTAGTTATGCACATTATGTCTCAAATTTTTAGAACTTTACACCACGAATAGATCCTAATACATTAGTACTATACCCAAACCTTTTATAAATTCATAAAAGAACACTATATAGCCTCTTCTAGGCTTTTTATGAATCAGGATTGAGGCTGAAGTAAGTATTCTTTTCAAATTTTGAAATCCCTTCTCACATGCTCCAGACTGCAAGAACTTCACACCATTATTAGCCAGAATAGTAAGAGGTTCCATAATTCATGAGAAGTCCTATATGAAATTCTGATAATATCCATATACCACCAAAAAACTCTATATATCAAACAGATTATTGGGATGATCCCAGGAATGAAAGACACCCACCTTGTCTGGGTCAAGTGGTACCCCTGATTCTGAGATAATATCACCGAATAAAAGAACCTTGTCTATCCAGAAGTGACACCTTTTTAAATTAGTATATAAATAATTCTCAATCATTGTATTCAATACAATATCAAGATGTTTGTCATGGTCACTTTAAGGATAAGAATACACCATGATGACATCCATAAAAACCATGATGAATGAATATTGGTATGGGTGGGAAACCCTATTCATCAAGTACATAAAAAACAGGTGTATTAATAAGACCAAACAAAATAAAAAAATAATTATATAAACTTTATCAACTTCAGATATAAATACAAGGTTTGTCTGAAGGCATGAATTGCACTTGATGACAGCGCGATCTCAATTCGATCTTTGAGAACACTCTAGATCCTCAATTATGGTCAAAGAGATCATATATTCGAGGAAAAAGATATTAGTTCTTAACTGTAAGCTGGTTCAACCATTGGTAATCCACGCATATCTAGAGGGTTCCATCCACCTTCTTTGTGTAAAGGATAGAAGAAATCCAAATGAAGTATTGGGTCTGATAAAACCGTTATATTATAAGTCATCCTAATGTATCTTGAGGCCCTTGATATCATTAGGTGACATCATATATGGAGGAATAGATATTGGATCTACTCCTGGAATGAGATAAATTTTAAAATCAAACTCTTTTAGGAGGTAATCTTGAAAAGTAATTCCGGAGAACATATCTAAACCAATCCACCACCAGAGGAAAATGTTTTAGATGCACTATCTGATCATGTGTGAAATGGTTGAAAATCTAAGAAATCATTCATCCTCACCCAAAATGATCTTTATAGATATAATGTCCCAGATATCCCATTCACCCTTATGAAAATATCTATTTCCCTTGGGCAATGTGAAAGTCACCCTTCCGTGATTATAGTTAATGTGGTCATGATAAGGGATGATCCAATACCTTCCATATATGACATTGAAATCTGTCATCTCAAGGAAAAAGAAGTTCCACCAGAAATGGTAATTTCCATTCTCAAGAGAACAGTCCTTGCATTGGATTATACTCTCTAACCATACACCCAACAGTGTGTCCAGTTTCATCACCCCAATAAACTATATAATTTGATTCCCAAGACATTCTATGATTGATACTGAGATAAAGGAGTGTGACACACCTTTATAAATAAAGAATATATGATAGTAGAAGATTATAGAATAGTACCTGATACAATAGAAGATCCCACACACTCATCCTCATATATATTTTTTAATGCGTGAAGCTGACATGATCCATGGCCCTGAGCTAAAGCCGGACTACACAGAGAAAGTCTTCTATATTGGAGATGAAAATCAGAAGTATGGATATCCGGACCACAACTTAGTACTCATCCTATTTTGGATGGGGCTACTCCAAATTATTACATGACAATGAGTCATTGATCCTTCACCTGAAGGTGGAGCAGGAGTGGGTCCAATTCCACTGGAAATAGGTGTAAAGTTATAGAAAAACCTATGAATATGACCCATCTGACCATAAGAATAACACTCCAGTGAGTCTCTGTCGCACAATGGATTCAAATTCCCTATCCTCCAAACTAATGGCATCAAATAGAGATAATAGTGTGGATAATATTACCACCATTATTTTGATTAGAAGCCTCAATTTTATGGTTCCTACCACTATAAGAACTACTACCCTATCTCAGTAATGAATCTCGATGTTTTGTACTATCAATTTCCCTCAAGTTGCACTCAATGATGAGTGCTTGGTTAATGATCTGAAAGAAAACTATACAAGAAAAATATATTCACTTGAGAGAAGATGACACACCTTAGCCCATCCTAAAATCCTCTTGCTCATGATTGTTCATCACTTAAAAAAATCAATGCAAAGTGTTGAAGCTTGGTAAAGTATGCTAAGTAGTCCATGACAGAAATAACACCCCACTCTAGGTGCATAAACTCTATGGGTTGGTCAGTTCTCAATGTATCATGGAAAATGTAATCATATAAGTCAATATAGAAATCTACCCATACCATTATCTGATGACAACCAGCCTAAGTAACCACATCCCACCAAATCTTGGCAGAGTCATACAACATGCAAGTGGATAGCTTGACCCTCTTCTTTAGAGGCATCTCTAAATTCTTGAAGATAGAAAAAATGGCTTCTATCTTTGACTCAACAGCCTCAGGACCTCTATCCCCTGAGAAGATATAAGGATGATGCTACAAGAACTCATGATAAAGAGTAGACATCATAGGTTCAAGCATGGAACACCCTATGTAGACTACATCACATGTAGAAAAACTCTATAGAATTTGATCTTAAATTCTCTATTTAGGAATAGAAGGTGGTTCCATAGGTGGAAATACTATTGGTAACACCATTGGATTTGGAGCCACAAATACCAGACCATGGTTGTTTCCTCCATCTTAGCACACGAATTGTGGATGTTGTGGTTTAATAACTCTAAAAATGAAAAAACATGCCTCAGAACAAGATACCAAAGTAGATAGGATATCCAATGTAATAGGAACAAATGAAAAGGGATCACTACCCAATATACTACCTTGACTACCCACATTGAAGGTTAGTGTATTGGTAAGTGTCTACGTTTTCATTTACAGGTGTTTCAGTATATAGAGGTTCAATTGAATGTTAAGGAAGGAAATGTTCTTTATGTTTCACTTGGCCTATTAATTTACTAGAAACCATTTTATTTATAAGTTAAAGTCTATATATTAAGTACATAAGTGAGTTTATACATAATACAAGTCTCAATTTAATGGAATTTCATTCCCATTTTATAAAGGCCCGTAATCTTTATAAATGAAAATTGACTTCCATTTAATTACAAAAATATCCCCTTACATTTGGTATCGGAATTTAATGGGTAAAATATGATGGATCGATTGTATGAATTACCCATTCGAATTCATAAAGGAAAATAAACTTTATAATTTGAAAATAGCGGTATTACAATTGCTACCAAATCGCAACCAATGTAACTAGGATTACATAGAGTACATGGGTTAGAATTGGCAATTTAAGATGAAACCAACAATATACATGCGAAAAAATTATTTAGGTTGTTGCTGATATGTTAATGAAAAAATTTACCTTCACTATAGTATATGTTAGTAGTACTTGCATACATAACAACCGTGTATCACTCAACAGTCACACAAAACATAGGCAATGAAAGTAATGAAATACTATTACATGGAATGACATATGCATGGATTGTGAATCCCTAAGTGCCTATAATTATGTGTGTAACCATTCTCGTTTACATACTAGGACAAGTAAAAATCTCTATAAAGCATAAAAATTACCACAATTCATGTGAAATATATAAAAAAATTTCCCCTCCCCAGATAACTTGGTGTTTACCCCGAACATGGGTTAGCTACTTCTAATAATGACTTATAACTAAGTTTAAAAACATTGCTAATATCCTATCTAAATATTTTAAATAATATGACACGAAAATAAAACAACTTTGATACCAATTTGTGACATCCTGGACCTAGTTAACTCCCATGTTAAATAACCTGGTTGTCCAAATGGACTCAAGCATGCCTCCTTATTGTCCAAAGGCTACTAACTTGTAGCAAAGTCCAAAGCTGTGTCTATGGGTATACTATTCCCTTAGGTCAGAGTGGTTCACATAATTGGAATATATGCATAAAAATGTAAGTGTAATAATAATGATATGAAAAAAAATCATGAAGATGCATCAAATAAATAAATAATAATCAAAATATATAAACTGTATCATATAAAAAAGATAATTATATTTCATTAAAAAAATAGAAAACATGAATACATAGAAGAAGACAGATAGTACATTACATGATATATAAAATGTTCAAAAAGGTAAAAAACTATCCAACCATCCCGATCATTAGCTCAGTCATCTTATACAAATCTCCCATCATAAAGAAAGAAGTCTGATGTCAAAAGAGGGATGATTAACCTTTTACACTTATGTTATTTTATAATATTCATGGGAGATATCATTGTTCAAAATAGGGTGTTAGATAAACTAAGTAGGACACCACCAACAACATTTATAAAAATACAGTATATGAATAAAAACTATAATAGTGTGTAGGTATATAAAAGTAAAGCTATGTAAAAAATAAATATCGCATAGATTCTTTAGACTCAGCTAGTCTACGAACAAGAATTTATTCATTTAATTAAAATTAAATTTATAGTAAGGTGATCATAAAAATGTTTTTACAATACTATAAAGGATAATTACAATAACATAGGATCCAAGGTGTAACCTAGTTATCTTTGACCACAGGGGTCAAGCCAACTCATAGTGGTAACTCATGTAGTCTGACTATAAGGAGTTTGAGTGTAATCTAAGGGGAAAACCTAAGTAATGAATCTCTAAATGATTCTAATCGGGTTTGTGGATCTCATCCATATTAATCCCACGCTAAGTATGACTGGGACAAATGAAGTGAATCTATGAAACAACATGTCTGAAGGAATCATGATAAATCAAAGGAGTTTATCTAAGATAATCTAATTTCTAGAGAGAAAGTTTTAGCATACTAAAACATCATGTTGAGCATCTGCTAATAGACAAAGACCAAGTTTCCAAGGTGAGTACCACCTTTGGAAACCAGATCAATGAATCAGAATGGTGTCATATGAGTGTTTAAATCATTCCTTCGGGAATCCAAGGCTAGCTCAAGTCTTACCATTCCTACATAGATGAAAATTTTCTATATTAAATTGGAACCATATACCTTTAATATATCATAATTAATTTACAGACCTGAAATACTCATGCCAATTATAACTCATCAAGTTTATTCTATTACCTTTCATCATACACGAAAAAGTGAAATAAGGACATGCAACCAATTCATAATTAAATTAAATTTTACATGGCTAATTGATATATATATATATAATTTCTATTTAATAATTTTAATATTCAATTGTTAAGATGAAAAACTTATCGCACCAAATGTCAATTAAAATGCACCCGAATGGTGTCTCAGGTAATCCCAACATGGGTTGCTAAAGGAATAAGAAAAAACACCCTACTTGGGGTGGTTAACATTGATGTATCAACCTCCAATGATGTGAAGGGGTGTCATTGGGGACTTAGGATATAATTTAAATGATTTAAATTAAATGATTAATAATTTTATAGGTATCGCCTAGTGAAACCAGCAAGCCCAAATTGAATATAGTTTATAAAAAGGTGATACCTTGGGAGAAAAGTCCTAGACTACCTAAATTATGCATCCAGTGGATGCCTAATTTAGTATCATCCATTGGTTTTTCCTAGATTAGAATAAAATGGCAGAACAGAAAAATTCCATGAAAATAAGCAATATGAGATCACACTAAAATAGAATATTTGATAGAAATACAAACTATGAAATGAGAATAAGGAGTGGAGATCATATTGGTGGAAATCTAATGAAAGATACAAATCTTGATTTAAAGGTCAGGTAGGGAAACATGTTCAAAGCCTATATGAGGAGGCTTGAGAAATATTAAATTTAGAATGAGGGCCTTCTATCCACTAGAAAATAAATAATGAAGTAGGGGTGTGATCATTTAAAGAGGTAAGGGAAAACGGTAAAATCACACAATTTTTGAATAGGGGAATGGATTGGCTACATGATTGGCCAAACCATGTGCCAAACATGAACTATATACTTTACAAGTACAGTTTCCCACATGGATAGGGGGAATTTTTTTTCCAACCATTCTCTAACCATGCACCCGCTCTATCCAGGGAGTACACTCTACATGGGTTGTGTCACATAGTTAGGAAAACAATGTGTATCTCTTGAAGTACCCTATATGGATCCTTCATCACCCCCACACAGTTAATCTAACAATGTGGATTGGACGACATGGTTTCTACTAACCATGTAGTGTAGTTGTTTTCTCCAAAAGTTGGAGCTTTAGGATCAGAACAAGACCTGTATGCACATGAACACTTCCTTAAAACCTTGGGTACAATTAAAAGAATAAAATAATGGATTAAAGTGAAAATTTAAAGTTATGTACCTCAATGAAATACCAGGTTCTTATAGGACATAAAAAGAAACAAAGAAACTATTAGTCCCATAATACTTATAAAAAGTTTCCATTTTGGAAATCAATATTAGGGTTAAAATTAACATTTTATTACCCAATAAATCAAATTATTTTCCCAAAGAATTTCATAAAATATTTAATAAGAAATATTAATGTAAAAATAAAACTCATAATGGTTTCTTTCATTCATGAAAAACTCATAATTTTTTCCCAAATATATAAGTTTCTCCCTCAAAAAGTATCTTGAAATTTCATTTAAACATAAGTTCATTAACTTACCGTGTGAAATCGTAATATTTCCATAAAAAACCCATAGAAAAAATCATATAAGAAATTGATGAATAATTCTCATTTGACTCTTAGAAATGGGATAAAATTCATGGTTAAACTTATTTTAACCTTCACGATTACACATAAAATAACCATCATTGTTACACTTAGTATAACCCTCAAGGTAAATTCCCATAATCACTTAGATGAAACCAAACCACTTAACTCTATCCCTTTACCCAATTAATCAGAGAGATATAAATTGATCAAATTCACTTGGTTTATGATAGAACCAATTTTCATCATAAAAATTTCCCAAGAACCATAACAAAATCATAACACATAAAATATTTCATTTTTCAAAATATATATTTTACCAAGAATAAAACATTTCTGGATATTGAAAAATTACATTCCTTTAAATCCTATTTTAAAAAAAATTTAAATATATTAAAAATGGGATGGAGGGATTTTATTTGATTACAATATTAAATATTATAAAGGAATTTAAAAATAAAATAATGGTTATGATGGTGGGAAAAGTCATTGTCCTTGTATACTTTAAGAATAAATTTTTTATTTATTTATTTTTTAAATAAAGTCAAAACATTCCATAAAAGGATTACTTTTGAAATAATTTTAAATAAAGTAAAAGAGATATAAAATTTCATTTATAATTATTTTATGTCTATATATATAAATCCATAAAATAGTTTTAAAAATATGGACATGGAAGAAAAATATTTGGAAGGGAAATATTAAAATAGGGTTTTTAAAAGAAAGTCCCTTACCTTATGTCTGAATCATCATGTACATCCTTTATCTTCTTGAATAATAAAATTAGTTTTAATTATTTAAAATTTTAAGAACAATTTTAGTGTTTATTATTTCTTTTATTTAACTTATTACCATATTATAAACAATTACACTATTATTTAATTTCATGTCAAATGTTTTGATGAAATTCAGTTCAAAGTTTCAAAATCACGTTGGTAAGTTGAAAATGTCCAAATTGGTCATCATTAAATCATATAAAAAATAATAATAAAGGAATAATTATAATTTTTTACATCAATTATAATTTTAAAACCAATCATGAATTATGGGTATGAAAAAATGAACTATGTTACAATCATGGAGATGATTGGTCGTACATATGCATGAGTAACATTTCCAATTTTCAACGATCGTTATGGAAAGAATATAAGTAGTATTTTATATTTATTTATTGATAATTATATCATAAGTACTATATTATCTACTTAAACATAGTTATATATGTCATCCATGTGATTTGGTGATGAAAAATGAATCACAACCTTTCGTGGAGGTGGTAGTCCAGACGTACGCTTGAGCGGTGCTATAATTTTTAAATAAATTGGAATGTATGAAATAAAATGTTATATTATCTTTTTATAATAATTAATATGTCATTAATATGATATATATAAAAGTTTATTCTATCATTATAACCACCTGTTAGAGGTGGTGATGGAAAATGAATTACATTGGTCCGTGTGGTCGTAGTTCGTCGTACACATGAACGATTGATTCCTATCCCATTTTATGGAGGTTGGAGATTTATATAGGTTATTACACTAACATAATAACATAATAGTTTATTTAATATAAATAATTTATTATTTAAACATCTTTGGAGAAGATTTTAAGGAGGTGGAATAAGAAATAAAATAAAAACACTCTGTTAAGAACTATATGTCTTCTTCAAAAAATCTCCTTTACATTACATCTTAAGAACTATAAAGTCGGTATTATGATCAAAATAATTCATTTATAACATGGTGAGGTATTTTATAAATATATTTTGGAAGATATTGTCTTAAAAATGGGTATTGATGTGTGAATAAATGAAAAGAAGTGGTTCCCTTTTATAAGATATGGGAGGGTCACCTTTATAATTTCTTAGATATTTAAATTAATTTAAATCAATAAGGATGTAAAAATGGATCAAAATTTATAATATTATAATATAACATGAGTATGAGTATAAACTGTACCATAAAATTAAATTTATACATGTTTATATCACACTTCGACCCTTATCTTTTGGTTTTAAAGCCCCATTAACCCTTTTTACACTTACCGCAACAATTAGGTTTTTTACTCTTTGTGGGACATGATAATTACTATAAAAATAAAAATAAATAAAAATAAAATTTCTGATATTTTAATCCATATCATAATCACTAGGTTTAATATTTGATTTTTATGATTTTTATATCATTTAATAAATTATTTTTTTCATAAAATATCAATAATGTCAATTTTTGAATTATTCATTAACTTTGACATTAATAACATCATGAAAAAAATTAAATTAGATTTTTTTTATAAATACATAATTTTTAACTATAAAATTAGAGGGACACATAAATTATTTTAAATTATGATACTTTTAAAAATTTTAATATCATTTATATTATTTTTCCATTAATTGAATAAGTAATGCATCCGTGTTGCGTAAGATTTAAGGTAATTATTTGTTCACTAAAAATTATAAATAAATATACATGATGATTATAAAAAATTTAAAATTTAAATTTAAATTTATAATTGAAAATATCCATTATTTATAACCATGTTAAAAAAATTATAGTTGTAAAAAAAAGAGTGACATTTTTGACTTTTTTCTTTAGATAAAATATTATGATGGTCATAATCACGTCAAAATAGAAAGTAAAGGCTATATAACAAAATATTGGATGATTATGGATGAAAGGGACTCATAAAAGTAAATTAAATAAAGTTTTAGAGTCATTTTATAGTCCTTGTAATTTTATTTTTAACCCTTAATTACATGTTATACCCTTTAGCATGGTAACAAACTTATTATGGTTTCTATTCATAATGAATAAAAATAAAATGGATCTTGTTAAAAACATTTGACCTCATAATTCCAAATATGGAATTCATTTTCCAAAATTAAAAACATATATGTGTTATAATTTAATTTAAAATCAAACTGGTACAACGTGGTGAAAAATACTTTTTTAGAAAAATACTCATTTAAAATATAATTTTTTTAAAACTATATTCAGGTATAAAATAATTTTAAAAAACTATAATTAGATTATTTTAAATAAAAATTAATTAATTAAATTTTAAAACTAATCCAGAATATAATTTAATTTTTAAATACATTAAAATAAAATATAGTTTTGAAAAAAATCAGTATTTTCACTATTCATTGAAAAATCAAACTTTTCAGAAAAATTTCGAAATTTAGCAATAGGATAATTCTGATATGATGATTTCAAGAATTATATTTATTTTATAAATATTGTTTTCTAAAATTATCAAAAAATCAATTATATTATTCTTTTGATAAAAAACAATTTTTAAAGAAAACATATCTTTGAAGAATAAAATGGCTTTACTAAAAATTGAGTGCTTATTTAAAATGAATTAATCTATACATTTTTACTGGTTATAAACATTATATATATTTCAAAAAATAGTTAATCATATTCATACCCTTCAATTTAATGTCTAGGTTACAACAACCACATTTATATAATAAAATTTCGTGGTTTGTTTACGCTCGATGTCGCGTATTTTGTATGCTATTAAATATATTCTTGTTTAAAAAAATATTGTGATATTATATTCTCCCCTCTTAATAAATAAAATTATCATAATTTTGAATTTATTTTAGGAATAAATTATTTATATTTTAAAATAATTTTTTAGAAATATCATTTTATAATATGGGTTAATAAACATTCTCTTGATAAGAGGAAAAAGGAAGTATAAAGGCCATCTCCAGTAACACATAACTAGGTTTCTATAAATAATCTAAATCACCACAAATATTAATATGTTTTCAAAATAAAATTCAACCTTTAATGATAAAATGAAACCACATAAGATTCTATAAACCTAAAATATATAATATTCCTTAGGTAGTGACCTTTTTTCAAAATAACTTCAATATTCACCAAATCACTTATTAGTCCCACAATAATCTATATGATAAACCCCATTTTCCAAACATTATCTTAATCTCTATTTTTAATTTCATACTAACTTTGACATCACATCGGCAAATGGTAGTGGATATACCCTTGCAACCCATTTTTTGTGGGTCCAAAAAATATGATGAAATTACTAAAAAATTTCATTGATAATCAAATAACTTTTTAACCTCTAAGGTTTTCTATATTGGTTATTTTTCCATAAAACCAACTAATAATAATATACTATCATTTCCTTAACATCAAGCACATTTTATCACAAAATATTATGCATGACTTTATTATATGTCCATAAACGATTTTCCTTAATTTTTTTCACCATTTCACAATACAAATTTTCAAAGGTACTGATTTCATCTAATATGTGTTTTTAAATTTTGAAAATAAAATATACTACAGAATGATTCATAATTTAACTAATTTATTATAATATCATTTATAAACAAATTATTAATTCAAATTATTTCTTAAACCCTTAACCATGGTTTATTATCTTATTAAATAATCTGAAATATTTACTTATGATTTTACAATATAAACCCAGTCATGATTCATACATAAATCACATGAATATAATTCATATCTTAAATCAAGACATTAGGGTATTCCATTATACTATTGGTATCCCCTTTATCTTCCTGCATAAAGTCCATATCTCTAGAAAATAAATAGACAGGTCCTTGATGGTACTTATGTTTTCAAATGAGATTGATGAGTTTAGATTTTGAAATCAAAAAAAATATATTCTTCGATCTGTATAAATTTTAGAGAAATGAAAAGGTGTTGTATTGATCAAATAGTTTCTTACAAGAAGTTTTTATTTTAAAAAATCTTTAAAAATCTTTTGAACATTATTTTGACATGATTGTGATGATTAAATAATTTTAATGAATAAGAAGGTTCAGTGAGGTCCTTTTCCTTTCATCTTGATAAATGATCTTTAATCTATAGAAAATAACATCCTCAAAACATGAAATAAATTATTTCACGTTAAAAAAATGGTCCTTGTAAATACAATACCTATAAAAATTATATAATATCATAAACTTTAAATAATAAAAAATAACCATAATAACTTCAATATAAAATAATATTTTAACCTCAAAGGTTATCTCAAACATTTCTACTTAAATCCACAAAAATTTAATAACATTATTCTGAAATAATATGATATATTAAAAATAGGGGTAAAATATTCCTCAAATTAGTAATTCATCACCCCAAATATCATTATTCACCTTAAAATTTCATAAATTATAACCTAAAATGGGGTTTCATTACCTTTAAATTAATAATCAACCTTAAAATTATAAAACCATGATGCTATCTATCACTCTAAGGAAAACATCATAATAAAACTTATAAAGTTGTCTAATCACAACTCTAATACCCACAATAATAAACCAACCTGGAACAATAGAATTAAATTCATCACATTCCAAAAGGTCATTTTGGTTTAGAGTTTTATATATTTTCTTTATAAAATTTACATGAAAAAACCATACACAGAAAAGTGGAAACTTCTATTCATTATCAATTTTCCCATAAAACAAAACTTTTTAAAATAAACATGTTTTCTTTTGATGACACATATTGACCATTTTCAACTTGAACTCATCCTTGAACATACTTATCCTATTAAAAACATTTTAAAATTTGGTATGAGCACAAAAAGTCTCAGTATAGGACATAAAAATAAAGAAAGAAAATGTTAGTCCATGAAAACATATAAAAATCTTCTTTTTCAAAATATACTTTGGGGTAAAAAATTAACATTTCATTACCCATGAAATAAAATTATATTCCCAAGATTTTAATGAAAATTTCATAATAAATATTAAATAAAAAATAAAACTCATAAAAGTTTCTTACAATCATGAAAAAATCGTAAAACTATTTTCACAAAGTTATAATTTTTACCCATAAAAAGTAGCATGTACTTTAATCTAAACATAATCTCATTATCTTACCCTATGAAATAATAAGATTTAGGTAAAATATCATAAAATTAAATAATATATGAACTTGAGGAATTATTTTCATATCATTCTTAAAAATGTGGAAACCTTCATGGTTATATTCAAAATAACATCCATGGTTACACATAAAAAAACAATTATAGTTACACTTGGAATAATACTCACGATTAATTCACATAATCCTTTCGGAGAAACCTAGTCAATTAAATCCATTCCTTTAAACAATTAATTGAACATCTGTAATTGGATCACATTCCATTGGTATATAATTATTCCACCCTTTAATAAAAACAATATCCAAGAACCATTACTAAATCATAACTCATAAAAGATTATAATTTTAAAAATATTCCTTTTTCCCATAATAAAACATTTCTACATATTAAAATATCCTTTCCTTTGACGCCCATTTTTTCAAATGTAAAAAATCATAAAAAAGTGTAATGTAAGATATTTATTTAAATAAAACATAATATATTATAAAGGAATCCAAATATCAAATAATGGTTATGGTGGCGGGAAAAGTAGTTGTCACTATATATGTTAAAATTGAACATTTTTATCTTTTATAAAGAATGTAAAAACATATTGTAAACATATTACATTTTAAAAACCATTGAAAGAAAGTAAAAGATATATAAAATTTTATTTATAATTATTTGATGTATATATAGTTATTTCCATAAAATAATTTTAAAAATATAGACCTAGAAGAAAAAGAGTTGGAAGTGAAACATTAAAAGAGGATTTTTAAAAGAAAGACCCTAACCTTGAGTCTGAATTGTCATGTAAATTCATTATCTTCACAAATAATAAAATTATTTTAATTATTAAATTACTTGGGATCCTTTTTAAATTATATTATTACTTTTATTTCACTTATGATAATATAATAATCAATTAATTAGTCATTTAAGTTCATGTCATACATTTTGACGATATTAAGTTCAAGGGTCTAAAATGACTTCGGTTGGTTGAATATGGCGGAAAAAGTTATTACATTAACAAAGTAACATCATATTATATTTCATATACTGATGTTATTATTTCATCATTGTTTGAGAATATTTTAAGGTGATATAGAAAAAAATAAATTAGAAAATGATCTGTTAAGAACTATACCCCTTCTTTAGGTAACCTCATTTTCTTTACACCTTAAGACCTCTAATGTAACATATTGAGTTTTTAAAATGAAACTCTATGTTCGATAACATATATAATATGACACATTGAACTTAAGCGAAAAACTAAATATTTTTAGGTTATTTCATAACATAGTTGTTCAAATTAAGGGAATTAAAAATATTAATTGATTAGTAAAAATATTTTTTACAAATTTATTTAATTAATTCTTTTTTGAAAAATTATTTATAAATAAAAATAAAACCCTTTATAATTAGTAGGATCTTTTTCTTCTAAAAAACTATTTAAATGAAAATAAGTGAGTTTATAAAATAATAAAATCACTCTTGATGGATTTTACTTATTAAATATATATTTAATATATTCAATTTAATTTTTAAAATTCATATTATAGGTTTTTTAGACATGATATAAGAAAAAATTAAATTTTTTGGATAAAAGAAGTATTTTAAAAAAATGCAGTTTTACCTCCTTTTAATGGATAAACCCTTTTAAATCTAGTTTCTTTTACTTTTATATGTTATATTTGGCAAAAAAAATTCTCATTTGGAATTGGGACATCAAAATTTACTTTTGTTGAAATTTTGGTATTATTTGTGATAAAATTCATATTTCAATGAATAGTGAAAAATACTGCCCGAATAGCCCGAAGGCCTTCATTTTTATCGATTTTTGATAACCCCCTTTCAATAAAGTCAATTTCTATCATGAGATGATTTCAGATAATAGTGACATAGAATAGTAACTAATTTCTAAATAGTGAAAAATACTGCATTTTAATTCAGCACTGCTTTTTATTCTAAGTTATTTATATTGTTAGATAAATTTTAAATCTGTTATAAAGTATATTTATTTTATTTATTTATCATTTAATCCAATTTTGTTCAGTATAAGTAATTTTACATTGAAATTAGATATAAACTCACATTAATCTTTTGATGGTTTTTACTTTTAAAAAACCCGTTTCCTCATTTTGAAAATGAAGATTATTTTTTAAACAAATTACTGCAACTTATGTGTTTTGAATTTTAAAAAATGGATTCCATATTTGGAATAATTAAGTCACAATTATGTAAATAAACCCCTTTTATTTTTTTATATTATGAAAACTAACCTTGGTTATAAATTTTATTACCACGGTTAAAGGTAAATGAGGTAATGGAATGTAAAAATGATATTATAATAAGCACATGAGACTCAGACTAGTTGGTGGGGAATCCTTAAGTGAATCTTAGATACCCGAGATCAAATCCAGGTGGATGCTAATTTTTGAGAGTACTATAGCAGGAACTATGCAGGACTTTAGGAAAAACTAAGCAATTCTGTAGCAGGAACTGTAATAGCACTGTTTGGCATTGTAGAAGCATGGAATATTCCCTAGTTTGGGACTTTGGGCCACTAATTTGTTCTCCGAGCCCTTTAAGGCCTTCGGGCCACGCAGGCCTTCGGGTCAGCAAGGCATTCAGGCCACCTCAAGGCCTTTGGGCCACCTTAAGTGCAGATGCAAACTAGACAACCTACAAAGAACAAGCTTTAGAAGGAGGATGAGCAAGGAGCTTTCACCATAGTAGAAGATAAATGGATTTCAAGAATGAGATTGTATGACACCTGCAATCGAGAAAAGCCTGTACATGCACCGGAAAGCCTATCCAAACAGCTATGCGAAGGTGGAGACCTGATTTCACGATGAAGATGCTGGGGAGGAGAAATTCCAAGTTGTTAGTCTGGGTTGTATGTAATTTTTGAATCCCACGGGAAATGATTCCTATAAGGCCTACTGGACATGTAATAATTATTCCTACAGGCCTTGTAAGGGTTCCACCTCACCCCTTGAAAGGTGGTTTATCAAAAAATCCATAAAAATGAAGGCCATCGAGCCATTGAATTAATATTATAATAATATAAAAATACACTAAAACATTTAATAATTTTATTTAATGAATGTATCATGACCATTAGCATCATTTTCTTGATTTTAGGTCCACTTGGAGTCACATGGATGAATTTAAAGCTTTTATAATATTATATTCAATGAATAGTCATTTTTATTACACTTTTGTTTTTAAAAAGTAATGTATTTTAATCTGGAGTTATACATGGGATATCTTTGACTATAAATATTAATTATAAAGATAAAAATATTTATTATATCATTTTAATTTATTTATAATTTTTAGGAAATATATATTTAAATTAAATGGTGAAATAATGATAATGTAGTAATTTCCTAATTAATGAAAGAATCAAATAAATGAAATTATAAATATTAAAATAAATATTATATGACATAATTTATGCCATCCACGAATTTTATGGATATATTTAACATTTTTTGATGATTTAAAATATTTCTTCGAACTTATCTTCCTTTTATTATTTTTTTAAAAATCAAACAATGAATAGTGTTAAAATCGACACTATTGGTATTTTTAAAATATAAAATATTTTTTTAAATGACATTAAATTCAAAAAAAATTAATATTCATCCAAATGGTTAGGATAACTCAAAATATGTCATAAATGACACTTTTTTGGGTCTTCTAACATGTTATCATAATTACATTATCCCACAAATTGCAAATAACATAAAATCACGATAAGATTAAAAAGGATAAAATATGGGTTAAACCCAAAAGATAAGGATTAAAAAATTTTAACAACTTGTAAAATTTTAATTTAATGATTTTATTAGACCCAAAATCATATTCTATTCTAAATAAATGATTTTTGGACTATTGGAAACCAAAATTGAATTTATATTAATTTAATATTATATGAGTTTTCAAGGTTGACCCTCCCCTCTCCTACAAAAAGGTACCCAATAATCTCTAATAATCACACTTAAAAATCCTTTTTGTTCGAAAAATATCTATCCAAAACCCATAATAGGATCTCAAAACACATTATTGAGGTGTTATTTTAGGCAGAACACCATCCCTATAGGTGTTAAGGTGTTCCTCAAGAGCGATCAACCGAAGAAGAGGTATTGTTTCTCTAAGCACTTCTATTACATTTCTTCATCAACTTCCTTTAAATATCCTCTAACCATGATTAAATAATAACTCAAGTATAATCAATATAATTATATTTTATTATGTTAATATCATCACCTTAACACATCTCTATTTTCATCAAATGAGAAATTAAATTTTTGTTCATGTGTACGGTGGACTGCCACCTCGCGAACCGACATTATTCATTTTTAATTACTGTCCATCAAGGCAAGTTATAATGATGGTATAAGGGTTTATATATGATATTAATGAAATAATTATCATTTAAAAATAATAATATTTCAATTATGTTATTACCTTCCACGTAAATAAACCTGATAAGGTCGTTTGTGCGTACGTGTGAACTATCACCTCCACGAAGCAACGCGAATCATTTTTATTCACCACATCACATTTATGATATATAAATGTATATTTAAATAATTATTATAATGTTAATAATATTATGATCATTATATAAATTTAAAATAATAATTACTTTATTTCCCAAATGATCAATGAAAAATGGAAACGTTACTCTTGTATACGTACGACCTTCCATCTCCATGATTATAATGCTATTCATTTTTCATACCATAAATGAATGGTTAGATTTAAAAAGTATAATTGGTGTATAAAATTGATTATTATCTCATTAATTTTATTCTAGATATTATGGACTTATGACCACGTGGACTAGTGACATCAAACCAAGTTCATTTTCAAATCAAGTACCGAATATCAATAAAAGGTCTAAAATGAACTTAAAGAATTATGCAATTTTTATAATATGGTGATAAGTGATATAAAAGAAATAATAAACTTGAAAAATGTTCTCAATAAAGTATAAATTAACCAAATATCATTATTCAGAAAGAAAAAGGAACATACATGAATAATCAAATATAAGGTAAGGGATTTCATCTCAATATCTTTTCATTGAGACATTTATTCTTTTATAAAGTGTATATAAAGCCACTATGAAATTTTATATCCATATTTTATCAATAATAATTTTATTTATTTTTTTATTAAATGTATTAATTCATGGAGATTAACATTTAAATGCTCAAATTGGTACGAGACACCTTGAACGTCTAAAGATTTAATTATCGAATCTTTTTATTATTGATATTAATTTTAATATTTATTTATGTGGATATAAAAGGATTATAAAAGAAATTTTATGTATATTTTGAATTTAATTCAATGTTTTTAATATTAATATTTTTATACAAAGCATTTTACTTTCTTTACAAATGATAAAAGGAATGTTTTTAACGTACGCAGTGACAATGACCTTTCTACTTCTATGACCTTTATTTGATATTTGGATTCCTCTACATGATGTAATGTTTTTAAATGGAAAATAAAGACCATAATAAATTTTCATGTATTTTGGTATTGAAAATGGTTTTGATATGGGATTTATTATGTAAATATCTTGAAATTATATCTTGTGATTTCAATGTGGAAATTTTATTTTTTTCTTTTATGCTTGTTAATGTGTTATGATTATATTATAGTTCATGGGAATTGATTATGAATACAGGGGGTTCTGTGATAAACCAAGGGTGGGTAATCCCATGATATATCTCCAATCCGTTTGGTAATGAGAAAGAGTTAAACGATAAGGTTTCCCCTAATAGATTTAGAGAATATACTGTAATGGGTATTCCAAACGTAACCATGAAGGAAACTCCCTATGTAGCTGTGAAGGCTACAATGTAAGTATGATATGGATACCACACGTTACCTTTATGTTCTTATATTTCTATTATGTTTTATAAGAATCTTATGATTTCATGAGGTAAGATAAATAGTTTATTTTTTATGGATGAAATGTATGATTTTTTGAAATTGTTTTCCTAATTTTTGAAATATTCATGGATTAATGGTTTTATTCCTTATTTTATATCCTTTAGTGATATTTTTATGCTCATCTGACATTTTAAAAATGTTTTCATAGGGTATAAGGATGGGTAAGTGAAAGGAAGAAGTCATGAAGTTTTTTTATCGAGAATTGGAAATAATTTTTACTTTTAAAAGTTTTATATTGTAAATGAAATTGACACTATTGCAGTTATATCCACTTTGTAAAAATTTGAGTTGTTTTGTAATACTTATAACCTAATTCTCTAAAACTCGAAACCTGAAAAGAACATCAATTTGAATTCTTAATTTAAATCAATATTATATAATGTTTAAGGTTTGGGCCTTATATTTAAAGTTGGTATTATTCCCAAAATAATGCCACTATAATAAGGGTATGGATTTTAATAAGTTATTTGGGAAGATATTGTCCAAAAAAATAGTTTTTTAACTTTTAATAAATTATAAGATGTTGTTCACTTTTATAAGAGTGGGGGGGGGGTGCACCTATGGAATTTCTTAAAATATTAATTTAATATAAATTAATTATTTTATCCAAATGGATCCAATTTGATAATATTCAAATATAAGATGATTATGAGTCTAAATATACCATAAAATAACACAAGAAAATTCTTGGATCACATTTTTACCCTTATTTTTTGGTTTTAACCCTCTATTAACCCCTTTCACACTTACCATGACAATACATTTTTTTTCTTTTTGAGGGTCATCATAGTTACTATAAAATAAAAAAGTCACATAAATGGAATAAGGTTGATATTTTATACCATATCCTTATAAATTTTCGGAATATAGTATTTTTAGGAATTTTATATCATTTAATAAATTATTATTTTTCTAAAATATGGATAATTTCATTTTTATAACTATTCATTTAATTATACATTAATAACATTAATTAAAAAAATTAAATTCAAATAATTTTTTTAATACATACATAAAATTTTATTATTATATAATAAATTCATGGGTTATATGAATTATTTCAAATTATACTACTTTTAATATTTCTAATATCATTTTTTTATTTTACCATTAATTGAATAATTCCAATACCAGCATTGTGTAATAATTTTAGATGAATAAAAATTAAAAATAAATTATCATGATAAATATAAATAATTTATATTAAAAAATAATATTTAAAACTGAAAATATTTATTGTTTATCTCCATGTTAAAAATATTATAGATATTAGAAACAAGAGTGTGACATTTTTGACTCATCTTTTCATAAAATATTATAAAGGTCATAATCACTTCCAAATAATGAAAGGTTATAAAAAATAATATTGGATGATTATGGATGAAATTTATTCATACAAGAAAAATTAATTCAAGTGTTAGGTTCATTTTCTAGTCCTTATCATTCTATTTTAACCATTAAGTATCTGATTTACCCTTTACCATGGTAACAAAATTACTATTGTTATTCTTTATAATGACTAAAAATGAAAGGGAAATATTTTCCAAATTTGATCCTCCTGATTCCAAATATTGAAACCATTTCTTTAAATTTAAAATATATAATTGTAAAATTTTAATTTAAAATAAAACCAGAAAAATGTGGTGAAAATGGTTTTTCAGAAAATGCCATTTTTAAATATAAAATGTTTTTAAGTTAAATTCAAGTATATAATTAATTTATAAAACCATAATTGGATTATTTTAAATAAAAATTAAATAATGAAATTTTAAAAAAAATCTAAAATAGAATTTTACTTAGTAATTAATTTAAAATAAAATAATGTTTTTAATAAAAATCAATATTTTCACCATTCATTGAAAAATCAAACTTTTCAAAAAAATTCAAAATTCTTTAATAGGCTAGTTTTGATATCTTGATTTCAAAAATGATATTTATGTTATTAAATATAATTTCTAAATGTTCATAAAATTAATTATAATTTTCATTCAATAAAATTCCATTTTTAAGAAAACATATCCTTAAAAAATAAAATGGATTTACTAAAAATTGAGTTATTATTTATTAATAATTGATAGATTAATTTTTATTTATTAGAAACTTTATATTTATTTAAAAAATTACTTAACACTATTTATACCAGAAAATATGACCTATAGGTTATAACAATCACATGATATAGTAATATTTCGTAGTTCATTTATGTTCAGTGATGCATATTTTTTACGCTATCAAACATAGTATTCTTTAAAAAAATATTAGGATATTATAGATCTCCTATATTGATTCACCAGTTATTCTAGAGAATAAATGTATGTGTTTAATATTAAAAGTATATTTATTCACATGTTTAGGGAATATAATATTTATTTATTTATTGAATGAATAATACATCAATATTTATTATTTAAATAAAAGTCATTATTCAATTTTTGTTAAATACTAAGGAGGAATGATTTGTTAAGTCTAAAGTTTTGATGAGAATGATATAATTTTAATATTATTTAGATAAATATTAATTATCTTTTTGATAAATTCAATTAAAATTATTTTTGATTATTTCATAGGTAATAATAATAATTATATTTCTATTATTATTTAACATGAGGATTAATAAGGATTAATATATTGAATAAGAGTGTATATGAAATAACCAAATCTTAACCTAGATATATAAACCTATTCATATCATTTCTAGGGTTAGACGTTGTGGTGCATAAAATGTCATCTCTAGATGATTCTCTAAACCCTATTGAGAACTTTCTCTAGAACACTCTCAAGGTAGAGAGCATTGATACCCCTACTCCCTCTTAGTCATTTAAGTGAACAATAAGAATCATTCACTACCAGAATTGAATCTTTTTAAAATAAATGATGAACAATGAAAGTGGTGAGAATCATTTTCTCTAGCACCTGTTGACTCTATAGAATCATTTCTAGGTTCTTGGAAAATGCATGGATACCACTAAAGGGATTCTAAATTTGAATACTTTGATGAAATTATAGTACCAAAATAAGAGTTAAACCAATTCGATAATGATGAAAAAAATTCATGAAATATTGATTATTATTTATATAAATTAATTTTAAATTATATAAGAAAGATCTAATATTGTATATTTTGTGGGTTCTATTCATCACGTTATTTAGAGAAATCCTAGGAAATGAAGGTATAAACATTTTTGGGAAAGGGTTTAACATGTTCTGAATCACCTTAGAACCATTAAGTTGTATCAAAGTGGTAACATATTATTATATAATTATATATTAATTATTGAGAGGATTACTGATTTTTTTAGTTTTAATTTTGAGATTAATTCATTCTTGAATCCAATAATCTCTATAATTTGTTTGTTTAACCCCATATATACATGAAAATTACAATAAAAGTTAATGAAAAACTAGATATTCCGTCAAGAGGTACTATATTTTCTGGAAGAATAACAAGGATACACAATATGTAACTAAAAATTACATAATGTGTACACAGATTCACCCTACCAAGATGATACATGAAAATAAAAAAACATCATGAAGGGAAGAGTATGAATCATTATCACATGTTGTGTGTTCAATGGATAGATTTAAAGTGGGGTTTTAGGTTACATGATGCATATATGGTGAACATGCCTTGTAACCAACACAGTTTGACACCATGAGAAATGAAAAAGTTTTGTAGTCAAATAATGCGACTGATGTTAATTATGTGACACCCCATGGATGTAAATATATAAATTACATGACTTAAAACAAATATTTCATTAAAATAAAATCCCATTAACATTTAGTTTTAGTTTTTTAGAGAACTAGGAAAAAATTTACTAACAAAACCATAGTTTTATTTCAACTAGTGGACATTTTTACACCATATAAGAAACTCTTTGATCCCTAAAAAGTCTTAAAAATCTCCCATATATCATTAAAATTGGATCATATCTTATATAAATCACGCATAATAATTTTATTCATAACATAGGGTAATAGAAACCTATGAAGGGGGTGAGCTCAGATGCTTAGTAAGGGTAAACATAGACATTAACAATCAAAGATCTTAAGTGAGCATAAGATGAGCATATTTGTATAATCAAGACTCATAAGAGAATTATACCCAAAAAAATAATAGATCATAAATTATTGTATAATTTATATAATAACATAAGAAATAAATCAAGATATTGTATGAGCAATAGTTAATAAACATGATCTATGAGAGAATAACTTAATAATAAGAATGAGTATAATAGTATGGCAGAAACATTAGAATAGAGAAACACCATCATCATGAGTCTTACAATTTCACTTATTTGTGTGTGAAAAATTAATTTTACCAGAATATACATTAACTTTAAGATTCATATAGTTGCACCCACTCTTACAAACAACTAAATCATGCATGCTTATGCATATATCATGAGATATAAAATTTTAACCAATGCATTTGATTGTAATATAAGACCTCACCCATTATTAATCCATACTCACATGTTCCACTTGAAATCAATCATTCCTCATTCTAAAATGAACCTATGAAAAGAAAATGGGTTTCATATGCTTTTCAAATGGAATAATATAAAGAAATTATCCATAATTCTATTAGTAATCCTAAAATGATAAACCCTTCAACAACAAATGTGTATCTAAAGATATTTAGTAACATTATAAGAAAAGTCACTTTAATGAAGATAACATAGAACATGGTTAATACACAATATAGATAATGGTTATATAATTAATTCTATAATTTCCCAAATCAATTGATGCATGATACTAGACAAATTCCTTTTAATAAAAGGAATTAAAAATAGGTTATTTATAAAGGAAAGTCATTAGGAGAAAAATTATGTTTATACACTGATTATGATTAAGGAAGATAAAGGTAGTGATGTATCATTTTTCTTATATATATTTAATATTTCTAATTAGGGAAAACATAGTTAAATAATAATCTGGTATATGAAGAATAATTTTTGAAGAATAATAGAATTTTACTTTGAAAGGCATGATTAAAATGACCTATTTTCTAGGAAAACCATTTTAAATAAAATTCATATAATAAAAGTAAAATAATTTATGTTATTAATCCATGAAACATGGGATGTAATAGTCATAATTATGTGGAATCAATTATTTTAAAATGTTTTAAAAAAATATTCTTTTCATATTTTTATAAAGAATGTATAATCGATAAATTCATCTATATATTTTAAAAAATAATTTTAGAAAAAAGGTTGTAAATAAATACTATGAGATATATTAAAACATTACTTTTTAATGAATCTGTAATAATAGAGTCTTGAAAAATAAAAAAAGGTTTTATATAGAAAAATTGGAGTATAAGATAATAAATATATCCATGAAACGTAAAACCATTTAATATTTTGAAACAAATTTACCAAAAATACACATCATAATTAGGGAAATAATTGACAACTAAAAAGTGGTGATGATAAGTAAAAAGATACCATGAATTCATCTATATTTGAGTTTCTAAAAAATAAGGAAAACATGGGTGGGAATGAAAATATGCACAAGAGAGGAAAAAAATTCATTGGTAATAATGGGAGTTATTCTTACCAACATTTTAATTTCATTTTAAGATTTTTTTATCAAAGAAGTGATTATTGATTATGGGAAGTAATTTTAAAATAAAATTAGATGAAATACCATATAAAAAGGGGAATGTCAGGATCAACAAAATTCTGAAAAATATATTCATGTAATAAAGAATACGACTCAATGCACTTTAAATTGAGCCAATGAAACTATAGAGACCCAAGATTCTCATACATGGATATTACATCATTTTTGATTAATATTACTTAAATTACAAAAAAAACACCTTAAAACCCTAATATTTTAGTTCCTTTGGAAACGTGGTAGAAAATATTCTAATCTAATTTATGATATTCAATTTTTACCATAAATATCTATCAATTTAGTACTCTTTAAAAACATACCCTATATAAATCCTTTCATTATCACATGGGGAAAAGAAACATAAGAAAGGGAGAGCTTATATTCTTAGTAAGGGTAGAAATAAGATATATCAACCTATGATCATATGAAATAACAATATAAGAATAATGTTATGTGATATTGAACATATCTTACGAAGTTCATACCCAACCTATCATAGATCATAAACATGAGTCATGGAATAAAGATTGGATGTTCATAAGATATGAATCGTAAGGGAATTAAAGAACATGATATATGAGAGAATACATTGGAATACGATATATATTTTTATCATACACATAAGAATACCAAATATTATGTCTAGTATACCCACCAAGACTATCATAACATGTTAAGATTGTGATAACCAATAGAGTACCTTCTTTAGGCTTGGGAAAACCACTTGTGTACCCTTATTTTCAGTGGATTCACCTCTTGGGAGGAACAAAAAACCATACTCAGTGGAATAAATTTCCTTAAATTGGAATGTATTTACTCCAAAAACCATTATTTTAGTCAAAGTTCACCCCGAAGACAATAATAATGGACAAAGCCCCTTACTGACCGAGTTCACTCCCTATTCCAGTCCATCCTATCTCATTTGATAAAAATATTTATATAATTAAATGGTTGGTGATAGGTTCCCCACCTTTATTTGATTATAATTTAGCCACATTTACTTGGTTATATCATAATGAACATCATTGGATGAAGAAATAAAAGAATGCTTGTTGATGAACGTTACCTATTCTTTGGGTATCCTCCTCATATTTTCACAAAAAGCCTTCCTGGGTTGGATTTATGTCCAAAATATGGCTTCTAGGATTATGGGAGGGAATTTGGGAAGTGATTTTGGTATGTATTGACTGAAACAAATAGGTTTTAAGGATTTAAGAAGAGAGGATAAGGGGTGGGCTTTTACAAGTGGGGGAGAGGACACACTTGGTATTTTTGAAAAGAAATATTTGGTCCCAAATTTTTTTAGTACCCCAAGGTTCTAAAAATAAATTGAAATGTATGAAACTTTTTTTCAAGTAGATAGTTATAAATATCCTTTAATAATAATTTTTTTTTTCGGTTCTGTGTTTTGAATTTCTAAATAAGGTCATCTACAATTGTGACCAGAAAGTTATTTGGAGTCTGATAGAACCAACTTAAATTTTAGTGAATATAAACATACCTTTATAAATATTAATATAAACCTAATGAATAGGAAATTTTATTAGTATTTTATCTTCTTAAGGATTTAAGATTTTGAAATCTTGATAAAATTTTCAAGGTGATATAAAATTAGTTATAGTTTTAAAATTGTTAATTTTTGAATAAAGTATGATTTTATTTTAAAATTAAACTAATCATATTTAAAGAATTATTTTCAAAAAATGGAGTTCATTTTTGAATTCAACATGTTGAAAAATGGTTAGGGTGATGTTTTGATATTTCTCTGAAATTCTTGAATTTTTGATGAATAGTGAGATATGGTAAAATATCATATATTGAAATTCTCAGTTAAATACACTATTTTTGACATCTTTGATGATGTAATGCCCCTTGGTTCGAACTAACATGAACTTATTACTATTTTGGGTCACATGAATCAAGAATATTCATAGTCTTGAGCAAAAATGTTAAACTAATGATTAAAATAATGCAAAACCCCTCTTCTCCCCCACTATAAAAACCACCCTCTTTCTCCTCTTATTTTCACATCTCTCAAGCATTGATCATTGTCTCAATTCTTCCAAATACCCTCCCCATGTCTCTTCCCCATGTAAAATGTAACACCCCAAGCTTCCACAACACACTTCTCTTTGAATAATACAGTAGCATGTGTTGTACGCAACTTCGAGTTCGAACACACACCACAACCAATCAAACTAGCCGTTATGAATAGTAATACCCACTTTTTGAAATTTTATAAATTTTATCTTTCAAAATGGACTTTATTTGTGGATTCATAATATCTAAACTATCCTTGGGTGAATTTTTTGTATTTTTCTATAAACATTCAATTTTTGATGAATAGTGAAAAACACTAAGTTATAGTTTAAAACTGATTTTTTATTTAAATAATTATTTATTTTATTTAAATCTATTTTAGGTCAAAATAGATACATAATACCTATATAATTTAAATGTAATTAATTAGAGTCAGTTTATAATACTTTTAGATATACAGAAATTTTATTGAACTTTTCACTGTCTTTTACCCATCTCCTAGGAGAATTTTCAAATTCACATAAAACTTAATTTTACCGCATCTGTGAGTGGAATTTCGAAAATTAGAGAGATACAGTTAATATTAAGGAGTAAAATTGGGTTCAATATGATAAGAATAATTTTTGGTGAACAGTAACTTTTTACTTTTATTTATCACGGTTAAAAGTAAATAGGGTAATTAATGGTAAAAATGATATTATTATTACCCTAAAACATGTCCTAATTCTATTGGATAAGTATGATTCGACCAAAAAAAAACTTAGGAATAAAATATCAACCTCTTTGGTCCACTTGGATTAGATTAGGACATTTATTATTATTTGATTCAAAGAAGAGTTAAAAGAGTTAAAATCAAAGTTTAATAACTAATTTTTTTAATATAGGGTTATACATAAGATAAATTCGATTATAAATATTCATTAGAATGATAAAACTATTTCCTACATAATTGTATTTTATTTATAATTTTTAGATATTAAATAATTTAATTTAGTTATGACACAATGGTGATGCAGTAATTACCTAATTAATGAAATATTAAACTAATTAATATTTTAAATATCCAAATAAATGTAATTTGAGAATTTTTAGGAATTAAAATAATTTTAAAAGTTAATATGACATGTTAGGATTGATTAAATGAATTTATTTCTAATTAATAAAGTTTTTAGAACTTTAAAAAAATCAATTATTAAATAGTGTCAAAATTGACTTAAAAGAGTATTTAAAACAAATATAATATTATTAATTGATATTCTATTACTAAAAATCTAAGGTTTGGCTAAATTACTTATATAAGGTTATATATATTAATAATGAACCACTTGGGGTTCAATTTTCTTGTTATTGTATGTTATTAACCATATAAAATAAAGATATAAAGAGACATGGTAAATTTCAAACTATTTAACTAAGAGTTAAATATAAATGATAAGGTTAATATAGTGACGAAAACCTTTCTAAAATATATTGGTTGAAAGGATTTTGACCCATACCCACCTTATCCTCGAAATAATTCAATTTGGAGCCATTATAAACTGAATATGAATTTATTTTAAAATAATATTTTATGTTCTTCCTAAGGTCCCCCTCACCCCTCTTATAAAAGGGAACTCCCCCTTCTCTCAAATTCATACCTTCAAATCCTTTTGGTTCGACCATAATCTTCCCAAACACCCTCTAAAGAGTCCTCCCGTAATCCTAGAGTCCTTAATTTAGTTATAAATCCAACCTAAGGAGCTCTTTTGATCAAATCAAAAGGAAGAACCCAAAGAAGAGGTAAAAATCTCACCACCTCTTTCAAGTTCCTTTCTTCTTCCACTTCATTTTTCTTTGTTGTTTCAATTCTAAAATAATAAATCCAATATCTTATATATACTGTGATGTTATTATAAATATTTTACAAAAAAATTCATTATTCTATCCATCCCTTGAATGAAATATCACCATACATGCGTACGTACGACTTACCATCTCCACGTCGTGGGGTAATTGTTATTCAATACATTATTAATTTGATGGGAATAATAATGATGTGTAATTAAAGTAAATAATAAATATAACACGATAATTATTCTATATATATGATACATGATCCAATTATATATTATTTTAATATCAAAAGAATGATATTGTCGCTCGTGCGTACGTACGGACTACCGTCTCCACGAACGCGATGAGATTCATTCCCCATCATATCAATTCAAGACTAATTTTCATTTGATGATTAAAAATAATGTTTAAGTACTTGATATAATTCTGTATATGAATAAGATACATCCTATGGATAACAAACACGACTTATGTAACAAAACATATAAAAGTAAATGAGTAAGTGTACACCCAAAAATATGATAAAACTAAAATATTATTAACAAAGCAACTTTAAAAGATCATATATGATATCATATTTATGTATATTATTCTTGTATTATTTAATAACAATGATTTAAATATTATAAAGAATTTTAACCTACCCTCGACCAATGAAAAGTACAAGGTAAGTGTTAATTCTACAATCTCTTCATTAGCTGAGGTTGCTTATACGTAATTATCTACTCGGACCTCTTTATCATCCACATCCATGTTTCTTTAAAAATGTATTTCAAAAAATTTTGACTATTTACTAGACAATGGTTAAAGTAATTTACACACTTATGTGTTTTGAAAGGAATCTTTCCGTTGTTTTCCAAACAAGGTACTTTTTGACCTTTTCGACAAATTTAAGGTAAGAATATTTTTTAACTTATACTGCGGGTTCAGCTATTTTCCGCCGTTATAACATCATCAAAGCTTTCCTTACAATATTATAAGAATATTTTCAAGTTAAATCTTTTATTTATAATTATGTTAATCTTAAATTATTTCAAAATATAAATAGATATTTCTCCAAAAATGGTTTTGATTTCATCTATGTCATCATCCTTTGATGGATTTTAAGATTATTTGAAGTTGATTTATTATGATACAAAACTTCCATATTTTATTGAAGGTTTTGTGATATGTTTGACTGTGTATGTGCTATTTTTATACCATTAATGGTTTATGGTTAAAGTATTGACATTTCTTATGCTAGTTTTAATACGAATTATTATGATATGTTTAAACCTTTTCATATGTGGAATGTATTGGACTTAGTAAGTGACGGGTGGAGCCCACTATAGCTCCTCGATGCATCAGTAGGTATGATGAGACAACTAGTTGTGGAATTGGCTGAGGACCTTTCCCATTTTGTCATATGGTTTTGGCCGAGGCCCTAATCATTTTTAGACGTCTTGGCCGAGGCCTTGAAAAAATGTTTCATAATGTCTGACATTATCCATTTCCTCATTATGAAAATAATATTGATGGTTAATGTGGTCATTCGACTAGTAGAATACCAATGATTATGTTTTATTATTGAATTATTTACTCAGATCATGTGGTTTCAATTATTCACCATGATTAATATTTATGTTATCTTACATTGTATTGCTTACCCTTATCGGAGAGTTTGATCTTACCCCTTTCTTATGTTTCATTTTCCCAGGATATGAAGAAGTTAGTTATGAATTACTTTCAGGCATTATTTAGGAGGCTTGGATGTTTCTAATGGAATAAATTCGTGTTGTATTTATTTTCAAGTTGTAAAGTTGAACATATGTCTGAATCTTGTTTCCAATAATATTAAAATGATCGGTCTTTTGAGACATGATTTCCTTGTGATCATGCCAATGTTATGTAATAACGCACCGACTCTAGGTAACCGGGGTCAGGGTATTATAGTTGGTTTTAGAGGAAGTTTAGTACAAACATTGGAAACTAGATTTAAATAAACTCTGATTAGAGAACACATCCCTAAGATAGACTTTGAGGATTAGTATATAAGAACTTCCAAGAATTTTGGTATTGTAAATATTTTGTGATTTTTCCGAGAAATACATCCATGTCTAGATACGATTAGGTAAAGGCATCTCTAACACAGATGTACCTAGGGGTAAAACCCGAAAACACCACTTTGAGCTAGACTCGAATGGGAAATGGTGCATGACAACGGGCCTTGATGCACTCTTGGTTACGACGCTCTCAGGGGATATGCTTAGGATAATTCTCCTTTTCTTTACAAACCATTATGAATGGTTTATGAGTATATAGTTGCTCAAAGAAAACATTTTTATGATTATGGATTATATCGATAAACTGTTCAATTTATGTTATGTATTTTACATGTTTGGATTTATGTATTGAAAGTCATAAACTAATCTAGAGTATGCCATTGTTTAGAAATGGTGCCTAGTGGAAGGAATGGAAACTGTATCAAATCACGAACTCCTTGTAGGGATTTCCCTCCTTCTAAAGATAATTATAGTGGAGATGGTGATGCAACTGGTGCTGATCAGCTAGTCACTATACTGGGACAACTCACTCAGGTTATGAATAATAACCTTACTCGTATATAGCACCCTGATCCGTACTGTGTAGGATCAATGTTAGATCGCTTCATGAGGCAACAACCCCCGACATTCAATGGGGGTACAAATATACTAGTAGATGAGAAATGGATAAATTTTTTTGGGAAAATATTCCACGCCTTGGGGAGTAGTAAAAGGGAAAAAGTTATCCTGGAAGTTTACCGCCTCACTGGAGATGCTGATCAATGGTGGTCATTGATTCGAAACACGAAGGAATATGATGAAGTATAAAATATGGAATGGAGTGATTTTGAAGAAATTTTCTTAGAAAAATACCTTCCTCATGACCATCGAGCGAATATGGAAAGATAATTTATAAGTCTGAGGCAAAATGAGGATGAGAACGTCGCAAAGTATGAAGCTAACTTTACAAGGTTAGTGAGGCATATAGCAGATTATATACGTAACCCAATAAGTATGATTGATCATTTCTTTGATGGGTTAAAAACATTTCTCCGTCAAGAATTAGTATCACAATCCTTCTCATCATACGAAGATATTGCCTCGTGTGCTATCAAGAAAGAAAAGGAATTCTCTAAGTCTTATGACTTTAAATCAAAGCTAGAGAAGAAGAGATATACTGTACAATATGGGAAAGGAAATAAGGAAATAGTGAATAAGGGAAGAATTGAGTTTTCTCCCTGTGATAACTGTGGAAGGAATCACCCTAGTGCCTGTATAAAAGGAGAAGGAGTATGCTACAAATGTGGACAAAAAGGTCATCTAGCTGGTGATTGTAAGGGAAAGAAAGATGCTACCAATGTTAAATGCTACAATTTCAAGGATATGGGAAATTATACAAATGAATTTCCTAAGCGTCAGTGAAACTTACCTCAGAAAAGGCCAAGGGATCAAGGCCAAGATTATGCTATCACTACTGCTGAGGTAGAAGCTCCGAAAGACATGGTGGCAGGTAATTTAATGGTTTCAAGTTTATAAAATGCTTTATTTTATTCTGGATCATCGCATTGTTTCATATCTTCCCAGTTTACTAAAAAAATTAGATATTTCCAATTTGATTTAACAAGGGAGTTGTTAGTTAAAACTCCTAAGGGAAGTATCATTGAAACAAAGTTTTGTGAATCAGTCCCCATTAGAGAACATAAATGTTCTTTATCTGCTGATATCATCATCATACCCATGATTTAATTTGATATAATCCTAGGTATGGATTGGATTTCAGACCATGATTCAAAGATTTATTTTAAGAAGAAGGAGGTTATGATTTTTTATGATGATGATAATGAACACCTTATATTTAGAACATAATCATCACCACCTGATTCTTATCTAGATCCACCCCCAGTAGCTCAACTAAATTTAATTATTATGGAGGAGGAGAATTAAATAACTATGGCTGAGGAAAGGAATGTTCAAATAGAAGATGTACCTATTGTGAAAGAATATGTAGATGTGTTTCTGGAAGATTTACCTAGACATCCTCCAGAATGAGAAATTGAGTTTTCCATTGATTTAATTCCTGGTTCAAGGCCTATATCGAAGACCCCGTAGAGAATGGCCAATATGGAATTAGTTGAAGTAAAGAAACAACTAGAGTAATTTAGTAATTAGGGATTTGTTCTCCCTAATGTTTCTCCATGGGGGTCCCCTGTCCTTTTTGTTATGAAGAAAGATGGATCTATGATGTTATGTATCGACTCTAGGGAAATCAATGCTATAAAAATAAATAAAAAAGTATCCCCTACCTCGCATTGATGATTTATTTGATAAACTACATGGAGCTCAATACTTTTCAAATATTGACCTTCGATCTGGATACCATCAGTTGTTTGTGAAGAAGGATGACATTCTGAAGACAACATTTCGAACTAGGTATGGGCATTATGAGTTTACAGTAATGGCTTTTGGGATGACTAATGCACCCTCTGTTTTCATGGATATAATAAAAAGAGTTTTCAATGAATATCTTTATGACTTTATAGTGGTATATATTGATGATATCTTGTTATAATCCAAAATCTACAAAGATCATGAAAATCACTTGCGCATTATATTGAAGACTCCGAGAAGACATGAATTATATGGGAAGTATAGCAAGTGTGAATTATGGATTCTGGAGATTTCTTTTCTTGGCCATATTCTCTCTAAGGATGGAATCACTGTTGATCCTTCTAAGAAAAGAGTAATCCAAGAATGGACAACACCAATGAGTATAACCGATGTATGCAGTTTTATTGGTTTAGCAGGTTATTCTCGACGTTTCGTCCAGAATTTTGCCCAGTTGGTTCACCCATTAATCAAGCTCACACATAATGAGGTTAAATCTATTTGGAAAAAAGAGTGTAAAGAATTTTTTGAATAACAGAAGAAAATATTAGTCAATGGTCCTATATTGACTCTACCATCGGGGAATGATGGGTTTGTTATTTATAGTGATGGTTCAAAGAAAGGACTTGGTTGTGTTCTTATGTAGAATGATCGAGTTATTACCTATGCATCACAATAGCTGAAAATAATGAGAAAAAATATCCTACTCATGATATTGAGTTAGTAGCCGTAATATTTTATTTGAAGATTTGGAGACATTATCTCTATGGTAAAAAATGTGAGATTTATACTGATCACAAGAGTTTGAAGTATATTTTCTCCCAGAAAGAACACAACATGAGGAAAAGGTGATGGATTGAACTACTTAAGGATTATTATTGCATGATACACTACCACCAGAGGAAGGAAAATAAGATGGAAGATGCTTTGAGCAGAAAGGATCATGGAGTTTTGAACAACATGAGAATTGAAAGGGATCCTATTTTCATGGATCTACTGAAGATGGACATGGGAAGAACCATGGAAGGTGAAACATCAATTATTTTTCAAATGGTTTCCAAACCATCTTTACTAGAAAGGATTAAGAGTTCTCAGACCGATGATGAAGAGTTTCAAAAAATATTTAAAGCTGTGAGTGATGGGAGATTGAGAGACTTTGTGTATGAAGATGAAATTTTGAAATTTGGGAAGGGACATTGTGTTCCCAATATACCTGATCTAAAAAGAGAGTTATTGGATGATGATCATAGTTCCAATTTCTCTATACACCCTGGGAGCACCAAAATGTATGGAGATTTGAAGGAACATTTTTGGTGGGACAACATGAATAGGGAAATTGCTGATTTTCTTTCAAGATGTATGGTTTGTCAACAAGTGAAAGCTGGAAGGCAACATCCTGGAGGATTATTGAAACCTCTTCCCATACCTGAGTGGAAATGGGATAATATTACTATGGAATTTTTCATGGGACTACCAAAGACTCCTAGAAGGAACGATGCAATATGGGTCATTGTTGATCGTCTTACCAAGTCAGCATATTTTCTTACTATAAGGGAGGATTTACCACTTGAACGTCTAGAAAGACTATATATTAATGAAGTTGTGAAACTTCATGGAGTACCCCTATCAATTATTTATGATTGTGATCCATGTTTTACATCATGATTTGGGAATAGGCTTCAAAAATCCCAGGATACTGCGCTTCATTTGAGCACTGCCTACCACCCCCAAACTAATGGACAATCAAAAAAAAACTATTCAAACTTTAGAAGACATGTCGATATCCTGCTGACTTGACTTTCATGGTATATGGGATCAATATTTACCTATGGTAGAATTTTCCTATAACAATATCTTCCATTCGAGTATTCAAATGGCACCATATGAAGCGTTTTATAGAAAGAGATGTCACACACCAACCTGTTGGGATGATGTTGGTGAAAGAAAACTCATAGGCCCAGAACCGGTGGAGGAAACAATGGAAAAGGTGAAGGTAATCCAAAACCACATTAAAGAATCTCAAAGTAGGCAAAAGAGATATGCGGATAACCGAAGGAAGGATTTGGAATTTCAGGTAGGAGATCATGTTTTCTTGAAGGTATCACCATGGATGGGTGTTATATGTTTCAGTAAGAAGGGAAAATTGAGTCCCAAGTACATCAGACCCTTTGAAATTCAAGAACAAATTGGGGCTGTAGCTTATCATTTTGCAATGCCGCCAAATCTCTCCAAAGTTCATGATGTGTTCCATGTATCACTAATAAGAAAATACTTGCCTGATCCAACGCATGTACTCACCTATGAGAAATTAGAACTGGAACCCGATCTGTCTTATTGAAAAAAACTTGTCAAGATTCTTGATACTAGAGAACAAGTGTTGAGAAATCATACGACTCGTCTGGTAAAAGTTCTATGGAGAAACCATAAGATAGAAGAGGCAACATAGGAACCTAAGGAACTTATGATGAAGAACCACCCGAGTCTTTTTATGCAGTAATATCTAGGAAATTTTGAGGAAGAAATTATTTGAAGGAGGGGAGAATGTAACACCCCAAGTTTCCACAATATGCTTCTCTTTGACTAATACAGTAGCGTGTGTTGTACGCAACTATGAGTTCTAACCCACACCACAACCAATCAAACTAGCCATTATGAATAGTAATACCCACATTTTGAAATTTATAAATTTTATCATTCAAAATGGACTTTATTTTTGGATTCTAAATATCGAAATTATTCTAGGGTGAATTTTTTGTATTTTTCTAAAAACTTTCAATTTTTGATTAATAGTGAAAAAACACTGAGTTATAGTTTAAAACCAAATTTTTATTTAAATAATTATTTATTTTATTAAAAACTATTTTAGGTCAAAATAGACACATAATACCTATATAAGTTTAATGTAATTCATTTGAGTCAGTTTATAATAATTTTAGATATATAAAAATTTTATTGAACTTTTCATCGTCTTTTACCAATCTCCTAGGGGAATTTCCAAATTCACATAAAACATAATTTTACCGCTTCTGTGAGTGGAATTTAGAAAATTATAGAGAAATGGTGAATATAAAGGAGTAAAATGTGGTTCAATAAGATAAAAATAATTTTTGGTGAATAGTAACTTTTTACTTTTACTTACCACAGTTAAAAGTAAATAGGGTAATTAAAGGTAAAAATGATATTATTATTACCCTAACACATGTACTAAATCTATTGGATAAGTATTATTCGACCAAAAGAAACCTTAGGAATAAAATATCAACCACTTTGGTCCACTTATATTATATTAGGACATTTATTATTATTTAATTCAAAGAAGAGTTAAAAGAGTTAAAATAAATGTTTAATAACTAAAACATTTTTAATATAGAGTTATACATAAGCTAAATTAGATTATAAATATTAATTATAAATATAAAAATATTTCCTATATAATGGTATTTTATTTATAATTTCTAGACATTAAATAATGTAATTTATTTATGACACAATGGTGATGCAGTAATTACATAATTAATGAAATATTAAAATCATTGATATTATAAATATCCAAATAAATGTAATTTGAGAATTTTTATGAATTCCAATAATTTTATAGGTTAATATAACATGTTAGTATTGATTAAATTAATTTATTTCGAATTAATAAATTTTCTATAACTTTAACAAAAATCAATTATTAAATAGTGTCAAAATTGACATAATAGAGTATTTAAAACAAATATTATATTATTAATTGATATTATATTCCTAAAAATCTAAAGTTTGGACAAATGACTTAGATAATAATCTATATATATGAATAATTAACCACTAGGGGTTCTCTTGTCTTGTTATAGTGAGTTTATAAACCATATAATATAAAAATACAAAGAGACATGGTAAATGTCAAACTATTTTACTAAAACTTAAATATAAATGATAAGGTCAATATAGTGACCCTAACCTGTCAAAAATCTATTGGTTGAAAGGATTTAGAACCATCCCCACCTTAGTCACTAAATAAGCCACTTTAGAGCCATTATAAACTGAATATGAATTTATTATAAAATAATATTTTAAGTTTTTCCTAAGGTTCCCCTCACCCCTATTATAAAAGGGCACTCCCCCTTCTCTCAAATTCATACCTTCAAAGCCTTTTGGTTCTTCCAAACTCTACCCAAATACCCTCTAAACAGTCCACACTTCATCCTAGATGCATTCCTTTACTCATAATTCCAACTTAAGGAGCTCTTTTGATCAAATCAAAAGGAAGAACCCTAAGAAGAGGTAAAAATCTCACCACCTCTTTCAAGTTTCTTTCTTCATTCCACTTAATTTTTCTTTGTTGTTTCTATTCTAAAATAATAACTACAGTATCTTCTATATAATATGATTTTATTATAAATATGGTACAACTAAATTCATTATTCTATCCATCCCTTGAATGACATGTCACCATACGTGCGTACGTATGACTTACCGTCTCCACGTCGTGGTGTAATTGTTATTCAATATATTATTATTTGGATAGGTATAATAATGATGTGTAATTCATGTAAATAATAAATAAAACATGGTAATTATTCTATATATATGATAGAACATCCAATTATATATTATTTTAATATCAAAATAATGATATTGTCGCTCGTGCATACATACGGACTACCGTCTCCACGAACACGATGAGATTCATTCCCCATCATATCCATTCAAGAATAATATTCATTTGATGATTAAATATAATGTTTAAGGACTTGATATCATTCTTTATATTAATAAGATACAACCTATCGATAACAAACATGACTTATTTTAGAAAACAAATAAAATAAAATGAGTAAGTGAACACTCGAAACGACGATAATACTAAAATATTATTAACAATGAAATATTAAAAGATATTATATGAAATCATATTTATATATATGATTCTTCTATAATTTTATAAAAATTATTTAACTATTATACATGAGGTTAACCTACCATCGACCAATGAAAAGTACAAGGTAAGGGTTAATTCTACAATCTCTTCGTTATCCAAGGTTGTTTATATGTAATTATCCACTAGGACCTCTTTATCATCCACATTCATGTTTCTTAAAAATGTATTTCAAAAAATTTTAACTATTTACTAGACAATGGTTAAAGTCATTTATACCCTTATTTTTCTTGAAAGGAATCTTTCTGTCATTTTCCAAACAAGGTACTTTTTGTCCTTTTCGACAAATTTATGGTAACAATGTTTTTTTAACTTATACTGCGGGTGAGACTATTTTACGTCGTTATAATATCATCAAATATTAACTTACAAGATTCTAAGAATATTTTCAAGATAAATTTTTTATTTATAATTATGCTACTCTCAAATGATTTCAAAATATAAAGAGATATTTCTCTAAAAAGGGTTTTTATTTCATCTATGTCAACATCCTTTGATGGATTTTAAGTTTATTTGAAGTTAGTTTATTATGATACAAAACTTCCATATTGTATTGAAGTTTTTGTGATATGTTTGACTATGTATGTGATATTTTTATACCATTCATGGTTTATGGATGAAGTATTTACTTTTCATATGCTAGTTTTAATAAGAATGTTTATGATTTGTTTAAACCTTTTCATATGAGGAATGTATTGGACTTAGTAAGTGACGGGTGGAGCCTACTATAGCCCCTCGATGCATCGGTAAGTCTCATGATACAACTAGACATGGAATTGGCCTACGCCCTTTCCCATTTTGATATATGGTTTTGGCCGAGGCCTTAATCATTTTTAGACGTCTTGGCCAAGGCCTTGAAAAAATGTTTCAGAATGTCTGGTATTATACATTTCCTTATTATGAAAATTGTATTGATGGTTCATTGGTCATTTGACTAGTAGAATACCAATGATTATGTTTTATTATGGAATTTTTTACTCATATAATATTCCTAACATAAATGTATTCATGTTTATTATTGGTAAAGGCATGTGGTTTCAATTATTCACCATGCTTAATATTTATGTTATCTTCCGCTGTATTGCTTTCCCTTACTGAGCGTTTGAGCTCACCCCTTTCTTATGTTTCATTTTCCTAGGACATGAAGAAGTTAGTTATGAGTGAATTTAAGGCATTACTTAGGAGGATTGGATATTTCCAATGGAATAAATTCATGTTGTATTTTTTTTTTCATGTTGTAAAGTTGATCTTATGTATGGATCTTGTTTCCAATAATACTAAACTGATCGGTCTTTCGAGACATGATTTCCATGTGATCATTCCAACGTTATGTAATAATGCACCGACTCTGGGTAATAAGGGTCAGGGCGTTATATACAAGACCTGTTATCAAAACCAAAAGGCCAAAATCAAAGGCCTTAAGGAGGATTTGAAGGAGAAGAGATCAAGAGGTAAGAATCATCATTCATTTTCAAGTGTTTTCTTTTCAAATATTTATTTTCTTATACTGTCTTCCCCTCTCATTATATAGGAGGTATTAAATCTCTATAATATTATATATTATTTATGTTATCATGTTTATTTAAAAAATTCATCACCATTCTTCTAATCATCTTCCTCTTATACTAAAATAACAGAAACACCGTTCGTGATGTGCCATTTACCAAAATTGTGGATTATGTGCTTTTAATTTCCATTACTTCCTTAAAATATGATCATAAAACCATTTTAATTGATGGAAAAGAATGTAAAGTTTGTTATGTAACCTATTTTATATTATTTAATGATATTCTATTAATGAAATTAAATTATATAATGAAACAAGTTCATGAATATCGAGCAACCCCAAAAAATGATCTAAACAAATATCATTAATATATCATATAATGATTCACCATCATATGTGATAAAAAATGATTTATGGAATCATTATATATTCTATTAACACATTAATACCATTTCATTAAAGTTATATAGTTTCATTTCCTTATGATAAGAAAATCAAATACAAACCATCCACAGAAATCATGTAAAGAACGCACCCGAAACAAGGAAATGAGCAAAATACTAATAGTTAAAGGATGAAATGATGTTATCAAATAATCATATTAGGTGTTATAAACATGGAAATTTTTATTTAAAATACTAATATCACTCTTTTAACTGTTATACAAAAGTTTTAAACAAGTTTTAAGTATGAAAAACCCAAGGTAAGGGAATTCTTAACCCAATTTCAATTCTTTGTGTTAACCTTATACTTCATTAATTATATAGTTTAAAAATCATTTTTGTGATGAATTTTTGTTTTTATTATGTTTATTAAGTGTATCTACATTCTATACACATATTCCTTTCATTATATTGATTCTCATATCAATTATATATTATTTGTTAGTGATTATTTTTATAAAATCCTCTTTTAATCTTCTAGTTTTACAAAATTCAAAGTGAATATTTTTATTCATGCATTCTTGTTTGATGATTATGTTATATTTTTTGGGAATTTTTTATAATTAATGGTGGTACCTATACCTCCCTACAATGCATTGGGTATGTGTATGTTGGAGGTCAATTTTATGGTTACTCCATGTGAAGCTGCGATGGTTAGACCATAAGGTAGCCGTGAGGGTTACATTGTAAGGTATCCATGAGAGTTACAAATAATAAGGTCGCCCTAAGGGTTAAAATATAAGTAATTAATTCACCAAGACATGTTTATGGTTTTATTTATGTTCTTTATGTTTTTCAAAAATCTCATGGGAATCTATAGTTTCACAATGTAAGTATATATGGGTGACAAGTATGTATTATTGAAAACAATTTCTTATGTTCATGGAATAATGTTTTATTTTCCCTCTTTCTATATCCATTACGGAGATTATTTTCTGATCCAAAAATTTTGAATTATTTTCACTGGTTATAAGGATGTGTAAGTAAAATATGTAATCCATGTTAAGTTATGAATATTTTTTTAAAGAAATCGTGTTTTATTTGAAAAGTTTTATATTTTTGAAGAAATGAATACAGTTTTTACGGTATAAAATCTATATTAATGTGGAATGTTATGAATTTATTATGTACCAATTATCTAAATATCTAAACTTGAAAAGATCCTTAATGTTAAAGGAATTGATTTCTTAACTAAATTCAAGATTATGTAATGTTATAAGGTCAGATAATTATAGTTGGTATCAGAGGGAGGTTTAGATAAATTTATGTGTTATGATGATGTTAATAGAATAACGTAATTGTTTTTACTCTATGTTTAATTTGAAACGATATATCATATAAATATTAACATGTTTCTTCAAATATTATATTTTTGTTCCGAATTTTGTTCCAAAGAAGAAACATGAAATCTGAAGTGGAGAGGCATTGACAGAACAATATCCTTCCAAATCTGCCATCTGGAATAGTAGGGATTAGAACCAAGAAGTTTTTGATAGTAATTTATTAGTTGATGCATGAACTAAATGGTGGTGTAATCCATGAAATAGAGTAACCAGAGGTACTACAAAGAGCCTAATGATAGTAGAATACTTTATGAGGAAACACCCTCCTGCTTTCAGTAGATCTTTTGACCCAATAGCAGCTGAAAGATGGATTAAATCCCTTGAAAAGATATTTGATATTATGGGATGTTCATATAATCAAAAGGTAAGTCTTAACATTTATAATTTTTAAGGTGAAGCTGACCAGTGGTGGTCAATGGTCAACACTATTAGGGATAGAGATGAGATTGATGCCATAGAGTGGGACGAATTTAAAAGTATTTTCCTTGAAAAATATTTTCCAATGGTGGTGTGAATAAGGATGGAGAAGATATTACATGAATTGAAGATAAAGGATGAAGATTTAGTGAATGAGTATGAAGTGAACTTCACCAACTAGTAAGGTATTCTCCAAATCCTATTCTGGATCTTGATAGAAAAATAAACCGTTTTTACTCAGGATTGATGCCTAGGTATCAAAGGGAATTGCCCTTCTATGAATTCAAAATTTGTGAGAAACTTGTCTAATGTGCTGAGATTGTAGAAATGGTGTTTGGTGATGATAATGTGAAATTTAAAAATAAGGATAATAATAGGTCCAAATGGTAAGTTTTGGGTAAGAATCAATCAAAACAATACGATGGTAAGAAAGTCCAATTTCTAGTTTGTGAAAAGTGTGGAAAAAAGAACCCTGGGGAATGCCTTACCAAAACAGGGAGGGTTTTTCCATGTGGTAAGTTTTTACATATAGCCCAATATTTTAAAAAATATGATCCTAAGGGAAATCCTGATAAGAAAACTGTTAGGTGTTTTAAATGTTGTGAGATGGGTCATCCTGCAAATTCCTGTCCAAAGAAAGATCGGAATGATGAAAAAAATATAGACTATAAGTAAAAACATGCAGTGAGATCATTTGTGACTACGTTATCAGATGTTGGTCCATCCAACAAAGTGGTTTTAGTTACTTTATTTGTTTACTCAGATTTTTCTAGAGTCTTGTTTGATTTGGGGTCTACACATTCCTTTATTTTTGAGTAATTTTCTGCTAAATTAAAAATATCACCTCAAAAAATGTGATAAGAACTTATTGTTAATACACAAGGGGGAAATGTTATATCAAATAGTAATTTTAAGAATCTTATTATTGTTATATGTGGAAATACATAGCCTACAAACCTTGTTGTTTTTACCTTAGTAAATTTTGATGTTATTCTGGGAATGGATTGGATTTTTTTTAGTCATGCTAAGATTGATTATAGATCTAAAGAATTTATTTTTGATAAAGAATTTCATTTTATATATAAGAATGAACCCATACAATTGATAACATATTCGTAAGCTGAGAAATTGTTGAAATATAGAAATGAAAGTTATCTTGCTCATATTTTTGAAAACATGGTAACTATTTAGATTGATAAAGTTTTAGTGGTAAATGAATATCTTGATGTGTTTCCTGATGGTTACCCAGTTTCATACATGATTAGGAAGTCTAATTCAAAACTGACTTAGTTCATGATAGTAAGACAATTTTAAAACCCCCTTACCAAATGGCTCAATTGGAACTTTTAGATTTGAAAAATCAATTGCAGTATTTTCTTGATAGAGGATTAATTATTCTTAGAACTTCACCATGGGGTGATTTTATTTTGTTATTTAAAAAGAAATATGGTTCAATGAGACTTTTCATTGATTATAGATCCTTGAATAACATCAATATTAAAAAAAATTATCCTCTGCGTCATATCGATGATTTGTTTGGTCACCTCTAATAAGCTTAGTAGTTTTCCAAGATTGAGTTGATATATGGATACCATCAGCTAAAGGTAAAGGAGGATGACATACCAAAAACAACTTTTCATACTAGATATGGGCATTATGAATTTTTTGTTATGCCATTTGGGTTAACTAATGAACCTAATGTATTCATGAATCTTATGAATAGAATATTCCATGAGTTCTGGGATAAGTTTGTTGTCATGTTTATTGATGAAATTCTGGTATTTTATAAGAGTAAAGAGGAGCATGAAAAACATCTAAGAGTTGTTTTGAAAACCTTAAAGGAAATGAAACTATATGGAAAATTTAGCAAGTGTGATTTTTGGTTGCATTAGTTTTTTGGGAACATTTTAAATAAGGATAGAATAACAGTTGATCCTGATGAAACTATTGTGGTATATAAATGTCCAAGACCTACAATTGTTACAAAGATTAATAGTTTTCTTGGATTAGTAGGTTATTACTGATGATTTTATAAAAACTTTTCATGGTTATCTATACCTATAACTAAGTTAACACAAAGGGGTTAAATTTGTTTGTAAAGAAGAATTTGATGTTGGTTTTTAGGAACTGAAGAAGATATTGGTGAATGCTCTAGTTTTGGACTTGCATTCTTAAAACGGTGAGTTTTTCATCTACAATGATGCTTCATTGAAGGTACTTGGTTATTTTCTAATGCAAAATGATCCATTCATTGATAATGCTTCAAGAAAACTGAAACCTCATGAGTTAAATTATCCAACACATGATTTGGAATTGGAAGACATGGTTTTTTTCTTTAAAATTTTAGAGGCATCATTTATATGAAGCCAAAAGTCAAATTTATACTCACCATAAATGTATGAAGAATATATTCAATCAGAACTAATTAAACATGTGGTAGTGAAGATGAATTGAATTGATAAAAGTTTATGATTTCACGATCAATTACCATCCTAAAAAAGAAAACAATGTGGTATATGCCTTGAGTTGAAAACATCATGAATCGTTAGCCATGTCACATTTCGAACATGATTCCATGATTAATGATTTGATGAATTTTGTATTAGAAGTTGTTGGTGAAGGAAATAAATCTATTATGTTTTATGTTTCAGTGGATTCATAATTATCAGATAGAATTAAGCAAGTATAGAAGGAATATATTGAGCTACAAAAAAGGTAGAATTTGTTTAAATGGGTATGTTTCAAGAATTTAACCTTGATAAAGATTGTTTTTTGATATTTTGAAAAATATTGTGTGTGCCTTGTGACTACTATTTGAAGAAATATTTTTGTGTGTGAAGCTGATAGTTCTCCATTTTCAGTTCATCCTGGTAGTACCAAGATGTACACAAACCTTCAAGAGTATTATTAGTGGGATGGAATGAAAAGAGATATTGCAGATTTTACCGTGAAATGTTTGATATGTCAATTGGTTAAATCAAAGCAGTGGTTACATATGGGTATGCTTCAACCACTTCAAGTATCCTAGTGGAAATGTGAGAATATATCCGTGGAATTTTCTATGGGACTACCAAAGACTTCTCAAGGTAACAATGCAATTTGGGTTATTTTTGATCGGCTGACTAAATATTCACATTTTATCTCTATTTGAGATACATTGTATTTGGATAAGAATTATCTACTATAACTTAAAGATATTTTCTTATTACATGGAGTTGTTATTTCTATTGTATTTGACTAGGATCCAAGGTTCACTTCTAATTTTGGGAAGGTCCTTCAGAAGTCGTTGGGAAGTGATTTAAATTTCAGTATGACTTATCATCATCAATCAGATGGGTAGTCAAAATGAATTAATTATACTTTGGAGGATATGATTCATGATTTTTTGATGGACTACTGGGGATGTTGGGATCAACATATTTATTTATTTGAGTTTTCTTATAATAATATTTTCATTCCAATATTAAGATGGCACCTCTTGAGGCATTGTATGTGAAGTGATGTCGAACTCCATCTTTTTGGGATGAATCAGGGAAAGGAAGTTTACGACACAAGAATTACTAGAGGATGTGAATGATAAATTGAAGATGATCTAGTAACAAATGAGGATAGCTCAGAGCATACAAAAATGTTATGAAGACAATAAGAGGAAATAATTTTCTTTTAAGGTAGTTGATCATGTTTTCCTTAGAATCATTCTATGGAAAAGTGTTATGTGTTTTGGTAAGGAATAATAAGTAGATGGTTCATTATACCTTATGAAATCATGGAGAATGTTGGACAAGTCACATACCAAGTAGAGTATTCTCCGAGTTTATCTTAGGTACCCAATTTTTTTCATGTTTTGATGTTGAGAAAGTATGTGCCAAATTCATCTCATGTATTGATTCCAAAAGTAGTTCAATAGGAAGAGAAACTTTCTGATGAAGGGAAAACTAATCATATTCTTAATCAAAGAGAAAAAATATTGTAGAATAAGTTAATCCATCAGGTAAAGGTTTTGTAGAGAAACCTCATGGTTGAAGAAGCAACATGGGAATCTGAAAATTCTATAAGGGAAAGGTACCCTCACTTGTTTAATAAGTAAATAATACTTTGTTGAAGCAATTTCCAAATGGTGGGGAGAATTTAACACCACATGGTTTTAAAAATAAACTGAAATACATGAAACTCTTCTTTAAGTATAGAGTTATAACTAGCCTTTAAAGATAATTTTTTCTGCTTCTATGTTTTGAATTTTTAAAAAATGGTCATCTACAATTGTGACTAGTAAGTTATTTCGAGTCTCATGGAACCAACTTGATTTTTGATGAATATTTACATACCCTAATAAATAGTAATATGAATAATAATATGACCCTAATGAATAGTAAATTGTATTATTATTTTATTTACTTAAATCTTTAAGATGATGACATCTTGATTAATTTTTCAAGGTGATATAAAATGAGTTATAGTTTTAAAATTGTTAATTTTTTTAAAGTATGATTTTATATAAAAATTAGATTAATAATATTTAGAAAATTATTTAAAAAAATGGAGTTCATTTTAGTATTCTACATGTTGAAAAATTGTTAGGGTGATTTTTTGGGATTTTTATGAAATTCATGAATTTCAGATGAATAATGAGATACGATTAAATACCGTATATTCAAATTATTAGTTAAATAAACTATTTCTAACATCATGTATGATATAGGCCCACATGGTTCAAAATAAAATGAACCTATTAATATTTTGGGTAACATGAATCAATACTATTCATAGTCTTGAGAAAAAAATATTAAACTAATGATTAAAATAATGGAAAACTCTTCCTCTCCTCCACTATAAACACCACACTCATTCCCCTATTCCTCTCAAACCACTCAAGACTTTAGAATTATCTAATTTCTACAAAATCCCATACCCAAGGATCTTACCTAAATCCAAGACCTCCTATTATCACCAAAATTCCAAAACCAAAGGCCATAATGCGGATCTCAAGGAGAAGAGATCAAGAGGTAACAATCCTCATTCATAGTCCATGTTATTCCTGTTTTTATTTTTATCTGTTTGTTTTATTTTTTTTGTTTTATATTATTTTAATTAAAATATATATGATTTATGGATTGTAAAAATTCATCGTATTTCTTCCCCTCCTCTTCCTATTATTCTAAAGAAACAAAAACACCGTTCGTGATTTGTTGTTTACCAAAATTGTGGATGATGTGCTTTCAATTTCCATTTCTTTCTTAAAATATGATCATAAAACCATTTTAATGGTTGTAAAAAAATTTAATGTGTATTATGAAACCTATTTTATGTTTTGGAATTAAATTATTCACATGAAAATAACTTATATAATGAAACAAGTTCAAGATTATCGGGGAACTGCAAAAAATGATCTAAACAAATATCATTAATGTTTCATCTAATGATTAATCATCACATATGATAAAAAAATGATTTAAGATATAATTTTATATTATTTAAACACATTAATACCTTTTCATTCCATTTTTGTAATTTAATTTCCATCCGACAAGAAAATCAAAAACAAACTAGCCATGTAAATCATGTAAAGAACGAACCAGAAACAATGAAAGGAAAATGATACAAATAATTGAAGAGTGAAATAATTCTATGAAATAATCATATAAGGTGTTATAAACATGAAAATGTTTCTTTAAAATAATTACAACACTCTTTTATCCATTATACAGTATGTTTAAACATGTTTTATGTAAGAGACACTTGGGGTAAGGGAATTCTTAACCCAATTTCCATTATTTGGGTTAACCTTCCACTTCATTAATTATGTGGTTTTAAGATCTTTTTTGTGATGATTTTTTGTTTATATTATGTTTTATTAAGTTTATATATAGTGTATACACATATTAATTTCTTTCTATTGAATCTCATATAAATTATATGTTATTTGTAGGTGAGTTTTTTTTTATATAAAATCCTCTTTTAGACTTCATGTTTTATAAAATTCAATGTGAATGTTTTTATAAATGTATTTTTAATTGATGACTATGTTATGGTTCTTGTTAATTGTTTATGATTAATAGTGGGACCTATAAATCCCTCCAATACATTGGGTATGTGTAAGTTGGAGGTCAGCCTTATGGTTACTCCATGTGTAGCTCTGATGGTTACACCATATGGTAGTCCTGAAAGTAACATTGTAAGGCTTCAGTGAGGGATAAAAATCATAAGGTGGACCTAAGGGTTAAAATATAAGCCATTAATTCCCCAATACACCTTTATGGCTCTATTTATGTACTTTATGTTTTGTGTAAATCTCGTTGGAGTCTCTAGTTTCACAAAGTATGTATTTATTGGTGACAAGTATGTCTTTTTGAAAATGATTTCATACGTTCATAGACTAATTTTTTTATTTTACAATTTTTATATCCCTTAATGAGATTTTTTGATCATCCCAGGTTTTTGAATGATTTTCACAGGTTATAAGGATGTGTGTGATAAAGAAGGAATCCATGTTAAAAGTTATTAATATTTTTCAAAGAAATCAGGTTTTATTTGAAATGTTTTATATTTTAGAAGAAATGAATACAATTTTTATAATAACCAATATGTATAAATATGGGTTTTTATGAATTTGTTATGTCACAATTATCTAAATCTATAAACTTGAAAATATCTTCAATGTGAAATAAAGCGATTTCTTGACTAAATTCAAGCTTATGTAATGCTATAAGGTTGGATCTTTATATTTTTCATATGTCACAAGGGTCCAGATTAGGACATTATAGAACATTATAGGTGTAAGGGTTGAAATATTACCATAAATAGTTATTATACAAGTTTATAGGTCTTTTTTTTCGTTTCATTTTAAACCCCTAGTAAACCGATTTTTACCTTAACCACGATAATTACTTTTTTACTTCATTGAATATTCATTTTGGTCAAAAACTGGGTTAAATTTTTTAGAAATTATAAATTATTTTGATTCCAATTATAGAATCCATTTTTAAAAATTCCATTAACATAAGTGAAAAAATTTAATTTATTATTAATCTTGGAGACACGATAAGAAAGTATGTTTTAAAAGAGAAAAACTTCAACATTTTGAAATGTTTATTTATAAAAAATCAATATGAAATTGAATAAAATGATCTAAATTGGATTAATTGATATAATATTTTTTGTGATTTTAGTTTAAATAAATGAAAAATATAATTTAAATTTATAATTTATTTTAAAAAAGAACCTTTCAAATTAAAATCTAGTATTTTAACTATTCATCAAAAAATAATGCCTTTTGGAAAAAAATAAAAAATTCTCCTTAATAAAATTTTGAAACTATGATTTAAAGAATAATATATGTTTTATCAAATTAATTTTCTAAAATTTCGAAAAAATAATTTTATTATTTGTGTTTAAATGTGTGAAGAAACTTGTTTTTAGAAAAAAATACAGTTTTAAGAGTAAAATTGGATATATTATTATTCATTCTCTTTAAAAACTATAAGGTGAATTTTCAAAATTTTATTGAATATTAAATATATAAATTCAATTAAAATATTTAATAAATATGTATTAGGTTAATTTATTGATATAAAACACACATGTTTTCTCAAAAATAGTTTTTAGTGAAATATTTCCTTTTATTATCAAAATGATTTTATTTTCATTTCTAATTAATTGGTCACTAAAGAAATAATTTTATATGAATGTGTAAAAAATATTTTCATAATTTAGTTAATATTATTAATAACTATTATTACAAAATCTAAGTTTCAATTATTATGTTAAATGATAATATTTTAATAATATGTCACAGTTCATTTAAACTTAGTGTTGTGTGTAATGCCAGGTAAGCTTAGTGTTGCATGTAATGCAAGATAATATTAGTGTTGTATATAAGCCAAGATAAACTTAGTGTTGTGTGTAACTAAAAATTCTAAAATATTAAATTAATCTGATTTCAAAAATAACATCTCGTGGTGTTACAGAATCCATTACGATATTAGAAACATTCAAATAAAAACCCATTTAATGATTTGATTTATAATAAAACATTAAATACAATGAATAATAATAGGATCACGATAATAATATTAAATTTAATTGTATTTAACTGTCTATATAAAACATGGTTTATAATAAGAAATATGTCTCAAGAAATTATATTTGAGATAATAAACCCTCACCTTAATTCCCGACTTCCACTAATGTTCTTGAATCTACTACACAACAAAAAGAAATATATTGATCACATATTTCTCGACCTTATTCATATATTTATAAACTACATTTAAAATTATTATGTATGTTTATATTATTTATTATCAATTTTCAATATCAGGTGTGAGTTATCATGATCATTTTAAACTATTTTACTAATAGTTCTGTTTTTCATTATTATCACGAGTAAAAATACAATTTATCACATCACATTTTTCATGTCAGTTATAAAATAATAGTTCTCAGATAACTTTTAAAATTTTTGGAATAATTTTGTGGATTCATTTTGGTGTTTTCCTTTTTCATGAAACTAGTTTCATTTCTCACGTATGAAATACCTAACACTTCTTTCTTTGATCTCATGGACTCCAATATCACATTACAGTAATTATACAACCTCATGTTTCATCAACCTCATCATTTTACATCATAGATATATATTCTCATCTTTGATGTAAGCCTCACACATTGTCATTTCTCTCTTTTCAATCATTCAATGGTTTGAAATTCCTAAACCTCATTTGTTCGATCTGGTGGACACCAATATAACATTACCATCTTCATACACCCTTCAGTTTCATCAGCCACATCATTTCAAATTCGAATATAGATCTACTAGTCCCTAACTAGCTCTCATGAAGGTTCAAATATTTTTTATAATGTATACCACTTTCATTAATTTTACATTCAATAAATTTTGTAATGGAATCAAATGAAGAACATGAATTCACCTCTAGATTTGACATAAAAATGGCAAAAAGTATATTTCTCATTTTTTTGTAAAATATTTTTGTCTTTATCACCTATAATACTTTGTGTTTTTTGGTCATTTTAAACCAAATATGCAATAATTTATACAAAATAAGAGTTTAAACTCTTTATGAATCTACACACCCTTTTTAGATTTTTTGGGGATTTACTTGGATAAGAATTATTTTTCCACAACCAAGTATTATTGATTATTATATTTTAAATTAATCATTTATTATCATTGATTCAAGAATTAATAAACTATTATTTGAGTAGGAGACAAAAAAAATAATATTCATTCCAAAATGAAATAATGTATCACTGTGTCCAAAAGAAACTTGAGAATAATTTTTTGATACTAATTATCAGTAAAAATTATTTCAACTAGAATAAATCAACCTGGAAAAATGATATTATGTTATTATCAATACTAACATAAGAAACACTCTTACTCGTCTATTGGGATAATATACCTTACTTTTTTATGTTTCTGAACATACATGGTTATATGATTTTTATACTATTATGAGTCACTCTAAAAGTATCTAATACCCAAATGAAAAATATAAATATTGGATATAATGATGAATATCCATGAATTTGAATATTATTCATGTTTATAGTTCAAATAAACGTAATTTTTATTCAATTAAACTTTTTCCCCCTGGGAAACAAATAACATCATGTTTGATACTATCCCTCTTTATCTTTGGTTTCATAGAAAGATAATATAGGAGATCCATTGAATGTGGGATATTCATGGTATTTTCAACCATTACATTCAATTGTTTCCTCATAAAAAAATTTGTTAAATATTTTTATGTATTTATAAACATGGTTATCCTTTCCCAAAATATATTAATGCATTTTCTCCATAATATGTATTATTTAATCATAAATGAAACTATATTAACTAGGTTATAAGGATAATAGAATGGGATTTATTGAAATATCCCATGTCATAGTTCAATTTATTCAAGTTTAGTGTAATGGTTAAATATTTATTTTTATATCTCATCTTAGCATTTAGTATCCACTTTTTTCATATGAGAATAATTATACTTAATTTCTATATTATATATATTGTTTTATGGATATTTTTTTATATTGTTTTATAATTTTATAAGGTTATATTCCTTTAATTTTTAATTTAGAAATTTTTGAAAGGAATCTATTTTTCAATTCCTTTTACATGAATGAATTTTCTCATCAAATTGTTTTATTTTCCCTGTAATGTTTCCCTTATTTTTTTCTAGAATTTTCAATTTCATTTCTATTTAAAATATTTTTTAAATTACTCCCTTTGTAATAAAGGTTAATAAAAAATTTAAATATAACATCTTGTTATTTTTTAGAATAATTTTATAATGCTATTATAATGTAATTTTCATCTACATCCACACCGTTTAATAATTCATATTCTCCACTAGATATATAATCTAATAACACCACCTAAATTATTTTTTAGTATGTATTATAGTATTTTTTTTGGAAACCATTTTTAATTAAATTTATTTATCTTGTGTTCAATATGATCTATTATGGTTATGATTAATTCCCCATCTATGCTCTACAAATATGTAAATTTGATAATTATTTTATGGGTAAATTTATTATATCTGTTCAATGTATTGGAAATATATTTGGGTATTTAGGACCATATTTTGTTTAATGTGGTTAGATATAAAATTTTACCTTCTATTACTTTACTAAAATGATCATTTTTTAATTAATTTTTTGTGAAATGGTTGAGGGTTAAGCTGCCTTTATTGAACATAAAAAAGATATAACCACTTTTCAATGGATAAAGAATATAATAGTAAAATCTACAAGTGATATTTATAGGAAATTGGGTCAATCAATGTTAGTATTTTCTTCCAAAATTTTGTGATTATTCTTTAAGATTTTTTTTACATTTCATTAGAGTTACAATTAATGTAAGATTTTTTTTTCTTCTGACTGTATTAGATTTAACCTCTATCATATATTGATAGAAACTAATACTTCTTCCAATACTTCTATAATTAATCTATTTTATTCAGAATATTCATTCTAGTCAATAATGACCCTATATTATTTTTCAATTTTTTACTATCAATTCAATGAAATATTCACTTGGTATTTTTAGATACTTAGTATCTTTTAAGGATTTTATTTATTTTTTATTTTCTAGTAAGAATCTCTTTTACACTCGATTGATATAACTTTATTTCTATTATTTTTTATTTTATTGTATAATCATTACAATTAACATTCACTTTTATTGCCAATTTTAATAAATTTTTAGACATTATATTCACTATCATTGAAAATTATAGAAAAATTTTACTGATTATTAATACCACAATTCTGTCTTCTTAACTATAATTTAAATAATAAATTATCCCCCCTCAAACTCACTTTTATCACCACTATATATCTTTAATAAGATAATTTTTTTAATATCTATTTTATATAATAAAGAGACAAAGTTGGAACACTACACTTCCAATATATGGTGAATATATTAAATATTTCAATGATTTTTTAGAGTTTTATAAACTAAATGTTCCACATAGTGACATGTTTTTCTTTCCATTTAAGAAATATCTATATATGAAGAAGTTGAAAAGCATGGAGACCAAAGATCTTTTAAATTTTCATGGTTTTAATTAAATTTATGGACCTTGGATTTGGAATGGTGAAACTAGGAAAAATTTCAGTTCTATTGATGATGATGATGTTTTACAAGATGATAAGTCTAATCAAATTGAATAAATGATTCGTGATATTAAAGTAGAGGAAATTTTAAAAGAATCCAAAATTGAGTTAATATATAGTGATGGTGATACCATTTTATTTGGTTCATATGAAATTTATATTTTTATCAATGGTATTACGATTTATTAACATTAAGGTGAAACATGGATGGAGTGAAAATAATTTAATAGAGTTTCTATAATTTTTAAGACATTATTCTTAAAGAAAATGATCTTATAGATTCACATTATAAAATGAAATAAATATTATTCCTGATGGGATTAGGTTACAAGAAAATAAATTTCTTCCCAATTGAATGTGTGCTATATAGGAAGGAATACAAATTTTTTATGGTGTCCTAAATATGGGATGTCACAATATATGATTAAATAAAAATTATAGGGTAATTTAGTAGCTACAAAGATCCCTTATATTAATATTGGTATTTTCCTATTATTACTCTTTTAAGACATTTATTTTTAAATTCAAATAATGAAAAAAGGTAAATATGGAATGAAGATGAGCAGATATGTGATGGAAAATTATAACATCCAACTAAATTACCATAGTGGAAGAAAATTGATCACCTGTTTCCCACATTTATAAATAAAGTAAGAAATATTAGACTTATATAATTAATGGATGTAATGAATCTATATTGATGCCTTAGTATCACACATTGTTCATGATCTATTTTATTGGTAATTTACAACTAATCTCCATAATTTTGTATGAATTGAAAATATTTCATGTTGAGTTTAATGATCCTTAGACCAAAATAGTCCAAAAATGATATTGATGTTTCATTTTCAACATTAATTAATGATTTGAAAATTTAGTGAGAGTAAGGTATTAGGGATTAATATTCTTATAAAATTAAATATTTCAAATTGAATGCTGTGATTATGTTCACTATAAGTGACTTTCCAATATATGGAAGTTTTCTGGATACAATGTTAAGTGGTATAAACCTTGTCTAATATTTGAACAAAATTTATATCATTAACTTTATCATGGTAGAAAAATATTATACATGTCCATGATAGGTTTTTTTCTATGTATCAATCTTATTAAATATTAAAAAATGAATTAAATAGTGAAAAATGATTTTATATTTCTACAAAAACATTACCCATTGATCATTATTTTGAGAGAGAGAAGAAAATTGACGTGACATTCAGAAAGAAGCAAAAATATTATAGTGATTGAAATATTTTGAAGAAGAGGTCAATATTTGTTTAGCTGCTGTATTGGATATATCATGAGGTCAAACATAAAATCGATTTCATGTATGTTGAGAAGAATATCTATGAAAACTAGATTGGAAAATTGTTAGATACTAGCGGAAATAAAAAATATGGGATTAATTAATGATTGGACTTAATATCTATGGGAATATGTTTGGAGTTAGCTCCCACTCCCAATGGAAGGGAAAAATACATGCCCCTACCTTTTCATACATTATAGAAGAGGTATAAAATTATCTTTTATCAGTGTCTTCATGATATCAGAGTTATTCAGGTTTATTCTTTAAATGTAAAAACAATTCTTTAAAGGATTTAAAGTTGACAGGTATGAAATCTCCTGATTTTAACATTGTGATGCTATAGATCCTACCAGTTTGATTTCATGGAATATTTCCCATCCATATTATATGTCTATAATAAATGTGTGTTATTATTTCAATTCAATTTTTAATATGGTGATTTATCGCAATACTTTGAACAATTTGAAGAACGTAGCAGTTTCTATACCTTTTCAATTAGAAATATGTTTTCCTCTTTCATTTTTTAATATAATGGTTTATTTGGTGCAAAAAATAATGCTTTACAGACATGTATATCTATGTTGGATGTATCCTTTTGAAAGATATTTGAATATATTTAAGGGGTATGTTAAGAATCCATATAATCACGAATCCTTCATTATTGAGAAGTATATTTCCAATGGGGATGAGGATTTTTGTATGAGATACTTTTTTATAGTAAATAATATTAGTTTCCTACATCTCACCATAAAGGAATAAATTATGGGGGTAGGGGATCTGTGGCATGAAATTAAAATCATTGACTGGTGAATAGATAAAGAAGTCACATTTATACATCTTGAATAACTTTAATACTACCCATCCATATATAAAATTGCATATTAATGTGTTGAAAGAATGTTATCCAAAGAATAATGATATGTGGATTTTGAATGTGTATACACAACTTTGTTTTCCATGGTTTAAGGAGACTATGATTAGAAGATTAGATTCATCAGAAACATTGGTATGGTTAGTGGGTTGTCCATAATTAAATTTGATAAAATGGTAAGAATATGTAATTAATGGATATACATTTTATATGAAATATTGGGATAATATTAGTGCATTTCATAATAAAAGTGTATTGATATTTTCATAAGAAATACATTTTTTGTGTGTTAGAGAAAAAACCATGTCTATGCATGAAGTAAATATTACAGAGTCATTGAAGAAACATGTGAGGTTGATTACATTAAATTTTATGTTCTAACGTCTAACAAAAAATGGTTTATTAGTAATAATAGTGTTAGAAATGATGAATTTGGAATGAAACTAGATAATCCAAATAGATTGAAATACACAGCTAATCATTTTATCATGGAATCAAATGATTTTTTTTTCTATGTTCTGGATTAATATGATAGGTCATGGTCTATTGTTTTACAATGGAAAAAATTGTATGTTGGTAATATTAAACTTGATAAAGATGTTGAATTATGTGATATCCCTACTTTTATGGAAATATTAAAAGATAATATTGATGAGAACATCATAGACATGGTTTATTCCATAAAATTAATTATGATGATGAAATTTGGGAAAAAATACTTTGGTATATTCATAATATTATAGGTAATATTTTTTTCATTTTGGGTTTACATTTTTAAATCCCATAAAATGATAGATATTTTAATTATATTTTATTTATTAAAACATGTATTATAGCTAAAAAATTAAATTATTTTTCTATATTATTATTTGTAGTTCAAAATGTTTTACCTTACGCAACTTATCTATTAATTGATTTTTATTTAAAAACAATTATTTCAAATCTAATATGTTAAATAAAAGAAAAAATATTTTATAAAATAACATATTCAAAAAATGTTCTTTCTTGATGTAAAGAATGATTTATTAAATTGGATCATTTTTTTCTATTACCCACCATTTTTGGATTTTTTCCCTTCTTTCATGTCTCTTCATCTCCCATTAATTTTTTTAGAATTTTAGTTAACTACTCTAAAAAATATGAAAAAATTGTGGCCAGTTTAGTTTAATTTTTATTGGATCATTTTTGATATATTTAAATAATATTATTTTTGGTCTAAAAAATTGTGTTATGCGTTGGAGGGTTTTTACCATTCACACAAAAATTTTGGAATTTTTTTCATGCATTTATGTCATTTGATCTCTCATAAATGTTTTTATAATTTTAGTTAACTATAAAAAATATTAATAAAAACGACTTTCATTTAGTTTACTCGTTTTTTTATATATTTTTTAAATATTTTATTTACATTTGTATGTAATTGTTGGATTTTTATATTTTTGTACTAATTTTTTTGTTTTATTTATAGGATAATGAAAAACCAGTCATTGAATCCATTAGATACTTCTAAAGAGGAATGTACACATACCTCTTTGGAGGAATATACACATGACCCTATTGATGATCCTCATCATCCTTCTTTACAAGATTCATCTAATTCCATGAGGGAAAAAAGTGTTTGAGGGTTGGTAAACATGGGATCACACTTTTACCAAAATTATCAATTGTTAGAAGCTAGGACCATTGTATACTAATAGAATTAAAAGATAATGATATTCCAAGTTGTTCAAATTAAAAAGAAATTCAAGACTTTTATAGTAGTGAAAGCTAAAAGAGAAGATAATATTTTGATTAATGATTGGATAAGTGTTTAAAAACTGAAAATATCTTATTTTTAGGTGAGAAGTTTGGTAATCTCTTTTTTTATTATTTAACTTATCTTGAAATGCTTATAGTAATTTATTTTTTCACCATTTTTGTCAGATGAAATTTTATATACCATATACTTTAATATTTACGAAAAGATGTTATCTTTAGATTCTTGGAGATGAATGGATTTTAAACCGACCCGCACATCATATTTAATTTTTGGGCGTTGGAGACATCATAATCCATGTGATATATATCTAGTTATATATGAAGATACATGGAAGAAATCTTCTGAATGTACACAATGAGAATATTTTTTGGTAAGTGAAATTTTACCTTTTATATGTTTTTTCTTATATTAATGATTATATTATTGATTTCTTCATTCTTAATTTATAGAAAGTGAGGAGATATCATTAGGAGATCCAAAAGAAAAATTCATACAGTCGTACTATATTTTGATGAGGGTATACATTATTGGAAGAATAAATGATTGCTAAAAAACATCAAGAACTGAGATTTGAGTCTTAAGGTTTCATAGAGGTTGACCATACTCCCCCTCTCACAAGACTTGAAAAATAGAACAATTATGAGATGATAAAAAAATATACTATCTTATGGAAGAGTCTCTAGTCATAGCTGAGAGGATTGTATGTTTTTTACTTTATATATTTAAGAAAAATCAATTATTTATATATTGTGATTCATTATAGATTTTTTTAAATAATATATACATGATTATATTGAGGATAATAACACATAAGGGGTATTTATAGCTGAGGGTAGGAAGGATATTTTAGCTATAACATTGAGATATCTCAAACACCCAGGATGTGAACAGGGATACCAGACAGTTGTATCAATAAAGAAAGAATTTCAAAATTCTAAAGATTCTTCAATGGAGGATGTTTGTGAAAAGAAAATAGAATCTTTGGAAGATGTAGTTCAGGATATTCATGTGAAAGTGGAGGAACATATCAGAGCATGGGAATAGTTGATGTTTACAGACAAGAAAAAATAGTTTCAGACTATTTATCTCACTCATCCACTTCCACTAAAAGATCCCACTTCTACTTATCCAAATCATACACGTCTGCCTATAGACCCCACTTCTTATCATCCTCCTACACCACTCCTCCATAGATTCATAGGTATTGTGAGTTATATGTTGATGATATAAAACATCATATTGTAGCATATGGGATGATATATTATATTAGTGACACCATTCATCATCCAAAGATAGAGATATTGCCTCATAAGGTCACTGTATATAATATTATAGATAGATATACAAGGATACCATTACCTATAGATAAGAGAATAATATTTGGACAAAGTATCAACCATTTTTTAGTTTAGCCATCTTTAATTGTTTAGAAAATTACCATAGAGTTATGTGTATATTATATATTTTATTTCATTTCACTGTTAAATTTGTTTTATGAATTTATAGTATTTATATTTATTATTTTTTTTATAGGAATACTTTAAATGTAAATAAATAATGTATAGAAAAAAACAAATACAAAGTTTTATAACTTCAAATACAACTTCTACTAGTCATGGTTGATTGTTGTAACACCCTGACCCTAGTTACCCATATTCGGTGCATTATTTTAAAACATTGGCATGATTACAAGGAATCATGTCCCGATGGACTGATCAATTTAGCAGTCTTAAAAAATATATTACATACATAAACACTAAGTTAAATTATAAAATAAAAAACAACAACAACATTGTCTCTATTGACCACATTCATATCCTTTATACTTTCCCTACAAGTCAGTCATAATATATTTCTTCGCATCCTAGGAAAAATAAAACACAAGAAAGGGGAGAGCACAGATGCTCTATAAGGATAAAAACATAGAGGAATCTTTATTAAATAAGCATAAACACTCAAGGAAATGTATAAAACTAAAACAAAAGCCTTTTAAACTTAAACTTCATTATAATATGGAAAATATAAATCAAATAATGCCATTTAATTATTCACATAGATATTCTACTAGTCGAATAATCACATGTAATATCAAAAGCTTATTTCATAATGATGGAATGTTTAATGCCGCACATCATAAACACACACTCAAGACCTCATGCCAAGACTAAAAATAATATTTTATCAAGGCCTTGTGCCAAGACTCTAGTTTGTCTCATGAGACCCACCGATTCATTGAGGAGATATAGCGGGCTCTACCCATCACTTACTAAGTCCAATGCGTTCCTCATACGAAAATGTTGAAACATAACATAAACATTTGTATTAAAACTAGCATACTAAATGTCAATAATTTAACTATAAACCATGAATGGTATAAAATTATAACATCGACAATAAAACATATCATAACTCATTCAATACAATATGGAAGATTTTATTATAATAAATCAACCTCAATCAAGAATAATATCTCGTAAAGGATATTGACAAAGTTGAAAATGATTAGTAAAAATCATTGAGAGATATATCCCTTTTTCATGAATTTATTTAAAAGTCACACAATTTATAAAGGAATTCATTTAAAATATATTTTTTAATCAAATTTCCCCATACCTCTTTGAAACTTTTGAAAGGAATTAACATTTTAAAACATCTATGTCCATATAAATAAATCCTTAATACCATTTGGAAAACATGGAAATTAATGAGAAAGGTTTAGAAGAATAAACCTCTAAAACATTTAAAATGATGTTTTAGTAAAAGATTACCTTAAAATGAATCCATTTGAAAAAAATTTTATGAATCATGGACATGGATAACAAATATGTCCTAATACACATAAAAAATCTCAAATAACAATGAGATTGAGGAATTAACAGTTACCTTGTACTTTTCTTTGGTAGAGGGTACGTTAACCTCCTATATAATAGTTAAATAATTGTTATTAAATTATACAAGAACCAAATACATAAAATGATATCTTATATGATCTTATAATATTGTTTTGTTAATAATATTTTAGTAGTATCATTGTTTCAGGTGTTAAATGATTCGTTTTCCTTTATATGTTTTGTTACATAAGACATTTTTGTTATGGATAGGATTTATTTTATTCATATTCAAAATGATATTAAGTTCTTAAACATTCTTTTTAATAATAAAATGAAAATAATTCTTGATTGGTTACGATGGGTAATGAATCTCATCATGTTCATGGAGACGGTAATTCGTACGTACGCACAGACGCTACTTCCATTTCATTTTTTTATTTTAAAAGGAAATAAAACTAAATGATACATAGGTATATTATTATTCCTGTATAATATAATATTTCTTATAAATTACTTAATTTCATTAACACAATCATTTTCTACATTCCATGTATGGAATGAACGAGTCATATCACTTTGAGGGGACGGTAGTCCGCACTTGCTCAAATGAAATTATCCTATATATACAACATGAAAAGAATAAAGGTATGCTATAAAAGAATATTATATAATATTATAGATAAAATAAATATCAAAAATATCATATATAATTACAGTTCCATCATAATGGCCACCATAAGAGGTGGTAGTAGAAGATTGAACAATCATCATTTCGGGAGCCAGTCGTTTGTCGTCCACAGAAACTTTATGTTCTATACCCATTAGATGGAGGTGTGTGTATGTGTAGTTAAAAATACTTCTCATAAAAAAAACCTAGTATATTTATGATACTAGTTTTTTTATAAAATAATGTAATAAAGAGATTTTATGGGGTTGGAGCAGTAAAATAAAAGAAAAGAACTTAAGAGGATATGTTACCTTTAAATCGGGTAACTTCCTTTGGTTTGAGAAAAAGGCTCCCTGGAAGTGCCTTCTGCCTAAGGTATGGCTTCTAAGAAGAATATAGGGATGTAGGAAAATTAATTTGTCAGAGTTTTGATGAACCAAGGAACTTGAGAGGTGTGAGAAATGGGTTAGAGTTGAGGGCGTTTTATAAGGGGGAGGAGGGGCTCTTTTGCAAAGTTTGAAAATATTATTTCATTATATAATGATTGCCAGTTTTTAAAGGTCCAAAACTCATTAAAGTATAAGATAAATGTATCATGTTAGAAATAAAATTATCCATTATTAATTGTATAGTTTTTAGATATTTTTTTAATTTTTATAATCTCATTTACTTAAATCCTTCATTAATGATGTAAACACTGTATCATTATTGTGTCATAAATAATTTTTTTTAATGTCTAAAAATTATAAAAAAAACTATAATTTGGGAAATCATTTTAGATTTAAAATTAATATATATTTTTGAAAATATAACTTACCCAACCCCTTGTGAAATTTTTTTTATTAAAAGATATTTGTTTATGTCATTTTGTCTTTACATTTAATTATTTAATATAAAGTGTCATTATCACTCTCAAGTGGCTCTGTGTTGTCTAAAAATAGACCCAAGGATTCCTATGGTCAGAAATATATCAACAAATAGGTATAGGACACATTTTAGGTTAATTTAATATTATAATAATAAAATTTTATTACCCTTATTTATCGGATTTCTCCTTTAACCATGGTAAATAAAATATTTACTGAAATAAATATATTAACAATGTCTACAAATAAAATTTACCTATTTATATAATTTAGACCTCCTAATTCCAAATAAAGAATCCATTTTTTCAAATTCAAAACACAGAAGTGGCAGAAATTAATTTAAAATTAATTCCTATTATCAAAACAAAAAGCATGTTTTTATGAAATAATAACTATCAAAATATTGACACTTGTTTATGTCCAGTTTAAATGTGAAATTACATCCTATGACCTAAATTATATTAGATGATAAAAATATAATCTAATGATACTTTAAAACCACTCAAATGTTTAATTTAACACTTTAAATTATTTTGATTAAAAAGTTGTTTTTAATTCAAATTTACTATTTTCACTATTCCTCAAAATATGAAAGTTATCAGAAAGGTACCAAAAATTTATCCAAACTAATTTTTTCTGTCCCTATTCTAAATAATAATTTAATTTTATTAAATTCAATATATAAAAGTGTCAAATATTGGTTTTAAAAAAAGTTTCTCCATTAAAAGGTGGTAAAATTTCATTTTTTGAAAAATACATCATTTATCTGAGAAAATTAATTTTTTATTATATTATGTATATGAGACACATAATATGAATTCTAAAATTACATGGAGTATATAAAATTCCAAATTCAGTTAATATTATTCATAACCACTTTTAAACGGCTAGTTTGGTAAGTCGTGGTGTGCTTGAACTCGGTGTTGCGTGTAGCGCAAGTTATTGAATTTCTTTAAAGAGAAAACATACTTTGAAATATTGGGGTTTTACATTATCACATACTTCAATAAATTTCATCCTCTCAATTTGAAAATTTTCTTTGATGATAAAAGTTTAAAAATAGAAAAATACCTTTGTGAAAAACCCACATCGGAAATCTGGTTAATGAAATTTAGACTTAATAAGTGGGAAAGAGAAATGAAAAAGTCAGCACCAAATTATGATCTCTATTATAAGAACATTGGTGGAAATTAGAGACACATAATTAGAGAAAAAACATATATATTTTTAGGGAGTGATTATGGTCATCAATCCGAAACAAGTGTAAAACTGAGGGCCTCAAAGCCATCAATCTTTGATGATTTTAAATTTCGTTGGTTCCACAAAACATAAGGTATTAGGATAACACATTTTTGGTTTTAAGATCCCTTCTCTAAAGTTTAAGAATTAATTTATTCATAGAACAAGAGGAAAAAATATACTTGACTGGTAGAGTTTCATCCTTCAACTAATTCCTAGCACAGACTCATCTTTCACTCCAAAAGATAATAGAATTCAAAAATATTCTATTTATCTTAATCGTATAGGGCTCAGAAAATAATGAATTTATAATTCATATGTAAAAATATATAAAAAAACTAAATTATAAAAACTAGGACATCACGTAGGCCAATGTTAGGTGATGTACCCTTATCACCCTTCGGTTGTGGGTTCAAGTCTCGTGGCCCTGCCAGATGTGACAGGTTGTCACCAGACCTCTAGGTTGTCCATTTTATGACAATCCAAAAATAATCTTAAGAAATTATTTAACCTTAACAATAGTATCTAATGTCAAACTTAATCTATTTTAACCTTTATACTTATCCACAATACTTCTATCCAAACTCACAGTCCAAAATTTATAAGGAAGGTCACATTATATACATGTGAATACCATCATCGTGTATTCTCTTAAAATGTAGAAATAAAATGAATTTCCAGAAAACCATATTTGAATAGGTATGTACTTCCTTATTACTTATGCACTTCCCCTCTTTCAATTCTCTATACTCTCGGATCCCTCCCCCCGGGTGGAGTGGACGTGGTGATCGAGGATGCCCTTGGTCTCCACTTCTACAGACCCCCATGATGTGTTTCTACTTATTTTTCTTTGAAATAAAAATTTAGTCATTTAGTAGTGGTAGACAATAATATCTAATATAATTTATCCAAATTTATTATCTCTTATTTCAAAATCAATACCACAGTAACAGGGTCATATTAAATTTTATCTTTCCTTCAACCATTTATTTTCCAAAAAGTTTAATTTTCTATTGAGTCTCTTTTCTTGGTACCCCACAATCTCTAATGCTTAATGAAATAGTACTACAATACAATCCTTTTATAATCCATAATTATTATAACCAGTACATCGTGGATACAACAATAAAATGACATAATTATTTAATATCAACACAATAACACTAGTCCTTACTCTTCATATGTGGTAATATCATAACTTTATTATTATCCAACTACATCATCTGCGATATACTCTAATGATTGGGACATTGATTCACGTAGTGTACCAACTCCTTGCAGATGAAGTATTGTACATTTGAATCCTTTTTCTTACCCTTGTAATCATGTTCTTGGTGTCCTTTTTCTCCACACTTATAACAAACTCTCATTAACTTCAAGCATTTACCAAGGTGATTCTTTCCACAATTATCACATATGGGAAAATCCTTCTTTCCCTTATTCCATTTATCTATCTTTCTCTCTACCATCCTTTTCTTCTATGGATTCCCTACGAAGCCATAGGACTCAAAGAATTATTTACATATCTTATTAACACATGATACTATTTTTTCATATGATGATAATACATGGGAGACTATTTTCTTTCTAAATGTTGGCATAATACCATGAATGATATGATCCTTCTTACTCTTTCGATCATGCATTTTGTTGGAGTTATCATTCCTTCTACTAGGTTCCATTTATAAACAATGGAATACACTAGGTTAGTTTATTAATCACAATTCATAATTCCAAAACTTGTAAAATAACTAACGTAAATTTAAAATATTATACATATAATCTATAATCATAAAAAATGTTTTCTTTGAGAAAGTATTTATTCATAAATCCTTCATAATGGCTTGTAAATAAAATGTGAATTATATTAAGTATATACCATGGGAGTGTCGTAATCAAGAGTGTAGAAAAACCCGTTGTTGTGTACCAGGATACCCCAGGTCACGTCTGAAACTCCTTGTCAGAGTTTTCACTATTAGGTACATCTGTGCCAGAGCCACCTCTACCTGATCATATCCCAACAGGGATGTATTTCTTGGAAAATTCACAAAATCTTTACATTACCATAATTCTAGGATGTTCTTCTATAATAATACACAAAGTATATCCTAGGGTAATGTTCTCTAATCATAGTTTTCTCTAAATATAGTTTCCATGGTTATTTATAAACTTATTCAGATACAAACTGTAACACCCCGACCCATGTTACCCAAAGTGGGTGGATTATTTTAATACATTTTCATGATTACTAGGAATCAAGTCCCAGAGGACCAATCGGTTTAGAAGTCTTGGAAAATAGATTAAATACATGAACATTACATTACATTATAAAATGAAAAACAAAAACAACATTTTCTCCATTGATCGCAATCATAATATACTTCTTCCCATCCTGGGAAAAATAAAACATAATAAAGGGGTGATCTCAGATGCTTAGTAAGGATAATTATATAGAAGAATCCTTCACAAATAAGTATAAACACTTAAGGAAATGTATAAAAATAAAACAAAATCCTTTTAAACATAAACATCAGCATAATCTGGAAAATATAAATCAAATAATTCTATTTACATATTCACATGGATATTCTACTGGTCGAATAATCACTTGTGATATCAATAGCTAATTTCATAATCTTGGAATTCATAATGTCAGAAATCAAAGCCACAAAGTCAAGGCCCCGTTCCAAGACTACAAATAATATTTTTTCAAGGCCTTGTTCCAAGACACTAGTTTTTCTCATAAGACCCACCAATGCATCAAGGAGCTATAGTGGGCTCCACTCATCACTTACTAAGTTGAATGCATTCCTCATATGAAAAGGTTGAAATATAACATAAACATTCATATTAATAATAACATAGAAAATGTCGATACTTTAATCATGAACCACGAATGGTATAAAAATAGCACATCCACAGTAAAACATATCATAATTCATTTAATACAATATGGAAGAATTTATTGTAATACACCAACCTAAATCAAGAATAATATCCCATAAATAATGTTGATATAGTTGAAAATGATCAGTAAAAATATTTAAGGGAAATATCCCTTTTTCATGAAATCATTTAAAAGTCACACAATTTATAAAGGAATTCATTTAAAAAATAGTTTTGAATCAAAGTGTCCCATACCACATTGAAACTTTGTAAAGGAATTAACATTTTAAAATATTCACGTCCATATAAATAAATCCTTAAAACCATTTTGAAAAAATGGACATTAATGAGAAAGGATTATAAGATTAAATCTTTAAAACATTTAAAATTATGTTTTATTAAAATATGTCCTTAAAAATAATCAATTTGAAAACTCTTTTATGAAACATGGATATGGATAATAAATATTTCCCAGTAAAAACTTACAGAAAAACAATCTAGAATAATAATGAGAGTAAGGAATTACCCCTTACCTTGTATTTTTTATTGGTAAAGGGTACATTAAACTCTTGTTTAATAGTTAAATCATTGTTATTAAATTATAAAAAAACCACATACATAAATATGATATCATATATGATCTTCTAATATTTCTTTGTTAATAATATTTTAGTAGTATCATTGTTTTGGGTGTTAATTGATTCGTTTTCCTTTATATGTTTTGTTACGTAAACCATGTTTGTTATGGATAGGATGTATTTGATTCATATAAAGAATTATATTAAGTTATAAAACATTATTTTTAATAATCTAAGGAAAATTATTCTTGAATGTTTACAATGGGTAATGAATCTCATCGTGTTTGTGGAGACGGTAATTCGTACGTACACACAGACGCTACTTCCATTTTATTTTTTTTATTTTAAAAATAAATTAAACTAATTGATACATAGGTATATTATTATTATATAATAATATAATCTTTCATATACATAACGTAAGTTCATTAAAGCCATACTTTATACATTCCATGTATAGAATGAACGAGTCATATCATTTTGAGGGGGCTGTAGCCCACACTTCCTCAAATGAAATTATCGTATATATACAACATGAAAAGAATAAAGGTATGCTATAAAATAGATTTAAAAAAGATTATAGATAAAATATATATCATAAATATCATATATAATTATATTCCCATCATAATGGCCACCATGAGAGGTGGTAGTAGAAGATTGAACAATCATCATTTCGGGAGGCAGTAGTTCGCCGTCCACAGAAACATTATGTTCTATACCCATTAGATGGAGGTGTGTGCAAGTCCAGTTAAAATTATTCTCATAAAACAACCTAGTTTATTGATGATACTATAGTTCTAATAAAATAAAGTAATAAAGAGATTTTATGGAGTTTGAGAAGAAAAATATAAGAAAAGAACTTAAGAGGAGATGTTACCTTTAAATCGGGTAACTCTCTTTGGTTTGAACCGAAAGGCTTTCTTGAAGTGCCTTCTGCATTAGGTAAGGATTATTGGAGGAACATAGGGATTTAGGGAGCTAAATTAGGCATAGGTTGAATGAGACAAGGGTCTTGAGAGGCGTGATAAATGGGTTCGAGTTGAGGGATTTTTATAAGGGGGAGGAGGGTCGCTTTAGGAAAGTTTGAAAATATTATTTTATTATATAATGATTTTCGGTTTCTAAAGGTCAAAAACTCATTAAAGTCAAAGATAAGATGACTAATTCCAGAAATAGAACCACCCAGTATTAATTGGATTGGTTTTGTATACTGTTTTAATTTTTATAATCTCATTTATATAAATCATTTGTTAATGAGGTAAACACTGCATCATTATTGTTTCCTAAATAATACACTGTATTTGAGGTCTAAAAATTATAAAACAAATACCATTATGTAGTTAATAATTTTATCTTTAAAATGAATATTTATATTCTAAATGATAACTTATATAACCCCTTGTAGAAATTGTTTTACTAAAAGATATATGTTTATTTCATTTTTGTCTTTACTTTAAATTATTTAATATAAAGAGTCATTATAACTCTCATGTGGATCCATGTTGTCCCAAAATCGACCCAATGATGGTAATGGTCAGACATGTATCAACCAATAGTAATAGGATACATTTTAGGTTAATTTAGTAATATTATAATAATATTTGTTTACCCTTATTTACACGATTTTCCCTTTAACCATGATAAATAAAATATTTACTGAAGTAAATATTCATAATGCCTAAAAATAAAAGTTACCTATTTACACAATTTTGAAATCCTGATTCAAAATATGGAATCAATTTCTCCAAATTAAAAACATATAATTTGCAGAAATTAATTTAAAATTAATTCGTATTGTTAAAACAAAAATCGTGTTTTTATGAAATAATAACTATCAAAAGATTGACACTTGTTTATGACTAGTTTAAATGTGAAATTACATCCAATGACCTAAAATATATTAAATGATAAAAATAAAATCTAATTATACTTTAAAACCACTCAAATCTATAACTTAAAACTATAAATTATTTTGATTAAGAAAGTTGTTTTCAATTAAAGTTTTGTATTTTCACTATTCATCAAAATATAAAAGTTATTTGAAAAGTACCAAAAATTTATCCAAAATTAATTTTTATGTACCGCTTCAAATGAATAATTTAATTTCAATAAATTTTTTAGAAAAAATTGTAAAATATTGGTTTTAAAAAAGGTTCTCCCTTAAAAGGCTGTAAAATTGCATTTTTTTAAAAATTCTTCTTTTATCTGAAAAATGAATTTGTTCATATATTATGTCTAAGAAACACATAATATGGATTCTAAAATTATATAGAGTATATAAAATTTAAAATTTAGTTAATAATATTCCTAACCTCTTTTTGAACGGCTAGTTTGGTAAGTCATGGTGCGCTCGAACTCAGTGTTGCGTGTAGCGCAAGTTATAGAATTTCATTGAAGAGATAACGTACTATAAAATCTTGGAGCGTTACAATTATAAACATATTCAAATTTGATGTTGGATGTTTATGAGATTCTAATGGAAGATGGAATTTTTTATCATGCAATAACTATGTAGATTTTGAAAAATGATATCATTGATATAGTAACCAAAAATCAGTTGGGCATCAACATGATGCATGTTTTTCCATGAAAGTCAAGTGACATAAATATTTCCTTACATTAATTTATTGAAAATTTATACTTATATTTGTTTTTATTAAGTAATATTTATACAATTTCTAAGGAACATGAAAATATTAAAGTATATGGATTTATGGACCCAAATTTTATTTCATATATAGAAAGGAAAATTAGTGATGAATAAAGTACAATTTATTTTACCAAAAGATATCGAACGAATGAAATTATTTAGTGCCTTATGTTTCCTTATATTCAAGAGTATGAAACATATATCTCAAAATGGGTTATATATCTCTTAACATAATAACCATTAACAATAAATTTCCTTATATATCAAGGGCTATTGGATTTTGGGTGTTTTTGTCAAGGGAGTAGACACTTTACTTGATATTCTCTATCCATGGTGATGTGAGAGAAAATTTTATGAATGTATCGAACATGTAATTTTGAATATTTAAATAATTTTTCATATTATAAGTGAAATTAATTTTATTTCATTTATATTATTTTAAAATAGGTCATGGAATTAATTTAGAGAGACCAAAATAAATAAGAGCGCCAAGATTTGATATGTAAAATGCAAGGAAATGTTTCATTTAAAATTACTAAATTTTGGATGTATTACTTAAAAATGTTATTTTGAATTGAAAAATTATTTTAAAAAACTATTTCATAAACAAGAAGGAGTAAAATAATGTGGATATTATGTATTAAGATTTATTTGTGAAATAATTTCAACTAGGATAATTATTAAGTTCTGAAAGGTTTCATTTATTTATAAAATTTCCCTTAATATTTCATTCATTTTTTTAACAATATATATTAAATGAATTATTTTTAATATATACCTCTTTTATGACATTCAACCTTATACTTTACAAGGGTAGAGACATTTAAAAATCTAATGGGATAATCATTTCATAGGTTTGATTGAATTTTAGTTTTTTTATAATATATATTATAAACTTAAATGTTTATGTTTTATGTGTTTTTGAAACTATTTTGTTATGTTTTCTTATTTTTTGTACTAGTGTTCTATTTTTTATTGCTTGGTAGGGGAATAATTAGTATAAATTTTTTAGAAATCATTTTTAAAGCTTTTTATTTAATAATTAATGTAAAAAATGATTGGTAAGATTTTACCAGGTTTGTTTTTATAAAAACCGACATGGAAAAGGATATTTTAAATTAATTATACAATAACTGACATGAAAAACCCTATAATAATTTATTTTTTGTCGGTTATTGGAAATTCAACAAGAAAAATCAATACTTATTGAATTTTCATGCCATCTCTCCAATAAAAGTCGTTAAAAATCCATGCTTAGATGCCTTTTCATTCCATTTATCAAATAACTGACATGAAAATCTTCTAAAAAAAACTATTAACAGATTCAATTTTTTAACTGAATTTAAAAATTTATTTACTAAATTTCGTTCAATAATGTCTCGTACTAACCGACATTAAAAATAAAAAGTTTATGTGAAAAAGTATTTTTTTCACTAGTGTCTTCTCCCAATGTTCACAATTCATATAAAATTTAAGGTACAAGAATGTATTACTTATATTATTTATATTTCTATTATCTCATTTCATTAGTATTTTAGTTTTGTTGTGTGAAAATGGAATTAGTGTCGACTTATTTTGGTCATTTTAGTGATCAAAGATGATATTTTAATTATAAATTTAATTCTTAATATAAATAATATAGAACCATAAAAAAATTATTATTATCTTATTAACTTATAATAATAATATCATTTAAGTTTCGATAGTCATCAATGATAAAGTTTTATATTATTTTTAAAGTGGTTAGACTAACCCAAACATGAACATACCACAATTCGATGAATGAGAATGGCTAAGAAATTGTTTATTTAGATATAATATCATTATAATATAAGATTAAATATTTTATTTATGTATTTTTAGTGTTTTAATCATATTTTAAGTGGTTTGGATAAATAATTAACATCAAGATGAAAATAAATAAAAATGTTACTTTGTGGAGGCAATGGTCCACACAACTCACAAGCAATGTTTTCATTTCTCGATAAATGATAGGAAATGAAGAAACATTATAATTTTTTCTTACATATTTATAATTATATTTTATATGTCAAATTTATTCCTCAATTCCATCCTTATAGCCAAAAAATATAGGCAATAGTGAAAAATTGAAAATGTCTGTTTGTGGAGGTGGTAGCCTACATTGTGCACGATCGATGTTATTGTGTTTTTATAAGTGTATAGGAAGGAATAAATAATGATTTTACATTCATATAATAACAATTAAATATAATAAGAATGCTGATATACTTTTATTACTATGTTTAGGGTAGCTTTTTAAGAGAAATATTAAAAAGAAAAGGTAAGGAGTAAGTAATACTTACGCCAAGAACTTGAACTTTCTCTTAATGAAATCCATATAATTGAAGCACTTTGTATATCTTATAGGTACTAAAGGATTTTTAAAATTAAAGTAACTTATATAAGATAAAAATTGGGTAGTATTTAAATTGTATTTTTAAGGTAAAGTGGAGTATCAAAAGTGTGGAAGTGATCCCATTTTTAAGTGAAGAGAAGGGATCTTTTGTGATTACACTTTACTTTTCAATGATATCATTACACTATTCAAGGTTTAATGACTCAAAAAGTTAAAAATAATGGATTTTGGGGTGATATTGCTTATATAAATAAAAAATATTTCTACACATGTTTTTATACAAGTTTTAAGTAATTTAATCTTACATTTTTTACTTTTACTGTTTTTTGTTTTTACCAGTGTTACGAGTGTTTACCCAAGAAAATTATGTTTTAATAAACATATAAAATAACCATCTTACCAAATTTAAGTTTTATAAACCTAAATATAATCTTCATTTAATCTAAATGAATATCTAAATAAGATAAATGTAAATTTTCAATTAAAACCACATATATATATATATAACTATTTGGAATAAAAATGTTGTTTTCAACATTAAATGTTCTTAATATAATTTAAAATTAATTACTAAATGAATGAGTGATATTATATTTTAATATAGTTTAATAACTATATAAAATTAATTTTCATTAAGTGACTAATTTATTTTATTAAATAAAAATTAAAAAATATTAATCAAATAACTCTTTGAAAATAACAGGCTTACTATTATTATGGTGATTAACTTTAATCCAAGTAATTATACTTTTGTGAATGAAAATGAAATTGAACTAATTATATAATATGAACATGATGATCTAAAATATGAAATCAAATTTGTTAGATTTAATTTCTATAAGTGATAAAAACTAATTTTTAATATAAGAAAATCAAAATAGTGTTGAGAGTAAAAAATTATGTCTCCAAAATATTAAAACTGGTTTTTTATTAATACGATATAGTTTTTATAAATGAAATATTTTACTTTCAAAATATATATTTTCATAGAATTTTTTTAAAAACCTTTGATAAATCAATATATTTTTCACCATTCACCTATAAATAAATTATTTTAGAAATATATAAAAATTTCACCCTTATTTAATTATTCCAAGTTGAATTTAAAAATTAATTTCTTTTTAATTTATTTTTGAATTTATATGTTAAATAAAATAGATAGAGAAAAACTATTTTTTTTAAAAATTACCTTTTAAAACATTTAGTACGCTTAATCCTATCTTGTAAGAATTTATAATTGATTAAAATATTTTTGTCAACCATAAGATTTATTCCTTTTATAATTTTCTCATTTAAAATTTATTGGATTGTTTTAGTTCAATGTTTCATAATGAACATGCTGTTAAAATAACATATTTTTAAGGAAAAAACATAGTTAAATTTTTTGTTTTTATATTCTCCCACCATAAATAAATTTTGACCTCATAATTTTAGTTATTCATAACAAATAAAATCATTTAGGGTGTTTTTAATATTGTCATGACTCTAATTTTAATTTATAAAGAGGCTTAATCCTCAATATCATTGTTAAGAAAATATATTTAATTTTGAGTGTAACACCCAAAAATTACAAAATAATAAATTTTTATTCAATAACATATGATACATGAAACACTAATCTTAAAAAACCTAGGAAATATTTTTTTTAAACCTAACATTTTCGATAACTTATAGAAGATACAAACCCTCAGTCAAAATGAACCATAATATAAAATACCATTATAAAAAATAAATTAAGATGATGGTTATGAATAGTAATAAATAAATTATTAAAATTATGGTTATATATTGATTACAAATAAAATAAAAATCATTTTAAAGAAAATGAAATATTTTATAAAAAACTGTATTTATCTAAAAGAGGTATTAGTCACACCTTGTACACATGATTTAAAATCAATTTTTACAAATTTAAAAAACTTTATTTGAAAAAATAAACTTCATTATTTAAATATTATTATCAAAACTATCTTAGGGCCGATTTTTGGGATTTTTCTTATATGTTTCATTTTTTGATGAATAATGAAAAATACTAAATTTTAAATGAAAATGCCTTTTTGGTTAAATTTTTTATAAATTTAAATTGAATTTTTAATTTGTTTTATAGTAAAATTATTAAAATTATATATAAATTAATACAATTTAGGTTATTGGAATCATTTTCAAATTTAAGTTTTATATAAAAACATCATAAACGCTTTAACATTTTCTCATTAAAAACCTGCTTTCTCTTCCTGTCTGTGGGATTAAATTTAGAAACTTGTATTAAATATTTTTAATTATAATAATTTATAATTTATAATAATGTAAACTTTATTTTATCCAATATTGATACTAAAAACAATAAAAATAATTTACTATGATTAAGGTAAAAATTGATTTATTATAGTTTAATCTAAGAAGGTAAGTGTTAAAAATGACCAAAAAACTTGTAAAAAATATTTTATTGTAAACTTTAGACCTTATAAATTATAGTTATTATAATGGTTCATTTTTAGGCTTTTTACTTGATAAAAATATAGTTATTAATGAATGTTTTCAAACAATTAGATGTCTGTGACTCATCTCACTTATAAATCTACACCCCATTTCCTCTGTTATTCACACATTAACACCATTTTTGTTTAGAAATACATGACCAAATAACTTCCAAAATTACCTCCACTTATCATATAATCCTTATTTTGGACAGATACCCACCTTAGGAAGGATATTTTTGTGAACCTAAGGAGGATACCTGAAGAAGAGGTAACATTTTTCAACGAGTGATTTTATTTTATCTCTTCTTAAACCTCTATTAATTCTTATTAAAAATTTATTATGAATTAAAATAATTAAATTACATATAATAAGATGTTTTTATAATAATTCAATTACATATAACTATCTATAATTCCATAAAATGGGTTATGAAATTGTCATTCATGTGTACGCCGGACAACCGCCTCCCGAACCACCGTCATTCATTTTTCCATCACCACCTATCACAGTTGTATATGACGATGAATAAAAAGTAAATTTATGATATTTATAACATAATTATTCATTTTAAGTCATTATATCTTATATAAGTTTTTACATTCCATTCCACACGGGATACGATAATGTCGCTCATGCATATGATGAACTACCACCTTGATGTGATTCATTTTTTACTAACATTTTACATTAAAGGTGATACGGATAAATTTAAAAATAATATGCAATATAAATTTATTTATTGTGATTTTAATTAAATATTTATCCTTATAGAAATATAATACATCATTTTATTCCTTTCATTTTCACTCACTTAATGATAATAGCATCATTCATTTTTGTTTGGACTACCAAATTCATGAAGTGATAAGGCTTTATTTTCATAACCATAGAACATTTAAGAGATATATAAGAATATAAATGGTATTTATTATACTATGATCATTAAATAAATATAAAATATTACTTTCCTTCTTTCCAAAATTACAATTGGGAAATAATAACATTACTCATGCATACATACGACCTACTATCTCCATGATTGTAACATACATAATTTTTCATAACCATATTTCAGGATTGGTTTTAAAAGTAAAATTGGTTTAAAAATATTATAATTATGTAATTATTATTATTCTAGAGAATATATAACTATATAATGTGTGTAATAACTGAGTCTTTCATGAAGAAACATACATGAGAAAACAAAGAAAATTACACACAAAATAATAAAAATAATAAAATATTATTATTGAATGAGTGATAAGATGTTATAAAAGGATCATATGTGATATTATAAATATTAATATGATACTATTAAAAGTTAATAACATGTTTTAAAACACCATACAAAAGTTTAAATTATGTTCAACCAAAAGGAAGCGTGATTGAATGGATTTCTTAACTAAGTTTCCATTCATTGGGTTAAAGTTTTACTTCATTAATTATGTCATGATAAGATTTTGTGTGTAAATACCTTTTAATTTTTTATGTTTTATTTCCACTTGTTTTATTTGGATTTAAATTTGATGCAAATAATCAATTTATTGATAAATACACTCTTCAATGATATGATCTTTGTAAGGGACTTCATCACAATTTCTCTTTATTGAGGAATATTGTAATTTCATGTACCAATTTATTTTATATGGTGTATATACTTACCCTTTGATATTTAATGTCATGATTCATTAATAATTCATGGTATTTTTTTAGATTTAATTATTTAAAACATGAAGATTTTATTTAAAAATTACCAAGGGGTAAATAATTTCATAACTCAATTTCTTTTCATTAGTTTTTATTACATCTTCATTATCTTTGATATCCTACGATTATAAGTGAAAATAATTTTAATTATATTATATTTTATTTCAAAATATTCTATGTGTATTTATAGTTTACACACATAATCTATTCAGTGATTTATTCTCCATTGAACATTATAATTATTGTAAGGGTTTATTTCACAATTTCATTCTAATCAATATTGTTTATTATTAGATTTTAGTTAATGGAAATAATTAACAATTTCCAAATAACAACATTTAATTTTCTTTTAATATAATTATTCTTTATATTTTCTAGTACTAGTACCATTTTACCACTTTTTGGTACTTAAAATAAGTTATAAAATGTTGTTAAGAAAATCCAACTTGATTTATCTCTTCGGTCAGAAATATGTTTTCTTCCAAAACCATTTTTTTCTTTAAATGTTTTCAAAAATGTTTTGAAAATTTTAAAAATTATTTATTAATGACATTTTATGCATTTTATATTATGAAAAATTGTTTTCAAAGGAATATTCTTGTAATTTTTTGAACATGGGACTTTTCTATCCATTTTACAATGAATTTTTTTCCTTTTATCTTCTACAAAATATATGGAATTACCATCCAACATGACCATAATTTATATGAATCTTCCTTTGAAATTTTACAAGGTGATTATTAAAGTGAATGTTTTTCCTAATATTCTATAAATTCTTAGTTTCTTAGAATTTATTTCCAATGAAAAGGATTTTCAAAATGTTTTATGTTTTTAGAATATTATTTCAAAATGAAAATTATTTTTTCCTCAAGAATGTTTTTAAAAACATTTTAATGGTATTTATATTAATCAATGACAACAATGTATTATTAATACTCCAAAGCGTATATGATTTATTTATAACATCCTTATTATTTATATGGATGATTTATGATTATTTTGACAAAGGATAGTATTGAAATTTACTTCCTTGATTTATTTTTGTAGTCTATAATTTTACTTCGGAATGTTCAATTTACTTTGATCATTGGACATTAAATTTCCCCTCAAATATCTATATTATTTATCATGGATATTTTTATTTATTAAACCATATATCATTGCTACATATGATTTTCTATATTGAAATTCATTTGTTTATCTGGGGAAATATTGGTAAATCTGTATTCTTTACCCTATATGGATATTTGATGATTAGAAATATATTTTTGAATTAAATAGGTTATGAGATATATGATAAATTATTTTGAAATTAATGTCATGGGTGCAGAATAATTATAGATATAATCTCGAGACATCGGTAGTCTCATGTGTGGAATTAGTAATCTCATAAGAAATCATTTGGCCAAACCATACGAGTCTGTATCTAATAGTTTGAAATGTCTTCTGACAGGTATTAACGATAGAGGTATCATGTGCATGTTCTTTGATGTACAATAATTAAGCATTGTGTTCATTCAAAATTCAATTATTATTCTCCATGATATTTTCATAGTGATATTATCTATGGATGCATTTCATTCCCATTTATTCCTTAAATGACACGTGTTTTCTGTTATTTAACTTTACCTATTAATTATTCCTTATTTAGTTAAAATATTAATGTTATTGATTAAATGGAATGTTTTTTAGTTGTTTAACTCTAAATATTTATTATTATCCATGATATTTTTTCGGTGATATTATCTCTAGATGCACTTTATTCTATGTTTATTGATTATCTAGAATGTGTGTTTAGTTATTTACCTTTTCATAATGATTATTATCATTGATTTAGGCGATATTTCTATATACATAACCCTTAATGAGAATTTTATCTCACCCACATTTTGTTTCCTTTCCCAGGATTCCATTAACTATATTATTAATTATATGTAAGGACATTGTAGAAGGAATAATGATATTCAAAAAGAATATATATTGTATTTTATGTTGTCAAATTTAATTTAGGACCCAAGTTTATATCTAGTTTACCAAGACTAATAAACTATTATGTCATTTAGGATGAAATTGCTTGTCTCTTATGATTATCTGAAAATGTAGACACTAGCTCTAGGCTATAGGGGTTGGGGTATAACCAGTTGATATCATAGGAATTTTAATAGAAACCTTGAGAAATAGATTTTAGAAAATATAGATTAGGGGTCATAACCCTATTATATACTTTGAGGATAAGTATAGAATAATATCTAAATGTTTCTTTAAGGTAGAGATAAATTGTTTTTCCTTGAAAATCATCTGTGTGTAGATACTAAAAGTGGACGTGGTTCTGGCGCAGAGGTACCCAAGGGTAATAAATTCTAAAAGGGTGCATTGGGCATGACTAGATCGTCACATGGTGCACAAAAATGGTCCTTAAATTTCACTTGATTTGACACTCCTGGTGGATATTCTTTGGATCCTTAAAATTTTCTTTACAAAAAATTGTAATGGATTTAAATAGATGATGAAAATAAATGACCTAGGTTAAATCTAAATTTTCTTAGATTTAAAAGAAGGTGTGTAAAAGGAACATGAAGATGTTTATGTGAAGAAAGGGAATAAAGAAATGAATTTCCAAAGGAAAATAAAGAGAATGTTGGAGGGAAAAATATGATCATAAATATACATTTTTGGTTTGATGTATTAAATATGAAGAACATGAGAATTATCTGAGTTAATGACAACTTTTAAAGGTCACAACCTTGACCAAGTATGGACCTATGTAGAAATAAAATGAATGAGGTACTTAGGTATTGGGATTCAAGAATTAAATTATAGAAGTACTTTACCAATGGTATTATGGTCATAAAAATCATGAAACATCTAAGGATTATGTTAAATTTTAATAGCATATGTTTCATTATTAACTTAAGAGTTAGGGATACCATCTTAGGTTTGTGAGTTTATGATTTTACCTAAGTTAAAATTCTTTAAAAACCCTTTTAATGTTTTATATTATGGGATTCTACCCAGATTAAAGACATTTTATAGAAATTTATAGAAAGTATATGTTTTAGTAGAAAATTAATTTGATGAATGATGAAATTAAAATTTATAGACATAATTATAGATGAATTGATAACCTTTAAGGATAATATGATCATTAATTAAATTTTAATAATATCTAAATAATAATATTAAACTTTTAGAAAAAAGTTGTATTGAAAACCCTAGAAAAAGTTATATTTAATGATTTTTTTTCAAGTATGACCATCATATTTTGTGTGTGGATGTTATAAGAATTATATTAATATAGTTTTGAAAAAAGACAACCCACATGGAGGGTGAAAACCTGATTTGTTCGACTAGACTATAGGTTTTGAACCGTTTACTAAAGAATGACAAGGGTTTAACGCCTATCACTATCCTACACCATATACTAGTTAATATTTAATTGTTTTTAGTCAAATAATTTGAAAAATAAATATTAATAATGAACCAAAAGTGTTATAATTGAGGTTTAGAGATTAATTCATAATATTAGATAACTTGTTTTTACCATATTGGATTTAGAAAATAGTTAGAGACAAACAGAAGGATTTGTCACTCTTTTATGGATCTTCTGATCCATTAAAAGTAAATTTTAGTGTTTCCAGCATAAAAATTCAATTTTTTACATTTCTTAGAGTAAACATAGAATTAGAAATAGATTTAAAAACAACCAAAGGATGAAATTATGATTATAAAATAGAAACATTCCAAGTAACTATATTCCCTTTATATTCTTAGACATTAAAATAATTCCTCAACATTAGGAAATTTATCTTGAAATTTTTTTATTCTATTACATTCATATATAAGGATTCATATGGTGTTTTAAATCATCAAATATATATGTTTTTTATCCCCTTAACTTTCCATTGGCCATTCACTTTATTGTGGTCAACGATCTCAACTATTCTATATAATTATATAAGATTTCCTTTCATGTTCATATATTCAATTGTAACCAATTTTATCTTAATTAGAAACCTAGTTATGTGTTATTTTATATGAAATTTTTACTTCACTTTATCTCTTATTAAGAGGTTGTTTTATCAACTCACTTATGATGTAGGTTTTTCAAAAATGATATTTTCAAATTTGAAACCATTGATTTACAAGATCAAGTTTAAGTTACGAGAAAAATATTTATTTAATGTGGGGAGAATATAAAAACAAAAAATAATAAAATAATAAATTTTTTTTCAATATTATATGTAACAAACAACACCAATCTTAAACAACCACAAATTATATTTCTTTAAACTTAATCTCTTTGGCATCTTGCAGAACACTCAACCCCAAGCCAAAATGAACCATAATATAGTATACTATTATAAAATAGATTTTAAGTTGGTCGGTATGGATAATAAAAACCAAATTTTTAAAATTATGGTTATCTATTGAATATAATAAAATACGAATCCTTAAAAATAAAAAAAAATTGTTTTCAGAAAACCTGTATTTTTCTAAAAGATAGATTAGTCGTGCCTTGCACAAATGATTTGAAATTAAATTTTACGACATTAAGAAAATTTATGTTACAAAAAAACTTCATTGTTGACATCATAATATAAAAATTATCTTTGGGTGAATTTTATGTTTTTTTCTAAAATGTTTTAATTTTTGATGAATAGTGAAAAACTGAATTTTAATTAAAAACTGCCTTTTCATTTAAATTTTTTGCAAAGTTAAATTATATTTTGAATTGGGTTTAAAGTAAAATTATTAAGATTATATATCAGTTAATCCAATTTAGGTCTCTTGATTCATTTTTTAATGAATTTTTATATAAAAAAATTGTAAATTTTTTGAACATTTTCTCTTTGAAAACTCACTTTCTCATCGCGTCTGCATGATTAATTTTAAATTAAAAAATTCCAATTATGTGAATTGAAATTTAAAAAATGGATTAAATATTTTCAACTATAATTATATATAATTTATAATAATTTCAACTTGATTTTTTACAAAAATGAATAGTTAAAACAGTAAAATTTATTTACCATAGTTAAGGTAAAAATAGATTTACTAGGGGTTAAACTAATAAGATAACGGTTAAAACCTAAAATCTTTTCCGAAAAAATATTATGGATATATTTAGACTGCATATATTCTAGTTATGATAATTTATCATTTTTAGGTTTGTGTAATGATAAAAATGTTGTTATGATTGGATCTTTTCAAAAAATTACTTGTGTGTGACTCACCTCACATATAAAAGTCCACCCACTGTCCTTTATTTTTTTCACATTAACACCATTTTATTTCATCCAATAACTTCCAAAATCAGTTCCAAACTTCCATAACCTCATTCTAGAAGCCTTATTTTTGGTATAAATCTAACCTATGAAGGTTTTTGATGTAAGCCTAAGGAGGATATTTAAAGAAGAGGTAACGTTCTTCAATAAGCACTTTTCTTTTATCTCTTCCTCCAAATATCTATATTGTTATTAAAACATGATGATATAATAACCAAAGTATCATAAATATGTTTATATATATATTTATTATAATTTTATTACTTAAAACCTTCTCCACTTCAATTTAATGGGTTATTAAATCATCATTTATTTGTGTAAGGGTCTGCCACCTCGTGAACTGATATTCTTTTTTTTTTAATTACAACTAATCACAGTTGGTTATGATGATGGATCAAATATATATATTATATTTATGATATAATTTTACCTTTGGAGTAATTATATCATATATAGATTTATTACGTTCCATTCTATAGAGGATAAAAGAATGTTGCTTGTGTGTTTGGAGGGCGACCGCTTGGAAAAGTTATGCGATTCATCTTTCACTAACACTTTACATGTATGGTGATAAAAATATATTTAATTATTATATGTAATATAAATGACATTATTTTTATTTTAACGGTATATTTATTATTATTTAATGATAATATATCAATTTATTCCTTACATTTTTACTCACTTATTGATGATAATGATGTTATTGTACTTGTGGACTACCACCTTCATGAAGTGACGTGAGTCTCTTTTAATATTCATACAACATGGATGATATATTTAAATATATAATATGGTATTTATGAAATTTTTATAATTATTAAAATATTAAATATTACATACCTCTTTTCCAAATTGATCATTTAAAAATGGGAAATGTTACTCATGCGTACTTATGACTTACTGTCTCCATGATCGTAACATACTTCATTTTTCAAAACCATATTTCATAATTGGTTTTAAAATTTATATTGGTGTTAAAGTACAACAATTATGTCCTTTTTAGTATTCTAGAGATGATATAACTATATAATATGCACAAGAACTGTATCTTTCATGAAAAACATGCATGTGAAAACACGATAATTAAAACCTGAAATAATTAAAATAATGATGATTATTACTGAATGGGTGATAAAATATTATAAAACATCTTTTATTATATTATAAATATTAATATGGGTTTTTAACAAGTTCATAAAAAGTTTAAAAGAACTATATCAGAGGCTAAATCTGGTTCAGACTGAAGGAATCATGAAGTAAGTGATTTCTTAACCAAATTTCCATTCATTAGGTTAGTGTTCTACTTAATTGATTATGTCATGATATGATTTTGTGCATAATTAAATTTTATTATTTTGTGTTTTATTTATACTTTTATTATGTGTATTTAAATTTTATACTAATAATTAATTCATTGATAAATCCCCACCTCAATGATATGGTCTTTGTAAGGGACTTCCTCTCAATTTCTCTTTATTGAGGCATATTTTAATGTTATGAACCGATTTATTTTATATGATGTATATACTTTACATTTTACATGTAATATCAATATTCCTTAATAATTAATGTATTTTTATGTTTCAATTTGGATTATTTCCTCCAAGGGTATTTTACTTTAATGTTACCATGTTGTGAAGTATTTCATAACTCAATTTCTTTTCAATTGGTTATATTACTTCTTCATCATCCTTGATATTATTTGATTATGTTTGAAATGAATTTCTATTATATTATGTTATATTTCAATAATATTATGTGTATTTATAGTTGATTCAAATAATTTAATTATTTATTTATTCTCACTTCTACGTTATGATTATTTTAAAGGTTTATTTCACAATATCATTCTCATCAAGATTTTTTTCTTGAATTATTGTTGAAAGAAATTATTTGAAATTTTAAAAGTAAAAATATATAATTTTATTTTCCTATATTTATTAATTATACTTTCAAGTAATATTACCATTTTACACTATTTGGTACTTAAAATAATAATTATTGTTTTTAAGAAAACCCGTCTTTATTTCTCTCTTCGGTCAAAAATCTGTTTTCTTCCAAAGAATGATTTCTATTTTTTTTCATTTTTTACCTTCCAAAAATGATATATTAAATAAAATTTTAAACATTTTTTATATTTCCAAATTTTTTGCAAAGGAATATTGTTGTCCTTTTATAAACAATTCACTTTTCAAACCTTTTTACTGTGTAAAAAGAATGTTCTTTTTATCTTATATGGCATGTTTGAAATTACCTGCCAAAATGACCATTATTTCATAGAAGATTCCTTTGAATGTTTACAAGGTTATATTTAGATAATTTTTTCTGAATATTCTAGAAATTATTATTTTTTAAAATTGATTTTCAAATAAAAGGATTTTAAAAATGTTTTTATGTTTTAAAAAAGTGAATTTAAAAATGTAAAGGACATTTTCCTCCAGATGGTTTTTAATGTTAATTTTATGGTATTTATATGAATTAATGATAAAAAAACTTTTATTATTAATCCAATGGGTATATGTTGTATTGAAAACATCCTTATTATTTATATGGATGGTTTATTATTATTCTGAGAAAGGATAGTATTAACATTCACTTCTTCGATTCATTTTTATATTAAGTAACTTTCCCTTTAAATATTTACTTTCCTATAATCAGCGGATATTAAATTTCCCCTAAAAATCAATATTATTTATCAAGGATTTGTTTTTTCTTAAACAATGTATCATTTATATATATGGTGTTCTATATTGAAAGTTATTTTTTTATCTGGGGAAATATTGATAAATCCATATTCTTTACTCAATACTGATCTTTAATGATAAGACACATTTTTTATGAATTAAATAGATTTTTTAATATATGTGGAGTTCTTTGGACATGAAATACATGGGTGATGAATGATTATAGATATCACCTCGATGCATCATTAATCTCATGAGGTGAATTGGTATTCTAGAATTTAATCAGTTGAACAAACTATATGAGTTGGTACCTAGTAGATTAAACTATTTTGTGAAAGGTATTGATAGTAGAGGTATCATGTGCTTGAGACCTGGAATCCTATAATTAATCATTTCCTTTGTTAAGAATTTAGTTATTATTATCCATGATATTTTTAAAATGATATTATTTATGGATTCATTTTATTCTCTAGTTATGATAGTCATGTTATTGATTAAATGTCATGTTTTTTATTAAATTAACTCTTCTTATTAACTATTATCCATGATATTTTGGCATTAATAATATATCTAGATGCACTACCTTCTCAGTTTATTGATTACATGGTATGAATGTTCAGTTATTTTCCTTTCCATATTGATTATTCTTATTGATTAATGATATATTTCACTATACTTAAACCATACTATGAATTTGAGCCAACCATTATTTTATTTCCTTTACCCATGATTGTATGTAGTGTACTATTAATGATATTCAAATAAATTCTTGAGGTAATAGTGACATTCTTGAAAAAATATTTTTTAATTTGGGTTTTCAAATTTAATTTGAGACCTATGTATGTATCTAGTTTATAAATACTAATAAACTACTTGGCTCTTTTGTATGAATTTCCTTATATCATATGAAAATGTAATAAAGTACACACCAGCTCTATAATGCTGGGGTTGGGGTTGGTACATTGATTTTTTTTTCAAATCATTTTTTAAATACCCAAATATAATGGGATTAATTTTTTATAGGGTGTTTTTAGTCATACTTGTATTAATTGGTGATCATGGGTTGATTTATAGATGTGATTTCCCTATATTTCCAATTATCATGGACTCTATGCCAATAGCACTGATCCATTCCAAATATAACATGAAATTTGACTAATAGATGGATAATAAGATTTTATAGGAATCAAATTACTATAAAAATATATTAGAGATGATATATATACTTGGGATACAATTACCAAATCACTAAATTTTTTATTAATAATTCAATATCTAGTAATTGGGATGGAAATTTTATGTTCTTGTCAAACATAGTAGGTAAAAAGGAGCAGGGTGAACAATATATTAGTTAAATACTACTTGTTTTTAAGTGGGTGATCATTGTTCCTCACTCCACATTGTATTTAGAACTCACTTACATAGTTGTAGTTTTTTAGTAATTCCATTATTTTGAAAGTTTATAGTGCCTATAATCCTTGTCAGCCATTGGACTAAGGAATTGAATGGGATAATTTCTAGGTTCCCCACATTTAATAAAATGAATTTCCATTGTTATTTTATGATGAAATTATTCTTCCCTTTCACCATCACCACCAATCATTTCAATTTTTTTTCATAAATTATTTTCCCTATGACCTCATTTACTATTGATAAAAGATCTTCCAGTTCATTTAAGACATTTTCCTTGGTGTGTCTCCCCATTTTCTTAACATGAAATAATTTGGATCTTTTTTACTTCATCATATCCATCAATTAAAATTTCATGAGGCTCCATCCTACTATTATATTTTGTGTTTATAAATTTAACTATATTAAATTCGTTAATCATAATTCTCGATAGTAGTTTTTTAATGATCACAATGTTTTTAACTCCATCTCTTATCAAATTAGGTTTCTTGTTGGGACAATCTCTACATTTTCCATGACATCCATTGTTAACTTTTTTTCCTTCAAGCTTCAACCATTACTAAAACCAAATATAGTTAATCATGTGTGATGAATACTTAACATCATAATATACTTATTATAAGATAATTACATAAAAAATTATAACTGAAAATTCCTTATTTTTCAAAATTATTACATTATCTTTCAGTTCAACTTAAATCACTCTCAGTTTAATATTAGTTTTTTAGGTTAGTTTCTATCATAATTTATATCCTAACATAATAAATCCTTCATAATGAATTAGAAGGTGAATGATATTAACTAAATAATAAACCTTATGAGTGTCAAACTAGGTGTAAAATTAGGCCTATTTTACTTACACTGTGTGATGATTGAGTAAATACCCAAAACACCATTTTAGGCTTATTTCTCCTTGGTATATCTGTTCTCGAGCCCACAACCACTCATATTAACTAGATAGAAATGTTGTTTCTAGGAAAACAAAAAAAATATCACTTCCCAACTTTTTTTGGATGTTATCCTATACTTGGAATTATCCCATAAATTTATACCTGGGGTTTTTAATAAATTTCTCTTGTCCAAATAACTAAAATATTCAGTATTACCTCAACAAAACAAATGGGTTATCTATTCCTTGTAAATTATGGTCAACCTTGACTAATCTACCCTTAAATTATCCTAAAAAAATCATAATATTCAAATTTATCTAAACCAAACAATAATACCAAATATGATACCCCACATATGAGATAATCTCAATTAAATGACTAAAATAGAGTATTGAATTATAATACAATATAAATACTTTTAATGTTTATAATTTTAGATAATATAGGAAAACAATTATCTAAAATATCATGTAATTTTTTTAGCAAATAGATATTTTTTCCACTATATAAGTAATTTTTTAATCCATAGTAAGTCTTCAACATCTCATAAAAATTATATGCACATGATACTATTCTAGACACATCATACATATCATTATTCATTGTAACCTTGGGGAATGAAAACATAATAAAGGGGTGAGTTTAGATACTCATTAAGGGTAACATAAGTATTAATAATCAAATATAATAAGTTAGGAGAGGATTCACATATTGGTATAATAAGGATACATAAGAAAATAATACCGAATAAATGTAGATCATAAATCCTAGTATAAGTAATGAGATAACATAAAAAATAAATCAAAAGTGTAGGTAAACATTTGTAAATAAACATGATCCATGAGAGCATAACAAAGCAACATGAATAATCACATGACAATGTCATAACCATTATCATAAAACAAATGAACCCATGCTTGTCAAACATATTAATTTCATGCACATATAAATCACCTTTATGCGTCCCTTAGTTTTTCCCATACATGCAAAAAACTATATTGTTCCCATGTATACATATCTCATGAGATTTAATCTTTTAACCAATGCATTGGAGGGTGATATAGGATCCCACACATAATTCATCCAAACTTATATATGGAACTTGAAATCAATCATTAATCATTTCTCTAATAACCCATGGAAGAAAAATGGGTTTCATTCATCACATCTATTACAACCAGAGATACCCTTGGGGGGGGGTTGAATCAGTGTGATTATATGTTAAAACCTTTTTAATCTATTTATATGTATTTTATGATCTTAAACCCATATTGGATAGTATTTTATTCAAAATATATTACCTAATAGCACAACCGTAAAAACATCATAGATATATAGGAAATTAAATCATACATGAACACATTGATTTTACTTTATTCCCTATAAATGGATACATCCAAGGAGCACACACCGATGATTTATAGATGTTGTAAAATATATTAATCTTCACTAGTTCTATGGATATTTTTTAAATCCTTGTCACTCCCTATTAAGAGCAATAACTTTATAATATTTAGGGTTATATCACTTACCACTCAAGGTAAACTACCTATTCTTCACATATATTTACTGCTTTGGTGAAGGATCTTCCCTAGTTTATAGACATGTAGGTCTTTTTAATAGATAAGAAACATGGCAGTCTATCTCTTTTTATTATGAGTTTGTACTTACATCATAACACCTGATTTAATGAGATGTTTCTCTTCTTTTCCACTACACTCTTATTCTATTCCAGAAGAGACTAAATTCTAAATAATAGAGTCAATTGTTTATCTTCCAACACACAATCTCAATATTACTTCTTCTCTAAACGAGGGTAATTTTTTAATGGAATTTTCCTTCCCCCCACTATCTAATTAAAATAATGATAATATGTAATTATATTTTGGATATCTTCATCATACTATATGTGCCACTAAAATCCCCATTATTATTTTTATTTATAACCTGGATATGAAAAAGGTGTTGACCATTGGGGAACACCTCAATTGAATAACTTCTAGTCTCATAATAATTAAGCTCATGAAACTTAGGTTTATAAAACTTAACAACAAGAGTTATTCGAGCACAAGAACTCCCAAAATGTATCTCCATATGTATAAACCTATTTATTGATCCCTATTATAAGACCTCAAGTGAAATACTAGTGGTGCAAGATTCTAGATTGAGTAATAACTTGTGAAATATTTCTATTGTATAACACCTAAGAGTGAGACTATTAGAACATGTTCTTCTAAGAATGTATCTTCCCGTGCTAGACTCATAATCACAAGACTCATATACATGGTTACTAAAACATAATCATTCTCTAATGACCTCATACGAAAGTCCCTATCATGGTACTGAGTCTTATAAATCATTTCATGTGACCTGTTTTGCATAGTAACCATGCATATTTTCATGATTGATACTCCTCTACATAACCACTTTATATCATATCTATATATTCCAAATGCAATATTCCATTCATATATCACACTTGAGTGTACCTCCATTCATGAGACCCTATCACATAATATTATTTTGTAACCAAGTCCAATTGTGTGCTTCGTGCAACACCTTTTCATGAGTCTCAACCACCTGAGTCCTCCACATAACTACTTATGTTTTGTCTTTTAATGAAACCTCTTTATAATTTCAGTCAAGTTACTTAAGTCGTGTGATATATTTTCATGAGTGATATTATATAAATTGGAAATGTGATGTATTTCCCTTCTTCAAAATTCTTCATATCTTCAAAGATTTATGTTATATGGATTAATTCCTCAAGATTCACTAAATTATTTTTTAATGATGAATAATGGGTATTTATAGATGTTTTCCCACCGAATTAACTCAAAATATGGTGGTCATTTGTCTATTCAATGACTTTAGAAAATGACTAGCCTTGTGTCACATACCATAATCCAGATCACACGACTGGTATAACTCCCGTTGTAAGATCTCTCATTACAGTTAAATTTTATCTTACTATCTTAATATACCTTGGAGCATATAAACATGACCTTCATCATGTCCCGAAAACATCTATTAGTCATTCACCATAACTCCTTATCACACGATTCACGTAACTCCATTATACTCACATGATCAATTTATTTATAGAGACATTAAGACTCCTCCACAATTTCATGTGAAACTCCCCTCATGCACATTGAATAGCCATGACATGTGATATTGTTGAGATTATATGCTTATGAAACTTACCTAACTCATAATTTTTCTTTTGCCTATGGGATTGAATGACCGATCACATCTTATGTGATTGTATAATTTCTATATTTACATGTTGTCATGCAACCCTAAAGGATTTTTATAGTCACATTTTTCTTGCACACTTACATGATTTCACGATCCTTTCTACCTTATGTGGTTATGTATATATTTAAATATTTTGTGATTGTACTTTGTTTTATTTGATTTTATGCTCTCAAATATGAAAAAATTTGAAATTAATGCTTAATTTTATTTCTCTTCATTCTTATGAATTGATTCTTTGTGAAACTATGGTAAAATTCTATATAAATATAATTTTGTACTAAAATTATTATAATTCACCTTCATTCTATCACCATTTTCACGTTTGAATATTCAATTAATTTCATAACCTTCACACATCAATTAAGATCATGATCAATTGTCAACATATGCATCTTCATGAATAATACCTATTGATAACAAATCCAACACCAAACATAGGTCTGGATAAAACATTCTACCCCATTTGGATTTTTTTTCAATACCTCCAAGATACTATAGAAGTGGATTTATAACTCCTTTCTATAACCCGTGATGAATTTTCTCTTCCCCTTGGAAATTAAAATGAAAAGGTCCAGATGTCTCTTGATAACTTTTCACTTAACATTAATTTCTTTTCAAATATTTATTTTATATGATTCCCCCTTGACACCATGAATTCTAGGGAGGATTTGAATCCAAATTTTTGTTATGTTTTATCCCCTGTCACTATGAAGTTCACATGATATTTCTTCATATATAACTATACTCCCCCATATTCAGTAATCTCCTTTAAATATATTTATAATGAGCTTTATAAAAAAGTAGGGTAATATAGTTCTATTAAAATCCTCTTAGAATATTGGACCCTAGTAACACCTCTAGTTTTTATGAATTATTATTTATTGATTTAATTTAATATTTTCAATATTTTGCATTTCACACAATACTAAATATAGCTTGTGTTATAATAAATAACTATGTTTAGATTTCATTTAAAGTAAAAAGGTAAATCTTACACTAAAAAACAATTATATTTTCTTGAGGTACATCAAACACTATGTTTGTCTTTTGTTACACACTATACTGATTTCCTTTGATAACATGTATTACACGCAAGACTAAGTTATACTGAACTACAATATACTATTAATATTGTTATTAAAATATTATCATAGTTACCACCAAGTAATTGGAATGGAATTTAAGAATAATTTTAATTAAATTTTGAAAATATGATTTACAAGTGTATATAAAATTTATCCATTAGTAATCAATTAGTTATAAATTAGGATAAAAATGATTTTAAAATAAAGATATTTATTTTCTAAGAAAACTTTGTTCCATGTACAAACAAAATATTATCTAAATAAATTAAAAAACCCACTTTTTATGAACATTTTTAATAAAATTTATATATTATAAATTTAATAAAATTTCTTGAAACTCTTTAAATATATTTTATAGGTATAATATAATAATAAATCCAATTTTTTGAATAAAAAGATGTATTTTTCTGAAAGGTAATTTTACCTCCTTTTAATGGAGAACCTATTTTAAATATAATTTTTGACACATTATTATTTTTTACTTGAAAAAATAAAATTAATTATTTAAATAGAAATATCTAAATTTATTTTTGGGTTATTTTTTGTTTTATTTCTAAGAATTTTTATTATTTTTTCCTATTAGAGAAAAACATTGAATTTTAATTGAAAAATAATTTTTAATGTCATTTATTTATACAGTTAAATTATATTTTAAATTAGTTTTAAAGTATAATTAGTTAAATTATAAAACATTAAATCCAATTTATTTCATTTTGATCAATATCAAATTGAAATTGAATACAAAAACATTTGAAACATTTGAACCTTTTTTACTTTAAAAACCCATTTTCTATCCCATTTGTGTGATTAATTTTAAATTAATTTCTAACAATTATTTGCTTATAATTTGAAACATTCATTCCATATTTTTAAAAATAATAATTTATAATTTATACTATATTAAAATTAGTTTTTTACAAAAAAATATTAGAGAAAGTAATTAAAATTATTTAGTGTGATTAATGTAAAACAAGTTTACTTAGTGGTTAAACTTTTACTTAAGGGAAAAAATAACCTATAAAAATGCCCAAAATTAATTGGTTGGACATATTTAGGCCAAATAATCCCTTTTATCTAAAATGTAACATTATTGGATGCACATTATGTAAAGGAGACCTCTCAATAGTGTTCACCTTTTTATATTTAGAAGAATGCCTCTCCTCCTCCACTATAAAATGGGAACTCACCCCCTTACATCCTGAGACCTATAATTCCCTTTGTCTCTTAAATAATATATCCCAATAAGATCTCAAATTCCATCCCTTAATCATATAATCCTTTATTTGGTCATAAATCCCACCAAGGGAGCCCTTTTGTGAAGACCAAAAGGAGTTACCCAATGAAGAGGTAACATCCTTCAATAAGAACTTTTGTTGTATCTCTTTATTCAACCATTAAATTATTATTTTTACCAAATTATATAATAAAATAAATATCCTGAATATACTGATATTTTTTTATGATAATGGTTTTACCAACACCCATACACACTTCCATCAAATGGGATACACAATCATCATTTGTGCGTATGGAAAATTATCACCTCGCAAACCGATGTTATTCGTTCTTCCATTACCACATTTCAAGGTTGATAATAATTATGTATTTAATATTTTGAAATGATATATATTATATTTATTATTTATTTATTCTTATTTAATTATTATATAACACATAACTTCATGGTTTTCATTTTGTGGGAATACGATAACTTCGTTTGTGGATGTTTGGACTACCGCTTCCTCAAAGTAATGTGATTCATTCACAATTTAGATGGAATTTATTAAGGATGGTTTTAGTAATATTGTATGATATATATGAAATAATTATTATATATATATTTATATATATTACATTTACAGTGTTTCTTTAAATATGACATGAAAATGGAAACAACATTCATGCGTATGTACGACCTTCCATCTCCATGAATAATGTATTTAATTTATTATTTGTATATTTTATATATTATAATAAATAAATATATAAATAATATATATTATATTTATATCATGTTTTATATTTTTTAAATAAGTAAATCATAATCTATGTAAGAGGATTAAGAATAACAAGTCAAAACATATGCGATAAACAAAGTGATTTTTACCCGAAACGTAACTTTAACATGAAATTTTTAATAAATAGGTAATATAAAGTCATAAAAATTAATTTATGGTTTTATATATAATAATATATTTATTTTTAATATATATAATAAAATTATATTTATTGTACATTAGGTTTTAACTAGAATGAAGAATGTAAATTCTTATGGTAAGGGTTTTCGTGTCTCACTTTTATTTCTATGAGATTTATGATATATACATGACTTATTATTGTTTTTTGGTTTATATAATTCAATATTTCATGTTGTATAATAAAATTAATTTATTTAATGATATTAAAAGTTTTAGTTTATGTTTTTCTTTCATGGATCTCTTGATTCAAAAGTTACTCAAGTAATAAGGGAATTCCAAGTCACTGTTTATATTTGTGAGATACATGCCATATTCACCACTAATTTATTTTTTTGGTGTAAATACTGAACATGAATGTATTATTTGATTATTATAATTAAATTGGTGGGTATTTACAGATTCATTTTATGATATCTATTTCTTAGGGTTCATGGTTCAAAATTTACCCAATCGGTAAAGTAGTTTTGTCTCAAATTGCCTTCTTTGAGACACATGTTTTGTTATGACCCTATATTCTTTTATGAGATGTATATAATTACCTTAAACAAGTTATATATTTTATATACTTCTTTTAGTGACATTTTATTCTTCTTTTAATGTTCTTATTTCATGTGTATTAGGATTAAAAGTCACTGAAGTGGTTAGAGTTCATTTCTACCATCTCATCACTTATTGGGATCATTTATGCTTACGATGTAATTAATGAACTATTATGATCCATATCTCAATAACCCTATATATGTTTTATTTCATATATTTATTCATGATATATTAATGTAATGATACCGTTTTTCCACTCTTTTGTAATTAAGATAAATAATTTTTTTAAAGAAACTTTTACTTTAATTCTCTATTAAATCAAAAATATGTTTTATTCAAATACCATATTTTATGAAAATGTATTAAAAAAATGTTTTAAATGATATTTTCGGCCCATTTTCTATAAAAAGTTATTTATGAATGGTTTTATGTTTTATAATGTTTTAAAAAAATTTCAAATATTATTTTATAAGTTTTCAAAGTATTTTCAATGAAAAGGTTTTTTAAAATTTTCTACGATTTAAAAAAAAATTCTTCAAAATGGAAAGGTTAGTTTCCTCAGGAAATGTTTTAAATTATTTTTAAAATAATAATTTATATATTTTAAGTGGTTGTTTAAATTAAAATATTTTGAAAAAGGTTTATTTTTTTAAAAGTGATTTTCAAAGAAAGGTTATTTCCCTTAAAAAATGATCATGTGATCTTTCAAAATCCTTCCCATTATAAGTTGGAATCCTTTGAAATATTATATTATTTACTTGGGATATGATCCAAATACACAATTATAATTCTTTCTTTGAATGGTTTCTGTTAAGATGAAAAGTGTTTTATGAAACCCATTTTTCTTTATCGAGTTATACCATGATAAAATGATTATGAAACCCTCTTCCTTTCAAAGGTTATTATATGATGAAATGATTAAGAAACTCATCTATTTTTCATGAGATTTTATTTGATGAAATTTTTATAAAAAATTTTATTTCATGTGTTATGATATGATGTTTATGAAACCAATCATTTTCTATGGGTCATGATATGATGAATGTTATGTTATCTTGTTTAACATGAATGTTTGATTAACTTATGTGATGAGTGGGACTTATATCTCCATAAAATGCATTGGGTAATGATAAATGTTTTATGAGATCAATGGTTACATGGTAGGGCATCCCATGCCTTAAAAAATATCATACATGTGAGGAAATCTAAATCCCGAAATAAGAGGGTAAACGGAAGGGAATCCCTACCCTGAAACAAGAGGGTACCTCAGAGGGAATCCAACTAATAAAACAAGAATTTAGATAGGAGAGAATCCTAACAATAAAATAATAGGGTATATTTGAGGGAATCCCAAGCCCAAAATAAGAGGCTACATGGGAGGGCATCCCAAGCCCAAAAAAAGACGGTACATGAGAGGGCATCCCAAGCCCGAAGAATATATACGAGTGATTATCCCAAGCCTAAAATGTTTTTTAGGTCTTGGTAGGTATCCTTGGAATAGGATTATCTATGATTATGTGTATGACACGATCCCATGTATTATTCATATGTTATGATCTAATGGATTAGGCTCTTGATTCCCTTAGGATTCATGCCTTATGAAATGCCAATCTTTGTGACATTACTCTTGATTAAGATCTTTTATATGAAAGGAATGATCTTATAATGTTATTACCATGTTATCATAACTTTATTCTCATGTTATTATTACATACATTCCTTATTACCCTTAATGAGCATTTGAGTTCACCAATATATTATGCTTCCTTTCCCTAGGTTATGAAGAAATTTATGAAGTAGGAGTACTAAAGGGAAATATATTTAAAGGATATGTTGAATATGTTTCAACAATTTATAAGATTATGTTTCCATGTTTTCAAAGATACTAAAATATTATGGTCCTTGGGGATGTATTTTTTTTAATGTGGTGAATATTCAACTAAAGTGATGTAATATCTAGGTATTTTATGTTAGGGTCACTATAGTTGGTATCAAATGATATGTTTATTCAAACATTGGAAACTAGAATTAGAAAACATTAGTGGGATCCATATGGTTATTTATATGGATATATATAGGTATGTATCTAAGTCTAAGCCTAAGGTTTCATTGATTTAAAATAACGTGTCATGATTTAGATATCCAATATGTAAATTTTCATGATTATATTGTTTTTAGCGATTATAAGCATTTCTCACACTATGTTTTCTAGTCTTAGTCAATTGATTCATCTTGAAGAAACTTGGTTAAAATTGAATATTTTTGATTTTAAAAGTATGGAAATTATGAAAATATATGTACTAAGTGGTAATATCATGAAGAGAGTGGGTAAGGTGGAATTAGTATTGGATATACCGATGTAAAAAAATAGATGTGAATGAAATGTGAAATGTATGATATGTTCTAGAATTACTGTTTAAATTAAAAACAATAAGAATGATTAAAATTAGATTGAGTAACCTTAAAATATGATTCATATTTAATATTTTGTAAAGGGGTGTTAAGGTATAAGATGTTGAATCCCATGTAATGGTTTAAGAATAAATTTGGATGACTGAAGTGTATATGTATTACAATTCAAGAATTATTTGAATCATGAAGTATATGTTTTCCATTAAGTATTTTATAAAATATATTTAATGGTGAGAATGAACTAGAAATATTATTTAATTTAAAGTTAATATTCTGATTAAGGGAATGAAACCCTTAATGTGTTATTTATGTAGAGAAGATTGTATTTATCCTGGACAAAGAGATTATTTTTAAGGATAAAGTAAATTGGATATTACTGATTACCAAGGAATTGATTATTAATTTATTGATATAGTGTTATATTTTATCATGGATGAATTTTATTTTTTTGGATTTAGGGAATATATCCAATAATCTTTGGGAAAAGAAAGTGTGCTTGTTTTCAGTAACATTTTATTTTAATTCAATTTATTACCCAGTTTCAATTGAATAAATGAGAAAGGTATTCAGATGTTTGGTATGTGAAAACCAAAATCTACTTTATTCTATATGGGGGATAAGTGTAAATATTATATTGATAAATTTAGTGACCTTATTTCTAATGTTTTTTTATTTTCATCTTTTGGAAGCGTTACAAGGTTAACCATTTAAGAAACAGTTTAAGTTAAAATATTGGATAAAGTTTTATTGAATAAAATATTAATTTACCACATGAGGATTTATGTATGTTGGACAAATTATGATAATTTTTTTGATGTTCATTAAGGGTATATTAAATTAAATATCATTCTATTTATTGATCTTATGATGTTCTAATGCATCACCAATGTCAAATTTGCCTTCATTTCTTGGAATAATAGATGAAGTGGGAATTGATCAAGGAACAAAAAAGGGGGAGATTCTAATGAAATAAAGTAAGTATATATTCTAATGAAAACTATTTAATTTTAGGAAAAATTGTCTATAATTAAAATTTTGTTCCATTACCATTATTTTTTATGATATCAATGACATTTTTCAAGCTGCTTTGGTTTTTGACTTTGTGATTTCTAAATTTCTCTTTACCATGTTATCTATCAATCCCCATCAGAACAGGATAGTTAGATTTATCTTCCATGTACATGTTTTGAATTTCCACCTATTTTCTCCAATGTGGAAACCTATTTATGAGTTACTTTGCTTAAACTTTTTGTTTCCAAATTTTCCTTTTTAAAGGAAGTTATTGTATTTATTTTTACCATGTTGGTTTCTATGAAAGGAACATTCATGTTTTAAAATGTTGAGATCCAAGATAAATTTCAAGGGGAAATTCAATTTAAGTTGTTTATAATGAAACATCTTGTGTTTTCATGCATTATTTTTTCTCGATTTAATTTAATCTTTTCAATATTCTTCATTTCACGCAACATTGAATATAACTTGTGTTATATGAAAGAACTAAGTTTGGATTGCCTTTCATAAAACACAATGTTATGATTCCACTACATGAAACACTTATTATAGGTTATGGAACACATAAATATATGTTTTCATTGTATTAAACATAATACCAAGTTCCTTTGATAGTTTCCATTAGACGCACAACCATGTTTTCCCGAACTACAATATACTATTAATATGATTATTAAAATATTATCATAGGTACCATCTACTAGTTTTAATGGAATTTATGAATAATATTAACTAAATTGTGAAAATATGATTTAAACATGTATATAAAATTAATCCCTTTTAAATCAATTATTTAGAAATGAAAGTATGAACTATTTTAAAATTAAGAAATTCCTTTTCTAAGAAAACTATTTTTCTATGTACAGACACAATTTTATCTCAATAAATTAAAAACCAATTTTTATAATTTTTTTAATAAAATATATATTATAAATTCAATATTTTTTTAAAACTCCTCCATTATATTTTAGAGTCATAATATAAAAATAGATGTAATTTTATGAACATGAAGAATTAATTTTCTAAAAGGAAATTTTACCTCCTTTTTACTACTAACCTATTTTAAATATAATTTTTGAAACTTTTATAAATTTTATTTTAAAAATAAAAAAAATTTCTAAATCGAAATATAAAATTTAATTTGGGTTAAATTTTGGCGTTTTTTTGAGAATTTTCATTTTTGGGCGAACAATGAAAAACACTAAATTCTAATTGAAAGATTCATTTTCATTGAATTTATTTATATAATTAAATTATATTTTAAATTAGTTTTAAAGAATAATTAGTTAAATTATACAAAAATAAATCCAATTTATGTAATTGGAATCAGTTTCACATTGAAATTAGATATAAAAATTTTTAAATATTTGATCTTTTTTCATTAAAAAACTTTTTTTCATACCGTATGCGAGATTATTTTTTAATTAATTTCTACCACTTATGTATAAAGAATTTATAAAATTGGATTAAATATTTTCAATTAGAATAATTTTTAATGTCTGGTAAGTGAAACATAGTTTTTTAAGAAAAAAATTAGTGAAATTAATTAAAATTAATTAAATAACTAAGGTAAAAATGAGTTAACATGGTTGTTAAACTTTAACTTAAGGGGAAAACTAACCTATAAAAATGTCTAAAAATTATTGGATAGAACTATTTAGACCATAGAATTAATGTTATTAAAATTTTGACATTATTGGATGCACATGATGTAAGGGAGGCCTCTCAATAATGGTCACCTTTTTATATATACAAGAATGCCACTCCTCCAATATAAAAAAGATCACTCACCCCTCACATCCTCAAAAATCTGAATCCATTTTTCTCAAAAAAACCTTAAAAAATAAGAAAAAGCATATCTAAATTCATACTATAATCCTTCCATTGGTAATAAATCCAACCAAGTAATCCCTATGTTGAAAACCCAAAGGTGTTACCCAAAGAAGAGGTAACATCATTCAACAAGAAATTTTGTTCTATCACTTTCTCCATGCCATGAATTCTTATATTTACATGATTATATTATAAAAATAGTATCCTAAATATACTTATATTTTTTCATGTTAATGGTTCTACCTACACTTACACTCACTTCCATCAAATGGGTCACCCAATCCTTATTCGTGTGTACGGTGGAATACCGGCTCACAAACCAATGTTGTTCATTCTTCCATCACCACCTTTCAAGGTTTGAAATAATTTTTTAATTAGTATTTTTTTATGACATATTAGATATTTATGATTAATTTATTCTTCTATAAATATTATATAACATATACCTTCAAGCTTTCCATTTTTGGGGAATATAGTAACTTTGTTTGGGGATGTGTGGACTATCGCATCCTCAATGCAATGTTATTTGTTCACACATTACATGGAATGTTTTAAAGATGAGTTTAGAAAAATTATTTGATATATATGAAATAATAATTATAATAATTATAATATATATATTTAGATATTTTATTTTCTTTATTTATTTCAGTACGACTATAAAAAGGTAACAATGATCTTTCATACGTATCACCTGCCGTCTCCATGAACGATTCATTTCATTTAATATTTATATATTTTATAAATTTTTATAAATACATATATAAGGAATATATTGCATATTTATATCATTTTTCATATTATGTAATAAAGTAAATCATAATATATGTATGAGGATAAAAAATAACAAGCCAAAACATATGTGAAAAACCAAGCGATTATTAACCGAAATGTAACTTTAACATGAAATTTTTAACAAATGGTTATATAATGTTATTATAAAATAGTATATTGTATTATAAATAAGAATATGGTTCTTAAAAATATTTATAATAAACTAATATTTAGTAGACAATAGTTTTGAATGCGTACAAATAAAGTCATGACTTAATGTAAGAGTTTTCACTTCCCACTTTTATTTTTATGAGATATATGATATATTCACCACTAACTATTGTTGTGTGGTGTATATAATTCCATATGAAATTTTGTCTCATGAATTTAATTTATTTAATTATATTAAAAGTTTGAATTTATTTTTTAATTTAATGGATATCATGGTTCAAAATATTCTTTAGTTGTTAGGGAATTTATCTCACTTTTTATATCCATGAGATACCTAACATATTCATCACCCAATTCATTTGGGTGGTTTATATTCTCTAAATGAATATATTATTTTATCATTATCTTTATATTTATGGCTATTTATGTATACATTTTATGATATCTCTTTCATGATGGTTACAGTTCAAAAGATACCAAATCGGTAAAGCATTTTTGTCTCAAATTGCCTTATTTTTAGACACATGTTATGTTACTCACCTATATTAATTTATGATGTATATATGCTGGAATTTGACAAGTTATATCCTGATTATAATTATTTTAATGATATTTTAATCTTCATGTAATTTAATTATTTCATGTGGATTAGGATTTGAAGTTACCAATGTGGAAACAGTTCGTTTCTATAGTCTCATCGCTTATCAGGATTATTAATGATTTTGCTTAAATTGATGAAATATTATTATCCATATCTCAATAAGGCTCATGAATTTTATTATACTACATTTATTAATGATATATTCATATAGTGTTACAATTTTCCACTCTTTGGTACTTCAGATAAATAAGAATTTTTTTAAGAAAATAAGATTTTAATTCTCTATTCTGTCAGAAACAAAATTAATTCAAAAAAAGTGTTCTATAAAAATGTTTTTAATTGATATTTTAATCTTATTTTCAAGGAAAAAGTATTTTATAAATTTTTTATCATTTAATATTTTTTAAAATTCTTTTCAAATATTTCGTTCAATTTTTTCAAGGTATTTTCAAGGAAAAAGGTTTTCAAAATATTCTATGATTTAAAGAGTTATTCAAAGAGGAAATAATTTTTTTCTCATGAAATATTTAGAATGATTTTAAAAATATTAATTTATATTTTTTCAACTGGTTTTTAAAATAAAGATATTTTGAAAAATATTTTTTTCAAAGAAAGGTTATTTCCCTTAAGAAACGATTCATGTGGTCTTTGAAATTTCTTCCCCAACTAAGTTATCATACTTTGATATGGTTTATTATTTAATGGGAATATGATCCAAGGACACCATTATTATTATTTCTTTGAATGGTTTATATTAAGATGACATGTTATTTATGAAACCCATTCCTATTCCACATGTTATACTATGATAAAATGATTATGAAACCGACTTTATTTCATAGGTTATTCAGTGATGAATTGATTATGAAACCTGTCTATTTTTCACAAGTTATTATATGATTAAATATTTATATTTACTATTTAATTTCATGGGTTATGATATGATGTTTTGGAAAACCATCTATTATTATTGGGTAATGATTCATGTTTTATGAGTTCAAAGGTTACGCAGGAGGGAATCCCCAGCCTAAAACAAGAAGGTACACGAGAGGGAATCCCAACAACAAAACAAGAGGGTACATGGGAGGGCATATGAAAACCGAAATAAGAGGCCATAAGGGAGGGAATCCCTAAACTAAAAAAAGAGGGTATGTAATGTCCCAGATTTTTCCATGTATTATTTTAATAATATATGAGAATTAATTCGAGACCAGGCTCTGAGATAGTGTGCAGTTCCGAGGCCCGGTGAGCCCAGAACAAATTTTTGAATTTAATTTAACAATTAAATAATGTGCTTGTGCAGTTTTCCTAAAAAAGTACAATAACTCCTAAACGGGTGCTCGGATAAAAAATAAGAGGGCACCATTGCGTTCAGAGCAGCGATTTTACCTTAGGTGAGGCCTAACTTTGGCCGGCGCAGGTCGGTGGTGAAATATGGCTTTTGGGCGTAACCGTAATAAAATATTTAATTAAAATATTTTATTTAAATCCTTGTTGCAACGAAATATTTTATTCTTTTAAATAGAGATTTCATAGGGAGGGTCAGGGTTACAATCCCCCTAACACTGATTTCTTCTGGAGGCTTTAGGGAAGACCTCCCGACACGGTGACGATGTTCTTGATGATTTTCACCTGCAACGATGACACGGTGACTAGATCATCGCCAACGAATGCCACAGAATCTAGGTAGGATGTTTGTTTGTGATTTTCTTCCCTGTTTATGATTTCCACGATGAACGCGGACTAATCCACAAATAGATTAGCCTGCGGATCAATCGTTCTTGCGGAATGGGATTTTGCAGGAATCGTGGGGATTTGATTCTTGAAATTGTTTGGGTTTTGTTCAACCTCCTAATGGTGACGGACCAAGATCGTCACGAACATCGATCGAGGTTCTTCCCTCTTGATTTTTGTGTGTTTTTTCCCCAAATTCTCACGTTCTTCGCTATGTTTTCTGTGTTCATCGCGGGGTGATGAATGACGGATCGTTGCGCATCCGTTCTACGACGCAATGATCCCAAACTGTGGATCCAACCTCGGAGCGGTGTCACAGAGGTGCGACTGTGATATCGGCGGAAGATTCGGAGTGGATCGAGAGTTATGAGTTTTTGGGAGTTTTCGTTGGATGGATCGTTCGAGGTTTATGATCCTTTTTAATGGCCGAAAACACCCGTCGCGGTGTCCGTATGACAAACTGAACCAATCCATGAAGTATCGGGATGAACGGATGAGAGATCGTGGATCTGGAAGATTGGCCGAAGCGCAAGGAAGAAGACGGCAGTCAGGAAATTTCCCGACTACACGCCGTGTAGTATGGGCTACATGGCATGTGTTCGTCGGCGGGATTACATGGCATGTACTCCGGGAGTACACAGACCTGGGCAGGGTACACATCCAAGGACACACCGTGTATACCCCTCCCCGGCCAGACCCGGCTAGATACATGGGATACCCCATGTACTGGTACACGGGCAGGCGACATAGACAGGGGCAGAGACCGTGTATGGGAATATGGCCAGCGTACACGGAGTGAGCCCGGGTTCTCTGAAATGACATGTGACTCTTCTATACACCGTGTAGTTGCTTTCCATCCAACAAGCCGAATGACACGGGCTGACTACACGGGCAGTACCCAGGGTCAAGAAACACAGCGTGTACCTTTTCTACATGCAGTGTAGTTTGGTTTTACATGGCTTGAACGAATGACATGGGCCATTTACATGGACAGTACCCGGGGTCAAGGAACATGGCATGTAACTATACTACACGCCGTGTAACCTTTTCTTCATGGATTGAGCCACTTGTCTTATGTGACTTGGACTAGTTCTTAGGGTTCGTACCCTTGGTTATCCCCTGAGGGTTCTAGTATCATTTCTTTTATATAGGAGTATGATCCCTTCAGCAGAATTTCATGAATAGAGTTGTTGGAATCCCCTTTATGAGGATTAGAGCGGGATCCTCTATTCATTCCTGGAACCCTAGGTAGAGTTCTTGGTATCAATGTGACCAACTTTACTTGGGCACTGATCCTCTGCTTAGCAGATTAGCTGAGACTGAGTTATCAGAATCACCCCATGACTTGGCAATGATACTCATCTAAGAATCATGTTCTCAAGGTACTTGTGGAGTGTGTTCTCCCAGAATGAGTACTTCTAATCTCTCTCTTCAGACCTAGGAGTGTGTTCTCCTGGTTGCATGCTTAGTGGAATCTTCAATCTGGTTCTTAGTGGTGGTTTCATGGCAGTCGATCATGTATGAGTATATCTGGAAATTCTTGTTATATGTTGGGTAGACATATTACCTTGAATAGATGAATTTATCTTTCTTTGTGGTATTTTCCCTTGTTGCATTTACTTTTTGGTTTCGAGGTGTCCTACTGGGTATTGTTATACTCACCCTTGCATGGGCTTTGTCCGCACGTGTTTTGTCTTGTGCAGACGAGCGAGCCTTTGACAGGATTCTAGGTGGACCAGGACCAGACGGTTCTTAGTGAGATCAGGTGGGCCGAGGTGTGTTCTTACTACTACAGATTACAGTCCCAGCACCTTTCCTTATAGGTTGGACTTTGTTACAGACTTTCTTTCTGGTGGGCTTGTACTTTTGGCCCAGGGAATTACTTTTTTGCACTTTACTTTTTTGTCATACTATGTGGATGGGTTTTATTGTATGCATGCATCTTTTCCATTCTTAGTAGGTTTTACTTTTCAGCTTTGTTGGCTTGGAGATGTGTGTGCGTGTGTACAGGTTATAGGGAATGCCTCTCATGTTAGTATCATGCCTACTCGGTGCTAGTCACCAGCCCCTGGCCTATTGGAGGCGGGCTTGGGGAGTTGCAGCTCGGGCCCCACTGGGATGGGTCGTGACAGAGTGGTATCAAAGGTGTTTTGTTATACCTTAGGACCGAGAGTCTGTGAGTTGGTTTGGGGAAGCAGTGTTAAGTGTTTTGAGTTCGGTTTTCAGGCCAGGGACCCCAGTGTTGGTGCGGGCGACCGACGTATCCATACACTAGGACTCTAATAACCTGCTTTTTGACTCGGAACATGAGAACACTAGTTGTGGGGAAACAAATAATGGTACATGCATCATATAGGAATGGGTTGTGGTTTCCATGCCCTTTTTGAGTCAGCTCTCCAGATATACTCACTAATTGAGATACATCTTGTTTCTTTAAGAGGATGCCTCTGCGATGCGCACCTGCTAGGATCCAACAGCTCGATCACGAGGATGACCCCCTCAGTGATGAAGCCTCAACACAGGGACCGGGTCCCCCAGTTTTACCACCAGGTGGTGTTCCAGTTATCCCACCACCTGTGGAGCAGTGTTTAGTGCATGCTGTTTCAGTTGAGGAGGAGCTCAGGTTGAGCGCACTCCACGAGTTTCAGGGACAGATACCCCTCCGGTTTCGAGGCGATCCTGACCCTCAGGTAACAGAGAACTATCTTGAGGTAGTGGCCAGAGTCTTCCATTTGGTCAGGACACCAGAAGACCAGATGGTGATCCTGGCAGTGAGCCTTCTGTGGGGTTCGGCAGAATGATGGTGGATTTTGGTTATCCAGATCCACGACAAGGTGAAAATTGCATGGTCGGAGTTTGAGCGTCTCTTCAGAGAGAAGTTTTCACCGATTACCCTGAGAGCAGTACGCATACAAGAGCTTATTCAGCTCCAGTAGGGAACAATTATGGTGGTTGACTATGCGTCGAGGTTTACCGACCTCTCGTGGTACTCGATGGATATGGTCATATATCAGTAATTCAGAGCTCAGACTTTTGAGCGGGGCTTGCCCAGAGGTATCCGAGCTAGCATCATCTGTATGAGAATTCCTACTTATGCTGGGGTGCTCGAGTGGGCTCTGGTGGTCGAGAGCTTCTTGGAAGAGCAAAGACAGCTGACAGATGTCAGTAGTGGGCGAGCTGGAGCAGAGACCTCGGCAGTGGGGAGCCGACGTCAGGGACCCAGGCGTGGGAGACATTTTCAGAGGAGATACCAGGATAGGGGATCTACCGTACAAGGTTCGTAGGGCGCATCCAGCCAGCCTCAAGAGAGGCGATGCTACTCATGTGATGGCAGTGGACATCTCACTTGGGATTGTCTGACCCACTGTACTACTGACACAGGAGCAGTGGATGGACCACCAAGGAAGAGGCAACATGTGGAGAAAACAGATCTGCGGGGTGGTGGACGTGGTAGCGGAGCTGGGAGAGCAGCTGTAGGTGGTCGATGTTTAGATCTTTTACCACCACCACCCCCAAGAGTTCCACCCCAGGCTCAGGGAGCTGGTGGACAGAGGCAGGGATAGCTGCAGGCGGCAGAGGCGTATGACCCTGGTACTCCCGGAATGATTAGAGGTACTATTTGTGTCTTTTCTACTTTGGTTGCCGTATTGATAGACATAGGTTCTAGTCATTCCTTTCCTACTGCTTATCTTGTTCGAGACCTTGAGATTCCAGTTGAGCCATTGACTCGACCCTTATGCTTAGAAACACCGACTGGAGAAGATTCAAAGATCACACACCTCTGTAGACAGTGTGACCTGACCCTTGGAGGCGAGAGTTTTGGTTGTAACCTCTTGGTGGTAGCGTCGAGGCCTTACGATATCATTCTTGGTATGGATTGGCTATCCACAATTCGTTCCCAGATCGACTGTTTTAGGCGAAGGGTGCGGTGTGTCGGCAGTGATGGAACAAGGTTCTCTTTTGTCAGTGAAAGAGAGACCCAGGTAGCATAGGATGGAATCGTGCATAGGAGGGAACAACCGATTTCACATTAGTTGGCTAGCCTAGCCATTGGTGTAGCAGATGTTACGAGTTCCCAGTTTCCAGCAGTAGTGGCTGAGTACGAGGATGTATTTCCGGAGGATGTCCCCGGGTTACCTCCCCGTCGGAAGATAGATTTATGCATTGAGTTGAAACCCAGGACGACACCGATATCAGCATCGGCATATCAGATGGCTCTTGTAGAGCTTCATGAGCTGAGGGTGTAGCTGGATGAGTTGCAGAAGAAGGGCTTTGTGATACCCAGCGTTTCACCCTGGGCGGCCCTGGTGCTGTTTTCCAAGAAGGCGGACGGGAGCTTGAGGCTATTTGTGGATTACCGGTGCTTCAATCAGGTGACTGTGAAGAACCAGTATCCACTACCGAGGACCGATGGCCTCTTTGACCAGCTGAGAGGGTCATGATGGTTCTCTAAGGTTGATCTACGATCAGGCTATCACCAGTTGCGAGTACGGGATGAGGATATACCAAAGATGACTTTTAGATGTCGCTACGGTCACTATGAGTACTTGGTGATGCCCTTCGGCGTGACAAACGCCCCGACAGTGTTCATGGGACTCATGAACCGGATCTTGTAGCCCTATCTGAACCAGTTTTTAGTGGTCTTCATCGATGATATCCTTGTGTACTCTACGTCCAAGGAGGAGCACGCGAGACACCTAAGGATGGTTCTGGAAACACTCCAAGAGAACCAGTTGTATGGGAAACTCTCAAAGTGTCAGTTCTGGTTATAGGAGGTCCACTTCCTGGGACACGTAATCTCGGAAAATGGTGCAGCAGTGGACCCAGTCAAGGTGGAGGTAGTTCTAGAATGGGAGCCACCCCAAAGCATGACGGAGGTGCGCAGTTTCCTTGGGTTGGAAGGATACTATCGGAGATTCATCCTTGATTTCTCTAGGATTGCAGCACCCATGATAGCTTTGACCCGAAAGGGGAAGCCTTTCGTGTGGACTGAGAGATGCCAGCAGGCTTTCCAGCAGTTGAGACAGAGTTTGACGAGCGCCCCGATCTTGAGATTATCGGAGGAGGGTGTCGAGCACGTAGTGTTTTGCGACGCATCAGGAACCAGGCTTAGTTGTGTCCTAATGCAGAGGCAAGCGGTGATTGCCTATGGCTCATGTCAGTTGAGGCCACATGAGCAGAACTACGCAACCCATGATCTTGAGTTGGTAGTAGTAGTCTTCGCATTGAAGATGTGGCGCCACTACCTGATGGGCGAGCGGTTTGCCATCTATTATGATCACAAGAGTCTCAGATATGTCTTTTTCTCAGAAGGATCTGAATTTGAGACAGAGGTGATGACTTGAGTTCCTCCAGGATTACGAATTTGAGATCGTTTATACTCCTGGTAAGGGGAACGTAGTGGTAGATGCTCTCAGTAGGAAATCTAGTTCGTAGTTGTTGGATGAGGCGACGAGGTAGTTTTCCTCCTTACAGTTATCCTTTGTGGATGAAGATGAGGGACCTTACCTTTAGTCGATGATTTTTACCCATCCACTCTTACAACGAGTCAAAGAATCACAATGTGAGGATGCTAGCTATGAGACTCTACATGATCAGATATCCATAGGTGATGCTGCTGATGGATATTCAGAAGGCGAGGAGAACATTGTTCTTTTCAGAGGGTGCACGGTAGTACCAGTGACGTTGCAGGAGGAGGTTCATAGGGACTTCCATACATCCCCTTTGGCGGTGCATCCAGGAGTAAGAAATATGTATCAGGACCTCCGACGTTAGTTTTGGTGTCCAGGAATGAAGAAGGGTGTGGTAGATTTTGTCCCTCGGTGCCTTACTTGTTAGGAAGTAAAGGCTGAGCACCTGGTGCCAGCAGGTTTGACACAGCCCCTTGAGGTGCCAGAGTGGAAGTAGGACGAGATATCCATGGAATTCCTGATGGGTTTACCACGTACGTCCAGGGGACATGATTCCATCTGGGTGATCATTGATCAACTCACCAAGTCAGCCCACTTTCTAGCCATATGGGAGCAGAGTTCAGAAGATATCTTGGGGCGACTCTACGTGTAGGAGATTGTTCGACTTCATGGAGTGCCATCCACGATCTTTTCAGATCGTGATGCTCATGTCACATCTCGATTGTGGAAGGGATTTTTGTAAGATTTTGGGGCTCAGTTACGCTTGAGGACAACGTTTCATCCCCATACTGATGGTCAGACAGAGTGGACCATCCAGGTCTTGGAGGATATGCTTTGAGCTTCCATTCTTGACTTCGGCCGTAGCTCAGAGGATCACCTACCACTTGTGGATTTTGTTTACAACAACAGTTATCATTCTACCATTGGTATGGAACCATTAGAGGATCTGTACAGGCGACCTTATTGGTCACCACTTTGCTGGACTGACCCAGGAGAGTCAGCACTCATGGGCCCAGCGATTTTGAGAGCTACTACATAAAAGGTGCAGGTTATCCAGGAATGGATGAAGGCTAAACAAAGTCGGAAAAAGTCTTATGCCGATAGGAGGCAGAGGCTCTTGGAGTTCGAGGAGGGAGACCATGTGTTCCTTCGAGTCTTACCTCGATAGGGATTGCAGAGATTTGGCCGAGGAATCAATCTATCTCTGAGGTTTGTTGGCCCTTTTCAGATTCTAAGTAGAGTTGGTGAGGTGGCGTATCGCTTGGCTCTACCTCCTCAGATGGACCGGGTATACAACGTCTTCCATGTGTCGCAGATACAGAGGTACATGCATGATCCATCGCACGTTATCGACTGGGGAAAGCTGGACATCGATGATGGGGCGACCTTTGCAGAGTACCCAGTAGATATCGAGGATCAGCAGGAGAAGATCCTTCGTGGGCGAGCTATTCCCTTGGTGCGTGTCCAGTGGTATCACGAGAATCTCCTGGAGAGCACGTGGGAGCGGGAGGCTCAGATCCACGTGCAGTACCCACATTTTTTGAGTAACCTTTGTTTTGGCTTTTGGGGGATGTAAAATCCCTAATGTGGGTGTGATATAATGTCCCAGATTTTTTTTATTTATTATTTTAATATTATATGAGAATTAATTCGAGACCAGGCTCTGAGACGGCGTGCAGTTCCGAGGCTCGGTGAGCCCGGAACAAATGTTTGAATTTATTTTTATAATTAAATAACGCGCACATGCAGTTTTCCTAAAAAAGTGGAATAACTCCTGAACAGGTTCTCAGATCAGAAATCTGAGGGCACCATTGCGTTCAGAGAAGTAATTTTACCTCAGGCAAGGCCTAACTTCGACCGACATAGGTCAGTGGTAAAATCTGGATTTTGGGTGTAACCATAATAAAATATTTTATTAAAATATTTTATTTAAATCCATGTTGCAAAGAAATATTTAATTATTTAAAATAGGTATTTCACAGGGAGGGTCAGGGATACAGTCTCCCTAACCTTGATTTGCTCTGGAGGCTCTGGAGAAGCCCTCCCGACACGCCGATGACATTCTTGATGATTTTCACCGACAACGATGACACGACGACCGAATCATTGCCAACGAATGACACAAAATCCTGGTAGGATGTTTTATTGTGATTTTCTTCCCCATTTTTGATTTCCATGATGAATGAGGACTAATCCACGAATAGATTAGCCCGCGGATCGATTGTTATTCACAGATGGGATTTTGCGGGAATTGTGGGGATTTGATTCTTGAAATTGTTTTGGTTTCGTTCAACCTACTAACGGTGACGGACCAAGATCGACACGAACATCGATCAAGGTTCGTCCCTCTTGATTTTGTTGTGTTCTTCTTCCCCAAATTCTAGCGTTCTTTGCTGCATTCTTCGCATTCTTCACGGGGCGATGAACGACGGATCGTCACGCATCCGTTCTGTGACGCAACGATCCCAAACTATGGATCCAACCTCGGAGCGGTGTCACGGAAGTGCGACGACGATATTGGAGGAAGATTCAGAGCGGATCGAGAGTTATGAGTTTTCAGGCATTTTTCTTCGAATGTATATTTTGAGGTTTATGATCCATTTTAAAGTTCGAAAACACCCGTCGCGGTGTCCGTATGACGAACCGAACCAATCCTTGTAGTATCGGGACGAACAGACAGGAGATCGTGGATCCATAAGATCGGCCGAAGCGCAAGGAAGAAGACGACGATCAGGAAATTTCCTGACTACACGCCGTGTAGTATGGGCTACACGTCGTGTGTTTGTTGGTGGGATTACATAGCGTGTACTCCGGGAGTACACAGACATAGGCAGGGTACACGGCCAAGGACACGTCGTGTATACCTCTCCCCGGCCAGACCCAGCTAGATACACAGGATACCCCATGAACTGGTACACGGGCAGGCGACCCGGACATGGGAATAGACTGTGTATGGGAACATGGCCAGCGTACACGGAGCGAGCTCAGGTGCTCGAACACGGCGTGCGATTCTTCTACAAGCCATGTAGTTTCTTTCCATCCGACAAGCCAAATGACACGGGCCGGCTACATGGGCAGTACCCAGGGTCACGGAACACGACATGTACCTTTTCTACATGCCGTGTAGTTTGGTTTTACACTACTTGAACGAATGACATGGGCCGTTTACACGGGCAGTACCCGGGGTCAAGGAACACGGTGCGTAACCATACTACACGCCGTGTAACATTTTCTTCAGGGATTGAGCCACTAGTATTCTGTGACATGGACTAGTTCTTAGGTTTTGTACCCTTGTTTATCCCCTGAAGGTTCTGGTATCATTTCCTTTATATAGGAGTATGATCCCTTCAGCAGAACTTCCTGAATAGAGTTGTTGGAATCCCCTTTATGAGACTTAGAGCTGGATCCTCTATTCATTCCTGGAACCCTAGGTAGAGTTCTTGGTATCAACATGACCAACTTTACTCGGGCACCGATCTTCTGCTTAGCGTATTAGGTCAGACTAAGTTGTCGGAACCACCCCATGACTTGGCTGTGATCCTCATCTGAGCATCATGTTCTCAAGGTACTTGTGGAGTGTGTTCTCCCGGAATGAGTACTTCTAATCTCTCTCTTCAGACCTAGGAGTGTGTTCTCCTGGTTTCATGCTTAGTGGAATCTTCGAGCTGGTTCATAGTGGTGGTTTCGCGGTAGTCGATGGTGTATGAGTATATCTGGATATTGTTGTTATATGTTCGGTAGACATATACTGTGAAGAGCTGACTGTATCTTTCTTTGTGGTATTTTCCCTTGTTGTATTTCCTTTGTGGTTTCGGGGTGTCCTACTGGGTATTTTTATACTCACCCCTACACGAGCTTTGCCCGCACGTGTCATGTCTTGTGCTGATGAGCGAGGCTTTGACGGGATTCGAGGTGGACCAGGACCAGACGGTGCTCAGTGAGATCATGCGGGTCGAGGTGTGTTCCTATGGCTACATATTACTGACCCAGCACATTTACTTACAGGTTGGAATTTGTTACAGACTTTCTTTCTAGTGGGCTTGTATTGGCCCAGGGATTTACTTTCTTACACTTTACTTTCCTGTCGTACTCTGTGGTTGGGTTTTAGTGTATACATGCATCTTTTCCATTCTTAGTAGTTTTTTACTTTTCAGCTTTGTGGGCTTGGAGATGTGTGTGCATGTGTATAGGTTATAGGCAATGCCTCCCATGTTAGTAGCATGCCTACTCGGTGCTAGTCACCAGCCCCTGGCCTATTGGAGGCGGGCTTGGGGAGTTGCAGCTCGGGCCCCACTGGGACGGGTCTTGATAGGGTAAATGGGAGGGAATACCAAGACCAAAGCAAGAGGGTTCACGTGAGTGAATCACAAGACAAAAACAAGATGGCACATAATAGGAAATCCCAATAATGAAGCATTTACACTGGCGATTATCCCAACTATAACATGTTATGAGGGTCTTGGTAGGCATCCATGATATATGACTTTTTATGCTTATGTTTATACCACATTTCCATGTCTTATTCCTCTGTTATTCTCTCATGGATTATGCTCTTTATTATCTTATTATTTATGTCTTATGACCTGTAAATCTTTATACCATGAATCTTGATTATGATCTTTGATATGCATGATATGATATTCTAATTGTATGATCATGTTCTCATACCTTTATGCTCATGTTATGCTTACATATGTCTCTTTTTTTAACGTTAATCAGTATCTGAGAATAACCCTTTATTATGTTTCTTTTCCCTAGGTTATGAATAATGGTTTTAAGTATGAGTATAAAGGGGGAGATCTTTGAGGTATACATTGAAGATATTTAACCAAGTTAGAAGATTATGTTTCTATGTTTCTAAAGACAGTAAACTATTATGGTCCTTATGAATGTATTTTTTTTATTGTCTGGAATATTTATCTAATGTTATGTATTATATGTGTATATTAAGCCCGAGTCTCTATATTTAGAATCAAAGGAAAGGTTTAGTCAGCCATTTAAAACTATGATGAGAAAACTTTAGTGAGACCCCTAGTGTAATTTCTAAGTATATGTCGGGGATGTATTTAAGGATATAACTTAGGTGTCGAATATTTAAAATACTATTTCTTGATATATACATCCTATAAGTAAAGTTTCATTTTTTGTAGTTTTTTTAAAATTATAAGTGTTTCTCACACTATGCTTTCGGGGCTTATTCAATATTAGGAACTAGAAGAAACCAGGTAAAAATTAAATGTTTGTGTGTTATAAAAATTGATGTCTTAAGTGGAAATATCATGAATAGAGTCAGGAATGTGGCATGAGTATTGGATATATAGCTAAAGAAAAAAAGATAGAGAATGAAATGTGAAAGGTAAGGGATTTTCAAACAGTATTGTTTACATAAAATGTAAGAATCATGATTAAATTGGGGTTTAAAAATGTCAAAACAAGATTCATATTTAATATTCTAGGAAATAGGTGTTAAGGATTACAGTAATGAAGCCTAAGTAATGGTTTAATAATAAATTTGGATGACCAAAGTGTATTTGTATTGGAATTGAAGAATTATACAAATCATGAAGTATATTTTTCTGTTTAAGGTTTAAAAAAATGTTAAACAATGATGATGACATAAAAAAGTTATTTAATGGAAATTTGATATTTTTATTTGGGGAAGGAAACCCTTAATGTGTTATTGATGTTGAGAAAATTGCATTTATCTAGGATAAAGTGATGATTGTTAATGATAAAGTAAATTGTGTAGTACCGATTATGATGGAAATGAAAATTGTTTTATTGAAAAGTTATCTATGTTATCATGGATTATGTTTAAAACATTTTTTTAGGATTTAAGGAATATATCCCATAATATTTTAAATAAGAAATAATGAATATTTTCAATAACATTTTAGGGTAATTTAGGTTATTACCATTTTTTAAGAGAATACATGATAAAGGTATTAACATATTTGGTATGAGGAAACCAAGAGATAATTTATGATAAATGGGGGATCAATGTTATTATTATTTTGAGAAATATAGTGACCTTATATCTTATTTTTTTGATTTCCATATTTTTTATGGGTTACAAGGTTAAACATTCATGGAATGGTTTTAGTTAATACTTCAAATATGGTTTTAGAGATTAATGTATTCTCTCGCTACATGAGGATATATGGATAGAGGATAACTTATTCTAACCATTTTGTTGTGATGCTATCTAAAGACAAATGAAATATCCTATCATTCTATTTATGGATTTCATGATCTAATAATGTTTTAGTAATGAAAAGTTTGCATTTATTTTTTTAAATGAGAGATGAAGTGGAAATTGATCAAGGAACAATAAAGGGTGAAATTGTGATGAAATAAAGTTTGTATATATTCTCCTGAAAACTCTTAAACTTTAGGAAAAAGGGTTTTTGGACAAAATTTTGTTCCTTTAACATCATTTTTTATAATATCAATTGATTTTTCAAGCCTATTTGATTTATGTATTTTTGATCATTTACTTCCTCTTTATAATGTTCTCTATCACTCTTCACCAGAACTTGAAAGTTGGATTTATCTTTCTTCTCCATGTTTTCACTTTCCTTCTATATTCTTTAATGTGAAAACCCAGTTATGAGTTACTTTGGGTAACCATTATGTCTCTGAAATTCATTTTTAAAGGATGTTTTTGTAATTATTTTAACAATGTGTGTTTATGTGAAATGAAATTTCATGTAAAAATAACATTGATGACCCAAATGAATTTAGATGTTAAAATTAATTTTAATCGGGTTAGAATGTAATAACATGCGTTTTTATGAATTATTTTTTTGATTTAATTTAATATTTTCAACATTCTTCATTTCACACAACACCGAATATAGACTGTTCAACAAAAAATCACTAAGTTTGGATTATATTTTATGAAAAAACAAGTTAATATCACAGTACAAGAAAGATATAGATTAACATGAGGTAAATGAAACACTATGTTTATCTCATGTTACACACAAAACCCAGTTCCTTCAATAGCTTTCCATACATGCAAGGCTGAGTTTTAGCGAACTACAATATACTATTAATATTGTTATGAAAATATTATCATGGATACCACTTATCCATTGGAATGGATGTCATGAATATGATTAACTAAATTGTAAAAATATGATTCACACATGAATATAAAATTCATATATTGGATATTAATTAGTTAGAAATGAATGTAAGAACATTTTTAAAATAATAAAATTCCCTTTCCATGAAAATTATTTTTCCATGCACAAACATAATTTTATATTAGTAAATTAAACAAAACACATTTGATGAATTTTCAATAAAGTTTATTTATTATAAATTCAATCATTTTTTTGAAGATCATCTAATATATTTGATAGTTATAATCTAAGAATAAATCTAAATTTATGAATAAAAATAAGTATATTTCTAAAATATATGTTTAACTCATTTTACTAGAGCAACCATTTTAAATATATATTTTTAAAACTTTTATAGTTTTTATTTGACAAAATAAACATCATTTTTTAAATAACAGTATCATAATTTACTTTGGTTTAATTTTTTATGTTTTTCAAAGAGTTTATATTTTTTGATGAATATTGAAAAACATAGAATTTTAATTGAAAACTAATTTTTTATCTAATTTACTTATAAAGAAAAAGTATATTATAAATTAATTTTTAATTAAAATTAGTTAAATTATATAAAAATAAATAAAATTTAGGTAAATGTAAATAATTTCACATTCATATTGGTTATAAAAGCATTTGAAACCATTGAAGTTTAAAATGTCAAAAACCCTCTTTTCTGTCAGTTATGTAGGATTAATTTTACATTAATTTGAGCCAATTTGTGTTTAGAAGTTATAAAAATGGATTATATGTTTTGAACCAGAAGAATTTATAATTTTTAGTAAGGTCATCTTTGTTTTTGGCAAAAAATATTAGTGAATGTAATTATAATTAATTACAACAATTACGGTAAAAACGAGATAACTTAGTGGTAAAACATTAATTTAAGGTTCCAAATATCCTATAAAATTTACAAAGTGATTTTTATGGACATATATAGACCATATACTCAATTTTATCAAGAAATTATTATTATTGGATGCATCTGATGTAAGGGAGACCTCTTAGTATTGTTTTTCTTTTTATATTTACAATAATGCCACTCCTCCCCCATTATAAAAATGAAACTCCCCCCTCACTTATTCACACATATAGAGCCATTTGTCTTGAAAAACCCATAACTAAATAATCTAAAAAAATTACCTCCATTCATCCTATAATCCTCGATTTAGGAATAAATATCCAACAACGGAATCCCTTTTGTGAAAACCAAAATGAGTTACCCATTGAAGAGGTAACATCCTTCATCAATCAGTTTTGTTTTATCACTTTCTACACCCATTAAATTATTATTAATACATGATTATAGGTAAAATTAAATATCATAAATACATTGAGATGTTTTTATATTATGGTTTCGACCTGAACATACACGCTTCCTTCAAATGGGCTGCACAACCATCATTCGTGTGTACGACAGACTAACGCATCACATACCAGTGGCATTTGTTCATCCACTAACCCCTTTAAAGGTTGGTAATAATGCTGAAATTAGTATTTTTGTTTTATATATATGATATATATGGTTTATTTATTATTATTTAATTATTATTTAACACCCAAATTCATCCTTTCAATTTTTTGGGAATATGATAACTTCATTCATCAAGGTGTGGACTACCTCCTCCCCAAAGTGATGTGATTCATTAATAGTTCACATAGAACTTATTAAGGATGTGTTTAATAAAATTATATTATATGTAAAATAATAAATAAATTTTAATTATAATATGCATATATAGATATATTTTATTTAATTTATTTCTTTCAATACGACAGAAAAACAAAATCAACGTTCATGTGTATGTACGACCAACCATCTCAATGAACAATGTATTTTGTTTAATATTTATATATTTTATAGATTATTATAAATAAATATATAATGAATATATATTATATTTTTATCATTTTTTACATTCTTTAATTATGTGAATCATAATCTTAGTAATAGGATCAAGAATAACAAGTCAAACCATTTTCAAAAAACAGAGCTGTTGTTACCTAAAATGTAACTTTAACAAGAAATTTCTAATAAAAGTTAATATAAATTAATTATTAAAATTATAAATGAAATTATATTTAGTAATATGGGTATTATTTTTATTTATAATAAACTTATATTTATTATATAGGTGTTTTGAACATTTATGAAGAAATTCGACACTTAATGTAAGGGTTTTATCGTGTCACTTTTATTTCTATAAGATATATGATATATTCACCCCTTATTCTTAATGTCTGGTGTATATAATTCACTATTAAATTTTATATCATGAATTTAATTTATTTAATTATATTAAATGTTTTAATTTATTTTTTATTTCATGGATCTCATGATTCAAAAGTTACTCAAGTAGTAAGGGAATTTCTTCTCACTTTTTATATCTGTGAGATACATGCCATATTCACCACTATTTTCTTTTGTGTGGTGTTGATAATTCCCATTAATATATTATATTTTTATTATCCTAAAATTCGTGGGTTTCCAAATATCCATTTTATTACATATCTTTCATGGGGTTTACAGTTCAAAAGTTATCAAATATGTAAGGTAGTTTTGTCTCAAATTGTCGTCTTTAAGACATATTTTATTTTAAGAACATATCTTTTTTTATAAGTTGTATATATTGCTTTTAGAAATTTTATATCATGAATATAATTTATTTAATGATAGTTTAAAATTAATTTAATGTTGTTTTTTCATGGGGATTAGGATTCGATATTACCATAGTGGTAACAATTCATTGCTACATTCTCATTTCTTATCCATGTTGTTTATGATTATGTTTCCATTGAAGAAATATTGTGATCCATATATCAATAAATATAATTAATTTTTTTTTCTCCTATGGTTATTCATGATATATTTAGTTAATGGTACCATTTTTCCACTCTTAGGTACTTAAGACAAATAATAAAATGTGTTTAAGAAAATAAAACATTAATTCCCTGTTCAGTTAGAAATCTATTTTATTCAAAAACTATGTATTCGAAAACTATTTTCAAAAAAAGTTTTTAAATAATATTTTATGATAATTTTCAATGAAGATTTATTTTAGAGATTTTTTATGTTTTTAAAAGTTTTTAAAATGATATCAATGATTTCATTATATGTTTTCAAAATATTTTCAAGGAAAAAGGTTTTCAAAATGTTATATGATTTAAAAAGATTCATTAAAAGTGGGAAGGATATTTTACTTAGGAAATATTGTAAATGATTTGTAAAAAATTAATTTATATGTTTTCAAGTGGGTTTTGAATGAAAAATATTTTGAAAAATAATTATGTTCTAAAAAGTGATTTTCAAAGAAAGGTTATTTCCCTTAAGAAAGGATTCATGTGGTATTTCAAAATTCTTCCCCATATAAGTATAAATAATTTTATATAGTTTATTATTTAATGTGGATATTATCTAAAAAAATAATTATTATCATTTTTTGGATGGTTTATGTTAATATTAAATGTTTTTTGTGAAACCTGCTTCTCTCCCATAGGTTATTCCCTGATAAATTCATTATGTAACACACTTTCTTTCACTTGTTATTCTATGCTGAATTGATTATGAGACATTTCACTTTTTCAAAAGTTATGATATGATGAAATGTTTATAATACCCATTTCATTTCATGGGTTATGATATATTTTTTATGAAACCCATCTCTTTTTACGGGTCATGATATGATGCATTTTTTATATTGTAGAACATGGATATATGATTTCATTATGTGAAGGGTGGAACCTGTATCTACCTAAAATGAATTGGGTAACAATGAATTTTTTAAGATATAAAGGGGTTTACAGGTGGTCATACCAAGCCCAAAATAAGAGGGTACACTGGGGGACATCCCAATACTGGAAGAATAGGGTACATAGGAGGGAATCCAAAACCAGAAACAAGAGGGTACATGGGAGGAAATACCAAGCTCTAAACAAGTGGGTACACATGAGGGAATCCCAATCCAAAAAAGAGGTTAAAAGGGAGGGAATCTCAAGTACGAAATAATAAGGCACACTAGAGGGAATCCCAAGTCTTAAAAAAGGGGGCTCATGGGAGGGCATCCCAAGACCAAAGACGGTACCCATGCGATTATCCCAATATGACATGTTATGAAGGTCTTGGAAGGTAGCCTTGAGATACAATTTTCTATACTTTTGTGTGTGACTAAATTCTATGTCTTATTCCTCTATTATGATCTCAAGGATTATTCTCCTGGTTCATTTATGATTCATGTCTTATGAACTAGAAATATTAATGAAATGACTCTTGATTATGATCTTTGATAAGCAGGTATGATCTTATAATGTTATGATCATGTTATCATACCCTAATGGCATATTATCTTTATATATATATATCCACTGTTTACCTTTATTGAGCATCTAATCCGACCCATTTTTTATGTTTTCTTTTTCTAGTTTATAAAGAAACATTTTAATTAGCAGCACTAAAGGATAAGATCTCTAAGAGAGATGTTGAATATATTTTACCAAGTTGGAAGATTATGTTTCCAAATTTCCAAAAACACTAAAATTTTAGGGTCCTTATATATTTATTTTTATAATTCTCTGAATATTCATCTAAAATTATGAAATATCCATTTATGTTAATCATGGGTCTTTATAGCCCCATATTTCACCTTCGTCTCTGTTAATCCATTTATAATTGAAACATTTCACCTTTTATCACCTTTCAAGATCAGAGAAATTGTTTGGTATTGATGAATAATACTGATAGATTTTCTATGAGTGAAATTAAACTTGTAATTGAGTCATAAAAAGATCCTCTAAGACTATTGAGTTGAAACTCATAATTGTATACAAGAGATTAATCCAATAAACTCCAATTATTTTCATGTCTCTCACTTATATAAAAATATTCTAGTAGCATAAATTTCATTATTTTAGACTCCAATCCTATGATATCAGACAAACCAAAACCAATAATTACCAAATTGTAAATTAAGTACAAGTTTTTGGGACATAAATCTTGACAATCCAACTGAAAACACTTGTTAAAGACATCTTTATTGTATGAGTTGGTATATATGATATTCAAATTTTCATAGGAATCCTGTATACAATGAGGATAGACAACCTAGAGTGATCATCCCAAAATCTCATTTTCAAAATGAGGAGATATATTGTTAAGAATATCATTGATTTTGTAGCAGCTTCTTGGTATCCTAAAAATATTATGTTGATACAACTTTGTTATAAAAAATAGATAAACATGAAATACATGAATATTTCTACTTCTATAAGAATATTTCTTCTCTTTATGGTCAAATACCACTTGAAATGTGACCTAATAAAATTTTATGAATATTAAGATTCTCTTAGAACCACTGAATCAATAAAATATAGATTTCATAGTTCTTTAGATTCATATTAGTCTCTTTATTGGTTATACATACTTTCTCTAAATACACGACTTCTAAATTTTTTCAATAAAATAGGACACTTTGTACCACTTATTATGTCTGAATCCACTTTTTAGCTCTTGTAACTCCACCCTTTGAACATAAACACAACCCATGTATCATATCTCCCCTTAAATCCTGTACCATTTAGCACATATATTAAAAACAATTAAATTCAATAAGAGAGGTATAACTCTTGAATCCTTATAAAGAGGATTGTGGTCGATCTGGTTGGGCCAACCCTTTGCTTCCAACCTTTATCCAAATCAACAATATATTGATGTTTTTCATTAACCCTTTTAAAAAACTTTCTCTTTAAATGAATTCATTTAAATTTCGCTTCATGGGCTTAGGATTCATCTCAATTTCAAGTAAATAACATTCAATTTTCTATGCCTCCTCTATATTCCTAGCCAAATATTTAAGATCTTTCCAAATTATTAAGCATTCATTCCACAAATCCTATTTTTACTAGTTGTTTTTAGATTCCACATGACTCTTTTTCTTTATGGTTTGGAGATTAAACCCACGAGTACAACTTTTCTTCATTAATGAACACCCTATATTCTATTCTAACTTACTCCTATATTGGTTGCATCTTTCTCTCTATCTTTAACTTGTCACAACATGGAATAGTTTATAAATCCACCATGTCTTACTCCAAGTCTCTCCCTTCTTATAGATATAATAGCCACCTTAGTAATTTCCTACCATGGTTAACTTATCTTCACATGAAATGATTTTGTACTCACTTTTAGATAATGTTATCAATTTTCTTCTAAATTTTTTCTACATTCTATCTAAGAGGTATTTTGTGAGTATAACCTAGTAGATGTTTGGTACACCTTTTATTTAGATTCATGTTTTTCTTATAGAAAAGTAAACCTATTTTTCAACAACATATGTATCCTTTTAGGATATGTTATTTTATTATATCCATTGGAGTTAAGAAACTCTTTATGGATTCATTTTTTCTTCTTCTCTTTCTTCTATCCCTGATATCTTTATAAATTCCCATGATTAGAACATATGACACATATACCATGAAAAAAGAGCTCATTTCATTATTTCTCAGTTGTGATATTGGTGAAACTGATGTTTTTATATTGACATTGATACCTCAAGATTCTAAACACATACTTCTGATGTGTCCTATATTTCAAAAATTGTATAATTGAATGGATACATTCGTCTAAGAGTATTTAATTTCATATTTAGAAATATTATTTCACCAATTCATGGATTTTAGATTTAGAAACTTCCATACTCCAATTATACATGCTTCACTGGAGGGAAAATCCACATTCATATTTCCTATAGATAAAATAACCATGGCCTAATACTCCAAAATAATATATACTTTCCCCTTTATCTGAGTTTCCATTTACTTTAATCTAGAATTTACTTATATTTTAAAATTTGTACTCTCCTCTAGATGTTTCTTAATAGGGATGTTACTCAATTTCAACTCTTTTCCTATAACCATTTTATTTTCAATATCATATGAAATTTAATCAATATGATCAATTTATTCTTTCATTTTGACACCCATATTCTGTATATAAATATTTAGGTCTATGTATTCTCTTTTTATCCTCTTGGTCTCCAGGCATAGATCTTCAATTATTGTATCTTACACTTCTTATATGATCTCATACTGATCCACATTATCTTGAAAGAGATACATATCTTAATGATAAATATAGAATAATTCTTTTAAATAAGGAACATACACCATAGAAACTTCAACCATGTCACAGTTCTCATCATATGTGAGTAGTTCGTCTTCACCAATAAAGCATCCATAAATTTTCTTTTTGAAATATTCTTCAAATGGATCCTTAATGTCTTTACTGTCAATAATCTCATCCTCTGAAGAATAATTATTTTTCAATTATTATTTAAAATAATATTTCAGATTTTCAGTTACCTTATCTTGAAATTTAGTCTTCATCTTGAAATTTTATGTGTCTCTAGTGTTAACCTGACTAACAGATTGATCAATTAATTATTTTTAAAGTTATTACATAATTTCTTCAAGATCATCCACATATGAGTATATTATTTTAACACACCAAAAATATTTTAATTTTGTTTGAAAAACTTAATCTTCAAGACCCCCTTTAATATATTCTTAGTGGTCAACAATTCCCTTCGGTTCCTTATTCTGAAGAGAGAAATCAAATTTTCATATTTTACAAGGAAAATCCAAAAATACTTGCATTTTGATAAAATAGTGGAGTTAAATTCATTTACATAGATTTTAATATATGATTTCTAAAAGAAATTCATATTGATCCCTTTTTTCTTCATCCCATTTTTAAAAGAATGTATCCCCTGATCATGTTCACTAACATCTCATATTTTAAATTTTTTAAACATTCTCTTGAGGTTAATATAAAAACACGATCTCTATCTATCATGTTTCCAAAAATAGCTCCCAGATTATTTCTCATTTAATAAGAAGTACCACAAAATGTAGTTTACTTATAAAAATAATCAAAAAAATACATATTTAGATTATTAACCTTTTATTCATTAACTATTGTCCTACCATTATTGGTTAGATTATCCTCTCAAAGGATGTATTCTATAACAACTTTTCCACAATCTTATAGGAATCTATGAATTTATTTGTACCATCTATCAAATTTATGCCCCTAAAAAATAAGTTTCTTCATCAAAAAATCCATGTGTAAAATTAAGAAGCCCTTCAATTTAGGTGAAAAATAATTCTTTTCCATAAGGCTCTGATACATATTTTTTCAACCATAGACACACAAAGAGGGAGGTGGAAGGGTGAATCTAGGTGATGGTGGAATCAATCTTTTTCTTTATGTTTCTCATTTTAATTTTGGATCTTTTTACCACATTGGTTGGAACTATGTTTACCAAATATGTCCTAATAATAGAAAAACTAAAAAAATATGATATAAATAAATTCATACACAGAACACAAATATTTTACTTAGTTCACTATAAAGGTCTATTTCTAGGGAGCACACTTCTATTATGTGTCAATGGGCCAAATTAAACTATTATTTACTAGTTTTGAGGATAAAAAGAATACTCCATAGTAACTCCACAACATTAATTATATCATTATAATATTTAGGGTTTTTTCATTCCTCATCCAAGGTGAACCCCCTATTATTCACTTTTATGCACTAATTTGTGAAGGTTATTCCTCAATTTATTAACTTGTAGGTCTATTTAATAGATAAGGAACATGTTGGTTGATCTATATTTGAAATAAAATACTCTACTTCAATCATAAAAACTAATTTTAATATCTATTGTTCTTATTTTTCATTGTACTCTTCTTATATTACAGATAAGATTAACTCCATTATAAGAGAGTTATGTATTTTCATCCACCACACAATGTCAAAAACACTTCTTCTATAGATCATGATAATTAATTAATGGAAATTTCCTATTAACCATTATCTACATAAAAATAAATATAATTCTAAGATATAAATATCTTTTGGATCTTTTATTATTCAAACTGAATGTGCCACTAAAATCCTCTTTATCCTTATACTTTAAAATTCAGATATCACAAAGGTGTTTATCACTAGGTAACTGCTCAATCACATCACTCTTGGGTACATAATCATAGATCCCATGAAACCTGGGTGCATAAAACTTGGGTGCAATAATTATTTGAGCACAATAACTACTAGCACATATCTCCATATGTGTGAACCCATTTCCCAATCCCAATCATTTTACTTCAAGTGCCAGACCACTAGCGCATGTCCCCTGAACTCAAGACTCCAGATCTAATAATACCTTATGTAATACTTCTAGTTCATGATACCCATGTGTGAAACTAATAGTTTATTATAATCTTAGTGTGTATCTTCCTTTGATAAAATTATGAGTGTAAGAATCCTTTACTAGGCTTTAGGTACCTAATCAAATTCACATGACCTCAGGCATGAATCCCTTTTCTATAACTGAGTGATGTAACCTATATTGTGTGACCTGGTTTTCCTAATCACCTCATATGTTCTCCAAGATTAGGCTCATCCTCATAACAACATTATTTTATCTATACATAGTCCAGTTATAAGACTAGCTTCACATATCACTCTTTTATGCTTTTCCTTTTCTCAGACCATATCATGTGAGCTTTTCACATAACCCGGTCTGCTTGTGTGCATTGCGTAACACCTTCATGTGAGTTTCAATCACATGATTCCTCCATATAACTACATATATGTGTTTTATTCATGTGACTCCTTTTTATAAGCAATTTCATGTTACTCTAGTCGCATGATCTTTTTTACATGATTGATATTCACAATATTGGCCATGCAATGTCCTTCCCTTATTCAAGATTCACTAGATATTATAAGAACAATCTAATCTGGATTAATCCCTCATGTTTAATCGAATCATTTCATAAAAATTAATAATGGGTATTTATAGAGGTTTTACCATTGACTTATCTCCTCAAATTATGGTCATTCATCCATTCAACCACCTCTCTAAATGATCCTCCTATGGTTCCATAATATCATCTGGATCATGTGATTCCCATGAATCCCATCACAAGACCACTCATTGTAAGTCTACATTCTGAATTTAATCATAAGATCAATTTAATATTATTCACTCATCCTTTATCATGTGATGCAATCCTCTTCATCTTGGATAGTGTAAATTCCTTTCACACAATTCACATGACTTCATCATACTCTTACAGTCACATGATTAAAAGAAACCATAAGGTTCCTCTATCATTTCTAGTGTAACTCCCTTAATTATTTTTCACATGACCATGAAACCTGATCTGTTTGAGCTTACATTCTTATAAAAAAATATAACACATGTGTTTTTAGTACCATATTAGATCACATAATCAATCACATCTTACATAATGTCATAACTACTCTATATACACACGATTACATAACCCATAAGGTTTTTTGTATAATCATGTATTTTACACACTTACGTGATCACAACACCCTTTATACCTTATGATATCATGTAATGCATTATATATTTCATGATTTTTCTTCCCTTAATCTAGATTTTAAGTCCTAAAATATGGAAAAAACTAGGAACCAACACTTACTTCAATTTATCTACTTTTCATATGAATCAATACTTTGTAATAATATTGTATAATTCAAGATTAGAATAAATTGACACTTGAATTAATATTATACACCTTTATACCATCATCAAATCCACTTAAAAAAATCATCAAGAAATTCCATATCCATCACATATCAATAGGGGTCAAGATCTATAATCATCCTATCCATCTGCAAGCATAATAAGGATTGAAAAAAATCCAACACCAAATATTGGTCTGGGTCCAACTACATTATAAAGACCCGTGTAAAGAAAATGAGTTTCATATTCTTTTAAAATGTAATCATATAATGAAAAAATTCATAATTATTTCAATAATGATAACATGATAAACCCATGGAAAATAAATAGGCACTCAATGATATTCCTTAAATTTCTTGGTATATAACCTTTAATCAAGATAATAAATTATATGGTATTTACACTGTACATATAAATGGTATAAAATTAATTCAATAATTTCCCAAATTAATTTATGTATGGAATCTAGGTGAACAACCTTTAATCAAAGGAATAAAAATAAGGCATTCATAGGGGAAATGCATTAGAAGACAAATTTTGGTTATACAATGAATATGATAGAGAATGAAAAAGGATGTCATAGATTATTTCTCTTATAGAGACTTCCTCTTCCAAATTTGAGAAAGTGTTGGTAAATAATTAAATATCAGATAAATATAATTTTTATAATAATATTATAAATTTACTTTGAAAATCAGAATGAAAATAACCATATTTCCATGAAAATGTTTTAAAATAAAATTAATCTAAAAATGGTAAAATAATTTAGTTTCTAAAACCATGATACACGGGAAATAATATTTTAAATTATAGGAAATCATTTATAGTAAATTTTTTTAAAAAAATCTTTCTTTTTTTATAATAAAGTTCTAAGTAAAAAAGTTACCAGTTTCATTTGAAAAGTCATTTTAAAAAAAGGTTGGAAAGAATTTTTTTGAGATATATTAAAAAATTACCTTTTAATAAATCTCTAATACTGTATTCCTGAAAAATACATAAAGGTTTTATAGAGAAAAAATGGAGTAGAAGATATGTGATTTAGTTATGTTGCTTGAAAATGGAATTGGAGTCAAATTATTTTGGTAATTTTAGTGATCAAAGATGAAATTTTAATAATAAATTAAATACATAATATAACCTTTATAAAACAACAAAAAATATTTATTTTCTTATTAACATATAATAATATTAGTGTCTTTTTCCTCTTAGTTATCCATGATAGAGTTTTATAGAATTATTCTAGTAGGTAGTTAGACTGACCCAAACATGAAAATACCATAATCCAATGGGTGATTATGGATAAGAAATTATATATTACAACATAATATCAATATAAAACAAACCCAATGATAATATTTTTTAATTTTTATATGTTTTTGAATCATATTTTATGTGGTTTTATAAATTATCAAAATCATGATGAAAATGAAAAATAATGCTTCATGTAGGCCAAAATTCAGACAACACATGACCAAATTTTTCATTTACTGAAGAATGAGAGGAAATAATGATGGATTATATTTTTTTCATGACCTCTCCACAAAAAGGTAGTCTTATTAGTTTAGAAATGAGTGTATTGAGACAATGACACTAGATTCATGCCTCCAATAGGCATGAGTTGGAGACAAGCATTGAGGGTATATCATGCACATAAATGAGAGACATCACCCTCGGTTCTTGTCACTAAACCATGGATTATTGGAGCTGGTATTTAGGTATAGTTATATCTATTTAATCATTTATATGAGGTGTACCTTTGGGGTGGGGAAATTTGGATCATGATAGAGTGGTACGAAAGACTCAGGTAGAGGGATATGATGAAATTTAATGGTAGACACTAGTGACGACTGTAGGGTTAGCAATGATGTGCTATCATATAATCTTAGTATGAAATGTAAACAAGGGAGAGTGGATAAAACATGATTATTTGGATCCCACTTTGATCAGATGCAAGGAAATTTAAGTTTTCTAAGATAACAAATTGAAGTGGTACTGTTTGTGGGGTAGATACCTAAAAAAGGGTTATGCATCATTTATTGGTGCCTGTGTTTGAAATGGGTAGAATTTGGGGTTATGTTGAACCTTAAGTAATGAAACATAAATATTACATATTTTTTTTAGGACTCCCTAACTATTTATTATTTTTTAGGAATTTATCCAAGTTAACATCCTTATCAAGTTTGTGTTGAATATATTTGGTAGTATGTTCTATGAGATCATCGAAGTGTTGAGGTCGATGAAAATGAAACAAGGAGGTGTAAAATCCAAGAGTCTTAGATCAGATGTATTCCAAAGTACTAGGTATCGATTTAAGATTTAGTGAAAGAGTATTGGTTGGAGGAGGTTGAGATAACCTTATATTCGATCCTTTATCGGAAGGTGCACTGGGTTTGATTGGCAGTGAAGTTGCTATATGGGGAAGACATGAAGTGATTGTTCTTATTCTTAAAGGATTGTGAGGAAAGAAATATTTCATGAGATATGTTTGAAAATTATTTCTGAGATAAATTTAGTTCATTTAATGAAAAGGTGTCCATCCATTAGAAGCGTCTTACCCTTTGACAAGGAATATTTAGTGTATATTAGTTCAGGATATATTTAAGGAATATTCTTCCACATACTTCATACCTGTTAGAAATTAAAAGGTTATGAAAAGGAATTTAGATGTGGATTTATATCCAGAGATTTATCACCAGGTCACTAATTTTATAATAAAGGCATGTGTCAATGTTATAGAAGGATCTGAGGTTACTAATAGGACACTATCCAGAACCAGATCATTATGACTGGGGAGTCATCATGATTATCCATGTTTTAGAGATATGGTCATGAGTTTCCAGTTGTTTAGATATAAGGATATTTAGAAAACCAAGTGTAGGTCCCAGCCCATTTCATTTCATTTCTCCAGGGCTACTATCTCTCAAGCACTTGTAAGGGGAACTATTTTTTTGTTCATATGGTGGTCATGTTAATAAAAAGTAGGAGTTCACCAACATTATGCATAGGAAATGTGTTGCTGGTGTTCCACTCAAGGTTATTCTATTGTATAAATTTTAGCTGAGGTAGTAGAAGTAGGGTGCTACAGCCTTTTATCAGTAGAGGGTAGATGGGGAATTCATAGGATATCCCCCTAATGATCCTCATTCTCAATGAGAAGAGAACAATCATGGAGGTTTCCATCATCATGGTTGAAGATATCATAGAGTAGGTCATGTACATATGTATTCTTTAGAGTTTCCATCTCCAGGAAAGATGGATAAAATATGAGGTACCATTTTTTTATTTTCTACTTGGGTTCATGCATTTTATGATTTTAGAGATATGAAATCTTTTATGTCATCTTCCTTAGCTTGTTCATTGGGAATTTTAGTGGAAATACTTAAAGTATTATTGATGTTTATAATTCTACCAATAGGCTAAGCCTATCTATGTAAAGTATGTAGAGAAAATGAGATAGTGGTGGGGTAGATCCACTCTTGGTTTCACTTCCTATGTTTGTGGATATATCCATACAACATCACCCTCATCAAGGACATGATATATTTAGTTCATCCTATCATGGATATATTTTGTAGTTGGATTATGTTCTATGACGCTGAAGGAGAGGTTTCCCGGCTATTTAGTTAAAAATACCCATAGATGGGTTGAAGATGTGTTACTACCTTATCATCCTTGATGTTAAAGATTATTTTGAGTTCATTAGAGGTTCAACTATCTATGTTTCCCATGGCTGTAGAAGAGTACCCTGACTTTTTTCTAGAGAAGTTATGGAATTACCCCCTCAAGTGGAGATTGATTTTGGGATATAAATATAGTTATTAACTTCTATGATATTTATGTATCTCTATAGGATGTTTCCTTTTTGAGTTGTGGGATTTTCATATATAGATGAATGATCTCTTATAGTGAGGTTTTCTTTAGTCGAGTGTGTCACCTTGGGGTTCATTAGTTTTTTTCGAAAAGAAGGTCAATGATTGTCTGTGTCTAATTATAAATGACTGTCACAAAAATAATGTCAAAATAAAGAATCCCTACCCAATTCTATCAATTGATGATATATTTGATCAATTTAAAGGATCTATTCAGTTCTCAAAGATTGATCTATAGCTGGGATATCATTAGATGCAAGTAAGGTGTGAATATATACTCAAGACTGCTTTCTGATGTCACTATATGATATTTGAGTTCATTGTAATAATGTTCAGTGTGATGAACACTTCAAAAAATTTTATTAGGTTAATTAATGCTGTTTTCTAAGAGTTTATGGGCCGTTTCATGGTGGTTTTTATCAATGATATCCATCTATACTCAACGTTCGAGTAAGATCACAAAGAGTATATTTTGGTAGTTTTTGGAGTTCTTTGTCTACAAAATCTATATAGGAATTTGTAAGAGTTTTAGTTATTGGATAATTAAACTAAATTATTAAGGAATTTCATTTTCCATTGTGTAGTATTTGTGGATACTTTGAAGATCAAGCTGTTATTCCGTCGGAAACTCCCAAGAATGTTGTAGAGGTGCAGATCTTCTTCATTCTTTTAGGCTATTATAGGATGTTCCTACTTGACATCTATAATATTATGAAATCTCTTACAGTCTTGAGTAGAATATATAGGCACTCTTGTGAACTAATCAGTTTCAAGAAACATTGAAATAAATGGAATGGAATTTGTTCATCTCCTGATTTCTTTATTTTTATAAAAGAGGGAGTCTTGTTTGAGGACTACTATGATCATTCATTTATTTGGTTAGGAAGAGTCTTATACACCTAAGAGTGATTGTTTCTTATTGCTATTGAAATATATGTACCCATTAATTTAACTATGACACCCATGATCTTGAGTGGGTATAAGTAGTTTTTTCATGGAAGTGGTGATGTCCCAACCTCATTGGTGAACTCGTTTTGGTTTTCACTAATCAAATAAATTTGAGGTATGTATTCTCCCAGCCTGACCCAGACTTACGACAATGAGAGTGGATGTAATTCATGGAGGACTATGACCATGAAATTTAGTATACACTAGGAAATGGTAATTTTGTATCCAATTCAATAATAAGTAATTCACATATTATTTATATGCATGAATCTGGGAATTATTAGAGTGTAATGGAAGAACTCTTCATAATGAATCTTTACATGGGAGAATATGGTGGAAATAGATGCCTTTTTTAGAAGACAATGCAATAATATTTAGTCAAACATGTGAAGGATTCCTAGATGGCAGATTCTGAGGTGGATTTATGGATAGATGGAGTTTTTTGTGATTATGCCTCTAGTTTATGGTTTTAGGATGATCAGGACTGCATATTGTTTTTGTGGAGGATTTTTGTTCCCTCAATGATGTGTGAGGTGGTTCTCTATGAGTTAAAAATTTTGACCATAAATGTACATCCTGGTGTGAAAATGATATACCATGAATTGAGTTGTTAGTTTTAGTGGCTGGGGTTAAGGCATTTAGTTGCAGATTTTGTTTCAAGATGATTATTCTTTTAGAATATGAAGCATAAACATCGTGTTTTCGTTGAATTATTCTGGTCATTGGATGTTCCTCAGTGGAAGTGGGAGGTCATTTAAATGGGTTAATAAATGATTTACCATGATATTAGGGAAGATATGATTCCATTTCAGTGATAATGTACCATTTGATAGAATTAGATAACATCTCGGTGATCAAGAATTTAATATTAGTGGAGGTTTTTTTCGGAGCAGTATGTAGTGGAGGTGGTTATTCTTTATGGAGTCCCCTGGAAAATCATCTGTGATCATGATCCTCATTTAATTTGAAAGGTGTAGATATGTCTTTAATATAATTTTGGATCTCAATTATTCCATGGAACTAATTTTAGTTAGAAATCATACGGTTATATAGATTTCAAATTCCAAACTCTTAAATACATATTTCACACTTAGGTCCTTGATTTTGGAGGTTAGTGGGTGTGGTACCTACCTTTGGTCAAGTTCTCTTATAATAATTGTTTCCATTTCACCATTAGTATGTAAAATTTTTATGATGTATACAATATAAATTTCCATTATCTATTGTACTATATTTGGGTTGGAGTGTAATACCCCAATATTTTAAAATTACACTATGATCGATTGTTTTCTTAACATTCAGCACTGAGGTTTAAGTGAGTTGTGATATACTATAAAAATATTATTATTTAAATTTTTCGGCTATAAGTTGGCCATTAAAGGGGAAAATATGAATAGTAATGACAATATAAAGAAATATATATATAATAGTTTTACATAATACAAATATATTTGTTAACTAATAATAAATAAGTACTCAATTTTTAGTAGTCATTTTAAAACACAAAAATATATTTTATTCAAAAATAGTTTTTATGTGAAAATATTATAATTAATTTATAAAAAATTTAGAAATTATATTTAATAAATAGGATATATGTTTTGAAATTATTATATGAAAAATATCTTACGGAGAAATTTTTGGTCTTTTTTGGAAAAGATTGTTTTTTTAGTGAGTAGTATAAAATATCCCTTTTTGTAAAATTGCTGTATGTTTTAATTAAATAGAAACATTATGATATGAATTTTATACTATATTAATATAAGTTTCCTTTAATTATATATAATATAATTAATTACATTTGGATCATCATTATACTTGATTTTGATATAAGTTTATTTTGAGGCTTTAAAATGGATTTTTCTAAAAATTGTTTTTATTTACATTTTTGATTTTTATATTAAATTAATTTTTGGAAATTATAGAGATCAAATATTGATAAATTTATTCTATTATTATAATTATGAGGATCCTATTTTATAAATAGGTCCCTTTTATTTTTTTTCCTTATGAATAGTAATCGTAATAAATATTTGTCACCTCAATAAGGGTTAATCAGGTAAATAAGTGAAATATTTTGGGGGTGAGGCCTAAAAATATCTCAAACACTTATATTTAATTTATTGGATACATTTTTTGAACTATACCATCAATTTTGGGAAATTTTTTGAAATTTATGGCCACTTTACTTTGAATATAATATTAATATTAGTTTAAGTGAAAGTTAAATTCAAATATATCTCTCTCTTACTGTAAATATTCATAATAGTATGTAACATGGATAAAAAACATATGTTTAGTGATAAATGATTATTTTAAATATTTATGATTTATTTAATCTAGGTATTTTTTAAATTTCTAGTGATGATATAATTTCCTTAAATGCATACGCAACACAGATACAATTATTATGATAGTAGTAGAAAAATAAACTATATGATTTTAAAAACTATAAAAGTAATATTATGGGGGGAGTTTGTAACATTCCCCAGCCCAACACTCTCTAATGGGGATAAACTAGGTTGCTTACATGACCTTAAGTGAACCTCCTCATACGAAAAAGGTTTCTAACTAGTAGCAGGGGTGTAAAAAAATTATGGGGAGACTATGCCCACCATTATAGAGTTGTAAAAATATCAAAAATATTATCAGAGAAACCAAAATAGAAAAAAAAAATAAAATAGAAAAAAAGAAAAACAAAGAAATAAATTTCCACGGAGTATTAAAATAATAATAGAATAATGTAATGACAGACTGGAATTTAAATAAATTCTACGCTAAATGTCATATAGATAAAATACCATGCAGACACAAATAAACTCAAAAGACCCTGATCTCGTACCCCATGTCAGTACCATCTCTAAGATCCAACCCATCCAAGAGGAAATAATCAACAATAAGGTACTTTGATCTTGAATAAACCTACCTCCATGTAATCTACTCAGGTACCCAATGATGGACCAGATAGGGTGTGGGTAAAACTCAGTAGGTTGACACCACCATGTCCAAAAAAACCAACCTGATAAAAATTTCATGAAACATGGAGATAAAAATGGTCATTAATTTAATAAAAATTATGACATAAACATTAACCTACATTAGAACCATGTTTTAATATCTCTAAGAATGTATCATCACCATGAGAACTGTAACCACAAGTCCATGTAAAAATCACATTACTCGGCATAGCCCTCAATATAATAATTTCAACATAACATTATGCCAAGACCTTTATATAATCATTACATGAGGAATCTAGGCCAAGCTTACTGTTATAGAATTTCCACATGAAACTGGGCCAAACCCATTATATAAGAAACACAACATGAAACTGGGCTAATCCATCTATATAATTATTACAACATGAAACTTGGCCAAACCTGCTATATAAGTATTATAACATGAATCACAACACAAGTCCCAAAAATAATAATAAAACCACATAACATCATAATCCTCAATGATCAATTCATCCAATTACCATTTAACATTAAGTTACCCTTTATTTAATCAAATTATATATTAATCTGTTATCAAGACAAAGTACAAAAACGTATCATATCAGTGTATCTCTAGCCATTTCATTAAAATAGTAATCCATTTTACATGGTGAATCTATCACAACCAATCTCTTAATGTATCCTATCACGATAATTCATATTTTAAACCAAAACACAATTCATTATCATTCATGGGTAGGATCACCCTATGGGTGACCGCAAGATTGGTATTAACACTAATGGATCCAAAACAATTTAGGAGTGCACCAGACACATGTTTATCATCACCTATAATTTCGTTAATTAGCGCGCATGGTGTGTCGGTGTGATCGCATGATATTTTACACACTTTAATAAATTGAAATTGAACATATGGATTTTTTAAAACCACATACCTCTATATGGAAATCAATGAAATAAACTCAATAGGGAATGCTAATAGAGGATGAAGGCTAAGGAGATCAAAAAGGAAAACCTAGATCTTGCAAGCATAAAGATAAAATAACGATTCAATGGAATCCAAGAAATGATAGGGCTATAATAGTGTATAGTTTAACAAAGAAGAAAACAAAATTTAATGAACCCATCCATGATTAAACACTAGACCAAGATATCCTAAAGAGAGGGAATCACCCGAAAATCATCTGGAGTCATCCTTGGGTCTGTGAGAAGGGGATTCACAGAAGATGAGGAAATATATAGATGTATCATAATTAAAAACATATGGTCACAATGAATTCATGTTGTAAACACCTTTCATTGTGTGAATTCTACATAATCCAAGAAACACATTGCATCGGGTTAATAATAAACTGATCAACCTTTTCTTGGTGTGAATAAAATTCATAGATTTTGTAACATTCACATATTGAGATAGTTTCATGGATTCTTCTGAGTGGTGGATTCACATTTTATATTACATACACAAAGTGAATATGTCCTATAGGAAGTACTAATTTCATAATCCTACACAAAATCCCAATTAGCCTTCAACTCAACCAAATCCCATACATAATCATTTTTACAACTCAACCACATTTATTACTAGGTTTCACTAATTTAAATAAATATACATTTGATATCCTTATGACATTTTCCATGGAAAAATCTCTCTACACCCAAAGAAAAGGCTCAGATACCGTGGTTTAAAAGAAAAAAAACCCAACTAATATTTTTAACCAAAACTAAATGAGGGATGTACCTAGAAAAATATAGGATCTTACAATATCCCTACCATATAACATCTCATCCCTAAGATCATATAAGAATCACTATGGGGTATCAGTGAACATGTTTAGTCACTGTGATTTAATAATAGATTATGTCTCATAGGTATCCTCTTTAACACACCTATGGTGACACTAATAATACTCTAGAGGTATAATATTTCATCATATATACCTATCACTACGATATACAATCCATATCAGATTCTCCTCAAAGGATTCATCTACACCAGACTTGAAATCATCAATATATATCAAATTACAAGGGTCAGGATGACATCTACAAGTATATGATACATGAAATTCATCATGCATGGCATTATATCACTATGGAAGGGATAATTGACATTCCACTCGACTAAGTCTTATCACTATCTCAAATGGCTTGATAAACATAGGAACCACCATTATCTATTTCTGGACATGATGTTTCCCCAACCTATGGGATACCTATAGAATACCTTGATGACCCAACTCAAATTATATAAGTTTTACCCTTTGGTCAATATAAGATCTCTACATACTTTGCATGGTCAGCAACCATTTCATGTAAAACTGAACCTGCTTAGACATATCCTTCATGAGACTAGGTCCAACAAGCACTGAATCCCCTACCTCTATTCAGTATAGAGCCAATCGGTAGAAAATTCCACACAAATCCTTGAAGGGTTAAATCTAGATCGATGCTAAAAAGTTTTTATTATATGTGAACAATATGAGTGCCACATTGTTCTCTGAAAAACCATTAAAATACAAAAAACATGATCGTAAAATATCCTCTAAAATATGAATTACATTTTTATATTATCCATCAATATGATGATCATAGGCTGTACATAGAAGAACCTGCGATCCCAAAGCCTTATGAAGTCTTTAATAAAAATGGGATGTGAAATTAGGATCAATATTAAAAATGATACTCCTTGTAAAAACATGCTGTAAAAATATTTTATGTATGTAAATGGAACCTAGATCATTAATGGTAAAGGTCACTGTAATGGTAAAAAGTGGGATACCTTTGTCAATTGATCTAGATTCACCGATATTGCATCATTATTATGTAGTTTCCTAGGTAAACCTATCAAAAAACCCATTGTGACATCATCCCATTTCCATTTTGGAATGGGAATAAGCTGCAAAAAACAAGTAGAACTCTATTTCACAGCTTCCACATAATGAAAAGTTAAACATATTGCTGTGATTTTCCCTAACTTCTTGTTCATTCCTGGCCACCATTATTATCTACAGAGATCACATACATCTTTGTAATCCCTAGATGTACCACCCATCTAGAAGCATGAAACTCTCTCATCATTACCTCACACAATCCTATAGGAACCCAAACTCAACAATGGATAGGAATAACATCGACACTACCAAGAGACCATCCTAGTTTTGGATACCCACCATATATGCTATCCTTTAGAGCTAATCCCTCTAGATCAGATAGTTGATCCGTATTTATCTATTACAAAAGTGTGGTTATAAAATATATTGAAGTTAGAGGTACTTATCCCTAGGATTCCAGAACATCTATATGCATGTTTTTAAAGAGTTCCATCATCTACCACACATCAAAAGAATCCATCATTTACTCTATCTGTGTCTTTTGGATCATGTAATTGTTAATGATGTTTGCATTTCCAGGTGTATAAGCTAGCTCTAAATCAAAATACTATAGATACCTAACCCACATCCTTTACCAGTGGTTTAGATCTTGCTGAGAAAATATCTACCTGGGGCTCTTATGGTATGTGTACACCACAAACCTCTCACCCAAAAGATAGCATCAACAACATCTCAAGGAAGTTAGGACCAATTCTAAATCTATATCATGAGTATTATAATTTTCCTCACGCAGTCTCAACTATCTAGAACTATAATCAACCCCTCAATCCTCATACATTAGAACTGCTCCAAGTACAACTCCATATGCGTCATAGTACATGGTATACGCCTTTCCAAGAATAGGTATAGAAAGGATTAGTGCGGAAGTTAGCATACCTTTCATCTCCTAAAACTATCTCTCATAAGAATATGAGAAAAAAACTCCACCCCTTTGTTTGTTAGCTCAGACATCAACATCGTCAGATGAGCGATATCCTAGATAAAACACTGATAGTAACCTACTCATCTAGGAAAATCCTAAATCTTGAAGGCATTATTTGGCCCCTCCCAATATACAATGGATGCAACCTTCTCTAGGTCCACTGAAACTCCATCTTTTAAGATAACATAGCCTGAGAAGTTCACTTTATCAATCCAGAAAGTATATTTACATAGCTTGGAATTAATATGATGCTCTCTCAATAAACCCAATATTATTTCATGTTATTAGGTGTGCTTGTCTACTGACTAGAAGTACACAACATTGTCATCAAGAAACACCCCCACAAAATGATCAAGGAAAGGATGAAAAATAAATATCATCAAGTCCATGAATACCATAAATGTGTTCATGAGAACTAAATACATAATCATGAACTCATATAAGCTATACATGATCAAAAAAGGAGTTTGTGTTACTTTTGATGGTCTCATTATCAAATGATGCTACCCTAATCTCAATTCAATGTTAGAGAAAATCTTGGCGCCACTCAACTAATCGAAGAGATCATTGATGCATGGAAGGGGATACCGATTCTTGACTATCATTGGTTCAATCTCTAATATGCTCCAAACTAGACCAGAGTCCCATAATACTTATTAATTAAAAACATAGGAGAACCACAAGGTGACAAACAAGGTCATATGAATGCCCTAGACTCCATATTTTCCAATTGAACTTTCAATTCCTGAAACTCCACTGGTGTTATCATGTAATATAAAATAGAAACTAGATCAGTTCCAAGAGACAACTAGATAATGAACCTAATATCTCTCTTATGCGGTAAGCTATAAAACTCTTTAGAAAAAGCATCCTAAGAACAGTTTACCATAGGAGTAAAAGTATGGTGTTAAATTCCAATATCATCTAGAGAAACATTTGTTATCTGATCCATGGGACAATCCAATTTGCATGGAATTTGTCCTTCATTACCATCTTGAGGATCCCAATCACTCGAGTGAAAATAGATTCCTCCTTCTAGATATAGAAATAAAACACTCTTTTGATTATAGATTATGTGGGATTGGTACAGAAATAATAAATCCATACCAAGAATCAAATTGAGACCTATCATTTCCGTCAATAACAGTTCCAAAAAGAAATTGCAACCACCAATTTCTAGATAACATACCTTGAACTATTTGATATTCTCTATCCACACTCCCAATGGTGTATTGATTTCAAATTCATCATCCACAACTTTTACAGCCAAGCCCACTCCATTTTAAAAATCAGTAGATATAAAGGAATGATATTTTCCTATATAAAACAAAACATAATCACGGGTATATGATACAGGAATGGTACCATTGACATTAAAATATCCTGTATCCATGCTAGCTAGAGTAGACAACATAACATGTAACTCAATTTACCATATTTCATGAGCTCTAGTCTGACCTCCCCTACACTTTTCCATTTGTATGTTACTACTACTCCTACACTGGGGTACACCATGCACTACCTCAAACTAAAAAGCTAGTTAAACTCCAACTACTAGTTGGGGGGGGGGGTAGTTGAGTCCCTCTAAGACTCAGGTTCCTGTACTAATCCCCTTCCATTACTCTACTACTACATTCCACTATAAAAATTATATAGGTGGCCCAACCCAACAAAAATTGGACACTCAAAATAAGAGTAAAAATAATAAGGATTCCTTTGAGAATTTTTTCCACACTGATAGAACAATAACAAAACATGGTATATGGATTCCCCTACCCTGCTTGCTCTACCCAATATTTTCTTTGTAAAATATGTCATTGTGGTGACTCTTTCCACTAAAATAAGATACACCAATTCACCATGTTGAAATAGTCTAGATACTACTTTGGTCATTTTCCACATTTACTTTGGTGATTAGATCCATATTCATCCTATTCACAAAGATACTCAAAGAGAAATACATTTACCTATGACATTATCTCATAACGATTCCCTTTATAAAAATACCTCTCCCTAGAGATCTAATAAAATACTAAGGAAGGGGGAAATAATTTTAAGTAATTGGAATGTCAATCATAGTCCATCGTTGAACTTCTATATAATGTTAGGTGTATAAAATCCCATTCCTTCTCATTCGTCAAAATTTCTGGGTAGAAGAGGCTCTGGAACATCATCTCAAATTACTTCCAGGATAACTCCTCTTGTTTCTTAAATTTCCCCAAAGTATCCCACCAATTCTTGGATGGTCTAAAAATCATGTACGAAGTAAGAATAAAGGTCCTATTTGTGGGCGTATCAAAGGTTATTGAAGATCATATAGACTTAATTGATCCATAAATCATATTTATGTGGGACTCCCTATAGAGACCCGAAGCTTGACGTACATGGAAATTACATTAGTTTTGTGGAATAATTAATACATAACAAATAAGACACACAAGGACCGTAATAGTTTAGTGTCTTTGGAAACTTGGAACATAATCTTCTAATCGTGGTGAAAGATCTTCAACATCTCCCAAAAAGATCTTCCACTTTTTGTTTCTTTACCTAAAACCTTTCTTTTGATCCTGGGGGAAAATAAAACATAAAAATGGTGAGCTCAAATGCTCAGTAAGGGTAATCATGGATAAAAAAACATACCATATACATTTGAACTTAAAAAACATGAACATAATGTTTAAACATCAAAATCTTGAGCAATGACATAAAACATGGAAGTAAATAAGGCATAGATCATAATTGAACATAAACCATGATAAAATAGCATGGTAATAAAACATGTAATTTTGGAATCCATTAAGCACATGTAATGATTTCCATAGTAGCCAATGCATTGCTGCCAAGACCATCTTAGTGGACAAAGTCCCATTTTGAATCGAGTTCACTCCTCGTTTCAGTCCTGTAGCACTGAACCAGATTAACTTACCGTTCCAGCCATGTCTATCTCATGAGATATAAAATATTTACCCAATTCATTGGAGGGAGATATAGGTCCTACCCACTTCATAATGAAATCAATCTTACTTGTGCCACAAAATAAACTTACATCATTCAAAATAACCCAACAAATAAAATGGGTTTCATAAACATCATCCCATCATCACATAATCCATATAAAAGAAATGGCTATCATTTCATAATGAGAAAATTGAAACCATGTAAATCATAGAGACTTTATACTTGAAACATGCACATATGAAATAATGTCATCATAGATGGAAAATGGTTTTGATAAAACACTTGAAATGAATTCTTGAGGAAAATATCCTTTCTTTTTCAAAATCAATTTCTTTTCAAAAAACGTCATGAAATTTTAAAAGAAAAATATTTTGTTTAAAATTTTCATGAAATCTTTTGGAGGAAGCTTCATTAAAATATGGCTTTATAAAACCGTAAAAATCCTTTCATGCCGTATACGTTAAAAAAACATTTTTCTCGTACTTTTGTCGGAAAAGTCAAAAAGTACCTCATAACGTAAAAAAAAGAAAGATTCCTTACATACCATGTAGTAAAAGTAAAAAAAATGGGTAAAAAGGACATTAAACATACATGAAAACACTTTTATAAAACATGGACATGGATGATAGGAATAACCCCAGTAAATACTTACGAATAAGAAATCTCGGATAAAAATGAGATTTGCACAATTATCCCTTACCTTATCTCTGATATGCATCGTATGTATCCAAACCTCCTGTATAATGATTTAAATAATGTCATTTAGTTATTAAAGAATCATATTCATTGTTATGATAACATATATGGTTCACTTATGACTTTATATTACCCGTTCTTTTGTAAATTCCATGTTAAAGAGTGTTTTGGGTAAAATCGTTTCATTTGTCGTCCGTGTTTTGACTTGTTATTATTCATATTATTAATTAGATCATGATTAATTAAGTACAGAATATAAAACATGATTTATATATAATATATATTCAGAATATACATATATATAATAGATCGGTAAATGGAAATAAATACACCGTTCATGGAGACGGTAGGCTGTACGTATGCATGAACGCTATTTTCATTTCCTTGTTGAGTTGAATGGAATTAAGTAGATGACATACATATATGTATATATACATAAATCCAGTATCTTTATAATGTCACTTATTTAATTATTATTTCTTATATATACTGTATAATAATTCTTAAATGGTTAACATGGAGAAGGAATCTCATCGCGTCGTGGAGACGGTAGTCCGTACATACGCACGAGCGATGATATCATTTCCATAATTATTGAATTGAATTGGAGTGGATGATACAATATATCAGAATAATGATGATGTTATAATAACTATTTATAGTTATTCTTTACACCATTATACCCATCCATGTAAGGTGTTGGTGGAAAAACAGATTACACCACAGCGTGGAGACGGTATTCCGTACGTACACACGCGCGGTGATTTCATTTTCCGTAGGATGGATAGATGGTGAAATAGGGTTGTTTCATACTTATAATAACATATCAATATATGATTGATACTGATTTTATTACTTCATAATGAAGAAACCTTAGAAGAAGAAGTGGAAGAAGAAATAAAGTTGAAATAATCAGTAACGGACATTACCTATTCTTTGAAGGACCCCTTTGAGACCTCCTCTTATGGCACTAAAATTGGTCTTTTAAGAAGACCAAGACCTCTAGGATGTTTCTAGGGAAGTGTAGAAGAGAATTCGGCAGAGGTTGGATGATCTTCAAGGCTCAAAATGGTGTGAGGAAGAGAGGGAGGATGTTCCCTTTTATAAGGGAGGAGAGGGGAACATTTGGAATAACTAAAAATATTATTTTATTATAAAGCCAAATTCGGTTTTAAATAGCTCCAAATTGATTTATTTCGAAGATAAGGTGGGGATGGGTCGAAATTATCTCATCCAATAGAATTTAGACAAGTTTAGGTATCAATTTTAACCTTATCATTTAGATTTAACTTCAAGTTAGATAATTTAACTTTTACCGTGTCTTCTTGTTTTCTTACACTATAAGGTTAATAAACTTACTATATCAAGCCAAACGGACCCCAAGTTGTTTATTATTAATATAATTAACCTTATCTAAGTCCTTTGGCCGAACATTATATTTTTAGGAATAAAATAACAATTAATAATATAATATTTGTTTTAAAAACTATTTTATGTCAATTTTGACACTATTTAGTAATTGATTTTTGTGAAAATTATAACAGAATAATTTGTTCTAAAAAAGTTAATTAAATCAATAATAATATGTCATATTAACCTAGAAAATTAGTTTATTTCATAAAAAGTCTAAAATTACATTTATTTCGGTATTTATAACATCAATAATGTCAATATTTCATTAATAAGATAATTACTGAATCATCGTTGTGTCATAAATAAATTAAATTATTTAATGTCTAAAAATTATAAATAAACTACCATTATGTTGGAAATATTTTTAGCTTTCTAATTAATATTTATAGTCAAATTTATCTTATGTATAACCCCATATTAAAAATTATTTACTTATTAAACTTTGATTTTTAACTATTTTAACCCTTCTTTAAATAAATTAATAATAAATGTCATAATCTAATCCAAGTGGGCCTAAATGGTCATATTTTATTCCTAAGGTTGTTTTTGGTCGAATTACACTTATCCAATAGAATTAGGACATGTGTTAGGGTAATAATAATATCATTTTTACCCTTAATTACCCTATTTACTTTTAACTGTGGTAAATAAAAGTAAAAAGTTACTATTCACCAAAAAAATTATTTTTATCTCATTGAACCACATTTTACTTACTGACATCAATCGTGTCTCTCGGATTTTCGAAATTCCACTCACAGAAGCGGTAAAATTATGTTTTATGAAAAATTCAGTTTTTTTAACTACCACTTAGTGGTTTCACTATTCATCAAAAATTGAATGTTTTTAGAAAAATACCAAAAATTAGGCCTAAGCTATAATTGATATTATGAACTCAAAAATTATGTCTATTTTACCAAATTCAAAACATATCAGTTGCATTAATTAATTTAAAAATTAATTCTTGTCGTCAAAACATATAGCGTGTTCTTAAGAGATAATAACTATCAAAAGATTAACACTTGTTTATGTCTGGTTTTAATGTGAAATTACATCCAATGACCAAAATTGTATTAAATTGTAAAAATATATTCTAAATATACTTTAAAACCACTCAAATTAATAATTTATCACTATTAATTATTTCGATTAAAAATGTTGTTTTTAATTAAAATTTAGTAATTCTCACTATTCATCAGAATATGAAAGTTATCCGAAAAGTACCAAAATTTCACCCTAAGCTAATTTCGATATTCCGAGTCCAAAAATGTAGTCCATTTTGAAAAATAAAATTTACAAAATTTCAAAAAGTGGTTATTACTATTCATAAAGGTTAGTTTTAATAATATTTTAATAGCATATCGTTGTTTAGTGAAACTCGATATTGCGAACTACACACGCTATCGAGGAAGGTCGCGATTGTGTGTAATGCAAGACAAGTCAAGGATGCATGTTGTGCAAGCTCCTTTTGGTGTAGCGTACAGCACAAGATATTAATGAAATTAAAAAGAATATTTTTCACAAAATCATGGGGTGTTACATTATACCCCCATTAAAATGAATTTCGCCCTCGAAATTCGTCGGGGTTATAAATGGTTTACTACTCGAAAGTTTCTTTAATATAAACCCACATCGTAAAAAGGAATACCAAAACCAATCTTTAAAAACAAAAGTATGAAACGTAATGGTTACCCAAATAAACTAATCACTTGGTTTCCACATAGGTGAAAATATGGATATGGAAGAGAAATCTAACCATCATGTTCTGATGGAGAGTGGTAGAGAACATGGCTATGGAAAAGCCAACAATCACAAAGTTATTGATTTGTGATGATCTAAGGTACCATCGGATTCATCGGATATAAGGGAACTAGGACAACATTTTTGATTTTCAAGATCATTTACCTAAAGTTGAAGAATTTGAATAAGAATAAATACTTACTTTATTTTGGTACAATCTCACTCTTGTTCGTGCCTTGAAAAATTTCCACTTCATCACTTAAAGAAATGAAGTTGAATTTGTTATTCGTGAAGTGTTAGCAGATCATGTGATAGAATGACGGGTCATTCCATCTGTCTCAAACAAAAGGTTAGTAAAAGTTATTAAATATACATAAGTCGATCTATATTGAGATTAATCATATATGGTTCCTAAAATGGACTTATACTTCATATATAATACTACTTAATATAATAAAACTATTTTCTACTAAACAGGGACTTTCTGTAGGCCAGTGGTAGGCGATAAAGGCCAGTCGCACTACGGTTGTGGGTTTGATTCCCGCAACCTTGTCCGACGCGATGGGTTGTCGCCAGTCCTGCAGGTTGTCCTTTTTCTAAAACTAAATTACTATAAAATCCCATCAATAATATTGAAAAAAGTTCTATTCTTAAACAATACTAACTTATGTCAAACACAGTTCATTTCAATCTTTAGGCTTATCTAAAATACTTCTTTCCAAACTCATTGTATAAATAGAATGATTACTAAAAAGGTCATATAACAAGCACATGAATACCATCATTTATCCCCCATATATCATAAGATATATCTTGTTGGTCAAATTACAAACATGCGAATACCTTTATCATGTATTCTCTTGAAGAATGAATACCTGTTGAACCTTAGTGAAAACATGAATGCTGTCAAAAGTTAACTATTTCCACATACCAAAATACAAAAATTCTATATACTCAAACCATGATATAACCTTCTCTTTATATCAGTCATGAGATCATGAATACTATCAAACATTTAATTTTCTCTTTATCCCTTCATTATGCGCATATCATCTACTTTCCAAAAATATCTGAATAACCTTTCATGGTTACTGGTACCATTAATAATACACTTTCAAAATTTAGGAAAGACAACAGTGTAACAATCCTTATATGTCTCTTTATTCCATAGTACCATGAGATTACTTATACAACATTACACTTGATAAACATGTAATCATTCCACTACCTTCTTAAACCATTGACCGAGCTTCAACAATTCTTTCATCTCACACATCATTTGTAGTCTCTTCATCATCATCAACATAAATATTACCCATACGAACATACTGATTATCTTCATGAGACTTTCCTTTAGGGCATTGGTTTGCATAATGCCCGTACATTCCACATTTAAAACCTTTAACCATTGTCGATGTCGTAGCAATACCATTATCCTCATCCATGGTGTTAACTGAACCTTTTCCTTTGCACTTACTGGATTTATGTCCTTCTTTTCCACACCCAAAGCATCTTCCAGTTCCTTTGAAACATTCTCCTTGATGCCTCTTCCCACATTATTTACATAGGGGAAATTGACCTTTCTTTCCTCTATGATCATCATGAAACTCCATCTTTCTCTTATTAGCCGAGTCAGGAAACTTATCAAATTTGAGTTTATTGATCATATTATGAGATCTATGATTTGGCATAATAATGATGTTTGGACTTCCAAATCCCATTTCATTTGGTTTCTCATGAATAATATCATTCCATTGTCCATCATATCCTCCATTATCATGAATCATCATGTTTCCAACCATTTTCTAAAAGCCAAAAAGAATTGTGTGAGAGGCAAAAATCATGCTAGGGAAAACAACAGAGTAAAGGGGGAGTATCCTCAATATCTAACATCTTAGGTTAAATTATATGATCATTACAGTAGTTCTAAGACAATATCCTATACATATACTTATCCTTAGGGACATCCCTAGACATACTTTAGAAAAATCTCTAGGGATCTCACTAACGTTTTCACATCCTAGTTTCCAAAGGTTGACTAAACCTTTCCTCTTATACCAACTGTAGAGGTCTGGAATTACTTCCAGTGGACTATAATTGATACCTATCAGGGCACTCCATGGGCGGCTACACCCCCTGGGCGGGACACACCACCATCCCCAGTGGCAGCCATTTCCTCATAAAGCCCTTGGGCGGAGAGCCATGCTTCTTCCAATGCTCACATGTGAGAGTTCCCAAGGATCAGATACAATCCTACCTCCTTTGCCTCTGATGCCAACTGTAGAGACCCGAAGCATGACATACATGGACATTAAATTACTTTTGAGGAATACTTAATACATAACAAAAAAGACACACAAGGACCATAATAGTTTAGTGTCTTTGGAAACTTGGAATGTAATCTTCTAATCGTGGTGAAAGATCTTCAACATCTCCCAAAAAGATCTTCCACTTTTTGTTTCTTTACCTAAAACCTTTCTTTTGATCCTGGGGGAAAATAAAACATAAAAATGGTGAGCTCAACTGCTCAGTAAGGGTAATCATGGATAAAAAAAACATACCATATACATTTGAACTTAAAAAACATGAACATAATGTTTAAACATCAAAATCTTGAGCAACGAAATAAAACATGGAAGTAAATAAGGCATAGATCATAATAGAACATAAACCATGATAAAATAGAATGGGAATAAAACATGTAATTTTGGAATCCATTAAGCACATCTAATGATTTTCATAGTAGCCAATGCATTGCTTCCAAGACCATCTTAGTGGACAAAGTCCCATTCTGAATCGAGTTCACTCCTCGTTTCAGTCCTGTAACACTGAACCAGATTAACTTACCGTTCCAGCCATGTCTATCTCATGAGATATAAAATATTTACCCAATGAATTGGAGGGAGATATAGGTCCCACCCATCTCATAATGAAATCAATCTTACTTGTGCCACAAAATAAACTCACATCATTCAAAATAACCCAACAAATAAAATGGGGTTCATAAACATCATCCCATCATCACATAATCCATATAAAAGAAATTGATATCATTTAATAATGAGAAAAGTGAAACCATGTAAATCATAGAGGCTTTATACTTGAAACATACACATATGAAATAATGTCATCTTAGATGGAAAATGGTTTTGATAAAACAATTGAAATGAATTCTTGAGGAAAATATCCTTTGTTTTTCAAAATCAATTTCTTTTCACAAAACGTCATGAAATTTTAAAAGAAAAAGATTTTGTTTAAAATAGTTATGAAATATTTTGGAGGAAGCTTCATGAAAATATGGCTTTATAAAACCGTAAAAATCCTTTCATGCCGTATACGTTAAAAAAACATTCTTCTCGTACTTTTGTCGGAAAAGTCAAAAAGTACCTCGTAACGTAAAAAAAAGAAAGATTCCTTACATACCATGTAGTAAAAGTAAAAAAAATGGGTAAAAATGACATTAAACATACATGAAAACACTTTTATAAAACATGGACATGGATGATAGAAATAATCCCAGTAAATACTTACGAATAAGCAATCTCAGATAAAAATGAGATTTGCACAATTATCCCTTACCTTATGTCCGATATGCATCATATGTATCCGAATCTCCTGTATAATTATTTAAATAATGTCATTGAATTATTAAAGAATCATATTCATTGTTATGATATCATATATGGTTCACTTATGACTTTATATTACCCGTTCTTTTGTAAATTCCATGTTAAATAGTGTTTTGGGTAAAATCGTTTCATTTTTCATCCGTGTTTTGACTTTTTATTATTCATATGATTACTTAGATCATGATTACTTAATTAAAGAATATAAAACATGATTTATATATAATATATATTCAGAATATACATATATATAATAGATAGATAAATGGAAAGAAATACACCGTTCATGGAGACGGTAGGCCGTACGTACGCATGAACGCTATTTTCGTTTCCTTATTGAGTTGAATGGAATTAAGTAGATGACATACATATATGTATATATACATAAATACAGTAGCTTTATAATTTCATTTATTATATTATTATTTCTTATATATACTGTATAATCATTCTTAAATGGTTAACATGGAGAATGAATCTCGTTGCGTCGTGGAGATGGTAGTCCGTACGTACGCACGAGCAATGATATCATTTCCATAATTATTGAATTGAATTGGAGTGGATGATACAATATATCAGAATCATCATGATTTTATAATAACTATGTATTGTTATTCTTTACACCACTATACCCATCCATGTAAGGTGTTGGTGGAAAAACAGATTACACCACGGCGTGGAGACGGTATTCCGTACGTACGCACGCGCGGTGATTTCATTTTCCGTAGGATGGATAGATGGTGAAATAGGGTTGTTTCATACTTATAATAACATATCAGTATATTAGTGATACTGATGTTATTACTTGATAATGAAACAACCTAAGAAGATGAAGTGGAAGAAGAAATAAAGTTGAAAGAATCGGTAACGGACATTACCTCTTCTTTGAAGCACCTCTTTGAGACCTCCTCTTAGGGCACTAAAAGTGGTATTTGAAGAAGACCAGGACCTCTAGGATGTTTATAGGGAAGTGGAGAAAAGAATTTGTCAGGGGTTGTCTGATCTTAAAGGCTCAAAATGGTGTGTGGAAGAGAGGGAGGAGGTGCCCTTTTTATAAGGGAGGAGAGGGGCACCTTTGGAATAACAAAAAATATTATTTTATTATAAAGCCAAATTCGGTTTTAAATAGCTCCAACTTGATTTATTTCGAAGCTAAGGTGGGGATGGGTCGCAATCCTCTCATCCAATAGAATTTAGACAAGTTTAGGTATCAATTTTAACCTTATCATTTAGATTTATCTTTAATTTAGATAATTTAACTTTTACCGTGTCTTCTGTTTTCTTACACTATAAGGTTAATAAACTTACTATATCAAGACAAACGAACCCCAAGTTGTTTATTATTAATATATATAACTTTATATAAGTCATTTGGCCGAACCTTATATTTTTAGGAATAAAATAACAATTAATAATATAATATTTGTTTTAAAAACTATTTTATGTCAATTTTGACACTATTTAGTAATTGATTTTTGTGAAAATTATAACAGAATAATTTGTTCTAAAAAAGGTAATTAAATCAATAATAATATGTCATATTAACCTAGAAAATTAGTTTATTTCATAAAAAGTCTAAAATTACATTTATTTCGGTATTTATAACATCAATAATGTCAATATTTCATTAATAAGATAATTACTGAATCATCGTTGTGTCATAAATAAATTAAATTATTTAATGTCTAAAAATTATAAATAAACTACCATTATGTTGGAAATATTTTTAGATTTCTAATTAATATTTATAGTCAAATTTATCTTATGTATAACCCCATATTAAAAATTATTTACTTATTAAACTTTGATTTTTAACTATTTTAACCCTTCTTTAAATAAATTAATAATAAATGTCATAATCTAATCCAAGTGGGCCTAAATGGTCATATTTTATTCCTAAGGTTGTTTTTGGTCGAATTACACTTATCCAATAGAATTAAGACATGTGTTAGGGTAATAATAATATCATTTTTACCCTTAATTACCCTATTTACTTTTAACTGTGGTAAATAAAAGTAAAAAGTTACTATTCACCAAAAAAATTATTTTTATCTCATTGAACCACATTTTACTTACTGACATCAATCGTGTCTCTCGGATTTTCGAAATTCCACTCACAGAAGCGGTAAAATTATGTTTTATGAAAAATTCATTTTTTTTAACTACCACTTAGTGGTTTCACTATTCATCAAAAATTGAATGTTTTTAGAAAAATACCAAAAATTAGGCCTAAGCTATAATTGATATTATGAACTCAAAAATGATGTCTATTTTACCAAATTCAAAACATATCAGTTGCATTAATTAATTTAAAAATTAATTCTTGTCGTCAAAACATATAGCGTGTTCTTAAGAGATAATAACTATCAAAAGATTAACACTTGTTTATGTTTGGTTTTAATGTGAAATTACATCCAATGACCAACATTGTATTAAATTGTAAAAATATATTCTAAATATACTTTAAAACCACTCAAATTAATAATTTATCACTATTAATTATTTCGATTAAAAATGTTGTTTTTAATTAAAATTTAGTAATTCTCACTATTCATCAGAATATGAAAGTTATCCGAAAAGTACCAAAATTTCACCCTAAGCTAATTTCGATATTCCGAGTCCAAAAATGTAGTCCATTTTGAAAAATAAAAATTACAAAATTTCAAAAAGTGGTTATTACTATTCATAACGGTTAGTTTTAATAATATTTTAATAGCATATCGTTGTTTAGTGAAACTCGATATTGCGAACTACACACGCTATCGAGGAAGGTCGCGATTGTGTGTAATGCAAGACAAGTCAAGGATGCATGTTGTGCAAGCTCCTTTTGGTGTAGCGTACAACACAAGATATTAATGAAATTAAAAAGAATATTTTTCATAAAATCATGGGGTGTTACATTCTACCCCCATTAAAATGAATTTCGCCCTCGAAATTCGTCGGGGTTATAAATGGTTTACTACTCGAAAGTTTCTTTAATATAAACCCACATCGTAAAAAGGAATACCAAAACCAATCTTTAAAAACAAAAGTATGAAACGTAATGGTTACCCAAATAAACTAATCACTTGGTTTCCACATAGGTGAAAATATGGATATGGAAGAGAAATCTAACCATCATGTTCTGATGGAGAGTGGTAGAGAACATGGCTATGGAAAAGCCAACAATCACAAAGTTATTGATTTGTGATGATCTAAGGTACCATCGGATTCATCGGATATAAGGGAACTAGGACAACATTTTTGATTTTCAAGATCATTTACCTAAAGTTGAAGAATTTGAATAAGAATAAATACTTACTTTATTTTGGTACAATCTCACTGTTGTTCGTGCCTTGAAAAATTTCCACTTCATCACTTAAAGAAATGAAGTTGAATTTGTTATTCGTGAAGTGTTAGCAGATCATGTGATAGAATGACGGGTCATTCCATCTGTCTCAAACAAAAGGTTAGTAAAAGTTATTAAATATACATAAGTCGATCTATATTGAGATTAATCATATATGGTTCCTAAAATGGACTTATACTTCATATATAATACTGCTTAATATAATAAAACTATTTTCTACTAAACAGGGACTTTCTGTAGGCCAGTGGTAGGCGATAAAGGCCAGTCGCACTACGGTTGTGGGTTTGATTCCCGCAACCTTGTCCGACGCGATGGGTTGTCGCCAGTCCTGCAGGTTGTCCTTTTTCTAAAACTAAATTACTATAACATCCCATCAATAATATTGAAAAAAGTTCTATTCTTAAACAATACTAACTTATGTCAAACACAGTTCATTTCAATCTTTAGGCTTATCTAAAATACTTCTTTCCAAACTCATTGTATAAATAGAATGATTACTAAAAAGGTCATATAACAAGCACATGAATACCATCATTTATCCCCCATATATCATAAGATATATCTTGTTGGTCAAATTACAAACATGCGAATACCTTTATCATGTATTCTCTTGAAGAATGAATACCCGTTGAACCTTAGTGAAAACATGAATGCTGTCAAAAGTTAACTATTTCCACATACCAAAATACAAAAATTCTATATACTCAAACCATGATATAACCTTCTCTTTATATCAGTCATGAGATCATGAATACTATCAAACATTTAATTTTCTCTTTATCCCTTCATTATGCGCATATCATCTACTTTCCAAAAATATCTGAATAACCTTTCATGGTTACTGGTACCATTAATCATACACTTTCAAAATTTAGGAAAGACAACAGTGTAACAATCCTTATATGTCTCTTTATTCCATAGTACCATGAGATTACTTATACAACATTGCACTTGATAAACATGTAATCATTCCACTACCTTCTTAAACCATTGACCGAGCTTCAACAATTCTTTCATCTCACACATCATTTGTAGTCTCTTCATCATCATCAACATAAATATTACCCATACGAACATACTGATTCTCTTCATGAGACTTTCCTTTAGGGCATTGGTTTGCATAATGCCCGTACATTCCACATTTAAAACATTTAACCATTGTCGATGTCGTAGCAATACCATTATCCTCATCCATGGTGTTAACTGAACCTTTTCCTTTGCACTTACTGGATTTATGTCCTTCTTTTCCACACCCAAAGCATCTTCCAGTTCCTTTGAAACATTCTCCTTGATGCCTCTTCCAACATGATTTACATAGGGGAAATTGACTTTTCTTTCCTCTATGATCATCATGAAACTCCATCTTTCTCTTATTAGCCGAGTCAGGAAACTTATCAAATTTGAGTTTATTGATCATATTATGAGATCGATGATTTGGCATAATAATGATGTTTGGACTTCCAAATCCCATTTCATTTGGTTTCTCATGAATAATATCATTCCATTGTCCATCATATCCTCCATTATCTTGAATCATCATGTTTCCAACCATTTTCTAAAAGCCAAAAAGAATTGTGTGAGAGGCAAAAATCATGCTAGGGAAAACAACAGAGTAAAGGGGGAGTATCCTCAATATCTAACATCTTAGGTTAAATTATATGATCATTACAGTAGTTCTAAGACTATATCCTATACATATACTTATCCTTAGGGACATCCCTAGACATACTTTAGAAAAATCTCTAGGGATCTCACTAACGTTTTCACATCCTAGTTTCCAGAGGTTGACTAAACCTTTCCTCTTATACCAACTGTAGAGGTCTGGAATTACTTCCAGTGGACTATAATTGATACCTATCAGGGCACTCCATGGGCGGCTACACCCCCTGGGTGGGACACACCACCATCCCCAGTGGCAGCCATTTCCTCATAAAGCCCTTGGGCGGAGAGCCATGCTTCTTCCAATGCTCACATGTGAGAGTTCCCAAGGATCAGATACAATCCTACCTCCTTTGCCTCTGATGCCAACTGTAGAGACCCGAAGCATGACATACATGGACATTAAATTACTTTTGAGGAATACTTAATACATAACAAAAAAGACACACAAGGACCATAATAGTTTAGTGTCTTTGGAAACTTGGAATGTAATCTTCTAATTGTGGTGAAAGATCTTCAACATCTCCCAAAAAGATCTTCCACTTTTTGTTTCTTTACCTAAAACCTTTCTTTTTATCCTGGGGGAAAATAAAACATAAAAATGGTGAGCTCAACTGCTCAGTAAGGGTAATCATGGATAAAAAAAACATACCATATACATTTGAACTTAAAAAACATGAACATAATGTTTAAACATCAAAATCTTGAGCAACGAAATAAAACATGGAAGTAAATAAGGCATAGATCATAATAGAACATAAACCATGATAAAATAGAATGGGAATAAAACATGTAATTTTGGAATCCATTAAGCACAACTAATTATTTTCATAGTAGCCAATGCATTGCTTCCAAGACCATCTTAGTGGACAAAGTCCCATTCTGAATCGAGTTCACTCCTCGTTTCAGTCCTGTAACACTGAACCAGATTAACTTACCGTTCCAGCCATGTCTATCTCATGAGATATAAAATATTTACCCAATGAATTGGAGGGAGATATAGGTCCCACCCATCTCATAATGAAATCAATCTTACTTGTGCCACAAAATAAACTCACATCATTCAAAATAACCCAACAAATAAAATGGGGTTCATAAACATCATCCCATCATCACATAATCCATATAAAAGAAATTGATATCATTTAATAATGAGAAAAGTGAAACCATGTAAATCATAGAGGCTTTATACTTGAAACATACACATATGAAATAATGTCATCTTAGATGGAAAATGGTTTTGATAAAACAATTGAAATGAATTCTTGAGGAAAATATCCTTTGTTTTTCAAAATCAATTTCTTTTCACAAAACGTCATGAAATTTTAAAAGAAAAAGATTTTGTTTAAAATAGTTATGAAATATTTTGGAGGAAGCTTCATGAAAATATGGCTTTATAAAACCGTAAAAATCATTTCATGCCGTATACGTTAAAAAAACATTCTTCTCGTACTTTTGTCGGAAAAGTCAAAAAGTACCTCGTAACGTAAAAAAAAGAAAGATTCCTTACATACCATGTAGTAAAAGTAAAAAAAATGGGTAAAAATGACATTAAACATACATTAAAACACTTTTATAAAACATGGACATGGATGATAGAAATAACCCCAGTAAATACTTACGAATAAGCAATCTCAGATAAAAATGAGATTTTCACAATTATCCCTTACCTTATGTCCGATATGCATCATATGTATCCGAATCTCCTGTATAATTATTTAAATAATGTCATTGAATTATTAAAGAATCATATTCATTGTTATGATATCATATATGGTTCACTTATGACTTTATATTACCCGTTCTTTTGTAAATTCCATGTTAAAGAGTGTTTTGGGTAAAATCGTTCCATTTTTCATCCGTGTTTTGACTTTTTATTATTCATATGATTACTTAGATCATGATTACTTAATTAAATAATATAAAACATGATTTATATATAATATATATTCAGAATATACATATATATAATAGATCGATAAATGGAAAGAAATACACCGTTCATGGAGATGGTAGGCCGTACGTACGCATGAACGCTATTTTCGTTTCCTTATTGAGTTGAATGGAATTAAGTAGATGACATACATATATGTATATATACATAAATACAGTAGCTTTATAATTTCATTTATTTCATTATTATTTCTTATATATACTGTATAATCATTCTTAAATGGTTAACATGGAGAATGAATCTCGTTGCGTCGTGGAGATGGTAGTCCGTACGTACGCACGAGCAATGATATCATTTCCATAATTATTGAATTGAATTGGAGTGGATGATACAATATATCAGAATCATCATGATTTTATAATAACTATGTATTGTTATTCTTTACACCACTATACCCATCCATGTAAGGTGTTGGTGGAAAAACAGATTACACCACGGCGTGGAGACGGTATTCCGTACGTACGCACGCGCGGTGATTTCATTTTCCGTAGGATGGATAGATGGTGAAATAGGGTTGTTTCATACTTATAATAACATATCAGTATATGAGTGATACTGATGTTATTACTTGATAATGAAACAACCTAAGAAGATGAAGTGGAAGAAGAAATAAAGTTGAAAGAATCGGTAACGGACATTACCTCTTCTTTGAAGCACCTCTTTGAGACCTCCTCTTAGGGCACTAAAAGTGGTATTTGAAGAAGACCAGGACCTCTAGGATGTTTATAGGGAAGTGGAGAAAAGAATTTGTCAGGGGTTGTCTGATCTTCAAGGCTCAAAATGGTGTGTGGAAGAGAGGGAGGAGGTGCCCTTTTTATAAGGGAGGAGAGGGGCACCTTTGGAATAACAAAAAATATTATTTTATTATAAAGCCAAATTCGGTTTTAAATAGCTCCAACTTGATTTATTTAGTAGCTAAGGTGGGGATGGGTCGCAATCCTCTCATCCAATATAATTTAGACAAGTTTAGGTATCAATTTTAACCTTATCATTTAGATTTAACTTTAATTTAGATAATTTAACTTTTACCGTGTCTTCTGTTTTCTTACACTATAAGGTTAATAAACTTACTATATCAAGACAAACGAACCCCAAGTTGTTTATTATTAATATATATAACTTTATCTAAGTCATTTGGCCGAACCTTATATTTTTAGGAATAAAATAACAATTAATAATATAATATTTGTTTTAAAAACTATTTTATGTCAATTTTGACACTATTTAGTAATTGATTTTTGTGAAACTTATAACAGAATGATTAGTTCGAAAAAGGTTAATTAAATCAATACTAATATGTCATATTAACCTTTAAAATTAGTTTAATTCATAAAAAGTATCAAATTACATTTATTTGGGTATTTATAACATCAATTATGTCAGTATTTCATTAATAAGATAATTACTGCATCATCGTTGTGTCATAAATAAATTAAATTATCTAATGTCTAAAAATTATAAATAAACTACCATTATGTTGTAAATCTTTTTATCTTTCTAATGAATATTTATAGTCAAATTTATCTTATGTATAACCCCATATTAAAAATGATTTACTTATTAAACTTTGATTTTTAACTATTTTAACTCTTCTTTAAATAAATTAATAATAAATGTCCTAATCTAATCCAAGTGGGCCTAAATGGTATTATTTTATTCCTAAGGTTGTTTTTGGTCGAATTACACTTATCCAATAGAATTAGGACATGTGTTAGGGTAATAATAATATCATTTTACCCTTAATTACCCTATTTACTTTTAACCGTGGTAATTAAAAGTAAAAAGTTACTATTCACCAAAAATAATTTTTATCTCATTGAACCACATTTTACTTACTGACATCAACCGTGTCTCTCGGATTTTCGAAATTACACTCACAGAAGCGGTAAAATTAAGTTTTATGAAAAATTCAGTTTTTTTAACTACCACTTAGTGGTTTTAATATTCATCAAAAATTGAAAGTTTTCAAAAAAATACCAAAAATTAGGCCTAAGCTATATTTGATATTATGAACTGAAAAATGATGTCTATTTTAACAAATTCAAAACATATCAGTTTTATTAATTAACTAAAACATTAATTCCCGTCGTCAAAACATATAGCATGTTCTTAAAAGATAATAACTATCAAAAGATTGTCATTTGTTTATGTCTGGTTTAAATGTGAAATTACATCCAATGACCAAAATTGTATTAAATTGTAAAAATATATTATAAATATACTTTAAAACCACTCAAATTAATAATTTATCACTATTAATTATTTCGATTAAAAAGGATGTTTTTAATTAAAATTTAGTAATTTTCACTATTCATCAGAAAATGAAAGTTATCCGAAAAGTACCAAAATTTCACCCTAAGCTAATTTCGATATTCCGAATCCAAAAATGAAGTCCATTTTGAAAAATAAAATTTACAAAATTTCAAAAATTGGTTATTACTATTCATAACGGCTAGTTTTAATAATATTTTAATAGCATATCGTTGTTTAGTGAAACTCAGTATTGCGTACTACACACGCTATTGAGGAAGGTCGCGATTGCGTGTAATGCAAGGCAAGTCAAGGATGCGTTTTGTGAAAGCTCCTTTTGGTGTAGCGTACAACACAAGACATTAATTAAAATAAAAAGAATATTTTTCATAAAATCTTGGGGTGTTACATTCTACCCCCCTTAAAATGAATTTCGCCCTCGAAATTCGTCAGGGTTATAAATGGTTTACTACTTGAATGTTTCTTTAATAGAAACCCAAATCGTAAAAAGGAATACCAAAACCAATCTATAAAAACAAAAGTATGAAACGTAATGGTTACCCAAATAAACTAATCACTGGGTTTCCACATAGGTGAAAATATGGATATGGAAGAGAAATCTAACCATCATGTTCTGATGGAGAGTGGTAGTGTAACATCCCAAGGTTTTCTAAAAATAAATTGAAAATGCTTGAAATTTTGTTTAAGGTATATATTTATAAGTATCCTTTAAACATAATTTTATTTCTTCTATGTTTTGAATTTCAAGAAACTGTCATCTACAATTGTGTTCAGTATGTTATTTAGTGTCTGATGGAACAAACTTGTTTTTTTGGTGAATAGTAACATGCCCTTATGAATAGTAATATGAATAGTAATATGACCTCATGAATAGTAAATAATAATATTATTTTATTTTACCATGGAAATAGGATAATGGGATCTTAATTAATTTTCCAATGTCACATAAAACTAATTGCACTTCAATATTGTTATTTTTCGAATTAACTGTGACCTTATTTAAAAATTAAATTAATAATATTTAGAAAATTATTTTTGAAAAATGGAGTTCATTTTTGAATTCTACACATCAAAAAATGGTTGGGGTAAATTTTAGGCATTTTTATGAAACTCTTGAATTTTCGGTGAATAGTGAAATACGGTAAAATACCGTATAATCAATTTATCAGTAAAAATGCACTATTTATGACATCATAAGTGATGCAAGGCCACTTGCTTCGAAATCACATGATATTATCACTATTTAGGGCCACTTGATTTGAGATTATTCATAGTCTTGATAAAAATATTATAATAATAATTAAAATCTAAAATACCTCCCCTCCTCCACTATAAATACCACCCTCACTCCCCTCTCCCTCCCACACCTCTCAAGCCTTGAACATTGTCTAAATTCTGCCAAATTCTCTCCCCAATCTTCTTCCGCACGTCCTAGAGCTTCTGATCTCACCAAAAGACCAAAATCAAAGCCCTTAAGAAGGATCTCAAGGATAAGAGATCAAGAGGAGGTTTTAACAATTTTGAAGTAAGGCAAGCCTAAGGTAAGGGAATTCTTAACCTGATTTCCATTCTTTGGGTTAACCTTCTACTTTTAATTTAAGTTCTATTTAAATTGTTTGTGTGATGGGTTCTGTTTATATTATGTTTAATTATGTGTATTTACAGAGTATATACATATTCCATCCACTCAATTAAGTCTCGCTTCAAGTATATGATGTTTATAAGGGACTTTTCTTCTAAAATCCTCTTTTAAAATTCTATTTTATATGATTCAAAAGGTATGTTTTTATGCTATTGTTTATGTTGTATGATTATGTTTTGGTTATTGGGCATTGTTTATGATGAAGGGTGGGACCTATATTTCCCTCCAATGCATTGGGTATGAGTAAGTTGGAGGTCGGCCGTATGGTTACTCCAAGTGTAACTGTGATGGTTACACAAAGTAAGGTAGCCGTGAGGGTTACAAATTTTAAGGTAGCCAAGATGGTTACAAGATTATGTAAGTAATGCCCCAATATACCTCTATGATTATAATTATGTTTGTGTGGATCTTGTGTAAATCGCATGTTACACAAAGTAGGATTTTATGGGTGTAAAGCATGTATTTTGAAAATGTTTTCATATGTCATGCGTATTCATGGACTAATGTGATTTTTCCTTCTTTTTCATACCTTACTGAGATTTTGTGGTCATCCCAAGTTTTAAATGATTTTTCAAAGGTTAATGGATGAATAATACAAGGAAGGAAGACATGTTAAATGTTGAAGAATTGTCAAGGAGTCTTGTTTTATGTTTTAATGTTTTATATTCTGAGGAAAATGGAAACTGATTTTATGGTATCCACTATGCAACAATGTGTAATGTTATGAATGTTTTTTCTTAATTCTCTAAAGCTCTAAACTTGAAAAGATCCTAAATGTATAATGAAGTGTTTTCTTGAATAAATTCAAGATTATGTATGAAATAAGTGCGGGTCCTTATAGTTGGTATCAGAGGATGGTTTAGATAACTTTAGGGGTTAAGGTGATGCTAATAGAATACCATAAATAATTTTCAATCTATGTTTAATTTGTTATAGCATTTAAAGATTACAATGTTGCTTCATCTAAGAAATGTTTGTTAAGAATGGTTGTCCGCAGAAGGAACATGTATGCTGAAGAGGATAGGCACCGACAGAATGACATCCTTCCTGATCAACAGCCCGGAATGGTAGGGATTGGAACCGAGCAGTTTTTGACAGTAATGGCTCAGCTAACGCAGGCAATAAATGGTGGTGACATCCATGCAAGAGGAAAAATAGAGGTACCCCAATGGAACATGATAGTTTAGGAACATTTTATGAGACAACATCCCCCTGAATTCAATGGATATTCTGACCCAGTGGCAGTAGAAGGATAGATTAAAGCCCTTGAAAAGATATTTGATGTTATGGGATGTTCGGACAATCAAAAGGTAAGTCTTGCCATTTATCGTTTTGAAGGGGAAGCTGATCAGTGGTGGTTAATGGTAAGGAATATCTGGGGTAGAGAGGATTTTGATGCCTTAGTGTGGGAAGAATTTAAAAGTCTTTTTCTTGAAAAACATTTTCCTAAGGTGGTGCGACTTAGAATGGAGAAACAATTCCTCGATTTGAAACAAAAGGAAGAAGATTCAGTGGCTATGTATGAGGCAAACTTCACCCGACTGGCGAGGTATGCTCCAAATCTTATTCTGGATCTCGATAACAAAATCAACCGCTTTTACTCAGGATTGAAGCCAAGGTATCGACGGGCATTGGCCTCCCGTGAATTCAAAAGTTACGAGAAACTTGTCCGATGTGCTGAGAGGGTAGAGATGGAGTTTGCTGACGATCACATGCAATTTGGAAACAAAGAGAAGAAGAGGTCCAATTGGAAAGCAATGGGTAAGAATCAACCAATGAAATCTGATGGTAAGAAAATACAGTTTCCAGTTTGTGAAAAGTGTGGCAAGAAGCACCCTGGGGAATGTCTTATCAAAACTGGGAAGTGTTTTAAATGTGGTAAGTTTGGACATATGGCCCGAGATTGCAATGAAAATGATCCAAAGACTAATCCTGATAAGCAAACTATAAAGTGTTTTAAATGTGGTGAGATGGGTCACTATGCAAATGCCTATCCAAAGAGGGATCCAAATGATGCAAAGAAGCCAGACTACAAGCAGAAAGGTGTAGTGAGATCCTTTGCGACTACGTCAGTAGATGTTGGGCCATCCAATGAAGTTGTATCAGGTACTTTGTTTGTTCACTCAGATTTTGCTAAAGTTTTATTTGATACGGGGTCTACAAATTCCTTCATCTCTGAGGAATTTTCTATTAAATTGGAAATATCACCTCAACAAATGATACCCGAACTTGTTGTTAAAACACCAAGGGGAAATGTTATAGCAAAGAGGAATTATAAGAATATTTCTATTGTGGTATGTGGAAAGCATTTACCTGCAAACCTTGTTGTTTTACCCTTAGTCGAGTTTGATGTTATTCTGGGGATGGATTGGGTTTTTGATTATCATGCTAAGATTGACTGTAGATCAAAAGAAGTTGTTTTTCAGAAAAATTTTCAGTTTGTATACAATAATGAACCCATACAATTGATAACATATCAAGAAGCTGAGAAACTACTGAAAGATGGAAATGAAAGTTATCTGGCTCATATTGTTGAAAACAAGGGAACTATTCAAATTAATGATGTGCCAGTGGTAAATGAATACCTTGATGTTTTTCCTGAGGAGTTACCCAGTGTCATACCTAAACGAGAAGTCGATTTCACAATCGACTTAGTTCCTGATGCTATGCCAATTTCAAAACCCCCATATCGTATGGCTCCAATAGAACTTCTTGAATTGAAAAATCAGTTGTAGGATTTGCTTGCAAAGGCTTCATTCGTCCCAGTACTTCACCATGGGGAGCCCCTGTTTTGTTTGTTAAAAATAAAGATGGTTCCATGAGACTTTGCATTGATTATAGAGCTTTGAATAACATCACTGTTAAAAACAAGTATCCTTTGCCTCATATTGATGACTTGTTTGATCAACTCCAGGGATCTCAGTACTTTTCCAAGATTGACTTGAGATCTGGATACCATCAGCTGAAGGTGAAGGAGGATGACATCCCGAAAACAGCTTTTCGTAGTAGATATGGGCATTATGAATTTGTTGTTATGCCATTTGGGTTAACTAATGCACCTGCTGTATTCATGAATCTTATGAATAGAGTATTTCATGAGTTCGTGGATAAGTTTGTGGTTGTATTTATTGATGACATTCTGGTTTTTTCTAAAAATAAAGAGGAGCATGAAAAACATCTAAGGGTTGTTTTACAAACTTTAAAAGAAAAGAAACTATATGAAAAATTCAGCAAGTGTGATTTTTGGTTGCAACAGATTTCTTTTCTTGGGCACATTGTAAATAAGGATGGAATAACAGTTGATCCTGCCAAAACAAAAGTAGTTGATGAATGGAAAAGACCCATAAATGTTACAGAGATTCGTAGTTTTCTGGGCTTAGCAAGTTATTACCGACGCTTTGTTAAGAACTTTGCACGGTTATCTAGCCCAATAACTAAGTTAACACGGAAAGGGGTTAAATTTGTTTGGACAGAGAAATGTGATGTTTGTTTTCAGGAACTAAAGAAGAGATTGGTGAATGCTCCAGTTTTGGCCTTACCTTCCCGGAATGGTGAGTTTGTCATCTACAGTGATGCTTCTTTGAAGGGACTTGGTTGTGTTTTGATGCAGAATGATCAGGTAATTTCCTATTCTTCGAGACAACTTAAACCTCATGAGCTGAATTATCCCACACATGATTTGGAATTGGCAGCTGTGGTTTTTGCTTTGAAAATATGGAGGCATCATCTATATGGAACCAAATGCCAAATATATACTGACCATAAAAGTCTTAAGTATATATTCACTCAGAAGGAATTAAACATGAGGCAGAGAAGATGGATAGAACTGATAAAGGATTATGACTGCACGATTAATTACCATCCTAGAAAAGCAAACAAAGTAGCAGATGCCTTAAGTCGGAAAAATCATGCATCATTAACCATGCTACGTTTGGAACGTGATCCCTTGATTAATGATTTGATAAATTTTGGCTTAGAATTTGTTGGTGTAGGGAATATATCTGTTTTGTTTCAGGTTTCAGTGCATTCTTCGTTGTCAGACAGAATTATGAAAGCGCAGAGGGAAGACCGTGAGCTACAAAAAAAGGTAGAATTGGTTAAAATGGGTAAGTTTCCAGAATTTAATCTTGATAAATATTGTGTTTTAAGGTTTGGAAAAAGGTTGTGTGTGCCTTGTGATTCCCAGCTGAAGAAAGAATTGTTGTGTGAAGCTCATAGTTCTCCATTTTCTGTCCATCCTAGAAGTACTAAGATGTACAGAGACCTTCGGGAGTATTATTGGTGGAATGGGATAAAAAGAGATATTGCTGATTTTACAATGAAATGTTTGACATGTCAGCAGGTTAAAGCAGAGCAACAATTACCGAAGGGGATGCTTCAGCCTTTGCCAGTGCCAGAATGGAAATGGGAGAATATATCCATGGATTTTGTGGTGGGACTACCAAAGACTTCTCGAGGTAACAATGCGATATAGTTTATTGTTGATCGGCTAACAAAGTCTGCTCATTTTCTTTCTATTTGAGATACAATGACATTAGATCAGCTTTATCGATTGTACCTCAAAGAGATTGTCAGGTTACATGGAGTTCCTCTTTCCATTGTGTCTGACCGAGATCCCAGGTTCACTTCCAAATTTTGGAAGGGACTTCAGAAGTCTTTGGGCACAGAGTTGAATTTCAGTACAGCTTTTCATCCTCAATCAGATGGGCAGTCAGAGCGAACGATTCAAACTTTGGAGGATATGCTTTGAGCTTGTTCAATGGACTATCAGGGAAGTTGGGATCAACATCTTTCACTAGTTGAGTTTTCTTATAATAACAGTTTCCATTCCAGTATTCAGATGGCACATTTTGAGGCCTTGTATGGAAAGAGGTGTCGGACTCCTGCATTTTGGGATGAAGTCGGTGAAAGAAAGTTGATGGGGCCAGAATTAGTAGAAGAAGTGGCTGAGAAAGTGAGGATGATCCAGCAACACATGAGGACAGCTCAGAGCAAGCAGAAAAGTTATGCAGATAACAGAAGGAAAGACTTCTCTTTCAAGGTAGGTGACCATGTTTTCCTTAAAATATCTCCTCAGAAAAGTGTGATGCGTTTCGGTAAGAAAGGGAAACTAAGTCCACGGTTCATCGGTCCTTTTGAAATCTTGGATAAAGTTGGAACAGTTGCATACCGCGTAGCTTTGCCTCCGAGCTTATCTCAGGTACACAATGTTTTTCATGTTTCGATGTTGAGAAAGTATGTTCCAGATTCATCACATATCTTGAGGCTGGAAGCAGTTCAGCTGGCATAGAACCTTTCTTATGAAGAAAAACCGGTTCAGATTCTTGATCGAAGAGAACAGGTATTGCGGAATAAGGTAATCCACCAGGTAAAGGTTTTGTGGAGAAACCACATGGTTGAAGAAGCAACATGAGAGTCTAAAAATGCTATGAGGGAAAAATACCCTCAGTTGTTTAATAAGTAAATAAAATTGCGAGGACGCAATTTCAAGAAGGTGGGGATAATGTAACATCACACGGTTTTCTAAAAATAAATTGAAAATGCTTGAAATTTTGTTTAAGGTATATATTTATAAGTATTCTTTAAACATAATTTTATTTCTTCTATGTTTAGAATTTCAAGAAATTGTCATCTACAATTGTCTTCAGTATGTTATTTAGAGTCTGATGAAACAAACTTGTTTTTTTGGTGAATAGTAACATGCCCTTATGAATAGTAATATGAATAGTAATATGACCTCATGAATAGTAAATAATATTATTATTTTATTTTACCATGGAAATAGGATAATGGGATCTTAATTAATTTTCCAATGTCACATAAAACTAATTGCACTTCAATATTGTTATTTTTCGAATTAACTGTGACCTTATTTAAAAATTAAATTAATAATATTTAGAAAATTATTTTTGAAAAATGGAGTTCATTTTTGAATTCTACACATCGAAAAATGGTTGGGGTAAATTTTTGGTATTTTTCTGAAACTCTTGAATTTTCGGTGAATAGTGAAATACGGTAAAATACCGTATAATCAATTTATCAGTAAAAATGCACTATTTATGACATCATAAGTGATGCAAGGCCACTTGCTTCGAAATCACATGATATTATCACTATTTAGGGCCACTTGATTTGAGATTATTCATAGTCTTGATAAAAATATTATAATGATAATTAAAATCTAAAATACCTCCCCTCCTCCACTATAAATACCACCCTCACTCCCCTCTCCCTCCCACACCTCTCAATCCTTGAACATTGTCTAAATTCTGCCAAATTCCCTCCCCAATCTTCTTCCCCACGTCCTAGAGCTGCTGGTCTCACCAAAAGACCAAAATCAAATCCCTTAAGAAGGATCTCAAGGATAAGAGATCAAGAGGAGGTTTTAACAATTTTGAAGTAAGACAAGCCTAAGGTAAGTGAATTCTTAACCCGATTTCCATTCTTTGGGTTAACCTTCTACTTTTAATTTATGTGCTATTTAAATTGTTTGTGTGATGGGTTCTGTTTATATTATGTTTAATTATGTGTATTTACAGAGTATATACATATTCCATCCACTCAATTAAGTCTCACTTCAAGTATATGATGTTTATAAGGGACTTTTCTTCTAAAATCCTCTTTTAAAATTCTGTTTTATAAGATTCAAAAGGTATGTTTTTATGCTATTGTTTATGTTGTATGATTATGTTTTGGTTATTGGGCATTGTTTATGATGAAGGGTGGGACCTATATTTCCCTCCAATGCATTGGGTATGAGTAAGTTGGAGGTCGGCCGTATGGTTACTCCAAGTGTAACTGTGATGGTTACACAAAGTAAGGTAGCCGTGAGGGTTACAAATTTTAAGGTAGCCAATATGGTTACAAGATTATGTAAGTAATGCCCCAATATACCTCTATGATTATAATTATGTTTGTGTGGATCTTGTATAAATCTCATGTTACACAAAGTAAGATTTTATGGGTGTAAAGCATGTATTTTGAAAATGTTTTCATATGTCAGGCGTATTCATGGACTAATGTGATTTTTCCTTCTTTTTCATACCTTACCGAGCTTTTGTGCTCATCCCAAGTTTTTAAATGAATTTTCACAGGTTAATGGATGAATAATACAAGGAAGGAAGACATGTTAAATGTTGAAGAATTGTCAAGGAGTCTTGTTTTATGTTTTAATGTTTTATATTCTGAGGAAAATGGAAACTGATTTTATGGTATCCACTATGTAACAATGTGTAATGTTATGAATGTTTTGTCTTAATTCTCTAAAGCTCTAAACTTGAAAAGATCCTAAATGTATAATGAAGTGTTTTCTTGAATAAATTCAAGATTATGTATGAAATAAGTGCGGGTCCTTATAGGTAGAGAACATGGCTATGGAAAATCCAGAAATCACAAAGCTATTGATTTGTGATGATCTAAGGTACCATCAGATTCATCGGATATAAGGGAACTAGGACAACATTTTTGATTTTCAAGATCATTTACCTAAAGTTGAAGAATTTGAATAAGAATAAATACTTACTTTATTTTGGTACAATCTCACTGTTGTTCGTGCCTTGAAAAATTTCCACTTCATCACTTAAAGAAATGAAGTTGAATTTGTTATTCTTGAAGTGTTAGCAGATCATGTGATAGAATGACGGGTCATTCCATCTGTCTCAAACAAAAGGTTAGTAAAAGTTATTAAATATACATAAGTCGATCTATAGTGAGATTAATCATATATGGTTCCTAAAATGGACTTATAATTCATATATCACACTGCTTAAAATAATAAAACTAGTTTCTACTAAACAGGGACTTCCTGTAGGCCAGTGGTAGGCGATAAAGGCCAGTCGCACTTCGGTTGTGGGTTTGATTCCCGCAACCTTGTCTGACGCGATGGGTTGTCGCCCGTCCTGCAGGTTGTCCTTTTTCTAAAAATACATTACTATAACATCCCCTCAATAATATTGAAAAAATTTCTATCCTTAAACAATACTAACTTATGTCCAACACAATTCATTCTAATCTTTAGGCTTATCTAAAATACTTCTTTCCAAACTCATTGTATAAAGAGAATGATTACTAAAAAGGTCATATAACAAGCATGTGAATACCATCATTTATCCCCCATATATCATAAGATATATCTTTTTGGTCAAATTACAAACATGTGAATACCTTTATCATGTATTCTCTTGAAGAATGAATACCCATTGAACCTTAGAGAAAACATGAATGCTTTCAAAAGTTAACTCTTTCCACATACCAAAATCCAAAAATTCTATATACTCAAACCATGATATAACCTTCTCCTTATATCAGTCATGAGCTCATGAATACTATCAAACATTTAATTTTCTCCTTATCCCTTCATTATGCGCATATCATCTACTTTCCAAAAATATCTGAATAACCTTTCATGGTTACTAGTACCATTAATCATATACTTTCAAAACATAGGAAATAAAATAGTGTAACAATCCTTAGATGTCTCTTTATTCTATAGTACCATGAGATTACTTATACAACATTACACTTGATAAATATGTAATAATTCCACTACCTTCTTAAACCATTGACCTAGGTTCAACAATTCTTTCATCTCACATATCATTTGTAGTCTCTTCATCATCATCAACATAAATATTACCCATACGACCATACTGATTCTCTTCATGAGACTTTACTTTAGGGAATTGGTTTGCATAATGCTCGTACATTCCACATTTAAAACATTTAACCATTGTTGATGTCGTAGCAATACCATTATCCTCATCCATGGAGTTAACTGAACCTTTTCCTTTTCAATTACTGGCTTTATGTCCTTCTTTTCCACACCCGAAGCATCTTCCAGTTCTTTTGAAACATTCTCCTTGATGCCTCTGCCCACTTGATTTACATAGGGGAGATTGAACTTTTTTTCCTCTATGATCATCATGAAACTCCATCTTTCTCTTATTAGCCGAGTCAGGAAACTTATCAAATTTGAGTTTATTGATCATATTATGAGACTGCTGATTCGGTATAATAATGATGTTTGGACTTCCAAATCCCATTTCATTTGGTTTCTCATGAATAATACCATTCCATTGTCCATCATACCCTCCATTATCGTGAATCATCTTGTTTCCAGCCATTTTCTAAAATCCAAAAAGAATAGTGTGAGAGGCAAAAATCATGCTAGGGAAAACAACAGAGTAAAGGGGGAGTATCCTCAATATCTAACATCTTAGGTTAAATTCTATGATCATTACCGTAGTTCTAATACTATCCTATACGTATACTTATCCTTAGGGACATCCCTAGACATACCTTAGAAATATCTCTAGGGATCTCACTAACGTTTTCGCATCCTAGTTTCCAAAGGTTGAGTAAACCTTTCCTCTGATACCAACTGTAGAGGTCTGGAATTACTTCCAGTAGACTATAATTGATACCTATCAGGGAACTCCATGGGCGGCTACACCCCCTGGGCGGGACACACCAGCATCCCCAGTGGCATCCATTTCCTCATGACGCCCTTGGGCGGAGAGCCATGCTTCGTCCAACACTCACATGTGAGAGTTCCCAAGGATCAGATACATTCCTACCTCCTTTGCCTCTGATACCGACTGTAGAGACCCGAATCTTGACGTACATGGACATTACATTACTTTTGCGGAATACTTAATACATAACAAAAAAGACACACAAGGACCGTAATAGTTTAGTGTCTTTGGAAACTTGGAACGTAATCTTCTAATCGTGGTGAAAGATCTTCAACATCTCCCAAAAAGATCTTCCAATTTTTTTTTCTTTACCTAAAACCTTTCTTTTGATCCTGGGGGAAAATAAAACATAAAAAGGGTGAGCTCAAATGCTCAGTAAGGGTAAGCATGGGTAAAATAAAACATACCATATACATTTGAACTTAAAAAACATGAACATAATGTTTAAACAACAAAATCTTGAGAAACGACATAAAACATGGAAGTAAATAAGGCATAGATCATAATGGAACATAAACCATGATAAAATAGCATGGGAATAAAACATATAATTGTGGCATCCATTAAGCACATGTAATGATTTCCATAGTATCCAAGGCATTGCTGCCAAGACCATATTAGTGGAAAAAGTCCCATTCTGAATCGAGTTCACTCCTCGTTTCAGTCCTGTAACACTGAACCAGATTAACTTACCGTTCCAGCCATGTCTATCTCATGAGATATAAAATCTTTACCCAATGCATTGGAGGGAGATATAGGTCCCACCCATCTCATAATGAAATCATTCTTACTTGTGCCACCAAATAAACTTACATCATTCATAATAACCCAACAAATAAAATGGGATTCATAAACATCATCCCATCATCACATAATCCATATAAAAGAAATGGATATCATTTCATAATGAGAAAAGTGAATCCATGTAAATCATAGAGACTTTATACTTGAAACATACACATACGAAATGATTTCATCTTAGATGGAAAATGGTTTTGATAAACCACTTGAAATGAATTCTTGAGGAAAATATCCTTTCTTTTTCAAAATCAATTTCTTTTCACAAAACGTCATGAAATTTTAAAAGAAAAATATTTTGTTTAAAATAGTCATGAAATCTTTTGGAGGAAGCTTCATGAAAATATGTCTTTATAAATCCGTAAAAATCCTTTCATGCCGTATACGTTAAAAAACATTCTTCTCGTACTTTTGTCAGAAAAGTCAAAAAGTACCTCGTAACGTAAAAAAAGAGGGATTCCTTACATACCATGTAGTAAAAGTAAAAAAAAATGGGTAAAAAGGACATTAAACATACATGAAAACACTTTTATAAAACATGGACATGGATGATAGAAATAACCCCAGTAAATACTTACGAATAAGCAATCTCGGATAAAAATGAGATTTGCACAATTATCCCTTACCTTATGTCCGATATGCATCGTATGTATCCAAACCTCCTGTATAATGATTTAAATAATGTCATTGACTTATTACAGAATCATATTCATTGTTATGATATCATATATGGTTCACTTATGACTTTATATTACCCGTTCTTTTGTAAATTCCATGTTAAAGAGTGTTTTGGGTAAAATCGTTTCATTTGTCGTCCGTGTTTTGACTTGTTATTATTCATATGATTACTTAGATCATGATTACTTAATTACAGAATATAAAACATGATTTATATATAATATATGTATTCAGAATATACATATATATAATAGATCTATAAATGGAAAGAAATACACCGTTCATGGAGACGGTAGGCCGTACGTACGCATGAACGCTGTTTTCGTTTCCTTATTGAGTTGAATGGAATTAAGTTGATGACATACATATATGTATATATACATAAATCCAGTATATTTATAATTTAATTTATTTCATTATTATTTCTTATATATAGTGTATAATCATTCTTAAATGGTTAACATGGAGAATGAATCTCATCGCGTCGTGGAGACGGTAGTCCGTACGTACACACAAGTGATGATATCATTTCCATAATTATTGAATTGAATTGTAGTGGATGATACAATATATCTGAATCAGCATGATGTTATAATAACTATGTATAGTTATTCTTTACACCATTATACCCATCCATGTAAGGTGTTGGTGGAAAAGCAGATTACACCACGGCGTGGATACGGTATTCCGTACGTACGCACGTGCGGTGATTTTATTTTCCGTAGGATGGATAGATGGTTAAATAGGGTTGTTTCATACTTATAATAACATATCAGTATATGAGTGATACTTATGTTATTACTCTATAATGAAACAACCTAAGAAGAAGAAGTGGAAGAAGAAATAAAGTTGAAAGAATCAGTAACAGACATTACCTCTTCTTTGAAGCACCTCTTTGAGACCTCTTATTAGGGCACTAAAATTGGTATTTGAAGAATACCAGGACCTCTAGGATGTTTCTAGGGAAGTTTAGAAGAGAATTTGGCAGGGGTTGGACGAGCTTCAAGGCTCAAAATTGTGTGAGGAAGAGAGGGAGGAGCTGCCCTTTTATAAGGGAGGAGAGGGGCACCTTTGGAATAACTAAAAATATTATTTTATTATAAAGCCAAATTCGGTTTTAAATAGCTCCAAATTGATTTATTTAGAATCTAAGGTGGGGATGGGTCGAAATCCTCTCATCCAATAGAATTTTGACATGTTTAGGTATCAATTTTAACCTTATCAGTTAGATTTAACTTTAAGTTAGATAATTTAACTTTTACCGTGTCTTCTTGTTTTCTTACACTATAAGGTTAATAATCTTACTATATCAAGCCAAACGAACCCCAAGTTGTTTATTATTAATATATATAACCTTATCTAAGTCATTTTGCCAACCTTAGATTTTTAGGAATAAAATAACAATTAATAATATAATATTTGTTTTAAAAACTATTTTATGTTAATTTTGACACTATTTAGTAATTGATTTTTGTGAAAATTATAACAGAATGATTAGTTCTAAAAAAGATAATTAAATCAATACTAACATGTCATAGTAACCTATAAAATTAGTGTAATTCATAAAAAGTCTCAAATTACATTTATTTGGTTATTTATAACATCAATTATGTCAATATTTCATTAATAAGATAATTACTGCATCATCGTTGTGTCATAAATAAATGAAACTATTTAATGTATAAAAATTATAAATAAACTACTATTATGTTGGAAATCGTTTTATCTTTCTAATGAATATTTATAGTCGAATTTATCTTATGTATAACCCCATATTAAAAATGATTTACTTATTAAACTTTGATTTTTAACTATTTTAACCCTTCTTTAAATAAATTAATAATAAATGTCCTAATCTAATCCAAGTGGGACTAAATGGTCATATTTTATTCCTAGGGTTGTTTTTGGTCGAATTAAACTTATCCAATAGAATTAGGACATGTGTTAGGGTAATAATAATATCATTTTTACCCTTAATTACCCTATTTACTTTTAACTGTGGTAAATAAAAGTAAAAAGTTACTATTCACCAAAAAAATATTTTTATCTCATTGAACCACATTTTACTTACTAACATCAACCGTGTCTCTCGGATTTTCTAAATTCCACTCACAGAAGCGGTAAAATTAAGTTTTATGAAAAATTCAGTTTTTTTAACTACCACTTAGTGGTTTCACTATTCATCAAAAATTGAAAGTTTTCAGAAAAATACCAAAAATTAGGCCTAAGCTATATTTGATGTTATGAACTCAATAATGATGTCTATTTTACCAAATTCAAAACATATCAGTTGCATTAATTAATTTAAAAATTAATTCCCGTCGTCAAAACATATAGCGTGTTCTTAAGAGATAATAACTATCAAAAGATTGACACTTGTTTATGTCTGGTTTAAATGTGAAATTACATCCAATGACCAACATTGTATTAAATTGTAAAAATATATTCTAAGTATACTTTAAAACCACTCAAATTAATAATTTATCACAATTAATTATTTTGATTAAAAAGGTTTTTTTTAATTAAAATTTAGTAATTTTCACTATTCATCAGAAAATGAAAGTTATCCGAAAAGTACCAAAATTTCACCCTATGCTAATTTCAATGTTCCGAATCCAAAAAATGAAGTTCATTTTGAAAAATAAAATTTAAAAAATTTCAGAAAGTGGTTATTACTATACATAACAGTTAGTTTTAATAATATTTTAATAGCGTATCGTTGTTTAGTGAAACTTGGTATTGCGTACTACACACGCTATCGAGGAAGGTCGTGATTGCGTGTAATGCAAGGCAAGTCAAGGATGCATGTTGTGCAAGCTCCTTTTGGTGTAGCGTACAACACAAGACATTAATGAAATTAAAAATAATATTTTTCATAAAATCTTGGGGTGTTACACTCCCTCCCAATATAACTTAGGTAGATGCTATAGATGAAACTCTCTCGTCATCCCATACATGAAATGAATAGTGTTAATAGTCTCCCTTTGCATAGATCACATGACCCTCCAAAAGCTATCATATAGATTATCATCCATCTAATTCTTAGGAGTTATAGGAAGATCTAGTTCATATATGTTAGGATTGCTAATTGTTGCTCTCATGATTCCCAATTTGAAAATGAAGGGAACAAATTTTCTCTAAAAAAGTTGAAATCCCCAGAACACTAAATAAACACCATGATCAACCTCAATAGATGAAAAAAACTAAGAAACATCAGATAATGGTGTCTATAATTTTTTTAAAAAGTTGTTTAGAATGAAATAACTATTTATTTAGTCTATTTTTTATAAAATATTACCAGGATCAACTTTCACAGTAGAAAAAATATATAACATGTAGTAAATATATCCCTATTATGAATATTACATGTCAATATATATATATATAACCCTATACGCCTATCATGATGCATGAATAATCATTTCATGCCATACCAATCCATGAGTAACAATCTTGAGAAACAATAACAACATAAAATATGTAAATCACAAAAGGTGAAATAACATCAACTATTACAAGTGAACAAGAAAAAAAAACAATACTATCTATGGGTAATTGACTTTTCACCTGTATATGGGTTTACTAATCCCATTAAAAATATGATTAGTAAGTGTTTAAATATTCATTGTATCCTTTAATGATTTCAAAAATAGTAAAATAATAGAAAAGAAAACCATAACTGCTCTAATACCACTTTGTAATGACCCTTGAATCAGAACAATCTCACATGGAGAAAACAAGTTGGTTACATGACCTCAAGAACACCTAAACTTATAACAGAGGTTGTTGACTAGTAATAGGGGTGTAAAGAATATAGTGGTGAGGCTATACCCCAGGTATATTGGTGTAACAATAGCAAATGTAATACCAGAGTAATGGAAATTACGGATAATAGTACAAAATATAATAGGGAAATTTAAGAAATAAATATCAAATTAATAATCCAATAATTTTAGAATAATGTAATGATAGGCTAGAATGTAACTAAATGTCATGCTAAAATTCATAAAGATATAAGACCACAATGACATAGATAAACTCAAAATACCCCAATCCTAAACCCCCCACCAGTCGCATCTCTAAGACACAAACCATCCAATAAGAAACCCTAAGAAACATGGCCCTTTTCCTTTTTCCAAACCTGCATCCAAGAAATATTCTCAGGTACCCAACTATAGCTTGAATAGGGTGTGAGTAAAAACTTAGTAGGTCGATACCACTCTATCTAAACAAAACCAATTTGATAGAAACTGCATTAAATAGGGAAATGAATAGCGTTATTAATTTAACAAAAACAATTTGATATAACTCTTAACATATTTGGAACCATGCCAATATATCTCTGAGCATGTAGAATCACCATGCCAAATATAACCATAAGACCATGTCATAATCACATGATGGTGAATAACCATATATATTATTATTTCATTCAAACACCGGGGAAATCCCTATAAATAATAATTTCAAAAACAAACTGGGCCAAAATTGCAAGATAATTATTACCACATAAAATGGGCTAATACTACTATATATGAATTACCACATGAAACTTTGTCAATCCAACTATATAAGAATTACAACATGAAACTAAGCCAAATGATCATTATATGCATCACAACATGAATCAAAAGATAATTCATATTGGTAAGAATAATACCACATAACAACATAAGCCTCAATAGTCAATTCATCCAATTACCATTTATCTTTTAATTACCTTTTATTTCATCAAATTATATCTCAATACATTATTATTCTAGGGCAAATAACTGTGTAATATGAAATTATTACCAATCATTTCATTAATAAAGTACTCTATTTTGAAGATCAATCTATCAAAAATAATCAGCACGAGTTCAAAAAATACATGTTTTTCATATCCTATCATTTCATTAATTAGTGCACATGGCATATCAGCATGATCACATGGTATTGCACACACTTTATGAAATTGAAACAAAACCCAAGGCTTTGTCTAGACCACCTACCTTTATCTAGTGATCAAAGAAACAACCTTAATAGGGAACACCAATGAAGTAATAAGGTGAAGGTGATCAACATGGAAAATCAAGATCACATAAGCAACAAGATAAAATTTTTATTTAATGGATTCTAGGATATCACACCGCTATAACAAAGGATATAAAAAAAGAATAAAACTAAATAGAACGAACTAAATGGAGATCAAACACTATATCGAGACATACAAAAGGGAATTAATCAACAAACAATTTCCAAGAGTATACCTATGGGTTTAGATAAGAGGATTCATGAATAATGAGTCAAAATTAAGGCCTTAAAAGTGAGTACAAACCACTAGCCATGATGAATTCACAACATGAACACCTTTCATGCCTTGAAATCCACATTTTCCAAAAAAAAACATTGCCTCATGTTAAAAATACATCGACCCACCTTTTCACTCTATAATACGAATTTAAGGATTCTATAACATTAAAATCCTAAAACTATTTTATGGAATCATCAGAGTGATAGATTCACTTCATGTATTACTTTCATTGTGTGAATATGTCTTGGGGAATGTACTCACTAATGAATCCTACCGAAATCCTAAAAATACTTCTACTCTATCCAATCCCAAAGATTTTTTTTGAATCATAAAATTTTATACTATCACAACCCATCCCCTAGGGCCTGATCCATGACATACCCCAAGCCTACCTCCCAAAGGACAAGGGTTATTGACTAGTGCCGAAGGCATCAACCAGAAAGTGGGAGGAATTTTCCTGAGTACCTGTACACACACCCACAACCACATCCCAAAGATGGAAAAGTAAATAATCATGACACTAAACAACCACTGAGTGAAATTAAAAACTGTAGGTGAAATGGTACAGAATAAAAACCCAACAGAAGATAAACTAAAAGTAGGAATGTACAATGAAAATGATGAAATCCAATCGTTGGAAATCCCACATGATGGATATGTGAAGAGTAGCTACTAGAAGACGTTGAAGTATGCCCCACCTACCTGGTCTCACAGGGAACCATCGGGTCCTGGGACTCCAAGTCCTCCATCAAGGTGACAGTCATCTACACCATACAAAACATGTCGGATGAAGTCCGTGTAGGGTTAAGTAACAATACACTAAGTAAGTTCTTAAAAAAACAAAGGAAAGACTACAAAGAAATCCACAAAACAAGTAATGAAGCTTGATAATGAAGAAAGATATATCACACCAAGTATAATCTATAGAAGGAAAGTAGGACCATTAGTCACATCATCGAACACCATGGGGTGCTGGAGAACTCCTCCTCAATGAGTACAGTGGTCCATCCGGGTCACACCGAAGGCACTTCCCACTAACCTTGGATTTTTGTGGTACTCATCCATGATGAGTACCATGTGTATGCTAGTTCACATAGAATTCACTCCCCATCGTGGTCTTTCTAGGTCACATAGAAGCCACTTCCCACCTTCTTCATGTTGAGGTACTCGTCCTCTGGAGTATTGTGGGTCTTTCGGGTCACAGAGAACCCACTCCTCGTCATGGGGCTACCGGGTCACACAGAAGCCGCTTCTCGCTGGGCCATAGTAGTCAGTCCACACATGGTATTTTGTCCATAGTCTTCATGTCCAAACAAACCACAGGATTTCCGCACATAGGATGATTTATCTTGGGAGAACCACTCTTCAATCCATTTGTTGAATTTCAAATTCCATGAAATCCTATATAGAGTATTCCAAAATATCCACTTCATTGAGAGGGTTCCAATACTTGAAATGGCTCGTCATTCAGACACCCTGTTTTCAAGTTATCGGTGTTCTTCCAAAATGGGGTCGGTTGAGTCTAGTCCCAGTCTGTCCCTACCTGGGTCTGCTGACCCGACCCAGACCCAGTCTGGCCTGGGTCCGTCCCGACCCAATGGGGTGGCCCGTGCACTACTCAACTCGATGGGGTAGACCATGCCCTGCCCGGCTTCCCCTCACCCCGTGGGTCATCCGCAAGGCTGCCTTATCCCCCACAGTCAAGTGACTATGACCTTTGGCACTTGGGATGCAGTGCGGTGAAACATCTGCGGTGCATCAAAACGAATGGGTTGCCGTGTGCACCAGCCGCCAGCCGCCGGCCTAGCTGGGGGATCCTTATGATTCTCCATGGCCCAAGAAAGCTGTAACAGCCACCTCCGGCATGCTGCCACACATCCGTGGATGCTTCCGCGGGCCACCACCGATGGATGTCAGCATCTACGGGCCTTTATAAGGGACAATAGGTCTGCATCGGTGGTCTATTATTTGCACCAATTGAACCACCAACCTCCGTGGGGTGTCACCTTCCCTAAAAAGGCCTTGAATTTTCCTTTTTTCCATTTTAAATGTTCATCCACCAAGAATTCACAAGGAGGATGGGGGGCCAGGCCTTGATCAGGTCATCCTATTCCCTTTGTGTCAGATGTTTAAAAATAGTTGAGGCTTTGGATCATAGTTCTTTCAACAATAATTTAATCCTACTGATGAAAACCCAAGAAGAACAATCTCCCGTACAAAAAAAATGTGTAGATCAACCCATTCATGGATTCATCCGCGTTCATCATTTTAGAATAAGAATGGGGAAAAATTAAAATGAATAAAACCCCTACCTAGAAGTAGTTCGATGTTGAAGCAGTCCTCCCGTGAAGATTCAAGAGGTCGATAGCGTTCATCGCTCACTTGTCCCATTTTTCAAGATGCCTCAAAGTTGTTAACAATCCTCTAGCATTCTACATTCATCATAGGAGAGGATTTTAACCATAGGTTCTTTAGAGGAGAATTCCACCCATTGATTCTCAACTCTCCAATGTGTCAACCCATTAATAGAAAACACGTCGCACCATTTCTGTTATGATGAGTCATCATGTCATTACCCTATTTCATTTATGAAACAATGTATCTGTTATGCTTCAATTAATATATCATTATGCAAAACAAAAATGAGCCATTAATGAGCTTCATTTAACATGCCTCGTTGCTGCACCGTAATGTTGAGTCAAAAGTTATCTTTTGACTATTATGTCTTGTTTTGGAAATCACAAATGACTATTTTGATCATACTGACTATGCTTATAATACTGACTCTGTCAATCATACTGACTCTGTCAATCATACTAACTCTATCAATCATACTGACTCTGTCACTCGTACTGACTCTGTTAATCGTACTGACTCTGTCAATCATACTCACTCTGTCAATCGTACTTACTCTGTCAATTGTACTAACTCTATCAATCATACAGGCTCTATCAATCGTACTGACTCTATCAATCATACAGACTTTTGTACATCATAATCACTTCGTATCATATCAATAAATTACACTATGTAATACTTATAGTACTCATACTTTACTTTTATCACATGCTTGTTTTTATTCATTTTCAATATATTTCAATCGTACCCATGTTTATCATCTTCATATATCTTTTGTTTTAACCAAAACGATGTCGTGGAGTTAGTTATAAACTAATCAAAACGATGTCATGTTTTCTGTTTCAGTATGACCATTATAATTTCAGGTGTCCAAGTCCCTCTGAGTTTTGAGGAGAAATATGACCATTGGAGGAAATATGACCATTGGAACCTGAGGCCTAAAAATAGAAGGTCATTTAAAGCCGAGAAGAATAACTAAAATACTTTGATCATTCTATGCTTCTATCATGTACTAGAGAGAGACATTTTTTGACTTCTCTACTTCTTCGTGCGAAATCCTTGAAACTGCCAAACGTGAACGACTCATTCTTAGTTTTTGTATTTTAATAAGTGATTTGTTTTTCTTTGTGTGACCGACCAGGTGATAACGATTGGGGGCTACCGGGGATAGGCATATGGTGCTACCGATCATCATATCAAGGGCTTTCAAGTGATTTAAAGACAGAGGTGCCGATTACCTACAAAATATTGGGCTTGCGGGGATAGAAAGAAAGACGTACTGATCATCATATCGAGGGCTTACCAAGGTGGTGGTAAGACATACCTCTTATCATGGGTGAAAGGATAACCCTTCTCTTTGGGTCAAAAGAATTGTAATACATTTACATTATCTACTACTATTTTTTTAAGAAAGGTAATTGTATTGTTTTCTTTTCTTCATTCCATATTCATTTGTAATTGTTTCAATTACAATCATACTGTTACATATTGTATCGATTGATTCTACGCGCTTTATGGTAGAATCCTTCACTATTGTATTACTCTGATTATTGTATTCATCTTGAATAAAATTGATTTATATTTCTTATGGTATTACATCAAATTATACCTTTATATTCAATAAAATTGTGGTTGTTTTTTGTTGTTGTGAATTGTATTAGTTTAAGATTTTTTAAACTAATTTCTTAAGTGTTTAAACACAAAGTTTTAAACGTACAATTCGACCCCCTATTGTATTGTTCCATCTAATATACATATACATCTACATATTTGATCCAATAATTGGTATCAGAGGAGGTTTCTATTGATTTGTATTACTAGCTCTATTTCTTTCAAATTCCTGTTTCAACTATTTACTAAACTATTGTATGGAGTGGAAAAGATTTTGTTTTACTAGATGGCAGGAATGAATATTGGATCAATTGATAATCTAAATCCTACTAGACCACCTATCTTTGATGGAAATTATTATTAGTACTGGAGATATCGAATGAAGACATTTGTTATCAATACTTGTGTAGAAAATTTTATTATACTTATTGGAGGTTACAAAATTCCTGACAAAGAAGTCATTACTTTCACTAATCAAGAGACGCAATAATATCAATTGAATTACAAGGTACGCAATACTTTAATATATTCTATGACCAGGAATATATATAGCCATAAATCATCTTATAAAGCATCCAACTTTATTTGGATGAAATTATAAGTCACAAATTTTGGTACATCGATGTTTATTGAAACAAGAAGAGAAATGCTTCGAGCAGAGTATCATGGATTTCTTTTTTCCTTATGGAGAGCCGGTATGTAAAGTGAAACAAAGATTTTTGACAATTGTCAATAGTTTACAATCTATGGGAGAAAAAGGTCTTGATGATGAAGCCCTTGTAGATAATATTATTGACAATATTCCAAATGAATGGGAGTCAAAAAGGACAACTATTGATGAAAACAGAAAAGTTTCTCAGATTCCTCTTGATGAAATCTTTGGAACTCTTCTTCAACATGAGACAATAATGAAGAGAGATGATGATTTCAATAAGAAGAAAAATGGGAATGGAAGTGTACCTTTTACTACTACATCTAAATCTAAAACACTTTAAAGGATAACAAGATCCAAAGCTAAGAATGTTTTCTTGTTAGAAACAAGTGATAGTGATCACTTGGATAATGAGTTAGCCAATCTTGCTCGATGGACGAACAAGATTGTAGGAAAGAAAGACTTCCAATACAGATTCAAAAAGAAATATATAAAGGATAAGAATGATTCAGAGGTAACTTGTTATGAGTGAAAGAATGTAGGACATATAAGGCCTGATTGTCCTTTATTGAAGAGAAAAGACAGAAAGGAGAAACATTCTGAAAGAAATAAGAAAAGGTATTACAAGACAAAGAAAAAGAAATTCCTGATGGAAAATGATACTTGGAGTGAAAGTGGTAGAGATTCATCAGATAATTCATCAAAATATGAATTCTCAGGACAAAGGAATATCAGACTTATAGCCAGATTACCAATCGAAAATCATTGTCTCATGGCTAAGGTACACAATGCTGAAGCTATTACAAATGATTCTTTGAATGAAAATTATACTGATAATACGTATTATGAATATTCAGATGAATATTCATTATTAGAATATAATATATTACCTTCATTTGAATAAGTTTCTTGGTTTTCTAAATTACTTGAGAATGAAAATTCTAAACTCAAGAAAAAGATTGATAATGAAAATTCTAGAATTTCAATTTTAACTAAAGAATTATCAGATCTTTCTAATGATCTTGATATGAGAACTTCTGATTTTGAAAGTACTTTAAAAACCCTTGAGAAAGTCAATTCCTAAAAGGATAAACTTTATAAGGATCTAGAAAATGTAATTTCTAAGAAAAATGTTTTTGAGCCTAACTCTAGTTCAAAATCAAATGATATGGAGGATAAAAACATAGTTTTAAAACTAAAGTCAGAAATTTTTTCCTTTAAAAAATGTATGTCAAATTTTACTCATGGAAAGGAAAACTTTGACAAAATGTATTCTCAAAGTCGACCTTTGAGAAATCATTCTTGTATTGGCTATACTCATTATAAACTCAATTTTAGTAATAACTATTTTGTTCCTCAAAGTACCCCTTTTTTGTACTAAGTGTCAATGTGTTGGGAACTGGAAAAGAGAATGCTCTCTTAATAGAACTCAATCTTTAGGATTTCATGAAGCACATTTTTCTAAACAAATGTGGATTCCTAAAATCCATTTATCTAACCTTTTTGGGTCCAAACAAGTTTGGATTCTGAAAAAATAATTGTTTCTTTTTCAGGAAAATAAGAAGTGTATCAACAAGAAAATTTGGTACATAGATAGTGGTTGTTCTTGACACATGACTGGAAACAAAGATTTATTTGAAAATATCATCAAAACAAAAGGTGGAAAGGTTACCTTCGGAGATAATGCTCAAGGAAAAATTGTGGGAATAGGTAATATTGTCTTTCTTGGAAAAGTTCTTACTTCAATTGTTTTGTCTGTTAAAGGTATTAAGCATAATCCCATCAGCATAAGTCAATTATGGGATGAAGGTTACCTTGTGAATTTTAGAAATGATAAAATCTTAGTTCACAATTCCAAGGATGAATTCATTCTTTCTTCCCATATGCAAGAGAATATATAAACTATTAACTTAGAAGACCTTAGGAGCCAAAATTTACCGTGCTTAAGTGAAATAGAAGAGAAATAATGGATATATCATAGAAGACTGGGACACAACAACCTAAGAAACATTTGTTAACTATCAAAGAAAAGACTTGTAAATGGACTACCAGATCTTATATATGATTCATCAAAAGTATGTGATCCTTGTCAATTTGGCAAGCAACATAAAACAAGATTCAGATCAATTAATGATGTTTCAACTTCTAATGCATTACAACTAGTGCACATGGATATTTTTGGTCCTTCAAAAACTGGAAGCATTAGAGAAAAATACTATGTATTTGTTTTAGTTGATGACTTACTATATTTACATGGGTTTATTTTCTAACAAAGAAATATGAAGCCTTTTGTCTATTTGAAAACTTTTAGAGCCCAAGTTAAAAATGAGAAAAACCTACCATTGATAACTATTCATAATGATCATGGTGGGGAATTTCAAAATTCTTATTTTGAAACTTTTTGTAGTAAGAAAGGTATTACTCACAACTTCTCAGCTCCAAGAACTCCTCAAAAAAATGGTGTTGTTGAAAGAAGAAATTGCATTCTTCAGGAAACGAAAAGAACCATGTTGTGTGAATACTCAGTTGCTAAGCACTTTTGGGCTGAAGTTGTTAGTACTTCTTTTTATACTATAAATCGTGTTTTTACAAGACCGTTTCTTAATAAAACACCTTATGAATTGTGGACTGGCCAAAAACCTAAAGTTTTATAATTCAAAGTTTTTGGGTGAAAAGTATTCATTATGAATACTAAAGATAATCTACAAAAATTCATGCCAAAATCTGATGATGGAATCTTTCTAGGATATTCTACAACTTCTAAGGAATATAGAGTTTTCAATAAAAACACTTGAAATGTTGAAGAAATAGTGCATGTTAAATTTGATGAAACTGGTCCTTTTGTTTTCAAACAACCCCAACCTGCATCTTCAGATGTGTTTTCCAAAAATGTTTATCAACCTCTATTAGAAGATCCTTCTGATAAGGAAAATTTTCAAGAAAGTGTTTCTGAAACTTTAACCCCAGAATATTTTCTACCATATGTTGATGAACAGGTTTTAGAAAACCCCAATCAATTGCTTCTTAGGAATCATCCCGGTGATAACATCATTGGTAATCTAAATCAACTTATAAGGACCAGAAATTCTTTGAGAAATGAAATAGAACATCTTGCGTTTCTAACCCAATTCGAAACTAAAGGTCCAAATGAGGCCTTAGGTGATGAAGATTGGATTAAAGAAATGTAAGATGAACTAAATGAATTTTAAAGGAATCAAGTCTGGAATTTAGTTGAAAGACCTAAAGAAACAACTTTAATTGGTGTAAAATGGGTTTTAAGAAATAAATGTGATGAAAATGGAATCATTGTAAGAAATAAAGCAAGACTTGTTACTAAGGGATATAAACAACAAGATGGAATAGACTATGAAGAAACATATTATCCTATATATAGACTTGAATCTATTCATATTATCTTAGCCTTTGCATCATGCTTCAATTTCAAATTATTTCAAATGGATGTTAAATGTGATTTTCAAAATGGTTTTGTTCAAGAAGATGTTTTTTCGAACAACCCCTGGTTTTCTAGAATCAAAACATCATAATCATGTTTTTAAACTTACCAAAGCTCTATATGGCCTTAAATAATCTCCTTGAGCATGGTATGATAAACTTACATGATTTATTTTACAAAACAATTATGCAAAAGTTACAGCGGATGCAACCCTTTTTATAAAAATGGAAAATAGAAATGTTTTGATTGTTCAAATTTATGTTGATGAGATCATATTTGGATCAACTCAGCAGTATTTCACTGATTCTTTTTCAAATTTAATGAAATATGAGTTTGAAATGAGTATGATGGGAGAGTTAACATTCTTTTTAGGTTTTAAAATTTCTCAAAAACTAGAAGGAACATATATATCTCAACATAATTATATTAAATATTTACTCAAAAAGTATGGATAAGACAATACTAAAAGTATTAGCACTCCAATTGGTACCTCAAATACACTAGATCTTGATGAAACTGGGAAACCAGTAGATCAAACATTTCTTAGAGGTATGATAGGAAGCTTGTTATACTTGACAGCTAGTCGACCAAACTTAATGTATTCTATATTCTTATGTGCAAGATAACAATATAATCCAAAAGAGTATCATTTAAAAGCCATAAATAGAATATTTTGGTATTTAAAAGGCAATATGAATTTAAGTCTTATTTATTCTTCTGGAAATGATTTTTTTTTTATTTTTTTTTCAGATGCGGACTTTTAGTGGTTGTTGAATGGATAGAAAGAGTACATCTAGAACATGTAATTTATTAGGATATTCCTTGTTTTCTTGGTCCTACAAGAAAAAACAGTAATTAGAACTTTCCACTACTGAAGCTGAATATGTAGCAGATGGAAGTTGTTGTGATCATGTGTTGTTGATACAACACACACTCACTGACTATGGATTGAGTTTTTCCAAAACTCAAATTATTTGTGATAATACTAGTGCTATAGCTCTTAGTAAAAACCCAACACATCACTCTCATGAAAAACACATAGATATTATGCATCACTTTCATAGGGATCACACACTAAAAGGAGATATTATTTTACAATTTATCAGAATGCAAGAACAACTTTCTGACATTTTTACAAAACCATTACCTTCCGATAGATTTAAATTTATGAAATAGAAGCTAGGAATGATTACATTAAAGAAATCATTCATGTATAATTCATGTTTTTCACTTCTTCTTACATTAATAAACTCTTATTAAAAAGGATAACATTTTACATAATGTTTTTTTTTTATTTTCTGTTTATTCTCCTGGTTGGTGTTTTTGTCTTTCTCTTTATCATGTTGACTGTTTAGTTATCGTTGTTTAAGTTTTGTTTTCATCTTAACAAGTTTTTTTTCCATCAGCACATCACCCTATGGTAACAAGTTTGTTTTCCATCGGCACGTCACCCTATGTTAACAAGTTTGTTTTCCATCAGCACATCACCCTATGGTAACAAGTTTGTTTTCCATCGGCACATCACCCTATGGTAACAAAATTTTTTTCTATCTGCACGTCACCCTATGGTAACAAGTTTGTTTTCCATCAGCACGTCACCCAATGGTAACAAAATTGTTTTCCATTAGCATGTCAACCTATTGTAATGACATTGTTTTTCATTGGCACGTCAACCTATGGTAATGAATTTGTTTTCCATAGGCATGACAAACCGATCGTATTTTTTCTCTTCGTATGCTTGTGTTTTCTTTTAATATGTTAATATTAATTAAACCAACTATTACCTTAAAATATCCGGCAGGTAAATTCTTTCCTTACCTTAATATTTTTCACTTTTTATTCTTTTTCGTTTTTAAAAAACCTTTTCTAATCCTATCAGTCATTTTTTTCTTTAAATATAAACCATAGAAGATCAATGATCATTTTTTCCCTATAAATAGACCCCACCCCTTCCCAAACCCACACCAGTTTTTCAGATTTGTTGATGATGCTCTGCCCCTGTTTTAAGACTCTGTACGATGTTTTATCGGATTCACCAATATGCCTTTGTCCACTGCCAACACTCCTGCCGAAATGTCTTCAAAGAATTTTTCAGAGAAAGACTTCCTCATAGAAAGGTTAGTTTCTCGGGACTTCTTTGATTCGTACGATTCTACAATCAAAAGAATTATATTGTTTCAAGGCTGGGAAAATCTGTGTGTTGAAAAAACTGTGTCTCAAGATCCGGTCCTTATTGAAGAATTTAGTCAGTTCTACAAAACCATGTCTTTTGACAAAAAAATGACTATCAACTTTGCTGTGTACGATAGAATGATATCAATTTCTGCAAAACAAGTATCCCGATTTCTAAATGTTCTAACAGAAGGTGATTATTTTTTCCTTCTCATAAACTACCAGAGGAAGTTGGTACGTTTAATAAAGAAAGTGCTGAAAAGTCATTGTTTCTTATAAATGAAGAGAAGAGGAAAGTGACTCATCTATCTCCAGATAACAGATTTGTGGCACTCTCGATATAAGGTTTTCTTATACCTAGGAAAAAGGATAGAGAAACTCTAAATGCTTCAGATATCTTCATACTAGACTACCTTATCAATATGAGAAAGGTAAATATCATGGGATACATTTTGGAAACATTCAAGAATGTCAAGTCAGGAGCGATAAAATTCAATTTTATTATGTATCCTTCTATTCTTATGAAGTTCATTCTCGAGAGCATGATGTTTTGTAATATTCCTTTGAGAGGGAAATTGATAGACTTAAAACCTTCATTTATAAGTAAGAGTACATTGAAAATGTTGTATATTTGTTTTGATCAAAATTCATAGATTTTTGTCAGAGATATAGAAGGTGAATCGACACAAAATTTATTGGCACCAAATCAATCGGAACCTATGCCAATCAAAGGGAATCCATCTACTATTGTCCCTCAAAATTTAGATCTGCAAACCAGTTTTAAGCCAAAGAAGAAACCTATTTACAACAAGGAGGTTGTGGTCAAGTGGAGGGAAGAAAGAGAATAAAGAAAATAAGGTGATATGAAGTTCCGTGTAGATCTAGCTGAAGCCTTTGCTGAGAGGATAAGGGTTGAGGATACTCTTCAAGATGAAAAGAAAAAGAAGAATCTATTGAAAAGAAAAGATCAAGACTTTGAGGTTTCTAAAGTATTGAAAATGGTTGAGGAGGCCAGTGCTCAACTAACAGAAGAGGTATATCAAGAACCTATCGTATAGAGTCTTCTAGAGCCATAGAAAGGGAAACAAATCTTGAAATAAATACAAGAAGTTGAGGAAGAGGAAGGATATTTCCTTTTGGAATTCCTTTAGAGTTCATATAAAAGCAGAGAAGAATCATTTCATAAACAAAGTGATGGTTTTCAACAAACTCCTCATGCCGATCAAGCTAAAGCTCAATCTTTTGAAACTCCAGAAATAATTCCTTCCCAAGTAAAGCAAAGTTCTCACTCTTCTCTTACTGAAAAAACTATCATTATCAGTGACAAAGTGGATGAAGAAAGAAATGAGAAAGAAAAAGAAAAAGGAAAACGACAATTTGAGGACTCAAGCTGATCAAATGAACTAGATTCGTACGATGAGGATACTGATTCAGAATAGACAATTTATCTCAAGAAGAGTGATTACATTGTTCATGTCTTGAGGATAATTGAGAAGAACATTCCATATTTTCTCATACTAGAAGGGAAAATTCATTTCATTACTGATAATCAAAGGAATAATTTTGGTTTTGTAAGAGAACTTAGAAAGAGAGTATTGTTAGTTGAAGCTGATTTGAAAGTTCTGTCTGAAAGTTCGGCTGCTCATAATAAGGCTTGCACCCGAATGACTAAGTGGTCATACAAAATAGAGAGCTGAGTGAATGACCATATAGTATCAATTGAATACTTAAGGAGGCTTTAAAATTATCTTTCAATTTCTTTCAATAATCTTGATAAAGAAACTGTTGAAAGGATGAATCATTTGTCAAATACCCATGGAGCCGATATTCCTTCAGTGAACGAGTTACAAGAGAGAATGAATGATTTTCAGTCTGAGTTTTAAAAGGTTTCATCTTTCAGAGATGAAATAGTCTTGTTGAAGAAGAAAAATTCTGTGCTATCTAAAGACAATAAGAATTTAAAATCCAGAATTGATACTCTTGAAGAAGCAATCAGAGTCCAAGAGGAGACTATCAAGAATCAAGACCAGCTTTTTACCAACCAACAAGAGCTTCTTAGATCCCAGGGTGATTCTATATCTGAAGACAAGAGGGAAATCAAAAAGATGAAAGTTGTTCTTCATGAACTGATCAAGAAAGAAAAGGAAAGAGAAAACAAATGAGCGTTGTATTTTTTCTTACTCATTTCATGAACTCTATAAACCTTTGTTATAATAATGACATTTATGTTACCCTTTAAATTTGTCTTGAATTTCTTTTCTCTAACTCTTTCAGGCAACTCAAGATTACCCCATTCTTTTTGAAAATCACAAAGGGGGAGAATGTTTTATAAAGGGGGAGAATGTTTTAATCAAATACTTTTAAATCAAGGAAAATCTATGAATACAATCCTTAGGAAAGTAAAAACCTAAGGGGGAGTTAGTTGTATTCAATTTCTTATTCAGAAGAGTTTCCAATAACTCAGCGGGAGATAATTTTTTACTTTTTGTTTTTACTTATTATTTTGTTCTTTCTAAAAAGGGGGATATTGTTGAGTTAAAAGTTCTCTTTTGACTTTTATGTCATGTTTTGGAAATCACAAATGACTATGTTGATAGTACTGACTACGATGATCATACTGACTATGCTTATCGTACTGATTCTATCAATCGTGCTGACTCTGTCACTCGTACTGACTCTGTCAATCATACTGACTCTGTCAATCGTACTGACTCTGTCAATCGTACTAACTTTGTCAATCGTACTCACTCTATCAATCATACTGACTCTATCAATAATACTGACTCTATAAATCGTAAATAATATTTTGCATCATACTCACTTCGTATCATATCAATACATTACACTAAGTAATACTTATAGTACTCATACTTTACTTTTATCACATGCTTGTTTTTATTCTTTTTCAACATATTTCAATCATAGCCATGTTTATCATCTTCATATATATTTTGTTTTAACCAAAACGATGTCGTGGATTTAGTTATAAACTAGTCAAAACGATGTCGTGTTTTCTGTTTTAATATGGCCGTTATAATGCCAGGTGTCCAAGTCCCTCTGAGTTTTCTGGAGAAATATGACCATTGGAGGAAATATGACCATTGGAACCTGAGGCCTATAAATAGGAAGTCATTTGAAGCTGAGAAGAACAACTGTGATACTTTGATCATTCTATGCTTCTATCAAGTTCTAGAGAGAGACGCTATGACTTCTCTCCTGCTTCGTGCGAAATCCATGAAACTAAAAAACGTGAACGGCTCATTCATAGTTTTTTTATTTCAATAAGTTCTTTGTTTTTCTTTGTGTGACCAATCAGGTGATAACAATCGAGGGCAGTCGGGGATAGGCAGACGGTGATACCGATCATCATATCGAGGGATTTCAAGTGATTGAAAGATAGGGTTTCCGATTACCTGAAAAATCGAGGGCTTGCAAGGATAACAAGACAGATGTACCGATCATTATATCAAGGGCTTACCAAGGTGGTGGTAATACATACCTCTTATCTTGGGTGAAAGGATAACCCTTCTCTTTTCTTCAAAAGAATTGTAATACTTTTTCATTTTCCACTGTTGTTTGTTTTAATAAAGGGAATTGTATTGTTTTCCTTTCTTCATTCCATATTCATTTGTAATTGTTTCAATTACAATCATAATGTTACATATTGTATCGATAGATTCTATATGATTTATGATAGAATCCTTCACTATTGTATTACTATGATTATTGTATTCATATTGAATACAATTTATTTATATTTCTTATAGTATTACATCATATTATACCTTTATATTCAATACAATTGTGGTTTTTTGTTGTTGTTGTGAATTTTATTAGTTTAAGATCTTTTTAACTAATTTCTTAAGTGTTTAAACACAAAGTTTTTAAACCTACAATTCACCCTCTCTTGTTTTGTTCCATCTAATATACATATACATCTACATATTTGATCCAACACGTAACCCTACCATCCTCCACTCAACGGTTATGAAAAAAAAAACAAAATATCTTTTTAATTAATTTTAATTTTTGCTGAAAAGTACAATAATTAACATTTTCATCCGACCCTTGATGGTTGAAGTTAGGTATTTTTAGGGGAATCCACACATTCTGAGTTCAACAATGCCATAGTTATTGTGATCTTATCATAGATTTAAAAGATATAAATACCAGCTTTCACGTTTACTTAAATGAACTTAAAAAAATGTCAAAATTCCATTCCAGGCTCAGCCGACCTCAAAATCACGTGCTGTCAATGCTTGTGGTCTCAAAATAATTCCATATAAATTTAAAAATAAAATTAATGGAAATTAGGAGACATTACATATACAAGGACTCAAATAATTCAATAATATATAAATATATTAACTTAAATAAAATTTCCCTAACAAAATCTCTTTATCCCCAAAAACAGGATTAGCCACCAAGGTTTAATTGAGGAAGAACCCCATTAAAAGCAGTTCAACCAAAATTCAAAGAGGAATGTAAATAGGAAAACATGGGATCTTATAGATCTATGACATCCCAATAATATTAAGACAAATATAACATTTTTGGGATGTTTTAAATGTTTATATTTTAATTAAATTACTATATTTATGTCATTAATGTTAAACTATGTGAATATTCCTATAGATGACTATAATGGAATTTCATGTTAAATAATATTTTATTTAATGTTTTAAAATTCATAAAAATATTATCATCTACCAAGTTAGTGAGATATTTTCAAGAATACTAAAGGTGGTTTTTTGAAGAAAAGGAATAAGTTTTAATAGTGAATTTACATTTACATTTTTCTTTTAACTCCTCAAAATATTATTAAACCATGATTATATAATAACAATAGAAAATAATCTATATAGATATGTTATTATAACTATGGTACAACCCTTATTCATCACCATTTTGCATCAAATGGGGAACAAAATCATCGTTCATGTGTATGTGTGGATACCACCTCCATGAAGATTTGTTTTTCATTTTTCATCACCACCTCACTAGTATGGTTATTAGGGTCTATTTAATATATAAATATCTGTATTATTTTTAAAATATAATTACTATTTTGTAAATATAAAAAATTACTTACCTTTTTACTCTTCCACCTGTTAAAAAATGATAATGCCCCCATGCGTATGTGTGGAATATCACCTCCATGAAGCGATGCTATTCATTTTTCACATCCTAAATTCATGGGTATTTATATAATTTTAATTTATGTATAAAAAGGATAATTATTCCATGGTAATTATTTTTTAGATGATGGAATAATTACCTTTTTCCAAAATCTACATACCGAAGTTGTTTGACCAATCTGAACCAAACATACTCAAAACACATTATGTGGAATTAACCATTTAGGTAATTGAAATAAATTGTATAAATATTTTAAATATAAGTAAATAAACCTTTTAAAGATTATTAAATAAGTAAGAAAACAATATAAGTTTATTATAAAGTGTTATAGAATGTATATAACGAGTTATGATTCGAGGCAATGGTTTCTTAACTAAATTTACATTCATTAGGTTATACTTATACTTCAATGACTATTATATGCCAAGAATATGTATAAAAAGACCTCTAATTTTGTTATATTTAATTTACACTTAATTTTTTTGGTTTTAAAATTATTACAGATAATCAATTCAATGATTAAATTCTAACTTCAATTATACAATCTTTGTAAGGGTTATATGTCTCAATTTTGTTTCTTGGAGAAATGTCTTGTATTATGCACCTAGTTACTTATATAAGGAATATATGATATGTTTTGAGATATTATATCATGAATTAATATTTTAAAATTATATTTAATGTTTCTTTATGTTCTCTCTTTCATGATATATTGATTCAATTGTTATAGACGTTGCAAGGTTTTCATGGTCTCAATTTCAATTCTTTGAGACATAATTATTATTTTGCACCATGTTTTATTTTTCATGGTGTAAATACTTCCCAATAAATGTTTTATGACATGTTATTTCATTAATATTATAGGTTTTATATAATCATGTAATTGTCCTTCATTAAATGCCATTTTTATTCTAGTATTACCCATGTTTCGAGGGTTTCTCAGCTCAAACTTCCTTGAGACATGTTTTGATTAATTCACCTATATTCATTCATATATTGTATACAATAAATATTGAAATTTATTATCATGATTATTTTTTAAAATCATGGTGTTTTATATTACTTACTATGTTATCTCTTTTAAATGGTTTTTGGATTTGAAAGGCCGAAAATGGGTTTTATTTTGAAACATTATTGTGAATATTTTGAAGATTTTTAACAAAACTTTTCCTCCATGTTCTTTATAAAATTACAAGAATGTTCTCTTAGAAACATAAATTATTTCATAAATTTATTTCCTTTGTTCTTTTACCTTATCTTAAATTTAATTAAAAGGTAATTTCATAATGTTTTCCACATGGGTGACTTTTAACTATCTATAACGATGTTTGAAAAGAATGTGTATTTTTAATGTTTGCGACATGAATTTATTTTAACATATTCATGAAAATTATATTATTTTAATCTTAATTTATAATTTTCCACGGTTATTTTTATATATAATCTTTCTTTCAATATTTTGTTTTTAAATAGTATCAATAAAAAAATATATTTTCCCATGTTTTCAATGGAATTTATTAAAAGTTCTTTAAAACATATTTTTCATTTTTGGTAGTATTTTTTATTGTTTTTATATTTTTCACTTGGGATATTATCTTATTAATCCATGAAGTTACTTTATATGAATGGTTTAGGATTATTTTTTGATGATATCTTGAGGTAGATGCTTTCTTTTTCTAGGGTAAATCAAGCTATAATAGTTTCAATGAAATGAAAACATGCATGTCTTATGTTACATGATATAGTCCATGGAAATTATTTATGAATGTGGGATTAGGAAGTGAACCAAGACATGTAACATATAGTTTTAGACACATCATGGGTGGGGCTATCATATCCATATAATGTATTGGGTAATGATATGGTTTTAACCATTTTTATAGGTTTCTCCTAAGAGATTGTAGGAATTTACCAAGTATTTAATTTAATTTTCAAGAGTGATTGTAGCAGTGATATGATAATGATGTACCTAGATACGAACATGTTTTCTTTATGCTTTCTATGAGTTCTAATAGATCCCTTACTCGAGGATTATTTTAACATGGGTCATGATTGTTGACTTATATGACTCTTGTCTTATGTCAAATATTTATTCTATGTATCAGGATTTGTGATCTAGGTTTTGTGGGTATGATTAATATTATTTTATGCTCATACACTTTTATTATATCATAGTACCCTTATTATCATCTTATGAATAATGATGACATTCAATTTTTAATGATTATGTTAATCCTTACTGATCATTTGAGCTCACCCTTATTATATTTTCCTTTTACCTAGGCTTTGAAGATTGATGTTAAATGAATTTTTTCTAAAAAAGAGTCATGTGTGGAGAATTTTCTGGGAGATATTGAATAAATAATGTTGAATATGAAATTATGGGTATAGTGGAAAAATGATCACTTAAAGACATGGTTATTATTATGTTAGAGTTTTTCCCAATTCTCAAAAATTATAAACAAAAAAGGTTCTTGGGTATGTAAGTGATCCTATATTTAATTTTGATGTTTTTATGTTTTTTATGGTTTTAATTAGGTCAAAATTATTAGTATCAAATCAGAAAATTTATAGATTAATTTTTTACACAATATCGTGGTGTGCAGGTCCCTGGATGTTATAGTTGGTATCAGAGGCATAGTTGGGGTAACTTTGGAGATTATGATGTTTTTATGTGAGGTTAACTTATAAGTTATGGACAAAATAATAGGTTTATAAGTTTAGGTATGATCATAAGTTTAATGGAATTGATACCCCTTTTGAGGTTTTAAGTGATAATATTTTTAGGTATTTAATGACATCTGGAGAGATGTTTTGTTGGTTTTAATTATATATAACCTTTATGTTTAATGTGAAGGATTATTTTAGAAGAAGTATATAACTTTTTTTGGGATGTAATATGAAATTTATGAGTCAAACATTCTTTAATGTTTTGGTTATTGATATTAATTAGGATATGTGATTATTTAATTATGGAAAGATATATGATGAAAATTTTGTGTTATTATTTACATTGGAGAAAAATTTATTATTTATTAATATGAAGGTTTATTGATTTTTTGTATTATCTTATCATGTGTTATCCATTTTGGTTTAATAATAATAAGCAGAATATATTTTCATCCTTTTAATTACCACATGCCCTATAAGAAGTTGATTATAATTCATCATACATTAAATTTTCATATTCATAATTTAAATTAAAAGATAATTTAAAGGTGAAAACTAATTGAAAGACAGAACTAATTAATGAACTTTCATTTACGAATTTAAAGAAAATCATGTAATAATATTTCCTGATGTTCATAATCTAGATAGTAATGTAATTCTTAAACTCTAGGACATGGATCTTAAAATAATAAAATTTGACATATTACCTTTATTTATGATTTATTAATGGTATTTTTTACACCTCATTGCTTTATGGTTTTATGGTAATTGAATTTATCATGATCATTCATTTTGTTATGATCAATGTCCACTATCACTCTCCATCATTATTTGGACATTAATCTTTTCTTCTATGTAAAAATTTCAACTTAAAACTATTGTACTCTTATTTTATAACTTAGTTAATATTTTATTTCATATGGACTTCATATTTCCCCTTAACACTTTTCAAAAAGAAGTTTTATTAACCATTTTTACAATTTTGTTTTTCAATAAAGGTATTTACAAATGTCAAAACCTTGATTTATGAGATTGAGCTTAAATTACGAGGATTAAACTTATTAAATGAGGGTGGGGGGATGTTAAATCCCGATATTTTTAAAATAACAATATGATCGATGTCATTCTTAACACACAACATCAAGCTTTAAGAAAATTATGATATACTATAAAAATAATCTTATATTAATGTGACCTTTATAACCAATACATTAAACTAGTAGGTATAAATACAATTAAAAATATTATGAAAAATACATATAATGGTTTTATATAATGAAAATTTATTGATTTATTCAGAATAAATAAGTAATCAATTTTCAGTAGTCATTTTATGCTTAAAAAATACATTTTCATCAAAAAATATTTTTATTACATTTTGTGAAAAAAATTTATAATTAATTTCTACCAATATTATAAATTTTATTTCATAAAAAGTATTTTATTTTTTTAATTCATCATATCAAAATTATCTTATGGTGAAATTTGTGAATTTTTCTGAAATGATTTATTTTTCATTGAAGAGTGAAAAATGCCAATTTTTTCAAAATGATCATTTCTTTTATTTAAAAAGCTCTATTATGATTTAATTTGATATTATATTAAAAAAATCATTTAATTATATAAAATATAATTAATTAATATTTTATCATCATTATAATTTATTTTGGTATAAGTAAATTTTTGGGCATAAAAACACATTTTTCTAAAAAAATTATTTTTATTTCATTTTATGTTTTTATCAAAAATTAATTTCTACCACTTACGAAGACTGAAACGTGAAAAATATATTCCAGATTTAGAATTATTATTTTAATATTTTTTAAATATCCCCAATTTTTATTCATTTTGAATAGAAAATGTTGTAATTATTTGTCACATAAGTAAGGGTAAATCATGTAATTAGTGTTGAAAATAATATGATAAGGCCTAAAATCACTTTAAAACATGTCCATATTTTATTTTTTAGGTGTTTTTGAACAATTAAAATCCAATTTAATATAAATTATGAATATAGTTCCACTTTCATTTTATTATAATATTTATATAATATTAAGTTAAGGATAATGTAAAAAATTTCGCTATCTTGATTTTAATATATATAACATTTTATTAAAAGGATAAAAAACATATTTTTTGTTGTAAATAGTTATTTTATATGAGAATTAATTTTTTATCATGGTAATTTATTTTTAATTTTTAGGTATTATATACTAAACTTAAATTCTTATGTAAAGTTGAACAGTACTTGTGCAAGTAGTAGAAAAATCAGGTAAATGATCTAAAAACTCAAAAATTAATATTATTTTGTGTGAGTTATAGTGTACCCTAAATTTTATAGATAAATATAATTCATTAGGAATGTCTTAAAATTTCATATTCTAATTCTATTATTATCTTGATATCATTATAGTCAAACTATTTGAATAGTCTTGAAAATGACTATAATGGAATATTATGTTAAGTAATATTTTATCTCATGATTTAACATTCATAATAATATTATCTTATTTCAAGTGAATGTAAATGGTCCATCATATAATAATATTTTTATTTCTAGGTCAATATTCCTTTTATATTAATTTTATTGATCCCTATATGGTTAAAAACTTTGATATCGCGGTAGTCATCCAATGGGTTAATGAGGGGATAAAACTAATCAACAATTGTTAAAAAATCACCTAAAATTATTGAAATTTTATTTAATTGGATATTTAGACTCATAATAATATTATTTTATATATATAATGATTAGGTTCCACATTTCCCAAAAAATTAATTTATAATAATTTAATACTTTAAGTAATTCCAACAGTTCCCTTCCCCTCACTTATAAATGGGAACATCCTATCCTATATTAATCACAAATTTTTAGTGCTATAGTTTTTCAAATACCTTTAAAATACTATCCCCAAAATTTATCTCCATGATCTAGAGTCCATGGTCTCATTGAAAGACCAAACTATAAGGCTTAAGTTTTAAGCTGAGGGTGGTTTTTTGAAGAAGAGGCATTAATCTTAATTGTGAGTTTTCATTTTACTTCATCTTACAAATACATAAAATCTTCTTAAAACAAAATTATATAATAAAATAATTATATAATCTATACTTATATGTTATTATGACTATGTTACAACACTTATTAATTTCCTTTTCCTTCCTATGGTAAACAAAATCATTGCTTGTGCATACATGTGGACTATGACCTCCATGAAGCGATGTGTTTTTTATTTCATCACGACATCACAATCCTAGTTATTATGATTTAATTATTATATATATATACATTAAATTAATGAAATATTTATTATTATTTAAATATAAAAAATTACTTACCATATTAGTCTTACACCCACTAAAAAATAATAACATTATGCGTGAGTACGTTTGGAATACCACCTCCACAAAGTGATGTGATTCGTTTTTTAAGTCCTCATTTGATGGGTGGTTATGTAATTATAGTTGATGTATAAAAATGATAATTATTTAATTATAATAATTTTTTAACTTATGTAATAACTAAATTGTTGACCACAATCAACAAACTGAATTCATTTTGAAACTATGAACCAAAAATCCCCAAAACAAATTATGTGGACATAACAAATTAAGTAATTAAATTTTTCATTAAAATAAATTTATTAAATGGTTTAAAGATAAGGGAATAAACTTTTAATTTTTTTTAAACAAGTAAGTAAATAATAACTGTTTATTATACATGAGTTAAAGAACTCAGGGAGTTAGGACTTGAGGTAAGGGTTTCCTAACTCAATATTTGTTCATTAGGTTATACATTTACTTCATTAACTATGTTATACTAATATTATGTGTTAAATGACCTATGATTTTGTTAGTTTTATTTGCACTTTTTTTTTGTTTTAAAATTTTCCCATAATCACATCATTGATTCAATTATAACTTCAATTATATGATATTTTTAAGGACTATAGGTCTCAATAATGATTCTTTGAAAATTGTCTTGAATTATAAACCTACTTCCATTTATAAGGTGTACATGATACCTATTGGGATATTATATTATGAATGATTATTTTATCATTATAATTAATTTTTCTTTTGAAGTTATCTCATTCTTAAGAAATTGATTCAAATTTTATAAAAGTTTCATGGGTTTTATGATCTCAATTTCATTATTTGAGACATAATTCATGTTATTCACCACGATTTATTTTTTTATGGTTTATTTATTTCCTCATGATTTTGTTTTAACTAGTTATTTCATGAAAATTATGAGTTTTATACAATCATTTTATTTTCCTACATTCAATGGATTTTCTATTCAAGTATTTCCCAAGTTGCAAGGGTTTATCTTCTCAAACATCCTTTTTTGATAAATAGTTTGATTGATGCACCGATATTCATTTATATGGATTAAAAACTAACTATTGGAATACAATATCCTAATTCTTTTTATAATCTTGGTAGTTAATGTTCTTTCTTATTTTATCTATTTTAAATTGTTTTTGGTTTTAAAATGCCGAAAAGGTTTTTTTCCTTAAAAGTCTTTTTTTAATGTTTTAAAGGTTTTTTATAAAATGTTTCCACCATATACATTATCATATTTCAATAATGTTGTTTTATAAACATAAATTAATTTCTATAGTTATTTTCCATGATATTTGAACTTTCTTAATAGGTTTGAGAAGAAATTTTTTTAACATTTTCTACATGGGTGAATTTTGATTCTATTTACAAAATTTGGAAACGAATTTTTAATTTTAACATTTACAGACAGAATGGATTTTCCATTCATCATGAAAATTATATAATTTGATACTTCATTTATAATTTTTCCTGTTTTTTTAAAATATTTCAACCAATGTTATTGAAATTTTTATATAGTATTATTAAAAGAAAAAAATTATTTTTACAGATTTTCAATGAAATGATATAAATTTTAATTAAAATATATTTTTTATCTTTGAAAATATACTTTAATATTTTATTATGCTTCAATTAAGATATGATGTTACGATACCAATAATTTCCTTTCTATGAATAGTTATGATGAATTTTTAAAGATATTTTCAGGAAACCTATTTCTTTTTTCATGGTTAAATAAATCGATAATTTTTTTGATGAAATATAAGAATCCATGTGTTCTATTTTATAATATGGTTCTTAGAAATTATTGGTGAAATTGGTATTAGAGGGTGAACCAAAATACTTAAGAGAGTTTGTTTGATATGTGATGGTTGTGTTATAATATCCATCCAATATATTGACTAAGGAGACAAAGTTAACCAATTATATTATTCTCCTAAGATATCATTGAATTTACCAAGTAAGTTATTCGATTTTGTAAGACTGATTGTAATAGTGATATGATAATGATGTTACAAGGTACCAATATTTTTTCTCTTTAGTTTCTATGAGTTATAATTGATCCTTTTCTAAAGGATTGTTTTCATATGGATCATGATTGTTGAATTATATGAAACCTATCTTATATTAAATATGTTTTCCATATATCATGATTTTTGACCTAGGTTTTATGGGTATGAATTATCTTATGTTATTCTTAGGCACTTAGATTGTGTCATTATACCCTTACCCTCATTTTAATCTCAACGATTTAATTCAATTATTAATGCTTATGTTTATCCTTACAATGTTTTCTATATCACCATTCTTATGTTTTCCATTTACTCAAGTCATGAAGATTGATATAAAATGAATATTTTCTATATAGGATTCAAATTTTATGAATATTATGGGATATTTTGAAGTCTTAATGTAGAATATGTAAATATAGGTATAGCGGTAAACTTTTTAACTTAAAGGCATGGGTATTATAATGTTATAGTTTTTTCAAATTACCTAAAACTCTAAACCTAAAAATCAATTGGATATGTAAGTTATTATATATTTCTTTTGTATATTGGATGCTGGAAATTGGGTCACATTTATTTGTATGTAGTCTAAAAATTTAAAGAATATATTTTTAGCACCAGATTTAGAAGTTTGGGTTTTGGGTTGTTATATGATATCAACCATCCTTAGGAATAGACTAGTGTAGAGCATGATAAAAGTGGTTTAAGTGATTTATAGGAGGTTTAATGTAGCACATTATCACTTGAATTCCTATGAATACCATTAGATGAGACCTATGGAGTTAGAAATTTGGGATCATGTGTTCTTGATGGTGAATCCTCATCATAAGATGAAATGGGTTTGTAGGGGGATAAATATTTATTCCTAATTTTTTAGGCCTTTTTATGTGTTAGTGTATGTTGGATTTGTAATGTTCTAGAAAAAACCTCCCCTATAGATGATATAGATTCATAATGCATTTCATGTTTTGTAGCTTCACCAGTATATGTATCAAAATTCCCACATCATCGATTGGATCAAGATTTATATTTATGATAAAGTGACCTTTGAGGTGCGGTGTCACGAACCGCCCTCGGGGCTCGTGCCGTGACTACCCCAAGCCCGCCTTCCATAGGCCAGGGGCTGGCGACTAACACCAAGGCGTAAATCCTGGTAAAAAGGGGAAGGCATTGCCTTTGTAAAGTAAACAAGCACCACAGAGTAAGCAAGCGGAAAAGTAAACACTAATTAAGAACAGAGTACAACTAAAAGTGCGGAAAAGTAGGTGGGCCAGTATACAAACCCAAACTGAAAGTAAATTACAACTCTAAAGGGAAAACAACAACTGTAAAGTAAAAGCCGCTACACCGAGTTGTCCACTGGAAATCCCACCTGAAGGGTGGGTACAGATAGCTCCACTGCTCCTCGGGTCCCGCCGTCCGCTCCGAGCACATCCTGCCCAGTGGTCCACCTCCAGGTACCGTCCTGCTCTGCAAGCCTCAACCACGATCAACGATGTTCGTCGTCTGCAACCAACACAACGTAGTGCAGGCATAGCTCGTGCAGGGGTGAGTATAAGCTACTCAGTAGGGACCCCGAGACCCCTGAAGGTCTCCCAAAATCCAAAAAGGATAAACCACAAGGAAAGATACAATCACGAAGTAATAACCGACACTCCTTAGGTATATGCCCATACATATACCTAAGTCATCAATTCCAATACGCTCCAACCTCCGAGCCCAAGTACAACTCAGTCCACACAGGAAAGTATACGTATTCCACAGAGGAAAGCAAAACGAAATCCACACAGGATAGCACAACACAATCCACACAGGAAAGCAGCAGGATTCAGCTCACACAGGTATACTACTTTGAAAGACGATAGAGATGATCACCGATCCATCTAAGTCGTCGGAACCACAAAGGATCGATAAGTACTAACCCCCGCAAAGACCCACACAGGATCGGACCCACACAGGATCTGTAGGCACTGGTTCACACAGGACCGCTGAGCGCAGACCCACACAGGATCAGACCCACACAGGATCGGTAGCACTGATCCACACAGGATCGATGAGTGCTGTAGTCATCGTCGTCGAATCCACTAAGGATCTCTGTACTGTCGTCGTCGCAGTCACAGTAGCAGTAACTGTTGCAGCCAGCTCTAGGGTTCCCGCACACAGCAAGCTCGTTCGGGAGGGTCTGTTCCACGAGCCGAGAGGCTGATACATCAACTGTCACAAAGTCCAGAGTTGATGTATCCAAAAGTTCCGTATCGTCAACAGGAACTCAACGCAACAGACGGCGCGTCAATCGGACCCCCGGTCTGAGAGTTATTGTCTTTTTCATCCTAGGGCCCCGGTTGATTTTTAAGGCAAAACCAACCCGACCATACTCCACCAGCGTCCAAATCTCGAGCGGATTATGCCAAAAGATCCGTCTCATTAAAAGGAACTCAACAAAGCTGACGGATCGTCAATCGGACGTCCGTAGCTCAAGATATGAGCGTTTCCGCTCCGAGGGCCCGGTTGGTTTCGTGTACAAACCAACCCGTCCAAACTCAAAGTATTCCGAAACCTTGAGTGCGATATACCGAAACGACCGTATCGATCCATGGATCACATCGCCGCTGACGGCTCGTCGTTTGGTAGTCTTTAGGCCGAGTTATGGGCATTTGAATCCAAACCACTCGGTAACAGGGGTTTCGGGCCCGGGCCGTCCCGGCCCGAGACCCCCCGGTGGGCCCGAACCGGGTCGACCCACCCCGGACAGGGTCAACCCGGCCCGGCGCGGCCCGGCCCGGCGCGGACCGGCCAGGTGCGTCGGTTCAGCGCAAGGCAGCGTGCTGGGCTCGCTGCCAGCTCGGCCGAAGGTCAAGCTGCTGGAAAACGGGGGTTTCCACATTTTATTTAACTTCACTTTAAATTCCCAAAAACTAACTCTCAACCCGCAATAAATGAAACCTCGGAAAAGGTCTCCTTAAGCGAATATCGGTGCTGTGAGTTCATCGGTGCCCTCAGAATTCGATTCCGGGCACCGGTTCAAAAGTTAGAAATTCCCGCTCGTTCGTTCACTAAACGTACCTGAGCCAAACTTCGGAAATTGATTCCGGGCACTCCGGGCCTCGGAATCAGGTGCCGTCAGAAACCGCGTTCTTCTAAAATACCAAAGAAAATTAAAAAAAAATTTCCCTTGAATTTTACAGGTCTTTACATTACTCCCACCTCTGGGCTTTACGTCCCCGTAAAGATACATCAAAACTAGGGAAACAAATGAGGGTACTGAGCACACATCTGAGCCTCCCGCTCCCATGTGCTCTCCTAGAGGTTCCCGTGCTTCCATCTGATACACACAAGAAGAATCGATCGCCCACGTAGGACCTGCTCTTGTCGATCCTCGATCTCCACCAGGACCTCCGTAAAAGCCGCCCCATCATCAAAGTCAAGCTCTCCATGGTCAATGATGTGCGTTGGGTCATGCACGTATCTCCTCAGCTGAGATACGTGGAAGACGTCGTGCACCCGGTGTAACTGAGGTGGTAGAGCCAGGCGATAAGCCACCTCGCCAATCCTGCTGAGGACCTGGAAGTGTCCGATGAAGCACGGAGATAACTTGCCGCCTCGTCCAAATCTCCATATACCACGTCGAGGTGAGACCCGCAAGAAGACGTGGTCGCCATCCTCGAAATCTAGTGGCCTCCGCCTCCTGTCAGCGTATGACTTCTGCCCGCTCTGAGCTATCCTCATCCGCTCCTGGATGACCTGGACATTCTCTGTCGTGGCCTGGACCATCTCCTGTCCCACAAGTGCTGACTCCCCAGGGTCTGTCTAGCACAAAGGAGATCTACAAGGTTGGCCGTACAACGCCTCGTACGGTGCCATCCCAATGGTGTAGTGGTAGTTGTTGTTGTACGCAAACTCCACCAAGGGTAGGTGGTCCTCCCAGCTACGACAAAATTCGAGGACACATGCGTGGAGCATGTCCTAAAGAGTCTGAATGGTCCTCTCCGTCTGACCATCCGTCTGAGGGTGAAAGGCTGTGCTCAGACGTAGCTGCGTCCCGAACGCCTCCTGTAACCCCTTCCAAATCCAGGAAGTAAAGCGAGCATCTCGGTCAGAGACGATAGAAGATGTCACACCGTGAATCCATACAATCTCCTGAACGTAAAGTCGTCCCAAGCTCTCCACCGAGCCCTGCTCTCTGATGGGTAAAAAGTGAGCCGACTTGGTGAGTCGGTCGACAATAACCCAAATAGAGTCGTGACCTCGGGAAGTGCGTGGAAGTCCAGTCACGAAGTCAATAGATATCCCGTCCCACTTCCACTACGGAACCTCCAAGGGCTGTACCAAGCCTGCTGGTACCTGGTGCTCTACCTTCACCTGCTGGCAGGTGAGGCATCGGGAAACAAACTCTACTATAGCCTTCCTCATGCCTGACCACCAGTGATGTCGCCTGAGATCCTTGTACATCTTCGCCACTCTAGGATGTACTGCCAAAGGAGAAGTGTGAAACTCTCTCAACACATCCTCTCGTAAAGCGATCGGTACCATGGTACGTCCTCGGAAAAGGATGTCGTGCTCTGCTCCAAGGGAGAAACCATCAGGTGCCTGTCCCGAGGATATCTGTGCACGCCGTGTCTCACAGTCAGCGTCCTTACGCTGTGCCTCTCTGACCCGCTGTAGTAGTGGAGGGGTGAATGTGGGAGACTGAAGGAAGGCTGCTCCATCTCTATCCACGAAGGATATCTGCAAAGAGGATAACTGCTCTGTCGCCTCCTCAAGTAGCTGAATGCCCGTCCTCCTGCTGAGGGCATCGGCTACTACGTTCCCCTTCCGAGGAGTATAGACTATCTCAAAGTCATAGTCCTGGAGGAACTCGAGCCATCACCGATATCTCAGGTTCAGGTCCTTCTGCGAGAAGATATACCTGAGACTCTGATGATCAGAAAAGACTGTAAAACGCTCGCCCATTAGGTAGTGTCACCATGTCTTCAGAGCGAAGACCACTGCTGCTAACTCTAGGTCATGGGTAGCGTAGTTCTGCTCATGTGGCCTCAACTATCGTGATCCATAGGCGATCACTGCCCGCTCCTGCATCAGGACACATCCGAGTCCGGTCCCTAATGAATCGCAGTAAACTACGTACCCTACTCCCTCCTCAGGCAACCTCAAGATTGGTGCGCTGGTCAATCTCTGTCTCAGCTCCTGGAAGCTTTGCTGACATCTGTCTGACCACATGAAGGGTTTCCCCTTCTTTGTCAAAGCTAAGAGTGGTTCCGAAACTCTGGAGAAGTCTGGCACGAATCTCCGGTAGTATCCAGCTAATCCCAAGAAACTCCACACCTCCGTCACGCTCCTGGGTGGCTCCCAAGCTAACACTGCCTTGAACTTCGCAGGATCCACTGCAACTCCCACCTCAGAGATGACGTGTCCCAAGAAGTGTACCTCACGTATCCAGAACTGGCACTTCGAGAGTTTACCATAAAGCTGGTGCTCTCGGAGTGTGTCTAGTACAACCCGCAAGTGGTAGGCGTCCTCCTCCTCAGTCGTCGAGTAAATCAGTATGTCGTCGATGAAGACCACGACAAACCGATCAAGGTATGGATGAAAGATCCTATTCATGAGGGCCATGAACACTGCTGGAGCATTGGTTACGACGAAAGGCATAACCAAGAACTCATAGTGGCCATACCGACATCTGAAGGTCGTCTTCTGCACGTCCTCGTCTCTAACTCTGAGCTGATGATAGCCTGACTTGGGGTCTATCTTTGAGAACCACCGTGCTCCCTTGAGCTGATCAAAGAGGTCATCAATCCTCAGTAGCGGATACTTGTTCCCCACTGTCACCTGGTTCAGGCGACGATAGTCAACACAAAGTCGCAAGCTCCTGTCCGCCTTCTTGGCGAACAATATCGGGGAAGCCCAGGTTGAAACACTAGGTCAGATGAACCCCTTTCCCTACAAGTCCTCTAACTGTACCCGTAGCTCTCAAAGCTCGGCGGGGGCCATCCGATATGATGGAGTCGATATCGGGGCTGTCCCGGGGTACATGTCAATATAAAAGTCTACCTCTCTGCAAGGAGGTAACCCTAGAACGTCGTCGGGAAAAACGTCCGCAAACTGATCCACCACTGCAGGAAAACTAGGACTCCGCACGTCAACTGCTCCTAGGATGAGGCTAGCCAAATGATGAGTGATGGGTTGTCCTCTCCTATGCGAAAGTCCATCCTGTGCTGCAAAGGCTCCCTTCTCACTGGTGAAGGTGAACCTTCTCCCGTCGGTGCGTATACATCGCACCTTGCGCCTAAAACAATCAATCTGTTCATGGACCATAGATAGCCAATCCATGCCCAAGATGACTTCGTAAGGCCTCGACACTTCTACAAGAAGATCCCAGCCCAAGCTCTCACCTCCTAGAGTAATCTCACACTACCGGCACCAGTGCGTAATCGTCGAGTCTGCTCCCGTAGGAGTCTCTAGCCGTAAGGATCGAGCCAACGGCTCTGCTGGAATCTCCGAGCTCCGAACAAGGGCAGCGGTTATGAAAAAGTGACTCGCTCCTGTGTCTATAAGTACTGCAGCAAGGGGGGAATAGACACAGATAGTACCTCGAATCATCTCGGGTGCGCTGTGGTCGTAGGCCTCTGCTGCCTGGAGCTGTGCCTGTCTCTGCCCGCCAGCTCCCTGTGGTCGGGGTGGACCTCCTGGTGGTGGTGGTGGTAGAGTCTCAAAGCGTCGCCCACAACCTGCTGCTCGGCCAGCTCCTCTACCTCGTCCGCCTCCTCCCTGAGGACCGCCACGGTCGACCCTCTGCCTCTACCTCGGTGGTCCCTCAACCGTATAATGCTCTCGGCATGGCGGGTCGGGCAATCACGAGCCATGTGGCCCTGCCCGCCGCACGAGTAGCACTATCTGCCTCTCGAAAGACTGGCTCCACGCTGTGTGCCCCGCACTGCTGAGCCAGTGTCCTGAGGTCGTCTTCCTGAAGGTCTGGTCTGCCTGGACCCCTGAGTCATCCGTCGACTGCCTGCTGCAGATGACTCTGCCACGTGCCGCCCTGCGGTGGGTCTCGGTGCTGGTGTAGACTCAGCAAGGAAGCTCTCGATCAAAAGGGCCCGCTCCAGTACTCCTGTCTGAGTTGGAATGCTGAGGGAGATCAGCGATGCCCTGATCTCATGTCTCAATCCCTACTCGAAGGTCCGGGCCTGGAAGAATGGGTCCCGTACCATGTCGGTCGAGTAGCGCGAGAGATCAGTAATTCTCGCTGAGTACTGAGTGACCGTCATGCTGCGCTACCGCAGCTGAAGTAGCTCCTGGATACGCACCGCATGAAGGGTGGATGGGATGAACTCCGAGCAGAAGAGGCTCTCAAAGTCTGTCCATAGTAGAGATGCCTCATCGTGCACCTGGAGCATCAAGCTCCACCATCGTCCTACTGCTGCATGCAGTAGGCTTGCAGCGAGGATCACCATGAGGTCTGCAGGTGTCCTCACTAGCCTAAAAACTCGTACCACTGCCTCCAGCCAGTCCTCTGCTGCCTGGGGGTCCGTCTCCCCACGGAACCTAGGCGGTCGCTGGCGCTGAAACTCATACAGTGCGCTGAGGCGACGTGCATCGTCAGCGACTGGTGCTGGAAGCATCGGTGGCTCGGCGGGTAGTGCTACCGCTAGTGCCACTGCTGACAAAGGGCCCTGCACCGAGGCCTCGTCGCTCGGTGGGCTGTCGTCACGCTCGACTCTCGGAACCCTAGCTGGCTGCCATCGTGGGGCCATCCTGAAAAGAAAACAGGTGCGCCATGGTCAGAACAGTATACCTGGTGAGCTGATATAAAGTAATCACAAAGAAAACTTGAAACACACACGCAATCAATGTTTTCGTGCATTAAGTCGGAAATCAGATGTGAGGGTCCTGGTGTACGGATACGTCGGCCGCCGCACCAACACTGGAATCCCTGGACTGATAACCACACTCAATACGCTAAACATTATTGCTTCACATAGAAAAGATCAGAGTTCACGGTAGAACCGAACTCCCTCTGATACCAATTTGTCACGACCCGCCCTCGGGGCCCGTGCCGTGACTACCGCAAGCCCGCCTTCCATAGGCCAGGGGCTGGCGACTAGCACCAAGGCGTAAATCCCAGTTAAAAGGGGAAGGCATTGCCTTTGTAAAGTAAACAGGCACCACAGAGTAAGCAAGCGGAAAAGTAAACACTAAGTAAGAACAGAGTACAACTGAAAGTGCGGAAAAGTAGGTGGGCCAGTATACAAACCCAAAATGAAAGTAAAGTACAACTCGAAAGGGAAAACAACAACTATAAAGTAAAAGCCGCTACACCGAGCTGTCCACTAGAAATCCCACCTGAAGGGTGGGTACAGATAGCTCCACTGCTCCTCAGGTCCCGCCGTCCGCTCCGAGCATGTCCCGCCCAGTGGTCCACCTCCAGGTACCGTCCTGCTATGAAAGTCTCAACCACGATCAACGCTGTCCGTCATCTGCAACCAACACAACGTAGTGCGGGCATAGATCGTGCAGGGGTGAGTATAAGATACTCAGTAGGGACCCCGAGACCCCTGAAGGTCTCCCAAAATCCACAAAGGATAAACCACAAGGAAAGATACAATCACGAAGTAATGACAGACACTGCTTAGGTATATTCCCATACATATACCTAAGTCATCAATTCCAATACGCTCCAACCTCCGAGCCCAAGTAAAACTCAATCCACACAGGAAAGTATACGTATTCCACATAGGAAAGCAAAACGAAATCTACACAGGATATCACAACACAATCCACACAGGAAAGAATCAGGATTCAGCTCACACATGTATACTTCTTCGAAAGATGATAGAGATGATCACTGATCCATCTAAGTCGTCGGACCCACAAAGGATCGATAGGTACTAACCCCCGTAAAGACCCACACAGGATCGGACCCACACAGGATCTGTAGGTGCTGGTTCACATAGGACCGCTGAGCGTAGACCCACATAGGATCAGACCCACACAGGATCGGTAGCACTGATCCACACAGGATTGCTGAGTGCTATAGTCGTCGTCGTCGAATCTACTAAGGATCTCTATATTGTCGTCGTCGCAGTCACAGTAGCAGTAGCTGTCGCAGCCAGCTCTAGGGTTCCCGCACACAGCAAGCTCGTTCGGGAGGGTCCGCTCCACTAGCCGAGAGGCTGATACATCAACTGTCACAAAGTCCAGAGTTGATGTATCCAAAAGTTCCGTATCGTCAACAGGAACTCAATGCAACAGACGGCGCATTGATCGGACGCCCGGTCTGAGAGTTATTGGCTTTTTCGTCCCAGGGGCCCGGTTGGTTTTTAAGGCAAAACCAACCCGACCGTACTCCACCTGTGTCCAAACCTCGGGCGAAGTATGCCAAAAGATCCGTCTCACTAAGAGGAACTCAATAAAGCTGACGGCTCGTCAATCAGACATCCGTAGCTCAAGATATGAGCGTTTCCGTTCCGAGGGCCCGGTTGGTTTCGTGTACGAACCAACCCAGCCGAACTCAAAGTATTCTGAAACCTTGAGTGCGATATGCCGAAACGACCGTCTTGATCCACGGATCGCATCTCCGCTGATGGCACGTTGATTGGAAGTCCGTAGCCTGAGTTATGGGCATTTGAATCCAAACCGCTCGGTAACGGGGGGTTCGGGCCCGGGCCGTCCCAGCCCGAGACCCCCCGGTTGGCCCGAACCGGGTCGACCCGCCCCGGACAGGGTCGAACTGGCCCGACACGGCCTGGCCCAGCCCGGCGCGGCGCGGCCCGTCCCGGCGCGGCCCGGCCCGGCGCGGACCGGCCCGGCCTCGGCTGGCGGACCGGCCAGGCGCGCCGGTTCGGCGCAAGGCAGCGCACTGGGCGCGCTGCCAGCTCGACCGAAGGCCGAGCTGTTGGATAACAGGGGTTTCCACATTTTATTTAACTTCACTTTAAATTCCCAAAATCTAACTCTCAACCCACAATAAACACAACCTCGGAAAAGGTCTCCTTAAGCGAATATCGGCGCTGCGAGTTCATCGGTGCCCTCAGAATTCGATTCCGGGCACCGGTTCAAAATTTAGAAATTCACGCTCGTTCGTTCACTGAATGTACCCGAGCCAAACTTCGTAAATTGATTCCGGGCACTCCGGGCCTCGGAATCAGGTGTCGTCAGAAACCGCGTTCTTGTAAAATACCAAAGAAAATTAAGAAAAAATTTCCCTTGAATTTTACGGGTCTTTACTTGCGGCTTGTGGATATCTAGGATCACTAGAATATGGGGTTACATGGGTGTGATATTCCCTTAGTTAATGGCCTATGGTGATACGGTGGTGTTGATGGGAGTACCTAGGTATGAGATTCTCAAATATGATCTTAGTATCCTAAGTTTTTTAATGTTTATTCCCTCCTCTATAAATATTAATTATTAATGTTGAACCTTGTATGTTTTATTAGATAGTTATATCTTCTATGATTAATTGTTATGGATTTGATCATCTTTGAGAGAGATCTCCACCGGGATAGCATTATGTATTTTTTACCATGGATATGTATGTGGGATGGTTGTGTTCCTATGATAATGAGATTCTAGAGAGGTATCCCATGGGGTGGTTGTTTAGACAACCCTTTTTTACATTCCTCCTCTTTGGGTTTAGTTTTAATTATTATGCGTGATATAATTGCTTGACAAGTATCTAATGTAAGTGCCTGGATTTCATAAATCTCTTCTTCTTAATTTTTTTAGTTTTGAAAGAATTCTAGAGTTGAGGGTGATTTTTTTCCCATATTAGATCCAAGGATTGTGGTGTTTGGTGCACCCCATCAAATTAAATAGATTTTCATTCCATTTCATAGGGTGTTTCAGTTCATAGATCCATCTGTTGGAAAATGACCTGCTTCGAAATTCCTCGTGAAGGGCGTGGTACAGAATATTTTGGTGTTGGGATTCCCCATGAATAAGGAAATTAATTTCATTGATGTTATTTTGGGAATTTCATCTTGGATCTCCGTCTATATAAAATGTGGATAGGGAAATTTATTGGGAGCCTCTCCTGAGGAGGGCCTTTAAGGAGTTGTTCTTTATGAGTGCTTATATGGGAAACATGATGGTTATAGGTCCCTACACCATAGTCCTTGCCATGGTGAGGATATAATGGATATGTTATCTACACCACACCATAATGGATGATCATTTAAGATGTTAGAGGATCCACAAAAATAGGTAATACACTATGGTATAGGCTATGGTGATGGTCAAATCGAGGTTTTAAAATTCCAAAGAAAGGTGAAAACTACTCTAGAAGATTCAGATATGCTTTGATTAAGGGAGACCATGAAATTTTATGATATCAACATAAATTAGTGAGGCCTTTTAAGTTAACCTTTATAAATAGAGGGCATGAACTCACTTGTCTTGGTTGTATTTCTCCACCTTCTTCCATAGGATGACTCTAGAACACTTGGTGCCCTATTGATTGTATCCTTTAATGATTTTAACCCCTTGGATCTTATAGGATATAGTTCTCCCTATTCAAAGTACCTCACCCACCTCTTTATACTCTATTTTGTTCAATTTTCCCAATTTTCACTATGAAAACCCCATTTTTCGTGGCTAATATATGATGATGGTTGAAAATGAATTGCCAGTGATAGATTATAGTGAATTCCCCTTTAGTTTTCAGGGTATTTAACCCTAAATCATCATTTCTTTCTTATATAATGTTGTACATCTAAATTTAGGTAGGGGACTTTTTCCTTCTCTTTATTTTATGTGAAGTCAAAAATTTATCATAAATTATCTCATTGGATGACAGTGGAGTTAAAATTAATGAAAAATAAACTAGAAAATAAATAATTAATTGGGTTTGGGTTGTAGTGATCACTTGTGATTATGTCATGTTATTTGTCCTCCTATTGATTTTATATATAATGTGCTATATCTAGATAAGTTATGGTTTAACATGTTTTTTATTCATGGAAATTGGATGAATAAGGTAAATAAAGTAATTATTGATGGTTAAAATAAAAAATAGCTCTTTTAATTTTAATCCATTATTTTTTATGATTTTATGAGAATTGAAGTTATGCTTGAATAATATATAAACAATTTTATAAGTTATTGAAAACTAATGTCTTAGGATTCTTATGGTTGTAAAATTTGATAAATTAATCTATTAATTCATGATTATAATCAATTTTTTTCTCATAAATATAAATTTTATGGTTCCCAGTAATCCTATTTTTTTATGATAGCTGGGTTCCTTTATTTTAGGACCTAGAAAAAAATGTTAACTATTTTTTGTTTATACTGACTTGTGTGTTTTCTCTAGATGAGGAGCCTTACAATGGAACTTGATGTGATCATGGGATAACCAATAGATTGGAGATAAATGGGATGGGTTTCCTAGGTTGAGGGATAAGATGATGCCTGATATGGAAGTATGGATGGTGATATGCATGGGGTTTTCAGGGATGGAACTAGGTTAATGGAGTGGGTAAACTTTGGGCTTGACCCTTAATTTTTATGCCAAAATTTTGGATTCTTATTTTCAATGAATCCTGTTTAAAGAGTGAACGGTTGACTGTCATGTTTATTTTCTCCTTACCCCACATCTTGATGTAACTGAAATTTCATGGTTTATGCATCTTGTATAGCTTAAGATGATTTCTAGAGTACATTGACTTATGTATTTATAATGATAAATAATTTAAATCATGGGGTTGGTGGAGGAACCTTGGAATAAGTCAGTTTATTATTAGAGGGAGTGGATTTTAGTTGGAAATTAATGTAAAATTGAATTTTCATATTAATAATAGTTTGAAAAGTATCTTGAATGATTTTTTTATTTTCAAACATCTAGTCCTTAGCTATGGAAACCAAAATTTTTCATAACATTAGTTGCATTTGAGTTTAAGGCTTGTTAGTTTCCCATAATGTGTCTTATGAGCTATAAATTTATATTACTATTTTTTTGGGATGTCATCTTCCACCCCACCCAAGTTATTAGGGATACCGACATAATTTATCTCTAAAGGATGTTTTCTACAATGTCCATGTGGGCGGGGATTGGATAGCTTATTACCACATATTTCCCCATTCTCTTCTAATAGTTTTATTATCTGCTGGTATATATGGTGGATACATTTCCCATATATGTGTGTAAAGATATGTAATAAGGTGTGGTTATTTCACACACACATGTTTAGGGATATATAATCCCAAGTATTATTATAGGTATGTTTTTTATGATATGTGATGGATAGAGGTATAATTCCCAGCGTTCATACTGTAGTGGATCCTAAAAACTAATTGATAACTATCTAGAGATGGGGATATTTTTGAATATATGATTTGATTCACATGGTTCATGATATGTTATACTTTCCAAGGTGTTTTTAGAAAGGATTATTTAATTGAGAGAGATGAATTAGGATGTGTAATGTTGGAGAAGATTTAAAAACAAGTGGGGAAGTGTTAGTTTGTTACCTTAATTTGATATTAGGTTGAATATTATATTATTACTTGTATAAAATACTTTATGATCGAGACATGTTGAGGATGTGAACTTAGTATAGCTGATTAGGTGATGATTTAGCATCACTTTTCTACACATATGGATTTAGTATGCATTCATTATCTTTTGAAAGAGAGGCTCTAGGGTGGATCCTATTGAGTTTATATGGTATGATCATACTATGTATATATAATTTTTTTTAGGACAATAAGAGCTGGTTGGAGATCAAGTCAAACACTACGAGATCTTGGTATTTTTTAGGATCTATTTGTGCTTCTAGGTTGATGTTAAGGATTTTATTTTTTGTACTTGTAGTTCCCTTTTTCAGTTGTATAAAATCACATTGAAGTATTGGGGTCATATAATTTTAATATTAGCAGTTGACTATTGGTCGTTTATATTATCTATCATTCATCATGTTCTTATTATAGGGTAATGCCTCCCATTTTCATGCATTATATACCCTTTGTGTTTATTTCTAATCTACGGCCTATTGGAGGTGAGCTCTAGGCATTATTATCTCCATTCACTCATTACTAACCTAGGAGGGGTACCTTTGGGGGAGGGGCCAATATAATTCTTCTCTTAATATTAATAATTATATTATATATGTCTTAATTATTCTTCAATTAAATACTTGTAACTAGTTAAGTGAGGAGGTTGTGAAAAACATAAGATGTTGCTTTGTGGATACGGTAGTTCATAGAATACACGTTCGATGTTATTTTGTTATTATAAGTAGATTGGAAGGAATAAATCAGGTTTATTACATTAATATAATAATGTTTAAGAATAATAATTATATTTATGTTATTATATTAAAATTTATAGGGTATGTTATGAAGATAAATATTTATAAGAAAAGTTAAGGAGTAAGTAATACTTACGTTGGGACCTTGAACATCCTCTTAATGAACTCCTTAAAATAGAAGGACATAAGATATATTGTAGTAAAAGGGGATTTAGTAAATTAAAGGTACTTATTGGAGAGGGAAATTGGGTATGAGGTTAAGGTTATTTATAAGGTAATGGGATCATTGAAAATGTTATAGTGATACTTTTTTATAATTGAAGAAAAGGGATCTTTTTGGAATACCCTTTACTTTTCAATGATGTAATTAAGATATTCAAGGGAAGTGACTTATAAATATTTAAATAATGTAGTGTGAGGTTATATTAGGTTTATAAACCCTAATCCAAGTATTTACACAAATGTTTTATACAATTTTGTTGTTAATTACATATATATTTTTACTTTTACCTTTTTTTTCCATCAGGGTAACAAGTTTTTAACCAACTAAATTTTGTTTTTTTAAATATAAAGTAATCCTTATTAAAATATTTTGTGTGATTAACCTAAATTAAATTTAAATTTAATATAATTAAATTAATAAATAATATAAAATTAACTTTTAAATTAAACCATTGTTTATATAGAAAAAAACCTTTTGTAGAAAAATGTTGTTTTCACCAATATGTGTTCTTAATATTATTTTTTTTAATAATTAAATAAGTGATCATTTATTTAAATATAGGTTTAAAAAATTATATTAGAGTCATTTTTTATAAGAGATTAAATTATCTGCTTATATGAAAATTACATAATTTTTATAAAACAATTATTTGAAAACAACAGTTTCACCATTATCATGGTCATTATCTTTAATCCAAGTAATGAAAAATTAATGCCTAAAAATTAAATAAAAATTATTACATAATAAAAAAATGTTGACCTAAAATATAAATTCCAGTTATATAGATTTAATTTCTACAATTGATGAAAGAAAATTCATAATATGAACGAATAAAAATATTTTTTAGAGTAAACATTTACTTATGTTTCCAAAACATTAACCTTGAGTTTTATAAATTAAATATATTATTATTAAATTATTTATTTTACTTCATAAATAAATATTTTTTTAGAAAAAATATTTCAATAACTTTTAATACATAAAAACGATGATTTTAGAAAAATAAGTATTTTTTCACTATTTACCTAAATATCAATTATTTATGAAAAATATCAAAACCCCACCTCTGATAATATTGAAATGATGAATTTAAAAATTAAGTTCATTTAATTTTTTTAAATTTATCTTTTAAATTAAAATGAAATATATAAAAAACAATTTTTGTTGAAAAACACACATTTAAAACATCACATATTTTATTCATTTTTTGTATGAATTTATAATTGATTAAAATAAATTTATCTAGAATAGGTTTCATTATTGTCATAATTATATTATCTAATAGTTATTCTATTATTTTACTTTAGTTTTTTTTATAGAACAAGACATTAAAATAATATTTTTTTAGGAAAATACATAGTGAATTTTTAGGTCGTTACAGAGTTCATGCCGTGTGTTGACCAAAAACCAAGAAACATGGTCTAGATAAGATTAAATGGCATGTAGCTGGAATACATGAATTTTAAATATTAATTTTTATCTAGGAATACATACCATGTCCCATGGATTTTATCATAGATTTTCAGACAACATATTACATGTAATGTAGTAGGTTGTACGTGCCTTGTAATGAATTTAATTTTATGAGGAGGACACACCTATCTTGAATGTAAAACATGTAAAATAATTATGTGAATGGAAATTAATTTAATTATTAAACCAAACCACATAGATTATATCTTGAGTACATGCTATGCAATAAGGTTTAAAGAGTATCAAATGGTTAAAAACTTTCTGCATAATCTTGGAACTACACACTAGGTATAGTTTTTATAAACACTATGTATTTTTGATCGTTAGAAGACATATATTCCACATATATTAACATGTTCAATGTGTTATAAATTATGATTTGAATACTTGTAATGATAGATTAAACTACTTGTTATGTATTATCAGGATATTTTTCACATATTAAATGATGTTTAAGTACACAATATACAACATGGAACATACATGACACCAGGTAGTTCAAAGGGGGTAAAATATATGTATCTTCCTAGTAAAAATTTTATAGTTAAATATTTTTAAATAAAATTAATTAATTAAATTTATTTAAAATTATAGATGATTGAAATCTCAAAGATAGTTTGGATGGAAAATTAAAATAAATTAATTAATTTACTAATAAGTTAACTAATTTATTAATTTAGTTAATCTTTTATAATAAATAATATATAGAAATTAATGGTATATAGTTTCTCAAATGTGTAATAATTTTATGCATGGATGATAATGAGTCTGACAGACCAATGTATGTGTTGGATTCCTTTTAATTTAACTATTTTTATATGAGTTTTTTGAAAATTATTATTAAATTCAAATAATGATTTGTGAATCATCCCCTATTCATTATTATGTTCATGAGAAAACCATTCTAATTTTAATAATAAATAATTTTAATTTCTTATTACCTTTTGAAATTATATTTCATGGAATCACATTCTATAGTAATCTTTTAGTCGAAATAGAAATAGTATTATTGAAACTAAATTGGTTTATATGAATTATATGATTTATTTAATGGTTAAATTTCAATTTTATAATTTTAAATTTATTAAATTTAATTAATTATTTATAAAAATTATGTCAATATTATATTAGTGTGAACTTTATTGATTTTTAAAAAATATTTTATTTTTAGGTGAATATTTATAATACCATTTTTATAAATATATTCATTTTTATGACAACATCATGACATAAGAGTGCTTGAAATTTATTAAAACAACTTTTATTGAAAAAATATATATTTAAGATGTATAATAAATAATTTAAAAATATTATATTGAATTTAGAAACCTATGTTTGATATTTAAGAACTCGAGTGATGTTATTTTACAATGAAAGAATTATTTTTTATCCTTTTATTTCATTAAATAATTACAAGGTTACATTAGGTTTTTGATTAGTTTTAAAGTCCCATTGTTCTAATTTTTTTTAGTATTAAACCAATAAATGTTATGGTAATCAATATTATTCACAATTTCGATGTAAAGCCTTTTTTAATCTTAAAAAGGAATTATAATCTCTTTTCATTGTGTTTGGTGTATTTTTCTTAAAATTCATTATTAACACTTCTTGTATATATTTTTATATTATATTAATATTTTTAATTTGGAGGTTAATATTTGGTAATAATAACCATTTTATTTTTAGTCATTAAATTTAATTAACATGGTAGAAGTTTGTTGCCACGATTAAAGTTAAAAAGGGGTCGAAAGGGTTAAAACCAAAGGATAAGGCCAAAAATATCTCAAAATACTTTATATAATTTTATTTTATTAGATAAATTAAACCTATCCTATGATATCCTATAATTTTTTTTACTTGGTTCCACATTACATTTAAAAACACATTTTCATTAATTTAAAGTTAAGAGTATTTACAAGGGTTCCACTCCTCTCATCAATAAAAGGAACCCCTAAATCCTCACTAATACACACACTATGATAACTTTATCTCAAGAAATATATTCCAAAATAACTTATGAACACCCTTTTAAATTTTTTAGAAGTTTAGTTCTTCCCAAAATTTCTATCTAATTGGGATAATGGCGTTTATCAAAAGAGATTATCCCAGAAAGTGGTATTTGTTCCAACAAAGTTCTTTAAAGATAATATCTTCTTAAAACATCTAAAAACCATCCATAAATATCATATGATAATTAAACAACTAAATTTATATTACTTAAATTTTATTATCTTTATGTAACAATCATTTTCTACATTCTTTCTATCTATTGAAAAATGAAAACATTGTTTTTGTGTACCTCAGGACTACCACCTCCATAAGCAAAATATTTCCATTTTCATGACCATATCACAAGGATGTTTACAAGTATATATTAAATAAATAATTATGATATTTATAACTTAATTATTATTCTGAAATTATAAATCATTTTCTACCTTCTTTAATTTCCATATGTTGGAAACTAAAACTGTCGCTCGTGTGTACGTGAAGACCAACACCTCCATGAATGATGTGTTTCTGTTTTCATCAACACCATACAATGATGGTTATAAAAGTATTTTTAATGAATAAATATTAATTTTATGAAATTGTAAAGTCTATATATTAATAATGGAACCACTTTATGAACAATTTTACCCTAATTGACACATCAAAGCTGTTTTGGACCGAACGACTGCAAAACATCTCACGCGAACATTACTGATTTAGTAATTAAATAAACCATGATAATAACTGAAAGAAAAGGAATAATAAATCAACAATGATTAAATATTTTATTAATCATGTAAATAATTAATATAATTTTATTATTAGGGAAGTAAAAATTGTTTGTTGCGAGTCTGGACTCGAGGGAAGGGTTTTTTCTTTAAAATATTATTTTGAATGTTTTAAATTATTCCTTTGATTTTTTATCCACATCCATAATTATTTAAAAATATTTATACGTACACAAAAATTATTTACTGAAATAATTTTATATTATCTTTTCATTTCATTAAAATGGTTTAAAAATGAATTTTCTAAATTTTTTTCCACATGGGAAATTTTGACTCCTTTTCAAAAGTGAGAAAAGAATGTTTTTACAATTTACTACAAGAATCCCTTTTCCCACCATAATTTTCATTATTCATGAAAAATATTCATTTGAAATTTACCATGGTTTTTAGAATAATATACTATTCATATTGTATTACTAATTTTTAGTTTGCCTAAAGAAATTGATATTTCATCTTATTTTTATGTGAAAAGTAAAAGTACTTATAATTATGGGCACAAATGAATGTTTTTTATATATTTATGATATAAAGAGAAATCTTATATGTCTTGGATATTTTATATTATGATGGCTGGGTTTAATATAACCCTCAAATACATTAGTTAATGATATGTTCTCAAGAGGAGATATATTGTAATTAACGAGGTAGGTTATTTCATTATTAGGGTTAGTGTAAGGGTGATTATAAGGGTGATATAAACAAAATTTACCAAGATTACTACATGGTTTTTATATTATTTATATGGTTTTTATTATAAATATTTTAATTTCTTGTGTTAAGGAAATTATTTTATGATTATAGGAAATCTTATTACCTTTTCAAGTTAAATGGGTTGTTTATCTAGGAACATTTTTCATTAGTTATCATGTTATTTCCATGTAACGTTCAGGATTGTGATTTTTGACATATTATTTTTTTTTAAAAGTTTTATGGAAAAATTTAGGAAAATAAATTTATTACATGATTAAGTAAATTATTATATTATTTTAAGGTTTATTATATAAAAGGGAAAACTTCATTGTGGATTTTCAAGTATTTTAATGGACTAACATGTTTCCTTTATTTTTATATCCTGAAATGATATTTTTGTGCTCATCCCACTTTTTCAAAATTTATAATAGGATATAATGATGTATTGGAACTATAGTAAGGTCAATCAATTAGTATTGGTGTATCGTATTGAATGAAGAAACCGTTTCATGAATGAAAGTTGAGTTTAAACATATGAACCAGTTTTCATGGAAAAAGTGTACATTGTGTGTATGTTTAAACTTTTTTTTTGTATTTGTGTTCCAAATTATCTAAAATTATAAACCTAAAAGATCATATGAATTTAATAAAGTAAAATACTTTCTATTAAACTAGTAATTATTGGTTTGTAGGAAATCGGTTGTTATAGTAATAAAATGTGTGTCCAAAGTTTCTTTAATATAAACCCATAACCCCGATTACCCTCACATGTGTGAGAGTATGAATATGTTAAGGATGGATGTACTATGTGATTGGAGGTGGTTCAAGGTAGGGATGATGTGGATCTAACCACTGAGATACATTGGAGTACAAGTGGAATACTGTAACTTGATCCAAATCTTGAATCAATGACTTATTATCCTAAAATAATGGGTTATTTTATCTCCCACTCAATAAAAAGACCATCGGAAAAGACCATTGTCATGCCACAATTTTTTTTCTTTCAAGAGTATATTTAGTTAATTTTGTTTATTAGATGGTTTATCATGATCACATAAAATAGACGAATTATCAATCGAGAAATATTGAATAAAATTATTATATTATGTAGAAATTACTTTATCGATACATCATTAATCACTAATATAAAATTCTCATAATATTAATCATCATGTAAAAGGATAAAAATGTATATTTACACATAAATATAAATATTAATCAAATAAAAATATTAAGTCAGTATAATGTTCCATTACTTTAGTTGAGATGGAACCATAGTTCAAAGTATTTTTATAGACCAAGTTAGCTTACTTTCAGTCGTCGTGGAGTTTTAACTAAAATTATAGGTTGAATTAAGCTGGTTCACCTCAAAGGATAACTATCCAAGAAGTAATTGGTGTATTTAGTAGGAATGTATTAAGGATATCAATGCCCAGAATTTTTGGATTTGGGAGTCTAATTAAACGATCAAGGAGCTCTGATATAACATAGTTGGCAAGACCTACCTGCCAAAATATCATTGAAAAACTTGTTAGAACCAAGTATGGGGTATGAGTTGGGAAATATGGATCAATGATACTAGAATATATGTGGGATAGGATAATATATGTACAATGGTGAGTGATTGGAATTTCAATGATATAAGGAGACTAATTTATAAAATTATTACATATCACTTATTCTGGTAATCAAGATAAATTATTAAAAATTCATTTTATTCTATTTTATAAAATAGAAAGTAATAAATCCTAGAAAATATCACTATGATAAATTTTATAGAAAGATAATATTCATATTGGTAGTAACTTGTACGATTGGTACAAGTTCTTACACATTTTACTACACCAAGAGTGGAAGTCTTACGTTTTGGAGTTCCCTATTCTCTAAGTGCCTTCTAAGGAGGCCAGTGATTAAGAGATATATGTATATCTGAAACAATTTAATGGTGAGTTAGATAACTAGTATATCAAGTAATCATCCATGATGAGTGAGATCTAGAAGATACAGAAGGAATTAGATTTTTATATAATGTTGTCATAACTACATGATCTCTGTTAGGATAAATATAGACATGCATGGTATGAGATCTCCAAGGCACATTTAATATGAAATCTTGGAGAAGGATCATAATATAGATCTAATGTGGTCAAGATGATTAACTATATTTAAAATTTGGACATCTTGGGCTTCATGAATCTAGATTAGTTTTATAGTGACCTTAATCATGCCTAATTACCATAGATATTCTCAAGTTTTATTTTTAAATATGATACAATAAATAATAATAAAATTCTCTTTAATCTCCTCATTTTGATTCACTGAGAATATAAGAACATGAAGCATGAAAAACATAGATTCCTTATGCTGAAAAAGAGTAATATAAATGAAAAGGTACACAAGTCTTAGTCCAAGTATAAGGCTTGTATGCACTATCCTTATAAGAATATAATGATCCATATACATGAAATTTAATGAGATTTATAATGTTTTTCATGTGGAAATTAAAGACATTGGAAAAATAACTTTATCATAATAAGGATATAGGGGAAGATATATGTGTTTTTTATTGAGTGTAATATTTCAATATCTATAATTTGGAAATTAGATATATCTTGTGGTGATAAAATTTTTATCCAAAATACCATAACCAAGTAGATTCAGGATAGATTTCATAGATGAGGAAGATCTTCGAGCCACTAATGGAGCAATATTGGATGACTTGGCTCTAGGATTTTACCACATAACGTTACCAATATAAATGATTATGGTCTCTAATAATTATTATAATGTGAATAGTGTTAAAAATAAATTATATCTATATTGAGCATAGATGTTGATTAATTTTTATCCATGTTTGGTAAGAAAATATGCAAATTTTAGAAAGATAAAATGTTTCAGGGATGACTCATCTTACTAGAAGACTTTATATACTAGAATATGGTAACCAAGTGTTGAAAATTGATTATGAATCAAGTTTGCATGGCTCAAATAACAGCTAGTTGTAGAATCATTGACTTGGTCATTTAAAGGGCATGTTAATGAAAAATATTTATCCATAAGTTTATTTAGATATTCCAAACTAAAACCAATTAAAATATGTCTCAAATTTTTACAGGGAAAAATTTCTAAACAACAATTTGGTGGAAAGGGTGAAAGGGATACATTGATTTTATAGTTTGTATATATAGATGTGTGTATACCATTTTTAGTTAAATATAGAGGTGAATAATCATGATTTATTAATTTTATTGATTATTTATTTAGATATGTGTATGTATACTATACTATTTATAATTCCTAATCATTTGATAAATCTAAAGAGTTAAAGAACGAAGTTGAGAATGATCTCAGTAATAAGTCAAATAAACTTCAGTCAGACCAAGAGTGGAGAATATCTTAACTAATAGCTTATGAAAAACATAAAGCTAATATAAAATGTGGATATATCTATGATCATTTAGGACTATTGATATATGATCCATTTTCCTCCATGAACACTATAAGAATGGTTTTTACCATGATAGTAGTGTGAGAATGAATATATAGCCAAAATATTGGATGATCATGGATATAGGAATTTTTAAATTCGCCCTATAGAAATGGTTATCCATGAATATAGATATTATTCAAGATCCCAAATGTTTATTTTTATCAAATAAAAATCTTTATAGCTTGATGGACACACAACATCAACCTTTAAGCGAATTGATATATATTATAAAAATATTATTAATCAATTTTGACTATTATAATATAGAATTTGAATTATAGTGTATGAATATGAGTAACTAAATTATGAAATATATGTATATAATTTTTAATTAATAGAATTATATTAATTAATCTTTCAAAATTATCACTCAATTTTTAGTAAAGGCATTTTATGCTTCATAAAATGCATTTTATCCAAAACTGATTTTTATTACATTTTATGTGTGGAAATTGTAATTAATTTATAATTTTTTTTGAAATTGTATTCTATTAAATAAGTATCATTTTTTAAATCAAAATATCATAATTCACTATGGGTGAATTTTTGGGGGTTTCTTGAAATGATTGATTTTTCAATGAATTGTAGAAGTACTAAGTTTTCAAATACTATCATTTATTTTAATTAAACCATGTAATTTAATAGTCCCATTATATTTTTTATTTTTTATTAAATTTAAATATGATATATGAGATTAAGAATAATCTAATAAATTTTATTTAAATCAGTAATATTCATGATTTTGATGTAATTTTATTTTTATGCTTAAAAATAAATTTTTCAAAAAACTATTTTTCCTTATGTCCTATGAATTTATATTAAAATTGATTTATGTAACTTATAGGGACTAAATCTAGAAAAATGGATATCATATTTTTAATTATAAGGTTAAAATTTGGTAAATATTTATTTTTTGTTTTTATTATAAATAGAAACAGTGATAAATATTTTCATCTCGATTAGAGTAAAATTGGTAAAATTTGATTAAAATCAGGATATAAAATCTCAAAATAAATCTAATTCTTCAAATTATTTCATTTTAGGGAATTTTTTAAACCGTATACATACCAAATTGGAATATATTTCATTTTTTCACAATTTGCATGGTTGATGAAATTTATAGTATTTTAAGAATAGAAAATTCTAAAAATTTTACTATCTTGACTTCAGTGCCTCTATTTTTTTCATAATGGTAAAAAGAGTATAAGTTAGCTTATAATTTTTTATAAAAAATGATAGTTACTTTTTTATCAAGGTACTTTATTTATAGTTTTCATTGGTTGAATAGTTAACATAAATTTTTATGGTATGTCAGCACATAATTTATTCAATTAATAGAAAATTAAAAGATTTTAAAAATAATAAAAGTAATTAAATTTGGGAGAATTATTTTGTTCCATGAATGTTTTAGATATATATAACATTTTAGGGAAGTGTTATAAATTTATATTTTAATTATATAACTATCCTGAGGACTTTAAAGTATATGAAAATGATTCGTGTCAAAAATTAAATTAATGGTACATTATGAAAAATAATATTTTATTAAATAATTAAAATATCATAAATGTATTTCCAAAGGAAAATTAGGATGATATATTTTCTAAAAATTCATCGATTTTCCTTTTATGAGATAATTTTGAATTTATAAGTAAAATTATGAAATTTTAATATTGAAAATATCTATACCATAATTCAGGTTAAAATTAGTTTACGAAGGGGTTAAATGAAAAGATAAGGTGTAAGATTACACCAAAACTTGTATAAATTTCATCATATGAGGTTATTTCAACCGTATAATCTTTTTATTTTAATATGTTTCTATTTTGTATCATTTTTATTGATAATGGATTAATTATATTATAATCTTTCTAGTATGCCCAAGTGCATCATTTCCCTCGCATATAAAAGAACTCCCTTTTTCTCTTTTCTGTACACAATTTTGAGCTATCTAGTTCAGCTAAAATTAGAACAATTATATTCCAAAATTCCATATATATGAATTATAGCTACTTTTCTTCTTAAAAAAACATTTCATGTGTTCTTAAGAAATGATCTAAACGAGGCATACGGAAGATGATATAATCATCTTACCCACCCTATTTCTATTTGTTTCCTTCTTATAACTTCTCTATATATGTTTCATTCGTTATAAAATTAAAAAATTAATATTATTAATAAATTTAATTGTTTTTTACATTATTTAATCACCAATATCAACCCCATATTATATCAAATGGGAAGTGAAAGTATCTCTTGAGTGTATGTGTGGAATATTGTCTCCACATAGCGATATAGTTAATTTTCCATCATCATATTTCATGGTTGGATATTATGATGGTTTTTAAGTTTATATATGTTATTTATGAAACAATTGTGATTTTTTAATTATAATATTATATCTACCTTCTTACCATATAATTTTTTTGAAATTTATAATGTCTCTTGTGCGTACATGTGGACTACCACATCCAAAAAGTGATGTGATTTATTTTTAATTTATACATTAAATAGATGGTAATAAGGACATTTTTAATTTGTTAATATGATATATATGATATCATAATTATTCTAAAATGGAAAATTATTAATTACCTTTATTTCATTCCATCTTCAGAAAAGGGAAAACAATATACATGCGTACATACAACTAGTCATCTCCATGAATGATGTAATTCATTTTTATGTATTATATTTTTTTTGATGAATATAAATATATATAATGAATATATATGATATTTATATCATGGTTAAAATTAAAAATATGATGAAACCATGATCCATATATAATGAATAGACCCACCAAACTGAAATTCTCTTGAAAAAAGAATTAGTGAACACCTAGAAATGATGATTTTAATAAGGAGTTATAAATAAATTAGAACTAAAATATTATAAGTGAATCATATATGAAATTACAGGTATTTAAATAACTTTGGAATATATTTATAATAAATTTCAATTTGTTACAAATGAGGTTAAATCCCTTTCAAAGTAAGCCAAACCTGAGGTAAGGGATTTTCATCACTTTTAATTATGTGCTACACAAGTTATATTAAACACTTGTATCTTTAATTCCGTAGATATGATAACCATGAATTTATTTTATAATGAATATAGAAAAAATTTGGGATATAAATATACATCTATGGTTCTTTATTTCATATGGCTTATGATTCAATAGATTCCAAAGAGGTAAGGAATTTATATTATGATATCATTGTTTATAAAGATTGTTTATTGCTAAGAATATGATGATTAAATTTAATGAAATATCACCCAAGAATATCTTTAATTTTCTTCAAATTTTGATATTTATTGAGAATAAGTGTTTTAATTTCACTTCCCTCACTTTATATACTCTAAAGATACAAATAACATTTTTAAGAAAAAATGACATTATTTATCTCTTCAGTCAAAAATTAGTTTTATTCCATACCAATGGTTTGTAAAAAAGTTTTCAATAATTCTATTAATTCTATAATATTATTCAGTAAAGAAATTATTACCCATTTTTTGAATCATTAAAATATGGATTAAATGGAATATTCTTGTTGTTTTCTAAAGAAGCGCCTTTTGACATTTAATTAAAAATTCTAAAGGAATATTTGTTTTAATGTATATGGAATGAACAAAATTACCCACATTATTGTACATTCAGTCATTTGAAGCTTCATTTTCAAGTTTCTAAAGATCCTTTCAATGAAATATTTTTCTTAATATTTTGGATTTTTTTATATTTTAATATATGATTTAAAAATTAAAAAGGGTATTTACCTAATGAAATATTTCAATGATATTTTAAAGGATATTTTCTAGTATGATAACATTATTTTATTTTACTCATAATTAAGTGGAAATATTATCCAACTATACCATATTTATTTTTTTCTAGTAGGTTTATGGTTATGTGGATGAAATGTCGATGAAATATGTTTTCTTTTCCATGGGTTATGTTATGTGGAATGTTTTATGATCATGTGACATACATATAAATGGATTTATGATTATGTTACATGTGATACCATAATTATATATCCACCCAATCAATTGGGTAATGATTATTGTTTTATGTGATCACAAGATACATGATAGGTTATTCTATGATTGAAAAAATTTGACACATGGGAGGTTATCCCAATCCCCAAAAAGAGAGTACAAGAGTGGTTATCCCAAGCCCGAAGCGTGTACATGGGTGGTTATCCAAAGCCAGAAAAGTTATGAATGTCATGGTGGGTATTTATGACATAATATTTCTCTAATTATTATTATTCCACCCATTATTCCACTATTTTAATACAAGATAATATTCAGATGATATGTTGTAATGGATCATGGTTTTTGATCCCTTTATGATTCATGTAATATGTACTATCAAGCTTTATTATATGACTCATGATTTTGATATATGATATATAAGGTGTGGTTTTTAAATTGTTAAAATCATGTCCACATACCCTTATTCTCATTTTATACTGATGTGATCATTTATATCTCCCTTGTTTACCATTATTGATCATCTAGGATCATCCTTTTATATGTTTCCTTTCATCAGGTTATGAATAAATGTTTTAAGTATGATATGTATAAGAAGGGTGATAGTTTTAAATAAATTAGTAGGAGATGATATAGATATATTAAAAACCAATTGTTTATATATAAAAGTTTCCAAATATACTAATTCTTTATGGTTCTAGCATGTATTTTAATAATACGCAATGGATATTGATCCTCTAAGATATAATATTTATGATTTAAAAGTTTGGGTTGCTATAGTTGGTATCATAGAATGTTTTTATTTCCTTTGGAAACTGGGTTGAGAAGATTATAGTGAGAACCATTAGGATAATACAATATATAGAAGATCATCCTAAGTTGTGGTAAATAATGGAGTGTTTTTTTTCAATAAAAACACTCATGTTAGAAAATAAAAGTGGACATGGTTTTGGAACAAATTTATTATAGGGGTAATAACCCCAAAATATCTATTCAAAGTATATATCATCCATAATTCTAGTTCACAGTGAGTGTTCTCTTACTGTGAACCATATTTGACACTCCTAGGGGGTATTCTTGGGATAAATCACATTTTCCTTATAAACAATTGTGTATGATTTGGATATATGATAACCATAGATGGCCTAGGTTAAATCAATGGTGGAATAGATTGAAAACAAGGTTTCATGATTTATAAATTCTATATATTATTTTTCATTATTTTATGATTCCTCAATATGAAGATTGTTTCTCTCACTATACTTCTTTTTTTTATCCACTATATGGAACCAACAGGATTTGAGTTAACATAGAATGTGACATGAAATGTAATGATTATACTCATAAGAAATTAAATTAAATGAGATCTATAAGGATAAAATTTATTACTATTCCAAATATGATATCTCGTTACATGAATAAAAATTTCAACTTGAGTTATTTTCCTAACAAACCTCAAAATATAAAAATAGAGTTTTACTAAGACCATAAAGTGAAAAAGATTCAACATCCTACTTTTCAAGTATGTGAGAAGAATAACTCATAAAAATTATTTAGAGGAATGGAAAGATTTTTTATGTGTGTAATATAATGGATCATCAAATTTGATTTACAAGATAAAAAGAATAGTTCAATGGATGGAAATTAAGTTCATCCTAAGGTACCATTTAAATTTAAATAACTTACTTGTGGGGGATATTGGAATTATCCGATCCAATTCCCTAATACAAGGGTTTAATCCTAGAAGAAGGAAAGAACTATGTTATAACAGTCATTATAGAGAAATGATTGCAGTGTGTATGTATTTGGAATCAAGAATTATGTTGTAGAATTGCTATATCAATGATATTATAGTTATAAGAGTCATCTAATTATTTTTTTGAAATAATTTTTCTTTAAGGATTTTAAAACATATTTTGAATTGTACCAATAAATATGAATATTGATTTAGTGGTACGGATATATTTTTAGAGAAAAAATGATTAAGGGAAAGAAAACCATTAATATGTGCCTAATATCAAGATAAAAATTTCTTTTTGGGATAAATAGATGATTTAAATTTATTAATTAAATGGGATAGTATTGGTAAAACTGAAATTGGTTAGTGATTTGATGAAAAAGTGATTTAGGTGATCTTTGATGAAGTTTATTGAAATTTTGGATTTGTTGAATATATTAAATAGTCTATAAGAATATTTTTAATTTTTTTAAGCTTATATTTTATCATTGTGGGTTTATGGTGATTTAAGTTATTATTATGTTTTAATAGAATCATGGTAACCACATATTTGGTATATGAAATTATGATCGAATTCATGTTTTATTGCGATAAATATAAAATATTATCTTTAAAAAACATATGTGATCAAATCTTTTCGATTTATGGTTTTTGAATTTTGTTAGACATATTATAGATAATTTTTAAAGTAAAATATTTTTGTAATGGATAAAGATTAAATTTAGGTGTTATTATTGATGTTTTAGAGATTAATGTACTGTATTTATCCTTATTGGATAACTTCTAATAAACATTTTGGTTTTTATGATAATAAAATATAAAAGGAATGAATTATCATTATTTTATCAATCTTATGATCCATTAAAAGATCATTTTAGTTATTCATGCATGCGAGATCATCGTGAATATTCATTTCTTGGGGTGAGAGATAAAGTGGAAATTTATTGAAGCACAACCATATGATGGAATTGTGCTTATGAAATGGAAAGAAATCAAGTATGTTCATTTTATCCTATTTTCTATCTTGAAAATAAAATAATCCCCCAACTTTAAGAAAAGGAACTTAAATTAAAAATGTTATAACTTTACCTTCAATTTATATGAATCAATGTTCTTTTCACCCATCACAAATTTTTTGGTTTTGTGGTTATTAACATTATCATAACTATTTTCTCTATTAGTCTCTATTTGTCCTTAGATAACATTTTTTTTCTATATATTTAATTTAGCTTCTCAAAAATTTTCTCATTATCTAATAACATGATTATGTGTTATTTTAGTTAACCTTTAGGTTTTCCAAATTCCCTTTTGGAATTAAAATTTTTACCCCTTTATATTTTTTTGGTTTTTAATATTAGTATTTTAAAATATTGAACCTTTGATAACTATGATAAAAGTTCAAGGGTGAATTTTATTTATGGTGGGACGTAAAAAACCAAAAGTTTAGTTTAAAATAACAATAAGATCAATATCTATATAATATGCAACCTCATGATTTAACCGAATTGAGATATATTATAGAAATATTATTATTTAAATGTGATAGTTATAACATAGATATTGAATTAGTGGGTATGAATATTAGTAACCAAATTCAGAAATAAATGTATAATTTTCTGACACAATAAAAATTTATAGATTAATTCTTAGTAAATAATAACTCAATTTTTAGTAAAGACATTTTATGCTTAAAAAGAAATTTTATTCAAAAAAATATTTTTACAGTATTTTAGGCATAAAAATTATAATTAATTTCTAAATATTTTAGAGACCATATTTTATAAATTAAAAAAAATTAAATTAACATATCATAATTCACTTAGGTTTAAATTTCTGTATTTTTTTGAAATGATTGATTTTCTAGTGAATAATGAAAAATACAGATTTTTCAAATACTGTCATTTTTTTCATTAAATAAAGTAATTTAAATGAATCATTATAGTTTGTATTTGGTATTAATTTGATATATTATACATTTTATTAATAATAATATAATTAATTATATTTTAATCATAAATATTCATTATTTTGATATAATTTAATTTTTATGCTTGAAGTAGATTTTTTGTAAAAACAGTTTTCATTGCATTTTACGAATTTTTATTTAATTTGATTTATGATAATTATAGAAATTTAATATTGAAAAACGGATAATATATTTGGAATCAAAAGTTTCAAATTTTTTAAACATTTCCTTTTTTTCATTATGAATAGTAATAAATATAATTTTTTATCACCTTGGTATGGTTAAAATGGGTAAAAAATGGTTAAAACCATTTGGTGAGGTCTCAAAATCAAGGAAAACATTCCCTTATTTTATTGTATGGAATAAATTCATAAATATATATCCTTAATTTTTATATATTACATTGTGGATCCATTTTTCCATGATAATTAATTTTATATTATTTTAAGTAAAGAAAATTCAAAAAATTTCATTCTCTTGACTTAAATGTCTCTATATTTTTTAACAAGATAAAAAGAGGTTAATTTTTATATTAAATTTTTATTTGAAACAATAATTATTTTCTTATTAGGTTAATTTACTTATAGTTTTTAGTGATTGAATAATTTTATTGAATTCTTACGCAACACTAAAACAATATTTATTCAACCATTAAAAAAATATAATAAATGATATTAAAAATATTACAAGTAATAAATTTTGGATGAATGATTATGTTTTGTGATTTTTTAATATAATTTTCACATGTTTGGTATGTATAATAGGTTTATATTTGAATTCCTTACCTATATAGAGTAATTTAAAGTTAAATAAAATTAATAGTGTCAAAATCGACATTAATGATATTTTATGGAAAATAATATTTATTTAATAATTTCAAAAATAATAAAAAACTAAAAAAAGAAAAATTAGGATTATAAATGGTATAAAAGTTTATTCCTTTTATATTTATGAGATAATTTTTAACTTATAAGTACAATTATACCCCATTTAAATTGAAATAGGTGTTACCGTAGTTAAGGTTAAAATCAGATAATGAAGGGGTTAAATCAAAATATAATAGTTAAAATGAAATAAAAAGCTCTAAAAATTTAATTTTATGAGGATATTTAGACCTTAAACTTTATTTCCAATATTTTTCTATTTTCATTCATTTTTCTTGAGAATGAATTAATTATATATTAATATATTTTTTTTGTAATTCCAAGTGTGTGCTTTTTCTCTCTTATAAAAGGAAACCCCTTATCTATTTTATTTACACCACTTTGAGCCATATAGATAAACCAAAACCTGAAATATTTTCTTATAAAATTCCCTATCCATTAATTATTAGCTCTGTTGTTGTTAAAAGACCATTCCAAGGGTCCTTGAGAAAGGATCTAATCGAGGCCTACTGAAGAAGAGGTAAACATATTACCCAACCAATTTCCGTTATTTACTTCTTCTTACCCATATAAATCTATGGTATTAATAATAAAATAATAAATTATTGATCCAAAATATACTTAAATGCTATTATGATTATTTATCCACCAATATCCACCCAATATTCCATCTAATTTGAAGTGAAAGTATCACCCATGTGTATGTGTTGACTACCACATCCACATTGTGATACAATTAATTTTACACAAACATATTTCAGGTATGATTATCATGATGTGTTTAAATATTATATATGATATTTTTGAAATAATTATTCTTATGAATTATAATATCATATCTACATTATTACCATCAAATCTTTTGGAAAATGAAAATGCCGCTCATGCATACGTATGGATTACCACCTCCAAGAAGTGATTTGATTCATTTTTAATTTATGATTTACATGGATGATAATAACGATAAATTTAATAAATAAATATGATATATGTGATATAATAATGTTTCTATATTGGATAATTATTATTTTATTTTCTTTAGTTCCATATTCAAAAAGTGAAAACAACATTCATGCATATGTATGACCTATAGTCTCTGGGAATGACGTAATTAGTTTTTACATCTCTACATTTGATGGATGAATGCACATATTTATAATTAATATTTTTATTATTTTTATAATTATGTAAATAATGGAACTATGATCGATGTATAAGGACCGAAACTAACACATCAAAATTCTCATAAAAAATAATGAACAGACATAAATAATGTTGTTATTAACGAGTTATTTATAAATGGGTGTTGAAATTTTATAAGTGTATTATATATGATATTATAAGTATGTAAATTAATATGGTATATAATTATAATAAAATTAAATTTACTATATTGTAGGTCAAATCTATTTTAAAGCAAGTTAAACTCGAGGAAAAATATTTTCATCTTACTTTTATTTCAGTGAGGCACATTCCATATTCCCACCATGTATCTTTTATGTGGTTTATATATTAACCATGAATGTATTTTATGGTGATTATAATGAAAATTATATTATATAAATATCTATATAATGTTATTCCATTCATGGTGATTATGAATAAAAAATTACCAAAGTGGTAAGAGATTTATATGACAATCTCATTATTTATCAAGATTTTTTATGATTAAATTTATGATGATGAAAGTTCATGATCACTTTAAGTACTCAAGATATGGGAAGAATATTTTTAAGGAAAACTAACTTTATTTCTCTCTTCTTGTTAAAATTCATTTTCTTCCATATCCATGTTTTACAGAAATGTTTTCAATAATTTTTTCACTGTTATAATATGATTGTTTAAATTAATTTTACCCATGTTTTAATTCTTAAAAAATGGTTTAAAATGAATATTTTTTTTAATTTTTTTAAAGAGGTAATTTTTACCTTTTACTAAAAATTTGAAATGAATATTTGTTTTAATGCACACAACATGAACTGAATTTCCCACCATTATGACTACTCAATGATTTGAATATTTATTTAAAATTTACCAAGTCTATTTTAAATGAATTTTTTCAAAAATATTTCAAAAATATTTGTAACACCCCAAACATTTGATGGTATGTTTCTCTTAAATACATTCTATTCATTACTGTGTTCCTTTGAAACAACAATAGGTTATTTAGGAGATAGTCAAAACCTAGACATTAAATATAAAATTTCCACTACTATGTTTTGAATTTGGAAAAATGGTCATCTAGAGTTGTGATCAGTAAGTCATTTGGTGTCTGATAGAAAAAACTTGATTTTTGGTGAATAGTAACATACCCTTATGAATAGTAACATGACCCTTATGAATAGTAAATAATAATATTTTTTTCTTAAGGCAATAAGATAATGAGATCTTAATTATTTTTTAAATGAGAAATAAAACTAATTGCACCGTTAAGATTGTTATTTTTCAAATTAATTATGAACTTATTTAAAAATTAAATTAATAATATTTAAAAAATTAATTTTGAAAAATGGTGCTCAGTTTTGAAATCTACACGTCGAAAAATGGTTAGGGTAAATTTTTGGGATTTTTCTGAAATTCTAGAATTTTTGATGAATAGTGAAATACGATATGATACCATATATACAAATTATCAGTTGAATACACTATTTATGACATCGTAAGTGATGTAAGGACACTTTTTTTGAACTCACATGAATTTATTATTATTAGGGGTCACATGAAATGACATTATTGGTTGTCTTGAGGGAAATAATAAAATAATGAATTAAATATTCAAAATTTACCCCTCTACCTCAAAATAAAAACCCCTCGCCACTCCCTCTTCTCTTCACTACTCTAAGCCTTGAAGCACCTCAAAGTTATGCCCAAATACCCTTCCCTAGTCACTCCCCACAAATAGGAATCCCTTTATCTTTCCAAAAGATCAAAATCCCTTCCCATAAAGAGGTTCTTGAGGAAGTTATTTAAAGAGGTAGAACACCTTTCTTTTTTCCTTTAGTTTCATTTGATTTTATCTTCATTAGTTATCCTCTCCTCATATCCTATGTACAAATGATCTTGATAACTCTATTATAATCTATATACTTGATTTATATCATGTTAATGGAATAAGTATCATCAATATTATTACTCCCTTTTATTTTTTATAAACGAAATCAACGTCCATGAGGTTCCAATTTATAACCTTCGTGGAAAACAAAGTTTCGTTCTTCAATCGTTCCATCATTACTGGTCATGAAACCATATTTATGGTTGAACCAGGTTATAATATATGTATTTTATCTTTATTAATGTTCTTTAATCTTTACACGTACATAATATGGAATAATAATAGAAAACAAGTTTATTGAGCACAAAACTGCAAATCCAAATTCAAGCGTTAATTTTTAACTCATCAAATGAGTCATCCTCATTTTATATAACCAGAATAATTATAAGATCATTTATATATCTTTAATTTCACTAATAATATATATTAAAAATTCTGGATGTTTAACCATCTTTCAAACCAACTTCCATTCAAGAATATAATTAAACAAATCATGAAACCAAGTAAGAAAATGCTTCCAAAACAATAAAATTGAATCTTTTAAACACGTCAAAAAGGCCATTAATGAACTTAATAAGGTTATACCATATCAATTACATGTTTATTAGGTTTTTTAATTATTAATTAATGAATCTAAATTTTATTATTGAGGTCGTTAATAACAATCAAGAACACCTTCGAGCATAAGGTAAGGGATAACTTAACTCAATTTTCATTCTTTGAGTTAAGCATCTATTTCATTGGTTGCATTGTTCCAAGAATATGTTGGAATGACCTATTATTGTTTTATTACTGTATATAAAATTATATTTTGTGTATTTATATTTGTCACACATAAATGTTTCATTGATTTCTCGTCACTCTAATGACACAATCTTTGTAAGGGATCCTCTCTCTCACTTTTGTTCATTAATATCTCCTATGTTGTGCCATTTTATTTTTAATTACTAATAAAGGGGTATATTTTCGAACCTCCCACATACTTCCCTTGTGACATATAAATAATGGAATACCCCTTTAACTCTCATTAATCCCTCGTAATAATACTTGTTACCATGCCGAAATGTTTGTAAGGGGTTTCTCATCTCACTTTCATTTCTGTGAGATTTCCATTGTTTGCCACTTATTTAATATATGTGGTATAAGTGTACTTACATTTGATATAAAATAAAATTATTCTCTCTATATTCATGTTATTCAATGATTCATTTTATGTTTATTACATTCTAGATATATGTTTCGACTGATTACATTGTGGTAAGAGACTTGGTCTCAACTTCTATTTGGTTGTGACTAACTTTGTGTGGTGCACCTAATAATCCTTATGTGGTGTACCTACTTCCCATTTGAGATAAATTTTAATTTGAAATTATATTTATATTAAATATCCATAATCTCATATCATGGATATGATTGTTGTCTAAACTGTATACCATTTTACATACGGTGTTTATTTGGAAAGTTATTTTAGTTAAAGAAATATTTATGAATCTGTATACTTTACTCTATATAGATATTGAAAAGGCATATTGGTAATGTATTGAATCAATGTATAAAGAATTATTTGGACATGTAGTGATGGGTGGGGGCTGCTATAGCCCCTCGATGATTTGGTAGGTCTCATGAGACAAATCTGTTGGCGACAAACCCTTCCAGTTTGTTTCCAAAAAAATCAGAGAGGTTTCTACCCATAGAACTAAACCGTTTTTATAGTATTATGGTTTCATGTTCCAGCTACATGACGTACAATTAATAATAATTCACTTTAATCATTATCAGTTTTTATTATTATCCATTAGGTTTTCACTATGAAAAAAATCTATGGATGTAGTTTCATTCTCTGTTTCTTAATGGCATTAGTTATTCATTTATTCACTATGCCATATTTATTATGTCAGATTGACTATGATTATCTTATTATTTTACTCATTCTTCCACTATTTGTAACCCTTAAAAAGCATTTGAGATAACCCCTTTCATTGTTTACTTTCAACAGGTGATAAAGAAGAAATTGTTTATTAAGTTCTTATGGATGCAGTTTTTAGTTTTGTTATGTCTTGTATTTTGTAAGATTTTCCAACGTAATTTGAGTAACATATATGTATCTAGATTCTTAAAAACTACTAAACTGATCATTGCTTCAAGATTTTCATTCCTTCTAACCATGCCAATATCATATGTAATGCACTGGCTCCATCCTAGAGGGGTCAGGGTGTTACAGTTGGTATCAGAGGAAGTTTAGTACGAAACTTTGGAACTAGATTTAGAAAACATAGATTAGGGAAGAACCACTAAGATAATCATTTGAGGATAAACATATAGAACATCCTGGTATTATGGTAAGTAATAGATTTTTTTGATCTTTCAAGTATTGAATCCCTGTCTAAATACGAGCAGGTAGAGGCAACTCTGGCACAAATGTATCTAGGGTTAAAACTCGAAAACACCGCTTTGGGCTAGACTCGAATGGGAAATGGTACACGACAATGGGCCTTACTGAACTCTTGGTTATGAAACTCTTGGGGGATATGCTTAGGATAATTCACATTTTCTTTAAAATCCATTATGAGGGAGTTTAATGTAAATTTTCCTCAGAGGATTTGGTTTGGATAACTCAGGATACCATAACTGAACAATGAAAAACATACTTAAACAATACTAAGAGTGATGTTTTCTTAATTTTAATATTGAAAACTAATGTAATTTTCTTTTACCTCTTCCAATAGAAGTATTATAGATCATAGTGGGAAAATAATTTTTATAAAACTTTGAGACTTTTGAAAATATTCGTTTATCATAAAGAACCCTCCACCGAGCATCCAACTCTCCTCGGGTACTCCAACTTCACCAGGGAGCAGGTTTCATCTATTACCTCATGATTAGCACACAATTACTGTTACATGTACAAAAAGGGATATACTTAGAGGGTAACTTTAAATGTTTCACCCTAGATAATAATTTATTTTCTCTTGAGGACTTAGAGGAGGCTGCATAAGGGGGAGACCTCCGGAAAACATATCTATGTTAGATTTTGACCTACGGACTCCATGGTCAAGTTATAGACTTTGAATCCCATGAGAACGAGACTACCCATTTTCATTATTGGCATCAAGTTCATAATGATGTCTCTCAACTTGATACCCGACATGCTTCTCTCAATCCGAATTCTAGATTTCCATATGCAGTTGACCCTAGTTGCACACGTTATATCTGGACCAAGGAGATAGAGGAATTTGGAATCGCTTTGGGGATCTGTTTGTCTGAAAACTGGGGAAATCTCCAACATCGGTAGAATCTATGAGGAGTAATCATAAAGGATGTTAGGAAGTCCATACTAGTGTTTTGTGAAAGGGAGCAAGAGATTGCGTAATTTCTTGAGTTTTATAAATCATGTCTAAATGAAGGATGTTGTATTCTCTGTTTTGATATGTTTTTATATAAAAAAATAACTTTGTTTAAAATGGATTTTCCATTCTAAATGTGGATTTACTAAAACATTTCAGATAGAAGATATGATTCAACCAACTAATATTTTATCACTACCTACGGAGTTGTTAGAGACTATAATTGTCAAGATATTCTTCGGAGAGAACCCACCCTATGCCAACTTACATCTAACTTGTAAACTACTCCATTGGGTATCGAATTGTCAAAAAATTATCTATATTTACCATGGAATAAATCTGGTCTATTATCGTCTTGCATATGAACAAATTGATGCATATAGGAAAAAGGTAAGTATCATGAAGCTCTTTTTCTATGATTCACTTTGGCTGATAACTACCGAGCTGTGGGTAAATTTTAGAAGCTGCTTTTGATGGTGACCATCAAGCATCCTACCTATTTCAAATCCTGAGTTTTAGTTTGTACTAAGAACTTTACGACATCAAAATTTTTCAAGAATGACGTGGTATGTGGGAATTATAGGGATTTAGTCCACACTGAAATTTCCAACCTCCACACTTCTCATTCCTCTCTTTGGAGTCTGAGTGCTTTAGGCACAGATTCGACCCTAGCTGCCTGTAGTGTGTCTGGGATAAGAAAATAGAGCAGTTGAATACTAACTTAGGAATCCACCTGAGGTCATCAGCACCCTAGCATCGGTGGTGTTCCCGGTAAAGGGACTTGGGAGTGATGTGTGTCTAGTGTTGCATATGGTTCTTGGAGAATGAAATCTTTGAACTAGTTTTGGGGATTCGTGTATTGGGGGACTGGGGAAACCATAATCCCTGTTTTACTTTTTGAACCAGTGGTTATATAAGAATATAACTTTTCGTCTCTTATTTTCATTATCCTTTCATCGGATATACTTTTAAATGACTATCACTAAGTGATCTTTTATAATAAATTTTCAGATGGAAGGACAAACACATTTGTTATCTCTCCTTTGGAGGTACTGGAGATTTTTGCGATCAAAACCTATGAAGAGGAGTACCTACCTCTAGAAAACTTGCAAAAAAAGCATAAAAAACTATATGAAGTGACAAATAGTCCGAACATTCTCCACACCTGTTAAGGGAATGCTTCCATTTACTACTGCATAGCCACGACACAATTGGTCAAGTATAGGTGAAGTGGAAAATCCCAAAAAGGGATTTTCTTATGTTTCAACCAAGGCCGGAACTACATGACCATGTTATGTTTTCAAGAGGCTACTTTGGAGGGAAACCTTTGTGTGGCCTCCATTTACCAATTCCTCTGTTTTATCCTCTATAAAAACATCTACGACTTAGATGTTCTCAGTCGAGACATAGTTCGACGAGTTCTTCATTTGTTGGTCCATTCAGACATTTCCAAACATTCTACCATTAGAGCCTCCCTCTAGAAGCCCGATTGTTCGATGAAAGAGTTCAACCCCTTCTATCTGAGGTGTGTATAGGTCAGAAAACTAGAGGAGTTGAGCATCAATTTTAGTTTTCCACAGAACGCACCTGAGGATCTTCTACGATGGGAGATGTGGTAAGACCATCGGAGAGCTTTCTTTTGTGGTTATGAAATGAATTGCGAGGAGACAGTTCTAAGAAGGAGGAAATAATGTAACACACCAAACATTTTATGGAATGTTTCTCTTAAATATATTCTATTCATCATTGTGTTCCTTTGGAACAATACTAGGTTATTTAGGAGATAGTCAAAACCTAGCCATTAAATATAAATTTTCCACTTCTATGTTTTGAATTTCAAAAAATGGTCATCTAGAGTTGTGATATGTAAGTCATTTGGAGTCTGATAGAACAAACTTGATTTATGGTGAATAGTAACATACCCTTATGAATAGTAATATGAATAGTAATATGGCCATTATGAATAGTAAATAATAATAATATTTTATTTTTTTAAGGAAATAAGATAACAAGATCTTATTTAGTTTTTCAATGAGAAATAAAACTAATTGCACCTTTAAGGTTATTATTTTTCGAATCAACTACGAACTTATTTAAAAATTAAATTAATAATATTTAAAAATTTATTTTGAAAAATAGTGTTCATTTTTGAATTTAACACATTGAAAAATGGTTAGGGTAATTTTTTTGGGATTTTTGGAAAATTCTAGAATTTTTGATGAATAGTGAAATACGATAAAATAACGTATATAAAAATTATCAGTTAAATACACTACTTATGACATCATAAGTGATGTAAGGCCACTTGGTTTGAACTCACATGCACTTATTACTATTAGGGGTCACATGAAACAACACTATTGGTTGTTTTGAGGGAAATAATAAAATAATGAATTAAATATTAAACATTTACCCCTCTCCTCCACTATAAAACCCCCTCACCACTCCCTCTTCTCTTCACTCCTCTAAGCCTTGAAGATCATCAATGTTCTGCACAAATAACCTTTCCTAGTCACTCCCCACGACCAAGAAGCTCTTGATCTTTCCAAAAGATCAAAATCCCTTCCCTTAAGGAGGTTCTCGAGGAAGTTATTTCAAGAGGTAAAATACCTTTCTTTTTCTTTTAGTTTCATTTGAATTTATCTTAATTTGTTATCCTCTCTTCATCTCCTCTGTCCAAATGATCAGGATAACTCAAGTATCATCTATTTACAGGATTTATATCATGTTAATGGAAGAACCGTCATCAATATTCTTACTCCCTCCCTTTTATTTTTTATAAACGAAATCAACGTCCATGAGGTTCCAATTTATAACCTTCGTGGACGACAATGTTTCGTTCTTCAATAGTTCCTTCGTTACTGTTCATGAAACCATATTTATGGTTGAACAAGGTCATAATATATTTATAGTATCTTGACTAATGTTCTGTAATCTTTACACATACATAATATGGAATAATAATACAAAACAAGTTTATTGAGCACAAAACTGCCAAGCCAAATTCAAGCGTTTATTTTTTACCCATCGAATGAGTCATCCTCATGGTATATAACCAAAATCAATATAAGATAATTTTAATCTATTTAATGTCACTAATAATGTATATTGACAATTCTGGATGTTTAACCATATTTCAAACCAACTTCCATTCATGAATTCAAGTAAACAAATCATGAAACCAAGTAAGAAAATGCTTCCAAAACAGTAAAATTGAATCTCTTAAACCCATAAAAGGCCATTAATTAACTTAATAAGGTTATAATATATCAATTACATGTTTATTAGGTTCTGGAATTATTAATTAATTAATATAAATTTGATTATTCAGGTCATTAAGAAATATCAAGAACACCTTCAAGCATAAAGTAAGGGATTGCTTAACTCAATTTTCATTCTTGGAGTTGAAAATCTATTTCATTGGTAACATTGTTCCCAGAATATGTGTGAATGAAATATGATTGTTTTATACTATATATCCACTTATATTTTGGGTATTTTTATTTGTCACACACAAATATTTCATTGATTTATTGTCACTCTAATGACACAATCATTGTAAGGGATCCTCTCTCTCACTTTTGTTCAAGAATATCCCCCCAAGTTGTGCCCTTTTATTTTTAATTCAAAATGAAGGGGTATGTTTTCGAACCTCCCCCATAATGCCCTTGTGACTTAGGAATACCCCTTTACCTCGCATTAATCCCTTGCAATAACACTCGTTATGTAACATCCCAAGTAAGTAAATAATTATGGGTTTTCATATCTATGTATATTTATAAATTAGATAGCGTTTTAGAGGCTTAAAATGAGAATGAATCCAATCATAAGCATAGAATTCTCTAATATTTTTTAAAAGATTGTTTTACCGTCTTTTAATGGAAAATGATTTTTAAATCAATATTTTGACAATTTTATAAGCTCTATTTGTCAAAATAAACTTATTCATTAGTATTGGGTTATTGAAATTTACTTTTCATCAATTTTTGGTATTTTTCTAAAAATGTTCATTTTTTAATGAATAGTGAAAAATACTGCATTTTACTTCAAAACTGCTTTTTCATATAATTTTATTATATGGTTAATTTATCTTTATAATTTGTTTTAAAGTGTAATTAGAATATATTTTTACCATTTAATTCAATGGTGTTCATTAGAATTAATTTCACTTTGGAATTGGGCATAAACAAGTGCCAAACTTTTCATAGATTTTGTTTCAAAAAACACCCGCTATTTGTTTTGACAACGGGAATTATTTTTAAATTAATTATGGAAATTTCTGTGTTTGGAATTTGGTAAAATGGATTCCATATTTTTAATCAGAATTTCCAAATTATATAATTAAGACTCTTTTGTTTTTGGACATTATGAATAGTAACGACTGTAATTATCTTTAATTATCAGGATTAATTAGTAATCGGGTAGTTAAGGATAATAAAATAATATCATAATAATAAAAAATGACCCCAACATGTGTCCTAATGCTACTGGTTGTGTCATGACCGACCATGGGATTCCTTGTTCCAAACTTTGGGCCCCCATGGATTCACTTTTTGGTGATAGTGACACTTTATCATTTTATTTTTAAAGAAAGGAGAATATCACAAAAGTATGTAACTCCTAAGTGAAACAATTATAGTTTTATCTGTTTAAATTCTCTCTTGGACTATAAATAGTCATTGGAAATCTAAAAATATTTCCTACATCATAGTATTTTTTTTATATTTTTTAGAAATTAAATTAATTTATTTATTTATGACACCATGATGATGCAAGGATTACCTCATTAATGAATGATTTAAATAAAATGGAATGATGATGTAAAATCTAAGACATAAACTTGTCAAAAACATATTTTATGAGTATATTTAGAACCCTTATCACCTTATCCTCAAAATATATCAATTTGGTACCTTTAAAATCCGAATCTCATTTTAAAATAAAGTAGCATTTCTTAACTTTCCAAGAGTGCCCCTCCTCCCTCTTATAAAAGGCCCCCATATCTAACTCCTTACCCACACCCCTCAAGCCATTGGATCGGAAACAATCTGCTCATTTAATCTCTCCACATCTCTCTTTTCAACATAGAAGCCTTACCTTAGGCAGGAAGCACTTCAAGAAACCCTTTTGGTTCAAACCAAGAGGAGTTACCTGATTTAAAGTTAAAGTCTTCTCTAATGTTCTTTTGTTTTATTTTGCTTCTCCAACCCCCTAAAATATTTTTATTGCTTTCTTTTGTAACAATAACAGTATCTTCAATAAACTTGGATGTTTTTATAAGAAGGATTTGAGCTACACTTACACACATCTCCGTCTAATGGTTAAAGAACATACTGTTTCTGTGGATGGCGAATTACTGCCTCACAAAACGATGATTGTTCAATATTCTTTTAACACCTTTAAAGGTGTCCATTAATATGTAACTATATTTATATATGATATATAATTTTTTTATTTTTTCCTTATGCTTCTGTATTTTTCATTTATGGAATACCTTATGATTTCCATTATGGGTAAACACAATATCTTCATTTTAGGAAGGGCGGACTACCGCCCCCTCAAAGTGATTTGATTCGTTAATTCCATATGTGGGATGTATATGGGATGGAGTTAATGATATTATATATGATATTATATTGGAATTATAATATACCTTTATATCATTATGATTTCACTCCATAAAGTAAGAAATATAAATGAAAGTTGTGTTCATCCGTACGTACGGCTTACCGTCTCCATGAACGGTGCATTTCATTTCCTACCTCTAAATGTTATATAATATTATAAATGCATGTATATACTAGATATATATGATATATAAATCATGAATATAATTATGGATATAATGGATATTTTACCACATGAACAACTTGTAATTATAAGGAGTTTATTTTTTACTCAAGTACCAATGATTGACAAAACGACTGTTATTAACTTAAATAATTACATAGTGTTAATAACATGGTAATAAGTGATATAAAAGGAATAATGAACTTGAAAAAGGTTCTTAAGAAAGTAGAAATTAACTCAAGTTTATTATTCAGGATATTAAAGAATGATCGAGTCAAGTCAGATACGAGGTATGAGACTTCGTCTCAACCTCCTTTCACTGAGGCATATTTTGTTTTATACACAAATTTATTTTATACGGTGTATAAAAACCTTTGAATTTTATTTCTATTCAAAAGGAATAATTTTATACGAAGTGTTTTACTAAACGACAAAAGGGAATATTTGTGTCGTAAGTATGCGGCGATAATGACTTCTCCACCGTCATGACCATTATTTGAGTTTCGGCTTCCTCTACAAGCCATAAATTTTTTAAAAGAAAAATAAATACCATGTTTTACTTTTCTTTTATTTTGGTATTGAAAATGGTTTTGATAATGTTTTTATTTTATCAATGTGTTGTATTGATATCTTGTGATTGAAATGTGGAAATGTTATGTTTCCTTTATGCATGTTTTATGTGATACAATTATGTTATGGTTCTTGGGCATTTTTTATGAAGATGGGTGGTTCTGTGATAAACTAAGGGCAGGTGAGCCCGATATAGCTCTCCAATGCATTGGGTAATGCAAAGGGGTTAAATGCTAAGATTTCTCCAAAGAGAATTAGGGAATATACTATGATGGGTATTCCAAACGTAACCATGAGGGTTACTCCCTACTGAAGAATATTATGAATGCCTCAAGTTACCTTTATGTCTTATGATTTCTATGATTTATTCATGATTTGATGAGGTATGTTAAAGTGACTCTGTTTTATGAGTAAATTATGATTTCATTAATTCTTATGTATACATGGAATAATGTTTTAATTTCATACTTTCATATCCCTTACTGAGCTTTTTATGCTCATACTATATTTTTGAAATGTTTTTCACAGGTCAAGGGAAAAGTACGTGATGTGTTGATAGCGTCGAGGAAGTGTCACGAAAGAATCCTTGTTTTCTTTTAAATATGTCTCCTTTAATGGGAAAAAATAATATTGTCTTTTATGTAACCTCCTTGTTTAAATGTGGAATGTAATGCTTGATTTATGATCAAATTCTCTAAAACAATAAACCTGAAAAGATACTCAATGTGTAATCTTGTAATAACTCAATATTAAGTAATGTTTAAGGCTGGGGCCCTATAGTTGGTATCAGAGGTCGGTTTAGATAACTTTAGGAGTTAGAATTCTATTAAATCATTATCCAGAAATATTTTTTTTATGGTAAAATTGAAATGTTATTGCATTTTAAGATTACCATATTGCTTCATCTAAGACATGTTTGTTCAGAATGGTTTTCCGCAGAGGAAATAGGGAAGCGGTGCTAGGAAGGCATATCGAAGGAAATGACCTTCCGAATCAGCATCCTGAGATGGTCAGAATTGGAACTGAATAGTTTGTTGCAGTAAAGGAACAGTTGACTCGAGCGATAAATGGTGGTGGCATCCATGCAAGAGATCAGCCAGATCCACCGCAGAGGAACATGTCAGTGGTGTAACATTTCATGAGGCAACATCCCCCATCATTCAGATGATCATCTGACCCTGTGCTAGCTGAAGGGTGGATTAAAGCACTGGAGAATATTTTCAATGTCATGGGGTGTTCAGACAATGAAAAGGTTAGTATTGAAATTTACCGTTTGGTGGGTGAAGCAGATCAGTGGCGGTCGATGGTTAAAAATATCTGGGACGCTGATGAGATTGATGCTCTTGACTGGGATGAATTCAAAGGTATGTTTCTTGAGAAGTATTTTCATAATGCTGTTCGAATTAGGATGAAAAAACAATTCTTGGAATTGAGGCAAGAGGACGAGTCAGTGACTGCTTATGAAGAAAGGTTCACTCGATTGGCAAGGTATGCTCCAAATTTTTTCCAAGACCTTGATAGTAAAATCAATCGTTTTTACTAAGGATTAAAGCCAAAATATCGAAGGGATTTAGCTTCTCACGAGTTTATGAGTTATGAAAAGCTTGTTCGATGTGCTGAGAAGGTGGAAATGGAGTTTGTTGACGATCAAGTGTTCCATTACAACCAATAGAAGAAGAGACCGAGGTGGCAGGAGAAACGGAAGAATTCTTCAAAAAGGTCTGATGGTAAGAAAACTACATTTTTAGTTTGTGATAAATGTGGTAAAAAGCATGATGGGGAATGTATTTTGAATTCTGGAAAGTGCTACAGATGTGGTAATATGGGACATATGGCTTGTGATTGCACTGTAAAAGATCAGGGTGATGGTAAGACCAAATTTTATTTACAGTTAGTGAAGTGTTTCAAGTGCAATGAGATGGGTCATTAGGAAAACGAGTGTCCGACAAAGAGCACGAGTGATGGGAGGAAGTCAAAATACAAGCAACAAAGAAGTGGTGAAATCATTTTCAACTACTTCAGTAGATGTTGGGCCATCAAATGAAGTGGTATCAGGTACTTTGTTTGTTTTCTCAGATTATTCCAATGTGTTGTTTGATTCGGGGTCTACACATTCTTTCATCACTGAAAACATTTCTAGTAAATTAGGAATTCCATCTCAGGAAATGACTCCTAAACTTGTGGTAAAAACACCTATTGGAAATGTTGAGGCAAAAAGAATTTATAATAATATTCATATCCTTATCCGTGGAAAGAACCTACATGAAAACCTTATTGTTTTACCTCTAGTAGAGTTTGATGTTATCCTGGGTATGGATTGGCTCTCTGTTTACCATGCTATGATTAAAGGTAGAGCTAATGAAGTTTCCTTTCAGAAAGAATTTCAGTTTGTGTACAAGAATGAACCCTTACTGTTGATAACATATCAAGAGGTTGAGAAACTTGTAAAAGATGGAAATGAATGTTACCTTGAACATATTGTCGAAAACAAAGGAACTGTTCAGATTAATGATGTGCCAGTGGTAAATGTGTATCCTGATGTTTTGTTTGATGACTTTCCTGGAATAATACTAGATCGGGAAGTTGAATTTACTGTTGACTTAGTTCCTGATTCTCAGCCAATTTCAAAACCCCCTTATCGAATGGCTCAAATTGAACTTTTAGAGATGAAGGAGCGATTTCAAGATTTATTAGAGAAAGGTTTAATTCGACCTAGAACATCACCATGGGGTGATCCTATCTTATTTTTTAAAAAGAAAGATGGTTTTATGAGACTTTTCATTGATTATAAACCCTTGAATAACTTCACTGTTAAGAACAAATATCCTTTTCCTCATATCGATGATTTGTTTGATCAACTCTAGGGATCTCAGTATTTTTGAATGATTGACCTGAGAGTGGGGTACTCTCAGTTGAAGGTAAAGGAAGCAGATGTTCCGAAGACCGCGTTTCGTACAAGATATGGCCATTATGAATTTGTAGTAATGCCTTTTGGGTTGATCAATGCACCTACTGTATTCATGGACCTAATGAATATAATTTTCCATGGGTTCTTGGATAAGTTTTTGGTTGTTTTCATTGATGATATTTTGGTGTTTTCTAAAAGTAAAGAGGAGCATGAAGGACATTTAAGGGTTATTTTGAAAACCTTAAAAGAAAAGAAATTTTATGGGAAATTCAGCAAGTGTGAGTTTTGGTTGCAACTGATTTCATTCCTTGGTCACATTGTTTCTAAAGATGGAATAACTATTGATCTTGCAAAAACAAAGGTTGTTAAAGAATGGCCAAGTCCCACAAATGTAACACAGATTTGTAGCTTCCTTGGTTTGGCAGGCTATTACCAATGGTTTGTTAGAAATTTTTCCCGGTTATCTAGTGCAATGACTAAGCTAACTCGGAAGGGTGTTATGTTTATCTAGATAAAATAATGTGATGATTGTTTTCAGGAATTGAATAAAAGATTGGTGAATGCTCGAGTTTTGGAACTACATTCAAAGAATGGTGAGTTTGTTATCTACAATGATGCTTCTCTGAAAGGAATTGGTTGCGTCCTAATGCAGAATGATCAGGTAATTGCTTATTTTTCACGTCAGTTGAAAAATCATGAGGTAAATTACCCTACACATGATTTGGAATTAGCTTCTGTTGTTTTCACTTTAAAAATTTGGAGGAATAATTTGTATGGTGTAAAGTGTGAAATATATACTGATCACAAAAGTTTAAAGTATATATTCACTCAAAAAGAATTGAACATGAGATATAGGAGATGGCTAGAATTAATCAAGGATTATGATTGAACAATTCATTACCATCCAGGAAAAGAAAATAAATTTGGTGATTCTTTGAGTCGAAAAAGTAATGCTTCATTAACCATGTTACATTTAGAGCATGATCCTTTGGTTAAGGATTTAATGAACTTTTGCATAGAAGTTGTTGGTGCAGGACATTCTTCTGTTTTATTCCAGGTATCAGTGAAATCTTCTCTACCGGAAAGAATTAAGAAAGCACCGAAGCAAGACAATGAGTTGCAGAAAAAGGTAGAGCTGGTTCAGAAGGGTAAGTTGACTGAATTCAACATTGATAATGAATGTGTTTTGAGATTTGGGAAGTGATTGTGTGTGCCTTGTGATTCACTATTGAAGATAGAGTTGTTATGTGAAGCTCATAGTTATCCGTTTTCAGTTCATCCTGGAAGTACTAAGATGTATAGAGATCATCGGGAGTATTACTGGTGGGATGGAATGAAAAGAGATATTGTGGATTTTACTATGAAGTGTTTGACTTGTAAATAGGTTAAAGAAGAGCGGTAGCTACCAAAAGGGATGCTTTAGACTTTACCAGTACCAGATTGGAAATGAGAGAATATGTCCATGGACTTTGTTGTGGGATTTCCGAAGACACCTCGAGTTAATAATGCAATATGGGTTATTATTGATCACTTGACTAAATCTGCTCATTTACATGCTATACGAGATAATTTTTCCCTAGATCAACTTTGTCATTTGTATCTTAAAGAGATAGTCTGGTTACATGGAGTTCCCATCTCCATTGTATCTGATCGTGATCCGAGGTTTAATTCTAACTTTTGGAAAGGCCTTCAGAAGTCATTGGGTACTAAATTAAATTTTAGTACAGATTTTCATCCTCAATCTGATGGGAAGTCAGAACAAACAATTAAGACATTGGAGGATATGCTACATGCTTGTTTGATGGATTATCCGGGAAGTTGGGACCAACATCTTTCGTTGGTTGAGTTTTCTTATAATAACAGTTTTCATTCCATTATACAGATGGCACCATTTGAGGCATTATATGGGAAGCAGTGTCGAATTCCAGATTTTTGGGATGAAGTGGGTGAATGGAAGTTGATGGGACCAGAATTGGTAGAAGAGTTTGAAGAAAAAGTTCAGCTGATACAGAAACACATGAGAACTGCTCAGAGCAGGCAGAAAAGTTATGCAGACAACAAGTGTAAGGATCTCTCTTTTGAGGTAGGTGATCATGTCTTCCTCAAAGTTTCACCATGGAAAAGTGTGATGTGATTTGGTAATAAAGAAAAGTCGAGTCCAAGGTTCATTGAACCATATGAAATTCTGGAGAGAGTTGGAACAGTTTCATACTGAGTGTATTTACCTCTGAGTTTATCTTAGGTACAAAATGTTTTTCATGTTTTATTGTTAAGGAAGTACATGCCAGATCCATCTCATGTTTTGAGTCTAAAGGTAGTTCAGCTGGAAGAGAATATATCTTATGAGGAACAAGCGGTCCAGATTCTTGACCATAGGGAGAAAGTGTTACGGAATAATGTGATTCATCAAGTAAAGGTTTTATGTAAAAACCACATGATTCAAGAGGCAATATGAGAATCTGAAAATGAAATGAGGGATAAATACCCCAACTTATTTGATAAGTAAATAAATTGCGGGGAAACAATTTTATAAAGGGGGGAAGGATGTAACAATCCAAGTAACTAAAGAATTCTGGGTTTTCATATCTAAGTCTATTTATAAATAAGATAGTGTTTTAGAGGCTTAAAATGAGAATAAATCCAATCTTAAGCATAGAATTCTCTAATACTTTTTAAAAGATTTTTTTACCGCCTTCTGATGGAAAAGCATTTTTAAATTAAACTTTTGACAATTATATAAGCTCTATTTATCAAATTAAACTTATTCATTAGTATTGGGAAATTGAAATTTACTTTGGATAAATTTTTGGTATTTTTCTGACAATGATCATTTTTTAATGAATAGTGAAAATACTGCATTTTATTTCAAAGATGCTTTTTCATCTAATTTAATTATATGGATAGATTATCTTTATAATTGGTTTTAAAGTGTAATTAGAATATATTTTTCCCATTTAATCCAATGGTGTTCATTATAATTAATTTCACTTTGGAATTGGGCATAAACAAGTGCCAAACATTTCATAGATATTGTTTAAAAAATCCCTCTATTTGTTTTGACAATGGGAATTATTTTTAAATTAATTATTGCAATTTCTGTGTTTTTAATTTGGTAAAATTTATTCCATATTTGTAATCAGAAGGTATAAATTATGTAATTAAGACTCTTTTGTTTTTGGACATTATGAATAGTACGACGGTAATTATCTTTAATTATCGTGACTAATTAGTAATCGGGTAGTTAAGGATAATAAAATAATATCATAAGAATAAAAAATGACCCCAAAATGTGTCCTAATTATACTGTTTGTGTCATGGCTGACCATGTGATGCCTTTTTCCAAACTTTGGGACCCCATGGAATCACTTTTGGGTGATAGTGACACTTTATCATTTTATTTTTAAAGAAAGGAGAATATCACAAAAGTATGTAACTCCTAAGTAAAACAATTTTAGTTTTGTCTGTGTAAATTCTCTCTTGGACTATAAGTATTCATTAGAAATATAAATATATTTCCTACATCATAGTATTTTTTATAATTTTTATACATTATATAAATTAATTTGTTTATGACAACATGATGATGCCGGGATTACCTCATTAATGAATGATTTAAATAACATTAAACGATGATTTAAACTCTAAGACTTATATTTGTCAAAAACCTATTTTATGAGTATATTTCGAACCCTTATCACCTTATCCTCAAAATATATCAATGTGGGCCCTTTAAAATCCGAAACTATTTTTAAAATAAAGTAGCATTTCTTGACTTTCCAAGAGTGCCCCTCCTCCCTCTTATAAAAGGCCCCCACCTATACCTCCTTACCCACACCCATCAAGCCATTTTTTCTGCCAAAATCAACTCATTTAATCTCTCCACATCCCTCTCTTCATCATGGAAGACTTAACTTAGGCAGGAAGCTCTTCAAGAAACCATTTTGGTTCAAACCTAGAGGAGTTACCCGATTTGAAGGTAAAGTCTTCTCTAATGTTCTTTTGTTTTATTTTTCTTCTCCAACCCCCTAAACTCTTTTTATTCAATTATTTAGTGAGAAAAACAGTATCTTCAATATACTATTATGTTGTTATAATATTTATTCAAGCTACACTTACACACACCTCTATCTAATGGTTAAAGAACATACTGTTTCTGTGGATGGAGAATTACTCCCTCACGAAACGATGATTGTTCAATATTCTTTTAACACCTTTAAAGGTGGCCATTAAGATGTAACTATATTTATATATGATATATATTATGTTTATGTTTTTCTTATTCTTCTATATTTTTTATTTATGGCATAACTTAGGGTTACCATTATGGGTAAACACGATATCTTCATTTTAGGAAGTGCGGACTACCGCCCCCTCAAAGTGATTTGATTCATTAATGCCATATGTGCAACAAATAAGGGATGGTGTTAATGATATTATATATAATATTATACTGTAATTATAATATACCTTTATATAATTATGATTTCACTCCTTTATGTAAGAAATATAAATGAAAGTAGCGTTCATGTGTACGCACGACTTACCGTCTCCATGAACGGTACATTTCATTTCTTACCTCTAAATGTTATGTAATATTATAAATGCATGTATATACTGAATATATATATGATATATATGATATCTACATCATGAATATAATTCTGGATATAATGGATATTTTACCACATGAACAACTTGTAATTATAAGGAGTTTATTTTTGACTCAAGTACCAATGATCGACAAAATGACCGTTATTAACTTAAATAATTACATAGTGTTCATAACATGGTAATAAGTGATATAAAAGGAATAATGAACTTGAAAAAGGTTCTTAAGCAAGTAGAAATTAACTCAAGTTTATTATTCAGGAGATTAAAGAATGATCGAGTCAAGTCGGATACGAGGTATGGGACTTCGTCTCAACCTCCTTTCATTGAGGCATATTTTGTTTTATACACAACTTTATTTTATACGGTGTATAAAACCATTTTACTTTTATTTCTATTCAAAAGGAATATTTTTATACGAAGCGTTTTACTAAATGACAAAAGGGAATGTTTGTTCCATACGTATGTGACGACAACGACTTCTCCGCCGCCGTGACCATTATTTGAGTTTCGGCTTCCTCTACAAGCCATAACTATTTTTAAATGAAAAATAAATACCATGTTTTACTTTTCTTTTATTTTGGTATTGAAAATGGTTTTTATAATGTTTTTATTATATCAATTTGTTTTATTGATATCTTGTGATTGAAATGTGGAAATGTTATGTTTCCTTTATGCATGTTTTATGTGATACGATTATGTTATGGTTCTTGGGCATTGTTTATGAAGACAGGTGGTTCCGTGATAAACTAAGGGCGGGTGAGCCTAATATAGCTTTCCAATGCATTGGGTATTGCGAAGGGGTTAAACGCTAAGGTTTCTCCGAAGAGATTTAGGGAATATACTGTGATGGGTATTCCAAATGTAACCATGAGGGTTACTCCCTACGTAAGAATGTTATGAATGCCTCAAGTTACCTTTATGTCTTATGATTTCTATGATTTATTAATGATTTGATGAGTTATGTTAAAGTTCTTATGTTTTATGTGTAAAGTATGATTTCATTAATTCTTATGTATACATGGACTAATGTTTTCATTTCGTACTTTCATATCCCTTACTGAGCTTTTTATGCTCATCCCATGTTTTTGAAATGTTTTTCACAGGTCAAGAGAAAGGTACATTATGTGTTGATAGTGTCGAGGAAGTTTCACGAAAGAATCCATGTTTTTTTAAATATGTATCCTTTGATGGGAAAAAGAATACTCTCTTTTATGTAACCACCTTGTTTAAATGTGGAATGTAATGAATGATATATGATCTAATTTTCTAAAACTCTAATCCTAAAATGATTCTCAATGTGTAATCTTGTAATAACTCAAGATTAAGTAATGTTTAAGGCTATGGCCTTATACGTTACCATGCCGAAATGTTTGTAAGGGTTTTCTCATCTCACTTTCATTTCTATGATATTTTCATTGTTCACCACTTATTTCATATATGTGTTATAATTGTACTGCCATTTGATATAAAATAACATGATTATCTTTATATTCATGTTATTCAACGATTCATTTTATGTTCATGACATTCTGTTCATATGATTCGACTGATTACATTGTTGTATGTTACTTTGTCTGAACTTCTATTTGGGTGTGACTAACTTTGTATGGTTCACCTAATAATCCTTATGTGGTGTACCTACTGACCATTTGAGATCAATTTTCAATTTAAATTATATTTATATTAAATATACATAATCTCATATCTTGTATATGATTTTTGTATAAACCATATACCATTTTACATACAGTGTTTATTTGGAATGTTATTTTAGATAAGGAAATATTAATGAATCTATATACTCTACTCTCTTTGGATATTAAAAAGGCACATTTCTCTTGTAATAAATCAATTTATAACGAATGACTTGGACATTCAGTGATTGGTGGGGCCTACTATAGCCCATCAATGAATCAGTATGTGTCATGAGACAAATAAGTTGGCGACAAACCCTTCGAGTTTGTTTTCAAAAAATCAGACGGGTTTCTACCCATAGAACTAAACAATTTTTACGGTATTATGGTTTCATGTGCTAGATACATGACTTCCAATTAATAAGCATTATCTTTATTCATTATGAGTTATTATTATTGTCACGTAGATAACTTATTTTAAAGTTAAATTACATTTAATTTCCATTCATTCTTTGTTTTGAGGGTTTCCCAAGCATTTATGGAGGAATGGGAGAGTTTTTATGAATTGGGCCAAACCGTGAGCTCAATTCCAGATTTAAAAATAAATTTTTATTCCTTTATAAGTTCTTCATTTTTCAAAATTTTTCGTCCATTACAATTCATAATTGTCTTCCCCTGACATATTAACACCACCATATTTATTTGGACCATTTATAAATCCATAATCATGGTGGATATGGGTTTTTATTTAAGGAATTGGGCCTGCCCGAAGGCCCATTTTCTGCATTAAAAATAAATTTTAATTCTTTAATATCTCCTTCAATATTTGCGTTTCTTCGGTGATTCCAACTCTCACCCGAGACCACTTACCTAAGTCGCGCCCCCATGCACTCCTCCTACAATTTGGAGCTAGATAGAATCACGAAAAGTGTCGAAATGTCTCTGGATTTCAAAAATCGTTCAGATTTGGAGAGGTAAATTGATCCTTTCATAAATCCTTCTATTATTACTCCTTTTACCCCATTCCAATTCCTATATGACCTTCTCATTCTACTTAGAATATTCATTAAATTTTTATCTGTTTTTAAATTCAGATTCTGGTCGATTTTGGGTCGTTTTCTTCAGGATTGTTTTGGGTAAGTGATTCCTTCTTGGTTTCTTTCTTTTTCCTTAGGGTTTCCTCTCTCTTTCATTATGTTATAAAATTTACAGAAGTTAGGGTTTGATCCTAGGGTTCATTTGGTGTATTTGTGGTCAAATATTGTGATCTAGGTCTGAATTTATCTTCCTTGTGGTGCGGCAGTTGTGTAGTTGATGTTTCGAACCAAGTTTTAAGGGATGTGACACTTCCGGTAGGTGATTCAGTGTGTAATCATTTATAGATGAGTTATTTTTCTTGAATTACTTATTATGAATTTTCATAATATGCTGTGTGTGGTGCAAAAATTTTTTATGTTGGATTTGGTCAAGCATTTATTTTTGTAGTTTCATTTTAGCTTAAAATTTGGTGTTTTTCATGTGTAACCCTTTGGGTATTGTTTGGGATTGTTTTATAACATATGAATTTGGTTTAATAAATCTTTTTTGGGATGAAAATTCTGATTTGGTGGGGTATTGGTGTGCCACTAGGTCTTAAAGAGTTTTTTAAGGGTTTAAGGTGTAACACTTTATTGTACTTCATGAAAGTGATTTTGAAAACGTGTGTGTTTCATGTGGATCTTTTGTGCTATTGTTTGAGGTGTTTGTATAACACATGGGGGTTGTTTAATAAATGTTTTTGAGGCTTCCAATTATGTTTTAATTTTTATTGGTGTGATTTTGTCCTTGAAATATGGTTTTGAAATGGGTTTTATTTGAAAAGCTTTGGTACACTATTTAGAATTGTTTTATGAAAGTTTTGAGTGGTTTAATGATTTATGTAAGAGGTGAAACCATATTGGAATACTTTTTTGGATTGTTTATACTTTCAAATGAGCCATTTTAAATGTTAATAGTTCTGTTATGTGATGTTTAGAATATTTTTAGGGACTTTATAAAATTTTATTGGATGTGTTGAATTGTGAAAGTTATGCAAAAAGTATGTGGGATTTTTTGGTGTGAGTTTGATTTCAAAATGCATTTCAATAAAAAGAAGAATTTTTGACTTGTGTGATGTACATGGGTATGTTTGGTTAATTTTTGGGTATGTGTGAAAAATATATTTCTTGGCTTGTTGAACTTGTTTGATTACAAAGGGAAAACCCGGGTATCTAGGTGGGTGGACGTGTACTAGTATGCTAGTGAATCTGTGGGGTTTGTCCTCAGTTTTACTTAGAAAGATTGAAACTTACAACACTAAATAAACTATGATGATGATTATTGGGGAAAACTAGGTTATGGGTATGTTCCCTACTAGTGGCTCGTGCACGAGAACAGATATTGTGATGGTTACTCTCACCGAGATACGAGGTACCTGGGACCCAAAATGAGCTAGTGCCTAGGGGTTATTTTCTATTTCTTGTGCTCATTATTTACTTTGTACTTACCGATGACATACATTATAGTTGTCTAGAAAATTCAGTATTGTTTACATTATTTTTAAAAGTGTTGATTCTTAATGATAACCCACTTGAAAACTATTTTTTTTGTTTCATCTTTTAGAAATTGTAACTAGCATTTTATGTTTATGAAAACATGCAAGATTTTTGTGTTTGAATGTTTATCACATGGAATATCTTAGTGGTGGTATCCTACTGGGCATTGTCTCACACCCTACTTACACCCTTGGGTGTAAGTAGATTTGGTTATTTTGTTGTTTCAGGTTTGGATACAGTTTTTAGTTCCAGTGGTTCGAGTTTCTAGCATGTCCTTGGTGGTGAAGTTTTGTAGAGATGGATTGAAGGCGATGCCCCTTGCCATGAGGGTTCTTGGGCTGTTTAATTGTGATTTCATACCTTTTTTATAGTCTTGTTGAGTTGTTTTAAAAGATGTAATTCAGTTCTGAATTTTGTAAAAGATGGTTTTAGTTGAAAAATCCAGATTTGTTTTATTGAGTTTGTTTGTTGTTTAATGTTTATAAACATGTGTAAATCGTTCCCAAACATCATTTTATGATACCCGGGCACTTGCGCCCTCTCGTGGGGATCGGGAATGCCCTTCGGGCCTTGGAATGGGCCGGGTTTGGTTCCGGTATGATGGTGACCAGATCTGGTTCGTGACAATTATCCATGTGGTTTTCACTATGACAAAATCTATGGATCCGGTTTCATTCTCTGTTTATTAATGGAATTAGTTATTTATTTATCCACTATTCCATATTTATTATGTCAGATTGATTGTGATTCGCTTATAATTTTACTCATGCTTCCACTATTTATAACCCTTACGGAGTTTTTGATCTCACCCCTTTCATTGTTTACTTTTAACATGTGACAAAGAGGAGATCATTTATTGAGTTCTTGTGGATTCAGTTTTTAGTTTCGTTTTGTATTATATTTTGTAATCTTTTCTAATGTAATTTGAGTAACATCTATCTATCTAGTTTCTTAAAGACTACTAAACTGATCATTCCTTCATGATTTGTATTCCTTCCAACCATGCTAATATCCCAAGTAATGTACCGGCTCGATCCTAGAGGGGTCGGGGTGTTAGAATATTTATCTTTTATTATATAAATTAAAAATGAAAAGAATATTTTCCAAAACAAATATTTCAGTGAAATTTTAATTGAATTTTTCATTTATGATAACATTATATAATGTTACTCCTTATTTTTTAGGTATTTTTCCAATGATACCATCTTTATTGTTTCTATGTATGGTGTATGGTTATTATGATGAAATTGTTATTTAAAATGTTTTCTTTTCCATGGGTTAAGTTATGATGAGTGGTTTAATGAACTAGTGGAATAAATATGAAATGATTTATGATTATGTGATGGGTGGTCATATAATTATATTCCCCTCCAATGTATTGAGTAAATATTAATGTTCTATAAGATCAAACAGTACATAAAGGTTTATTCCAAACCTGAAAAAAGAGGGTAGATGCGATGTAAACCCATGAATTAAAAAAAGGTACATAAAATGTTGTCCATAGTCTTAAAGAGGGTACACATGAGGTTATACCAAGCCCAAAATAAGTATATGAGCATTTATCCCAATACTAACATATTATGAATCTCTTGGTTGGAATCAATGAGAAAATATTTCATTGATTATGACTATGCCACACTTAATGCAACTCTTTTATGACATGATCTTATGGAAATGTTATCCTCTCAAACATCATGTTCTTTGATCCATTTTTGAATCATATCTTATAGACAATCAAATTTTTTTTTTCATGATTTAAGATTTAAATTTATGATACATAGGGTATGATTTTTTAAATCTTTAAATTATGCCCAACACCCTTATTCTCATGTTTTTATTAAGTTATAATTGATATCTCCCTTGTTTACCCTTACTGAGAATCTAATCTCACCCTTTATTTTATTTCCTTTTACTAGGTTATGAAGAATAGTTTTATGTATGTTATCTCTAAGAAGGATTCTAGTTATGAAAAATTTAGTGTTAGATTATGTAGATCTCTTATGAACTAGTTTTTTATGTATTATGTTTCTAAAGACACAAAACCTTAATAGTTATATCATGGAATGTAATGTCGTTTAATGAATATTCATCAAATTAGATGTAATATTTATTAATGAAAAGTATTTGTATCTATATATAAGCCTTATATACTGGATAATATAGCCACCATCATACATGACCATAGAAATAGGCCTCTCGGTTAAACCTTATACCCATGGTCATCCATAACCATGACTATAATCCTTTACATTAGAATCAAAATTTTGATTTCTACATGGATATTAATTGAATATGTTTATAATATATCTATATATATATATATATGTGTGTGAGTGAGTGTGTGTGTGTGTGTGTCTAGATATATATATATATATATCAATAAAAAATTTGGTTAGGTGAGTGGGAGGGTATATTAAATTATTTTGCATGAGACCAGTGTTTAATACCCAATGAATGCATTTTGTTGAAATAAACCTATAACTAAGATCATAAGTATTTTTCATATAGGTCTCCCTTATAGACTATGCTATAGACATGAGCTAAATTATCATGGATATAACTCCTTTATGTACGGGGTTCCAAATTAAGCTAACTGTAACCACGATCTATAGCCTTGATCAAAGACTGCAACCATATCTGAAAACAATATCCATGGATTTAAAAGACTAGAAAACCATATAAATGGATATATGTGTTTTTATATTAGTTTAAAGGAGTTTTATATTCTATCTCAACTCACTCATCATTAAAAAACATAGTGGAATGTTGTTATAGATAGGTGAAACCACACCCTATTAGACAAAGTTAGTTTTATGATGATTCATGTTGATATTATGTAATCATTTTAGGGATATGCCTTATAGATTGTGAAATTTTACTAAAACATCTTCAAACTAATGTGGAAACTAGGATTCCAATTAATTTTTTAAGTGAAAAGCTTCTATTATTATGACATACTCATGTATGGGTTTTTGAGGAATTTGTTAAGGCCACTTATGAAAACCAACTAGCACTCAGAAGAAAAAAAGTGTATCTTTGTAGGATTTCCCAATAAAATAATGGGAAATTATATATAAACCTTTTAATTAAAGAATGTTGTAGTGGTAAGACAAGAACTTTTCATTTTGAATCCAAATGAGATAATGGGATTAATATTTATTTCGATGAAGTTGACACTCAAAATAAAAAAGAGCCTGCATATGAAAAAAATTCCAAAATATGCAATGGATGAGGTTATTTTAGAGAAAAAAGTACCGCATTGGAGCACCATAGATGTTAGAGAACTAGAGAGATATGGATTTCTAGTCACTAAGGATGGTGATTCAATATTGATGGAAACAATATACAACTTTCTTATAATGATAAAGTAAGCAACTCAAAAGTTTAAAAATGGATAGAAGCTATAAATTATAAGATAGATTCCATATATCAAAACCATGTTTGGGTTCTGGTTTATCCTCTAGTAGATGTAAATTCTTCTGGGTAAAAATGTTTATTCAAGAATAAACTAGAAATAGAATGTTACTCTAGTACTATTATAGCCCAACTAGTGGCTAACATGATTATGAAATATAAATGTATAAACTATGAAAAAACATTTTCACAAGTTTATATGATAAAATCCATTTGAATTATACTTTCCATAACAACTTACTATGATTATGATATTTGGTAGATGTATATCAAGATAAATTTCCTTAAATGGAAATTTATGTAACATGTCTATATGACATTACAAAAAGGTGTTTTGACTCCAAAATATGATAATAATGTATTAAAGTTTTATAAATACATTTATGAATTGAAGAAAGAATATAAATAATGGAACATTTTATTTGATGAATCCATAAGTAAATTTAGATTTAATAAGAAAAAAACGTTATCCCTATTTCTATAAAGGGATGAATGGGATTGGATTCGTATTCCTAGTAGTAAATGTGGATGATATATTACTCATTGTAAATGATGTTCTTATCTTATAGTTAGTTAAGGAAGGGTTGGATAATTTCTTCTCTATAGATCATGGTCATTAATTATTTGTAACATCCCTCCCCTCCTCATTAGTTTAATAAGAGGTGGTAGTGTTAGTAGGCCTAGGTGACATCCCTAAGATACCAAATGGGAGAAATAAATTCCAAGGGATTTGGAATATATTAGATAACTATATCCCCTTTAAATTTAAAACAAGCTATTAATACTAAAAAATAAACATCCAATCCTCATATATGATGCATGATCAAAAAATAAAACCAAAGATAAAACCAATAGTAGAAAAATTTCAAAAGAAAATGTAATTATTCAAGTAAAAATAGAAACTAATAAGAAAAACTAATGAAACAAAAGATGACTAAACCCCAAGACACCAATGTGGAAACCTGACTAGAAAAACTTGATGAAAATCTGAGATCTAACTCCACCTACCAAATCCAAAGTATCAAGGTGAAGTACTAGATAAGTATTACACCCAAAACGTTATTATATCTGTTTAAATGATATCTATATTCACAGCAATGTTCCAAATAAGGGGGTGAGTATAAACTCAGTTGGATCTCACCAAAGACTTCCCATCACATGCCATTCGGATAAGAACCCGTTAGTGTAATTTATATAATTTTTTTAAGAAATTAAAATATATTATATCAAAACCATAAAATAATTACATCCAAACAAATAAAGAAAATACTTAAACCATTTATTATTATTTCTAATTCCCATTAATTTGTTTCTATACACACACACAAACACACACACACAAACACATTCTTTGTGATAGTTCCACACTCATGATTTGTTCCTCATCAATCTACCAAGTCACCACTCAGGGGAAAATCTACTTGTGAACCAATGGAACATATCCCATAGTCTAGGTCACATTCCAGTACCCCAATTGTACACACCTCGTCCATATGGGCTTGTTGAAAGAAATTAACTCGTACCAAGCATATATTCCAAATTCAATTACAAATAATTTCACACAAAAATCATTATTTCTTTAAAATATTTTATAATGACCCAACCCTTGAATCCTGGAGCTGCTGCATTATTTATTACATTATAATGTTTGAATGGAAAGAAACCCTGAAGGACCTATTAGTTTTGTAATTTTCAAAAACTAGATTACATACATTAACCTTATATTAAAATCTAAAAACAAAAATAAAACAGATGAAATAACTTGAAAACATCATTATACACTTAGCTTAACCATAAATATCAGTAATAATACACATATTAGTATCCTAGGAAAAATAAAACATAAGAAAGAGGTGATATTAGTTGCCTAGTAAGTGTAAGCGTATAACAAAAAATGTCATAAATAAGCATAAACATTATAGAAAAGTGAATAACTGATACAAAATACATTTAAACATATTATTTTGAAAAATATAGAAAGAATAGATAATACCATACACAGTTTTCACCTAAGCAGTAAAACAAAATCATGTATATTCTATTAGTCTAATAATAAAATAAAATATCAATAACTGATCTCATAATTAGGGAAAGAATAATGAGATACATATAAATCATACCATCTAGTCTTTAACCAAGAACCCATATAATAATGTGTAAAGACCTAGTCTAGTTTGTCTCATGATACCTACTGATGCATTGATGGGATATATAGGGCCACACCCAACACTTACTAAGTCCAATGAATTCCACATAAGAAAAGGGTGAATCATATCCCATATAATAATTCATATAAAAACTAGTACAAAAATGTTACTACATTAATCATAAGACCATAATAGTATCAAAATAGAATATCCACAATCAAACATATCATAATCCATTCAATGAAATATGGTAAATGGTATTATAATATATATACCTTAATCAATCATAATATCCAACATATAATGTTGACATATATGAAAATACTCTAATAAAATCATTAAAAATTTCATTTGAAAATCACCATTTATTTCTTTGAAATCAATTATTCAAAAACTACTCATTTATAAAAGAATACATTTAAAAAATATATATTTTGGAATGAAATTTTACCATACCAATTTGAAACATTTGAGGGAAATTATAAAATCTACATTTTAATTTATTCATTTCCTTATAAATAAATCCATAAAATCCATTTTGAAAACATGAACATTAATGAGAAAGGTTTAGAAGAATAAATCTTAAAAAAATTTAAAATGATGTTGTAATTAAATATTACATAAAATAAAACCTTAAAAATAATCCTTTTAAAATATTTTTAAGAAACAAGCATATGGATGATAAATATTTCTTAGTAAATACTTATGTTTAAAAAATCTCAGATAATAATGGGTTGTGGAATGAACCCTTACCTTTGGTCTGATTCCCTCACTATGTTAACAAAAATTCTATATAGTGTTTTATAAAATATTATGATCTCTAACTAGAATCATAATAATATTTATGATATCATATGTTATCCATTTATGACTTTATATTACCCTTTAATTAACAATTATATGTTAAAGCCATGTTTTGGGTAATAACAGCTCTGTTTATCATACGTGTTTTGACTCTTTATTCATGATCCAATTACTTAGTTCACGATTTACATACTTCCATAATGTAAAACCTGAGTTATATTTCATATGTATTAATTATATAATTATATAATTATATGATATATATATATATATGAAAGGGAATACACTATTCATGTAGATGTTAGGTTGTATGTATGCATGAACGCTGTTTCTATTTTCATATCATATTGAGGGGAAGAAAGTAAATGAAATATATATATATATATATATATATATATATATTATTCCAGTAGAATTATTATTTCTTATATTTCATATTTACTCATTATATAAATTTTTATAATCATTCTTGAATGGTTACCATGGAAGATGAATCCTATCGCATCGTGGAGGCGATAGGCCGTACGTACACACGAGCGATAATATCATATATTTATTGGATAAAGGGTGAGAAATTGGATATTATATTAATTAAAAATAATATATGACATGTTATATTTATTATTTATATCCATTATATCTATAATCATACACATTCATATAAATTAGTGATGAAAACAAATTACACCACAATGTGGAGACGGCAATCCATACAAACAAACACATGGTGATATTTTTTTTCATATGATGGATAAAATAAGTATTACAGTTATACCATAATCATAACAATATATCAGAATATATATCATATTAGAGTTACAACTTTATCATGGAATTTTTTTTGGAAGAGTATGTATAAGAAGAAATGATTTTGAAGGAGTCGGTAAAGATGATTACGTCTTCTTTATAAAACCTCATTTTGATATCTTCTTAGGGACACTAGGGTTGTTATTGTTTGAAGACCACCACCTCGAGGATGTGTCTAGAGAATTTTATAAGGTAAATGAGTTGGGGTTTTTCAAGAATAGGGATTAATTTTTTGTTAGTAATTGAGGGAGGAGGTTCCATTTTATAATTGAGGTGGGGGACACTTTTGGAAATCCTCAAAATATTAAAATATAATAAGACTATTCAAGATCCAAATACTAATAAATAGACTATAAATGGAAGTTAAAAGACATTTTATACCATATTATATCCTCTAATGATTATTTATCATTTTTGTATATTTTTAAATTATTTAATAATAAATTAAGTCAATATGATAACATTACTGTAAAATTTAATACTATTCATTTAATTTGACATTAAATATCACAAGAAAAAGTAAGAAATAAAATATGATGATTTAAAAAATATATAATATACATTATAAATCTATAAAAGTAGTTATGCACATTAACTCATCAAAATATTTCAAAATTAATATTTTTAATATAATTTTTTGGTTAATTAAATAAATATTGTTTTAGGAGTGAATAAGAATTTAAGATATGTTTATAATTTACATAAAATAAAAATAGTATTATATAATGAAATTAATTTCATTATGATAAAAATGGACTTTTATATTCACTCATATCTTGATTTGGTCTCCATGTGGACACATAAAAGTTATTAAAAACAAAGAGAGTGATATTTTTATCTATCTTTGATTTAAAGAATATATTATTTATTTTTAGGGACAAGTGTCCATTAAACAACTCAAAATTAATAATAATGTGATAAGGGTAGAATCTTATTCATACAATACATTTTTATGATGTTATCTTTTTAATCCTTATATTTTTGTTTTAATCCTTATTTAACCCCTCTAACTATTATTGTGATATCATATAGTTTATAAATTATGGGTTAATATAATTTCAATAAAATTCTGAAATATAACTAATTGAGTAATTGATGAAATTTTTATACTCATTACAATTACTTGGATGAATTTTAGTTTTTTTCATATTTTTTTCTTTTAATAAAATATTATTTATTTTAAAATATCTTAATGCCAATTTTGACATGATTTATTATTTTATCTTTTTAAAAAATCCAACCAACAAGATAAATTCTATACAAGAATTATAAAACATTAATAATACGTCCAATTCATTAACAGAAATTATGCATGAAATTAAATCACTCAAATTATATTTATATTAATATTTTTAATATTATTTACTTAATTCATCTATTATTTAAGCAATTACTGAATCATCATTGTGGCACCATTTATGTTTATTATTTTATCATTATCAATTATAAATAAATTATAATGATTTGAATTTAATTTTTTATTTTTAAATGAATATTTATATTTATATTTTTCTTTTTTATAACCCTATAATAAAATTGGTTTTGTTATTAAAAATGTGAGTATGACATTTTTAATATTTCTTGAAATAAATTATTATAAATGTAATATTTTTACCCAAGTTTCCTAAAATATTTTAATTTATTTCTAAGGTTTCTTTTGGTCAAAACCCACTAATCCATTTAAATTAAGTCAAGCATTAAGGTATCTTTACAATATTATAATATTATTTTCACCTTTAATTACTTAATTTACCCTTAAACGTGGTAAATAAAATAATAAATTTACTATTAAATAAAACTAATTTGATCTTATTAGAATAATGAATTAATACATATTACAACCATGTATATCCATTTTTTGAAATTCAATTCATAGAAGTGGAAAAATTAAGTTCAGCGCTAATCCCATAGACGTGGCGAAAAAGCGAGTTAAAGAAAAAATGTTCAAAAGCTATATATGTTTTTATATCCAATTTTCAATATAAAAAGATTCAAATGACCTAAATTGGGTTAATATATATATATATATATAATTGATCTATTGTGACTATAAAAACAAATTTAAAATTTAATTTAACATTAATAATTATTTAAATAAAATGACATTTTCTAAATACAATGTATTATTTTCCCATATTTATCATAAAATGAAACATCCAATAACAATACAAAAAAATCACCATAAGTTAATTTTGATATTAAAAATTTAAATAAGAAGTTTATTTTTCACAATAAAATATATAAAATTTCAAATTTTTTATTTAATATAGAATCGTCAATATGATGCATTAAAACTTGATCTTGGTGTAACAGAATCTCACTCAGTGTTGTGTATAGAATAATATTAAATTTGTGTATAAATAATGGTAAAAAATATAATTTTTTTCTAAAAGGAAAATATTTTAATTTTTTAAGGAATTAGACATTTCATAAAACAATTTGTTTTATTCAAGACCATACCATAATTTTGAAAAAATCATTTTAAAATTATAATCAAAGGGGTTTTTTGAAATCCATCGAATTTCAAAAAATTTCCAAATTAATAACCAAAATTGATTTTCATAAAGAATCACACAATGATTTCACAAAAAAATTCAAGTAAATAATTAAATGAAAAATATTCCTTCAATTCATAGAAAAATGAAGATGATATAGAATCAAAAATCTCTCATCGGTTGGTGAAAATAAACAATAATACTATGATCTTCATGATCTGAACATGAAACTTAAATTCTTGAATAGATTCAAAGATATATAATCAATATTACCATAAAAAATATATCTATCCCTAAAAGAAAATATATATGGTTCCATGATAAAGGAGAAGAGTATATCGTAGAATAATGGGAGAGAGTTAACACTTTTCGATAAATCTAGATCTGCAACATGATTTTATTTGATAAAAAATTTCTTTAAATTAGAAGTAATGGCGTAAGGAGCCTTAGGAACAAATGGAATTCGAGATCCTAGAATATTAGGAAACTAATGAGGGTGTCAATTCTTATTTCATATTAAAAAAAAATTGGGTCATTAACTATGCATTGATTGGTTATGTGACACATTTTGTAAAACTACGCACCAACCATGTAGTTCTACTACCTCAAGTCAACCCCACACATGGTTGGATCACACAATTAGAAAAACCATTCACCAAGCATGCCTTTATCGATTTTCAATTTTCATTTATTTACATGGGCACTCATATAGTTTTTCCAAATCATTCACCAACTGCGTACCTACCTAGTGACTCCCATAAAAATTTTCACGATTTTTTGGGGATATTTCATGGTTTTTACTAACCGTACTAAAACCATACACCCCAAAAAAGCTCCCAAAACACTATAAAAAATCATAGAAACATACAAAAAATAACCATAGTATTATATAATATCATAGTAAATAACATATTGGTAACATACATGAAACCATAGGTGAAATATTCTCTCCACAATTAGAATTTCCATCCCCAGAATTAGATAACCAATTTTTTCCTGGAAGAGTTCCTACCACTCTTCAGAAATCTAACCGTGCTTCCATAAAACCGATACTAAAATGATGGTTTTCCCATGAATGATATTCTCTTTTATATCCAAAATCTATAAAAACAGATGAATAAACATAGAATTAGATTCAATATTAGCATGGTCTTACCAAATCACATGTTTAGCGTCTGGTTGTTATATTTTAAATTTAGATACATGAAACACATTATGCATTGAACCGAACCTTTTAGGTAAAGGAAATTGATAAGACACAATACCCACACATTCAATTATACAAAATGACCAATTTTCAATGGAGAAAACATTCATTTACTTCCAAAATGACGACGCACTAGCCATAAAGAGATTCACAAGAAAACATAATTAGTAAACTCAAATGATAATGGTCATAAATTCTTATTTTCCTATTATTTTTTACGAATCTGAGTCCTAACCATTAACATTAAAATCATCTAAATCTTATCCATTTTTTCTTACACAAGGATAGGTCTGATAATTTAATCATCACTTGTTTTCACCAAAAAAAGTGGAGAACCACCAGAACGACCAAATAATGATTGAAAAAGAAACATATGTATCATGAATTGATAAATTTCATTTTAATAGAACTCCAATTATGGATTATTCTTATCCCATGATCCATCTAAATCAATTACACTCATCCTAATCATGTCCTATAATGTTTGGATTGTAATTTTGTATTTTCCTTCTATTTGAGGTTGATAAGCTGTGCTCAAAATCTACTGGGTTCCAAGGGATTGTAGTAAGGACTTACAAAAATGATATTTAATCATGGGATATTAGTATTACACAATCAATTCTGGAATTATTTTCTTCTTTACTACTTCCTAAATGTAGATTTTTGAAATTCCATCTAAAATATTGGTTTTAATAATTGGGATGAATTGATCCAAATTTGTTTGCTGATCCACAATAACCCATATGGAACTGTGCTTCCTAACCATTAATGGTTGAAAAATCACAAAATTAATGGTTGCCTGCTCTAATTTCCAAATGGGTGTATGTAAAGATTTTAATATACCAACTGGTCATCGATGCTCTGACTAAACCTAATGACATGCGTTGAATATATAACCAAGATCTAGCACTCTAATTTGAATTCAATCCCACTAAAAATATTCTCTCAACACTTGATAAATCTTATCTGGGATTAGAGGAATAAACCTTATTAAATAGTGGTAAGAATTAAGAAGCTTCTCCTGATTGGTCGGATGAATTACGATCGAATCTCCAATCAATATTGTTAATCCCCATTCTAGCTTCTATCCCTCAATTTTCTGACTACCACTAAGTTTCATGATTATGGTAACACAGTTAAGATCATATATATAATCCCCTATCACATGAGCCACCAAATTAGGAACAAAAAACAATAAATAAACCTATAATATCCCCTTGCTCAACACACTGCAGATGCAAATCTGCTATGAATAACTCTAACTTCCACTGATACAATACTTCTTTATCAAACTTATTATATGATTTACAAATTTTTTTAGTCAGTTCTTATCATTTTTTCATAGTCTTCATACTCTTTATGCTATGACATGATCTCTATATGTGAGAAAAAACCCTAACCCAGATCTCAATGCATCACAATAGACTATATATGCTTATCCTAATTCTGAAAAAATTAGGATTGGAACTCATGTAAAGGGAACCTTATGCTATTGAAAGGATTTCTAGAATTCATTATTCCATTGTAAAGGGATGAAATTCCTTTCAAAAGATGCTATTGGTGAAAAAATATGTCAAAACTTCGAAAAAATATTTGGTAGAATCCTTACAAGATAAGAAAAATACGTATATAGAAGGAATTATTTAATGGTTTCTAAGAGATAATAACATCAATATTTTTTATGATATATATAAAAACCATTTTAAAAAAATAAAATGGCCAAGAAAACATACTTCCTTGATCCTGAAATCAAATTTTTTCAGATTTACACAAAGGTGATGCTCCCACATGATTCCCAACACTATCATCATGTGTTGTTCATGATCAACCTTAGTCCGCGAATACACCAAAATATCATCAAAAAAACCACCAAAAATTAATCAAGAAACATATGAAATATTCAATTTATCATTACCATAAACATTGTTAGTACATTCATAAGGACAAAAAGAATAATTGCATAGTCAGAATTTCCATATCTTCTCCGGAAGGCTGTATTTGGAATGCCCTACTTCTGATATGATAGTAATTGATATCCTAAACATAAGTCAATTTTAGATAACCACTGGGATCTCGTCAATTGATCAAATAGATTATCAATTCTTTGAGGAGGATACAAATTATTTTTCATAACTTGGTTAAGCTTATGATAATCTATATAGATTAAAAGAGTTACATCTACCTTCATTACAAAAATAACCAATACTACCAAACAGAGAGTGCTCAGTTGGATGAACCCTTTTTTCTTAGCTATTAAATTTCTTTTTTAGTTCTCAGAATTAAATTGGTTAAATATAATCAGAAGAAAGATAAATATTATTGTTCCCTATTAGGTGATCAATCGTAAGCTCAACTTCTATTTTGGGTGGAAATATAGAGAATTTTTAGGAAAAAACATCATGAAATTGGTCAATAATGTTTGGAAAACCACTATTTCTGATCCAATCATCAAATTCCAATCTAAACACAACTAAATGATAAGATATGTTCCCAAACACTAGTTCCAAAGGACATTATCATGTTGAATTCTTATCCTAATATCCTCTAATGTTATTCTCAATTCAATCCATAGATGTGAAACTCTAATTTTAGTCATAACAGTCGATGTGGGACTTGAATCATGTCATCCAATCCATACAAAAAATCAAGAAATATATTTTCATCCCAAGGATAGATAAATCACAAATACATTTTGATCCTATAATAGTTATATGACAAACTTTACAAATAATGTCTTAACACTCTCGTTCTCTAAGAGGATTCTGATGTTTCAAAACATAAGGTATCACATCAACATGAAAACCTACACAGTCCACAACATAAAAATGATAAATGGGTGGGATGAATCGGTATCAAACAAAACATTCATAAGGGTGGAATTAAAAAGAATAGTACCTCACACCTTTTAAGGACCAGATTGATCATCCATGATAATTTTGTCTTTATTTCCCAATTGACAATTCCTTTGACAAGGAGTCTTGGTGTTCCTAGAATCAGTTTGATTTCCTTGGTTCTAGGAACATGATTTATTTTGGAGTGATCATACCATTGAAATATAATATATATGATAGGCATGAGATTTATTTCCATCACCAAGATTTGGAGTTCTACGACAATAAAAATGGAGATATCCCATATTGTAATAGTTGTGATATTCTCTAGGCAGCATCATAATATCTCACTTGATATGCTTCAAAGAACTACATTGTAAAGTTCACTTCTCACTCTTAAGGTGAGGAGGGAGGATGAATAATTTTGTTGTCTGATTCTGAGTTATACAACCAATTTGGTCGTAGGCATATCTCTTCTTCTTATTATAATTATTAGACTTACCACATGTTCCCATGGAGATAAAAATTATCCATCCCGCTTTATTTCTAGATATATCAATTTATATTTAGTTTATCTGTATACCATCTCTTTATAGTCCTTAATACTGAGAAAAAAATCAATGAGTACATTTACAATTATTTCCCTTACTCAAAAATGTATCCCTTCAAGGACACACTTGAAACAACTTTTAGTCAAAATAAAACTAATTTCATAAAAATAGCAACATATTTTGTCACCCAGTGATTCTATTGATTTAATATAAGAAAATTTTTCATTGTTTAAATTATGAATGTGCAAGGATATATTTTTTTTGTTAAATTTTTTTCCAAAATTCTCACATGTAATTCCATGTTCAGCTTTAGACTGAAATGATAAATCCCACCATTTTCAAGATAGATCATCAAACACATATATTTAAAAATTTACTTTTGTATCCTATGGTTTACCAAGAATAATTAAAACTCTATTCATTATATTTTGACACACTTCCAGTTTTATAGAATTAGAATACCCTAAAAAAATAGGTGGATTCTATTTTTAAACTGTACGGAATAATCCACATGCCTTGGTTCATCATTTAGATTTACTTTTTTAATGGCCTAGAAATCTTGTAAAATACTATATACTAGTTTCTGGTTCACCTTTTTATTAGGTGAAACCTAATTCTCTACTTTTGTTTTATTCATATGATGTGTAATCAGTTCAATTGTCTATAAACATAAAAAATCCATTTATTTTCACTCTCTAGAAATTGAAGTCATATAAATTCCATATTACCATAAAAAAAATAACATTACCGTTATTTTCAAAACCAAACCATTGTAAACATTTTCATAATATTTTTTATATAAATCTTAAAACCAAATATTATAAATGTAGTCCTAGTGGGTATTATTACTACCATTGAATTATATGAGATATTCATTGACTAAACCCATGAAAATGAGTAGAAAAATAACATATAAGTGTGTAAAAAAAATTTGTACCCAAACACCCTGGTAACTTAAATTTCATCATTAAAAGGATAGATTCATCTTTTTAAGCTGTAAATTTCAAGTTATAAAATATCTATTTTCGTTCTACCTATTTAGAAAGGCATATAGAACAACCTAGATTGATACCATTTCCTACTCAAGGATCGGACAAAAATGATACCATTTACAACTCAAGGACATAAAAATGATACCATTTGTAAAATCCCACCCCACCACATTGGCATGACAAGAGTTGGTGGTGTTACTATCCCTAGGTGACATATTTAAGACACCAAAATCTAGAAATAAATTCCAATATATTAGGAGATTATTAGGGGATGATTTTACCTTTAAATATTAAAAAACCTATTAATCCTAAATAATAAAAATCCTATCCTCATATATAATGGATGAGTAAAAAAACTAACATATGATATATCCCAAATTAGAAAACTATCAAAATATAAAATTTTTATTAGAGTGAAAATGAAAATAAAGAAAAAAACTAATGATGAAATAACTACGACAAGGCCTAAAGACACCCATGGGTAGTCATAAAAAGAAGACCCTAAATAGATCAATGCTTAAAATCCCCCTGATGAACTCAAATTATATAGATGAATCACTAAATAAGTATTAATCCTTCCCTTTTACTATATCCTAATAGATGATACCTATAAACACAACAAAGTTCCCAAGAAGGGGGGGGGGTGAAAAAAATAGTAGGATTTCCCCAAAGACTTCACATCACACAACACTAGGATAATAACTAGTTTACAAAATTTATTTAAAATAGTTCAGAATAAATTAAAAACAATTATATCAAAAACAAAAAAATCTTTTGAAGACAATAAACAAGTACGAAAAACATTTCTCATTATTTGGAATAATAATTACTTGGTTTCCACACACAAAACACAAATTTTTTCCAAGTTATAGTTTCATTTTCATGATAACTCCCTCATTAATCCATTGAGTCATTACTAGGTGGAAAATATCCTAGTACCCCAATGGAACAAACCTCATAGTCTAGGTCCCATCCCTGTTTACCAATGGCACATTCACCTTCTATAGGGTCATGTTGAAAGCCACGAACTCACACCAACAATGAATTCAAAAATCCATTCCAAATAATTTCACTTAAAAACTCAATATTTCTTGAATTTTTTTTAAAACTACTTGTTTGAATAAAAAACATACAATAATTTTAAAAACATAATTTTAAAATAAAAATCAAATGGGGTTTTTGAAATACATCCAATTTCTAATAATTTCCAAATCCATAACCAAAATGGATTTCCAAAATGTATCACACAATAATTTTACAACAATTCCAAGAAAATATTGTAATAAAAACTAATCCATTACGTTATAAAATGGTGAATATGATAGAGAATCCACCTACCCTTATACATTTTGAATAAACGAAGAACGACTATAATGTTTTCTAGATTTGACATTGAATCTTCTCCCATTCAACAGATTTAATCATATCTTATCAATATTCCCATAAAGTAAAATATTTATATATCCCTACCAAACTAGATATTTGGTTCTTGGAGTTATAAAAATAGTGTATCTAATAAGAATGGTAAATAATGATGTCTTACCTACGGCTCTGGTTCTCCAAACGCTTTAATTGGAAAAAATTATATTTGGGTAAAAAAATCACCAAAGGAACCTTACAATAAAAGAGAATTAAGGATCCTAAAAGAATTGGTGAATAATGATGGTTTTGGTTCTTAATTAATATTAAAACAAAAAAATATGGTGTATCAACCTAAAATCACATGGTTAGACCACATAGTTTGAAAAAAAACCTTACAATGCTACTGCCTCAAGACAAGCCATCGTACGGTTGTCTCACATAGTTAGAAAAACCATGCACCAATTATTATTTTCCAACTATTTCACTTTTCAAAGTTTCCCCTAGGTGTTCGTATAGTTTTCTGAAACCATGCAACTACCCTATGAGTCCCAAAAATGTTGCACAATTTCTTCGGGATTTTTCATGGTCTCTACAAACCATGCTTGATCCATGAACCTCCAAAATAGAATAATACATGGTAAGTACATTGACTAGATACTGAAGATATTTCATATGTAATAATGTAAGAAGGATTGGTTCTAGTGTATAATGATTTATATATCTCTAATAAAATATATTATTAAAAATAATATGGGAAAGATAAAATGTGTATAATACCTTACACTTATTTGATAGTTTCCATGTAACGACCCAATCTTTTTGAGTAGTATATTAACTTACTCTTAATGATTTAATAAGATGTTAATGGTTAATGCAGAAAGAGGAGTCGATGGCTTCATCCAGTAGACTCGAACCTTATGAATCCCACTTATCAGAGCTTGGGAAGGAGGTATCATCTGGGGGCTTCGCTTTGGACCAAGCCCAAGCCGAACTCCAGCGTGTCAAGCTTGAATGGAAACGCCTGCGGGAGAAGTTCAAGTTAGTAGAGATTACTACTAGGGCAATGTTATCTGAGCCTCCCTCAGATTCTCTCACCATAGCACACCTTACACTTAGGTCATATGCCGGTGTTATAAGGGGTTATGTGATGAGACCCTAGCTTCTTTGTGTAATCCTTTGGGATGAATAAATTGAGATTTCTTCCTTTAGTGATGTTTGTGAAATTTCAAATGTCCGGATAATTTTAGGATGTATTTTATTGATGAATTTTGATAAAGGGATATTTTAAAATATTTATGTAAACCCAAAATAATTAATGATGTGTAATGATTTTTGAAAAATAATCTTCTACAAAAGTGTTCAGTAAGGAATTTGGAGTCTAATAAGATCAAATTAATTTTTGATGAATAGTAAATTATGAATATTGATTTTACGCTTAGGATTAGTAATGTGACCAAATGGATTAGTAATTTCTCTCAAAGAAAGTTTTAATATAATTTAGACACCTAGATTAAGTAATGTGATTCAACAAAATGGGTAAATAACGGTTCCATAAATTATTAGTCAAGTATTTTTTTTGGGTGAATAGTGTTTTTTAATTAAAAATTTAATTAAAAATTATTAGAAAATTATGTTTATAAAAAGGTCTTTATTTTTGAACTCAGGGCATCGATATTATGTTATGGTAATTTTTGGGGATTTTTCTGAAAAAAATGAATTATTGATGAATAGTATTTTTATTTAAAAATTAAATTAAAAATATTTAGAAAATTATTTTTATAAAATGGAGTTCATAAAAATAATTAGAGCATCGATATTTGGTTAAGGTGAAATTTTGGGATTTTTCTAAGAAAGGTGAATTTTTCAGTGAATAGTAAAAATGCAGTTTTAGGGTTTCAGTATGTTTAACGACATCATAACTGTGTCATGATGATGTCATGAGATATTTTAAGGGTTGGCTGGCCAAGGGTGATGAATTATTGTTTTGGGGGCCCTATGTGGCCTAACTCCATGGTAAATTCCAAGGGAGAGCACATGGTTTTGAGAAAAGCACTTGTGAGGTGTCCCTTGGCCATTAATGCCTTGTCCCCTCACTTTACCTATAAATACCCACCCTTTCCTCCTTTATTTTTCACTCCCAACTCTCCCCCAACGAAGTTCTGGTCTCCTTACCTCCCAAGGTGTCCTCCCAAGGTGCCCCCAAGCCCTCAAGGTCCAAACCTTTGAGTTTTAAGAGTTACGTTTTAAGGTAAGGGATCTGACCTCTCTCTTTCTTTTCATGTAATCCCTTTTATGTCATTCCATTTATGATCCATGTTCTTATGTGAGAGGATTTTCTTTTATATTCCTCTTACTAACCTTTTCCTGTTTATATGATGAGAGATCCCCTCTTACTCTCATCATTTCGTTTTATGAAAGTTTAAGTGACACCGTTAGGTTGCCGAATTTTTAAGTGATTCTTTCACCCTTCTCATTTCTCAAGTTTGATTTTCATGTCAAGCCTTTCAAGTTACTTTTTATTATGTTGGGGTATGATCTCTATATCTATCATGCTGATCTCTTATGATCATATGATGAGAGACCCTATTTGATCTTGTCAAATCTTTTTTTGTTGAAGTTAAGTGATGTCGTTAGGCTGCCGAATTTTCATAAGAGAAATCTTATTTTTGTCTCACTTCCATGTTTTTCATTTCATATGGTATATCTTTCAAATTTCATTACCATGTTCTTAAATCCCTTATATTCTGTCCCCCTACTGTTTTATGGATCATTTATGAGTGGGTGACCCATGTCCCCTCTCTTTTCATTATTTTCTAAAACCTTGTAACATAGCCGTTATGCTGTAGAATTTTCGTCTCAAAATGCCTCTCTCTTTTCTCAAAATTATTTTATGTTATAAAGTGAATACTCAAAGCTCTTATTTCTACAAGGGTATTCACATATACCTCAAAATGTTCTATTTTAAATTCTGGTATTTACATACATGAGACCCGCTTTCCCTTTTTGTGGGTTTAAAGTGACATTAAGATCATGTCTTTAAAGCAGTTTTTAAAACGTTATGATTTTGAAATGAAACCAATTTATTTTGTGCTATATGGGTTCTTTATGAAATGTTTGATGATGATATATGTGAATCACATGATAATAAAGGCAAATTTAAGGGTGCACCCTGATAGCGATCCAATGCATTGGGTAATGATGTAACCACTAGAGATTACAATTTTCACGATACCTTGGTGAATAACCTTGGTAATTTTCAAATGACACCTTGGGGGTGGACCTTGGTGATATGTTCAAGATTGTCTATATTAAATGATGTATCCACATCTTCAAGTTATGAAAAATGTTATTTTTATTATGAAATTCCTCATGATTTCTTTCTCATGCCTTAAAGTTCTTTTGATGTCCTTATTGAAGTATATCATGTTCACATGTAAAATGTTCCTCTTGTTTCCCTTACTGGGCCTTCTTCTCACCCTTTCTTTTGATGTATGTCCCTAGGTTATGATATGCAGTAATGAACCTAGGATGAACTTAAGGAGAATCCTTTCAAGTGTTTAAGAAGAATGCTTTATGTTGTTTTCATGTATTATGTTCCTGGTTTCCAAGACACTAAACCTTAAAGATCCTCAGTATTGTGTAATGTAATGAAAGTTTATGTTATAAAAAGATGGGATACTATAGTTTGTATCAAAGGATGGTTTAGTTATTTGTGGAAATTAGGATATAAAAACATTAAGAAGAACCCTATAGAAATGTTTAAATATAGGAAAACTTCTTGGTATTTTGGTAAGTACTGAGTAAGTGGTTTATCAAACAAATACATCCCTGTCTGGATACGAGCAGGTAGAGGCGGCTCTGGCACAGATGTACATTGGGGTAAAACCCGAAAACACTGCTTTGAGCTGGACTCGAACAGGAACTGGTGCACAATAACGGGCCTTGCTGCACTTTTGGTTATGACAATCCTGGGGGATGTGTTTGGTTAATCACAAGCTTTTTATGAATCATTATAAAGGAATTATAGAGAAGTGTAATTGTCTAAACATTAAGTCTTAGTTAAAAGATTCATAAATGAAATAAGTTTCTCACTATGGTTTTATTCTTTTAGAAAATGGCGGGCAATAGGAGGAACCATGCCGATGGTTACCGCAATGCACCATGTGCTGACGGCCCTCTGATGGAAGCTGGAATGGAAACATTCATGCGAATGATGAACCAACTGACTCAAGTTATGAGTAATAACTTGAATCAAGCGGAGAGGCCGATCTCACCACGAAGGGAACAAATTTATGTTGAGTCCTTTATGTGTCAACGACCACCAACATTCAGTGGATCTACTGACCCATTGGTTGCAGAACAATGGATAAGCTCTATTGAAAAGATCTTTTCTGTACTTCATTGTTCGGAACAAGAAAATGTCACCCTTGCTGTTTACCGCCTAGAGGGAGAAGCTGATCAGTAGTGGTCACTGATCAAAAACATGAAGCCATGAGGAGAGATGGAAGCTATGGAGTGGGAAGAGTTTCGGAGAATATTCTTTAATAAGTATTTCCCTCGTTCGATGAGAATGAGAATGGAGAAATAATTTCTAGAGCTGAAGCAGAAGGAGAATGAATCAGTTGGAACCTACGAGATGAACTTCACAAGGCTTTCTCGTTATACCTCAAGCTTTGTCATGGACCCTAATGGGAAGGATGATAGATTTTTTAGCGGACTACGACCTCATCTGCGGAAGAATCTAGCCAACAGGGACTACGATAGAAATGAAGGAATAGTTCGAAGTGCTATGAAAGTTGAACTAGAGTTTGGGGAGACACAATGGTCTCACAAATCTAATGAGAAGAAGAGAACTCTAGAACCAAGCCTGGGAAGAAGTTTTGATCAGGAAATAGGTGGAAAGCATATGCAACATGCCACATGCAATAAATGTGGGAGGAAACATTAGGGGAACTGCTTGATCGGAAGTGGTAAGTGCTATAGGTGTGGAAAAGAAGGACATATTTCTCAGAATTGTCGTAGTGATGTGAAGCCTCAACTTCCCAACACTAACGACAGAGGAAAGATGGTTCTGGCCCTACCCGAAGTCACATGCTTCAAGTGTGGACAGCTTGGGCACTTTGCTAATCAATGTCCAAATCCGAGGGCAGTGGAGGGGAATCACCATCAACCTCAGCAGAGGACAAGGGAGCAAGGTCGTGCTTTCACTATCACAACAACTGAAGTTGAAGTTCCGAACGATGTGGTAGCAGGTACTCTTTTCGTCCTCTCAAAACTAGAAAGTACTTTATTTGATTCTGGTTCTACGCATTCCATTATTTCCTCCAAGTTTGCAAGGAATATAGAATCAATCCTCGAACTGCTAGAGGTAGAGTTGTCAGTTAAGACTCCAAGTGGGATTATCCTTGCATCAACAGTATTTAGAGACTCTAGTGTTTACTTTGGTGAGCACAATCTTATCGCAAATCTAGTAGTCATTCCCATGATGGAATTCGACATTATACTAGGTATGGACTGGCTCTCAAAGTATAATGCTAAGATCAAATGCAGAAGTAAGGAAATCTCAGTAGTCTTGAATTAACGACCTACAGTTATCTTCCAAGGAGATATATCCTGAACTGATCCCTATCTAAAAGCACCTCCTATAGCATTCTTTATGGAGTTAATAGGTGATGATGAAGAAGGAAAAGGGAGCATACAAATAGAAGATGTTCTGATTGTTTAGGAATACATGGATGTATTTCCTGAGGAGTTACCTGGACCTCCCCCAGAAAGAGAGGTAGATTTCTCCATTGAACTCGTACTTGGGTCTCAATCGATATCAAAGACTCCGTATAGAATGGAAAATGTGGAGCTAGAAGAGTTAAAGAAACAACTCCAAGACTTGTTGGAGAAGGGGTTTATCCGACCAAGTGTGTCTCCTTGGGGAGCACTAGTTCTCTTTGTGAAGAAGAAGGATGGATCAATGCAGCTATGCATTGATTATAGAGAACTGAATGGGATCACAGTGAAGAACATATATCCTCTTCCAAGAATTGATGATTTATTTGACCAACTTCGCGGGGCTCAATTCTTCTCTAAGATTGACCTTCGATCTGGTTATCATCAACTGAGGGTGAAGAAGGAAGATATTCCAAATACTGTCTTCCGATCATGATATGGGCATTATGAGTTTACTATTATGCCCTTCGTCTTGACTAATGCTCCTGCTATTTTCATGGATTTGATGAATAGAGTCATTAAGGACTACCTTGATAACTTGGTGGTAGTTTTTATTGATAATATTTTGATATATTCAAAAAGTTGTGAGGAGCATGAAGATCATCTGAGGGTTATTTTGAAAACTCTGTGGAAGGAGAGGATCTTTGGAAAGTTCAGCAAGTGTGAGTTTTGGTTACAACAAGTGGCTTTCTTGGGGCACATCGTAACCAATGAAGGAATCTCGGTTGACCCTGCAAAGACAATGGTTGTGGAGGAGTGGACTCAACCCACAACAGTAACAGAGATTCGTAGTTTCCTTGGTTTAGCGGGATATTATAGGAGGTTTGTGAAAAATCTTTTCACGGATTTCTAATCCACTAACCAAGTTGACTTGAAAAGGGGTTACGTTCATCTGGACAATGGAATGCGAGGAAAGTTTCCAAGAGCTGAAGAAGAGATTGGTTACTGCACCTATGTTAACACTACCCTCTATCGGAGAAGGATTCTTTATTTTTAGTGATGCATCTCTAAAAGGTCTTGGGTGCGTCCTCATTAAAAATGACAAGGTAATTGCTTATGCATCTCGACAGTTGAAAATTCATGAGCAGAATTATCCTACGCATGATCTAGAGCTAGAGGCAGTTGTTTTTGCTCTAAAGATATGGAGGCACTATCTTTATGGGGAGAAATGTGATATATACACTGACCACCAAAGTTTAAATTATATTTTCACGCAGAAAGAATTGAACATGATACAAAGGAGATGGTTGGAGCTTATTAAAGACTATGATTGTTCAATTCATTATCACCCTGGAAGAGAAAATAATGTCGCAGATGCGTTAAGCAGGAAAGATCATATTGTTCTGGAAACAATGAGGATCCTAGGAGATACCTTGATTAAAGATCTAGTAAAACTGGACATGGGAATTATAAGGAAAGATACATCATCAACCCTATCCCAAATGATTTCTCAACCTTCATTACTAGAGAAGATCAAGAAGGATCAAAAAGAAGATCCTTTTCTACAGGAGAAGTTTGAGGCTGTAAAGGATGGGAAGTTCCATGATTTCAATATTGATCAAGAAGGTGTATTGAAATTTCGTACAAGACTATGTGTTCCATCTATTCTGGAGATAAAGAAAGAACTGATGGATGAAGCTCAGAGCTCTACTTTCTCTATACATCCAGGAAGCACTAAGATGTATAGAGACCTTCGTGATCATTATTGGTGGGATAACATGAAGAGGGAGATTGCTGATTTCACTACAAGGTTCCTAGTGTGTCAGCAAGTAAAGGAAGAATGACAACTTCCCAAGGGGGTGTTACAACTGCTACCCATACGAGTATGGAAGTGGGATAATATCACCATGGACTTTGTAACTGGTCTCCTGAAAACGTCCAAAGGAAACAATACGATATGGGTTATTGTGGACCGTCTCACCAAGACATCCCATTTTATCTCTATTTGGGAAGATTTCTCTCTGGATCAACTTGCCAAGATATATGTAAAGGAAGTGGTAAGGCTACATGGGGTACCACTATCCATCGTGTCTGATCGTGATCCAATATTCACATCAAAATTCTGGATAAGTCTCCAGCATGCTCTAAATGCTGAATTGAATTTTAGTACGTCCAATCATCCTCAAACTGATGGCCAATCTGAAAGGACTATTCAGACACTCGAAGACATGCTGATATTATGCTCAATGGAATTTAAAGGTGGATGGGATCAACACCTCCCATTAGTTGAGTTCTCCTATAACAACAGCTTCCATACGAGTATTCAGATGGCACCCTCTGAAGCTCTGTATGGAAAGCGATGTAGAACTCTTACTTGTTGGGATGAAACTGGTAAGAGAAAGCTTCTTGGGCCTGATCTTGTGCAAGAGATTACAGAACAGGTTCATGCCATCCAACAACACATAAAGGATGCTCAGAGTCGGCAGAAGAGCTATGCTGACAATCGTCGAAGGGACTTAGAGTTTGGTATTGGCGACAAAGTCTTCCTTCGAATTTCTCCATGGAAGAGAGTCATGCGATTTGGGAAGAAAGGGAAGCTTAGCCCTAGGTACATTGGCCCCTATGAAATCCTTGATCGCATAGGAGCAGTGGCCTATCATCTTGCACTTCCACCGAACCTAGCTAAAGTTCATGATGTCTTCCATGTATCTCTCTTGAGGAAGTACATACCCAACCCTTCGCATGTACTGAACCCAGAGGTGGTACAACTGGAACATGACCTCTCTTATGAGGAGTAGCCAGTGGAGGTCTTGGACCGTAGAGACAAGGTCCTACGAAAAAAGACTACCCACCTTGTGAAAGTTTTGTGGAGGAATCATAAATATAAAGAAGCGACTTGGGAGTATGAGGAAACAATGAAGAAAAAGTACCCTCACCTTTTCGACTAGGCCTCAAGTATAAATTTCGGGGATGAAATTTCTTAAGGGGGGAATAATGTAACAACCCAATCTTTTTGAGTAGTATATTAACTTACTATTAATGGTTTAATAAGATGCTAATGGTTAATGCAGAAAGAGGAGTCGATGTCTTCATCTAGTAGACTCAAACCTTATGAAGCCCACTTATCAGAGCTTGGGAAGGAGGTAGCATTTGTGGGATTCGCTTTGGACCAAGCCCAAGCCGAACTCCAGCGTGTCAAGCTTGAACGGAAACGCCTGTGGGAGAAGTTCAAGTTAGTAGAGATTACTAATAGGGAAATTTTATCTGAGGCTCCCTCAGATTCTCTCACCATAGCACACCTTACACTTAGGTCATATGCCGGTGTTATAAGGGGTTATGTGATGAGACCCTAGCTTCTTTGTGTAGTCCTTTGGGATGAATAAATAGAGATTTATTTCTTTAGTGATGTTGGTGAAATTTCAAATGTCCGGATAATTTTAGGATGTATTTTATTGATGAATTTTGATAAAGGGATATTTTAAAATATTTATGTAAACACTAAATAATTAATGATGTGTAATGATTTTCAAAAAATGGTCTTCTACAAAAGTGTTCAGTAAGGAATTTGGAGTCTAATAAGATCAACTTAATTTTTGATGAATAGTAAATTATGAATAGTGATTTTACGCTTAGGATTAGTAATGTGACCAAATGGATTTGTAATTTCACTCAAAGAAAGTTTTAATATAATTTAGACACCTAGATTAAGTAATGTGATTCAACAAAATGGGTAAATAACGGTTTCATAAATTATTAGTCAAGTATTAGTGTTTTCGAGTGAATAGTGTTTTTAATTAAAAATTTAATTAAAAATAATTAGAAAATTATTTTTATAAAAAGGACTTTATTTTTGAACTCAGAGCATCGATATTATGTTATGGTAATTTTTGGGGATTTTTCTGAAAAAAATGAATTCATGATGAATAGTGTTTTTATTTAAAAATTAAATTAAAAATATTTAGAAAATTATTTTTATAAAATGGAGTTCATAAATGTAATTAGAGCATCTATATTTGATTAAGGTGATATTTTGGGATTTTTCTGAGAAGGATGAATTTTTCAGTGAATAGTAAAAATGCAGTTTTAGGGTTTCGGTATGTTTAACGACATCATAACTGTGTCATGATGATTTCATGAGATTATTTAAGGGTTGGACGGCCAAGGGTGATGAATTATTGTTTTGGGGGCCCCATGTGGCCTAACTCCATGGTAAATGCCAAGGGAGAGCACGTGGTTTTGAGAAAAGCACTTGTGAGGTGTCCTTTGGCCATTAATGCCTTGTCCCCTCACTTTCCCTATAAATACCCACCCTTTCCTCCTTTAGTTTTCACTCACAACTCTCCCCCAAATAAGTTCTGGTCTCTTTACCTCCCAAGGAGTCCTCCCAAGGTTCCCCCAAGCCCTCAAGGTCCAAACCTTTGAGTTTTAAGAGTTACGTTTTAAGGTAAGTGATCCGACCTCTCTCTTTCTTTTCATGTAATCCCTTTTATGTCATTCCTTTTATGCTCCATGTTCTTATGTGAGAGGATGTTCTATTAGATTCCACTTAATTCCCTTTTCATGTTTATATGATGAGAGATCCCCTCTTACTCTCATCATTTCATTTTATGAAAGTTTAAGTGACGCCGTTAGGCAGCCAAATTTTTAAGTGATTCTTTCACCTTTCTCATTTCTCAAGTTCAATTTTCATGTCAAGTCTTTCAATTTTCTTTTTATTATGTTGGGTTATGATCTCTATAACTATCATACTGATCTCTTATGATCATATGATGAGAGACCCTATTTGATCTTGTCAAATCGTTTTTTATTGAAGTTAAGTGACGCCGTTAGGCTGCCGATTTTTCATAAGAGAAATCTTATTTTTGTCTCACTTACATGTTTTTCATTTCATATGGTATATATTTCAAATTTCATTACCATGTTCTTAAATCCCTTATATTCTGTCCCCATACTGTTTTATGGATCATTTATGAGTGGGCGACCCATGTCCCCTCTCTTTTCATTGTTTTCTAAAACCTTGTAACATAGCTGTTATGTTGTAGAATTTTCGTCTCAAAATGCCTCTCTCTTTTCTCAAAATTATTTTATGTTATAAAGTGAATACTCAAAGCTCTTATTTATACAAGGGTATTCACATATACATCAAAATGTTCTATTTTAAATTCTGGGATTTACATACATGAGACCCGCTTTCCCTTTCCGTGGGTTTAAAGTGACATTAAGATCATGTCATTAAAGCAGTTTTTAAAACGTTATGATTATGAAATGAAACCCATTTATTTTGTTCTATATGTGTTCTTTATGAAATGTTTGATGATGATATATGTGGCTCACATGATAATAAAGGCAAATTTAAGGGTGCGCCCTGATAGCGCTCCAATGCATTGGGTAATGATGTAACCACTAGAGATTACAATTTTCACGATACCTTGGTGAATAACCTTGGTAATTTTCAAATGACACCTTGGGGATAGACCTTGGTGATATGTTCATGATTGTCTATGTTAAATTATGTAGCCACATCTTCAAGTTATGAAAAATTTTATTTTTATTATGAAATGCCTCATGATTTCTTTCTCATGCCTTAAAGTTCTTTTCATGTCCTTATTGAAGTATATCAAGTTCACATGTAAAATGTTCCTCTTGTTTCCCTTACTGGGCCTTCTTCTCACCCTTTCTTTTGATGTATGTCCCCAGGTTATGAGATGGAGTAATGAACCTAGGATGAACTTAAGGATAATCCTTTCAAGTGTTTAAGAAGAATGCTTTATGTTGTTTTCATGTATTATGTTCCTGGTTTCCAAGACACTAAACCTTAAAGATCCTTAGTATTGTGTAATGTAATGAATGTTTATGTTATAAAAAGACAAGATGCTATATTCCATCATGTATTCTAGTCTCTGTACCATGATTTATGTTAATTACACATTAATAATGGTAGTAAAATATCAAGAAGTTCCATGAGAACAATATTGTAAATATATGAGTTCTCTCCATATGTATTTGTGGTTTATTAAGGGTATATTTATAGTTTATAGGGGATATTTGGATCTAGTCATCATGTGATATACAAATTCATGTTTCCAAACATATTATAATTATCTAAAATCATAGTTATAATATGTTTTATATCTAAAAAAGGTGTTGTGATTTAGAAGAACTCAAAGTATCCAATAATTTCTTATCATATAGTAGATTCTGAGTATATTTCAATTTTTTATGGAGATAAATAAGTAATCTAGATACAATATTTTTCCTTGAGCTTTATGTGGTTCCAAATATATAATACTATATCAAATTTTATCGTGATAATAATATAAAAGTGGCTCTAGTAAAGGATCTAGGGTCAAATCAATGGAAAATAAGTTTTTTAGAAGTATATCCTCATTAGGTCATTTTATAAAAGGGGTGATGTCATGGTGTATAGAGTTTACATGAAGGTGAACATGGAATACCCATTAAATAAAGCTTTATCTTAGCAAAAGGATGGAAATTATTTGAGAGATAGTAGTCTTAATGTTGTTAGTAGTTGGCATTAGTGTAACTGGTATTTTTTTTGGAGTTGGTGCCCTAAAATAAACAAATTTTTACTTTTGATTACTTGTATATTCATGGATTTGAATATTAATAAATATCCTATAATATTATGTCTGTTCTTCTACATATCATTTAATGTGATAATGTAGTTAGAGTATCTTTTTCATTGGAAGGTAAAATTTTTTCCCTGATATGATGAAATATTAGAGGTAATATCAAAATATTATTATATTTGTGTTCTATGTTCAGATGAAATAATCTAACAGGATAGAGATGATACATTCTATTAGGTTTTGGGGGATTACAAGACATTAATACGTCTTCTAATGATGTTTTCCCTTATTAATTTTCCTGAAATGAGGTTATGGGAATAGACCAACCTATAGTAATTAAAAATATTTTATGTGTTATTACACATTGTTATCCATGTATTTATGCATTGGTCCTTAGATTTTAAATAATTATTGATTAATATCACAAGTTCTGTAATTTTTTTTATTGATAAAAATCATGATTATATATTTTCATAGTGAATTAGGATACATTGGGTCCGTCACGAGTGATATGACAATAACAAAAAAGCAAAGAACAGAATTTTCCCTTCCGAGTTCATGGAAGTTTATATCATATGTAATTTTAAAAGAATAAAACTTCTTGATAAAGTCCATATCCATTTATGTTTTACCAGTGAGTTCATTTTATGAAAGAAAGGGAAAATATATCAAGCATATAGGTTGATGAAACATGCGATGCAATCTACTTGATGAGATATCAAGACAAATGTATTATATTATATAGCGAGGATTCACAAGAGGTTGTTTTTGATTGGATCCTTAAACCACTTTATCTTTTGATAATTACAAATATTTACTTGTTTTTCCATTAAATGTCTAATTTTCTGAATTATTTAAATTATTATTAGTCATGATCATATATTAATATTTATTTACATAAAATGTCTTCAGTTTTTATTTTTTGATATTAGATAACCTGTAGAAAAAGTTTTATTAAGTGTTCCTAGGATAAATAATTCACTTGAGACCTTCTAATATCATATTAATTATTCTGGAAGTAATATTTAAATAGTATGGGAATTTAAAATTTGGAAATTTTTGGAACCTTCTATGTGGGAGTTAACTTACCATGTCACTTGATTTCATGAAGAAAATGTAACTACTGTATGGGAGTCAACTAAACATGTCACCTAACCATGAAGCCTGACTATGTCACCTGACCATATCATCAGACCTTTTTACCTGACCATGTCACTTTATATCATGAACAATATATACAAACCACATGGGAGTTAGTTGACCGTGTGACATGATCGTGTCACCTAACCATGTAACCTGACCACATGAACAAAATGAAATGATTGTTTCAACCTACCAAATGAAATAATGACCTGAATACGTCAACCTACCACATAAATAAAATTACCTTACCATGTCAAACTAATGAATGAACAAAATTACCTTACCGTTGAACATATAATGAGTGATGTTAACTTCTATATTTTGGCTATAACTTAGTGTAAAAAAATAAATTAATTTTTCTTGTTGAGTTAGACATGTAATAGGTTATCTATATTAAATTATAATAAATATAACTTTGAATCAATCTCAATTAATATATAAATTTTATTTTTGTTGTTGTGTGTTTTTTAGTCATAATTATGAACGTTTCTAGAATAATTGTTCTACTATTTTTTAATGATATCCTGAGATAATGAAGTATGATTAAGGTGATTCTTGATTCTATAGAAATATAAAGTAATTATAAAAATATAATTAAACTAGTTTAATAGCATATTCTTCTATCTTAATGTTATGTTTTATGTCTAAAACATTATAAGTTAAGTTGTCTATAATTTTCAAGATTCTCCTATGAGAAATTAGGTACATAAATTTACTAACATAAATTCTAAAATATATATTCAACTATGTGAGTCTACTATATGAATATCCTATTTTAAACCCATATGTGTATTTTACTACACATATTTTTGATTTTCTATAAGATATTTTAAAATATGGAAATATGATCTTATTTACATAACATTTCACTTTTCAGTTTTTTTCATGTTTATTATTGATATATTTAATTTTTTTATTTGTTATATAATAAATAATTAATTACTTCAAAGCCATGTAAATAGTTTTTAAATTATTTTATTAAATTCTTATCATATGGGTTGATGTTTAATATTCATTTCTTGGGAAAATATGAGTTCCACATTAAATTTTGTTCGAATGTGAATAGTCTATATCACATGCTATATGAAAGTTTTTTAGGGGACGTTAATGTTGATTATAAATATTTTTTAGCAATTTATTAATTATAGTAAATTTTTATTACTTTATACCATGAATTAAATTTTAAATATTAATGATGTGTCCTTCGTGAGTTTTCATTTCATGAATATTTAATAAAGAAATATTTTGCTATATTTGAAAAGAGGTAATTAAAAGGGATTCTGGTGTTGAATATTTTGTTCATATATGAATTCAATATATATAATTCTATAGATCTAGACCAACTAATGAATTTTTTGGTATTTTCTGGAACTGTACAAGGGATAAAAACGGTATAGATCACATATGGCTCTCAACTGGACTTTAACTATTCGGTCCATTTCTACGGGGGAGTTTACTACTACCTAGACACTCAAACACTAAATTGGTTCATTTGGATATGAGGTTATAATTATTCATGTTATATTTATATGTACATAATTTCAATGGGTTATACTACAAATAAAAGGTAGTTTTTTGGGTTGTGACTCTAAAAAAACAAGCATTGGGTTGTTCCTGTAAGGGGAAAAGGAATGATGTTTAGGTTGTGCCTCTAGGAGGAAAAATGAAAGTTTATTTTTGGTTTAAGACTCCCAGTGTAAAAAATATTTGTAATTGGGTTTTCACTCCATATGTAAAAAATTCATTTTAGATTCCATTATATTTGTTATGGTGGGTGCGATCTTTTAGAGTTCATTAAGGGATTAAAGAGTAGACGTATGATCATTCAGATCCAAACTACTATTAAAATCTCATGTGATCTATTTATTTTATTTTCCAATTCATTGAAATTATAATTTGGATATATAATCATTAAATTAATTAATTAGTTTTTAAAAGGCCAATTCATCACCCTTTTGGATATATCTTCATCTCAACATTAGACTATTAATTGGAATCAGAGTAGGACCCTTAGCTCTCTCTATCTATATATATATTATATGTTCTAATAATTTTCTGACATAACAATAAAAGGGAAAATATCTTGTTTAATATTGTTTTAAAAAGTTCTGATTATGCATTTATACCTAAAAAACCACCAACATTTGGTGGTTCTGATTATGGATATTGGAAATCTTGAATAGATGCATTCTTGAAGCAATATATCATTGAACATTAGAAGATCATGGAAAATACATACATGATTCCTGAATGTGAAACTAAATATTTGGTTTGAAATGATGCAGTAAAGTATGATTTCAATTATAAGGAGATGAATATGTTTTGCTATGAAATAAATAATAATTCCTATTATCATGTTTCTACATGTAAATTTTCTCATGAAATTTGGAAAATTATGCAAGTTACACATATTGGTTCTAGTAAACATATTAGTACTAAGTTTCATTTGTTGAGAGATGAATGTTTAGAATTTGAAATGAGAGGTGATGAAACTATGAATCAAAGGATTCATAGATGTTTTAGTATTGTAAATCATATGAGTTATTTGGGAGAAACTCTTGAAAATAATATTATTATCGAAATAGTTCCTAGAACGCTTCTTAAGATGTGGAATTCTAAAAAGGTGTATATAGATGAATTTAAGAAATTTAATGGATACATTCTTCATGACATTATTTAATCATTATTAAAATACGAGTTATAATGGATATATATTACCAAAGATGATAATTCAAAGAAAAATTTAATTTATTTTAAATAAAATGTACTCACTTACTCTTTTGATTCTGAGTTATAGAGTAGTGATATGAATGATATAACCTAGGTTTCAAAAGTTGGATATATAGGGAATAAATGTTACTCAAGGAGGTCTTGGAATGTCTACCACAAAGACTATTAGAAGAAGAAAAATAATGGTAATTTAATTTTTAATGATTCTAAAGATGTAATTTGTTATGTGTATATAAAAAAGGGGAACAACAAGACTAATTTACCAATCTATAGAAGGAAAAGAATAATATAATGAAATATATGAATGGAAATAATTAAATTGTTATTAGATGGAGTTTAAAGAGTATTCATGTAATACTTTGCAAACTTGTGTTTGATGGTTTATTCAAATTAGGGAAGTGCTACTACATATTATTATTCTTATGAATTTGAAAAACCCACTATTGAGGAATTAATTAAATAAGTATTTAAACTTGAACATGAAGTTGAAAAAGTTACTAGTTTATATAATAATCATAAAATAAAACATAAGGACGTTCTTAATGAAAATTAAAATATAAAATCTCTCTTGGATGATAATAATTATACACATTCGTATTTGAAAAATGATCAAAAGAATCTAAAAAATGCACTTGTTCAAAATGATAAATTAATAAGGGAATTTGATTTCATATCAAGATCTCAAGAATTTGAAATGATAAATTTTGATATCATTATAACGGATAATGAACTATTAAAAAATGAAGTTGAATTTTTAAAATATAATCTTTCCATTTTTATCTAGGAAGAGAAAAATTTGATAAAAAGATGAGTTTTATTAAAATGAACAATAGGAGCTCCGATGTAATCTATTATAATAGTTTACCTATTATGTATAATACATTATTTGTTAAAATCTATAATGGAAGTACATATACTAACAATTATTTTAGATTTTATATGAATTTTAATTATGATAATGAGTGTTCCATGAGTTTTACACAGTCTCTTATACATATTTATAATTTTGTTTCAAATTTATTATCTTCTAGATTTACTGTAAAGAAATGTTTGAAATTTTTTAAAGTTCCCAAGAATTGTTATGATAATACCATCAAATAAAAAATTTCAAGGGTAAGTCTCTTAATCTATTTTAATAAGAAATATGTGTTGGTATAATCAAAAATGATGTTTGGTATATGGATAGTAGGTGATCAAGCCACATGACTAGTGAAATTTCCAATATTATCTCACTTAATCAGTGTGATGGAGACAATGTTATGTTTGGTGATAATTCAAAAAGAAAAGTAGAAGGATTTTATGATCTTGTAATTTTTTACTTTGTTATTATTTATAATGTCTTATTTATTGTAGGATTAAAAAATAATTTACTGAGAAATTCGCACCTATGTGATGATGGACTAGTTTTTAACTTTAAAAAGGGAAATGAATTTTTATGAAGATTAATATAGTTTTTATGAAAATTAAAAAAATAATATTAATTCTGTTAATTTTTTATAATTAAATTATAAGCATTCCAAATGATTAAGGACCATGTAATCTAATGACATCCTATGGAATAATAGGTTGGGACTTGCCAATTTCAAGTTGATTTATATGCTTTATAAGAACGAAACTGTTTTGTACTTACCAAAACTAATAGTGGTAAGATCTTTTATTTATGATGCATGATTGAAAGGTAAAAAACACAAAATTAGTTTCAAGTTAGTTAAATATGTAAAAACTATAAGTTCTCTTGATATCATTTATTTATATTTATTTTACCCTATTAAAAATACTTTTTTAAGAGGTAAAATATATTCTTTTTTATATATTTGATTTTACAAGATACACAACTATTTACTTTCTTCCTCTTAATAATGAAACATTATCTAAGTTTATTAATTTTATTAACATTGGTTCAAAATAAGAATGTCAATTTAATTATTTTAAATAAAGGTGATGATGTTGGGGAATTATAGAATCTATATGTTATCCATTTTTTTAATGAAAATGGGTTTTTTAATAATTTTTAGCCCCTAGGACACAAAAAAAATGGGTAGTAGAGAGGAAAAAAATAACAATTAAATAAATAGATAGAACCATGATAAATGAGTTGACGTTACATAAATTTTTCTGGGAAGAAGCTATGAATATTTCTTGTTATGTTTCTAAATAAATAATTTTAAGACCATTACTGTAGAAGACACGAGTGATATTTGAAAAGGAAGAAAACCTGAAATTGATTATTTTTTAGTCTTTGGATTAAATGTATTTCTCCTTAATACTAAGGATACACTAGATAAATTTGATATTAGGTATCATGATGGTATTTCAAAAGATATTCAAATTATTGTAAGACATATAGAGTATATAATGAATTAAAAATGGTTGTTTAAGAATCTATTCATGTTATTTTTAATGAAAGGAATTTTATTAAAATTGATAATGATATTGAAAAAATTGGAAAATAATTTAGAGACATTAATTTTGAAGAATATTTACTTCATGAAAAATATTCACATATTGAGGGGGATTATATTTCATAATCTTATCCAATTATTGAAAAATCACAGAAGACTCGTATAGATCATCCCATAGATAATGTGATGGTAATGTAAAATCAAATTTTCAAACTAGAAAATCTATTAGGAATATTTTTTATTTTCATGGTTTTATTTTTTATTTTTTAAAAATTAATATTGTTGAATCCTAAGTGATGGTAATTAGATATTAGCAATGCAAGACAAATTAAATTAATTTACAATGAATAGTGTGTGGACTTTAGTTTTTCCACCAGAATATTCTCTTAAAATTGGAACTAAGTGGTTTTTTAGTAATAATATTGATTGATATAGGAATATAATTTACAATAAATATGGATTAGTATAACATGTATATTTTCAATAAGTGGGTATTGAATTTGAATAATGTTTTTGTAGTTTTCCAAGATTATATGAAATTACAGTTTTATTGTCATATTCTGCTTTTCATTCTATAAAATTATTTCAAATGTATGTCAAAACTATTTTTCTAAATAGGTATATTTCAAAATTAGTGTATGTTATAAATACCCATTATTTTGAAAATGATAAACATCTTGATAATGTTTTAAGCAATATATGTCATTACATAGTTTGGAATAATCTCCTCATACTTGGAATGAAAGGCTAAATAGTTTTCTTTTTTCATTTTTTTTGAAAAAAGGAAATTTTGATACTAGTTTTTTATTAAAAAACGTTCTATTTATATTTTTATCATACAAATATACATTGATCATATTTTATTTGGATCTTCAAATGAAAATATTTGTAATGAATTTTCTAAATTTATGAATTCTGATTTTGATATGAGTATGATGCGGGAATTGAAATTCTTCCTTGGTTTACAATTTTTTCAATGAAATTATGGTATTTTTAAAAACCAAACCAAATATTACAAATAATTAGTTAATTAATTTGGTTTTGGAATACTCTAAAATTTAAAATACTCCCATGAGTACTACTTGCAAATTAGATTTTGTTAAATTAGATAAATATTTCTATGTTAAAACCTATTGAATAATGACAAAAGTTTATTTTATTTAACCACTTATAGGCTTGATTTAATGTTTTAAGTTTTATATATGTTATATATATGAAAATTATACTAAGTAAATTATCATTAAATATGTTAAAAGGATCATTATTTAAGTTAAAGTTTATTTGAATCATTGTTTATTTTATCCTGCAAGAACCAAATTTGATTTGAATTTTTTTTTTCTAATTCTAATTTTGGTTGATGAACAATATATAGAAATAGCACTTCAGGTTTGTTCCATTTACTTGTTAAGTAGTTAATTTAATGGGCTTCAAGGAAATAGAATTTCATTTTTCATTCTACCACCAAATATGAATACCTAGATGTCGCATCATGTTATTTATAATCATTATAGATAAATTAAAGACATTCTATTTTTTTTTGATAAGGCTATTATATTTTTTGATAATAATTATTCTATTCTATCTTAAAAAATCCCTTAAAAACTCTAGGACTAAGCACATTTATGTTAAATTTAATTTTCTTAGTGATCATTTAAAAAAAGGAAATATAATTCTCGAATTTGTTTCCCTAGAAAACCAACATTTTGATATTTATACTATGCCCCTAAAATTTAATATTTTAAAAAAAATAAAGAATGAAATTTTTATGATAGAGATTGAAATTTATATAAGATGAATTTTGGGGGAGTTTAGGTGTGTTTATGTGATTAAATTTTGAGAATTATTTAAATCTATGATTTCTGGAATAAATATTTTCGATCAATTTTCATTATTTTCTATAAATTTTTTTATCATATTACTACTTTGAGTCTTCTCATACTTAAGAGATAATATTAACTTACTCTCTAAACATTTATTTAGCCTAACATGGTATTTTTATAAAGGGGGTTTCTTTACTCTTTATAAAAAACTTTTGAAATTATACTTGTTGATCAATGGATTATTGATACAAATTTTTAAAATTGAAGGATTTCTGGGGGCTCCGTGATATATTTTTTAAAATATATGTGTTTAGTAATCTTATAGAATACACTATGTTTCTAATTTATTTTTCATTTAAATGGAATTCTTTTTTATGTTTTTTTTAATGAAATAATTCTTATAACAAAACATTAATTATATGATAATTTCAAAAATGGGGAGATATTTTTGAAATTATAATATATTTTTTAATTATAAAAAATGGGGAAAATGTTGATTTCTTACTTGAACTAATTTATGTTTTAATGACTACAATGATTTTTTTCAATTAAAAGTCAAAATATTTTGAATTATGTAATGTATTCTTAAACACAATCACGTATTAATATTTATTTACATAAAATTTCTTTATTTTTTATTTTTTGATAGTTTATATCATGTAAATAAAATTCATAATGTTTTCCACGGATAAATAAGTCATTTTAGACCTTATAATATCATTTTACTTATTCTATAACAAAAATTTAAAGAGTCTGGATATTGAATATTTAGAGAAGTCTGGAAGCTACTATGTGGGTGTCTACTAAGTTTGTCACCTAAATGTATGAAAAAAATGTAGCTACAATATGGGATTGAAAAAACCATTTCACATTACTATATCAACAGACAGTATCACCTGAATATGTGAACAAAATGTACCTAACGTATATGAGTCTACTAACCAGGTCACCTGACCGGGTCACCTAACAGTGTCACTTGACCATGTAACCTGAAAACATGAATAATATGAACCAACCATGTCAAACTACCACATGAAAAAATTAATTGATCATTTGAAAATTATGTATTAGTAAAATTAAATGATTGTGTTAACCTACCATATGAAAAAAATGACATGATAATGGAACCAATCATGGAACATAATGTGAGTTGAATTAACAGTTTTATTTTGACTATAACCTAGGATACATTAATAAAAATAAATATATTCTTATTGGGATGAAAAAATAACAAATAATATATATATATATATATATAGTTATAATAAATCAAAAACTGAATTTATCTCTATTAATACACAAATTTGATTTCATTTACGGTATGTTTTTTCAGTTAGAATTATGCAATTTTACAGAATAATTTTTCTAATTTATTTTTATGATATGATGATATTTATAAGTCAAATTATGGTTATTATTGATTATATAGAAATAAAATGAAAGTATCTTCATATAATTAAATTTTAATTAAAGACGATTCTACTGTCTTAAAGATATGTTTTAAGTTTAAAAAATTTAAATTCAACTTGTCTACAATTTTCTAGAATTTCCTATATGAAATCAAGAACATAAATTTCCTTACACACATTTTACAATACATATAAAACTATGTGAATCCATTACATTAATATCCTACTTGAAACCTATATTCTTATTTTTCTACATGGATTTTTGATTTTCTATATGATATTTTAATATTTGGAAATATGCTCTGTTTTACGTAACATTTCACTTTCCATTTTCTATAGGTTTATTATGGATGAAATTAATGTTTTATTTGATCAATAATTAATTAATAATTTTTTAAAATATATTAAAATATCTTTTAATTTTTTTTATTAAATTATTATCCCATGGTTTAATGTTTAACATGGATTTCTTGGGAAAACACGAGTTCCACATTAAATGTTGTTCAAATGTGAAAAGTTTTCCTCACATACATTATGGGTGTTATCCAAGGGAATTTAATGTTGATTATCATTATTCATTAGTACTATATTAATTATACTAATGTGTTGTAAAAATATATCAGGAATTTAACTTTATAGATTATGGACGTGTCCCATGTGGGTATGCCTTCCATGAACATTTGATAACGAAATTGTGTACTATATTGGAAAAGGGGAACTATAGTGATATTTTAGTGGTGAATATTTTTTTCATAGATGAATTTGATATATGGAGTTCTACATATCTAGATCTAGTAAAAACTGGGATTATTATTATTTTTAACTACATAAGTGTTGGAAACATTGATGATCACCTATGACTCTTAATAGGGCTTTGACTGTTTGATCGTTTTCAACAGGAGAGTTTATTACTGCCCTGACACTCAAATAATGAATATATTCATATAGATATGTGTTTTTTCTTCTCCCAATAACATTTCTATGTGCATAATTTTAATGGGTTATACAACCCATTAAAAGGGATTTTTTGAGTTATGACAGATAATAAAAATTCTTCCATTGGGTTGTGCCCTTAGGGTAAAAGGTAATTAGTTTGGGTAGTGTCACCAGGTAGAAAAAAGGAAACTTTTTTTGGGTTTAATTCTCCCATGAAAAAATTATTTGTAATCAGGTTATTGCCCTAGGAGGGGAAAAGTAACAATAATATTTGTTAATATTGGAAATTGTGGGTTCCGTCACTCTCAGTTCGTGAGAGGGGTAAAGATTAGATATAAGATCATTTACATCCAAACTACTATAAAAATATATTTTGTTCATTTTATTCTTTTTTTCACTTCATAAACATTGTAAATATGATATATAATCTTTAAATTCATTAAATAAATTTTAAAAGGCAAATTCACCCCCACTTGGATATATCACCCCTTTAACTTAGGACCAACAATTATTGCCATTGTTTTATTTAAATTATTTATCTATGGGTTCCTAGACATGTTACTATCTTCTAATTTTGGACTTTAGGCATGTTATCCTATATATAATGATAAAGAGGTCCATAGGACCGCACACTATGTGTATACATAACCATAGTTAAATTCTATTTTAATTTAATATTATAATTAATATTATTCTCATGTTTTAGGGAATAATAATTACTTAGGTTATGTTGATTTTATATATTTAGTCACAACTTATTCAAGAGAATATATATGTGAATTTAATATTAAATAAATATGTATTGACAAGTTTATTGAATATAATAATTATTTATTTAATAAATAATGTAGTTGTATTTTTTTATTAGAACAAATAATCATCATTAATGGTTTGATAAATATTAAGGAGCAATGAAGAGTTGAGTTTAAGGGTCTAGTGTGATGATATATATTTAATATCATTTAAATAAATATAAATTTATTTATTTAATAAATTATATTAAAATTATATGTGAGTATTTATAGTTTCAATGAAATAATAGTAATAATATTATTATTCGACTTGGGGTTCCCTATGGATTAAAAGATTGGATAAGGGATTATGTACAATTACCAATTCTTAACAGCTATATAAATATGATTATATCATTACTAGGGTAATATGTTTTTGTTCAAAAAAAAACTCTCTGGATAATTCTTTTAACACTGGGGATATCTTTCTATGGATAACTCTCCAGAAAATAGAGCATCAATGCTCCTCCCTCTTATGCCTTCCATAAAACTAGAAGAATCCTTCAAGAACAGAGGTGGTTCTTGCTATATTTAATGATGAATTTTTAAAGTGGTGAGAATCATTTTCTCCAAAACCTAGAAATTCTATGACGTTGTTATAAGGATCTTGGAGAATGTGTGGATACCTATAGTGGGATTTTGACTTGAATTCTTTAACACAATGATATTATAACAAGAATAGGTCAATTGATTCAACAATGAAGATATATTTTAAAGTAATGTTAATTATTATATATATAAATTATTTATAAATTATATATAAAAATCATATCTCAGGGATTCCAAGGTTTTAATTCATCCTGTTCATAGGATAAATTTTAGGAAATTGATGTAAATCCATTATTGGGAATGGGCCAAAGTACTTCTACTGTGCCCCAAAACCACAAAAAACACCATAGGATACCCATACAAACTAAAGTAAACTATAATATCACAATAATAATCAATATTATATTATGTAACATTCAACTAATATATCTAAATTATGAAATTTTATAGGTTTATATTTTAATAAAACTAGGACCCACCACACATGATTTCTTCCAATCCCCAATTCTCACCCATATATCACCACTACCACCACTGACTAATCCCCCATTGGAGTAGAAATACTTTATAATTAAATCATAATATCAAAATATATCTCTAAACCTATTTTTAATTGAAGATTAATTAAAGAATAAAAATAACTATAATCATATACAACAAAGACAAGTGTCAATAAGATACACATCATAACTCTCACCACCTCTGGTCTTCCTAGATCACCAAATTCTACCTCACTACACTATCATTCCAACATCCAACCCATTTTTAATCATTTACTTTTCCCCAAAGAAAAATAGTATTCCTAGGTTAAACACCACCATATCAACCATGTGCTAAGGTTATACCATCCCATTAATGTTTGTATGACTAATTTATTTAGTTGGTTGTTATGGTTAGTGGAAAAATATGTACATCTCGACACTGTACTCTAGCCCATTAAAAACTCCATTATACTATAAGTAAATAAATTTTTGATGTCCTCTAAGTAATAAATAACATCTCTTAACATAACTAAGCTATGTAAACTACCAACTCATTATAGTCATGAGTAGGGAGTATTATGCCGATGGAACAATTTCCCCAAGGTTAATGAAATCATCTATACATCCTAAATTCATGCCACACACTATCATCAAATATCGCATTCCACTCCACTAGTTCAAACTAAAGGATTCTAAATAATATATTCCTTATTAATCACCATGATATATTTCATAAAAGAGAAACATATCAACCATATTATGATTCTCAAATTTTAGTCCTCTTTTGAAGTAGTGAGATAAATTATCCATTCTCACAACAAATTAATGGGAACATCAGAAAAAAATCATATATTTCACTTAATACTCTTTATTTCTAGATCTATTATACTAAATTGATAAAATATCATTCTATTTTTTTATAATGAAGGGTAGTAGTTAATAATTACTCCCAAATATATCCCAAAACTTTCTTCACTTCACTATAGATACTTTATAATCACCCAAATATAGGGTCCAACATTTCCACATCACTTCATGCAATTAACTCACATCCAATGGAATCAAATGCTCCAACGATGTTTGAATAAGTTAAAACTCTATCTGTAGTTCTTCCATACACCAGTTAGTTTTCTTATCAGAAAAAAAATTATTTATAAATTAGTAAATTCACTCAAACTATTTGAAATTAATATTATATGCCTCTACTATTAATAGTTATACCATTTAATAAACAATTAGTGATGTATCATCCCATGTTTTTTTGCCATTGAAAATTCCAAGGTATATTTAATTTTCACATTTGGTGGATTTGATGAATTTTAAACCCAGATTCAAAATGTTAATATAATAATTGTGATGCTTAAATACATTGTTTTTTGATAGTTTTTAATACATGATATGTGTCTCAAGTGCGATACTCTGTTTCGGGAGAATCAGTCCTGAAAACCTAGTTTATAGAGACGTAGACAAGGGTACATTGTTGGAGCATAGTTAGTGATAATGATATGAAAAAACCATGTTGTATGTTTTGTATAGGGACAAAATTCGTTTAAACCATGTGACTCACAAATATAAAACATATAACCACATCCAATGGAGGTGAGGGTGTCATTTGTTTTGGTCTGACTGTCCGAGAGGAAGAAGATGTCCATGTAAGCAATTTCAGATATTTTATAGTGGATAAGTGTACGTGCTATGTATGTTTTGTAATTCCGTGCTTTAGCAATGCTAGGGGAGTGTAACTATAGATAGTTATGGGGAATAGTGAGAGCATAGTTTGTCCATATGTGTGGAGAAACTATGCATCTCGTTAAAAGGGGTGAAATTACCATTTTCCCTATTCTATTTTAATATTCCTTCTCCTTTTTTCTTATCCTCACCATGCACAAAAACCCTCCTCTAAAATCCACCATTGTCACTCCTCCAAGGAATTAATATATCTATATTCTTTGATCTCAGAAGATAATTCCATCAGGTGCGTTAGAATACCTTTATTAATATTTTGACTCACCTTGATTCTTATTTTATTTTTCTTTACCATATGGAATGCCCAATCTGTGCAAGCTAGTTCACAATACTTTCAAGGTGTTTGAGTTTTTCATCAATTTATCTAGAATTAGATTGAATAAATGACTACTATTGGAAAACTAGACTCCACTAAATATGAGTTTGGTGGTCTCATTCTTTTCCCTTAATGTCTATCATGTTTATGAAACACAATGTTCTTCTGTGTTCCATACTTTCCATGCGTTTCCTCTTAAATGAAAAACATATAATTTAAATTATTATTCATATATATATATATATATATATTTCCTTGTGTTTTTAAAACTAACCTTTAGTGTATGTATACCTTGATTCGAACCACCCCTATAGGCTTGTCACTGATATGACTTGACCCTTGGTTCTCTAGTTTGGAATTTAAAATCACATTTTCAGGTGGATTAACTTATCTCTCCCAGAATGAGACTATAAATGGAATTAAATGAATGATGAATGATTAGGGTGTTTTACTCCTTATATTAATATAATTATTTATATTATCTTGGAACAATCCTTGTAGACAGAATGACCAATTAATATTGAAATAAATGTTAATGGAAAGGAACTACACTTTTCCCTTGACAATTAATGAATGAATTTCTTAACTTTTCTCACCTGATAAGTTGGTAAATGGAATAGTCCTTCCCTTGGCCGTCATAAATGCATAAAAATGGAGGGTCTATAGTAATATAATTGGATTTTGATTATTTATTTTCATGAAAATAGCCTATTATTTATTTTATTTATTACTTTTGATACCCTAGGCATGACTCCCTTATATTATGAATAGGGGTATGGAACCCTAAGCACGGATTACATTATATTGTGAGTATGTGTATGGAACCCTAAGAATGACATACCTTATATATTATTAGGTTTATAGAACCTTTGAAATTTCATCCATTATATTGTGAGTACGAGTATGACATCTTGGGAATTACATCACTTATATTGTGATATGGGTATGATACCCTGGGCATAAAGTCCCTTATCTTATTATTATGGTATGACACCCTAAGAATGGAATATCCTACATTATGATAATGGTTATGGCTCCTTGGTAATGGAATCCTTTAATTTGTGATTGATGGGCATGGAAACTTGGGAATGAAATCCCTTATCTGATATGTTATCCTCTCATTTGGATTCTATATCACTAAACCTCAGGTCCAAATTAGTTCATGTATATCTATTCATATGATTGTCTTATGTATGAATATATATAAATTATGGTAGGTGTTCAAAGAAGTTAGGGATTTGTATGATGTAGGTACGATCTTCCAGATATCTTCGAGTAACATGATCCCAACATGTTTTTATTATTTTTACTACATCATTTTGATATAATTGCATAATGCTTATTTTATTTTCATAAACTAGATTGGTGTAGACACCGTTTGTGATGCTTAACAAAGTTTATATCACATCTTGGTTGGGCAACCATTTGGTACTCGAATAGATCTATTGCTTTCAACTTCAGACTCCAAACTATTCTATTTACATTTCTGCACTAGTATTGCACATGGGAGTATATGTGTACTGTCACACCCAGGAATTTGAAGTGATTTTATTTTATTTTATCTGTCTTTGAAATATTTTATTGAGGTGTGGGAAGAAACATATTGATTTTTAATGCTGACAATTGATTATTTTAGACATGGTATCATTAAGTGTACAGGCGAAGCACGGTTTGCAAACCACATGGCTTCACCTAAGCTACCGTGCAGCCTGCCATATTTTCAAAATTATTAAATAAAATGATATTAACAATAAAGAAATAAAATTAAAATAGTGATAAAATGAAAATAAAATAAAATTAGAAAAGTGAAATAAAATTTAAGAAATTTTTTTGAATAATAATAAAAATAATATTATTTGAGATTATTATTATTATTATTATTATTATTAGAGTTAAGGGTATAAATTTATCAATTTATTATTATTATTATCATTATTATAGAATTATTTTTATTTCCATTAATTATTGTTGTTGTTATTATTATTATTTTATTAAGTTATTATTACTATTTTAGTTATTATTATCATCATTTATTATTATTATTATTAGTGTTTTAATTTTTTTATTTTCATTTCTTGTTAGGGTTCCTCCCATTGGGTGCATTGAACCCATCTCCCCCATACCCCATCAAGCATTACCCCAACCTCCCTAACTCTTGCGGTGCACACCCCCTCCCTTGGCCGCTCCCCTAGACGAATTCCTTTCAAGTGAGTAACCCCATGATGACATAACAACCCCCCCTTCCCAGATTTACTTTCATGCGGCCCTCCTACTCATTCCTGTAAAACTTCACAGGGCCTCCCCTTCCCCACTCTGGCTTGTGCAAATCAGCTAACCCCTCCGGCAAACGCGACCCCCCGACCAGTGCTCTTCTCTCCTACCTTGAATGGGTCTCCTCTTGGTAATCCCCTCTTATTCACTACCTGGGTGTTTTGTTCCTGTTACTTGGGATTTTTGGTTTCCTTCAGGCAGAGTATTAAATTTGGGGATTCATCATGTTTGATCTTTTTTTTGGATTAATCATGCCTTCTTAGGGTTATATTGAGGTGTAGTTGTGTTTCAGATTTTTTTTTCAGATGTTTCTCCACAATAGGTAGGTGTTTCCAACTATAAACATTATTTAATGAGTTAATTTTCATTCTTAATTTGTTAAACTTGTTCTTTGATTCATATATTGGGTGTGAAAGTTGGTTTTGAAAGAGATTAATGTGTGTTTTATGTTTATATGGAATGTTTATGTGAAATGGGGGGTGGGTTTGATATAAACCCATTTGGTATTATTTGGTGGTGTTTTATAACTTTTTAAGTTGGTTTATTAGATGATAAAAGGGCTTAAAATTCTGTTTTAGGGTGGTATTACTGCGCGTTTGATTCTAAAAATGGGATGTAGGGTATCTTGTTGGTGTAAGACCTTATGGTGCTTCTTATGTTTGTTTTATGAATTTTAAAAAATGGTTCATTGAATAATTTAATTGGTGAAAATCATGTTTGAAAACTCTCTTGGTAGGCGTATGATTTTTAAGATGGTTCTTTTTGATGTGAAATTTCTATTTTGTGATTTTCACCTCTTTATAAATGTCTTATTAAATTCTTTAAATGATTTATTGAATTATGAAAGTGATTTGAAACATGTTTTTGGGATTTTTGGCGTGTTTATGATTTTTAAATGAAATTGCAACATGAAAATGGTTTATTTAGTTATGAAAGTGGTGCGAGTTATGTTTCGAAAGGTAAAAAAATAGTTTTTAAGAGATCTCTTATGAAATTATTTTTAAAGTGTAAATTACGTGGAAAATTAGTGTAATCTTGTTGCCAGAACATTTTGTGTTCTTCTAAAATGTTTCAATAATTGATTCAATGATTTATTTAATGGGGTTTGTGTTGTGAATCATGTTTTAAAATGGTTTCAGTGTGCATTTTGGTTTAAATCCATGTAGTGTACCTTGGAGTCATTTTACAAAATGTTTAAAAGGATCATAAAATTATTTAAGATGTGAAAACCATGTTTTGAAATGGTCTAGATTTTTCTATGTTTTTTAGGAAGACTTTGGGTATTCAAGTTATGGATTTTGTGTGTATAAGGCCTTGTTTGGAATGTAAAATGTGAAAGTGATATATATTATGTGAATGTGAAAATTATTTGAGCACAAATGGAAGAAAAAGTAGTTAATAGGGTGGAGTAGAACTTGTGTTCTAGTGATTCAAAAGTGGCTTCATCCTAGTATCACCTAGAAGGATTGACGATGACAGCACTGACTAAATAATGAGGATTTATTCAAGACCACTATATTATGGGTGTGTTCACTATTAGTAGATCATACATGAGAACATAGTCAATTGTGGTTCCTATACAACTTTTCACCATGAAGAGAGGTTCTATGGACCCATTACTAGATAGTACCCTTAGGGAATCTCCCATGTTCTATGCTCTTTTAAAATGTTTCACTCACCATTGTCATACTATGGGCCATTTGGGGGTTTCTTATAAGTTAAATTTGTTTTTATTCAAAATTTCATTCTGTTAAAAATTTTTTCCATTAAAATTGATTTCTTCTAAATTTTCTAGGAATTTTTCCTTCATTAATTAAACATGCACATTTTTTCATTTAATGTTTATAGAATAGAAATTTTTAATTCGAGTATCATCCTACTAGGCTTTAGATCGCACCATATGTACACCTTTAGGTGTATATAGATCTTGTTGTCTATTAGTTTCATGTTAAGGTAAGGCATGTATCCTTGGTGGTTTGGGTTTCTTATGGATCATGTTTAAGAGACTTGTTGTGGCACCTTGAATATGTTCTCCTCATGTTTCAAAAACATTATGGGTGATGTCATGGTTTTTCCCTTTTCATTTTTGTCCCTTTTTTGTTTGGTTTAGTTTTTAGATATTTATTTATGAATGTTGTTAATAGAATGTTTGGATGAATTTCTGAGATCTAATTTTTTAGTTTTTTTGTCATTTTATTATGTTGGATTTGAGTAAATCACTCCATCTTGTTTTATTTGATACTCAGGTATTTGTGTCAGACATGGGAATCAGGAACGACCTTTGGGCCTTTCTGTGGATAGCGTTGGGAATCCGGTCAGATGAATACCCTACTAGGTTCATGAAAAATGGTATTAGAAGAGGTTACACTCTTTTAGGTCTTGTTTCTTATGAAAGAGTCTAGGTAGACCCGAGCGAGGACTGTTGATATTTGAAATTCTGATTATGAGTAGGGTTCCTGTCCAACACAGCTCTTGACGGGACTCAAGTCACCATGGGAAGCTTGGTTTAATCCAATTATTTTATCCCTTATGGTTTCTTGATGCTTGGGGAAATGAAAAGGGAGTTGGTTTAATGGTCACAGTGAGATATTAGGGCATGAAAAGCCATGCGGAGCTTGGGACATTAACCTAGATCACTCCCAATGATAGTGGTGTGACCATCATATTGACGCCAACCATATTTCTGAGTCACCCATTAACACTAGTTTCTTCTTGAATCAGATTGTGTCTCCTTGGGTTCTTGGGTCTCTTCATTAACTAGTGCAGGACTACATAAGGAATAGATGAATTTTCTAAATCCAGCCACATGCGATTCATGGTTGGAAGGTCCTCTAGTTAATCAAAGTTCAGACTCCCTTCTTGGGTTTCATGGTTGCATTTATCTATATTCTTATTTTTAGATCAAGAAGATAATCTCGATGAAAAAGAGTGAATGAGGAAGGGGTGAAAAGAAATCATGATTTCTAGAGTTTCCTAAGTCATCAAAGGTGATTTCTAACATTGGTGTGTCGGTAGGTCCTATTTGGTACTAGTGAAAGAAATTCTAGTGGGGAAAGGTAGATGCATACTTGATTTATTGAAGCTTTATGTTGTTTTAAAAGGGATTTTGGGGTTTCTTTGGTTTCATTTTAGTAATAGGTCACATTGAGCTTCATGTGTGTTGAATCTAGTTATAAGAGGCAGTTATGGCATCTTGTAGTAATCATATGCTGTTAGATACTAAAGTTAAGGTCCCATTATTTTAAATGTATCTGTCAGTTTAATGGTTCATGTTTAGAGAGAATTTGCTGGGTAGTGTTCTTAGAACCGCAGTTCTGATAAAGGTGTGTTTCCTTGGGGAAATCCTAAACTTATTTTTTTAAAGGAAGGTGTCTTCCATGTGTCCTTTCTCTTGATGTTTCTTATTCAAAGTATAGAGGTTCAATGCCAGTGCATAATTTAATCCCTTATTTTGGTAAAGTAATGTAGGGTAGAAATGGGATTTGAAGCATGATGTGTTCGATGATGCTATTTATTACGTGTTATGGTCTTTTGGGGTATCAGAAGGAGAAGTTTTTTTCGAGAGGTTTTGGAAGCCTAACTGCAAGGAAATAGATGCTTCAAACATCAGAGCTGCAGTCATAGGTATCGGAGTGATTCTAGAAGGTATTCAAGAGAACCCCAATGGTGTGAATGGATTGGATCAACCTTCTGTTTATGGTGTGGGATATGGAGGTAGTTTAAGCCTCTAGTGTAGTTGCTTTGTTTAAATATTTTCTGTTCAGTGGAAGGAGGTGGGAGGGATTCATTTCCAAATTATTACCCATTTGGGTGGTAGAGTTTCTCATTTGTTGTGGGAGGGTATAGTCATCTTGTTTCCATAGAATACTGATGGATGTGTTCCACCAAATGTGGGTCCCCTTTTAATGGTCCCTATGTGTCCCATGCTTATAAATCGAGAGTTGTTGGATTTGTGTTCTTCTAGAGGGAAAACCAGTTTTGATGCGTCACTGGTGGTCTTGTAGGTGCATAGGATGGGTACCTTTGATCCCCTCACCTCCTGGTGGGGGTTCTTAGTCCACATAGAGATGTACCTGAGTTTGAACACTCTAGCCAATTTTCTATGGTGGGGAAACCCATCTTGGGTCTCGTTGAAATTACTTTAGAATAAATTGATGTTAGTTTAACCTCTTATGGTGGGGAGTATGTTCGGGCCTCCCCTATTGGTGTCCTGGTTCTGTCTCGGGGATTAAGTCATTTCTTGTGGTAGGGAGTCCTCTTGGGCCACCCTGTGTCATTAGTTTAGTTATATTAATGGTTTTCGTAGGGTGATAGGTGGTCTCATTCAGTGCTATCTAACCAAAAGTCTCTCTCTAGAGTAAAATGGTGGGGTTGAAGCACACCCAATAGTGTTGTGAAACAATGATATTATGGCCTAATTTTAATTCATCATTTGTTTATGGTAATGTTCATGGGCCTTTTTGGGAGTTTTTTATGGATTTTTGTCTTCGGATGTGGAAATGGAGCGTAGTGAGAGTTTATATTTGTTGATTATCAACCGGTGGAGTCTTGAATTTTGGGGGTGGACATTTCTTGGTGAGGAGTTCATTTTAGGTCTCCCAAGTTTATTTTATAAGTAATTTTTTTCCATGCTGATATTGTCATTACTTCTCTCTCATTTTTTATTTGTCAGAAACCTCTTTGAGCTGAGATTGTGTTCCAATTTTTTCATATAAATAATATTGGAATGGGTTTCTTGGGGTAGAAAGATTTATTGCGTGCAGAATAGTCACACCCAGGGTTTTGAAATTATTTTTTTGTTATTTTATCTTTCTTTGAAATATTTTGTTGATGTGTGTGTTTATCCAGATTGAAATTTTTTGTGTTTGATTGTAAATGTTTATTTTGAGTGTGGCAGCATCGGGCGCACGAGTGGAGCACAGTTTGGAAATAGCGCAACTTTGCCCAGGCCACTGTGTGACCTGCCCGATGTTCAAAATAATTATATAAAATATAATGTAAAATAAAGAAATAAAAATAAAAGAGTGACAAAATAAAAATAAAATAAAAATATAAGAGTGTTATAAAATTTAAGATATTGTTTTAAGTGTAATAATAATACTACTACTAGAGAATTCTTTTATTATTATTATTAATGTTAAGGGTATAAATTTTATCAAGTTATTATTATTATTATCAGTATTATAAAATTATCATTATTTCCATTAAATATTATTATTATTACTACTATTATTATTAATATTAAATATTTATTATAATTATTATAATTATTATAATTTATTATTATTATTATTAGTAATAGTTTTTTTTGTTTTTTTATTGTTAGGTTTCCTCCCCACTTTTGGTGCATCAAACCCATATCCCCCTACCCCTCTGTATAGTGCCCCAGCCTCCCTCCCTCTTCCGGAGCACGACCCCTCCCTAGGCGGATCCCCTGGACAAACTTCTTTCTAGTGAGTGACCCCAGGCCTATGATAAAGCCACCCCCCTTTCTGGACATTCTTGCATGTTGACCTCCTACTCTATCTGGAGAAACTTCGCTAGCCCTCCCCTTCCACTATTCGGCATGTGCGAATCCACCAACCCCACTGATATACGTGACCCCCTAGACAGTACCCCACTCTCCTTCCACATGTAGCTCCCCTCTTAGAAATCCCCTCTTCTTCTTTCCCTAGGGTTTTGGATCATGTTACTTATGGTTTTAGGTTTCTTGTAGGTAGGGTAGTAGATTTGGGCTTCTATTATGTTTTATCTTGTTTTTTAGATAAATATTACCTTTTTAGGGTTGTCTTGAGGTGTGGTTGCAGTTCCACATAATTTTTCAAATTTTTATCCAAAATAGGTAGGTGGTTTAATCTATAAACATTATTTGATGAGTTAATTATCTTTCTTAATTTGTTTATCATGTTCATTGATTCATATATTGGGTGATAAAGTTGGATTTGAAAGAGATTAACATGTGTTTGATTTTTTAATGGAATTTTTATGTGAAATATGGGTTGTTTTTTATATAAACCCATTTGGTATTATTTGGTGGTGTTTTATTACAAGTACAGTTGGTATACTAAATTATGCAAGGGTGGAAAATTCAGTTTTGGTGTGGTATTAAGGTCCATTTGATTCTATAAATGGGATTTTGGGTAATTTTTGGTCTAAGACCATGTGGATCTTCTTGGATTTGTTTTATTAATTGTCAAGAATGGTTCATTGAATGATATAAGTGGTGAAAAGCATGTTGAGAAACTGTTTTGGTAGGTCTTGTATTTTTAAAATGGTTATTTTTGAAGTGCAAGGGCTGTTTTGAGATGTGTACCTCTTTAGAAGTGTCTTATAAATGTTTTTAATTGATTTACTGAATTGTGAAAGAGATGTGAAACATTTTTTCAGTCTTTTTTGTCTGTGTATGATGTATAAAATGAAATAGGAACATGAAAATGGTTTATTTAGTTGTGCAGGTGGTGTGAGTTAAGTTTTGAATGGAGCGAATGTAGTTTAGAAGGTATTTTTTATGCATATAATTTAAAAGTGGACTTTATATGGAAAAATGGTGTAATCTTGATGAAATCCCTTGATGTGTTCTTTTGAAATATTTCAATAATTATGTAAATGATTTATTAAATGGTTTTTGTGTTGTGAATCATGTTTTAAAACATGATCAGTGTTCTTTTGGGTGCAAATTCGGGAATTGTATCTTGGAATCATTTTATAAATTGCATAAAAGGTTTATAAAATTATTTATGATGTGAAAGCCATGTTTTGAAAAATTCTCTGTGTGATAATGTTTTTAGAGTGGACTTTAGGTATGAAAGCGGTCACTTTCGTGTGTGTAAGGCCTTGTTTGTCTTGTAAAATGTGAAAGTGATATATATTATGTGAATGTGAAACTTGTTTGAGCACAAAGGGAATCCCGTTTCACTAGTAGGGTAGACTAGAACTAGTGTTCTAGTGATTAGCAATATTGATGATGAAAACATTAACTAAATAATGATGATTGATTCAAGACCACTAGATTAGGGGTGTGTTCCATTATAGTGGCTTGTGCATGAGAACACAATTGATTTTTGTCCCTATACCACTTTTCACTGAGAAGTGATGTTCTAGGGTCCCATTTCTTGATAGTACCCTTAGGGCCTCTCCCATGTTCAGTGAAAATTCACTATGTTCCACTCACTGTCAGCATAAAATGGTCCATTTGGGAGTTTCTTCAAAGGTAAATGTATTTTTATTTAAAATTCCATTCCCTTAAAAATTGGTTTCATTAAAAATATTTCTTCAAAATTGTCGATGAATTTCCCCTTCATTAATTAAAATTTAATGTTTTTTGTCGTTTAATGTTTATAGCATTGATTCTTTTTATCCACGTTTCATCCTACTGGGCTTTAGATCACACCCTACATACACCTTTGGGTGTATATAGATCTTGTTGTATATTTGTTTCAGGTTAAGGAAAGGCGTGTAGCATTGATATTTTGTGTTCCTTACAGCCCATGCCAAGGATACTGGTGGTGGTGTCTCGAGGATGTGCTCTTCATGTTTCACGGAGGTTAGGGGTGATAAAAAAATTTTCCCTTTTCGCTGTTATACCTTTTTGGTTTGTTTTAGTTTGTAAATCATTATTAATGAAAGTTGTTAAGGGTGTGTTTGGAAGAATATTTCAGATCATAATTTTTAGTTTTTGTTGGTCATTTTATTATGATGGATTTGAGAAAATCATTCCATCTTGTTTTATATAATACCCATGCACTTCTATTATCTCGTGGGGATTGGGAACTCCATTCGAGCCTTACTGCAGACCGATTCGGGTACTAGGTAGGATGGAGACCCAGCTTGGTTCATGACATGTAGAAGCTGAGCACATAATCATACTACCTCCCAAAGATGGAGTCCATTTATTCATTTATTTTTTCTTATTATTACTATTGTGTATGTCTTGTTTCCGTATATGTTGAAAACCCATTTTGATGTCATATCATGTTCATGCGTGGTCATTGAATCATTTCTTATTGACTGTTAGTTAATATTTTATCTTTCATGATGTTTGATTTATTTATGATTCTACTATATTTTTCACTGATCTAGAGGGTATAGTATCACCCTAGAATCACCATTATAACCTCAATGCTAGTCTGATGTTGCAGGTGATTGAGGAGGTTTGATTGAGGACATGTGGAAAACCATATTGGGGTCCCATTTTAGTGGATCCCGGACGGTATGTTACCAGTGGTACAAAAGGATCCCTTTTATTTTCATACAATTTTGGGCTAATAGATAGGAGAAGAGGATCTTGGGAGTTCTTGGTAAATAATTGTGTCATAGGGTTATCAACCCACAAATGGGGAATAACCAATGCTAAAGGATGGTTTTTTTCATGTTTTTCATTATTATCATTAATTCTTATTTCACCTTGAGTGATTGATATACTTATATATCTTACTAATTCATGAGATTTATTTTATTTTATCCATGTATTATTAGGGAAGGAAGTATTCTTACATGAATCATTATAGTCACAATGAGATTCACATGCCATGCATATTTCATACCATGTAGGGTGAATTACTTTTCATACTGATACATGTTATATGTTCCTTATGTATGTTTTTAGCATGTTTATCCCAATACTATGTTAAGTGATTATGTTTCATGCTCAACCATACTTATTTACTTGTGATAGCATTCCTAGATATACACATGATATATGATTGGTTATTAAAGTGTAAAGAAAAACCTAAAAAACATTTTCATGTATAGTTTGTTAGTGGCACATTAACTAGACTATCCTTACATGTTTGAGCTATGGACCATTGGTCGCAAGGGATGAATTATTTATGGTTGTGATTAAATATGTGAAAATGATAGTTTATATGGTGTATGGGTCCTTATAAGTTGGGAAGGTTAACCCATATAATCAAACCATAATATAGGAACTTAATATATTATGAAATCAAAGATACAAACAAGGATACCGCTACATGCATGCCAATAGTAATTTATAATGGAAATTATCTATATAAATTGGGAGTGGTAGTTCATGTACCTAAACAATGTTATGTGATAAATAGATATTTTTTTAGATAATTTTTACCTTTATGAAGGCCGGTACCTACATAATATGGGTGTGAAGACCCAAATAACTAAATTACTAAATGTATAACTGGAAACAAGTAGGTCATTTGGGGCCTGTTGCTTAGAAGATAAAACTATTGAGGGTGTTTTAGAATCCTCAATGAAGTAATGGGACCCTTCTAGGTCACCCTTATCTTTTATTCCTTTTTATTCAACCCCTTGGGGTATTATTAAGATAAATGGTATAATCATTTAAAGTGTTTGAAGTCACTTATATGATGTTACAAATAAGAATATGGGGGAATCTTAATTGACCAATCCCCTCATTTTTATAAAATACATGTTATATTATATGGATTTGTATTATTGGGTGGTGGTTGTTAATTAAATTTCCAATTACAACCTAATGGGTGTTTTCATCTATAGATTTTAATTTAAAATTTCCATAACTAAGAACATTTGTGAGAAACATTACGGAAAAATACAATGGATAAATTGAATTTATGTGATAAATTTAATAATATGTGATTGGAAGTAAGATGTATAAAAAATTAATTAATTGATCATTGATTAAACTTTCTTATATTGACTTGTGGTGTTTGATAAATAAAGCACCATGTATTGTTTCCATTCATAATTAGTACACAGAGTTTCTTAAATTAAGGATATTGAAATGTATAAATTTAATATAAAATCAGTGAAAATGGATTGAATGAAACATTAATGTGTCTTTATTTGTTTCAACCCTCATGTGAGGGGTTAGTTGGATATTACCTTTAGATATTACATGAGTGGGAATGTGGATATTACCCATGGATATAAGGACCCAGTCCAGCCCACGATCATTATATTGTCTACTTTGGGCCTAGCCCACATGGTTTTGTTTTCTCTGGGTTCTGGCCCTCAGAGACCCCCCAGGAAAAGGTCTCGTGATGGGAGAGGAATCCACACCACCTTATAAAGGGGTTCTTCGTGCTCCTCCTCCTTTGAAGTGGGATTTCCCTAACCCAACCCCCTAGAAGGGTGCAATGTCCTCACTGGCACATCAAATGGAAACCAGCTCTGATACCATTTTTAATAGCCCAGTCTAGCCCACAATCATGATATTGTCCACTTTGGGCCTAGACAACATGGTTTTTCCCCTGGGTTCTGGCCCTCAGACACCCCTAGGAAAAGGCCTCATGATGGGAGAGGTATCCACACCACCTTATAAAGGGGTGCTTCGCGCTCCTCCTCCTTCGATGTTGAATTTCCATAACCTTGTAACGTCTCGGTTTCGGAAGCCACCTAGAGGTGCCCCGTACCCGGTTGGCCACATGGCCCCAAGCGCATTTCCCCAAAAGCCAGAGGCTACTGACTAGCAGCTAGGGCCTTGGGTGTGATAGTGGGGAAACTATTCCCTATTTGGAAGAGTAACACAATGGAAGAAAACAATATGCAATAGCGGAAGCAGTAATTATCCATACAAGAGTAAAAAACGGAAGAGTGAAAGTAAAAAACAACTGGAGCACATATATAAATGATGCATGATACATATGTCTAGGAAATCATGAAAACAAATCATAATTCTAGAATATAAATAGTACTAAACAAAATTATGAAATAAAATAGATAACAGCTCCTCGACATCGCTAGCCATAGCTTGGTCCCATGCTCTCCAACTCCACAGTCAATCATGAACCTAGAGTAGAAGGGCGCTTACCCTTATCTGTAACTGCAATAATGTAATCCGTTTAGGCCCAAAAACATGACGCAAATAGAGCGTGAGATTAAATCCCAGTAGGTAACCACCCAAAGTTCTATGCCTAATAGTCAGTGAGCAAATAGGGTAGGAGGTAAATAAAAGAGCAGTAAACAGTTCCACAGTTTCAAAGCATTCAATTCCACATATCAAATAAGCAGCTAAATGAAAGTAGGTGACCCTCTAAGAAGTACACACAGCCTATCCCCTCTGGTCTCGCTATAATAATATAAAAGGCTCTCTAAGGAAGCTCACACTGTCAATTCCCCTTATAGTGTAAGTGATAAATGACTCTCTGAGGAAGTGCACTCGTTTAATTCCCCTTATATCCAAAAGTGGTTTAAAGATTCTGTGAGGAATCTCACATTTTCAATTCCCCTTATAGCCAAGTGCGGTCAATGAATCTTTGAGGAAACTCACACGGTCAATTCCCCTTATATTATAAACTTATAATTGGATTTCTAAGGAAGCTCAAATGGTCAATTCCCCTTATATTCTACTACACCAGGTTCCCACGACCCTTTGTATGTCAAACAAGAATAGTAGTGCAATACAACCAAAGTAAACCTCCTGAACTACTTGGCTAAATAGTCTATATCATATCAATCTTATCAGATAACAATAATCACGTCATCCTAGAACTAGGCATGGAAAAGCATGGCAAGGCAGCCTAATAGGATATACATGACCAAATGTTCATAAATAGAACATGCATGGGAAACCACATCCAAGTCATAGCAATCAACCCTATTCATATCGAATTAACATCTACGCAAGCATACAGGAATGGAAGGAAATTAACAAGGGTAAAATGGTAAGCGAGAAATACCTCGTTCTAAGGTATTGGGAAAAATTGCACATATTACTCAATGACTTCCAACGGAAAGGAATAAACCACCTACCTCAGCATCGGGAGATCGCTATATGTGAACCTCTAGGCTTGAATCACCTTAGTGTGCTGAAGATCTAGAAAATGTCTAAAATTTTCAATAAAGGATAACTTGAGAAAGAAGAGGAACCATGGAATGATTCTCAAGCAGAAGAGGAAGCCTACCAAGGAGATCCCAACGTAATTGACGATGGTCGAATCAGAGATTGGATGGAGGATCGTGGGCATAGAGATGGATCGTGGCCATACGAGTTCTCTCGGATGAAGATAACATAGAAGAAGGGTGTTCTATCAATTAGATGCGACCCAGTCCATTTAATGAAAAAAAGAAAGTGTGCGGTGTTTAATTTTGAAGTACACGACATGTAATTTCCATTTTCGTACTCCGATTTAGGCGGCCTCCATGTCACCAACACATGGTCGTGTGTGTGGCCATTACACGGTCATCACACAACCTCCTACAGCAACACAATACATGGCGTGTACTCATAAAGTACACAGCGTGTACTTCATAAATTTCCAAAAATTCATATTTTTTTCAAAAATGTTTGGAAAAGGAAAACATACCAGAAAAGAAGATCTGGGATCTTACAAACATCCCCCCTTATTGAAATTCATCCCTAAATTTCCCTAGCAAGGCAGCGTAGAATAAGAAACCCCAAACTACTCCAGCCATAATGCTCATACATCGGCCTCCCTCTCCCAAGTCTCATCCTGTACTCTCCCGTGATACCATAGCACTCATACTAGAGGGATATACCAGCCACAAAGAACCTTTGTAATGCGATGAACAATCCATATAGGATTCTCCTTGAAAGATTCATCCACTTCCAACTCAACCTCCTCAGGTTGGAAAACATGAGAAGGGTATGAAAAGTATCGTCGAAGATGAGAAACTTGGAAGATGACATGCATAGCCTGGTACCTATGACATAACAGCAACTGATAGGCAGCCATTCCAACTCTCTCCAACACCTAAAACAGCCTGACAAACCTTAGATAAAGCTTTTCCTTTTCCTGATCCTTCTGTGCCCCAACCTCAGTGTGACACATAGAAAAACCTGATACCCGACATATAACTCCAGAGGTGGTCTCCGCTGATCAGCATAAGACTTCTGTTGAGACTGCGTAGAAGCCATCCTCTTCGGAATCAACTATATCTATTCTGTGGTCTCCTGAAAAAGATGAGGTCCCAGCATTGCTGCCTCTCCTCCCTCCAACCAACATAAGGGTGATCGACATGGTCTACCGTACAAATCCTAATAAGCTTCCATCTGAATAGTTTCATGAAAACTATTATTGTATGAAAACTCTACAAGAGGTATGTGCTTATCCCAGGAACCTCCTAAATCCAAAATGCATGCTCGAAGCATGTCCTCAGGCACCTAAATAGTATTCTCGAACTGACCATCTGTCTGGGGGTGGTATGTTTTACCCAAAAGTACCTGTATGCCCAAAGCCTTTTGAAGACCCTTCCAGACTTGAGAAGTAAAATGTGCATCCCTCTCTGAAACAATGGAGTGTAGAAATCTATGCAGACATATAATCTATTAGATGTACAACCATCCCAGCTCATCAACACAGAAGGTCTCCTTGATCAACAATAAATGAGAAACCTTCTTGAGTCTGTCAATGACAACCCAAACCACATCATTCCCTCCAGGTGACCTCGGCAAACTAGTCTCTAAATCCATCACGACATCATTCGACTTTCACTCGAGAATGGGTAACTCCTGTAATAGCCCCGATGGTCGCTGATGCTTTGCCTTCACCTACTAACAGGTGGAACACCTCATGACAAAACAATCAACATCTCTCTTCATACCTGGCAACCAATACTGACAGTGTAGATCACGATACATCTTGGTGACACCATGATGAACTACCCAAACTGAGGAATGAAAGTCCCGCATCATCTCCACATGTATGTCTACTGGAACCAATACATGACTCTAGAAATGCAAGATCCCATCCTCTCCTATGGTCAATCCAGGAATAGGGTCCTCTCCTGAAAAGCTCTCCCATAGGACTTGGACTTCTGAGTCAGATAGCTGCCTCATTTGCACTTGACCAAGAAGAGTAGAGGTAACAACTACAGAAGAAAGAAACATCTCCCCCGTTAGTCGTACACATACAAATTCATATCAGAGAATAGAGTCATAAGCTTCCACTCACTACTGGCCTCCTAAACTACCTATATCTAGGTCCTCCTGCATAGAGCATTAGCCCCTGCGTTGCCTTTCCAGGGCATATAGGCAATCACAAAGTCAAAAGACTGAAGGTACTCAACCCAGCTATGCTGTCTCAAATTCAATTCATGAAGAGTGAAGATGTACTTGAGACTTTTGTGGTCAGTGAAAACAATAAAATTATTTCCTAGAAGATAATGTCTCCAACAGCATAAGGCATGAACAACTATTGCTAACTCGAGATCGTGTGTCGGGTAATTCTTCTCATGTTGTATCAACTGTCGAGACCCGCATGCAACAACTCCATCTCCCTATATAATCCCAAATCCCAGCCCGATACCTGATGCATCACAATAAATAGTATAACTCTTTTCTGGATCTATAAAGACTAGTATTAGTGCTGAAGTCAGTCTCCATTTCATCTCCTAAAAGGCTTACCCATAATAATCTGACCATAGGAACCTTGCACCCTTTTTAGTCAAACCCGTTAGTAGTGCTGATAAGCATGAAAAGTCATGTATGAAGCATATTTAGTATCCATCCAGACCTAGAAAACCCCATACGTCAAAGAAGTTCTTTGGATTCTACCATGAAACTACGGATCTCACTTTCTCTGGGTCTACTAATACTCTTGCCTCTGAGATAACATGACCCAAGAATTGGATATGATCAATCCAGAAGTGGAATTTTGAGAGCTTAGAATATAACTGATTCTCTCTCAGTGTACTTAGAATGATATCAAGATGTGTGGCATGGTCATGTCGAGTGTGAGAGTACACTGAGATATCATCCATGAAGACAACTACGAACGAATCCAAGTATGGATGAAACACTTAGTTCATCAGTTCCATGAAAACTGCAGGCGCGTTCGCGAGACCGAACAACATAAACATATACTTGTATTGTCCGTACATACTATGCAAGGCTGTGAGAGGTATATCAGATGGTCTAATGCAGAAATTATGATAACCTGAACTCAAGTCATTATTTGAGAACACCCTGGCACCTCGAAGCTGATCAAAGAGATCATCAATCCTAGGAAAGGGATATCGGATCTTGATCGTCAACTGTTTCATCTTCCGATAGTCCACACAAAGCCTGAATGTGGAGTCTTCCTTCTTCAAAAACAGGACAGGTGAACCCCAAGGAGAAGTACTGGGTTGGATGAAAACCTTTTTCTAGCAACTCCCCTAACTATTTCTTGAGCTCCTGCAACTCTGGTGTAGCCATCCTATAAGGAGGAATTGACACCAATGCCAATCCTGGAATGAGCTCAATAGAAAGTTATACCTCTCTCTTCAGAGGAAAACCTGAAAAGTAATCTGGGAAGACATACCTGAAACAATCCACCACTAGAGGAAAGTATAACTGTAAAGTCCCCTGGTCATCCAGGTATAGACTAGAAATCTTTGATGTAACTCCTCCCAACCCATGATGCTCATGTCCTACTCTGCTCTCCTGGACATCCCACTCACCCCTATGAAGATACGACCTACCCTCTGGTGATATGAAACTCACCCTGTGGCACTACCAGTCAGATAATACCTTGATGGGAACTAATCAGTCCTTCCTAAGAATGAAAACATATCCTATCATCTCTTAGACATAGAGGAGCCATAAAAAGTGACTTCCACCAACCATTAGAGGGCACTCCCTGTACTGAAGTACACTAGCCGTTCTCGTCCCCAACAGAGTGTATAGTGTAAATATATTAGTAGAAAAAAAGATGTAGAGACCAATACTCTCCACAATAGAAATAGATATAATGCTATGGGAATCACCTATATCGAAAAGAGTATAAGAAAAAACTGAGGCTACTAAGATCGTAACTCGAACTGTAGAGGGTTCAAGATCTTGCTCCTGTTGGGTCTACCCCACTTCAAAAGCCTGTCCAGAACCGCGACCCTATGACCTTTCCTGACCACTCTGAGTTGATCCACCCTGTTGTATCTAAAGGTTTAGCGACCGGATACCATGACCCCGACCTCCACCTCGGCCCGAATGGCCGGAAGAACTCCAGTTCTCTGACTAATGAGAAATTGGTTGCTCCTGATTGAGGAGTCATAGAAGAACCCCTGTCTCCAGATGCTGGTGAAAAGAAATAACAAAAACATTGAAGGTGACCCATCTTGCTACAAGATCGTTACTCCACTGGGTCTCTCGAGAAATGTGGCCTCATATGCCCGCTCTTCCCACCCTGGTAGCACACCACATGGCTACTAGAATATGCATCCTGCCTACTCTGATATCCTCGTGAAGTCTCCCTACAACACTTCCTACTATCGGAAGATGGAATACTAACTTTGAATGTTGAACCACCTGGGCTCACAACTCCGTAATCCCTCAGATTATTCTTTGTAATCAACACTTGGTGGACTATAGAAGATCTCGAAGTCTGCCTGAAGATGTTCACCTGGGATCAGATATATTTCCTAAGACCATCCCCAATCTTCCGTGCAAGGAACAAATCATCTCCCTCTAGAATGGTTGTAAAGCTCTGTAGCTCGATGAAGTGAGGGGAATACTCCATAATAGAAAGAGTACCCTACTCCAGACTCATGAACTCTCAGGCTCGATCAGCCCTCAAGGTTTCCGGATAGAAGTAATCATAGAAGATGTGCTGAAACTCATCTAAAGCCATCTTCTACTGGCATCCCGCCTATGAGACCACATCCCACAACATCTTGGTGGAGTCTCGGAGCATCTACATAGTGAGATTCACAATCTTATCTAGAGAAATATCCAGATGCTTGAAGATCGTCAGCATGGCTTCTAGCCATGACTTTGCAGCCTGGGTTTCTCCATTCCCTGAGAATGTGGGAGGATGATGCTACTAAAAGACCCACGTCAATTCTACCATCGAAAGGGAAAGAGGTGGATGTCCTGGAAAGGTCTACATCATTATCATGAAACCCTCTCAGAACTGTGCATCAACACCTATTTCAGGTATAAAAGCTAGTGCCAAAACTGGCACAACTGGAGGATTTGGAGGAAGACCCTGACCAGCCATATCTGGTGTCTGATCACCGCCTGGAAACTGGCGTACAACCAGAGGATGTCTTGGTAGAAAGACTATGAAAGGTAAATCGAACACCTTAGATAAAGATTATAATTGACTAAAAACTAGAGTTGTAAGGAGGAAACAAGAGAAAAAAAGCATTCAAGTTGTTAAAAACATGACTACAGATCGTGTATAGTTACTACACAACGTGTTCCCTTAAGCCATTCACGTGGAATGTACTTATTCCAACACTAGTTGTGTAATGCCCCAAACATGTGGCGTATTGTCCTCACACATGACATGTACATGAATACTCTTCCCCTGCCCGAGTCCTTCTACACGGTTATTCCATACGACACTACTAAGACAAGACTACACGATGTGTTCAAGATAGACACGAGGTGTACTAGAAAGGATAACACTGACCCGTGTTGTTGGTGACATGGATGGGTTCCTGGGTTATACTACATGACATGTTCAAGGATAGCACGACATGTATAACTTATGTTGTTATCCATCCGTGTCATTAGTCACATGGGTGGACACCGGGTCAACATGACTCGGTGTGTATGAATGGTACACTGCCTGTTCACTATAGGATTTCCCTATCCCGTGTCTCTTCCCAAACCACCTATGACATGAATAGAGACTACACGGCATGTACATACGGTACACGTTGTGTACCTAAGAAAAACAGTGTATTCCCGAACAGAAGAACACATTTCATATAGTCAAAAGTACAATGTGTGTATTCTTGGTTTTTTCAGACAGAAAGCCTTAGAAACTACTCCGAAGCCCAAAAAAACAATAAAAAGAACATTAAAGTGCCAAATTATAATCTGTGAGGCCCATACTCCCCTCAGATCAAATCTTGTCATCTTATACATGTTATAACAAGCATAAACAAGGCAATAATCCACCAAATTCTGGTTAATATGGGCCCATAACACCTCAAGAACCAAAATTTGGAGTTCATTCATACAAACCTTACACAAATTCAATATTATATCCAGTAGAAGGTATTCATCAAGGAAACTATCACAACACCATGCATATCTAGCACAACATCTATCACAACAACATGCAATCGCTAATGCACCCTAAATGGCATGGCACAAATGCATGACATGTGATTTCTTGCAAGTGCCTATTTGATGCATGAGATGGAATACCCTCATCTCAACGGGTTGAAATAGAAATAGAACCTCAATAACATCAACAGTAATAGCACAAAACATGTGAGTCACCCAATGTTTAAAATCAAAGCAACCGTAACTTTCAAAACCAGAAAAATTGCTATAAAAGAGGTAGATTGGCTTTTCCCTGTACACGGGTTTGCTACTCCTGGGTAAAAATTATTACCAAGTACCTATTTCTTCCTATCACTGTATAAATGCTTTAAATAGTAAGTCAAAATAAAATAATTCCCCTGATACCACTTTGTAACGTCCCGGTTACAGAAGCCACCCAAAGGCGCCTCGTACCCGGTTGGTCACATGCCCTCAAGCGCATTTCTCCAATTGTCAGAGGCTTCTGACTAGATGTGATGGCCTTGGGAGTGATAGTGGGGAAACTATGACCTCATTGGAAAATTAAAACAGTGGAAGAAAACAATATGCAATTACAGAAGCAGTAATAATCCATACAAGAGTAAACAGAGGAAGACTGAAAGTAAGAAACAACAGGAGCATATAAATAAATGATGCCTGATACATATGTCTAGGAAAAAATCCAAAAAAATCACAATGTTGTAATAAAAATAATTCTAAACCAAAGTACGAAAGATAACAGATAAATAGCTCCCCAACATCGCAACCCATACCTTAGTCCCATGCTCTCCAGCTCCACATTCAATCAAGAACCTAGGTGAGAAGGGAACTTTCCCTTATCTATACCTGCAACAATGTAATCTGTTTGGGCCCAAAATCATGACACAAACATGGTGTGAGACTAAATCCTTGTAGGCAACCACCCAAAGATCTTTTTCTAATAGTCAGTGAGTAAATAGGGCAGGAGGTAAATAAAAGATTAGTAAACAGATCCACAGTTTCGAAGCATTCAATTTCACATATCAAATAAGCACCTAAATCAAAGTAGGTAACCCTCTGGGAAGTACACACAACCTATCCCCTCTAGTACCACTATAAGAATATACTAAGACTCTCTGAGGAAGATCACATGGTCAATTCCCTCTTATAGTCTATGTGATAAATGACTCTCTCAGTAAGAACACATGGTCAATTCCCCTCATAGCCAAATGTGGTCTAATTATTATCTGAGGAAGCTCACATAGTCAATTCCCCTTATAGCCAAGTGTGGTCAATGAATCTCTGATGAAGTTAACATGATAAATTCCCCTTATATCCAAGTGTGGTTTAAAGACTCTCTGAGGAAGCTCACACGGTCAATTCCCCTTATAGTCTAAAGTGATAAATGGATCTTTGAGGAATCTCACATGGTCAATTCCCCTTATAGTCTACTACACTAGGTTCCCACAACCCATTTTATGTCAAACAAGCATAGTAGTGAAATACGGCCAAAGTAAACCTCTTGAACTACTTGGATAAATAGTCTATATCATATCAAGCACGTCAGATTACAATAATCACATCATCCTATAACTTGGCATGGAAAAGTCTGGCAAGGGAGCCTAACAGGCTAAATAGGACCAAACGGTCATAAACAGAACATGCATGGGAAACCACATCCAAGGAATAGCAATCAACTCTATTCATATCCAATTAACCACTACACAAGCATACAAGCATGGCAGGCAATTAACAAGGGTAAAATGGTAAATATGCAATACCCCATTCAAGGGTATTGGGACAACTTTCACATATTACTCCAAAAATTCCAACAGAAAGGAACAAACCACGTACCTCAGCATTGGGAGATTTCTATACGTGAACCTCAATGTTTGAATCACTTTAGAATGCCGAAGATCTAAAAAAAGTCTAAATGTTCAACAAAGGATAACTTGAGAAAGAAGAGGGGTCATGAAATGATTCTCAATAAGAAGAGAGATCATAATGAGGTGATCCTAACAAAATCGACAACAGTTGAATCGGAGATCGGATAGAGGCTCGGGGGCTCATAGAAGGATCATGACCGTATTGGTTCTCTCAGATAAGAAAACCTAGAAGAAGGGTGTTCTATTGATTATACGTGAAGCCCTTGGGTAGAGAGCCATGTTTCGTCCAACGCTCACACGTGAGAGTTACCAAGGATTGGATTCATTACTACCTCCTTTGCTTTGATACCAACTTTAGAGACCCAAATCTTGATGTACATGGACATTACATTACTTTGGCGGAATACTTAATACATAACAAAAGCAGACACCCAAGGACCATAATAGTTTAGTGTCTTTGGAAACTCAGAACATAATCTTCTAATCATGGTGAAAGATTTTCAACATCTCCCATAAAGTTCTTCCTTTTTTTTCATACCTAAAAACTATCTTTATATCCCAGGGAAAAGAAAACATAAAAAGGGTGAGATAAAATGCTCAGTAAGGGTAAACATAGAGAACATAAAATAATCCATAAACATTTGAACGTAATAACATGAACAAAAAACATCAAAACCATGAGTAATGACATAAATCTTGATAGTACATAAGGAATAGATTATAAAGGAACATTAATCATGATAAATTAGAATGGGAATAAAACAAGTAATTGTGGAAAACCACTAAGCACATGATATGATTTCCATAGTAGCCAAGGCATTGCTGGAAAGACCATCATAATGGACAAAGTCCATTAATGAACCGGGTTTACCTACTATTCCAGCCCTGTATTACTATACCATATTTACATGCCATTACAACCATGTCTATCTCATGAGATATAAATCTTTACCCAATGCATTGGAGGGAGATATAGGTCCCACCCTTATCATAATTAAATCATTCTTACTTGTGCCACAAAATAAACATAAATAATTCATCAAAAGCCAAAGAATAAAATGAGTTTCATAAACATCATCCCATTATAATATAATCCATATAAAACAAATGGATATCATTTCATCATAAGAAGAATCAAACCATGTAAATAATAGAGACATTATACATGAAACATAAACAAACTAAAAAATTTCATCTTAGATGGGAAATAGTTTTGATAAAGCGCATGAAATGAGTTCTTGAAGAATATATGCTTTCTTCTTCAAAATCATTTTCTTTTCACAAAATGCCATGAAATTTTAAAAGAATATCATTTTGTTGAAAATAGTCATGAAATATTGTAGAGTAAGCTTCAAAAAATGAAGGCGTTATGATACCGTAAAAATCCATTCATTCCGTATAAGTTTAAAAAAACATTCTCCTCGTACTTTTAATGAAAAAGTCAAAAAGTACCACGTATGGTAAACAAAAGAAATATTTTTTCCATAAAACAATGTAAAATTCAAAGAGGTTTAAACATGACTTTAAAAATACATCTAAGAATATTAAACACTTTTTGAAAAACATTTTTATGGACATGGATGAAAAATATAACCCCAGTAAATACTAACGTATAAGCAATCTCGGATAAAAATGAGATTGAAAAATTATCCCTTACCTTACGTCCAATTTCTTCTGTATTTGTCCGAGACTCCTGTATAGTGGGTTTAAAAATATTATTAACTTGTAGCATGACCATAATAATATTTATGATATCATATATGATTCACTTATGACTTTATATTACCCATTCTTGTGTAAATTCCATGTTAAAGCAGCGTTTTGTGTAAAATTGTTTCATTTATCGTATGTGTTTTGACTTTTTGTTATTAATTATACCTGATTTAATTAATTCCAGAATTTAAATCCTGATTTTTAATTAATATATATTCATCATTTAAATATATATGATAGATCAATAAATGTAATGAAATACACTGTTCAGGGAGACGGTAGGCCGTACGTACGCATGAACGCTGTTTTCGTTTCCTTATTGACTTGAATGGAAGTAAGTAGATGACATATATATATATATACATAAATATAGTATCTTTATTATGTCATATATTTCATTATTATTGATTATATATACTTTATAATCATTGTTGAATTGTTAACATGGATAATCAATCTCATCGCGTCGTGGAGACGCTAATCCATACGTACGCACGCGCGGTGATTTTGTTTTTCGTAGGATGGATATAAGGTGAAATAGGGTTGATTAATATTTATAATAACATATCAGTATATAATTAATACTTATTTTATTACTTTATAATGAAACAACTAAATAAGAGGAAGTAGGAGAAGAAAGATACTTGAATGAATCTGTAGAAGAGATTACCTCTTCCTCGACATGCCTCTTTTAAACTTCCTCTTAGGGAACTAGAGCTGAACATTTGAGAAGACCAGAAACTCTACGATATAACCAGAGAGGTTTAGAAGATAAAGTTTCCGGGGTTGTTAGTGCTTTAAGGATCAAAATGTGTAAATAGGAGAGGGAGGAGGTGCCCATTTATAAGGGAGGAGAGGGGCACCTTAGGAAAAACATAAAATACTATTTTATAATAAATTCATATTCGTATTATAATGACTCCAAAGTAACTTATTTAGAGGCTAGGGTGGGGATGTGTCGAAATAATCTCAACAAATAGGTTTTAGAGAAGTTTATGTTACAATTTTAACCTTATCATTTAGATTTAACTCTATGTTAAATAATTTATCTTTTACCATGTCTTCTTGTATTCTTACACTATATGGTTAATAAAGTTACTATAAACTACCAATAGAACCCCAATTGGTTCATTAATATCATATATATTTTTATATAATTCGTTTGGCCGAGCCTTAGATTTTTAGGACCATTATATCAATTAATAATATAATATTTGTTTTAAAAACTCTTTTTTGTCAATTTTTACACTATTTGAGATTTTGTTTTTTCTAAATTCATAACAGCATTATTACTTGGAAAAAATTCATATAACCAACCCTAATATGTTATATTAACCTATAAAATTAGTATAATTCATTGAAAGTCTCAAATTACATTTATTTGGGTATTTATAATATCAAATATGTTATTATTTCATTAATATTGTAATTACTGCATCATCATTGTGTCATAAATAAAAAAAATTATTTAATGTCTAAAAAATATAAATAAAATACCATTATGGAGGAAATCGTTTTATATTTCTAATGATTATTTATAGTCTAATTTATCTTATGTATAATCCTATATTAAAAAGGTTTTATTTATTAAACTTTGATTTTAACTCTTTTAACTCTTCTTTAAATAAAATAATAATAAATGTCCTAATCTAATCCATGTGGGCCAAAGAGGTTCATATTTTATTCCTAATGTTGTTTCGGGTCAAATTATACTTAACCAATAGAATTAGGACATGTGTTAGTGTAATAATAATATCATTTTTACCCTTAATTACCCTATTTACTTTTAACCACGGTAAATAATAAAAAATTACTATTCATCAAAATTTATTTTTATCTTATTGAACCAAAATTTTACTCCTTGATATTAACCGTGTCTCTCCAATTTTTGAAATTTTACTCACAGAAGTAGTAAAATTAGGTTTTATGTGAATTTGCAAAAGCTCCTAGGAGGTGGGTAAAAGACGGTAAAAAGTTCAATAAAAATTTTATATATCTAAAATTATTATAAAATGACTCCAATGAATCACATTGAACTTATATAGGTATTATGTATCTATTTTGACCTAAAATAAATTTAAATAAAATAAATTTAAATAAAATAAATTTAAATAAAATAAATGATTATTTAAATAAAAATTCATTTTTAACCAACAACTTAGTGTTTTCACTATTCATCAAAAATTGAATGTTTTTAGAAAAATACCAAAAATTCACCCAAGGCTAATTTCGATATTATGAATCCCAAAATGAAGTCCATTTTGATAGATAAATTTTTAAAAAGTGGGTATTACTATGCATAATTGCTAGTTTATATAATATTTCAATAACATATCGTTGTTTAGTGAAACTTGGTATTGCGTACAATGCAAGCTATCGAGGAAGGTCGCTCTTATGGGTATTGCAAGGAAAGTCAGGGTTTCGTGTAGGGAAATATTCCATTGGTGTTGCGTATAACATTCTCAAAATATAGTTCGGTTATACATTGATCCAAATCTTTACTTGGTGTTGGGTAAATTGAATTTTATTTGAAAGAACTTGAAATTGTGTGCATCACAAGCCAAGAATAGTGTTGCGTATAATAAAACATAATACGGTGTTGTATGTAGTGCAAGATAATCTTTGTGAAATGTACAAAAAAAGACATCAAAGAAATTAAAAAGAATAATTCTCATAAAATCTCTTGGTGTTAGAGTGATAGTTGGGAAAATATTCCCTTATTGGTAGAGTAACACAGCGGAAGAAATCAATATGCAACAACGGAAGTAGTAATAATCCATACAAGATTAAACATCAGAAGACTGAAAGTAAGAAACAACTGGAACACATATATAAATGATGCATGATACATATGTCTGGGAAAGTATCCAAACAAATCAAAATGCTGGAATAAATATAGTACTAACCCAAAGTACGAAAGAAAATAGATAAAAATATTCTCAGCATTGCAAGCCATAGCTTGGTCCCGTGCTCTCCAACTCCACAGTCAATCAAGAACCTGGAGTAGAAGGGCGCTTGTCCTTATTTATACCTGTAACAATATAATCTGTTTGGGACCAAAAGCATGACCCAAACAGGGTGTGAGACTATATCCCAGTAGGAAACCACCAAAAGATTTGTTCCTAACAATAAGTGAGTAAATAGGACAGGAGGTAAGTAAAAGAGCAGTAAACAATTCCATAGTTTCAAAGCATTCAATCCCACATATTGAATTACTAGATAAATCAAAGCAGGTAACCCTTTGGGAAGTACACAAGCCTATCCCCTCTGACCCCGCTATAAAAATATAAAAAGACTCTCAAACGAAGCTCATACCGTCAATTCCCCTTATATTCTATGTGATAAATGACTCTCTGAGGAAGCTCACACGGTCAATTCCACTTATATACAAAAGTTGTTTAAATATTATCTGAGGAAGATCACATGGTCAATTCACCTTATAGCCAAGTATGGTCAATGAATCTCTGAGGATGCTCCCATGGTCAATTCCCCTTATAGCCAAAAGTGATTTAATGACTCTCAGAGGAAGCTCACATGATCAATTCCCCTTATATTCTAAAGTGATAAATGGATCTCTGAGGAAGCTCACAAGGTCAATTCCCCTTATAGTCTACTACACCAGGTTCTCACAACCTTGTTTAAGTCAAAGAAGCATAGTATTGAAATACATCCAAAGTAAACCTCTTAAACTACTTGTCTAAACAGTCTATTTCATATCAAGCATGTCAGACAACAATAATCACATCATCCTATAACAAGGCATGGAGAAGCATGGCAAGGCAGCCTAATAGGCTAAAAAAGGTCAAACGGTCATAAACAGAACATGCATGGGAAACCACATCCTAGGCATATCAATCAACCCTATTATTATCCAATTATCCTCTACACAAGTATACAAGCATGGAAGGAAATTTACAAGGGTAAAACTTTAAATATGCAATACCCTGTTCAAGGGTATTGGGAAAAATTGCACATATTACTCAAATACTTCCAACGGAAAGGCACAAACCACCTACCTCGGTGTTGGGAGATCTCTATACCTGAACCTTGAGGCTTGAATCTCCTTAGAATACAGAAGATCTATAAAAGCATATAAAACATTCAAAAGAGGATAACATGAGAAAGAAGATGAATCATGAAACAATGCTCAAGAAGAAGAGGGAGCTTACCCAGGCGATCCCAATGCAATCAACAGTGGTCGAATCAGAGATCAGATGGAGGCTTGGGGGATCGAAGAAGGATCGCGTCCGTACGGGTTCTCTGGGACAAAGAAAACCTATAAGAAGAGTGTTCTGTCGATTAGACTCGGCCATGGTCCATTTAATTAAAAAAATATATTAAACAACATGTACTTTTTAGGTACATGAAGTGTACTCCCCATCTCTGTACTCTGCTTTAGGCAACGTCCAAGTCACCCCTACACGGTCGTGTGTGAGGCCATTACATGACCAGCACACGACCTAATGTGGCAATGCAGTACACTGCGTGTACTCATAAAGTTCACTGTGTGTAGTACAAAAATTTCCAGAAATTCTTCTCTTATTCAAAAAATGACCAGAAAAGGAAAACATACCACAAAAAAAGATCCAAGTTCTCATAATGGATCTCTTTGACCTTTCCATTATATTGATCTATATGTTATGTCCTTAAGACTTGAGAGCTTTTATGGTGTGACCTAGTTAGAAGGTTTATGTTTATGCCTTAGTTAGGGGAAATCCTGGTTTGGGTGTCACCCTTATACTGTAAATCCTTATTAAATACTTGTGAACTGTTTTAGATGAGAGGTTTTGTTCGGGGGTTGTTTGTCCTAAGTTGGACTCATAGTGTCTAAACAATAACCCATGTAGATGGGTGGTTATTCGGTATGTTGACCGTTGTTGAGGGATTGGGCATTAGGTAAGGATCTAGTTCAGTGGGATAGACTTGTCTAGGTAATGGAATGATTCTTATTGGATCAAGTCACCCTTTATATTCCATAATTACTGATGACTAGGGAGTTTTTCAACCAGATTAACATTCATAAGGGACAAAATGATCTGGGATAAATATTTTATATGGGACATCACAACCTAGGATACATTGGTCTGATGAGACTATGAAAAATATTAATGAGTTTACCACTACATAGATGAAACCTTGGGGTTGAACTTGTCAATACACATAGTACTCATCATTTTTTCAAATAGTAAAGTGACCCATAGGAGTTCAGTGGAAATAATTAATGCCTTGGGATTTTATGTTACCTTATCTGGTCACCTCTAGAGTAGAGTAACCTGGCAATTATAGAAGATGATTTTTCCTAGTATTGGTGATAATGTTGCAAAAGGATCAGATAGAGTATCAATAAAGATCATTTTAGTTTTGGATTATATTCCTGATAATTAGGACATACATGAACACAACTCAGTTGAGTGTCATGCGTACGTCTAGAGTAAATATGATCTAGGATAGTTTTAAGGGGATAATTTTTATCTCTTTTCAAGTTATCACTTGGTAAGGTTATGTTATCCATATCTAGAAGCTATGTTTGGGGTGGATGGAGCATGCACTAGTGATCTATTCAATGTAAATGATTATGTTTAGGGTGGATGGAGCCTGTACCATTGATCTATTCTTAGTAAATGACGACTAGGGAACTCTAAAGTTTTCAAGTGTCACATCAAACATTTTATAGCATGTCCTTCAATGTAGTGGGAGAAAAATAGTAAATGACCATTTGAGAGTGGTCACATTTACATTTGAATGACCATGAGGCTGAATATTTTTATTTTTATCCCTCGGTATAATGATTGATATAATTCACGATATTTTTTCTATGGAGTTTGGATGCATGATTTAGGATTAGGGTTCATGAGTGGCCTTGGAGATGTAACACATTTGAGGTATATCAGTGCTTGAAAGGGAAAATGATGATAAAATGGTTGGGTTTTCAAGAAAAATTTGCGGATTCTATGAATCAACGTTTTACTATTGTGGGGGTTTGGTGACAATCACTAAATTCATCAATAGTGGGGGAATAACCATTAGTTAATGATGACATTTCAGCAAGTGCTGCCGAGATATTCAAAAGAAGTCCTCCATTGATGGTTTGACTATTCTATTCACCAATATTTGGATATGGTTGGTTGAAAACCATGACATAGACTTTATACTGGGCATGACAAGAGTGTGTAGGGACTTATTGGTAACCATTTATATCATCTTAGTATACTATGTATCTTATATTGACACCATCCTAGGAACACTAATTGAGAATCAATTAAGCATCAATATAAAATAATAAATTAAACTCCTTTTGGTTCGACGATAGACTATTTTAGAGTTTCTCTATAGGATAATGCATAATCATAGGGGCATGGTCTATCTTGAGTGGTATTGGGATTTCCACATAGGAAGGACATGAATGGACTCATGGACACCATCCGATTATTTGAATTCATATCCAGGAAAAATATCACTATTGGACTCAATCAAGGATCTTGATACTTGGTAATCTAAAAAATTCACTGGAATCTCATTATAAATTATTTAGTATATAATTACCTGAATGAGCTTCGAGGACCCCTGCAGTTTATTCCATGGTCACCATAGACTTTTAGTCGGGTTCAAATTATATGTTTTATGTGTGAAGATCCAAGGGCACTTGATTGGGTAGACAACTACATTCATGCTATGTCATGACAACATAAATGGATTTTTGGATTGTAGGTATCATCATAATTCATTTATTTTTATCGAGGAGAATTCTCAGGATAACCCTGAAAATTCCATTAGATAAAGGTGTTGTACTCATGTTTCAGATGTGTTGGATGCTAAAGCCAATCATTTTTAGGGATGATCTCCTTTAGGGTCACAACAGTCTTTCCTCATTTTTTATTGAATACAATCGATGAGGAACCACATAAAGAAGATGAATGGGATTATATAAGTGTAGTGCAATGATCAGATGAGGGTTTTCATGGAGAATCTAGCAAGATATGGATGAATGTGGTTTACTGAAAATTTTACATTTGATCAAGTAGAGAATCATGTTGGGACAATCACTATAATTCTAAGGTATTGCTGAAATAGAAAATTATATTGGTGGAGGTACTATGACTCTAAATTAGACATCAATCTAGAACCTATGGTGGGTAGTGACATTTAATAGTTGGTGAATGGGACAATGATGTGGTCATGTCTCCATTTATACAGGCATGGGTAAGAACCATTTCAATGTTTTGTTTTAGATATGAGGAATGAATCGAGTCTAACGGATTATATATCGCACACTTCAAGAAATTCTTGGTTGTTTTTTGGGTGTTTAGTATTGAAATTCAGTCATTTGAATGAAACTTCATAAATCGAGTAGGTAGGGTATTGTTTTCATTATTACCAAGGGATTATTTTGGATGATATATTCTAATCTGGGGAGATCGTTGTGTCCTTTGTTTTTGGACCATTGAAAATTCCAAGGGAATTTGAATATTCCAATTTGGTGGATGAGCCAAATTGTATACCAACCTTCCAAATTTAAATAAATTAATTGAAACACCTAAAAGAATTGTTTTCAGAGGGTTTTTTTTCTAGAGAGGTGTATTGGGTGTTCTGATGAGATTTGGGTGTGGTAGTCCCAATAAAGACAATTTTAGGAGAAGAAGACAAGGTAACACGGTTGGCACACGGTTAGTACTAACCGTGCAGATCAACCGTGAAAACTATTTTGTAATGGTACATGGTTTTTTAAACTATATGAACCTATAGGAGAAACTTTATACCTCTTATATGAGAGTTAAGGGTGTCGAAAGGTGTTTGTCTAACCATACGATATGTGGCACATGACCATGCAAGTAACTGGGAATTTGTTATAGAGGAGAATCTCATTGGCTATAAAAAACCATGAACCAGCCATGTGTGGGGAGTGTCACTTTAGACAATTTTGATTCATTATTATCACATATTTCAAAAAACTATATTTCAAAACCATAATATTCATTAATAATGATGAAATTGTTTTATTCCCCCTTCTTTCTTTTAATATTCATATTTTTTATTCTCTTCTACGTGCATAGTATTCATCTGATTGAATCCTATCTTGGCATGCCTCCAAGGAATTGAGTGATATCCCCTATTTGAGATCCAAATCAAATAATTTTGGGTGTGATGGCAGCATATTAGTAAGTTCTCGACTCTTCTTGCTTCATATTTCTTTTTCCCTCACCATATGTAATGATAAATCTATGTGACCTAATTCGACCTATTTTAAGAGAGTTTGATGAATTCTTTGATATATCATGAACTATATCAAATCAAATATAGATATTGTATTATTGGATCATTTTATGAATGAGGTTTTTGGTATAATTATATTAAATTAAATTCTAGCATGTTTATGAAATATTACGTTGGTCTGTGTTCCATACATTCCGTACATCACCACCGAAATGAAAAATTTATAATGTAAATGCATATGCCAAATTTTATATTTCCTTGAATGTTTATAATTAACCATTAGTGAATGTATAAATTTATTTGAACCACCCCTGTGGTTGCATCTCTCATATTCCATGTCTTTTTATACTTAGGCTTCAAATTCAGAATCTTCTTTCATTGTGCGTTAAATTACCTCTCCCAGAATGAGTCACTAAATGGAATTAATTGAATGATGAATGGTTTGGGTGTTTTTAGACATAGACTAAAATCATTATTTATGTCACAATAGTACCATAATTTTAGACGAAATGAATAATTGAAATAGAAATATATGTTAATGGAAAGGATATACAACTAGACCATATTAATTAATGATCATTTCTTGACTCGTCTCACTTGATAAGTTGATAAATGGAATGATCCTTCCAATGGAAATCTTAAATATGTATAAATGGATAGACTATAGTAATATAATTGGAATTGGATTTGGAATGTTTGGGTAAATGGCCTCTTCTTTATTTCATTTATTACCTATCATACCCTGGGCATGGTGGCCCTTACATTATGATTATGGATATGGCACATTGGGAATGATGTCCATTATATATTTATTATCTATACGCCACCTTGGTCATATAGTCCCATATATTATGATTAGGAGTATAGAACTGTGGGAATAACATCCCTTAAATTTTTTATTTCAGGTATGGAACCCTAGGCATGGAGTCCCTTGTATTGTGATTATTTGTATAGAACCATGTTCATGGAATCCCTTATATCATGGTTATGGGTATTGAACATTAGGAATGGCATCCCATACATTATGTTTATGGGTGTGGAACTATAGGCATGAAATCCCTTATATTTTGATCTATGGGTATGGAACCTTGCATAGGACGTTTATCATCTAATATGTGATCCTTCCATGTGGATTAATCAGTACTAAACCTTGTGACCACACCAATTATTGTATATCTATTCATTCAATTGGATTAAGTATTCATATATATGCATGATGGTATGTGTGTAGAGACATTCTACCATAGGCAAAAGTAGGTATGACCGACCAGGTATCTTATAGGAACCTGAGCCCAACCTGTTTTTATTTACTATTTACTTCATCATTTTGATATTCATGCACACTATTTATTTTATTTCCACAGACTAGATTAGTGTAGACACTATTGGTGGTGGAATACCATTTTTATCTCACACCCTATTTGGGGTGCTATTGGGTACTGGAAAATACCTCTTAGTTGTAGGTTTGGACTCTGGACTATGTTGTTTACATTTCTTCATTAGGAGTAGACATGGGAGTATGGGTGTAGAGGTTGATCACATACTCGAGATGCCTCCCAAATATATATTACATTATTTATTTATTTATTTATTTAGAAAAATCGTTTTATCTATGTTGTATTATTTTTTATATTCTCTACCTGTTTGATGTTATATTGTGGCCATTCATGGTCTCTAATTCATTTAGTATTGATCATCGGTTAGTATTTTATTTTACATATTCTTCTCCTATATTTATCACTAAGAAAAAGGGTATAAAATCCCCATGGTAAAAATTTTATACCCTGACTACAATTTAGAAAAATCTAGAATACTGGGATATGTAATTGAGGCCATGTGGTGAACCAACTCAGGGCACCATTTTTTAGGATCACAGTTCAGGACTTTACAACTGATGCCTCTTACCTCCTCTTTTGTTTGCCCCATGTTTTTGTCACAATGATTCCATAAGTATAAGTTAAAAAATATATCATTCTAGGTAAAATGTGGATATTTACATTTTTACTACTTCATGAGTATGTTAATGATCTTACCAAAACCATAAAATGTTCTATTGAATATAAAGGCAAAATAATAATTCATGAATTTACCTACTCCCAGCTGGGGTATCATATGAAAGAACAAATGTAACTCAAAACCATCATCAATAAAGTTATAAAATTTTAAAAAATAAATAATTATATGGTTATAATAAGTGAAATACCAAGATATTTTAATGTAATACTATGTTTGATAGATCTCTAAATATGAAATGTCACGCTTTAAGCAAACTACGATATACTATAAAAGAATTATTACATAAATTTGACTATTATAACCTGTTAATTAAATTGGAGAATATGAATTAAATTAACCATGTTATAAAATATATGTATAGATTTCCTACTCAATACAAATTCATTGATTAATTCTTAGAAAATAAGCACTCAATTTTTTTGGTAAATTCATTATTTTCTCTAAAATATATTTACTTCAAAAATGATTTTTATTGCTTCTCGTGGGAATATTATGATTAATTTATATCATGTTTTAAAATTTTATTTCAAAAATAGGAAATATTTTTTATGTCTGTATAGAAAAATTATCATTGGTCTACATTTTATGATGTTTTTTGGAAAGATCGATTTTTAATAAATAGTGAAAAAATCTAATTTTATAGAAAACAATAATTTTTTTCAACTATTTACAAAGTATAATTTTGTTTTTTATTGGATTTAAAATTAAATTAGTTAATTTATATTAAAAATAATCCAATAAATTCCATATAAATTTAAATAATGCTTAATTTTGATATATAATCATTTTTATACATAAAAATTCATTTATTCAAAAGACTGTTTTTCTTCACATTTTTTACCTTATTTTAAATCTAATTCTTATTGGTTATATCAATTATACTTGATGAAATTGATTCCATATTTTTAATTATCAAGATAAATTTTTTTAAATAGCTCATCATTATTTTAATGTATTGAATTGTAACCATGGTAAATAGTTTCACCACAATAATGGGTAAATTGAGTTAAATAGGTTTAAAAAAATGTAAACAGTTTTTCAAATCACCATAAGACATTATTTTAATATTTTTCTAAAATTTTAGTTTGACCACCTCTTCAAATTCTAATAATCGTGAACTTTTTTCTGCCATTTTTCTTCGATAATGAACTTTATATTATTTTACGTAAATATTAATTCTAAAATGTAACTTTCTTGATTGAAATCTCAAATATGTTTTCACAAGTATAAAAAAAAATTCATGAATGGTTATTGTGAAGATGAATAATTTTTTTCTGGTATTTTTTTTTAAATTTTATGTGATTAAAGATATACCTTAAATTCTTACACAACGTCGATATAGTGTATTTTCAAGATGTAGAAAAATCAAGTAAATAATAATAAAAACATACAAATTAGTATTTTTTGGGAGAGTAATGGTGTACCCTGAATGTTTTTATAAATATAATGTTTAAATAATTTCTTAAAAGTTTATATTGAAATTATATTTCTAGATTGATATTTTATAAAGTAAAAATATGAGAACATACCCCAAAATGGATTTAATTGTATTTTATGTCAAATCATAATTTTTAAAGGATTTAAAATTAATAAAAATATTATATTTTAAAAATTGAATGGGAAATGTTCTATAATATCAACCATTATCTACTTATTGTTCACTTATTCTTTGAATAAACCTTCTTGATATTTAGAAGTAAAAAACTTTGGTATCATGAAAATACTTAAAAGGGTTAACATGTGGTTAAAACTAAGAGATATGGGATAGAAAAATATAAACTCATATTAGCTATATTATATTAGATTATATAGAATTATATTCCCCCAAGATTCAAAATATATCAATTTGGTTAAACTTTATCATGAAGATTAGTTTTTACTAATTTAATAATTTAAGTAATTTCAAGGGGGTCCCTCTCCTCTACTATATAAGGACACCAAACTTATATCTTCCTCACACTTCTTGAGCCATTTAGATCATCCAATATCTAGAAAAATAACTTCCCAATGTTCCTCCCCAATTCGTAGAGGTATCTTTCTTACCAAAATACCTACCTATAAGTCTTAATGTGTAAGTGAGTGGTGGTCCTTCAAAGAAGAGGTAATCGTCATGAACGGGCATTTTCATTTTATATATCCTTCCCAATCCTTAAATTGTGTCCTAAAAATTAAAATATAACTAAAAAATTGTATTATATATATATATAATATTTTATTCTCATGACCGTATTCATAACATTCTCTATCAATTTAGAAATTAAACCATTATTCATATGTACATGATGATTACGACCTCATGAACCAATGCATTTCATTTATCATAATCCCTTTTAATGGAAGATTTTTATAATGGATTTAATATTTATATATGATATTTAAGAAATACTTATTCTTCTATAATTATAATATCTTATCTATCTTATTTCCATCTCATCCATTAGAAAATGATAACGTTTGACGTTTATACATGCAGACTACAATGTCCATGAAGTGATGTGATTCATTTTTCATTTTTAATTTACATGGATAGTAACCAAGATATATTTAATATTAATATATTATATTTATAATAATTTTTTTTAATTTTTAATTATTATTAAACTTTATTTCATTCCATCCATTGAAAAGAGAAGACATCACTCGTGCATATGTAAAAAAATATCATCTTCATATAGTGACACAATTCATATTTCCTAACCACATTATATAGATGATTATAATAGTGTATATAGTTATTAAATATTATAATTTTGACATAATTAAAAATTTTAATAAGTAATTATTAATAAAGGATCACTAAGATGTTATAAGTAAATCATATATTATATGATATGTATTAATATTTTTCTATAAAATATGTTAAGTAAAACTCTATATATTATATGGAATTTTTATACCAGTACAAAGCCAGATGAGATTTCAGGTAAGGGTTTCTCATATCACTTTTATTTCTATTAGACATAAACTATATTCCTCACTTTTCTCTTTTTTTGGTGTACATACAACCTATGAATTTAATTTATGATGATTATCACGATTTTTATTGGGATTTACAAATATATATAAGGTTATCACTTTCATGAGGTTTTGATTTTCCGATTACCAAAGTGGTAATAGATTTATGTTACAATCTCATTTATTTCTAGGATTCTATATATTAAATTTACATTGTGGTAAATTATATGTTTTTATCCTTTAAACCAAATATATTTCATTAGTATATGGTTATTCATGAAATTTCATGTAATAAATTTTTTTTCCATTCTTTGGAACTTAAAATGATAGATATATTTTTTTTTAATAAAAGTAGATTTTATTTACTATTTGGTTGGGATTATTTTTCTTCCATGTCCATATTTTATATAAAATGTTTTCAATATTGTATTTAATATTATAAAATTATTTATTAAAATATTTTTTATCCAAATTTTAATTTATATAATTTTTTTTAAAATAATCATATTTTCATTTCCTAAAAAAATTACTATTTAGTAAAGTTGTGACTAGAATCTTTGTTTAAACATATAACACATGAATATATTTCCCCACCATGCAGACCAATATTTTAAATGAATATTCCTTTAAAAATTTACATAGTTCCTTTTATTGATTATATTTTTCATAATATTAGAGTAATTTTTATATTTTAAAAAAACTATTATAAAATGACAAGGGTCCTTTCTTCAAGAAATGTCATAAAGATATTTTAATAGTATTTTAATCTATGATAACAACAATTGATGTTACTTATGATTCACTAGGGATATGAAAAAAATGATACTATTATTTTTATCTCTCTGTATGGTTATTGATTATGAGTTTTAAATTTGGATGAAACCCATTTTCTTGTACATGAGTTAAGCTATGACAAAATGATAAATTTTTTCTTGATCTTATGGATGATACATGAATTGATTATTAATATATATGTTTTTTTGGGTCTATTATATCCCTATAGTGAATTAGGTAATGCGATATGGACATCTAATGGGATTTTAACAATAGGAACAAACATTATAATTAATAACTATGTTCATATTTTGATGCACGAGTATGATCACTTGTTTTTATACTCACATGATTATGAATAGACATGATTGTGAATGACTAGTTCACATTTTGATGTCTGAGTATGATCAATCCCAGATATTCTCACAAGATAATGAGTTTACATGATTGTGCATTTCTATAATCATAATATTTTTATTCCATATTCATATGATTCCACATGACTATGTTATGACTCTTGAATGATGATAACCACTTTGATACCCTTATTTAACATGATTTTGGATATGAATTCATTTTAGAGTTTATGATCTAATATTTTTCGGGTATGAATCATTTATGTATATAACATGAAATTTATTATGTTATTATACCATTATTATCATCTTATAATCAATTAGGATTGAAATCCCCCACTTTTACCCTTACTGGGCATCTAAGCTAAACCTTTATTAGGTTTTCATTTAACTTATATTTTTAAGAATGATATTATGTAAGATTGTATTTGAAGGTTATAATGCGTGGATATGTTTTTTTATATATTTAATTCTTTCTACGGAACATTAAAATCTGGGTATAATAGAAAAAAATGATAGTTTGAGTTGATAAGAATAAGTTTTTTTATATAAAAGAAATTTTCCTAACTCTATAGAACTATAAACCTAAAAGGAATTTGGTATGTAATTGACTCAATGTTAACTAAGGATACACTAATTAAGGTTGGTGAAAATTGGGTTACGTTTAGTGGTATAAACTCTATAAATATAGTGATTATGTTTTTAGGTCAAGATCCATGAGTGTGGGTTCAAGGCTATTATAGTTGGTATCAGAATATAGTTTAGATAAACTTGTCTATTACTATGTCTTCGTGTGATGTTAACTTAAAATTTATAGATTCAATCATAGATTTATAATTTTAAGTCTAATCATAAGATTGAAGGAATATTCACCTATTTTTTAGGTTATATGTGATTATATTTTAAGGTTATTAATAATAATTTGGGAGAATTTTTATTAGGTATAGGTATATGTAAATCTTAGGTTTAATGAGAAGGTTTATTTTTTAAGTATGCGATTAGATTTTTTTGGGATGAAAACAAATAGGTTTGATAAAAAAATTAAGGTTAAAAAATTATTTAATGTCTAGGTTACTGAGGTTGATTGGGATATAGGTTTATTTATGTATGGAAAGATCAAAGTTAAAACATTGGTGTTATTATTGAAATTTTTGAGTTAAATACATTATTCTTTTATATAATGGGGGTATTCATTATTTCTATTTTATTACCATATGATAACCACTTTTGATTTTATAAATACAATAGGATTATCTTTTTATCCATGTATTTATCATATGATATATTAAAATATGATTGTTTAGGCATAAGATTGATTCATTTGAGAAGCCCATCAATTGGAATATGAGATACGATAAAGGTTGAAAATTTTTATAACAAAAAAAAAAGGATGAAATTGAATTTAAGGATTTGAATAAAATAAAGTGAGAGTATATCTTCCAATGTTTTTAGTCTGGATAATCAAACAATCCCTCATAAATTAAAAATATTAACTATTTCAATATTTTTTTATGAGTTTTTGTTTTCTTTATCACTTATTAATTCTTGAATTTTTTATCATTAAATTCATCATGATTGCATTATCTATCACTACCCATCATTATTTTGATATTATTTTTCACCTCTTTGTCCATATATTCACATCCCACCAATTTTATACCACATGGAAACCTAGTTTTGTATTATTCATGGTAACCTTAACATTTTCCTTTCCCTATTTTCAAAAGGATGTTTTATTAACCCTTTTAATGACGTGGGTTGTCAAGAAATGTGTTTTCAAATATTAAAACCATGAATTACCAAGTTCAAGATAAAATTTGTATGGAATAATTTATTTAAGTTTAGGGTGAGAATGTAATACCTATATATTTTAAAAGTAAACTATGCTTCATATCTTTCTTAAAATTAATCAACGAGCATTAAGAAAACTATAATATACTATAAAAATATTCTTATTTAAACATGACTACTATAACATAACTATTAAATTATTGGATATGAATAGATGTAATATAATTATAAAATTTATTTATAATTATATATAATACTCAGTAAAAATTTATTGTTTTATTCTTTGGAAATAACATCTAATTTTTTCGTAAAGTCATTTTTTGAGTAAAAAATATATTTTTTTCAAAAATGTTTTTCATTAATTTATATGAGAGAATATTATAATAATTTCATACAAATTTTATAAATTTTATTAAATTAGAACAAAATAATTTTTAAATCATTGTATCTAATTTATCTTATAGTGAATTTCTAGGATTTTTTCTGAAAAGATAGATTTTTTAGTGAATAAGGAAAATAACATTTTTTTTATAGAAAACAGTTATTTAGTTTCAAGTATTTAAAAAATACCATTTTGTTTTTGATTATTTTTTCAAAATTTCATAAGTCAATTTTTATTTTATAATCCAATTATTTTCATTAGAGTCAAAATTATTGATGTTTTTGATATAAAAACATTTTTATACTAAAAAAATACATTTTTTAGAAAACTGTTTTTATCAAATTTTATATGTTTATTTTAAAGTTCATTTTTACAAGTTTAATGAATTAAATTATATATGCATGCTGTTGTGATAGATTCCATGATAGAATTCCTACATTTTGATAGGGTATCGAATTGTGTAAGGTTTCTTTTAAATGATCTCCATGCTTTGGTTCTTGAGGTGTTATTGGACCCCATGGATCAGAATTTGCTGGATCTTTTCATTTTTATTATTTCTATATAACATGTATAAGATGTCAAGCTTTGAATCGTAGGGAGTATAGGCCCTCACAGATTCGAATTTGGCACTTTGATGTTTGTTTTAGTGTTTTTCTGGGGTTCCGGAGTAGTTTCTATGGATTATAATCTAGAAAAACCCAGAATACATGGTGTGTATTGCAGAATATATGCCACGTGTCCTTCTATTCTGGAAAGAACTTTTTTTCTTCAGTACATTCCATGTAATGTATGTACACGCTGTGTAATCTCTAACCGTGACACTGCCCGTGTGGACAGAGACACGGGGTTGGGATATTTTTTTCTTGAGGGGAAATGCCATGTATTGGAAGTACACACCATGTTGTAGAGAACATGTGCCCAGTCGTTTGACCAATGACACGAGTTGACAAAAATCTGGAAGTTCACACTGTGTCCCTCAGGAACACGCTGTGTAGAGTCAGCCGTGTAACCGGCCGTGTGACTAACAAAACGGGTCAGGGATGTTTGTCTAGTACACACCGTGTCTAGTACAAAAACGTTTTGTAGTATTGTTCTATGGGAACCCTATGGGTTAGTCCTATAGAAGAACTCAGGTAGGGGAACATGATTCGAGTACACAACATGTCTAGGAAGAACACATCATGTGTATGGGGTGTTACACGACCTAGGTTGGCAGGAGTACATGCCCATGCGAAGGCTTAAAGTAACTGTTTCCCTCGGAATTCGAGGATGACCTCCTGGATGGGAGATTCAAACGTTCCGATCAGTTTCTAGAGGGTTTGTTCGTAGAACTGGAAACATCCAATGATTCCACATCCATTTGGACCTACTTTCCAAAGGTAGGGACTCATTAGCTTGTGGACTGATGAGGCATAGGAATTTTCATTGGTCGAGAGGATGGGAGGTCGGACTCATCACACCTTTTTTAGGGGAATTATTGTCTATTCTGGGACTCTCTTTATAGATTTAAGTTATGTTCATGAATCCTTATTATATTACCAAGTATAAAATGAGCTTTTCCTTTAGTTTTGACAATCAATGATTAAATATGTAAGAAATTTAGAGAATCTTTTATATGTATTCGAGGTTCTTCATCAATAGAGAATCATCTATATCTATTTAGAGATTCTTGGTCAATGGTATCCTTCAAAACATTTATATAAAAAAGTCTCTTGGTCATTATGATGACCAGGCTGGTTTTAAATCCACTCAGTGGGGCACTTGAAGTTTATTGTCATTCATAAGGGCATGAATTATTTCAGAGTTGGGATCGAAACCATAGATGGGCTACCTATGTATCCTTTGTTTTGGAAAAGGAATCAGAACCCACGTAGTTCGATTAAATGAGTATGATGTTTATGATTGATGGATCAAATAAGGATGTCACAATTACTTTTACACTCTAAGCTCACGTGAGTCATGATCGGTGTGAGAAACAAGAGGTATTGGTAAAAATTAGACAATTGTTCCATGAAAGATGCAATCATAAGAAATGGTTTGGGGCTTATGTATGTATGACTACCCATAGGATTTACTTTAGGGAGAAAATCTAGGAACAAGGTCCATAAAGGTATATGTGCTTTATGGAGATTTGAACACTCTAACTTGGGACTTATTCCTGAAAAGGAAACCCAAATTAGGAGAGGATTTATAATTGGGTTTTACTCCTGAGAAGGAATCCCAGATTAAATGTAAATTAGGACTGGTTAAAGAGAATTTAAGGGACTTGGGGCTTACTCCTGAAAAGGAAGCCCAAGATTTATGACTGGGACTTATTTCTGAAAAGGAAGCCTAGGTTAAGGATTAAGGTTTGGGGCTTACTCCTGAGGAGGATGCCCATATTTAATATTTGGGCTTACTCATAAGAAGGATGCCCAAATTAAGGGACCTGGGGATTACTCCTAAGAAGGATGCCCAAAATTTAAGGGACTTGGGGCTTACTCCTAAGAAGGATGACCAAAATTAGAGGACTTGGGGCTTACTCCTAAGAAGGATGCCCATTTTTGAGATTGGGGCTTACTCCTAAGAAGGATGCCCATATTTATGACGGGGACTTACTCCTAAAAAGGAGACCCAGGTTAAGGATTTCTCTCATCTTAAAGGATGAGGTTGAATGAATGAACTCTCCATATTTAGTGACAAAAAGATATTTAAATCACTAGGTTTTGAGAGATATTTCACTGAATTCCTTTCAGATAAGGAAGTCAAATCAAGAAATCATGCCATAAATGGCTTTGAAGAGTGTCTTGAAGACTGAATATTGAAAACGAAAGGTGTAGTGACTTAAGAGGGGTGAAATGGGCAAGAAAGGCACCCAAAAAGTAAGGGGCACGCAAGTCTTGGAAGGTGCGCAAGTATTGCGGGGGCGCGCAAGTATTGGTCGCGCAGGTATACCTGCGCGACATATGTTGTACTTGCGCGATGGTCAACCATCATTGAAATACTTGATCAACTCTTTATTAAAGCCTTTAGAATCCTTTTGAGGGTCTTCCAGAAAAGGGATGCGCAAGTTCTATCGAAGGAGTAAGGCGACGTGCAAGTGTGACTACTTCCCTTAAGGGTTGGCCACTCAGGCGCGCAAGTATTGACGAGTTTCGACACTTAGGCCTTCCTCCCTCTCTTTGGATCTTCCGTTCTAGGTAAGAAATTACCTTAGAAGTGTTCCGGAAGAATTTAGAAGAGACTTGGTCTTCGGGAGCTTCAATACGAGTTTCTGGAAAAAGATCCTCTCGAATGGGGGGCCCACAGGGTCTATTTATAGGCAGGAGAAGACCCTGGGCGGTTACCGGGCGGTTTATCACTTAGGCCGCGCAAGTCACTTGCGCGACCAAGGGCGTTGCGCAAGTGGACTTGCGCGACAGTGATATAACTTGCGCGGTGAAGTTTCTTTTGATCCTTTGTTTATGCCTTTGTCGATTTTTGATATTTTCTTCAAAGGTTGAATCACTTTGAGCTCAGATATTCCCCTTTTCCGATTTTTAGATTCTGTGACGAAAGGAGCGTCAACAAAAGTCCCCCCTCAGAGTTGGATCCGGAGAGAAATGAGGATTTGACTATGAGGAAATCGAATCCATCCAAAGGAAAAGGGGGCGCACAAGTCTTCAGGGCATCGTGGGTGGCGCACAAGTTCTCTCCACGTAGGCCTTAAGCGCGCTGGGTATGGCGCGCAGAGTCCCGACCGCGTCTATAAATAGAGGGCCTCACTTCCGTACAAGCATCCGGATTTCCGGACTTCATACCTTCGAGCTCTCGCCGCGCAGGTCACCTTAGCCGCGCAGGTTGTTCTGTTTTCCAGAGTTTTCCTTGATGTCGCGCTACTGTAAAGGCATTTTTACTTGCGCAGTTTCTACTTGTGCGTCAAAAACTAGCCCGGCACACGAATACTTGCGCGCCATTTTTTAGACTTGCGCGCCTTTATGCCTTTGCCATTTTTTCCGAATTCTTTCACAAATTTTATGAAAAATAAACCCATTTAAGAGTTTAATTTATTCAACTTTTGTGCAGATTCAATGGCTCCTAAGGGAATTAAAACATCTAATGAACTGGCTAGCAATCGGATTGATGACATGATGAACATCATTGGCCACGATTACTATGATATCTGCGACAGCACTCTCCCATATTTGGCTAAGTACTTGAAGAAATATCATCTTAATTTCCCACAGAGCATATACCTGCCTCTATATGGTCATGGTCACCTGCAAGGAGTCAATGTTCCAGATACAAATAACTATATACCTGAAATGAAGCTGCACTGCTACTCCTTCATTTTGGTTATGCTGTGCATTAAGAGCAACAACAATGGTGTGAACTTTCAAATTCTTCTTCCATGTCATTTCCTTGAAGATATGAAAATGGAAAAACCATGGGCTGAAATGTTTTCCACTACCGGTTGGTGGAGAGAAGAAAAACATGGTATTAGAGCAATATCTAAAAAGAGTACTCTCCCCAAATGGCTCTTTACTTCCAATGCTCCATTCTCAAATCCATGTATCCATCTTCCAAGCCTCTTGGACAGAAACAGAGTCACTGTTTGATCAGCAGAAAATTTTCTCAAACCGCACTCAAGAACATCCTTTTACAATTGTTCCAAGAAGAGCTAGTATCACTGCATCTCTTATTGTATCCAGTTGAATGAATGAATTCTAGGTGGTTGCTGATGAAGCTCGGGATGCCGAAAATCAAATGAAGTGTTATGTTGAAAGCCTCTTGTAATTATTGAAAAAGAGAAGAGACTCCAGTATGTGGATGTCCTTCTAACTCTTGTGCATCAATGAAAAACACTTTCAGTTTCACTTATTTATACCAGAATTCTCTCACTACCTGCTTCAAATTTACTTAACCAAATTGGCCTAGTAATCATAGTTTGTTTTTTACTAGGATTATTAAAAACAACCCTACAGACTTTGAACCTTTTAATTGCTCAATATTACCTAAATCATACAAAATGTATGTTTAGTGAGCTGGAAATTGACTTTTATTCAGAGTTCCTTTGTCTTTTGTGGGCAGTTTAAAGTCATGCATGCCGGACATAAAGGGGCTAATGTTTAAGGTCGAAATAGCTTTGACCAAAATGGATTAAAATTGATTCAATTCCCTGACATTTTATCTGAAAACATATTACCATACTCAAGTATGAGGGAAAATATGTAAGCTATGACTTATGAATTTTTGAATCTGAGGAATGATATGAAAAAGAGCTAAAAGGCATTAGAAGCAGTAGTTTCCAAGAATGAAGTTACTATTATTCGACAAAAACCCATTAGGGGGTTGAAATATGTAGGGCCACCTAAGGGCATTGGCTGCATGGTCAAATAAATAGCATCTTTTGGCTGACAAGTCTGTTATGTGGACTGTTTATGCAAGGCCACCTATGGTTACGTGCTGCATAGTTAGGCAAAAGAACTCTCAGAAATTTACTTTCCTAGTGCTAAAAGCCAGTGAAAGTTTATGGAGATTCAAATTTTCTAAAGTATAGAGTTTGTTGTATGGAAAGAGGTACTTGAATATGGAGAATATATTTCGGAACAAGAATATCGGAGAATTGAATGAATATCACTCCTACGAAGGTCTAACCCAAATGTAGGGAAAGAGAATATGGAGAGTATAAACCATAGACTTGAATACTTTCAGATCATGAAAAGGGAAATGGGACAAAAATGTTAAGGATGGCTATTTTTTTCAGATCCCTACATACCGTCATTTAAGACAAATAAGGACAAAAGAGGCATTCTTCCCAAGAATGAAGTTACCATCATTTAACAAACCCGTTAGGGGGTTGAAATATGCAGGGCCACCTAAGGGAATTGGATGCATGGTCAAATAAATAGCATCTTTCGGCTGACAAGTCTATTATGTGGACTATTTAAGCAAGGCCACCTATGGGCACGTGCTGCATAGTTAGGCAAAAGAATTCTCAGAAGTTTGACATTTTTTTGACTAGAAGTCATGAAAAAGGGTTATGAAGATCTGAAAATATTTAAGGTTAGGATTATAACACATAAAGATGGGTATTGTCCAATGTATATAGAGATACATAGGTCAATGATAACCATAATCATGTTGTGGCTGGGTCATGAATTAAAATTTTGGACTTCACTACGTATCTCATAAGAATGAGAATCAAGCCATACGTAGTTCTTGAAATGTAGTTTAATGTCATGCAGGACTAAAGTATGAGAGATCATAGTTTAGGGTCATAGAGTTTGGACCATAATAATGAATACACAGTGTGTGTTTTCATGAGGACTTTTCAGCCAAGGGACTGAAAGTGAAATTTGGGGTTAGGCCCAAAAGACTTGGGGCAGGATTCGAGGGATACTCGAACGTTCCTATGTATCCCATAAGGATGGGAATCAATCCCACGTAGTTATAGAACTACCCTTTGTACAAATTTGGTTCGTACATGTGAAGGGTGAAAGGGGACTTTAGTGCAATGATGGTTTAACCTGAGATAAAAAGTTTAGGCATTACCATGTATGCACGTATTCTTTTGAAATGAAACATGACTGAAAAATCAATGTCAATAATAGTTCTCTCTCAAATGAGGAAATCAAAGAGTATTGTAGTTTATTGTCGTACCGGACAAAAGTGTTTCCTAGTTTAACATCATATTACAAGGACGAAAGTGAATCAATGTAAAGATATTGATTCTAGGGGCAGTTTCATGAATCAACATCATATGAGATGGTGATGAACCGATGTGAAGAGACTGTTTTTTTTGGGCTTGAACCTTGGGAGGTTGCCTATGTACCCAGCCTGGAAGGAAAGGATCAAAGTCCTTGTAGTTCAATTAAATAATGAATTAATGATCAAGTTGTTCTTGGGGACAACGATCTAATAAAATAAAAAGATGTTGTTGGGACTTATACATGGTTAGCGGCCCAAGGAGAGTGTTACGGTTGAGGTTTTCTCTAAGCTCATGTGAGTCATACTCGGTGTGAGAAACAAGAGGTAACAACAACTTTAACGATGTATAGTTTAATGTCATGTAGGACATATAAAGGGACTATGCAGTTTAAAGTCTTTCAGTTTGGACTATTGGTGCTGCACAGTTTAGTGTCATGTAGCAGGGACAAAATACAGTTTAATGTCTTGTAGTACATATCATGAATTTTCTGTATAGTTTAGCATCATGTAGTTAGGAGGATGGGGACAATAGAGTTTAACATCATGTTGGACGAAAGGGGGGAACTGTGTAGTTTAATGTCATGCAGTGAGGACAAAAGAGTGAACCATTTTAACGTCATGTTGGACGCATTGGGGATTTTTTCCACAGTTTAACGTCATGTTGGATGAAAGTGAGAATAGTTTAAGGTCATATGCATGGACCGTGGATGGTGCAGTTTAATGTCATGCTGGACGGTGGTGTAGTTTAAGGTCATGCAGGAACTTTGATGATTATATAGTTTATCGTCTTTCCGGACATAAGGGAATTTTATACAGTTTAGTGTCATGTAGTTAGGACATCACAGTTTAACGTCTTGCTGGACATAAGGGACTTGCAAATAGTTTAGGGTCATATGCATGGACCATTAGGGAACTTTTTCACAATTTAACGTCATGTGGGATGAAGTTGCAGTTTAAGATCATACTGGACCATTGCTATGTAGTTTAACGTCATATAGCAAGGACGAACTGGTGCCACACAGTTTAGTGTCATGTTGTGGGGACATAAGGTGACACAGTTTAATGTCATGTTGGACGTATGTGCAAATAGTGTAGGGTCACATGCTTAGACCGTTGCTGTATAGTTTAACGTCATATATAAAGGACGAACTGGTGCTGCACAGTTTAGTGTCATGTTGCGGGGAAATAAGGTGACACAGTTTAACGTCATGTTGGACGTATGTGAAAATAGTTTAGGGTCATATGCTTAGACCATTGCTGTATAGTTTAACGTCATATAGCAAGGACGAACTGGTGCCGCACAGTTTAGTGTCATGTTGCGGGGACATAAGGTGACACAGTTTAACGTCATGTTGGACGTATGTGCAAATAGTTTAGGGTCATATTCTTAGACCATTGCTGTATAGTTTAACATCATATAGAAAGGAAAAACTGGTGCCGCACAGTTTAGTGTCATGTTGCGGGGACATAAGGTGAATACTTTGTATTTTGTACAAAATATTTCTTCAAAAATCTGGCATTAGTTGGAGTAGTAATGAGTTCTCCATCCATCGAGATTAATGAATAAGCTCCATTGGAGTAGACCCTATGTATTGAATAAGGTCCTTCCCATTTTGGCTCAAGCATGGGAGGTTTCTTTCCTGGTATCATTGGAGTTCTGAGAACTAATACCAATTCTCCCTGAATGAATGAACGGAGATGAACTTTTTTGTTAAAATCTCGTGCTATTCGATTCTGATAGATTTCCAAGTGGTGCAAAGTGCACAATATTTTCTCATCTAACCATTCCAATTAATTCAATCACTTTTGGGATTGCTCATCTGTAGATAACTGATCACAAATGGCTAATCTGAGTGAGGGTAATTGAACTTCAATTGGTAAGACTGCTTCTGTTCCATATACCAACGAATATGGAGTTGACCACGTTTCATTGCGGGTGGTAGTCCGATAAGCCCATAAAGCATGAAAAAGTTTATCAGGCCATGACCTATTATCTTTATCCACCATCTTTTGCAGTATATTTGAAAGAGTCTTGTTAAAGGCTTCTATTTGGCCATTAGCTGCCGCATGATACCGAGATGAATGGTTGGATTTAATGTTGTATTCTTGATACAATTTCTTCACCTCAAAAGAACAGAAGTTTGTGCCGTTGTCCGTCAATATGGTATGAGGGACACCAAATCTAGTAATGATGTTAGACTTGATGAAGCTAACAATGCATTTAGAACTGACTTCATTGAGAGGTACTACCTCTGCCCATTTGGAAAAGAAATCAGTAGCAGTAAGAATGTAATTAAACTGCTTGGCCGTAGCTGAAGGGAAAGGTCCCACCACATCCATTCCCCATGTGGAAAATGTCCATGAGTATTTAGCTGTATGAAGCAACTCTGGAGGTTGATGAATGAAGTTGGCATGTACTTGACATGAATGACACTTCATTGTGAAATCAACACAATCTTGTATCATTGAAGGCCAAAAGTATCCAAGCCTTCGAATTTGATCAGACAATCTATGTCCAGACTGGTGGGCACCATAGACTCATGCATGTACTTCTTTCATGACAACCATTGTCTCTTCACCATCAATGCATCTGAAGAGAATTCCATCAAAACCACGTTTGTAGAGAATTTTCTCTAGGTGGTTTGGGTCATCATAAAGAGTAAAATTGACCACATGTCGCCGAATTTGTTCTTTCTCGGCTCTATCAGGTGGAAGTGTTCCATTTTGAAGGTATTCCCTGATAGGTGACATCCATCCTGTAGTATGACCATACGGTTCAGGAATGGGACTAATTTCATTAATTTACTCTGTTCTAGTTTGAACATAAGGTGAAATTTCACGACTGTGGGCAATACTGATGGTTGTCTCGTCCCGATTTGGATCTGCTAGAGCTGTGGCTATATTAGCCAGTGCATCAGCTTGAGCATTTTTTGATCTTGGGACATAACAAAATGTTGGTTCTGAAGGGAATTCTGCCATTAAATTTCTGACGTAATCATACAAAGGGATTAACTCTTCTTTTCTGATGGAATAATCCCCATTGATTTGTTTGATTACCAAGTCTGAATCACCTTTCACTTTTAAGTGATTCACTTGTGCTTGAAGCGCTAACTCCAAGCCTGTGATAAGAGCTTGGTATTTGGCTTAATTATTGGTACCACCTTCCCACAATAAAAAGGAATAAGGTAACAATGCCTTATCTGGAGAAATGAGTACAATTCCTAAACCAACTTTGTTGAATTTAGTATTTTCCATTTTCTTCCCTGTTGGACTTCTGGAAGCACCATCAAAATACATTTCCCATGTTTGAGGACTCTCTTGAATAGAGAAAACTTCCTCATCAGGGAGTTAAATATCTGAAGACATGTCTTCCACTGAAGGATGTTCATCCAGGAAATCAGCCAGAGATTGGCCCTTTATTTCCTTTTGAGATACATACTGAATGTCGAACTACTGCAAAATAACTGCCCACCTTGCTAGACGTCCTGTAAGCATTGGACGACTACAGATGAATTTGAGCGGATTATTGCAAGATACAAATTGGACCTCGTGATGTTGCAAGTAGTGTCTCAGTTTCTGTACTGCAAAGATTATTGCTAGGCAGCACTTCTCAATACTTGAATACCGGGTTTCTTCTTCAAGCATAGTTCTACTGAGATAGTAGAGGCTATTTTCATTCCCAGCATCATTCTTTTGAGCGAGAAAGGCACACAATGATCACTCTAGAGCTGTCACATAGAGGATAAGTGGTCTTCCTTCAATAGGTGGCATGAGTACTGGTGGACTCAAGAGGTATTTCTTGAGAACATCAAACACTTCTTGACATTCTTCAGTCCACTGGTAAGTGACTCCTTTTTTCAATAATTTGGTAAAGGGTAAACTTTTTCCTGCCAAATTGGTGATGAAACACCGAATATAGGCTAAGTGTCTTTCAAGTCCTCTAAATTCTTTCAAATTCTGAGGAGGTGACATACCAAGGATTGACTTGATCTTCTCAGGATTGACTTCAATACCATGATGGCGTACAACAAAGCCGAGGAATTTTCCTGAGGTTACCCCAAAAGCACATTTTAAGGGGTTCATCTTCAAATTATGCTGTCGAAGCTTGTGGAATATGACTTCCAAATCATCCAAGTGATTAGAACGTTGTTTGGATTTAACCACCAAATCGTCTACATAGCATTCAAAAAACTTCCCTAAAAAAGGTTTGAAGATACGATGCATGGTGCGTTGATATGTTGCACCTGCATTCTTTAAACCAAAGGGCATCACCCGGTAACAAAACACACCTTGAGGGGCTCTGAAGGATATAGATTCCTCATATTCTGGGGCCATTCAGATCAGATTATATCCGGAATATCCATCCATGAAGGAAAGTACTTCGTAACCAGTCGTCACATCAATTAAGAGATCTGTAATCGGAACTGGGAAATCATCTTTAGGACAATACCGATTAAGATCTCTGAAATCGATGCAAACCCTAATTTGTCCGTTCTTCTTCTTTACAGGGACAATATTAGACAACCACTTGGGATATTGAACTTCTCTGACGAAGTTATCTTTGATCAGCTTATCCACTTCAGCTTCAATTTTGGAAGCATAAGTTGGGTGTGTTCTTCTCGCGACATGCTTAAATCCTCGATGTTCTTTTGGTAAACCCAAATGATGAGTAGCAATATCAGGATCAAGCCCAGGCATTTCTCTATAGTTCCAAGTGAAAATATCTTTATTTTGCTTTAGAAAAGAAATATACATCTCTTGATCTTCAAGGGTCATGGCCGCACTAATTATAGTGGGGCGTTGACCTTTCTCTGTACCCAGATTTATTTCTCTGAGTTCATCCACAGTGGTAGAGATACCCTCTTCAAATGGTGGAGGAGCATCTCTAAGATCTTCCTATTCCTCTTCATCATGTGCTATTTCTTCCGTTTCTACTTGCATAGTAGATGACAAAACGAAATTTTCATGATCATAAGAGATTTCAAAATTTGCACATTTTGAAGAAGACACTTCCATTTCCGACCCTATTGATGATAAAGGGCCTTCTTTGGGAAATAAAGAGGAGATGATGGATTGAGAATTGACATCATTATTCACCTCTGATGTTGCTATAACTTCTTCTGGACTAATTGGCGATGTATAGACCTGTTGGATTTCAGCAGATTAAATGAAGACGTCGCCACTTGTGCTTTTATCACTGTTTGGTAGGTTACCAATTTCTCCCATGTTGTCTGGCTCAACTGTCGTAATTGATATTATGGATCTTTCCATAAGAGTATTTTGATTTGGGCCTATTTTGTTAATTTTACTGATAGGTAACACATAATCTGTACTCACATGTGTAAATGGATTTATTGGAATTTTCTCCAAACCATATAGAGCATTAACTTTGGTAATTTCCTTCATTGTAGATTTTTCACTTCCCTTCATGTGATAAAATTCTGCCTCAATGTATTGAGACTCACATGTCTTGAACGGGGCCTTATCACCATACAATGTTCCAACATGACCATTGAAACAGTATTTGAGACATTGTTGGTATGATGAAGGGATAGCTGCATGCTGATGTAGCCAGGGTCTTCCAAGCAAGACGTTGAAAGCTGAGTCTTGATCAACAATCATGAAATCCGAATTGGATACAATATCTCCAAACTGAGTTCTGAGTGTAACTTTGCCCAGTGGTTCTTGTTCATTTTTATCATATCCTTGTAACATCATGGTAGAAGGAGATAAATCAGATTCCGTGAGGCCTAATCGACGAAGTGTATGAATGGGCATGAGGTTGACTCCTGAACCATTGTCAATGAAAGCTCTTCGGATATCTACACCATTGACTTTTCCAGATAAGTAGAGAGGTTTTATGTGCCCATGAACTACATCATCTTCATCTTTATCAGTAAAAGATATCACTGCATGGCATTCTGCAGGATTATTCTCTATGTGATAGACTTCAGCTGCAGCAATTTCAACTTCAAACTCCTGAGGACTTGACAAAGCTTCGATGAGTGCTTCCCGAAGATCTGTTGACAGATTCAAAGCATCTAAAATTGATAACTTGGATGGTACTTGGGCCAAGTGTTTCAATATATCATACTTTTTATCTAGAGGTCTGCGTTTCCCAACAGGAATATGCGGTTTAGCAGGTACCTTGGAAGCATATGCTTTGGAAGATGATGCATCTTGTATTGGGATAGATGTTGGCAACATCATTGGTTTTGGAAGATTATACCGATTAGATCCATTTACTTGCTGAGATAAAGAAGATGCAATTTTCAATCGGTCTTCCAAAATAACTGTGCCAAGACTAAGTTGACTATTGGCAGAAGAACTTGCTTGTTCTTTTTGAGCTTGCTGAAGGGCTCTACCATGAGTTTCTGGTGCATACACAGTGCTAGCAGGGGTAGAATTGGAGTAGTGGCTTCGGAAAGATCCACGTCTTCCCCTGTATCCTGAACCTATGGAACTTCCTCGGATTCCCTTATTTGATACAGGGAATACAGGCTCATCAAAATTGAAATTACGACTGGAGTACGGATCTGTTAATTGAATCATATTAACAGAACCGAAGATTAACTCTTCGTCTAATAAAGACTTTGCCTGACTAGCCTATTTAGGCTGTGCCTTTTGATGGGGCGGTGCCCATTGTTTTGAAGTATATGGCATAAAGTCTGCCAGAGTCAAAGACAATTTAGGCTTTGACACATACTCATCTTCTTCTGATTCTTTTTCCTTCTTTGAATCGAACCATTTCTTTGAGGACTTTCCCTCTGACGAAGAGGGTTTTACCGCAATATTCATGGCAGAAGACACAATTGGTTTCTTTAATTATGTTCGCAAAATGGCATGAGTCCGATTGATTTTCTTTCTGACCATCCAATCATCATACTTCTGTGCATTTCTGCTTTTGAATTCTTTCCATTCACCTTCCTCCTCTGGAACTGTAGCAGTAACACAAGCTACCTGAGTCGAAGAACCTTTCAACTTGACTTGTCCCAAGTTGACCATCTTTTGCAGGAGGTCTTTGAAGACAAAACACTCCTGGATGGGATGCCCTAACATTTGATGAAAGGGACAATAATTGAGATGGTCTTCATCTCCTTCTTTGTTTGGCCTCTTGGGCACTGGTAATTGAACCAAATTATTTTCCAGAGCTGAAATGAAGTAACCAGGAACTTGCTCACTTCGGAAGGAGTATGTTTTACTCTTCATATCCTCAAATTGTTTTCGTCATTGATCTCACTGATCATTTGGACGAAACAACCTTTGTTGTTGGCGTTCAGGAGGTGGAGCCCTTCAAGAAGATGAAGGTTTTGAAGTAGAAATAGGTACAGGTGCTTGTTTAAGCATAACTGTAGCAGTTTATACTTTACCCATTCTCCTTCCTGAAGCTGATGGAATTACACGAGATTTAACCTTAGCCTGTATAAGGGAATCTTCAATCTGCTGAGCGATTGAAGTAAGGTATCTAAACCCTCCTATTTATTTCACAGGGATCAATGGCGTGCGTAATTCGTTACACAAATTTGCCACACAGATTGGAAACAGCTCTTCCTGAGGGAGTGCTAAACTCAGGGAATACGTTAATCCCTTCCAGCGAGCAATGAAATCAGAGACTCTTTCATTCTCCCTTTTCTTGCAGTTTGTAAGATCGAAAACTGTCGTTTTTAGAAAAGTTGAGCTGAACTGAAGAAGGAATTTTTGATGAAGATCCTCCCATCCGATGATTGACCAGGATTGCAAGCTTGTATACCAGACACAAGCTAGTCCTTGCAAGGTTCGCACGAAGAATCTGAGTTTCACTGCTTCTTTCTACTCTGGAGTTCCCATCATAGGATCACAACAAGACACGTAATGTGTCAAATGTTGTTCAGGGTCGCTTGATCCATTGAAAGTAGGAAAAACATGGTTCCCAAAACTGGATGGAGGAGAAATTGAATCTACCCATTCAGGGTAAACTTTCTTTTCTGGTTGAACTTGCACCCGTTTCCCTTCCATAGTTTCTAACCGAGCTGTTAATGACTCAATAGTAGTTATTAACTTTTGAGAAACATCCGGTTGAATCTGGTCTTGAGTAGGTGCAATGAATGGAGCTTGGACAGATGTGGTGGTTGGTGCTGCAACTGATGGTAGCACTGCCAACCGTTGTTGCACTTGACCCATGGGATTAGACCTCTGAGGGTGTACTGATAAAGGAGGATATTCTTGATCCATCTCAGTAACTGCAACAAATTCCTTCGACTGTCGGACTTCAGCATTCTTAAGAAGAAGACTACTCTGAAGTAGTTCTACATTCAACCTTCTTAATTCTTTCATTTCTTCCTCCTATTGTGCAAACATTTGATCTAATGAGAGTGATTGACCTTCTCCAGAGGAAGGATATGTAACCTGATTCTTTCCCCACCATTTATTGGATAATTTTTGGAGAGAGGGAAGTGGATTACCTAGGTTCTAAGTAATCCTTTGACTTCGTGTACGCACACCTTCTTAATTTGTATCAGTGTGTAAATTTTCTTGAGTAGGACGCTCTTCATCTGAGTCCCCTGAGTGAGTCTCCTCTGGTGGATTAGCAACAACGACATTGATGAAATTTATTGATGCATAATGCATCGCATCCCTTCTATCAACATTTCTGTGATATTGTCTTCTTTCATATCTTTGATGAGACAATGCCTTTTGTTGATTCAATCCTTTAGGAACTTCTTGACGAGCTATAACTTGGAGGGAATCTACTGATAATTTGGCTCTTCGTTCCTCTTGGGGATTCTTCCCCAATCGAGAAAAGACCGATATTCTCTGAGAAGGGGAATGATGATTTGAAAGAGTCCCCAGTCTCGTGAACTGGGGATGATCCTGCTGATTCCGCTCAACTCCTCGAATCCCATTTGATGACTCTGAGGGTTGGGTTAAAGGAGTCCCCAGTCTGACAAGCTGGGGTGGCTCTTGACATGCTATGTTTGAGACTTTCTTAAAAGCTCTCTTGATCTTGCGAATCTTAGTTCAGAAATTAGCTGGATGCATTAACCTGTATCCACTTTTATCACCTGGTTCAACAGACCGTTGGATGATTTCCGAGACTTCTGTCATTTGATGATTTGTTTGCTCCATACGAGAGGCTTGTGCAATATTCTCTCCTGCTTGATGTAGGAGAAATTCAACAACTTTTTCTCTATATGCTTGATTTTGAGGGGAACTAGTAGAAGCATGTTCTTGATCAAGCTTTTGATTATGAACAAAGCTCATTGGCTATGGCCGACCATGGGCAATAACATTGCATGATACCATTTTCGGCAGGCTTTGCTGACTGGAAAGCATTGTGAAATGTAGTGCTCCATGAACACCCCATCATCTGATATGAACACCAGATGGAGCATTGGCAATTAATTGACTCAATTTTCTTAGTGCGCCAAGGCATGAACGTTGAAGGGTTCTCTGTTGCTTTTCAGCCTTCGGATACCGAGAGAGTGATAGAGATGCCAAATCGATCTGACGTTGTAGCTCTTCTATTATCTTAAGATGATTTTCATATTCATCATAAGATAATACCTTCTTCTTCAATTGAAAAAGAGTTTTCCATATGTTGAGACGAATATCATGGACTCCATCTTCCGTCAACATCTTTGGAATATCATACTGGGAGTCAGCCAAAGGCCAAAACATGACTGGTACTTCACTTTTTGCCAGTTTTTTCCTCATGTTGAACATTTCCTCTTTGTCATTAAATGATGATTCTTCTACCTGTTTTGACCAGAGTTGGTTTTTCCTTGTTGCTTCATCAGATTCAACAAGATTGGTAGAGAGATCATTGATCAAACTAGAAGATGCATGACTTAGGGGTGGTTCGGAGAATGACTTACACCCTGGGCTATCTTCTGATTGAGAAAGTATTTCACTTGCTAGCGATAAAGCATCAGACATGACTGGTTTCACATTTTCAAGTGCCTCAAGATAAGAGGGATTTCTCAGCACTACATTGTCCACTGGAGTATTTTCCAGGCAATGTGAATCACTACTACGGAGAGGACTTTCGCAGCTAAATTCATCATCATGGGGAGGACCACCATAATGTGTTACAACAAAAGATGAGATCTCTTGCTCCTTGGTCTTCTGACCACATAGAGGGTTCCTGTGGCTCTCATATGAAGAAGAAACTTCAAGATTGACCGAATTTTCATGAAGCAAGCCTTCATGAGGATGTGTCTGTTGAAGACCTTTGGAATTAATGTTCCCGTTATTGGGAATTGAGGGAGTAGAATCTTGAATTCTGATAAATAAATGACTGAGGGCTTCAAGAACTACATCATTGAGCAAGGCTTGGTTATAGATTGGCCTTTGATCTCCTGACTGTGCTGGGCGGATCTTTTTCTTAGATGCCTTCTTACTCGCTTTAGAAACCACTTGATGAAGAAAGTGATTGCTCTGAGCAGGTGTATGTGCCTGATCAGGAAATATGGCCAGGTTAGGCTGACGATCTCCACTCAAATCAGGTGTATGTGCCTGACTTGGTTGTCCGTATGATATGGGGGAGTATGACCCATAACCCTCTTGGACTGGAACAGATGTGTGTGTCTGTTTCGGAGTGAATCGTTGATGTGTCACTCCACTGCTAGGGATAGATTTATCTGTCTTTCCCTGAGATGATGCTGAAGCTATTATGATATCCTGGCAAGCATCTAGAATATGAGCAGAAATTTGCATCTGCTCTTTCACCATTGACAAAATATGCTTGGTGACTTCAGCCGCCAGAACGGGAATATACGTCCATTCCGGGTTTGGAGTAGGTGTATGTGCCTGCTCCTATCCTCCTTTTCTTGTCAGTGAATCCTGACAGTACTCAAGTGTGGAGGCAGAGAGTTGAGTCTGCCTCCTATTTGTCGTCGGAGCTTTCCGACTGACTTCTCCGTGCGCTACCAAGCGAGACTGTTGGTAGGATTGATTAGTACTAATAGGTGTATGTGCCTGCTGATTACACTTTGCCAAAGGTGGTTGACGAGATCCATCATATGTAGTCAGACGAGCCGGCTGACTAACTGGTGATTTATAAGCAGTTGTATGTTCCTGCCTATAGTACTCCGCTGGAATTGCCTGGCGGGATTGGCGTGATGCTGCCAGACGAGTCTACTGGACAACGGAATTAAAATGGACAGGTGTGTGTGCCTGCTCGTTGTTTTCCACCAAGTTAGGTTGGTGGACTTCTCCGGAGATGGCAGGGATGAAAACCTGCCCATTGTTAACCGGATTCCGTCTCTGGCGGTTCATCTTGCCTGCTCGGGTTCGAGGAACCTGAGCTGAATGCCTGGAGTCGGTACCCTCATCATGTTGAGGGCGCACTGCCGCACGAGTCTGGCGGCGATTGTTGATGGGAGCCCTCGGGAAGGACTCCTGTCTTTTTGAATTAAGGCCCTGAGGGACCTGCTCATTCACTTCCTCAAAGTAAGGGAGTGAATGGAAACTGCGTTCTGGGGATAACGACCCGAAACGGTTGGAGATGGTAGTCAGCACCGCCTTCCTCTTGATCACTGGTCGTCGTTGTCCGGACGACCTGTGTGAGTTGTTCACTTGGAGGGCATGTCGGGCAGCCTCTAGAGTTGGGATGGTACCGTGTTGACGGTACTCCTTAACCAGCGCATTTGATACCCAGCGTTGAAGACGCTGAGTAGGTGATGTCATCCTCAGAGCGGATGACGATCCAGTAGGAATAGTAGCAGTGGTATTTGCAGCAGCAGTATTCACAGATGTGAATTTGAGAGCAGCCATTATGGAAATATAGAAGATCTTGGAAAAGAGTGCTTGTTTGATATAACAGACGTAATCAAGATAAAATTCACCCACTTCATCCTTTGGATGAGCACATATGTCAATGATTGTTTTTGTTATCCCTCTTAAAATAGGGGCTTAACAAATAGGTAAAACATCATTTTAACTTGGTTAAGGATTCACGTCGGGTTCACCATTTTTGTTTCCCTCGGAATTAGGGGATGACCTCCTGGATGGGAGATTCAAACGTTCCGATTGGTTTCTAGCGGGTTTGTTCATAGAACCGGAAACATCCAATGATTCCACATCCATTTGGACCTACTTTCCAAAGGTAGGCGCTCATTAGATTGTGGAATGATGAGGCTTAGGAATTTTCATTGGTCGAGAGGATGGGAGGTCGGACTCATCACACCTTTGTGAGGGGAATTATTGTCTATTCTGGGACTCTCTTTATAGATTTAAGTTATGTTCGTGAATCCTTGTTACATTACCAAGTATAAAATGAGCTTTTACTTTAGTTTTGACAATCAATGATTAAATATGTAAGAAATTTAGAGAATCTTTTATATGTATTCGAGGTTCTTCATCAATAGATAATCATCTATATCTATTTAGAGATTCTTGGTCAATGGTATCCTTCAAAACATTTATATAAAAAAGTCTCTTGGTCATTATGATGACCAGACTAGTTTTAAATCCACTCAGTGGGGCACTTGAAGTTTATTGTCATTCAGAAGGACATGAATTATTTCAGAGTTGGGATCGAACCCATAGATGGGCTACCTACGTATCGTTTGTTTTGGAAAAGGAATCCGAACCCACGTAGTTCGAGTAGAGGGAGTATGATGTTTATGATTGATGGCTCAAAGAAGGATGTCACAATTACTTTTACACTCTAAGCTCGCGTGAGTCATGCTCGGTGTGAGAAACAAGAGGTATTGGTAAAAATTAGACAATTGTGCCATGAAAGATGCAATCATAAGAAATGGTTTGGGGCTTATGTATGTATGACTGCCCAGAGGATTTACTTTAGGGAGAAAATCCAGGAACATGGTCCATAAAGGTATATGTGCTTTATGGATATTTGAACACTCTAACTTGGGACTTATTCCTGAAAAATAAACCCAAATTAGGAGAGGATTTATAATTGGGTTTTACTCCTGAGAAGGAATCCCAGATTAAATGTAAATTAGGACTGGTTAAAGAGAATTTAAGGGACTTGGGGCTTACTCCTGAAATGGAAGCCCAAGATTTATGACTGGGACTTATTCCTGAAAAGGAATCCCAGGTTAAGGATTAAGGTTTGGGGCTTACTCCTGAGGAGGATGCCCATATTTGAGATTGGGGCTTACTCCTAAGAAGGATGCCCAAATTATGGGACTTGGGGCTTACTCCTAAGAAGGATGCCCAAAATTTAAGGGACTCGGGGCTTACTCCTAAGAAGTATGCCCAAAATTAGAGGAATTGGGGCTTACTCCTAAGAAGGATGCCCATTTTTGAGATTGGGGATTACTCCTAAGAAGGATGCCCATTTTTGAGATTGGGGCTTACTCCTAAGAAGGATGCCCATATTTATGACTGGGACTTATTCCTGAAAAGGAGACCCAGGTTAAGGATTTTTCTCATCTTAAAGGATGAGGTTGAATGAATGAACTCTCCATATTTAGTGACAAAAAGATATTTAAATCACTAGGTTTTGAGAGATATTTCACTAAATTCCTTTCAGATAAAGAAGTTAAATCAAGAAATCATATCATAAATGGCTTTGAAGAGTGTCTTGAAGACTGAATCTTGAAAAGGAAAGGTGTAGTGATTTAAGAGGGGTGAAATGGGCAAGAAATGCACCCAAAAAGGAAGGGGCGCGCAAGTCTTGGAAGGCGCACAAGTATTGCGGGGGCGCGCAAGTATTGGTCGCGCAGGTATACCTGCGCGACATATGTTGTACTTGCGCGATGGTCAACCAGCATTGAAATACTTGAGCGACTCTTTATTAAAGCCTTTAGAATCCTTTTGAGGTTCTTCCAGAAAAGGGACGCGCAAGTTCTATCGAAGGAGTAAGGCGACGCGCAAGTGTGACTACTTCCCTTAAGGGCTGGCCACTCAGGCGCGCAAGTGTTGATGAGTTTCAACACTTAGGCCTTCCTCCCTCTCTTTGGATCTTCCGTTCTAGGTAAGAAATTACCTTAGAAGTGTTCTGGAAGCTTTGAGAAGAGACTTGGGCGTCAGGAGCTTCAATCTGAGTTTCTGGAAAAAGACCCTCTCGAATGGGGGGCCCACAGGGTCTATTTATAGGCAGGAGAAGACCCTGGGTGTCTACTGGGTGGTTTATCACTTAGGCCGCGCAAGTCACTTGCGCGACCAAGGGCGTCGCGCAAGTGGACTTGCACGACAGTGATATAACTTGCGCGGTGAAGTTTCTTTTGATCCTTTGTTCATGGCTTTGTCGATTTTTGATATTTTATTCAAAGGTTGAATCACTTTGAGCTCAGATATTCCCCTTTTCCAATTTTTAGATTCTGAGATGAAAGGAGCATCAACAGTAACGTGCCATGTAAGAGTTATACACAATGTGTATCCAACTTTTGGAAATATTGTGTGCCTATTTTATCCTGTTATCTTCTTGCACTTATACATTTCAGTCCTTATTAATCATGACCTAAGGTGTTCACTTGACCTTGTAGAGTCATGCCACCTAGACGTTCTCCAGTTGTTCTCTAGTTATTGGGCAGTGATCAGACAACATACATGGATGATCAGGGACTACTAGTAGATCATCCTATAGTATAAATCTTGGAATCATCTGTAATCCCAGATGTAGGTGCCGATGCATAGTTCTGAGAGGGCTTCATGAGGTTCATGAAGACCTTCATAAGAGTACTGCATCCTACCCCTTTAATGGAAGAGTTGACATGGGTTTTCAAATAGCAAAATCCTTCGACCAGCAAAGCGGATGGAGAAATGTTGGCTGTAGATTCATGGTTAAAATCCATGATATCTATCTTTGAGCATCCGTAGACACCTCCAAAGAGCTGGGTGAAGCTCATTGCATATATGCATTGGGATTCTGACAATAGATGGGGTGATGTGATCTCACAGGCAGGGCACCAGTAGGTTATGGCTTGGGATGAGTTCTAGTGTGCCTTCTTTGAATACTTTTACATGGATACATTGAGGTTCGATTGATCCCCAGAGTTCCTGAGTTTAGAGAAGGGTAATTTTTTAGTTAGGTATTATTCATCCCGCTTCACAGAGCTGTTGCGTTTCACACCCATCCTAGGAGTTGATGAGTTTTTCTGGTGAGAAAGTTTGAGGTTGGTCTCAGGAACGACATCTAATCTCAGGTGAAAATATTTAGGTTGACTTCCTTCACCTCTATATCCAACCATACACTGATCACAGAGCCAAATCTTAGGGATTCTGGAGCTGTGAGCCAAGGTGGTTCGACTTCCAGAGTTAGTACCCCTCAGAATGACATCTGGAAGATATTGGAGTTTTTAGCCTTAAACTAACTACTTTTTACTTTATTCATTAATAAATACCTTATCACATCTTGATTGTTCTTCTGTGTGAAAATTCATGTGATAATGTCATAAGGACAGTTGTTGCATTAAAGGGTCATAGCGAATCCCTTCTATGATGAGAACCCGGATGTGCCATAACATTGTTCCTGAATAAATGATCTATGGTCAAATGATGTTATTTGATGCACAAAAATAATACAGACCATTAGTGGTGGGGTCTCATAAAAAATTTAGGGACCTTTTCATGGTGTGCGCCCTTGGTAATATTCAGGAGGATAATATGAGAATGAGTCCTTCCAGTAGGAAATCCACATTTCATAGTGTCATTGGATGTTCCTATCTAGAGACGTTTTTATTGGTACTTAGACTTTAATATTTTTATTAGTGGGTGTTACAACTTGCACACTTAGATGTATTGATGAAAACTGTGACGACACACCTTTTACAGCAAGGTAGGCTATGTTGGGTGCATCACAAGTAATACCGCATTAATAGATAATGCGCGAAAGGATTTTCCCCTTCTGTTCCATAACGGAAGTAGATATCTCAGGACCTTTGATGAAATTGATATGCCTAAATAAATCCATGGTCATGGTAAGGTTTGGGAGATTTCAATTCCGGGAAGCCAAAGATAGAATAATATATCACATGGGTTGATGACACTAGCATGAAACCCGCTTGATTAGAGATATCGGGGCAAAGAGATTAAATTACACAGTAATCATTCGTTTGAGGTGTCACATTAATGCAATGTTAACTTATTTCTCTTGGGTGCCTTGACCCGTTGGTAGACATTAATCTTGGACATTTGGCAAGCCTGCCTATTTCCAACAAGAAAGAGTCATAGAGGGTCACACACTAAGTATATCGAAGTATCTCAATTAGAATAAAGATTATTCCCGTATGTGGTTTAATAATTATTCAAGGAAGGAAAAATCGTGTTAATGTTAGAAGAAGAATAAAATGAAAAATAATATATACACGCCGTTTACATTGAATGTACATGCCTAATAGTATTCATTTTGGAAAGGAAATGAAAAACAGGTACATGCCATGTATTAATGATTACACACTGTGTAGTTTTTCCAGTCAGGATTTCGAGGAAATAATTTTGTTTTATTAAATGATATTTATTATAATCAGCGAACATGTCAAGGAAATAATGATTCGACATGGGGGGTTTTAAATAACAGTTAATGAAATAAATAAAATGCGTAACATGGTTATTTATTTTCATAACTCTACAATCTCAAACCTGATTATAAATATCCGCACAACCCCAACACTTTTCCATGAATTTTTGTGCACAACAATTCTGGAAAATTTTCTCAAGGCCGAGAAAACTCCTTCCTCCAAGAATGATATCAAGACCAAGAGAGATCCACCTCCATCAGATAAAAGTGATCTAAGTAAAAAACGCAAGCAAAGTCTTCTCCATGCTAGCACCTGGAGATTCTTTTGGCGATGTCTAAAGATGCGTGGGGCACGTGTGGATCACCACAAGAGGAAGTCTACACTTGGCTTCTGCGATGCAATGACAAATCACATCAAAACGAGACCAGAAAAAATCAATGAAGAAATAATTCCATCAAGGTAATTCTTGTCAATTAATTAAATTAATTATTACCAACATATGATGATCCTTTCGGTGGGTTCGGGACCCTTCCCTTTATTTTCATTCTTCGTTCTATTCCAAATATCCAGCATTTTATGATCATGATGGATCTCAGATTGAACATTGTTTAATGATAAAATTAATGTTGGGAAAGCCCACTAACATGCTTTTGCTACACATGGAACCTACAAGTGGTATCAGAGTGGTCATATCGTTGATAATAATTATTTAGTTTTTCATTGGTGGTTTACACATTTAATAATTTAGTTGTTTCAATTTGAAGTTAATCGTTCTTCAAAACTGAATCTTGAGATTTGTTCTTCCTCTCTTGTTTCTTCCTCACCTCAAAAAAATGAATTTTTTCTTTCAACATTGATTAAAATAAAATAGAGTATCTCATCTGGGGGTGCCAAATGTTCCTGGGCGTACAACACAAGAATAAATGGTGTGTATTCGGAAGTACACACCATGCAGTATTGGTTCAATGCATCGGACTGGTCTCTTAAATCAGGAAGTGTATTGGAATATACTTAAGTCATAAATGACACCATGTGTTGACCAGGAATAGGTGGCACACGGTTTCCAGATTACATGCTGTGTGGTCTACTGAACACGAAGTGTAGTCCCTTAGGGTTAGGGTTGGACCATGTACCCCGTACATGGATTTCCTGGCTAGAAACTGTGTAACGTGGATACTACAGAGTGTGTCTCCCACTGAACATGCTTTGTACTCCGAAAATATCCGTAGTTCATCTATACACCATGTCCCCAGGAATGTACTTTGGATAGAAGGTGAACAAAATTACACACCATGTAGTATTAACTACATGCCGTGTACTCATCCAAATTACGCATATTTATTAAAATTTATTATTATATTATACAAACCCTTGAGATGTGTACCACAGTGTAAGCGTAAATCTAAGGAACAACACATGATAGGTGTTTTATATATATGTGTTTAATTTAACATCTACGTAATGAACGGGAATTCACCGGGTTTCCTCTAAGGTACAAGTTACGTACAAAGATAATTTTAAATTTTTTTGATTAAAATTATGATCAATGAGAATCTCAAGGAAATTCCGTAAAGGGTTTAAGATAAAAGGATTGATTAATTAATGATAATTAATTGATTTGAGGTTGATTTATCTTAAGCAAGAACGATTAAATAATTGAATGATAGTTTTATTTACGTGTAAATATCGTTGCATATATGATGATCATGAGATAGACCAAGACCTTTGTATGTGGATGGTTTCATTTAATTTATTTATTTAAATTAAATTTGTTGGCCTGCGAGCCTTCTCTTCATTAATATGTAGGGCCTACGTGCCCAGGGATTATTTTATGTAAAAACCCATTTTACCTCTCACCTGCGTGTGAGATAAATGCTTATGTAATGGATGGAGCTCCCAAGATAGTGGAGGCAGCTCAATTTAGGAGCCAAGGTGAAACTAATCTAAGGAGACACAAAGGTGGACATGTGGAAAGTTGTAAACAAGAACCCAAAAGGTTCAAGGTGTTTCTACCCTAGGTTTTGGGTTAGTCTGTCAACCGCTAGATAAACTAAATAATAGAACAAGATCATGATCATACCATTTATTTTATTTCTGTTAGTTGCGTGGTTTATTTATTATCGATGTGTTTTCACGATCACCCAATTAATGAATTAAAAAATTACGCAAGATGGAACTAAAATAAGACTGGATTATGCGTAAATATTATATTAGACATGGTTAATCACTTAATTATATCCCACATAATATTAACAAACATGTAATCAAAGATAATAAAATGGAAATTCATGTATAAGGATAAAATTACTCAATGAAATATTAAGTCGGTATAACCTTCAACAATCTGTGTTAGAATCAAACCATAGTTCAAAGTGCTTGACCAACCCCAGTTGGGGTGCTTTCAATTATTGGGGAATTATACTTCAAGGTTTTGGGTTGACTAGACTTGGTTTGCATCAAGGATTGACTTCCGTAGCAGGACTAGGTGTGACCAAGAGGCAAAGTTTGAGGAAATACAAAATAAAAGGATTTCAGGATTGGGGAGTCCACTCACCAGATCAAGGAGCTAAGAGTTAATGAAGTTTGAATTTGAAATGCCTACATAAAACCCTTCAAGTTTCTTGACCAACCCTAGTTGGGGTAATGTGAAGGGAAGTATGGATCCTTCCCACTAGAATATTCAGGTAACAGAATATTCTGAATTCAATGGTGAGGACTATTGGATTTTGATAAAATAGTGGGAGACTAATAAGTATTAATTTATTTATTTGTCTCAATTTTATAAAGTAATAAAACCTTTTATCATCTTAATTTGTAGAAATGACAAGAAAAATGACATCAAACATATAATTGCAAACCATACTCAAGAAGGAAAACCTTCTCACTAGCACCAATTTCCAAGAGTGGTAGAGGCGTTTATACATCATCTGTCACCACGAGAGGAAATTGTATGTGCTGGAAGATCCTATTCCAGTTGCGCCTAGGAAAGAGGCAAGTGACGAGGAAATATCTCTCTAAGCGAATCATATGGATGATTCCAAAGATGTCTAGTGTTTCATGCTATTGGCCATGTCTAATGTGCTCTTGAAGAAACATGAAAACATGGACACATATAGAATTATTTATCACCTTAAGGATCTCTACCAAGAGAAGGTGAGGCATGAGAGATATGAGATCTCCAATGCTTTGTTTACAACTAATCATGGAGAGTCTATGCCAGCTGGGCCTCATGTAGTCAAGCTTATTGTCTACATTGAACATCTGGACGTCTTATGGATTAAAATTCCTGGATGAGTTGCATACATATCTCATCCTATCATCACTGCCCAACACCATCTCTAGCTTCATTCACAATTATAACTTGAGAAACAATGAGAAGAGTCTATCAGAACTTATATACTTAATTCTCCAAGTAGATAAGGACATGGGGTGTGACAAACCTGTAGTTCTTATGGAGAATAAGAAAATGAACAACAAGGAAAAAGGGGCCAAAGACTTATAAACGGTACAAATCCCCCTAGCGTTGTCCCCCCATGAAGTGAAAGATCCAGAGGCAGGGCAAGGAATGGGAGGTGGTATGTTTTGCGTGTGGAAAGCATGGACACTAGAAGAGGAACTACACTAAGAAGCATGGGGACGCTAAGGGTGCATTCGTTATCGAGTGTAATCATTCCATTTCTATACATTGGGTATTAGATACAGCTTGTGGGGCTCATATCTATATTCAAATACAGGAACTGAGTAGATTTAGAAATATTTTTTGAGGGGAGGTGGGTCTTCGAGCTACTAATGGTGCAATGATGGGTGTGTTGGCTATTGGTGATTACCACATCTCATTTCTAACTAGGATGATTTTGGTTTTACATAACTATTATTATGTTTCTAGTGTTACCAAGAACATAATTTCTGTATCTTGTTTGGATATGGATGGATTTATTTTCATGTTTGAAAATAAGAGTTGTCTCTTTTATAAGTACAACGTATGTTATGGTATGGCCCAATTAAATAATGGTTTGTATGCATTAAATTATGAAAACCATGTGTTTTCAATCGATAACGAAACAAACTCACATGACTCGTACATCACCCAGTTGAGACATCACCATCTCGGTCATGTAAATGAGAATTGCTTAAAAATGATCTGCCAAGATGGTTATTTGGACTCTACTAAGCTAAAACCACTTAATAGATGCCACGCTTGTTTACAAGATAAAATGACCAAGCCACCCTTTGGTGGGCAAGTTGAAAGGGCCATAGAGCTTCTTGGATTGGTGCACACGAATGTGTGTGGACCATTTCAAGTAGAATCTAGAGGTAGATATTCTTACGTCATTACTTTTTCTAACAATTTGAGTAGATATGGATATGTCTACTTAATAAGGTATAAGTCAGAATCCTTAGAGAAATTTAAATAATTCAAGAATGATGTAGAGAATCAGCTTGTTAATAAGATAAGGAAACTTTGATTTAATCGAGGTGGAGAATATCTGAACCAAGAGTTCACCGATATTCTACAGGAGTCTGGGATTTTATCTCATCTCACTCCTCCTTATACACCATATTGGAATGGTGATAGTGAAAGGAGGAACCACACCATGTGGGACATGGTGTGGTCAATGACGAGTCATGCAAATATTACATTATCCTTTTGGGGATATGAATTACAAACTGCAACATTCACATTAAACTAAGTACCAACTAAGGCAGAAAATGGAATTCCCTTTGAGTTATGGAATAGAAAGAAAACCATTTTTTTTCATACATGTGTATGGAGATGTGAGGCATTTGTTAAGGCCTTCTATGGAAAAAAACTAGTACCCTAGGGAATGAGGTGTATCTTTATAGGATATCCCAAAGAAACAAAAGGATATTAACAATATAAACCTCAAGACAAAAAAGTGAATATCGCTAGACAAGTCGTCTTTCTTGAGAGGGAGAACATCCTCAAAAGGGATAGTGGGAGGAAGATTGACTTCGACGAAGTTGATGCTCAAGACACACAGGAGTTGGTACATGAAAACATTCCACAGGTCCCCATGGAAGAGGTTCCAAAAACACAAGTACTTCATAGGAGCTGAAGATAGGTAAGGGAACCAGAGATATTTGGTTTCCTAGTCACCGAGGATGGTGAATCATTATTGTTGGACAATGATGAACCTCTCTCCTACAAGGAAGAAGTTGAAAGCTTAGAAGCTGCAAGATGGCTTGAAGCTATGAATTCTGAGATGGATTCCATGTATCAGAACCAAGTTTGGGTTCTAGTTGATGAGCCAATTGATGTAAATCCTGTTGGATGAAAATGGGTATTCAAAAGAAAACTTGACATGGAAGGTCAAGTTAGCACCTATAAAGCAAGGATAGTTGAAAAAGGATTCAAACAGCGTCAAGGAATTGACTATGATGAAACCTTCTCTCTAGTTTACATGTTTAAATCCATAAGAATCATACTTTCCATGACATCTTACCATGACTATGAGATTTGGAAAATGGATGTCAAAACAACATTCCTTAATGAGAACCTTCAGGAAGATGCCTATATGACACAACCAAAAGGGTTTGTGAAACCAGGTGAATCCAAATGGGTTTCGAAGTTGCAGAAATCCATTTATGGATTAAAGAAAGCATCCAGGTCATGGAAAATTCGATTTGATGAAGCCATAAAAGAATTTGGTTTCATTAAGAACGAATGTGAGCCACGTTTTTATAAGCGGTTTAATGGGAATGAGATCGTTATCCTAGTAATATATGTTGACGACATATTTTTTATTGGAAATGATGTAACATTCTTACAGTCAGTTGAGGAATGGTTGATAAAGTGTTTCTCCATGAAGGACATGGGTCAAAAAGCCTACATTCTAGGGATCAAGCTCATTCATGATAGATCCAAGAGGCTGCTTGGACTAAGTCAGGGTAAATACATTGACCATATACTAAAGAGATTTAGTATGGAACAATCCCAGAGGGGATTGGTTATAGAGTCACATGGCCTACATATTTCTAAGAAAATGTTTCCTCACACACAACAAGGGAAAGATAGAATGGTTAAGGTCCCATACGCTTCGGCTATAGGATCCATCATGTATGCCATTTTTTGCACCAGGGTTGATGTTGCATTACACTGAGCATGGTAGAAGGATATCAAGAAGATCCAGGAGAACAACATTGGACTGCTATTAAGACTATCCTTAAGTATCTGAGAAGTACTAAGGATATGTTCATGGTGTATGAAGGAGACGAAGAACTTTTCATCAGAGGGTATGCTGATGCTGTTTTTTAGACAGATCACAATGACCAGAAGTCACAATCTGGAAATGTTTTCTATCATAATGGAGGAGTTGTGAGCTGGAAGAGTTCAAAACAGGCAGTTGTCGCTGACTCTACAGCATATTCAGAATATATAGCGGCTTCTGATGCAGCCAAGAAATCCATCTGGATTTGGAACTTTGTCTAGGAGCTTGATGTGGTGCCCAGTAGTAAAGATCCTATCATGTTGTATTGTGATAATACTGCAACAATGGATCTTGTAAAAGAACCAAGGTCACATCAACGGACAAAGCACATGCCCTGGAAGTATCACCTCTTGAGGGATTTCTATCAAAGGGGTGAATTTGCACTGATAAGAGTGTCCATGGAAGAGAACGTGAAGGAACCCATGACTAAAAGACAATCTTAGCAGGAGCATGAATATCATGTGAAAGCTAGAGAGTTAAAGGTTGTTATAAGTTCTCTCTAGTCCAAGTGGGAGTCTGTTTGAGTTGTTGACCGAGAACCTACAACCTTGTACTTTATTCATTAATAAATACCTTATCACATCTTGATTGTTCTTCTGCATGACAATGCAAGTGGTAATGTCCTAAGGATAACTGTTGCATTAAAGGGTCATAGCAGATCTCGTCTATGAATAGAACCCGAAAGTGCCATAACACTATTCTTGAATATATGTTATATGGGCAGATGATTTTATATGAGGTACCCAAATAATACAGGCCATTAGGGGTGAGGACTCATAAAACATTGAGGCACCATCTCATGTTGTGCGCCCTTAGTAATATCTAGGAGGAAATTATGAGAACGAGATCTGCCAATAAGAAATCCACATTTCATAGTGTCATTGGATGTTCCTATCTGCAGATGTGTGTATTTTTCCTTAGACTTTAAGTTTATTATAAATGGGTATAACAACCAGCGCACTTAAATGTATTGATGAAAACTGCAATGAAACACTGTTCGTAGTGAGGTAGGATACATTGATTGCATCCCGAGTGATACTGCATTAATAGATAATGCGAGAAAGGATTTGTCCCTTATGTTCCATAATTGAATTAGATATATCAGGCCCTTTGATGGAATTGGTATAGCCTAAATAAATCCCTGGCCATGGAAAGGTATGGGCGAGTTCAATTCTTGGATGTCATAGAAAGAGTAATCAAGCACATGGGTTGATGGAACTAGCATGCAACCCACTTGATTAGAGATATCGAGACAAAGGGATTAAATTACATAGTAAGAATTCGTATGAGGTGAGACGTCAATGCGGAGTCAACTCCTTTCTCTTGGGTTCCTTGAATCATTGCTAGACATTAATCTTGGACTATAGGCAAGCCCACATAATGCCATCGAGAATGTGGACTAGAGGGTCACACACTATGTATATCCAAGTATCTCAAGTAGAATAAAGATTATTCCCGTATGTGGTTTAATAATTATTCAAGGAAGGCTGAATAGTTTTAATGTTGGAGGAAGAATAAAATGAAAAACAAGATATACACGTCGTGTACATTGAATGTATGTGCCACGTAGTTTTCATTTTCGAAAGAAAATAAAAAACAAGTACACGTCGTGTATTAATGATTACACGCCATGTATTTTTTCCAGTTGGGATTTCGAGGAAATAATACTATTTTATTTAATGATATTTCTTATAATCAGTGTGGGAGCATGTCCAGGAATTTATGATTTGACATGGGGGTTTTGAATAAGAGTTAACGAAATAAATAAAATGTGTAACATGTTTATTTATTTTCATAACACTCTAACCTCAAACCTGATTATAAATAACCTTACAACCCCAACACTTTTCCATGAATCGTTGTGCACAACAATTCTGGAAAATTCTCTCAAGGCCGAGGGAACACCTTCCTCCAAGAATGATCTCTAGACTGAGAGAGATCCTCCTCCATCGGATTAAGGTGATCTATAGTGGACAACACAATCAAAGTATTCTCCATGCTATCACCCAAATATTCCTTTGGTGACGTCCGAAGATACATGGGGCACGTGTGGATCACCGCTATAGAAAGTCTACACTTGGATTCTACGACGCAACAATGAATTACATCAAAATGTGAATGGAAAACATCAACGAAGAAAGAATTCCATCAAGGTAATTCTTATCAAGTAATTAAATTAATTATAACCAACATATGATGATCCTCTTAATGGTTCCAGGACCCTTATCTTTCTTTTGGTTCTTCGTTCTATTCCAATGATCCGGCATTTTATTATCATGACAGATCTCGGATTGAACGTTGTTTAAAGCTAAAATTAATGTTGGGGAAACCCATCAATGCTCTTCTGCTAAGCCCGAAACCTACATAGGAGTCATAGTGAGTCTACACGTGGAGATCGTAGTAGGCGGGATACTTCTATTGGTGGTCAGGTGGTGTGCTACTAGTGCGAGAAGAGCGGGAATATGAGGCAACATTGCCCGAGAGACCCAATGGAGTGACGATCTTGCGGTAAGATGGGCCATCTTCAGTGGTTTTGTCAGTTTTTCTCACCAGAAGCCGGTGATAAGAGTTCTTTTATGGCTCCACAATCAGGAGTAGCACCACCAGTTTGTTCTCAGGTTGGGAACTGGAGTTCTTCCAATCATTTCTGGATGTGGTGGAGTTCACTAACATGGTATCCAGTCGGTAGGATTTCAGCGACAACAAAATGGATCAGCTGAGGGTGGTCAGGCAGGGTCACAGGGTCATGGAGTAGGACATACTTTAGTTATGGACGTACCCAGTGGGAGTTGGATCTCGAACCCTCTACAGTTCGAGGTACCATCATAGTTTCCTCATTTTTAGTTTCTGCTCTTTTTGAAATAGGGGCTTCCCATAGTTTCATATCTGTTGCTGTTGTGGAGAGCCTTGGGCTCTGTCTTCTTACCTCTGCTGATATCATGATGTTATATAATCTGTTGGGGACATGAAAAACTAGTGTACGTCAGTGAAAGGAGTTCCCTCTTGAGGTTGGTGGGTGTCACTTCTTATGGGACCTCTATGTCCTTGATATGACATGCTATGATTTCATTCTCAAAATCTAATGCTTAGTTCCCTTCCTGGTTGTGGTTGATTGCTATCACCATATGGTGAGTTTTACGTCACCAGTGGGTGGTTTGTTTCTGCATAATGGAGAGTTTGATGTCTAGACGAGCAGAGAAGGACCCGAGCATCATGGGTTTGGCGGAATCACATCCCAAATTGCAATTATATATCTAGATGAACATGGGAATTCATAGTTGGACTTTCCTCCACTGGTCAATCATTTTAGGGATGTCTTTCCAGTGGACTTTTTAGGTTTGTCCCCAGAGCGAGAGGTGGACTTCTCTATCGTGTTCATGTCAGGAGCAGCACTGGTGTTCATTCCTCCTTATAGGATGGCTACAATAGAGTTACATGAGCTCAAGAAGCAGTTGAAGGAGTTGTAGACACAAGGTTTCATTTGATCTAGAACTTCTCCTTGGGGTTCACCTATCCGGTTTGCAAAAAAGGTAGATAGTAACCTCAAAATTTTTATGGATTGTCAGAAGTTGAACCAGTTGACGATCAAGAACCGATATCCCTTACTAAGGATTGGTGGTATCTTTGATCACCTTCGAGGAGCCCATGTGTTCTCGAAGATTGACTTGAGATCTGGTTGTCATCAGTTGCACATTAGACCATCATATATAACACTTATAATCTTTCAGAGTAGGTATGGTCTATACGATTATGTGGTTATTCCATTTGGTCTCACGAATGCACCTACTATTTTTATGGAACTGATGAACCGAGTGTTCCATCCATACATGGACTCCTTTGTTGTAGTTTTTGTGGATGATATTTTGGTGTACTCTCACACTCGACATGGCCATGCAACACATCTTGACCCTACTAAAGAACAAGGCTATAGCCATGGTTTAAAACCGTGGCTATAGATGCCAAAATCGTGGCTATAGGTAATAGACACGGTTTCACCGACCACAGTCCCTATTGGCATGGATATAAGAAAAAACCTATATCCATGGTTCCAAACCATGGCTATAGACCTATATCCACGTTTTGAAACCTTGGCTATAGACTATTCCATGTAGATTTACAACCACGGGTTATAATTGTGGCCATAATTCTATTGGTACGGTTTACAACAGTGGAAATAACTCTATTTCCAAGCTTCAAAACCATGGCTACATCATGGAATATACAAAAAAAAAATCCAATTCTACCACATAAAAATCCAATCTACAACAAAAATCAAGCCTCCATCAAGTCTTTCCAGAAAAAAAGCTGCTCCTTCCCCTTGCTCCCTCCATGCCTCCTACCTTCCAGCCTCAATGCCTCTATGCTGCTCCCTGCCTCCCTACCCCATGGCCCTTGACTCCTGCTCCCAGCCTCCCTGGATCAATCGTTGCCCCTACATCGGTGCCCTGCTCCCTGCTCCCTACTAAAACAAAAAAAAAACAACAGAAAAAAACACATGCTCGACTTCCTACTCCATGCTCCCTGCTCACTGATCCCTGCTAAAACACAAAAAAACAATAGAAAAAAACACAGGCCCTTCTCCCTACTCCAGGCCTCCTACCTCCTGCCTCCTGCCTCCTGCCTCCTACCTCCTCCCCGCTCCTTGAAAAAACACAAAAAAACAATAGAAAAAAAACACCGGCCATGCTCCCTACTCCCTGCCTCTTACCTCATTCCTCCTACCTCCTACCTCCAACTCCCTGCTAAAACACAAAAAAGAAAACAATGGAAAAACATAGGACTTCCTCCCTACTTAAACACAAATTCATATATCAAAAAACTAGAAAAGAGTGACTCCTGGATATCATCAAAACATTTTAGACTTATGCATACATTATGATCATAATTGTGCCATAGTGCATGTAATTGCAATATAAAAGGTCAAAATTATCAAAAAGAATATTGGGTATCGGAAAATTAAAATCATAAAATTGTGAACAAAGAGAAACAATCAAACTTTAAGATGATAACAATTCAAAATGTATGAGGTTGGAAGAATGCAGTGGTGTAGAATGTTCCTGATATAATTTGAAGAATCAAAAATACCTGAAATAATGGTAATGTTAGCTATTCCATATTGAAACTAACATATATTTAAAACATATCATTGAACAATAAAAATTTAATGAAAAAACAAAGAATCAATATAAATATATTAAAATATATAGCATTTATAAAATTCTGAAGTCTCATTGATAACAGACATTTGGATACAATAATCTCCTGAAAAGGGTTCCATTGTTGTGAATACCAAAAAAAATTATTTTCCTTTTACCCTATTTTTATTGTGTGTCCATTTTTAGATATAGTCCTAACAATTTGGTGATTTCATTGAGATCTTAGAGGATTTACTCCAATGCTAGTATGAAGAACTCAAGGTAAAAGATCAATCGTAGCTAAGATGTGACTTTTTTTGAGTACATGCGATCATAGTGAAAACGTTCTTTCTGGAAAAATGAAGTGGAGGGAAATTTTTGCTGTTGGATCACACATGATCATTGATGAAAAAAAAACGGATTTAGATATGCATTCTACTGCATGAAGTGATCAGAGACATCATTGTTAGACATCCATGTCGGTGCCAACTTGCAAGAAGTTCTCAATTCTCTACCAAACATCTTCTATGTTGTCCAAATGCTGGAAAAAAGTTGTGACAACACAATTTGTGTTGTGTTCTATATCTTGAGTGACAAATATTGAGTGGAAGTTATAATAACTTTCTGTGATTATCATACTGCATAGAAAGAGGCAGAGGTGCTGCTATGATTCTTTGTAGGACTGTCCAAAAAATTCCATTGATGTAGTATAGCAGTTCAAGATGATTGCCTCTGATTTTTTCAAGTGTTCCTACTAGAATAGTTACTAGAGTTGCTAGAGTAGTCATAGTTGGAGCAGTTGTTCCATGAATAGGTGGTCAAGATTCAAGAACAACTAACATGTATTAAATCCCCTTTTATGGTGCATGAATAGTACCATGATTAGTAGAAGAACACATGGGAATAGGAACGGTAACTCACTGAGTTATCTTATCAATGTCAAGTTATGTAGGAGTTGGGTATAGAGTTGAACATAGAACAACTTTTTAGAGAAGTGGAGAGTCCAAACATTCTTTCCATTGTACAGGATTGCTAAGGATTTGAGGAAGACATCTCGCCTACTGTTAACTGTGACCATGTAGAATGCTTCACCATCCTAAGAACAAGACACAAAGAATGTAGTGAGGTAGTGGATCATTTTCCTTATGATAATCAAATCACAATAGTTCATAACATATGGGGAAAGAGATGCAAAGACTTGTATAGTTTCTTAAAGTGAGCTCGGATCTACCACAAAAGATTCTCAAATTGGTTATGAGCGTAGTGTTTTTGCTAGAAGCTACAAGTCTCAAATTTGGCATGCGATGAATGTAACAAATACTGATGCTCTCTCAGCTAATTCTGCAAAAAGCATTTACAGTTCGTCTAAATGTCAACTCAAAAGGAAATCTACAATCTATTGGGAAATTTAAAGTATTTCATGGGATGAAACAAGCCTATCAGGGACAGAGACGGGGAACAATTGAATTTCACTATCTAGGTTCACCATTCATTGGATTCCTCAACAAACGTCTTTGGGAAAGATTCACAACCGGATGCCATATAAGTGCGTGATCTGATGGAAAAAAATTAGAAATATTATAAGCTGGGGAGGTGGGAAATACACCAAATCATGACAGTCATGTTAAAATCCTAACAATTATTCTCAAACTCAACAAAGGAACCATAAACTATTGGCACAATGTTCCATTGATTATATAACCTATAATGGAACACCATTAGTCATCTATGTAACCCCTTAAAAGGAATCAATATGAATCTTATCACATGGACTTCAATGTTATATTATGCCTTGTTTAAATGAATTTAAGCTCACACCCATTATTGGTGACAAGATAATAAATCAACCCAATAGTGACAAGACAATAAGCTCATACACTTATTTGTTATTAAGAAATAAATCAACCTACTTTTGAAATGAATGTAAGCTCACACCCATGTTAGTGATGATTTAATAAGTGATCTCACTAGTGGTGATATAGTGAGGTCCTACCCATATTAAAAATGAGACAATAAATCAACAACCTAGTGAAGAGTGAGTGAACCCATTCCCTTATTGGTGGTGATCTAATAAATTGATCTGATTGTGATGATCAATTAAACATTAAACCTCATATGTGATGTGCTGAATGATTCAATCACCTTAATAGATACAGTTATATTTCAGAGTTCCCTATTATATGGATTTAAACTATTAATTCATTAAATAAACAAACCACTATGAAATTAACATGGATGGTGTTCACCCCACTGAGCGAACATGTTATACAAAACAAACCAATATCGTTAATAGGAAGGATTGAATGATTTTTTTTAAAAATCCCAAGACTCGAAATAATTTATTGATCAAGAGAATCATGTCTCAGAATCAAGGCAATATACCAATTTTTAATATTGGGAGACATACTAAAATAAAGAATATCACAATCCACCAAGAACTACAAACATAAGATTTTTTCTTTCAACATAACTATCATGGAATCAAAAAAAATTGAATAAAATATTTACATTTTATGCTTGGATATTAGAAAGGTGCACATTATTCCTTGATTGGAAGGCTACTAGCCTATATCTACCATCACCTTAGAGAAAGTCTCATGCGAATATCTCAAAAACATCAGATTCAGGTGAAGTTCCATCAAATAGATCACCAAATCAGATAAAAACTCATAGAGAAAGGGACTCCAGATCGGTTATCAGATTCTAACTTTATAAAGGCATTGGTAGTCATCTGTTCTAGCATCTCAGCAGCACATTGTAATGGCATATCATTCTTGAGCTTGCAGTTAGCAATCTGTAAATCCAGATTGAAGCTCATCATGCAGCCTATTGGGAGTTCTTGTGGTTGGAATAAGGATTTTATGTCTATTTTTCAAGGTGAATAGGGATAGATAGATGCATTCATACTCATCATTAAATTTTTGGAGTGTTGTGTAGAATTCACTCGGGTTTCAGTTGAGGTTGGTCGGTGTCATAACTAGAGAAAACTTGGGAGAGAGCTATCATATGGTGGGGAGGTTATAATGGTTCAGGTACAGAAGTGAGGTAATTTAGGCCTAATATTAAACTAACCATGCGTATAGGAACCCTTTTGAGGTTTTAGAGGTGTATTTGAACCTTTTTGAAGTTTTAGAGGTGCTTGCATAGACTAAGAGTCAAGTTTTAAGAATTTTGATAGGGATCAAGGCTAAAATTATATAGGAATTCAATGGTAACACTACAGCCACAGGAACCATGAAATGATGTGTAGTTTGGTAATAATATATTTTTTAAGGCTGGTGAAGGTCCACACTCTATCCAAGGACCTTGCAGCATTTTGATTGTTTTCATAATAATAAATCCTTCTAAAGTAAGGTTGCATTGTTGATCTGAAGGTGGATCACACCATGACCCATAGTGTTGCTCCATAATGCCCTAGCCACAAAGGGTGGTTGCACTGTGAATGAAAGGATCATGTTGTTACATGGTCCTAGGTAGCGGAGTTAGGTTCTTGGGTTAGCACTAGGGGATATGTGTCATGACATGACTCAAAGGGCCCCATCACAAGGTGGGTTTTGCAGAGGCATTGTCTCCTGAACCCTATGAGTCGCACCACAATGTACTTCCTCTACAGTTTTTTAAATGTCAATTAATATGTTTAATTAATTAATAAAATGAGTGTTTGACATCAATTTCCTATGAATAACAGGGTAGATATCCCTATATTCTATCTCTTTCCTTCTCTCCATCCCAAGTGGAAATTTGAAGTTGGATCGGGTGGATGCTACACTTTCCAAGCCATTGAGTAAGAAGAACTAACTAAATAACACACTATGGAATAAGGATCTCATATTAATGTGTTAGTGGTGTTAATAATAAGAAAAGGAATATTAATAATCATATTAGCCTTAAATGGGACAAACAAGCTATTGATTATTGAGAAAAAAACCTAGTGATCATTTTTGTGGAGGAGGTCTAAAAACCTTATGTCACTATTAGAACCCCCTAGGAAAAATCACCCAAAATAGTTAGAAAGGGAAGTTATTTTTCATTACAAACATGAATAATCCTTCAATACTCCATCCTCCAGAAATTTTTTTAAGGATCTCCTGAGCCTTTATCAACCCCATCCAAACATATGATGGTTTCAAAATGAGATGTACTAAAATAAAATTAGTCTAGGGAAAGAAACATCCCTTCAAATCTCTACACCAAAGGACTTTTGGTTCATATAGAAGAAATCACCATTGATTATCCAAAATGACTAGATTAAATGAATTAATATCTTTCAACCCAAGTCTCCCACAATACCTCTCATGACACATAACCTCCCACTTAACCTAGAATATAGGTCTTCTACCTAGTTCTCCTCCCCACCAATAGTTAGAAATCAAATAATTAAAAAAATCACAAACAGATTTAGTAAAATATGAATTCATCTTATAATAAAAATAAGAAGAGACAATTACACTATGTAGATTAAAATTCTCATCCCCGACTTGGATAAACGTTTCCCTTTATATCCACAAATCTTATTAGTCACCTACTCCTTCAACCGGTGAAAAGCTTCCACATGTGACCAACATGTAATAAGTTGAAAGCCCATATATTTTTCATGATAAACATGAAAAAAACATCAAAACACAAAAAAATACTGGAATGAAATAAGAAATTATAGGACATGCAGATATGATTCACTATTTAGTTACCCATTTTCTGCCCTCTTCCTGTTGCTCACAATGATCTTCCCATTCACCACCCCAAGAATAAACTGAACCTTATTATCCAATTTCAACAGATCCTATTCAAGATTATCAAGGAGCACTCTCTGCATAACAGAAATAGTAAGATATTTCAGTAAAAATGGCCATTATATATAAACAAGACCTCTGAGGATCTGATCTTACTTTTATCCTCTCATATAATTCAAGTCTCAAGTGAATGAAATATATAAAAACTGCAAGGAAAACAACAGTGTAAATACCTAAAAATCATCTTTGAAAAACAAAAAATGGGATTTGAGGGTGAGCATACTTTGCTCTGGTGTATCATAGTTCTTAAAGATTCCATTTGTATGAAACATGTGAATATTTCTTGTGTTGATAAAGGTTGTGAGTTTAAACTTTTTCAACAAACCCTCATGCCTTGCCATGCCAAGGTTCTCCTTGCACATGATGACCTCAAAATGAACAGTGGTGTCATCATTGTGCTCCTTGGAATCCTGTATTTTTAAGAAAAAAATTTGTTAGAGACATTGTGGAGAAGGGAAGGAGCTACCTAAGTTTGGGCCTTCCCACCTTAATTAAGGGATACTGTATTTTTTCATTCCCCGTCATTATGGATTCCAAAAACTCCTTGTAATCTTGAGTCTACTTTCGGATGGGCTGCTCTATAATCCTCAGGGTCATTTCATCCACATCTATATTTCCAGTGATAGTGTCCTTGGTTGATATTTTTACAATATTCCCCTAAAATCCCTTGTACCATGGATCCATGGGATCCATCATTTCTCCATCTAAAAGGCATCTCAAATTTTGTAAAATGTCTCTGGGATCATAATTTGGGACATAGGAACTCCACCCAGTACTGATCCCTTCACTCCCATTAACTAGAAACATTGGTATCACTGGTATATACCTTAAAAGTACCATAAGAAAGTTAGGAAAAACCTACATAACAACACCGTAATCACACACTTACCAAGTGGGTTCAAAAGACTGTCCATCTTCATTCATGTTGTTGAGGAGAATATCCTCATCCTTCGAGAATAAGAAACAAGTAATCAGAGATAGTCTACTATAGATGTATCTGGCATAGGCATGAGGTTTGCCTCCCTAGTTAAAACATGCATCTCATAAAGTGAGATTTTGGGCAGAATTTGTTCTCATATGAAGTAAAATTGAAAAAAGATTAATCTAGTGTCTGTTATCAAATTGACCATTTGGTTGAAGTAGGTTAATGTTGTTACTCCCAACAAAATCTTATGCCATTCCAATTATGGTACTGAAAGGGTTGGTCTCCCCATGTTGATAAGATGATTGTTCTGATACATAATGAGAGAATTGGGCAACCTTCACCTCCTTTACAAAATTTTTCTTGAAAGAGCAGAAGAGAATGTCCCTTTGTTAGGCTTCAAGCCATCGACTGAATTGACCGTTAAAGGTCCTCCATTGAAAATAGTTCTAGATCTTTGTTCACAAAGTCACCATACTTGATAAGCTTCTGCTTCTAATCAAGGTATGTGTCAACCTATAGAAACAGATAATATAATAAGGTAAGACTTATACAACCCTAGAAATCACCTGTCAAAGTCAATTCTGAACCTCATTCTACCGAAGCCAATTCTTTCTAACTTCTATCTTTTTCTTGCTGAATGAAAGATCAATTTCATTACCATATTCATTGTCGACCCACATAAATTCATTCTTGGGATTTTAGAGTTCACTGATGTTTTCTTTTCCATCTTTCGATGTGGTTATACCCAACCCCTAGTACACAGATAATAAATTTCAGAAAAAAACAATTAGGAAATGAGTCCCGATTATGTTATTATAGAAATGAATATAAATTATATAACATTTATGTGAATTGAATCCAAAGCACAGAATGCTTAAAACATCCAACCTGTTTCCATAACTCTTCAGCCTCTTTAGTACGACCATGCATTTTTTCTCAATCAGATATTCTTATAGCCCAATTATAATAATCCTTGAACAAAAAAGAGCATATTAGCATAGAAAAAAACGTAGTTTAGAATCAGAAATTATCACCCAGATCATCATTAAAGTCTTCCATAATTATCAAAATATAAAAACATTAACTAATTTACGTAATCATGTGAAACAAATCCTTCAAAACAACTCAATATATTAATTTTTAAAATTTTAAAATAGTTTTTCAGTCATAACATATGATAGATAAGAAACACTATATGAAAATTCCATGGAAAGCAATTATAAAAGACACATACACATGATATATTCCAACATGATAAGTCAGTGTGATCATATCTGCATGATAATCATGCATTCACATTATACTTTCATCGTTTGTTGTTGGAATATGGTTTTATCACGAGGTCAAATAATCATATCATCACATAGATATCCTTATGCTGCTGCATTACATTTTTAATCTCTACCATGTGGTTTACACTTCTCACACAGTCTATTATTATACATATTATTTATTCGGTTTCATTATTCCATCATTGAAATTAACAGGATGTATCTTCCCCAAAACCAATGTTTCTCTAAGATAACCCATCTCTTTCTCCTTATTTACATGAGTATGACTTGTGAGAAGATAAATCAAAAGATATATTGATATCTGATGCACCCAACATAGAAGATAGAACCCTAAATACCTTTGTGGGTAAGCGAATTCAGGAGCTGTAACCGACGAAGATCCGCAAGGATGATGAGGATCACCAGGAGGGGGTGTCCATGTAGGGGGCATTCTAGAGGAGGAGGGGGTGGACTCATAGGAGGCATGCCGGAGGATGAGGTGGGGTGGAAACCTTGGATCAGCGTTGGCGGGGGGAGGTGAGGTGTCCGCGTTCAGTAGTAGCGTTCGGGGAGGAGGGTCAGAGATGAGAGCTCACGAGGGCAGCGTCATGAGGGCAGTGTCGCGCGGGCAGTATCGTGCGGGCACCGTCGGGGGAGGAGGGTCGGGGGAGGAGGGTCTGGGAGAAGATAGATCGCAAGGGGGGCCGTCAGGGAAGGAGGTCCGTGCAGATGTGGGGGAAATTTGAGGGGGTCACGCAAAGAAAGGAAACTCCCGATCTCAAACCTTAATTTCTACGAGTTTTAAGTTAGGTGTGGATATAAATTAACCCATATCCACGGATTTATAAAACTGTGGCTATAGGTCCGTGGCTACATGTCATTTTTCTAGTAGTGTGAGATAATTTTTAGTACACCGATAGAGCATCAGTCATATGCTCATCTCTCAAAATTCCACTTTTGGATGGACTAGATTCACTTCTTGGGTTATTTTATCTCAGAGAATGGAGTATCAGTAGAACCAGAGAAAGTGAGGGTAGTAGTTTCTGGGGAGTACCCAAAGAATGTCTTTGAGTTATAGAGTTTTCTAGGGTTGTCTGGATACTATAATTGCATCATACAAGACTTTTCACGCATTGCAGCGCCACTGATCGACCAAACTAGGAAGGGTGTGAAGTACTTGTGGTTCGATTCTTGTGATTCATCCATTCAGGAGATGAAAGGGAGGTTGAATTCATCACCGATACAAGTATTTTCAGATCTAGGAATGAGATATACTGTGTATTGTGATGCATCATGTATCAGGCCGTGAGTAGTGCTTATGCAGGGAGAAGGGGTCATTGCGTAAGGGTCTCAGAATTTGAGTCCAGATGAGAGGAATTACCCGACGCACGATCTTGAGTTCGCTGTAGTTGTTCATGCTTTATTCTATTGGATATTTTACCTGTTGGGAGATAATTGTGTGGTTTTCAATGACCACATAAGTTTCAAGTATATCTTCACTCAACGCGATCTTAATCTGAGAAAATGAAGGTGGGTTGAGTACCTTCTGTCCTTTGACTTTGAGATTGCCTACATGTCTTGGAAAGGAAATGCAATGGCTGATGTGATGAGTAGGAGAACTCAGATACATGAAGTTCAGAAGGCCAGCAGTGAGTGGAAGATTATGAATATGTTCTCTAAGATACATTTATAGGTGCATCACACACAGGGGATGATATTTCTTACTTTTTTAGCTATTACCTCTACTTTACTTGATCGAGTGCGAATGAGGCAGGTATCAGATTTTGAAGGCCTAGTCCTATGGGAGAGTGTGTCAGGAGAGGACCCTATTCGTGGATGGACTATAGGTGAGGATGAGATCTTTCATTTTAATGGGTATGTATGGGTGTTAGTAGACATACGCAAGGAGATGATTCAGGACTTTCATTCCTCAATTTGGATAGTTCATCCTAGTGTCATCAAGATGTATCATGATCTACACCATCAGTACTGGTGGCCAGGTATGAAGAGAGATGTTGCTGGTTTTGTCTTAAGGTGTTCCACCTATCAGCAGGTGAAGGCATAACATCAGCAACCAGAAGGGATTTTGCAACAGTTATCCATTCTTGAGTGGAAGTGGAATGATGCCGTGATGGATTTCATGACAGGGTTTACAAGGTCTCCATGAGGGAATGATGAAGTATGGGTTATTATTGGCATACTCATGAAGTTTTCTCACTTCCTGATGACCATGGAGACCTTCAGTGTTGATGATATGGGAAGGCTGTACATCTAAGAGATTGTACAGCTACATGGGGTTCCATACTCTATTTTTTCAGACAAGGATGCAAGTTTAACTTCTCAAGTCTATAATGGTCTACAAAAGGATTTGGGTACACAGGTACTTCTGAGTATAACATACCATCCCCAAACAGATGTCTAGTCTAAGTGTACGATTTAGGTGCCTGAGCACATGCTTCGAGCATGCGTCCAATATTTTGGAGGTTCTTGGGAGAAGCACATACCTAATATATAGTTTTCATATAAATATAATTTTGAAGAAAATATTAAGATGGAATCTTATGATGCATTGTACTGTTGGCTATGCCAATCACCCTTATACTGGTTGGAGGTAGGAGAGGCAGCTATATCGGGATGTCATCCTATCTAGGAGACCGCAGGGTAGATAGAGGTGATTACAAATAGGATGGATACTGCATAGTCATGAATGAAGTCTTATGCTGATCGACGGAGACAACCTCTGGAGTTCGAGGTCAGAGATCACGTTTTCTTGTGTTTCACAACATGGTTTGGGAACAAGAGGATTTGGAGATAAGATAAGCTTTCACCAAGATACGTCGGGCCGTTTGAGGTGTTGGAGAGAGTCGGTCCGGCTGCCAATCAGTTTCAGTTACATTAGAGGTACCAGGCTATGCAAGACAAATTTCACATTTCTCAAATCCAGTGTTACTTCTCTGACTCATCTCATGTTTACCAACCGGAGGAGGTTGAGTTATAGGTGGATGCCTTGTTCGAGGAGCATCCTATCTTGATTTTTGATTGAAATGAGAAGGTTCGTTGTGTCCAGTTTATTCCTTTGGTATGATTGCTATGGTAACATGGACGAGTATAGGATGGGACTTGGGAGAGGGAGGGCGATGTACGATCACTATGGTAGAAGTTGCTCGAGGATTCATCTTCTACACCACCTTGCTAGGGAAATTAGGGGGAAAATTTCTTTAAGGGGGGATGTTTTTAACAACCCAGATGTTCTTTTCCCGTATGAATTTCTTTTCTAGTTGTCTTTGAGAAAAATGGGTGTTTCTGGTAATTTACGGAGTACACGCCGTGTACTTATAAGTACACATTGTGTACCTGGTTGCCACTGGTGACAGAGTGCTATCCGTTTAACGGCTGAGCACATGGCCGTGTGGGGTGATCTAGAGTCCGCTTAAAGTGGGTGCCGGTTATGGAAGGTACTTGATGTGTACCCTTGAAGTAAACACCATGTAATTTTCTTTTTATTTCATTAAACGGATCGAGGTCGCGTATCGTTCACAAAAATAAATTCTTCTCCATTCGTCTCATCCAGGAGCGACCGTACGACATGAATCATCTACGATTCTCTGACTCTTCATCTGATCTCCAATTCAACCACCATTGATTGCATCAGGATCTCCACTGTAAGCTCTTCCTTCTTCTAGAGCCTCATTTCCTGATTTCTCATCTTTCAAGAGATATATTTTGTTGAAAATTTTGAGAATTTTTCTAGATATACGTTGTTTTAGGGAGATTCAAGGGCCAAGGTTCACGTATATTGATCATATAACACCAAGGTAGGTGGTTTCTGCCTTTCTGTAGTTAATATTTGAGTTATATGTGCAAAAGTGCCCAATACCCTTGATTGAGGTATTGTGTGTTTATGGTTATTAGCCCGGTTGTTGACTATTTTTCCTTATGTGCTTGATTAGAGGATTCATAATTTTAAATAAGGATATTTAACTTGAAATGGATGTGTTGCCCATATTTTCTTGTTTATGACAGTTTGTTCTAGCTTTTCCTGTTAGGCTATATTTTTTTCCGTACTTAGTATTGTAAGGATGGAGTGAATTTATCTCATATGTTGTGAGATATTATAGACTATTTAGCCGAGTAGTTCATGAGGTTTAATTTAGCTGCCAAACATCGTTTGTGCATGATTGATATACATTGGGTTGTGGGAACCTGTTGTAGTGGACCATAGGGAGAATGGATACTGAGGGATTCTCTAGTGTCTGTTTACCTTCATGTTGCAAGACCATAGGGGGGATGTACTTTGTGCTCCATCGAAGTGTCTGTAGTTTCTTCATTACGAGACCACATGGGGAATTGGAAATTGAGTGCTTCCCATAGTGTCTATAGTTACCGATACAAGAACAAATGGGGAATTGACAGTGAGTGATTTATGAGAGAGTTTGTTTAATAGCGGAACTAGAGGGGTTAGAATGTGAGTACTTCCTTGAGGGTTGCTTGTGTATTTTTAGTTAAACCATAGGGGTTAGGCTGTGAGAACTACCCAGGGGGTTCATTTTACTTATTTTGTTAGCTTCTTAATTTATATATGAAATTGAATGAATTTGAAACTATAATATTGATTACTTTTGAGTAATTCCATGTTTACTGCTTGATTTTGCTTATTGTATACCATATATATTCACTAACTGTTAGGCACATATCTTTTGGTGGTTCCCTACTGGGTTTTGTCTCACACTCTGTTTGGGTCTTTCTTTTGGCCTAAAAAGATAATATTATTGTAGGTATATATAAGGGAAATATCCTTTCAACTTCAAGTATATGATTTTTGTAGAGCTAGTGTGCATTGGACCAAGCTGGTGCATGCGATGCTAGTAAAGTTTATTTGTTTTTTTGCACATTATTTTATTAGTGTATTCAATCATTGTGGATTATTTGGCTCTTTTACTAGACATATGGATCATGAATCATTTATATATGTGCTCCAGTTATTGATTTCTTTTAGTCTTCGACTATTTACAATTATATGGTATTATTATTGCTTCCACTATTGTTATCTATTTTGGGCTGCTGCATTACTATGCCAATGAGGGCATAGTTTTCCCACTATCACACCCAAGGCCCTCACTACTCGTCGGTAGCATCTGGCGTTTAGGGAAATTCTATTGAGACCATGGGACCAACTAGGTACGAGGCACCTCTTGGCGGCATCCAGAACCGGGACGTTACAGAAATAATAGAAGAGGGGAGAATAAAATCAGTAAGGAATTCCTTAATTTAGATAAATATGATCCAGAAAAATAAATAAACTCAATGATCCACCCAAGAGAACTCAAAACCATAAAATAATTCTTCTATACCATTTAGGTTTACCAAAGGTGAGATAAAATTGCTATATAAGAGATATTTCACCCAAATTTCTAATTAAACCAAATTAGACCAAACCATGATGCAATACCATAAACCTCATCATCATTTGTGCCGATCAACCCATATATGAAATCCTTGGTGTTAAAAACACGATCCCCCAATAGATATCTCAGAAAATTTTCTTCCTAACATTACACAAATGAGGAAAATCATGATAAGGGAAATAAAAAATGTCCTCATTTCATTGATTCTCCTAAAAATTACAAGATTAAACAATTACATTTTTTCTCTATGCAATATCTTTTTCCCATGACATGTAAACTAACAAAAATATAGTTCTTCCCCATTTAGATAGAGACTATAAAAAATATATCACTAAACCACCACATGAGAAATGATCATTTTCTGCAAAGCAGATTATAATGTATAAAACGATGGTGTAATATCACCCCAAAACAACCAAATAAATATGTAAACCTATTTTTACAAAACCATTACAAACACTGTTTTGGGGACACAAACCATGATGGTTCAGGATAATATGATGTATTGGGAAAAACCCATTTTTTTCTTTCATAGAAAAAAGTGTCCTTAATCCCCACCTCTCACCTCTTATCCCACTCTTTACTATTCTAACACCTCAAAATTTACAAAGAAATCAATCATAAAAACCCAGGACATAAAAAGAAACACAAAACATGCTATTAAAAATTACTAAAATATTTATATATTTTACAAATTAAAATTCAAATTCATCTATTATATTTATATTTTTTTTACCTGAATCATTTATATTGAAAATCGTGGCATAAAATCCTTAATATGAAAATAAAAAAATATAACCTCACATAAATTTATATATAAGTATCTTTATAATTATAATATTTTTCTATAAATTTCTATTATATTATGAAAAATTTATATTCTTTGTTATTTAATCATATTTTATCAACAAAAAATATAGATTTTATATTTATTTCGTAAAAAAGAATAAATTATACAATTTTTTTAGACTTAGTTTCCAAGAACCATGTCTTTGATATAATTTTGATTAATAAGTCCTGTATTTAGTTTAATATACTCCAGTTTTATTATTATAATATATTATTGTTTTTTTATATATAATATGGGAAAGCTACTTCAGGGTGTTTACCTTATAAATGTGTTTTAGTAATTCTTCACTATAATGAGAATATAAAGAAACCATGATAATAACCTTAAACTTTGTCTCATGATCTAAATATGTGAATTTTATCAGAAAATAATACAGTTTTACTATTAAGTGTTGTAGGACCAAACGAAAATGTGGATAATTTTCCAGAACCTTGAATTTAATGACCTCTAAGAAAGGGGATCATGAGGACATACTCTCTACTTGGAACTCCACATATTTTAGGTTTCATTGGATGTTTCTATCCAAGAATGTATGTATCAATATATATTTGATATCATTATTATTTTATATCAAGAATTATATTCTTAAATGAATGATGAATATCATAATATAGATGATCATGATGAATTAGGTTAAATTAGGTTCATTATGAGTGGTATAATATTACCTGAATTGTCATTTTTGAATTTATCTGTCACCAGTTAACAGAGAAGAAACATATGATCCTCTGTCTGAAATAAAATATTTTGAACAAATTACAAGGCCATGGTGATCTATGGAATGTTTATTTTAGATTATTAAACAATGATAAAATAATAATTAATTATGATTAAACATTTTTGGATTATACTTGATGAGATATCAGATGAAAATAGGATTATATTAAATAGTTTTATTTAAATGTTTTCACTATTATAACTCTTTACTTTATCTACAAAGACTATGATTTGTTTATAGATATAACTTTAGGTCTATGGTTAGACATATTTTAACTTATAAATTGTTTTAGAGGAGTTTACACTAAGTCTATCTATAATATCATTTGATCCATTTGAAGAAAAGTGTTAAATAAATTAGGGCCAATACCTATTCAAGAAATATTTATCATAATACAATAACAAGTTAATCAAGATATAACCTAGCCATTTATATTATTCCTCTTATCTATTTAAAATTTATCATTTATTAGATAAGTAGATACATACTATTTTATCAAATAAATTTAATTATTTTATGGGATTTAATTGGAAAATTCTTAGGGAGATTTTGAATTGAGTGAATGGTCCAACTGTAATTTATCTATATCAATTACAATATTTATTTATTTTAACAATTGATATTAGATTATCATGTGAGTTAAAATAATATAAATAAATAAATATTATTTTATAAAGTGACTTCGGATCACTGTTTAGTTTAAATCAATTGATTGAGACTCTTTAAAATTATTTTTGTTTAAAAAAACATGAGGTCATATATTTTTATATATACTCCCGAATGTCAATGGTATAATTTAATTTTTCTTATTTTTATATCTTTTCCTTGAGAGATAATTGGAGTGGTTATTACTATGTTCTCTAGTTTGACTAATTAAAGCAACAAAAATGTCAATTGTATGAATTTATCAAATCAAAAAATAGTTCAATAAAAAATTTTATTTAAAAATTAATAATATAGTATATATGATGATATTATTTAAGGATTAATGTTTTATTAAGTTTAATCTTGAAATTTAACATTATATTTATAAATAAAGTTCTTAAATGGGAACACTGAATGATGCTTTTACTATTTCTAGATCATTCACTTGAAATTTGAGAAGGAAAACTAATTTATAATTATTATTTAAATTAAATTTGGTAACATAAATCTTTGGTGTCTCATTATAGTTCCAATGACTGAGATTGTGGTCATATTGTAATTTTTATGGAAATGAATGGGTTTATAACACTATGAATAGAAGTGGAAAATCTATCATGTAGATACTAAGGTTTTCTAAACACATATAAATTAAATTAATTTTTTTTATTTTTAGGAAGTGTTATTTGAGATTACACGCCTTGTTTTATATGGGGTTCCACATATCTCACACACTATATCATTCATGGTGTGTGAAATTGGTTACATGCTGCGTAGTAAAAAAGAGGCAGTATTGATCTTATATGGTTTGTAACACACGACATGTAGTTTACGTAACACACGATGTACTAGTGGAATTACATCTTAGTCATGTTCTTTGATATAAATGTTTTTATGAATAAAATTTATGTCATATAATAATCAAATCCATGGAAAGTACACATCGTGAATTTTTCATCTTCAATTTTTTTAAGGAACATTAAAATAAAATGGGGGTATTAAACAAGTGATCTAATAGATTATTTTATGGATAAAATAATAATTTAAAATTAATTTATCAATTGTAATTATTATATGTTACTTCAAATATAATTTATATAGTTTTTACTTTTTGTAATTATCATTGAATGGTGAACATTCATGAGACAGTATAACATATGATGGTTTGGATTTAATTGTATTCAATTTTAACTATTATATGCGTTTGTTTGTAAATATTATTAATAGGTTTGATTTTATGATATATGAATCATCCCTCCCTTTTTTATAATATACGATCCTTCATGTACATGGGTTATTTTGTATAACCCCTCAGCCATATTACCCACCACTTATAAGTGATTAATATTATAAAATATTGATTTTTCCCTCACCGGAGTATGTTTTGGTCATGAACCATAATTAATTAAAACAATAATAATCATAAGATAATGGTGGGTGTTATAACTCGAGTCAAGATAGACTAAAAGAGCCCCCCTTAACAACTAATTTGGTTTATCATTACTCTGTAAACCAACCAGTATTTAATATATCCTGATCATTTCACAATTATTTGATCGTTACATGGTTTATTATTAATTTATGTGATCACATTGATTAACAATAATTGAAAATAATGATTAAGTAAAATTGTATTGGTATGTATGTTATTTTTTATCATTAATGGAAAATTATTTTTGTAAGACATAAAATAGAATATTTACCGATAATGTATATATTAAACAATATCTCTTACACAAAAATAAATAAAATCCCTCAAATAAATTATTAATTAATAGCATACCATTCATCACATGAATTTGAATGAAACCATTGATCGCGATTCTCATTTGGACATAGTCATTGGTACTTCTATCTAACAAGGGTTTATAATAAAAGTGATAGAAAAAATAAAAAATATTACCCTAAATAGAAGTACAAATATCCTTCTCAGTGCGATTTTTAGGAAAAAAATGAGTCAGTATGTGTATAATATTTACATATTATGGAATCCACTCAATCGATCAAAGTGTTATGATTTAATGAATTTCATCAAAACAAAATCTACCTAAATACCATTATATAGCTACAGGTCCATAATCTATCTTATGATAAGGGAAATATAGATCATTTTTCATTTAAATATATAAGTTACAAGATATTATAAACAATTTTATGAGGGATATTAATATTTGATAAAATAAGGAGAGTTATAAATGATTAATCATTAAATATTATTTGTTAATAATATAGATTAATTAAAATTTTAATAAATTGTTTATATAAAATGAAAATTAATTCCATGAACTTATTATTATTATGATAAATAATAGATAAATTATATTTTCTAATTGGTATAAATATTCTGTCATGGTTCATGCACTTTTTCATATTACTGTTATAAAAATTGAAATCAAATGTGCTCGGGCCCCCTATACCCACAGAACCTCCACATAGAGCTATTAAGGAATATAATAATGCCTTTATGAAATATATAGAGGTTTCATTAGATATGAGATATATCATGTAATTTTCAATGTTACGTGATATACAAAAAAGGTTAAGGACAAAGATATATATATATATATATATATCATGTTACCAAAAATATAATAACTTTTTTAAGATATATCTAGATAAGAATGATATGAAATCTCTAATTCACTCTTAAGTTGAAAATTATGAAGATAAATCTATCCTAGACATCATTTACTCAACCTTATTGGTTATATTAATTTATTAAAATATTTGTGGAAACACCCAGGCTTGGGACCACTCATCAGTGTCCCTACTAGAGTGGGACATGGACTCAATCATTCCTCCCCATAGAGTAAAGGCTAGCAACTAGTGGTGAGGGATCCAATTATTCATTCTGGAGACCATTTCATTAAATTTGAGTGAAAAAATAATAAAAATAACCTAAAATAATACAAAATAATAATTTGAGTGTGCATAATCAATAAAAAACAACATTCTATAAAACATTAATGATGATTTTTATACAATTATATAAAATAAATGACCACAAAATGGGCCGAAAAAATATATAAATAAATAAAATTAATAAAATACAGAAGTGTAACTACTAAAATCCCTAATTATTACTTTAATTTTGTCTCCAACACATTATTGAGTTCCTCATCCCAAACCTCAACACATATTGTTCTCAAAACCATAACAAATATATAGTCTACACGCATACCTGTTTTCCTATAAAAGTTGTGATAATTATATAAAATCATGGTCTCACGAAGTTACCCTAATATAATCCATCATATATGTGAATCCATGAGTAAAATAAATAATGATAAATAAAAAATCATGTTAGGTCTTCATGTGATGAAAAGGCCCCCATGAAACTCAACCACTCTATGTTAAACCATTTTCTTAAATTAGTTATCTCACTCCACAAGCCTTGACCCATACTAAAAGTTATAGGTTAGGGTGTTTCATCATTGCTACACTAACCCCTATAAGGGGAATTCCTTCATCAATTCTCTAAGGTGAGACAAGAATTAAATATATATAAATATATTAAATCATTTTATATGAATATACAATAAATATTATAATAGTGAATATCATATATCCATAAAATTTTAGTGTATTTAGATACTATATATATAATAATAATATTTCATAAAATATCTTTAATATCTCCTAGAAATTTAGTCTTACATAGTACAGTTCTTAGAAATACCATATTGAAAACCAATCCACATAACACGGGAAAGGAAACATAAGAAATGGTGATCTCAAATGCTCAGTAAGGGTAGGAATATTATATATTAATCAATGATAAAAAGTGATTATAATATTCACATAAGGGTATAATATCATGAATTTAACTTATAAAATTCATACCCATTCGATCAATGATCTTTAATCATTAATCATTGAATAAGTATTGATAAAAATGAAATAAATAAGTTATAATAATGTAGTATCATTAATAATGAATCATGTCCCATGAGAATATGTCATATTCATAATAAATGTATTTTTTTAAAACATATACAAATATGAAATCTTTTCTTTATCAAAGATTCAATTCTAATAATATCATAGTGCACAGAGTCCCATAATCAATTGGGTTTACCCCATATCCCATCATTTCCTTAGACAGGGTTCTCTCTGTAGACTATAATTTTTTATATAGTCCCTTATTGAAATTGTTCTAGTCCCTATTCAATTCCACATTACCCAACACATTAGAGGGATATTTAATTCTAGGATTTCACATGAAATAATCAAAATCATACACATATGTGCCAAATTTTTTAAAGCATTCATCATTTCATCATAGTATAACCCAGGTAAAAAAATTGGTTTTTAGAAAAATTTATTATTTTATGTTTACATAATAATATCTGGAAAGAGAAAGTAAGTGGATGAAATTATAAAAACATTCATTATTTCATAATTTATTAATTAACCCATGGGAAAGTAAGAGGTTTTTAGAGTCATCCTTAAAATATCATCATTATAATACACCGAGATAAATATAGTGGATGGTATCATAATATAATATACCCATTTAAGAATAATACTCCAGAAAGGATATTTACATATATGAAAATTACATTTAGGAGAGCATTTGAACATTTCTTTGAAAATATGGAAAACATTATTTTATTTCAATATATTTAAAAAGAAAAAATTACTCGAAAGTTCTGAAAAATATTTTATTTAAAAAAAACCATGTAAATATGTAACTTAATATTTAAATAATATAAACTTCTTGGTTGTGAAAAAATATTTTTGAATGGTAAATGTTAAAAAAAAAATATTTTTAACACTTTTTGTAGAAAGTTATAAATAACCTATTCAAATAACATTATAAACCTCAATCTTTATAAATTTGGAAAGAAAGTAAATAATGGTTGAAAATTAATTTAAATAATAATTAAAACAAATAAAATAACATTATTTAATTATCTTATAAAAACATGGGTATGGAAGAAAAAGTTCATCGACCAATGAGGACAATAGGGTCAGTTTTTAATAAAATATTTTTTGTATATTTTTAATCTTAAAAGGGTGAAAAATTGTAATAATAGTAAAAAATTAAAAAAATTACAATATTATCATAAAATATATTTGGTATAAATGGTAATAATCATATAATTTCTCTCAATTTAAATTTACTATAATCAATGTCAAAAGAATATGTGACAGTAACGTAAACACATGCATGAAGTCCAGTTTTAGTTCGTACACCTTCAAACCTCATGTATAAAAAAAATATATTTATTATAAATATACTACAAGACCATATTTATACATAAATCACTATTTATTATTTCTTTATAATTTCCAATTATCCCTTCATTAAAAATTATTCATTAAGATGAATATTAAGGTGAAAATTGGTCTATTTTCCCTGAATATTTCATTTCGATGGTTCTAATCCTTGCCCCTTAGTCATGGTTTCATCATATCCAGAATTCAAATAATGTAATATGTATTTTATTTAATCACTATATCTACTTTAATGACTATTCATAGAAACTTGTGATGAAAAATGAGTTACATCACTTCATAGAGACAGTAGTCCGTACGTACACATGAGTGATGTTTCAAATTTTTAATGGGTGAAAAAAATTAAAGTTAAATAATAATTTTAACTTAAAAAAAAATAATTATATTCTAAATATAATTTATATTCATTAAATATATCTTTATGAACAAACATGTAAAGAGAAAATGAAAACTAATCACATTACTTTGTGGAGCTGGTAGTTCACATGTAAGCATGATCATCCTTATCATTTTCTAATAGATTGTAATAGGATAGAAAATGGATATAAAATCTACAAAATAAAAAATTAGTATAGTATAAATACTAATTAAATCATGTTAATATGATTATATAACTTTTATAGTAGGTTTAATATGAAATAAACATGAAAAAATATAGGTAAGAACATATAAATATTGTTTTGGTACCCTCCTTTGAGAAGCACCATGAGGATTGTTGGATGGGTGTTTTTAGAAGAAAAGAACATAAAATTAAGGTATAAGGATCTTAGGAAAATATTTTGGAACATCATGGATGATATAAATGGATATGTGGTATATATATGAGATGACAGTATGTTCCCATTGATAAGCGTGGGGAGTGACACATTATTATTAATAATATTAAAACACATTAAAGTATCTATCATGGAAAGGATGATCCAAAGAAACCCCAATTCTAATATAAGATAATTATTGGTATAAATAAAATCAACTAAAAGGATTTATAAAATTTTTGAGGTTATTTTAACCCTTATCTCTTTAGTTTAATTCCTCATTAACCCTTTTAACCTTTAAAGAAGTAATAGATTTTTACCTTTGTTTTTATTCATAGTGAACAAAAATTAATTTTAACACATTACTAAAATTGGAAATTATATTTTCAAATAAATAATTTTTTTATTAGATTCACTTTCAATAATTTATGAAATTCATATTAAAATAAGTGCACAAAATGTAGTGAAAACATTTTTAGAGAAATTCATTTTTATGAATAAAACATAATTTTGTCTACTTCATTGCCTAGTAAAAACCATTATATTAATGTTAAAATATTTTATAAAAAATATTATATTCAACTTCCATTAAAATAATTCATCATTATTGATTAATTTAAGTTAGTAAAATATTAACATTGCATGCATATAAATAGTTTCTCCAAAAACATCTCTTTTTTACCTTTAAATGTTTCTTTTCATTTATAACCATGTCATAAGCAATTAATTAGTCTCATACATGTATGAAAAATAATTTTCCTAATTTATTTGGTCTTATTAAAACCAAGAAATAAAACAACTATATAATAACTATTAATTTTAATAAAAATATTTCAAAAGTATATTATGGTTTTCTTAGACACCATGTTACGATTAAATCAGTCTCTCAAAGACAAATTTTTTTTTAAAGATAATTATATAATAAAATCTCAAAGTTTTTCTATATAACCCCTTTAATAATTTTATCCTTAATTTTTCATCACCCCAATACAAATAACTAAGGATAATTATATCTTATCACATCCAGTTTTTCACACATAACTTAATAAAATTCATAGTTTTCCCATAAAACTTTAACCATGGGATTGGTATTATTCTAAAGATAACTCTCTATTAAATAAAAAATTTCCAAAAAATTCTTAGAAGAGTTATCATGCTTCAGTATTGAGACCTAGGTGTTAAGTACAGTAGAAGGAACATGTATATACTTACTGAGAAGAGATACATAGAAAACATCATATACTTATGGAATATTCGGGGGAAGTAAAAAAGAAATAAAAACCATATTTATATGATTAATAATTTTTAAGTCACTATTATGTCAAGGGATAAAATTATCTTCATTAAAACTTTCATAAAGTTCTTAAAAGTATATATTTATAGAAATACCTTTCCACCAACAACAAATTCTAGATCTCACCGATGACTACCAGTATAACTTTCCTCTCAACTATGATCTAGAGAGATGTGTTGATGAATATATCCAAAATTATATTCCATTTCTGTAGTTATTTTAAGTCCTAATAGATTTTGTTGTCTAACATCATACCAACACATTGGAGTTCTTCACTTTTTTACATAAAGGGATTCATTAGGAGTCATAATAATTCTTGACTAAAAGCTACTATTGTAAGAAAACATCACTAGTGAAATGTGATGATACTAACAACATTTGAAATCCATATAAGGTAATCTCAACAAAACTTTTCAGTTTTAAATGATTCACTTAGGTTATCCATATTTTTTATAGTGATTTGAATGACTAAAGTTAAACATTGTATTCAAAACATATTAATGTATTGTATTGAAATTTGAGTTAAACCTTGGACTCTAATCAGCTACAATAGAATGTGGTACTCAATGAAAACTTATCACTTACTTAATTTATAACTTTATGAGATTATTAATAGAAAACTATTATCTAATTTTAATAAAGAGTTTTTAAATTATATGTTGATTTACTATAACCAAAATAAAATTATAGAATTTATATTCTTTTTGTAGTTCAATGATGAATTCTATGGTTATGCTTTCCAATTTCCATTATATTATAGGTAATGGTAATAAAATACTATTATGATTTATTCTCTTTTCCCTAACATTTGGAAATAATGGGCATCGATATACATACTCTGTAATGTTTTTTTTATGTTTTTCCACCAGAAATACTCTTTAATATATCTATATATCTTTTCATTTCCTATTTTAGTAGAGAGAAATGAACTATGAGATTCATTCAATTACTCTTTCTTCGAATTTGGTATATAAGGGAAACATAATTTGTTCATGAATCATATCATTCCATTACAATCCTGGTGGAACTAAGGAACATTCCTCACTTTCTAATGTAGTTCCACATCTACATTTTCTACCCTTTATTCCTCACATGGATGAGTAGTTGATAATTCATATGATAAAGATATATTATACCCCCATTAATCATCATTTCAAGATATATATTATGAAAATCCATAAGTATTGTATCTTTGTGAATTATTTTTTTTAGAAAAACTAACACCATATTTCTAGATTAGGGCATTAACTACCTTGTTCACCTTCCTAGGGTGATAATGTATTTAGTAGTGATAATATTTTATCAACTCCAACCATCTCATTTATAAAATATCCTACTCATTTTTATGTGAATATATACTTCAATATTATTTGATCAGTGTATATACCACATCTTTCACCATAAAGATAACACCTCAATATTTTCAGTGTAAACATTATTGCTCTAACTCTAAGTCACGAGTCAGGTAAAATTTTTTATGCCTTTTCAACAGGTGTGAGGCCTAATATGTCACCATATAATTATGAATGGGTATGTATCCCATTCCTTTATCAATTTATTACAATATATCACAAACCCATCTCCACTACAATGTAGTGGGAGCACAAGTGCCCAAACCAAATTTCATTTAGGCTATTTTAAATTTTACTCACACTCATTTATCTTAAGGAAATCAACTCCATCACATTTACATTTGGTTATTAGATTGGATATCTATGATAAATCTCATAAAATGTATTAATATTATCCAACCAACTCAATAAAACCATTAGATCTTTGTCAGCATGATTTTTCGGGGCCATCACAAAATAAATTATGTTTTTTAAGGATTTTTCAAATGTACCCTCACACGAGATTATATGAAACCACAATGAAACATTATGTATCCAAAATTCACACTTAAAAATCTATAATAAAACTTATACTCCCTCAGGGTCTACATGAAAATCTTCAAATGATCTTAATAACTCTTAGAATATATAATAATATCATCTATAAAGGCTACTAAAAACTAATTGAGGTAATCCTTGAAGAATCTATTCATTAAATCCATAATTATAGGAATTAATTATTCTTGATTTCATCACTATAAACTCCTAATGACCATACCTCATATTAAAGGATATCTTTGTTACATCCACTTTCTTGAACCTCAATTCATGATATCCAAATCAAAGTTCAATCTTAGAAAACTATTGGGCACCTTATAATTGATAAAATATATCATCAATATAGGGTATAAGATACTGTTATTTATTGTGATAATGTTAGGTTCTTAATAGTCAATGTAATGATTAATTGAACCTTCTTCACTATTAAAAAAACAGAATAGGTATACCCCACAGTGATTCAAAAAGGCATATAAATCCCTTATGTTTATTATCATGGAGTCACTTATTCAATTTATGATACTCAATTGAGGACATTATATATGAAGTATTTCAAATTGGTATCACATCATGTATGTTTTCTATTAAAAATTCAACTACTTGATTTGGGATTATACTTTGAATCTCTTCAAGAAATACTTATGAAAATTACCTAAAAGTAGTCATATTTTCAATGATATGTTTATCCCCAACCATTTAGATACATATCTCTAATTAATAGGTAGTATTTCCCAATAAATATAAGTAATTTCCATTGCATATTCACACTCATCCTCACAGAAAAATAAAATCATAATTTTATTTGAAATATAAAAATGTTACTTTCCATCTTTAGCACTTGATATGGGATCTATCAAATGAAAGATAATGAAAGATCCGAATCATATTAATTCCACCAAAGGAATAATAATAATACTTTCATGGGGAATAATATTAAAAAAATTGACAATATATTTCCAACTTTGGAGGGGGGATAAGTGTGATATAACTTTCAAGATTCACTTCCAGGATTGACATAACATAAGCCCTTCCTTGGTAGATGATTTATCTCTTAGATTAAGGAATTGACTTAGTTAATAAACAAGTTCCCATGGATAATGTTGTGACCAAGTTGGATGTAGAAGGTTTTTGGATGTAAGAAGAAGATTATAACTGCATTGTCTTTTGTTCCCCATGATTTTTAATGAAATAAAATCAATTCACATTGTAAAAAATGAAAGATAAAAATAACCATCATATTAAATAAATCAGACTACCAATAATTAAGAATATCATTGGATTGAGGATAAGATTTCCCAAATAAAAGGATAATCTGAATCACATTGAGTCTGAATTGATAGAAATGATTGTAATGTGGAAGGATCAGAGTTTTAATGACTATGATAAAAAATTGATAAAGTTTTACAGGTTTTTTATTTCTCACAAATCATAATTTAGTTGTAAAAACTGTTTTGAAAGATTGATGAAATAAAGGGGAGAAAAGGTGCCACTAATCATATTCAGGAAAATCGTATTGAGGAAAATTGTATTCTAGGTAAGTAAGAATGAATGAAGTTACTAGAAGAATAAGATGTTACATTACATTACATTATAAGTCAGATTAGTTTTAAGATGTTCATTAACATAATCAAAGTCATAAAAGATGTTATTCATACAAGAAAAAGTTAGTGGAATATTTTTTACTGAATTTTCATAGTCATAGATCATCAGAATAAGATACCAAGTCCTAATTTTCTTTGAAGGCTAGGAAGGTTGATCATAATGATAAAAACTAAAGGTGCTGGTGTTCAATCATAAAAAAGGAAAAATATTAAAATAATCCAATATTGATGCTGATAAGTTTCATAATTAGAAAATAGAAATAATTTATGTGATGATAGTTCATTGGTATCATATTCCTCTAAATAATTTTTTTTTGTGTAATTTTCATAAAATCCTCTTTTACGGTAAAATTGGAACTGCACATGACCAATTACACCTTAAAGTGGGACACACATTCAAAATTAAAATTCATGGAACAAAATCAAAATTAAAAATCCCAAGACTCTGCCATGAGGACCATTACATCAATGAGAAATCCAAAAAATCATGCCACCTTCTAGGGAAATCTAGCATCATTGAGGGAAAATCTAGGAAACTAAGTCTTCTGGACTATCATTATCATCATCACAACACCATCGTCATCATCACATAATCATAGTCTTCTCCAAACATCATAACCATATCCATCTCCAACCAGTGAGATGAAAAATCCTCATCCACTAGAGTTCGACATCACCACTAAAAAACCAAACCACCAATCCATATGAAGAAGATTCATAGAATAATGAGGATCAACTTGGATGATTCTAAATAAGGGGAATAAGAAACCATGAGAGATAACTTCTGGAATGCTATCAAACCCTCAAATTCACATCCCTAACAACCATAAAAACCACATAGAACATCCAAATAGGAGAATAATGGTGGAATCATGGGACGAGAGTAGAGAAAGTATCAAACTCCAGCCTTGACACATAGCTCATCACCATGGCCACCCAACACTGATAGTTTCCACCACATCCAGAAATAAGAATCACCAAAACCAGAAACCTAGACCGACATCGTCTCCAAATAAGTATCAAAGCGGTTGAACATTTAGAAGAAATAAAGACAACAAATATTCACTATAATAAACCTAAATCAGGTACTCCACTGATGTTTTGAATAGAAGTGAATGGATAATTTGAATAGTGTATAGAGTAATTTTATTCCTATATTTGATAGTAATAACTATCATATCTGGAAATATAGAGTTTTTACTTATCATATTTCTATTGTGTATGATTTTATTGAATCAACAATAGATGGTTTTCTACATATTGACGAGAAAGTCACACTTACATATGTTGATGAGTAGAATCATGAGAGTGATGGAAGGGATAAGAAATCTTTACTCTCATCACTTTATGAAACTGAGTTTTAAGAGTAAACAATGTTTCCACTTCCAATGTTATCTGAGAGAATATGAAAATCATATATAGTTGAAATATAAAAGTAATGAATGAAATGTAACAAATTTAGAGGCCGAGGTATGAATATCTCAAGATGGGTGAATATGAATCTATTAGTTACTTCTTTACCAGGGTTAATTTTTTTTATCACTATCATATGTGTTTATGAAAAGTTATAAGATTATATAGTTGTTTAAAAAATCTTGGGAATCCTTCCTGACTAGTTTGATGAAAAAGTTTCTTCATTGGATAATAGAGATCCAAAAACATTACCTCTAGATTAATTTCCTAGAACTCTAAATATATATGAAATAAAAAGGGAATAAGTTACAAATTAAATAAGATTATGATAGTGAAATTTATATCAAATCCTCCATGAAATAAAATTCATATAATGTTATTGAGAAATGTGATGTTTTTGAATCTAACTCTAAAAATTTTCCATTAATAAACCATGATTCAATTTTTTCCTTATTTTAAAAAGGTGATAATTGTTACAACTAAATATACAGGGAAAATTAAATTTAAATTATTTAAATGTGGACCCATTGGGACGTTTTTAGCTAATTATCCTCAAAGAAACAAATACATGGTTAATTATGGAGAATAAATAAGGAACAGATGGTATAGAATGAAGTAAGGTGATAAGGGTAATTATTTTTCTAGTGAGAAAGGTAAAAATTTATCTAAATCAAAAAGTATAAATTTCAAATATAAATATAATAAATATAAATACCATGAGGTAAATCTAAAAAATCCACTATGAATACTCATGAGAATACATTTATTTTAATAGTAAATAATGAAGAGTTTGTAAGTAGTGTTTCTAAAGAAGAAGAATCCTAATTAGAATTTCAACTTAATGAAGAATTGAATTAATGTTTGAGGAATATTGGGAGTCTTGAAAAATAAATTAATAAGATAAAAAGTGAAATATATTCAACCAAAAATAAAGAAGGATTTCTTGATGAGAAATTAGGGCAAATGAATAAAATTTATGATTTGATTAATCTCTTAAGAAAGAAAAGAACCGTAATGAACATATAGGAGTAAAATAGAAGGAAAAAGAATTAGGGTTGGAACTTGTCCAAAAAAACTTTCTAGTGATGAAAATAGATGTCCATTTTTTAAAAAATATGTCAAAAAAGTTGGTTAATGTTATTGTAACGAGAAACCTAGGAAATATCAATAAATGTTAGCTTAAAAGGTTATGAATAAAGCTGAAATTGTATCTATGATAAAGAAATCTCGAAATGTTATGTATGTGGCGAAGACCCCTAATGTAGGGAAATAAAATGTTACAAAACATTCTGAGTTCGGAAATATTTATATTATTTTTCATTCCACTAATGTTTAAAATAAAACCTTGATGAAATTTAAAATTCTAGTAAAAAATATAAAGGTTTGTGGTCAAAAGTGTTTTCATAAGAAAGATAAGAATGTTGTTGATAAATACATTCACAAATTTGGTCAGTATGGATGTTTGAGAATAAAATATTCTTTCACTAAATACTGCTTTTATTTTGTTGGATTAAAACATATGAAAAATATATGTTTGTTCAATGAAAAACATTGCCACTATTACAAAAATTACAGAAGAAATTTTTTGATGAGGAGTAAATCTAATCAAAAAAAGATGTATGAGAAGGATGTTCAGAAGAAACCTGAGAAGGTTGGTGTGAATATTGAAAATAGGTTCCAACCTATTTAATCTATTTATAGAAGTTGTGAACAACATATAAATATTTCTAATGTATTCCTTGTTTGGTTACCGACACTACAAAATTTTGATAAAAATTCTCAGAAGCTGGTGAAGAAGAACGTAAAAGGGAAAGAAAAATATCTTGTTGTAGAAACTAATTTAGAGGCTAAAAAATGAGAAAAATGGTGGATCATGGATAGTGGGTGTTATTATCATATTATAGAATAAAAAAATGGAAAATAATGTGAAAAAATTAAAATAAGAATGGAAAAAATTTGGAAATGATAAATCAATGAGATTAAAAGGTGTTGGATCATCAATAATTGGGAATGGAAGGTTAAAGTATAAGAAATATCTATATTTATATGGGCAGAAACAAAATATTATAGGTGTTTAAAAACTCTTTGATGATAGAAAGAATGTTATTTTTTAGAAGATATGAGGTTTTTTCAAGAGTGAGGAAGAAGGAATGATTGTTATACAAGTGCAACATACAAAAGGGATCTTATTTCAAGTTGGTGAAAACAAAAACACTTTTAACTTGGTCATGGTAAAATAAAATCAGTTGTGGTATAAAATGGAAAGACACATATGTTATGTAATTATTAAAAATTTATCAAATATAGATTGTTTCAGTGATATTTCTAATATTATAAGAAGAAGAGATATATTTTTCACTATTTTCCAGAAATGAAAAATTACTAATTCAGTGCATAAGAAATTTAATATTTTTTAAAAAAACACCCTAGAAATTATAAATTAAAATAAATATTTACCAATGATAAAACAATCATGTAATGTAGATAAGTAATTTATCTTCTTCATTGATTAATTCACTCAATTGTTTTTGTGTTATGTATATGAAACATAAGTTATATGCGTTGAAAATGTTTAAAAGTTTCTAGAGGGAAGATGATAAGGAATGTGAGTTTTCAATGAATAAGTTGAGAACTGATAATGGTGGTGAATACAAAAATGAATAATTTTAAAATTATATTGAGAATCATGGAATTTAGAAAGATTTTAGTTCACTATACACTATTAAAAAATATGGTTTCTAAAAGGACGAATAGAAGTTTGTTGGAAATGGGGAGGACTGTGTTAATTTAACATAGTATTCCCCATTACTATTGGAGGCATGACATGAGTATTTATATGTTTATAAAAAATAAATTTTTATATAGGATAATTTCATATATGAATCCACATAAAATTCTTTATTAAAAACTCTATTTTCTAAAAACTTTATAGTTTATGAGAGTCTAGAAAACATAAAGTATGCTGGTCGAAATGTTGTAATGTTTGAGAAGTGATGAGAATGTGAATTTTTTTTGGATTTAATTTCAAAGGAATATGATATATATATATGTTTCAATAATGAAATGTGAATATTTATTTATAATTTCGATTTGTAAGTTATTAAAAAGGTAGAGGATGATAAACAGACCCAGACTAAAAATGAAGGTGAGTAGGATAATGAAATTTTGGGTAACAATTATGATAAGGATACTAATAGTGGACATCATACTCTAGAAGAAGAACTAGAATCATCTATTTCAAATTATGTGGAGGAAACTCAAAAATCCAATCCCATTCTGAGTATTCATTTCGATTCTTAGAACATTATTGGTGATCAACATCATAAAGTTCAAAAAAGAGGAGCATAGATATTATTACACACACTTCATTGTATTCAAATGTTTTAGTGAATGATGTGAATGATGCCTTTGAGCATCTAGAATGGTTTTAGGACACGAATGAAGAGTTTTATGATATATAAAATAATAGTACATGGGAACTAATAACTAATCTAGATAATAGAAACATTATCGGTATAAGTAGGTTTTACAGAATAAGATGAATGAAAAAGGTGATGTGATAAGGAACAAGGCATGAGTATTATGAAAATGTTCCTAAAAAATTGAAGGTGTTGATTTTGATGAAATCTTCACTCTGATGGCTTGTCAAGATACAATCAGAATATTTCTTGCTATTTCTGTACAATGAAGTTAATTTTTTATCAATTGGATCTTATGTCTTCATTTCTAAAGGAAGATCCTAATGAGGATGTCTAAATTGAACAACCATGTGGATTTTTTGTTAGTAAATATGAATGTCATGTTTGTAGAATGAAGAAACCCCTATATGGGCTAAAATAATCTCAGAGATCATGGTATTCCACATTGGTTACTTTCTTGAGGAAGATAAATTTTAAGAAAGGAATAGTTGATAGAAATATTTATGTCATAGAATGTAACAAGTTTTATATCTTAGTATTTGTTTATTTTTATGACATTATCTTTGCTGGTAATGATGAAATATTTCATAAAATATTTTTTGAATAGATGAAAATATTTTTTGTGATTTCTATTTTGTGTAAAATGAAACACTTTCTTGGGTTATGAATATTAAAAAATAAGAAACACATTTTTCATTATCATGATATGTATTCTATTGAACTTCTTATGATTTTTCCATAGAAAAATTAATACCATTTACCCACCATTTTTATTGGGAACTATGTTGAGTAAAGATGTAGATGGAAATGAAGTTGATCAAAAATATTTTCAGAAGATGATTAGATGTTTTTTTATATTTGAATGCCTCAAGACGTGACATTGTTTATGTTATTACCATATGTGCATGATATTAGAGTGATCCTAATGAATTAAATTTACTTACTTGAGAAATAATTCTCAGATATATCAATAGAAAAATAAATTTCATAATCTAGTATGATAGATCAGAACATGTTGTCCTTTTTGGATATTTAGATGCTCATTGGAAAGAAAATATTGATGATATAAGATGAATATCTAGTGGAGAAATATTTTTCGGAAAGATTTGTGCTAGTTTTTATACAGTGAAATTAAATTGGGTAACTCTTATCACATTTGAAGCTCAATATGTTGCTATTACTCAAGACTCTACTCAAATTATGTGGATTAAGACTCTGTTAGAAGATCTAATTTTTGAATTAAAGTTACCCCTTCTCTTTGGTTGTGATAATAAAAGTGAAATAAAACATACTAGGAATCTGGTACAACATTCTCATTTAAAACATATTGATATCAAAAATAATTTCATCAGGGATAATATGGAGAAGATTTTATTGAATCAAGAGTATGTTCCTATATCACAAAAAGTTGATGGAATTCTCACAAAACCATTTCTGAAGGATCCTTTTAAAAAAACTAAGGTTGAACATGGGAGTTCAACCTCTATATCATCAAGGGTGAGGTATGGGTTTTAGTCCCATCTTACATATTGTCTTAGGAGAGCATTTTCATGGGGGATAATTGTTTCATAAATATATCCATCAAATATGTGCTAGACCTTTTAAGGAAACATGGATAAAGGAGGAGTTTTGGGTATGCCGTAATAACAACATGAATGTGTGTGAAATATTATAACTATTTTTAGAGGGGTTGTAGGAATATATTGTTATAGTAAATTAGAAGAAAATAATAAAAAGTTAATGAAAGTTATGAAGATTAGATGAAGAGGTTTTAAGGATCACAAATTTTAGACATCATGGATTTTCTGTTAATAATTATTATTTCCTACATTGACTTAGATCATGTAGGCTTAGAACATGGGTTCGAAAAGATTTTAATAATTTATGAATATGTTTTAATGATCTCTACATTTGGAAAACATTACTTTTCATTAAATAATTCTTGTTTTCTATAATGAGTTTGCTCACGTAGGATTATAATTGTGGATTAGTAATCCATAGATTGAGGTTACAAAGTTCAATGATTTAGGAATCTTTGTTGAAAAAAAACCAAATGGGTATATTTTTGGGACCATGTGGGATGGAGAAGGTTTTTGGAAGTAAGAAGAAGTTTTTAAGTGTGTTTTCTTTCATTTTCCATCACTTTTCAATGAAAATAAATCAAATAACTTTGCAAAAAATTGGAAATTAGTCTAAGAGTCATATTTTGGAAATTATAATAAAAATGATTAAAAAGTACATCATATTGAGGAGAGTATTTCAGGAATTATAGGATCAATAGACTCACATTGAGCCTAGATTAAAATACATGATTATAATGTTGAAGGATCAGTGTTTTAATGACTATGATAAAATACTAGCGATGAATTTCAATTTTTTATTTCTCACAAAACATAAGTATGTTAAAAAACTTGTGACTCTGTCTTGATTAAATAAGGGGGGGATGTTCTACCATTCATACTTAGACAAATCATTTTCATTATAATCTTATTCAGGATGAGTTGGAAGGAAAAATGTTGCTAGAAGAATGAGAAGTTACAATAATTCCCATTATTATTGATATTATGTAGAAGATGATCTTCTATGAAATAAAAATCATAAATGAATTCAATCTTTTAAAAGTATATTAGTGGAATAATTTTTATTGGAATTTTTCCAGTATCTGGTTATTGGGATGAGATTATCAAAAATAGATTTTTTGAAGGCTGGGAAGGTTGATCATAATGAGAGAAACTAATGGTGTTGGGTTTTAGACAGAAAAAAGCCAAAAGATTTAATTTTTTTGGGAAATAAATTTATGAGTTTCATAATCAAAAAATATAAAGACATTAAGTACTGATAGTTCATTGGTATCACATTCCAAAAAGAAATAAGTTACTAAATTCAAAGTTGCTAATACTGGTCTATCAAATTTTTTATGCCCTCGTAATCATCAAAGGTATAATTTTTTTCATTGGGAGTTTTTATGACCAATGAAATGAAAAATAAATAATTTATTATAGGTCCAATTCAAAAAAAGGTAATAGATCAATCAATAACATTTTCATCCATTTCTATCAATATGAATTTTTGGTTTTCTTTCTTACCAGTGTGTTAAGATAAAGAAGAAAACTGATTTTGTTTCAACAATTTTATTTAGATATCGTGAAAGAGCCATACTATTGAAGAATCCACTAACATAATCATAACAAATAATTATGAATGGGATGATTGGTTTTAAAATTTATATAGATAAACATAATGGGATGTCTTTAGTTCTTATTTTTTTTGAAGAGGTTTTGGAGAATTAGAGTGACCACATGTCCTCATCATAATCGAGAAATAGTAATGGAAAATTGCAATCTGAATCATGCTGATGATTTTTATGAATATTAATGATTTCAAATTCTTCATAAACATAAGTGGTACAGAGCATTGTAATTATGAAATTTTAATAGGAAATGTTAATTAAGAATTCGAATTGGATTGAAGTTTATTAAAGAAATCATAAGAGATCTAATGTAGTTAAGAGATTCAAAAACGTTTGAGAAGAGTTGAGATGTGATGAAGAAGTCACAAATGCACTCAAAATTCCAATAAAATTTATGTTTTTGGAAAATTTAGGGGAGAATTATTTTCAAACAAATATACACCTAACATATTTTAGGTTGAATATAAAAGGAGAAAGTGCTTTGTACATTCTAACAAGAATGTATTATTGACAAGAAGAGAGAGAAAATCAAATTTACAGGGAGGAAAAGTTTCAATATTTAGTTTTTATGAAGAATGTTTTTGGAAAGAAGATGAAAAGATAAGGTATGCAATGGTATTTAGGGTTTCAAAATTCAGACAGATCAATTAGATTGGGGTTTTTAGACTTTGATATAAGTGGTTCAGAATTGTGTCAAACATATTTTTACAAAGAAATATTATCATATTATGAAACCTGTTGTTTGAAATGGACAGGGAAATCATACTGAGTATCACTACAATTTTTTTGAAGTTCTTACAAAATTCAAGTTAAAAAAGTGAGGAATTGATTTGAAAGATCATAATTGTGAAATATGAACAAGAATCACTATAACATGCTTGTTAAAACAATTATATTTCATTTTTTCAAGATACTTGGAGCACCTGAACTATTTTATTAATCATAGTGGTACATGAGTGTAAGGGAATATCTTACTTGTTGTAATCTACACAAAATTACTTTGTTTTATTTAATTGTGTTGTATTAGATCATTTCCAAACCATACAAGGGATATAAATAATATTGTTGAGTAGGGAACCTTGTAAATTATTGTGTCTTGGTGGATGTGCATTTTAATTGTATTCATAAGGGAAATAAATCTTTAACTAGAGGCGGAGGTTGTTTCAAATGTAAAGAAACATGGAAGAAAAATATATCAATAATTCAAACCCTTCCCCTATTAGTGATACAACTATCATTACAATGAACATAAACATAAAACATTTAACTTTTCATTGTAATTTAGTATGAACATCACTTCCATCTATTGAAAACTGCATTTTTACACAATAATAAATTTCTTCATGATTTATTTTAAACATATTAAATATCTTCTAGTTCATTTTAGGAATTTCCAAGGTGCTTCATTCCACATTCACAAAATGTTTTATGTTAAATTTTCTTCCCTCTATAGTCTTTATCACTTGAAATTTAATAAATTATATCTTTCTCTTATTTAATATATTCATAAGTTCACCCAAATTAATGTTGTTAATCATATTTTGATATATATTATTATGGAAAATCCCATGATTTCTTATTCCAACTACTATATCATTATGTTTTTCATGAAAAAAGTTATTTCATTGACCATCATAGTTTTTTATCACACGATTCATCCTGATTCCAGCCACCAAATAAAACAAAAAATATTAGTGTTAGTGTTAAACATAAAAAATCAGAGTAAACAAAAATCAGATGATTATGAAAATCATCCATATGATGACCTAAATTATGATACCTTCTTTCATCACATGAAAAATTAAGTTTATATCATATCACTATGGATTATCATATGTTATCATCTATTATGTCCTCTCATTCATCATAGTGGTTCATATTGAGAATGTGAATTGACTAAATAATTTCCCCTTGGAGTTCCGAGCAAGATGTGAATTCTTTGGCCCATTAACTGTACACCGAGTGAAGATCGATTTGATACTCATCCACCCTTTTTTGGGTGGTTTACCTATAGGTGCATCAATAATATAACTACGTCCATTTTATAGTATCCATACATGGATTTCATTTCCAAGAAGGTGGAAAATATCTAATTTATAGGAAATTAAAGATGTTATCTTATCCATAGACTTATCCCTTAGTTTTTCACCAAATTTTAGTAATCCTAATCACCAACAGTAACTAGGCCTTTCTATGATACCAACCTAGGTAACCCAAACATTATATATATAAATATTACATCATTTAGGAAAATTATTGAATACATCTCATAATAATAAAAACCCAATAACTGAAACTTTTTAGTGCCTTTATATAATAGATACACAATCATCTTATTTCATGAAGTATCTTGAATATATCCCATAATGTTATTATAACATAGTACATTTATTTGACATACCCTACTTAAAATATTTCTTCATAAACTTGGGAATGGAAACATAATAAAGGGTTATATCTGATTCTCAGTAAGGTTAAACATAGGATATATCATTCAAAGATCGTAAGTGTGCATAAAATAAGCATAATAATATGATAAAATGATCATAACTTATGAAACTCACACCCAATAATGACATGATATCTGTCTCTACCTAATTTGTTCGAACAATATATAATTTTGGATCCACCCATCAAAGAAAGAAAACTATAAATTTTTTTCCCAAAAGAACATGGAAATATTCATCATTTTATCATATCATAACCCATGTAAAGGAAATATGATTTATAAAAATTTCATCATTTATTTATTACCTAATTATTTCCATCTAGTGAAATGAAGTGAATTGTATAATATAAAAATTCCTTATTTAATCATTGCTTAATTAACCTGGGGGAAAGTGATGGGTTTCATTTACTCATCCTCAAAATATCATCATCATAATCCACACATTGAAATAAAGTGTATGGAATCATAATTTTAAATCCATAGTAAAGATTAATAATCACTAAAAGTTGTTGGCATAGATGAATAATATCCGTAGAAGAGCATTTGAATATTTCTTGGAAAACATGAAAAATATATTTTTCTTTGTGGTTCTTTAAAAAAATCCCAAAATATTGAGAAAATAATTTTGTCTAGAAATAACCATGTATGAACATAAATTAACATTTAAATAAATTAATATTCATAGTGGTGGGAAAATCTGTTTATATAGTAATTGTTAAACCAAATATTCCTTTTATTATTTTTTTAGAAGTCATAAATAACCTATTCAAAAAATAATATATATATTTTTAATTTTAATGGAATGTAAAATATGTTTTAAAATTATTTTGAACAATAATTTAATTATAAAAAAGAACATTCTTGAAAACATTTTAAAGAATATGGACTTGGAACAAAACATTCATCCACCAAAATGGATACAAGTTTAGTTTTCATAAATTTTTTTGATCTTTTATGTATCAAAGAGATGAAAATTTTTAAAACATAAAATTTATAGGAATAACCATAGGATAATAAAATAAATATTTTTTCATGGATAAAGATTATATAATTTATCTCAATGAAAATTTAACATCAATAATCCCAAAAAGAAATGAGATTATAACAAAAACCCTCCCCTAATATCCCATATTGCTGAGTAAGTATGCAAAATTCATGTTTAATAAATTATTTTACAAATATATATTCTAAATCCATAATCATATATAACCTACTATGTTTCATTTTTATGAAATATTTAATCATCATTTTATTAACAATTATTTATTAAAATCAAAATTATGGTGAGAACTGGTCTATTTTCGATGAATTTTTGGTTCAATATTTGTGGTCCATGAACCATAGTAATAGTTTCATAAATATAATTTATATTTAATAATTTTTTCCTTATGAAAATCCATATAAAAATAAATAGAAAAAAATCACATCGCTTTGTGGAGGTGTAGTCTGTTGGTACGTAAAAGAAACATTATCATTTACCTTTGAATGGGAACGAGATATAAAATTGATATAACATTAATAAAAAAACAAATAATTATTGAGAATATTCAAATTCTATCATTATTATTTTGTTATATATCACCAGGTTTTCATTTAAGAATAAATAAATATTTAAAATATCTGTAAGGACATATACTTATTCTGGTATCCTCCTTGAGAAGCACCTAAAGGCATCTTGTAAGGTTGTTTTAAATAAATTAACAACTCTAGGTCATGTATAAGGTTGTTGGAAGAGTATTTGGGTCGATATTAGATGAGATAATGTTATTAAGTAGTATAGATAAGAGAGGAGATGATGTTCCCTTTTATAAGTGTGGGGAGTGACACAATTGTAAATATCAAGAATAATAAAATATATTTAAGTCATACTCTTGGGAAAGTGGATCCAAAGAAACCCAACATTGAATATAAGATAAGTTTTGGTAAAAATAAAGTCAAATTATTGGGGTTTCAATAATGTTTTTGGTTATTTTCACAATTTTCACTTTATTTTAACACCTTATTAACCATTATAATCTTTATCAAAGTAATGAATTTTTACCTTAATTAATATTTATAATGAAAAAATTAAAGTGCAATATTTTATAAATTTTTAAATTCTAATTCCAAATATAATAATTTTATTACTATATATTAATTAATATAAGTGGTTTAAATTCATTTTAAAATAAATGCACAAAATGCAAAGAAACCTTATTTTAAGAAAATGTATTTTAAGAATAAAAATTTATTTAATTAAAATTATATCCATGTAAAACCCGTTATATGAATGTTAATTTTTTTTATTGATTATATTTTAAAAATGTTTCATTAAAGTCATTTATAAATAGTTATTAATATAACTGAATAAGAAAAATACTATTTTCAAGAATATTTAAAAAAACATCTATTTTTCCCTTTAATTTTTTTTATTATTTATAACCAATTTCAAACCAATGAATTCATTAATCCGTGTGAAAAAAGTAATTTTTCATAATTTAGTTGGTCTTATTCATACCCACCAATCAAAAAACTAGGAGACAACTATCATATTTAATAATAAAATTTTGATAGTATATCACTGTTCATTTAAACTCATTATTTCATTTAAAACAATATATCAAATAACATAAACTTATTTAAAGATAAATATATCATATAATATTTTGGGTTTGTAAACTTGAGAAATCCTTATCACTCACAGGAGTTCATTCATTAAGTCTGGACTACTTCCTTATCACTCAATGTAGGGAATTACCTTACATCTTGGCCATAATCATATTGTTCAAGGTGGGTTCCACCATCAATAATACATATACCATCACACCATGAACAATATTTCTCACTCATGGATTTCCAAGACAACACCTTATCACTCATAACAATTCCATTATCCTAACGATTACATTATAACTCATGGTAGGGTCCAATATCAAATCAAAAGACTGACCAAACGTCTTTTATATGGTAATCCATGAAAACACCATCTCACTCAAGATGATACCATTTTATAGATCCCCACATTATCAATTATGGCAGGGTTTTATATCACATCATAACATAGATAAAAATTATCACTAAAGGTGATATGTTCCATAATATTCTCACTCTTGATGAGGCTATTATCCTAACCACTACTTTATCACTAAAGGTAGGGTCAGATATAACATCCCAACCACTACCTTCTAACTCAAGGTAGGGGTTTTCTAACACCTTATCACTCAAGGAGAGGCTAGGCCTTATGATTCATCACTATCAATGCTGAGATAAATCTCTAATCATATGTACACAATTTTAACATGAATGAAAAAACAAAAAGGGCACACAACCCACTCCACAAGCTCAAAATATCATCCCAGGGAACTAGACACTTAGAACCTAGCCCCACATCCCATAACATGTCGAAGTGTACAACTAGAATCATGTTCAAATCTTTTCATGCCTATTCCAATCACATAAACACAACATTATAAACCTATATTAATTTTTATTATTACCTACAAGGGAATTTTATAGGGTCCTCTAAACCCATATTAGTCCATGATCACTATAATCTCATGGTATCCAATACCCTATAGTTTCATCACAGTTTGTAAGCTCTATATATCCCTAGAACAAAAGGCATGTCACATCCTATTTTAGATCTCATGTCACATCCTAGTCCCACTATGAAAAGACCACATGATATATCTCACTCTAAGCCTATTTGAATCTACATTAAAAGGTATTTTACAACTACCAAGACATGTACTTGGGTATCATCCCACCTCTCTCTTTACAGGGATCTTGAAACAATCATCCTGAGAAAACCCCACTCTATTACATCACGTCTAATCATAAATGACTCATCCATATCATATATAACATCAAAACCACACTCCACCCTCAAAATGAGTGTGCATGAAACCATGATACTTATGAACATCTTACCCATCACATTAAGAATAATCCTATGATTCCCTCCCCGATACTATTAAAAATTAACATAGTATATTTTAATCACAACATAAATCTTGATACCCACATAGGGTGTCTTATGTACTCAATAAACAACTTCATGATTTTGTGACATGGTCAATGTGTGATCCCAATTTAGAAAATGTGCCTTAGAAAACTTATTACATGTACAAGGAGATCAATTACATCACATATCTTCCTTTAGGGAGCTATTACTACATATCACTCCCCCATCCCCTTTAAATGTGAAATCATCTGCACCCATGCATTAAAAAATATATGTTTTTTTATTATGGGTACATGTAACAGTAACCACAAAGTTTATATCCTTAAGAATCTCCACACATCCTTAGTGTAGCCTTCACATGCATTGTCAAAGATCAAATCAACACCTAAGACCCTATCTCCAGAAAAAAATTAAATAATTAATTATAAAAATTTATAATTAACTATTAAATTTAATTCAATGAGGCATTACTATATACATACACACTAGGAATCACAATATCATCGAAACTGCATGAAATATTTTCATTTCATCCTATCAGGACTCCTAAAGATAAAAAATACCTATTATTTTGACATGATTATACTTTTCTATGGTGTAAATGTTACAATAAACCATTATTAAACATGCCAAAAAAATAAATAATTTCATTAAGAATAAGAATATATGGAAAATAAAGAAGAACATACATAAATTCACCTCATGAAATTCTAAAGAATCATACCTTTCCAAGGGGGATTGAATAGGGGAAGTAAGGGGGAAGATCGAAAAAAATGGCCCTCTCTACATAACCATTAAACTTAAAACATAAAGGAGTCTAACCATGAACTACCCTAGTTAAAAAACAGAGAATATGGAAAATTGAGGGGTAACACTATGGGATCACAGTTTGACACCCCTACCCGGAACAAGGTCACGATGTGAAATAAGGTGTAACAGAACAACACCTCACCCACATGAACTCTCACACAATCCAGTTTTTTTATTAAGAGTCCACTATTTGGAAAATTCAGAACCATATAAAAATCACCACCTATCACCGACACATACCCCACCTAGATGATCCCCATACAACATTAAAATTCAAAATTCAAAAAACCAGACCCAACTGCCACTTCATCCTACCCAAAATCATAAAATACTAAATTCAAAATCAAGATAACCTCAACCAACTCGATAAACGAGTCCTCTCGATTCCAACGTCACCTTGAGCCTCACACCCTACCTCGATTCACACACCTTACGTGATGTCTACCCTGTATGCATCAAACCAGACTGCCGACAAGCTTCACCAGTATCTGTCATCGCCGTCACCATCACCGTCAAAAGATTCATCATCTCCACTATACTCTAAATAAATTCATGAGTCCTCATGCCCTAACAATGTGACATATATATCCTATGAGACATGATCTCCATGATATGGAAGGTTATAATAGGATCACCCTTAGGAAGAGGGGAAATCCCTTACCCATATCCATCATTGTTTGAACCCTATGTGTTAGAAAATGATTATCATATGTAATGTATTTTCCTTTTAAAAAGTCAATAGAAAAAACTTCACTATTTTGAATCATACTGGTCACCGAATGACATACCTCTTACTACTGAAATTTATAGTAAGACTACTCCAACCTTTCCCTAATGCTCACCCAAGTACCCGAAACATCTCACATGCCTCTAACCATATCCCAAAAATATCCTTGTCATTTTACATCTTGTAAAACCGTGATTTGAATTTAGATTGTCTAAATGTACCCTTTCATGGGACCAAGAATTAAATTCCCTTTGAATTTCACAACCCTTAATTACATTGGTATTTATAAAATCACTACCAAAATTATTATCATTCCTAATAATATATGGTGGATCTGCATCCATTATTCTTGAACTACCTTAGCAATCAATTCCCTCTCAACCCTCCATGTTTTATCTAGGAAAATTGAATGAAATTCCAGTAAGCAACTGTAAACATGAAGGTACATTATTCATGAGGTGTTTAGATACCCTCTCATCACCATTACTAACACTAAGACCGTTCTCAGCGACACTCTTTTATCTCATGAAACTAAAATATTGGAAAACAATTCATCTATTTTCTTATGGTTTTTCCTATTATATGGCTCCAGTCATAATGTTTGACTCTACATCATGAAGCACCCCACTCTATTAATGGCCTACCAAAATCAATTCCAAAGTTCTATTGAAATTTTTGGCATGCTCTCCACCTTACTGAATCTAATTTCAGTAAAAAATACTAGTTAAAAGTAACTAACCATATTTCCAAGAAAAATGTCTATTTCCAATAGATTCATCCTTACATCACCCGATTATGAAGTCTTAATTCTCAAGGGAATCAAAAATTTTCTGAAAACAAGCTCACTGAATTCCAAACCCAGTAGTCTATTTAATTCCATGGTTTGAAACTAAAAGTACCACACGATACATTGTACACTCTCTACATGAACTGACACAACTCTGATATAAATCTCTCTAATCACACCCAATTTATAACTGGAGTTCGATGCTAACAAATGTACTCTATATGGAACCACATTTGAATACTAAATCATATATTTTCCAAGGAAATGAATGAAATTGAGTCATTTTACAAAACAGAACCCCAGTTCTATATTGACCATCCACCACTCAGTCTCAAAAAATCCATGAGCATACCAACATAAGGCTCATACCTTCCTAACCAATTCAGTAGTTACCACCATTAGAGTATCCTTACAGTCACTATAAAGATGCAAAATAACCAATAACTATTGTCTATGTTCCATCCATCATAGAGCATAATGACTGGACATGAGGAACCCTCACATATTAGAGCACCATTAAAAAAATGATCACCACCCTTATCTATCTTAGTGGGAAATTCATCCTTGAAATTTGTTAAATCCCAATTATTATGTGGGTTAAACCCTGAGATATCTGATGGTATAATCCACACTATATGGATTATCTTACAGCACAACTTGAGAAGTGACCGAAATGAGTCCCAATACCAAATGTGTAACACCTTTCCAGAGTCAAGATTTTCCTATCATGACCACCCCTATCAAGGTATATGCCTGGATCAATCATACGAGGATACTACAATCTATCCATGATGTTACCATACATTAGAATGAAATATTTTTAATCCTCATCAAAACCTCAAGCCTCCATTTTCTCAAACCTCATATTGAATCTATTGGTCTTTAATCCACATGACCACTCACTGATCCAAAAATTTAATGACACCACACATACCCAATCATGTTTTTCCTCATACATTATGTATATTCCTAAAAATAAAACCCAACCCAAAGTATCATTTTCCTATATGGAGTGTACCACTCAAAAAATCCCCTCATAGGTTCTTACCCACAATATATGTCAATTTAATATAAAACTAATGGGTGTACAGTCTTGTATCAGCCAATAAAACATCTAAAATCATGCTCCAATGAGTCTCACCACATTCCAATTATGCTCACACACTTAAATGAGAAAACATTTCCTATTTCATTCCAATCCTATATTTCTGAAAACAGTCATAGATGATTTCCTTCCAGAAAATCTTAAGGAATATCACTCAATATTAGTATATGAACATGATCACCAACAATAATTAGATCATTCCAAAACCATAATAATATACCATTATTCCCATTGTGACACCATAAAGAACATCTAGATCAACCAAGTTGGGTATCTTACTAATCATACCCTCTAAAAACTGAACTTGATACTAAATAACTCTAATTTCATCCCATATTCAAATCCCAAGGCATCTCACATGATTTTTCTAAACCCTCACAATGTTATCCAAATCTTGAAGGAAGAATATTCATGTCTTCACATCTTATCTAATTATTAAAATACTTAAATGTCACATGAAAGATCACTATAGACCCAATGTTAAAGAGATTATGTAACCATTACAAAATAACATATTGCTTTAAGATCCACATGACCTACCATGAAAAAGTAATACTATGGTTTTTCTGAGTATCATACTACCTACATGTTATATGGGTAAAAACCATGTAAGTTTTTATGAAATATTTAAATAATTAAACCCCCACCATTAGTGAAATCAATCACACATAAGTAAACTTATGTCATGTGAATATTAAATTCCATATATGATACATGCACATATTCCTCTTGCCACTATTATTCAAGATAAAAAATTATAAATAAAAAACTCTAATAAATGAATCATATTTCATAAACATCTCTACCATAATAGTGAAAACCAAGGACAAAAATACCATAACTCTGGAAATATGATATTTCCACTAGAGAGGTTTTTATGACTCACAAATCCAAGGTCCATCATAATCTCTAACATGTACCTATCCAATATTGACAATATCTAAAAATAGTAAGATAATAAAAAGATTTTCTAATACCATTTTTTAATTCCATAACCAATAACACTCATCAGTGTCCCTATCTGAGTGGCATGTGGCCACTAGCACACCTCCCTGTATGCCATAGGATGTTGAAAAGTGATGAGGGATAAAATCATACATTTGGGAGGGAATTTTCTCAAATCATAGTGAAATAAGAACTATAATAACTAAAAATAATCAATAAAATTAATTATATTACACATAATCAACAACATACTATGTTCTATAATAATTGAATATATTATTCATGCACTCATACATCAAAAAAATTAAACCACTAGGATAATAACATATATATATCATTAAAATATATGACATACACAATTTCCTCTACTTCCATCCCCAATCATCAACTTAATCCCATTCTGTAATAACCCTTTGAGCTGACGCAACTCATTCCACTTCACATATAATGTTCAATCCTATAACCTGACGTAGGTTCCACTCATGCAATTGGGTCCCCTTGTAAGGTGATAAAATATCTCAGTATGATCTCACATAGTTCCCTTAATATATTCCATGATATACATGTATTATTGATAAAAACTAATTATAGTAAATAAAAATGTATATTTGGTTTTCATGTGCTAACTAGGACACCATGCCACCTAACTATTCCTACTTTGGATATTGCTAGATATCAGTAATATAAATACATAAGGCTTGAACCAAAACCAAATATGTAGTGTAGGGTATCACATACCTTGACGACCCACTATAGGTTATTTTTCCCATCACGTTTCAAACATCTCTTATCACTCAAGGGGGATCATTTATCAATTTCCAAACACTACCTTATCACTCAATATAGGGCATTACATCACATACTGAAAACTATATTACTAGTTAAGGTAGGGTTCACCACCCATGATCATGTATCAAATCACACTTTATACTTAACTTCTAACTCATGGAAGTACATATCAAAACCTTATAAATCAAGATGATCCCAGTTTCCTAACCATTAACTTATCAATGATTGTATGGTCTAATGTCACATCAGGACATGGACCATATTTTACAATCTAGGATGAACATTCCAAACCATTATAACTCATGGTGAGGCCATTATCAAGACTACCACATTTCCACTCATGGCCGAGTTTGATATAACAACAGAACCTAGGGAACCCTTCTCACCGAAGGTGACCAATGATAACATATACTCACCCAATATTAGGGAATTACCCCGCAAAATAACATATAACAGAATGTAGGGTCTAATATTACATCCCAACCACTAAATTTTAACTCAATATAGGGTTATAATAACATATTATAACTCACAGTGAGGCCTGGCCTCTGGATCAATTATTGACAATGCTAAGATCCATCGATGGTCTGTATATTCATGAGACAAAAAACATGGAACACAACACGCCCCACAAGCTCACCATCACATCATAGGGTGCTTGTCACTCAAAACCTATACCCACATCCCATATTATGTCTCCCTATACAACTGGATACATGGGATATCATTAAACACTCCCACTGGAAACCCATTCTTAGCCTTAAATGAAGATGGTAGTGACTCCCAACATCTAACTCCAATAAGCTCCCAACTAGTGACATAAATCAAGGGTATATAATGTATAAATGGGGGTAATTGCAATCATAAAATCAAGGAACATAATAGGAAACCCACCCATCAACACTATAATATTAAAATAATTTAAATCCCAAAATAGTATACAATTCATTATATGACATAAAATAAAATTATCAAAATATAAATATGAAATAAAATTACTAGGTAGAAACTCCCAAGATAATCCCAATATCTATTCTAGTAATGTTTAGATATGTATTACAATCCTTTCCTAGAACCATGTACAACTGATATATATATATATATAGTGGAAATCATTACATGTGTACTCAATATGGTCATACTAAAGATCTCTCATGAAAATGTGAAATGGGTATACTATTTCTTCTATGAACAGACAACCAAACGAACATGAACCTACCATTCAACTATTACCTAACCTCACCTCATCATACTCACCAAATAACACATTCATGTGTAATAAAATTTTATCAATTATATAGAATGAATAAAACCCCACAATCACTTCCCTTTGGGTTTTTCACTCTCACACCCCAAAATTAAACTTCTTGTGCTCCAAATGCCTTCTGTAGATTTACTACAACACTCCATACTGATTAGATTACAAAAAATGTGGGTCGGACCACATCCCTAGCTATCCCATCCTTACAGATGGTCCAACATCTTTTTAGGAAATATTCCAGTTGTACCATAATCACAACCACAATTGTATATCCAAATCCACTATACATCACAACATTATCACATATCAACCTCATTAGGGTATTATGAACATTAATGACATCAACCTCATGGCGTCCACCTTCCATGAATTACCACCACCATGTATTACCCAATGATCCACACAACTAGCCAACTATACCACACATAAAAGGGAGAGTGGGGAAGATGGAGTAGTCATCCATATGTTCCCTTACCAACCTGAATGTTGGGGAAAACACCTATAATCCAAAACATTTGGGAATCAATAAGGTTTATTTATTCACGTTAGGTGTGTAATAAAATTAAATTATGTACAACACATATATATCCACATAAAATGATAGCAATAAGGGGAGAGACCAATAATATCTCATCACAACTCACAATCATCCCCATAAACCACTACCATTACCAACCATAACAATATGACCAACCCACTTTCTCACACAAAATAACCATAATAAGAAATTAATTTTCAAATAAAGAAACACTATTTAATCCATTTACATATTTCTTGTTACCTTCCTTATTATCTTAATTATACAATTAAATTAAATATTTAATGAAAAAACCATTCCTAACTATTTCCCACATTAATTTCATATATCATCAATTCACATCAGATATCATTATTTCATCTACATCCATCATTCAATTCAATATTTTCCACACCCAATCACCATTTCAGAAAAACTTATTATCTTATTCTACTTTAGTGAAACTAAAAAAAATCCATAAAACCATAAATTCCATCATGGCATGAAAACTCCACATTCTTCCTTTCTAATTGTGGTAAGGTATCCATAACTATGTTGTATTATCCACAACAAAAACCTAGTCAATGCACAAAAACAACTGTTAATAAAAAACCACTAAATTTATCTATACATCACAAAACATAACATGTCAAATCATTCATAAAAATATTCCTACTAGGGGCCACCAATCAACAATAAGAACATAGAAACCAATTTCAAAAACAATTAGTTCCAAAAACCCTTTACATGAAATGATATATCATCGTAATATCAAATTTCCATAGAGACTATATAATTATAGTGTTTAAGTGATTATCCTTTTATTAAATGTGACTTCAATAAGTGAATCATGTTATCAAAAAAACAATTGTCAACAACACAATGATTTTTAGTAATTGTATAAAACAATCACCAAACTTAATGTAATATAATGAAAAATAAATAAAAACAAGTTATTCACCCTATCCCATAAATTTTTATTTCCAATTCATTATCATCATTAATATAATTCTTTCCAAACTCCTAAATAGAGTAACTAATTCCAGCTTCACATTATACACAAAATTGAAGAGATTCCCGTAATCCCTAACCTCAAATAGAGATTTAAAACATTTTTATTGAAGAGATACACTGAAGAGAGGATCGTAAGAACAGAAGCTACACGAGGGAAACCCAAATCAATCAATATCCAACAAATTATTCATCAAATTTAAATTCCAATGATCTCAAAAAATTGAAATGGGACTGCTATTGAAAATCACTAAGGAATGAACAGGAAGAAACCAAGATTTGAAGAGAAGGAACTCACCTTGGATCAAGAAAAATTAATCCCTAAATTCAAGATTAAAATTCAATTAAAGAGAGTGTAATAGGTCACCAAAAATTACACATTAATACACTATGTGTTTAGAGAAAGAGATGAAATAGAATTGATGTTTTTGGGGCTTCTAACATTATATAAGTTCTCAAAAAACACATCATCATGTAACAAGGTTGTGGAATACTTCTCAATGGATTTATGTAAGGAGAATCATGGATATAAAACCGTATTCAATGCCCAATTTTGATAAAAATATGGAAGGACCTCAATAAAATACTCACCTCCACAACACAAAGTCTATACTTCCAACCATATCCATAACACAACACAAGTACCATGATAGAGATCCTCTCATAATAGCACAACCCAAAACCCAAAACCCACTCAAGATCTATATAGTAACATGAAAACCCATTCCAAAATACTATAATAATAAAATGAAAAATATAACATAGACCAAGACCATGTTGAAAACATATAACCCAGGCATATGGAACCATAAAACCATAGATTCTCTAAAATTGACCTCTAAACCATTATGGTGCAGCTTGAAGCCTCGAAACCACTACCTAATAAGAAAAAAACAACATATCCACGAAAAACACTATATCATAAGCTATCTAGCCATGCCCCTGAAAGCCAACCAAATTAATATTCTAAGGAATAATACATACCACCACAAAGTATAACTAATTCCAAGCTAAAATTTTAACTTAATCTCTACCCTTCCTCAATGATCCTAAAGGAACCTCCAACACGCAAAACAAAAATTAATGATTTGGGTAGGATTAGAATATTAAATTATATTCCTCTTGAATGATTCTCATCCAAGAGAACCAAAACTAATTCAGAATGAATCAACAACTAGTCAAGCCCCAAAAAATTCCCTTGGATGTACCTCTCAAATAAGACAATTCCATCAACCAAAGAATAAAAAAAAGGAAATATGGAAATTGTGGGTCTGATTTGAATGCTCGGAGGGGGGGGGGGGTGAATTGAGACTCCAATATAGAAAGTTCTACTTTGAATATTATAAATATAAAATATCCTCTATTATAAAACTAGAACTATTTTGAATTATAGTATGTATATATAATTTGTGACATTAAAATAGTTTCTCATAGGCTTGATAATACCCAATTAAAACAATTGAAATAACATTAACATTGGAAATTTTTAGTACCCCCCGTTTTTGGTATGTAACCCTTTCTTGATGCTTTTAATGGTTATAAAGTTAAGGGTGCTGAATGGGAGAGTCTGGAGAACTTGGAATGGGTTTTGGGGAAAAAGGGATGTCGCACGGGAGGTGTATGGTTTGTCTAAACCGTGCGGAGCTGGTATTGGAGGCAGTAGGTTCCACACGGGAAGCACATGGTTTGTCTAACTTTGTGGCCAAACCGTGGGAGAACGGTGGCCGAGGCAGTAGCTAACGCATGGTTAGCACACGGTTTGTCAAACCGTGTGAACTAACCGTGCATCCACTTAAATGAGATCCTATACAAGTGGATCTCACACGTTTTTGCCTCTAAGTGCCTCGTTTAAACTCATAAGCGGCCCTAACTCGAGATTTAGGTCCTCCTATGGTCAAAGAGGGTTCTCCAATCATTCAAGAGGGGATCTGAAGGCTTCTCTTGATGAATCGAAGCCAGATTTTTGAGGTATGTGATTATTCTTGTTTGGTTTCTCAGATCTACATAGATGTACTTCTCCTCTTCTCTCAGTTTCTTAGATCTACGCCCATTATGGGTAGATGTAAGTGTTTGGATGACAAACATGATGAGTTTTATTCGTGGTTGTGTTAGGAGAAGAGATATACGGGGGATCCTTGGTGAATCGGCCGAGTTTTCTTGTGCGCTCTCCGTTTGTTAAGGTTTTCGTCAAAACCTTTAAAGTAGGTGGCTTCACACTCGATTCCTCTTTCATAGAACTTTAAGTATTAGCTTAAAATTGTTTTTCTTTATATGAAACGGTTTGTTTATCTATTGTGAAAGAATGGTTGAAACCCCTTTTTAGTAACGGGTGATGGAAATTGTGTGTTTTTGGAAATTGGTTGTTGAAGTAAATTTAAAATGGTGATTTTAAATTGGATATGGTTTTGTTGCTTGAAAGAAATGGTTTTCAATAAAAGGGTAATGATTTATTGAATTCTTTTGAACACACATGGTTTTGGGCATGGACTTGCATGGGTTTTGGTGTGTGTTCATATGCATTGGGATGGATAATGGAGAGAAGTACCCCCATCAAAAAGGTTAGGATGGATAACGGTGAGAAGTGCCCCCATCAAAAGGGACGGATAAGGTTGTGAAGTACCCCCGTCAAACTAGTTCACTAAGTGACAACTTAGTGGAAGGATAACTCACCACTCGAGAGTATAGGGAGGTACGGGTTTCATGCATGGTTGGTTGTGTGGATTTGTTAAATGGAATGAATGTACCAAAAAGGAAATGAGAGTTTGGTTGGAAACTATGCTTGGATGCTTTTTTTTTGAGAAAGATGGTTTTTTTCGGAAAATGGTTTTGACATGGAACTTTTTATATTGTGATTTGTTTTGGAATTGTTTTCTATAAATTGTTTTATATAAATGTGCTAACTTGTTTTATCCTAGAGGCAGGGGTTGGGAAGTCATCAGGGAAACCCTACTGAGTTTTATTACTCACCCCCTGCTTTGGCACCTTGGTGCTTTTGCAAATGTCATGTACCAGGACGTTGGAAAAGGTAAAGTGTCACATGTTTAGAGCACTGCTTCATGATACTGGGACTGGTTCGTGATGTTAGAGCTTGGAGCTTGTGGAGCATGGAGTTGGGCTGTTGTCTTGTAGTCTTTGAGTTTTTCTTTTCACTTTTTACTCTATTTTAGTGTTGGTTTCAACTGTGGTACTCTTGGTTGGTTTATGATAAACTAAATGGTTGAATTGTCTTAGATTTTATCATGCATCATTTAGTTGATTAGTTTGGTTATGATTGTTGGTTCTGTGGTATGTTCAAAAAGGGTAAATCGTCCCCCACATGTTTTGAAACAGTTCGACATTTATTGCGAGCCTTTGGCGCCTTGGGGATGTCACTTAAGGACTAGTAATGACTTGTTGTACTCTCAAGACAATGAGGATAAGTGGGTCATTACAAATGGTATCAGCTTGTTCGGTCCTTGCCTAACAAGTGGTCATCGATGTTCTTGGTCATGCTGTTGAAATTCCATTAAATTTATTCCTTGGGTTGGAATCTTAGACAGGAGTAGGATTATCAGAACATGAAATGTATAGCATAAAAGGCCGTAGCTAACCCATTTATGATGAACTTCAAGTTACCAGGGTGTTGGGTACAAAAGTGTTTGGGATACACTTATAGAATGTTAGAAATCTCATTATCATGGGTTTATCCAATGAGATGTGCATGACATGCATTGTAGAGGAATGACTTACCACTAGGATTTCATATCTCATTGTGAGGAATGAGTAAAGAATTTGTGTAAGGTGCCAATTTTTGAAAAATGCATAAATTTATTTCAACTGAAAGACTTTGAAAACAGGATATTTGGTGTATTTTGAAAATGGATTGATTTTCAAAAAGTATGTGGAATGTTTTAAAAAATGGTTGAACAAGGGAAAAGGTTGTTTTGGGAACAATGTTGTGGTAGATGATGTGATAGAATTTGAAATTCTAAGCCTTTAGTTTCTAGGATGTGAGACTAACGACATGCGTTGTTTGTATAGAAAATGAAACCAGTTAGGCGTTGTAGAAACCACCCCGAAGAAGCTGTGGAGAATGTGGTTGCACCTGAACCACATGTGTACCAAGAGCTGGTTTAGAGTATCATTCAAGCATTCTAGTATGTGGACATGTGGAATCAGAGGGATGGGTCAAGGCATGTAGACCATTCCTTCCAGTTCTAGAAGCAGAATCCACCCATCTTCCGGGGTGATTCTGAACAAGAAAGGGTAGAGGTGTGGCTGAATAAGATGAATTGTATATTCGATTTCATTGGCACACCAGCAGAACTGAAAGTAAAGTTAGTGACGTATATGCTGGATGATCTTTATTGACATTGGTGGGAGATAGTGGTGCAGGGTAAAGTGGATCAAGGCCTGGGCAGGAAGGAATTTGAGGAATTTTTCAACAAACAATACTATCCCAACACGTTCTAGATCCAAAGGACAACAGACTTTCTCAGCCTAAAGCAGGAGAATCTCTCTGTCAAGGAATATGCGGCTAAATTTAGGAATTTAGTGCACTTTGCACCAGAAGTTGCTGCAAGTGCATCGCTGAAGGCAGGCATCTTTGAATCAGGGTTGTGAGAGGAGATTTGCTCGAAGATAGTTGTGCTCTGTATTAAGAATTATACAGAAATGGTAAATAGAGAAATAGTAGATGAAATAGATATCTCGGGAGTTATGAGAGGAGGAAGTAAGATGATACCCAAGGGAATGGGTGGGAACTATAATGCTGGGAACAAGAGGAAGAGGGACACTTACTTCCAAGGTGGGACTGTGAATCCGAATCTGATGGCTGGATCGGTGAATCTTCCTCCATGACCCATGATGAAAGCCAGGTGTTTTCAATGTGGCTCAACTGATCACATAAAGCGATAGTGTACGATGTTACCTAGACAATGTAACAATTTCAAGCAGATGGGGCATCTACAACACTATTGTAGAAATACTCCGAGGTCGGGTGCACGTGACACTTCCCAGGAATTGCAATCATCGTATGCTTTGACAGGATGAGGACAACAGAGTCAGTCTCCTCAGCATAACAGAGCTAGCCATGGTGATTCTCGAAATACCATGACTCCTCAACTAGGGAAATATCAGCAAGGAAACAAGGAGAATAGTGCAGTGATGAAGCTATTGTATAGAGCTGAGCAGATGATTGTGGACGATCAGGTTTGACTATCAACATTAAGAGGTATGATTATTTTAAATTCTTCCGTTGTGCAAGTGTTGTTTGATACTGGTGCATCACATTCCTTAATTTCTTATCATGCTATTGACTTGCTATGTTTAAAACTAGAAGTGATGACTTCTATCTTGAAACTTCAAACTCCTCTTGGTGAAAGATAATTTCAAGCCTTCGTGTGTAGAGCATGTGCTATAACGGTTGATGGAGTTGAGATAAAATGGGACTTTTCCATTATAGCGACCCAGCCTTTTCTTACATTACTATTACATCATTTCAAAGATAAACAACATAATAGTATTACACATGGAGGATCAAGAGGTTTAGTGTCTTGGGAAAACTCGGACTACACATAACAAGTACAACATCAAGCATAAAAATTCATTTAATCTCTTCTTCTATAGCTTCTTAGTAGCACTTGTCATCTCCTTAGTACATGTAGACACCTGAGGATATACATCAAAAGGGGTGAGCTAAAAGCCTAGTAAGAGGATAGATAAGAACAATATAGCATGAGGTGAGCATAATCATGACATAGGAAGAAGATCTTGAACATGGGAGGAGCATAAACAATAAACTTGAAATGTGGCAAAGCATAAAAATGAAACATCATGTCTTAGTGGTTAAATACCACACATAATTGTGAACAAATCTAGCATCATGTTCATGCATCATTTCACATTTAATCATGAGATTCATCACATTACCCAATGCATTGGAGCGCTATATAATTCCGGGCGCACCCGTCACATTTAAACATTCATATTGCGCTATATAATTCCGGGCACACCCGTCACATCATAACATTATCATTATCATGCTTTCCACATAGAACACATATCAAACATGTACATAAATAACCCATGGAAAGGAATGGGTTTCATCTCATAATAACAAATTCAGAAGTTTTGGGTTCCCAAAAAAAAGAGGGAACAACATACTTGATATAAGAACCATCAACCTTGAATGAGAGGCAAAATGTGAGATCTTGAAAGAAGATTTCTTTTGGAAAACATTTTGATGGACATAAAAACCAGTGACAAACATGTATATCCCAGAAAAGTAAAGTAAATGATGAAAAAATGATATTTGAGGAGTAACCATATCAAAAATGGAGTGAAAGAGGGAGAACCCAAAGGAAGAAAATTGGGTTCGAGATTTCCCCTTACCTTGTACTCGAATGACTCCTTCTCTTTAATGTCCTGTATAATGACATTATATTCATTAATTAGAAATTCCAGAACCTTTTATTCATTAATAGGGTTCATTCTGGTTTCATTATTTCATATTATGTTCCTTTGGATGACTTATAGAGTTTAAAAACATTGATCGGGGATGTTCGTTTTCATGGTTTTCTTGAGCGGTCCACTTGCATTCTTAATTTGATGTTTGGGTAGATCAGGGGGAAACATCCAGAACTGATGTTACATGTAATTAATGATATTACAGAAGCTTGAATGATTTTATAATGAGTTATATTAGATTCATGTGGCCGAATTATTAGATAATAATTAAATGAAGATTATTTGGGCTGATTTGAGCGGTTTTTGGATCACAACCAACTCATTTTAATTTTTCACTTAGTAGTATGGCCATAGATTATTTCCAGAACATAAAATAGAACATAATACATATAAAACATTCTGGTTCAACCATAAAAATGGTTTCATGACCAGATTGAAGGTATAAATGGAAGAAGAGAGCATGTTGTTTTTGAAGGTGATAAATTATCACCACATGAACAACGTTCTCTTTATTAAAATAAAAGAAAGATAGAAAGGGTGTGGGGTGATATAACATTAGAATCATAAAATTAAAGTATATATATAATACTGGATTTACAGAACAATTTGGATTAAGAAGGGTAGTGAGAGATCAAGAAAGGATCTTGAACTTGAAAGGAAATTAAAGGAGAAGAGAGAGAGAAATTACCTTTAGAATCCTCCTCTTGAGTTCCTCTTTAAGGAAGCTAGGCTTGGTCTTTTGATGAGACCAGAAGATTTTGGACGTGGGGGATGAGCTAGGGAAGGTTTTTGGGCAGAATTTAGAGAAGGCTTGGAGATTGAGAGGTGTGAGGAAAAGAGGGAGTGAAGGGTGGCTTTTATAGTGGAGGGGAGAGGGGTTTCCTTAATATTAAATTGATTAGTTTATTAATTCCACCAAAGACAAGGAATAGCGAGTCTTGGATGACCAATAATAGTAATTTTATAATGTAATCCTGAACCAAGTGGGCTTACATCAGCAGAACATCAGCAATGACTCAATTAATACATTATTTATCTTTTATTGTGAATTATCGGATTCCACTATTCATCAAAAATTCAAGTATCTCAGAAAAGTCCCAAAATTTTACCCCAACCATTTTTCAACATGTAGAATCCAAAAATGAAGTCCATTTTTCAAAAATAATTTTCTAAATATTATTAATTTAATATTTAATTAAAATCAAAATTTACTTAAAAAAACAGTTTTTAAAATTAAAACTGATTTTGCAGTTCTTTCAAAAATTACATAGTGTCTTATAAAATTATTTAAAAAATAATAGACATTGATTCAATAATTTATGAATATATTTCAGGAAAATAGATATTCTTTTAAATTAAATAATTAATGATAATTAATTATTTATGACCAAAAACATTTACTAAGGTCAAATTATCACTTTCTAAGATGTCTAAATTTTATTTTATTATTTAGAGGTAATGTTACTCTTATTTACTATTCATAAGGGTAGGTTACTATTCATAAGGGTAGGTTACTATTCATAAGGGTAGGTTACTATTCACCAAAAATTATTTTTGTTTCATTAGACTCCAAAAACTATCTTGAACACAACCGTATATGTTGGATTTTTAAAATTCCAAACATAGGGGTGAAAAAATTATGTTTCAAGGTCACTTATCACTTAGTAGTTCATTATTTTGTGTTTTTATGACATAGATATAGGAAGGAAATTTTCCATTGAAAAACTTTGGGTCGTTACATTCTTCCCCCCTTAAGAAGTTTCACCCCCGAAATTTCACTTTACACAAACAGGTGAGGGTACTTCTCCTTCATTGCCTCTTCTGGTTCCCAAGTTGCTTCCTCAAACTTTTGGTTCCTCCACAACACTTTGACAAGGCGGGTGGTCTTGTTGCGTAGAACCTTATCACTTTGGTCCAGAATTTTTACCGGCTGCTCCTCATATGAGAGATCATCTTCCAACTGTACTGCCTCTGAGTTTAGTACATGTGAGGGGTCTGGAATGTACTTCCTCAGTAGTGATACGTGAAACACATCATGAACATGAGCCATATTCGGTGGAAGTGCCAGTCGATAGGCCACAGCTCCTATACGATCAAGGATCTCAAAGGGGCCAATGTACCTTGGACTTAGCTTCCCTTTCTTCCGAAATCGCATGACTCTCTTCTATGGAGATATTCGAAGTAAGACTTTATCTCCAACGTCAAACTCCAAGTCCCTTCGACGATTGTCAGCATAGCTCTTTTGCCGACTTTGAGCAGCTTTGATATGTTTCTGGATGACTTGAACCTTCTCTGTCATATCTTGAACAAGATCGGGACCAAGTAGTTTTCGTTCTCCAACTTCATCCCAACAGGTTGGAGTTCTACATCGCTTCCCATAAAGAGCTTCATATGGAGCCATCTGAATACTGGAGTGGAAGCTATTGTTGTATGAGAACTCAACCAATGGAAGGTGCTGATCCCATCCACCTTTGAATTCAAGAGAGCATGATCTTAGCATATCTTCAAGTGTCTGAATAGTCCTTTCAGACTGGCCATCAGTTTGGGGGTGATAGGCCATGCTGAAATTTAATTCAGTACTCAAAGCATGTTGAAGGCTCCTCCAGAATTTAGAAGTGAACCTTGGATCACGGTCAGATACAATCGAGAGTGGAACACCGTGCAACCTCACTACTTCCTTCACATATATCCTTGCAAGTTGTTCAAGTGAGAGGTCTTCCTGAATAGCGATAAAATGGGCAGTCTTGGTGAGTCGGTCAACCACAACCCATATCGCATTATTTCCTCTTGACGTTTTCGGGAGACCCATGACAAAGTCTATAGTGACATTTTCCCATTTCCACATGGGTATAGGCAATGGCTGCGTCATACCTTTGGACTTTTGCCGCTCAGCTTTAACTTGCTGACACACCAAGCACCTTGATATATATTCTGCAATCTCCTTATTCATGTTATCCCACTAGAAGTGTTCTCGGACATCACGATACATCTTGGTACTTCCAGGATGAATAGAGAATGTTGAGATATGTGCATTATCCAATAGCTCCTTCTTTATTCTGGGTGATGAAGGCACACAAAGACGTGTTCCAAACCGAATCACACCATCATCGTCGATATGGAACTCTTGCAGCTTCCCTTCCTTTACTGCATTCACCCTCTTTTGTATCTCCACATCATCCCTTTGTGCTTCCTTAATCTTCTGTTGGATTGATGGTTGCGCAATCATTTGGGCAAGGTATGATGTATTCCCTGCCCTTACGATTCCCAAATCCATCCTTTGCATATCCAAGAAGATAGGGTCTTTCTCAATCCTCAACATGGATAGAGTATCAGGTTCTTTCCTGCTTAGAGCATCAGCTACCTTGTTCGCCTTTCCAGGATGATAGTGAATAGAGAAATCGTAATCCTTGATTAGCTCTAACCATCTCATTTGATGCATGTTGAGCTCTTTTTGTGAGAATATATACTTTAAGCTCTTGTGGTCGGTGTATATGTCAAACTTCTCACCATAAAGGTAGTGCCGCCAGATTTTCCAGGAAAAAATCACGGCTTCCAGCTCTAGAACATGCATTGGGTAGTTCTGCTCATGGATCTTCAACTATCGTGAGGCGTAGGCTATCACATTATCATTTGGAATGAGCACACAACCCAAGCCTTTCTTTGAAGCATCACTGTATATCACAAAACGTTCTCCACTTTTCGGTAGTGTGAGTACAGGTGCAGTGATTAGCCTTCTCTTTAGCTCCTTGAAGCTTCCCTCACATTCATCCGTCCAGACATACTTTACCCCTTTCCTTGTTAACTTAGTTAGTGGGCTTGACAATCGTGAGAAGTTTCTCACAAAATGTCGATAGTACCCAGCTAATCCAAGAAAACTACGGATGTCTGTGACACTAGAGGGCCTGGGCCATTCCTCAATCGCCTTTGTCTTCGAAGGTTCCACAGAAATTCCCTCGCTTGTGATCACATGTCCCAAGAACGTGACTTGATTCATCCAAAAGTCACACTTGCTGAACTTGGCGTACAACTTCTCCTTTCTCAATGTCGCCAACACACGTCTTAGATGTTCATCATGTTCCTCCTTGATCTTAGAGTCGTTGAGAATATCATCGATAAACACTACCACAAATTTGTCGAGGTAATTTCTAAAGACTCTATTCATCAAATCCATGAAGATTGCAGGGGCATTAGTAAGTCCGAAGGGCATCACCAAAAACTCATAGTGCCCATACCTTGTACGGAAGGCAGTCTTCTGAATATCTTCCTTCTTCACCTTTACTTGATGATATCCAGAACGAAGATCCACCTTTGAGAAGTATTGATCTCGTCTTAACTGGTCGAACAAGTCATCAATCCTTGGGAGAGGATACTTGTTCTTTATGGTGATCTTGTTGAGTTCCCGATAATCGATACACAGCCACATGGTACCATCCTTCTTCTTCACAAAGAGCACTGGCGCACCCCAAGGTGATGCACTAGGGCGTATGAACCCTTTGTCCAGATGCTCTTACAGCTGCTTCTTTAACTCCTCCAGTTCGATAGGAGCCATCCTATAGGGGCAATTTGAGATAGGAGTAGCTCCGGGTATGAGTTCAATTGAGAACTCTACCTCACGATCTGGGGGAATTCCGGGTAACTCTTCGGGAAATACATCGCCGTATTCCCTTACGATGGACATTTCCTCAAGGTTGGAACTTTCCCTTGACTGAAACATTTGGGCGAGGTATGCTTCTTCATAGGGAATCATCACCCACACCATTGAAGGATTTCTCAAAGGAGATTCATGATCTTCCTTGCATTTGTAGAGGAGCATGGGATGGTTCAGAATACGAAAATATATTTCCTTTTCCCAACAGTTGATATGTGATCTATATAACGAGAGCCAATCCATTCCCATTATAGCATCGAATTCCACCAAGGGAAGTACTACGAGATTTGCCGGAAGAATCTTCCCACATACGTCAACAGGAGAAGAATCAAACAATTGGGTTGCAATGATTGCACCACTTGGTGTTTTTACAGATATCTATACTTCAAGGTTCCGGGGCTTCGATTCTATAGTTCTAGCAAACTTGCAAGATATAAAGGAATGCGTAGAACCAGAATCAAATAAGACTTTTTCCATTCTTGAGTGAATAGGAAGTGTACCTTGTAAGAATTCATTATCATGTTCCACCTCCGCAGTAGTGATGACATAAGTCTTCCCTTGTTCCTTTAGCTTTGGTGATTGTTTGCGCAGATTACCCTCGAGAGCTCGAGGTTTATTGCACTAGTTTGAATAGTTCCCTAGCTCCTTACAGTTGTAGCATTGAACCACGAGTGGTTCTCTCCTTTCATCGGCTACATTATCCTTCCTTTTCATGTCTCTTCGGCACTCGAGAGCTAGGTGTCCTTCTTTCCCACACTTGAAGCATTTCCCCGTCCCTTTGAGGCAGTTCCCATTGTGCAACTTCCCACATTTTTGGCAAGTGGGTCGTTGTGTTTTCTTCCCATCTTTATCACTAGATCCACCAGCTTGAAACTCCATCTTTCTTTTCTGATCACCATAGCCATGGGACCATTCTCCAACCTCCATCTCCACTTTGAGAGCACACCAAACAACTTATTCATAACTCCCAAAGTCTCGAATTGCAAGATCTTTTCGAAGATGTGGTTTTAATCCACTAAAGAATCTATCAATTTTGCTATCATTGTTGATAACAAAACCCGAAGCATACCCTGCGAGCCTTGTGAAATTTGCTTCATATGTTGTGACAGATTCTCCTTCTTTTTGCTTGAGCTCTATGAATTCTCTCTCCATCTTCGTGCGAAGAGTTCTTGGGAAGTACTTATTAAGAAACATTATCTTAAAGTCTTCCCATTCCATCTCTTCAATTTCATCCCTTGGCTTGGTGTTCTTAATCAAAGACCACCATTGATCAGCTTCTCTATCTAGACGATAAACGGATAGAGTCACCTTCTCCGTCTCGGAAAAGTGAAGAACAGAAAAGATCTTCTCCATGGAGTTGACCCACTGTTCCGCAACTAGTGGATCGGAAGATCCACAAAACATCGGTGGTCGTTGCCGCATAAAACATTTGATGGCTAGTTGCTCCCTCTTTGGTGAAGAAGGACGTTCCCCATTATTATGGTTATTATTCATAACCCGGGATAATTGGGTAAGCATCGCGATGAAGTTTTGAACTCCACCTCCAAACTCATTGGGGATGTCATTCGGGAAATCGTTGCATTGGCCTTCGCAAGAGTTGTTGGCCTGATTTCTCCTGGTTCCCACCATTTTCTAAAATAGAAGAGGTTAGAACAAAACATAAGTAAACAAGTCATGAATAACTTATCCTTTTAAACAATTATACCAAAAACATAACATATGGGATCCCTAGATAAATATCCTTGTGTGCATATTTGTACTAAGTCTCATGATAGAGGTTTTCTTTTAGGGTTCACTAATCCTAATTACCAAATTAACTAAACCTTTCCTTCGATACCAACTATAGAGACCCGGCCTTTTCTTACATTACTATTACATCATTTCAAAGATAAACAACATAATAGTATTACACATGGAGGATCAAGAGGTTTAGTGTCTTGGGAAAACTCGGACTACACATAACAAGTACAACATCAAGCATAAAAATTCATTTAGTCTCTTCTTCTATAGCTTCTTAGTAGCACTTTTCATCTCCTTAGTACATGTAGCCACCTAAGGATATACATCAAAAGGGGTGAGCTAAAATCCCAGTAAGAGGATAAATAAGAACAATATAGCAAGAGGTGAGCATAATCATGACATAGGAAGAAGATCTTGAACATGGGAGGAGCATAAACAATAAACTTGAAATGTGGCAAAGCATAAAAATGAAACATCATGTCTTAGTGGTTAACTACCACACATAATTGTGAACAAATCTAGCATCATGTTCATGCATTATTTCACATTTACTCATGAGATTCATCACTTTACCCAATGCATTGGAGCGCTATATAACATTAGAATCATAACATTACATTATATATATAATACTGGATTTACAGAACAATTTGGATTAAGAAGGGTAGGGAGAGATCAAGAAAGGATCTTGAACTTGAAAGGAAATTAAAGGAGAAGAGAGAGAGAAATTACCTTTAGAATCCTCCTCTTGAGTTCCTCTTTAAGGAAGCTAGGCTTGGTCTTTTGATGAGACCAGCAGATTTTGGACGTGGGGGATGAGCTAGGGAAGGTGTTTGGGCAGAATTTAGAGAAGGCTTGGAGCTTGAGAGGTGTGAGGAAAAGAGGGAGTGAAGGGTGGCTTTTATAGTGGAGGGGAGAGGGGTTTCCTTAATATTAAATTGATTAGTTTATTAATTCCACCAAAGACAAGGAATAGTGAGTCTTGGATGACCAATAATAGTAATTTTATAGTGTAATCCCGAACCAAGTGGGCTTACATCAGTAGAACATCAGCAATGACTCAATTAATACATTATTTAGCTTTTATTGTGAATTATCAGATTCCACTATTCATCAAAAATTCAAGTATCTCAGAAAAGTCCCAAAATTTTACCCCAACCATTTTTCGACGTGTAGAATCCCAAAATGAAGTCCATTTTTCAAAAATAATTTTCTAAATATTATTAATTTAATATTTAATTAAAATCATAATTTACATAAAAAAACAGTTTTTAAAATTAAAACTGATTTTGCAATTCTTTCAAAAATTACTTAGGGTCTTATAAAATTATTTAAAAACTAATAGACATTGATTCAATAATTTATGAATATATTTCAGGAAAATAAATATTCTTTTAAATTAAATAATTAATGATAATTAATTATTTATGACCAAAAATGTTTACTAAGGTCAAATTATCACTTTCTAAGATGTCTAAATTTTATTTTATTATTTAGAGGTAATGTTACTCTTATTTACTATTCATAAGGGTAGGATACTATTCATAAGGGTAGGTTACTATTCATAAGGGTAGGTTACTATTCACCAAAAATTATTTTTGTTTCATTAGACTCCAAAAACTATCTTGAACACAACCGTATATGTTGGATTTTTAAAATTCCAAACATAGGGGTGACAAAATTATGTTTCAAGGTCACTTATCACTTAGTAGTTCATTATTTTGCGTTTTTATGACATAGATATATGAAGGAAATTTTCCATTGAAAAACTTTGTGTCGTTACATCCATGTTGGATATGGATGTGTGTGATGTAATCCTGGGTATAGATTGGTTGAAAAGTTTTAAGGCTCACATCAACTGTTATGGGAGAACAATTATTTTCACTACTGGGGATGACTTTAAGCATCACTTTAGAGGAGAGAGGACGGTAAAGAATGGTGCAAAGAGCTTGTTATCACCAATGGTGGGAACTATTTCTTTCCGATTGGTAGCGTTGACTTTTGCATCAATGGAATAGATCGCGGAAAATAGTTTTCCAGCTGTGGTGGATTAATTTCCTAATGTTTTTCATGAAATTTTTTTAGGGTTACCACCTGTAAGAGAAGTGGAGTTTAAGATTGATCTCCTTCCAGGGACCAGTCCTATCTCACTTCCATCTTATAGGATGTCACCGAAATTGATACGGGAATTGAAAGTGTAGTTAGAGGAGGTAGAAAGCAAGGGTTTTATTCAGCCAAGCGTGTCTCCGTGGGAAGCACCAGTTTTTTTTGTAAATAAAGTAGATGGAGCTTTGAGGCATTGTGTGGATTATCATAAACATAACCAAGTTATGATAAAGAATAAATATCCACTTCCATGCATTGATGACCTGTTTGATCAATTGAGGGGAGCTCAGTGGTTCTCCAAGATTGACTTGCGGTTAGGATATCACCAGTTTCAAGTTCGGAAGGAGGATATTCTGAAGACAGCCTTCACAAGAAGATATGGCCACTATGGATATGTAGTCATGCCTTTTGGTCTTACGAATGCACCCGTAGTCTTTATGGCATTGATGAATCGAATATTTCAATGATATCTGGATTCTTTTGTTGTGGTGTCTATAGATGATATATTGGTGTATTCAAGAATAAGGGATGAACAACAACACTTGACGATAGTGTTGGAAATCTTGAGAGACCATCAGTTGTATGCCAAATTATCAAAGTGTGATTTTTGGATACAAGATGTACGTTTTCTGGGATATGTTGTTTTTGAGAAATGTGTTTCAATAGATCCAGAAAAGATAGAAGTTGTTCTTTCTTGGAAACCTCCAAATAATGTCTCTGAAATACAAAGTTTTCTTGGTCTAGTTGGTTATTACTGATGCTTTTTCCATGACTTCTCATGACTAGCTTCGCCTATGATAGCATTGAAAAAGAAGAACAGTTCATTTCAATGGACTGAAGAAGTTCATAGATATTTTCAAGAGTTGAATGTTCACCTTACATCAGCACCCATCTTGATTTTTCCGGAATCAGGACAGGGGTATGTGGTGTATTGTGATGCTTCAGTAACAGTGTTGGGTTGTGTTCTCATACAAGGAGACCATGTGGTTGTTTATGGATCAAGTCAATTAAGGGTGCATGAGAAAAAATTACCCAACACAAGATTTGGAGTTGGATGCAGTCATCCATGCTTTGAAAACATGGATACATTATCTCTTTGGTGAGAAATTTACTGTGTTTACGGACCACAAAATCATGAAACACATTTTATCACCACGATATTTGAATATGAGGCAGAGGATATGGATGGAGTATCTTCAAATGTTCAACTTTGATTTGATGTATACACCGGGTATGAGAAATTCAGTGGTCGATGCATTAAGCAGGAAGTCGTATACTCAGTTGGTGAAAGAAGCTTCAGATGAGTGGCAGTTGGTGTCGATCCTAGCCGAAATGTGTATGGAATGTGAAGACCGGACCTATGTTGCCGTTTTCTATCTAGTTGCTCTTATTCATGATTTGGTGGAGATAGTGAAGGAGGCACATGCATATGATGTAGACTGTGTTGCAAAGAGTTCAAAACTCAATAGTGGGGAGACCATTGACGAATGGAAGCTGGATGGGAGTTCAGTTTGGCGATTTTGAGATCGGATGGTTGTACCTTTAACTGCTCAGGAACTACTCCATCATGCTTACCACCATTCAAGATGGACTTTACATTTGGGTACACAGAAGATGTATAATGCGTTGAAGGCGTAGTTTTGGTGGAGCAGCATGAAACGGAAGGTAGTTGAATTTTTTTCAAGGTGTTTAACTTGTCATCAATTTAAAGAAGAACATCAAGGGTTAGATGGTATGTTATAATAATTACCTATCCCATTGTGGAATTGGGATCAGATAGAAATGGATTTTGTTACAGTTCTTCCAAGAACGGTCTGGAAACATGATGCCATTTGGGTGATAGTGGATCATCTAACAAAGTCGGACCATTTCATCCCAATTTGTGAAACTCATACGGTGGAAGATCATTCAAAAATCTATATCTGAGAAGTGGTAAAGATGCATGGTGTACCATTATCCATAGTATCAGATATAGATCTAAGGTTCACATCACGTTTTTGGAAATCATTACAGCAAGCCCTTGGGACTCGGTTGACGATGAGCATGGCGTATCATCCTCAGACGGATGGGCAATCCGAGCGGACGATACAAACATTGGAAGAAATGTTGTGGGATTGTGTAATTAATTTTGGGGGCTCATGGGGGGATCATATACCCTTAGTGGAGTTCTCATACAATAACAACTATCAAGCCTCGATACGCATGGCTTCGTTTGAAGCATTGTATGGGCGTCCTTGTCGTTCTCCACTATGCTGGGTGGTAACAGGTGAGACTTCACTAGTTGGGATGAGCCTTGTCCAAGAAACAACAGAGAACATCCAGTTGATAAGAAAGTGGATGGAGATGGCTCAGAGTCATCAAAAATATTATGCGGATCATCGTCGAAGACTGTTGACGTTTTCAGTGAGTGATCATGTCTTTTTGAGAATCTCTCCAAGGCTTGGAAAATGTCATTTTGGGAAGCAAGGAAAATTATCTTCTCGATATATAGGCCCTATTGAGATACTAGAATAGGTTGTCTAGGTGGCATATCAGTTGGCATTACCACCACAGTTTAGTGTAGTGCACAATGTGTTCCATGTATCATAGTTGAAAAAGTATCACCCTGATCCTGACCATGTGATCAGGTGGGATCACGTTGACCTAGAGTCAGATGCTTCGTTGATACATATCCCAATACAGATTGTGGACAGGCATGGGAATGTCTTGCATGAAAAAATCATCGGTCTAGTGCAGGTTTTATGGTAGCATGGTATGATTCAGGAAGAGACTTGAGAACGTGAGAAACAAATGAAAGAGTCGTGACCTGAACTCTTTCAGGCAAGTGATGGTTTTCTACTATCTGGGGATGGAAAGGCCAATGGTGGGGAGAATGTAGTACCATCGGTTTCTGGTATGTAAACCTTTCTTGATTATTTTAATTGTTATAAAGTTAATGGTGATGAATGGGAGATTCGAGAGAACATGGAATGAGTTTTGGGGAAAAAAGGGAAGTCGCACGGGAGGCGCACAGTTTGTCTAAACTGTGCGGCCAAACCGTGTGGAGCTAGTATTGGAGGCAGTAGCTTCCGCATGGGTGTAGCACAGTTTGTCTAATGGTGTGGCCAAACCATGTGAGAAGGGTGGCCGAGGTAGTAGCTAACACACAATTAACGCACATTTTGTCAAACCAAGAGAACTAACCGTGCGTCCACTTAAACGAGATCCTATAAAAGTGGATCTCACACATTTTTTCCTCTAAGTGCCTCGTTTAACCACCTAAGCGGCCCTACCTTAGGATATTGGTTATACTAAGGTCAAATAGGGTTCTCCCATCATTCCGGAGGTGATCCGAAGGCTTCTCTTGATGAATCGAAGCCAGAATCATGAGGTATGTGATCGTTCCTGTTCGGTTTCTTATATCTACTTAGATCTACTTCTCCTCTACACTCGGTTTCTTATATCTATGCCCATTATGGGTAGATCTAAGTGTGTGGATGCCAAACATGATGAGTTTTGGTCTTGGTTGTATTACGAGAAGATATATAAGGAGGATCCTTGGTGAATCGGCCGAGTTTTCTTGTGCGTTGTCCGTTTGATAGGGTTTTCATCAAAACCATTGAGGTAGGTGGCTTCACTCTCGATTCCTCTTTCATAGAACATGAAGGCTTAGTTTTAAATTGTTTTCCTTGTTTGAAATGGGTTGTTTATCTGTTTCAAAAGAATGGTTGAAACCCCTTTTTAGTAATGGGTGATTGAAATTGTGTGTTTTTGGAAAGTGGTAGTTGAAGAAAATTTAAAATGGTGATTTTAAATTTTCTATGGTTTTGCTGCTTGAAAGAAATGGTTTTCAATAAAAGGGTCATGCTTTATTGAAAGGTTTTGAACACACTTGGTTTTGGGCATGGACTTTCATGGGTTTTGGTGTGTGTTCATATGCATTGGGATGCATAAGGGTGAGAAGTACCCCCATCAAAAAGGTTGGGATTGATAAGGGTGAGAAGTACCCCCATCAAAAGGGACAGATAAAGTCATGAAGTACCCCTGTCAAAATAGTTCACTAAGTGACGACTTAGTGGAAGTATAACTCACCACACGTGAGTATAGGGAGGCTTGGGTTGCATGCATGGTTGGTTGTGTGGATTTTTGAAATGGAATGAATGTCCCCAAATTTAAATGGGAGTTTGGTTGGAAACTTTGCTTGGATGCTTTTCTTGAGAATGATGGTATTTGTTGGAAAATGGTTTTGACATGGAACTTGTTATATTGTGAACTATTTTGGAATTGATTTATATAAATTGTTTTATATAAATGTGCTAACATGTTTTATCCTAGAGGCATGGGTTGGGAAATCATCAGGGAAAACCTACTGAGTTTCATTACTCACCCCATTCTTTGGCATGTTGGTGCTTTTGGAGATGTCATGTACTCGGATGTTCGCAAAGGTAAAGTATCACATGTTTAGATCACTACTTCGTGATACATGGGATGGTTCATGATGTTGGATCTTGGAGCTTGTGGATCATGGAGTTGGGTTATTGTCTTGTAGTCTTTTAGTTTTCTTTTCGTTGCTTACTCTGTAATAGTGTTGGTTTCCATTGTTGTACTCTTGGTTAGTTTATTATAAAATAAATGGTTAACTTGTCTTAGATTTTATAATGCATCATTTAGTTGATTAGTTTGGTTATGGATGTTGGTTCTGTGGTATGTTCAGAAAGGGTAAATCGTCCCCCATTTGTTTTGAAACCCTTCGGTATTTATTGCCACCCTTTGCCACCTTGGCGATGTCGCTTAAGGCCTAGTAATGACTCGTTGTACTCTGAAGCCAATGAGGATAAGTGGGTCATTAAAAAATTATTTCACTAAGAAAAAACATAATATATTTTACTTATAAATGAAAACTATTAAAGTAACTTACTTTTGAAAAAATTGTTTCTAAAACACTTAGTAAAAGAATATATTTTAAAAAAATAGAAGATTTTAACTATGAGGTTAGTTCTAAGATAGATATTAGTCCTATCCACTTGATAGTAAGACAATACCAAGTATTTTTATTAAATATAATAAAAAAATATACTACTTTGATTAGGTTTAATACAAACAACTGCCACTATGGAAGTCCAGAAAAGTCCTAGCCACTTCTATTGTTATTATTTAAATATATGAGTAGAGAAAAATAAATAGAAAGTTTTTCCAAGTACACTTATTTATAAAATAGGATATGTTCTAATAGATATTAAAGAAAAATAAGGATGACTCAAAATTTAAAATAAAAAATATAGAGTGACTGAATTTTGAGAAGTTCAATTCCCCTCAATCTCGGATTATTTTAGATTTATTTGTTAGGTTATTTTCCTTGAATGATATTTTAAATGGTTTAAGAGAAAATTTATTATAATGTTAGGAATTCCATTCTAATTTTCAGTTGATTGTATGAAAATAGAGAGTCATAGAGTTAGGAGGTGAAACCAGATTATCTAAAACAAAATCAGTTTCTAGTAAGTTCAAGGATTCCACATTTTTTTAGATAACTCATCTACAATTAGTCATTTGAGGATAATTAAAATTAAATATTCATACTTATAATAAAATAAATATGTAATTAAATTCCGTAAATTTTTCTATAAAATATATTCATTAGAAATAAATAAATAAATACCTTTCAAAATAGAAATATTCAATCCATTAAAAATGTGCTGTCAATTAACATCAACATGAGGTAGATCCATATAGTATAATTATCCTTATTTAGGACTATTTACAACTAATTAGGTTTAATAATATTTTTTACCCTTTTTTAGGGTCTATATTACACTAATCTAGCTTTAGAGTTCATGAGATGGACTATATAAACGATGTGGAATCTATTATGGTACCCTTATGTATGTATATATTCTTTGGGTGTATAATATATAGAGACCCTTCCATGGGAATGAACATTTTATAGATATTATTTAACCTTATGAAAATAAACACTATTAATCAAAATGGTTTCACAGTTGATTTGGTAAGAATGGTTTATTAGATGTATTATTATGTTTGACCCAACATTTAGAAAAATTCCAACTCTCTATTTCATGGATGGATGAAATACTCATGCAGTAAATCATCTATGGTCACATTTATAAATTATTAATTGATATTATTCTTGTGTTAACTTAAAATTATTTTTTGACTGATAATGTATTTAGGATCACTTCATTTATTCACATAGTCACTCTTGGGTTTAGTGTGGTTGATTCCTTTGAAAATTTGGTTGGTTAAAAAATTGTACCATAGACTATATATTTTCCTCTTGGTCGAAGTGATATACTTATGATATGTTCCTTTTTAAATAGTTTTCTACCAAAAATAAGACTTATAACATAAAAAATATATTATAATTATAATAAACATGAAATATACCATTAAAATGAGGAATTTTTGGAGTAATCCTAAAATCCAACCCTTCATGATCACAAATCATAACTAGTAAATCTTCAATTTAAAATGTAATTACACATATATTAAATAAATTTTAATCAAGGTTGGATATTTAAGTTTAAGATAAGATAACTAATATATCATTTTCTCCCCCACTTAGGATAATCAAAATGATACAAAAATTATTATAACAAGGAAAAAATATATTTAAATGATGTAATGATTTAGAAAAGTAATAAAACTCACATATAAATTAGAAAAGACAAAAAATGGGAATATATTGATTCCAAATGTTCATTATAAATTACAATGTGCCATATTAGGAATTTTAATCAGAATTAAGAAAAATCCACACAATAGTATTTATGATCTATATGATATTTTACCTTTGCCATCAAAGGTCTAGGAGTTAGATTTGTCATAAGAGTTGAATGTTCACTAACTAGAATACACAAAAATATATGTCTCAGGTGACATGTATCCTATGAACGAGATAAATCAAATGGTTTAGAGGTTATTTATATAGGGGTATACACTAGAGTATCCAATGAATTTTTATGATCCATAGGTTTTAAAGGAATTGTATGAGTAATTACCAATTACGCATGTCACACACACACAGATATATATATATGGTTCAATTATCTAGGTGAAATTACAAATAACATGGGACCCATACTCCATAGTCTCCAATAATTTTTTCCATTCCTCCATAAAAGTATTTAAAAGTGGTGAAATGACTTTGAGATGATCCGCTTTAGATTTAATGGATTATGTCATAATAGGCATAAAAATTCTTTCATAAAAAGACCTAAATAATTAATTTTATTGATTCATTATAATGATATTAGTCAGGTAGTATTTTATGGACTTATTGATTCATTATTTTTAATTTTCATATTTATTTTCATCAGTTATGAATAAATCATAAATCCGTTCAACACGATTCATAAAATATAAGGAAATAAATAGAATGGTTCATAAAAAAATCAAATTTTTTCCTTCATGCTTTCTATAAAAAATATTCCTTATCAATGTTTAATGAATAGAAGCATGTGATGTTGTAGTAGGAAGAGGTGAAGGATTATGGGAAGTATATGTGTTCCCATACCATCTAAGATTCCTCTAGTCGTTCATTTTTTCCAATAGATCTACTTAGAGAACTCAAATCCGCCTTTTTTATACATTGAATCTTCTAATACATGAAATATAACATACTACATATTCTGGAATCAATGTTACTCACTATGAATGAAATAAACAAAGATGTTCCCTCTTATCTTGGAGATTAAAATATTCTTCGAAAATCCAGAAATAAAAGCTTCAACACATTCATTAGATCCATATTGAACTCATTTAAGTCATCTATGGAATTATAGGAAGAGGAGGTAGGAGGTGATGCAATGTCTTGGTTAGGAGGAGATGGAATAGGTGAGGGTACACACTTATCATGACGTGATGTCCTTCCAAACACTTCTACTTCTTCCAAAAAATGTATTATATCTCTATGAATTTTTTAAACTGGTCCACCACTTCTTCTATCAATAAAATTATAAGTGTCTAATTAACCAAATTTTTATCTTCTTTAACATTAGTAGCCTTCACAGCTATAATTCCAAATATTTCATCAATAACTCATATCATATTATATTCCAAATATTCTTCTTCCTGATAAGGAGAAGGAAACTCAATCCTTTGATCCTATCTATCTAATCCACTAATGATACTATAATAATAATAATGGAAATAAGAATAATAGATACACCAAGACTTGGTGGAAAACCTCAACCGTAATCAATATAATTCTAAGATTCATAGTATCTTATACCAGTAAATGATCATGGGGACTTCCCACCTTTATAAAATAGAGTGTCAAATACAGGTGATTCTACCACTTTATCTCCCACTGGTGGATTCTATTAATTGATGGACTCATCCCCTTATTCAGTATCACCTTTTAATGAAATTTAGGGTTTGATACTCTCCTTAGATTCATAATTATCTTCAAAATTAGTAGTTCCATAATTACCATCATCAAACATAGACACAGTGTCACTAAATGGTCTAGTCAGAGATTAATTTTTATCTTCAAATCCATCATCATTCAATTATTATTTATCAAAATTTAAATGTGTAGGAGTTTTATGAGATCCATATGAATTTTTTTGAGTGTTATATATTACCATATGTAATGGTGGAGGAGATTAAACTTGATTAAGAGGTCCATGAATTTGTAAAAAAACTCATTAAGAGAGAAATGTTTTTCATCATCATTTTCTCTTATAGACTATTCACTCAAATAAAGTATTTCTTATTCAGAAATTATATCTGATTAAATAACCCAATCATAAATTTCTTCTTCAATATACCCTCATTCCTTTCAACAATAAATCCCCTCTTAGAATAATATTTCAGTTCTTTATCTAGTTCTAGTCTTGGATATGAATTATCTTTAGGCCACCAGAGATGTTCAAATGGATTGAAATTTTAATATAGATTATCAACTGCAGCCACCCATAATCTTCTCCATTGTTTATTTTTAAATATCACCCTCTTTCAGATATTTTTGTTCAAACATATCCCACCTAAAGATATATATGTGGAATCCCCTTTGGGAACATGTCCCTTTAACTGAAGAAATGATAAGATGAACTTAGGGTATGACAGTGAATTAAATATGAAATAGGGATAATTAATCTATTTTGTGTACCTTATCAAGAATATAAGAGATTATATTCAATTAAATTTTCATAATATATTGGAAAAACAAATCTTGATTCCTCATGATACTGAAATATCCTTTTAGGAAATTCTATGTGTTTTATATGCTTAACCAATAGCCTTCATTCTCCATCCTACTCCATAGAAAATGTTCCCCTTTGACTCATATTTTTTATTCATCTATAATAAAGCATTATTTATCTCAAATATGAAATGAACAATATGATTGAAACATTTTAAATCCTTGAATTTACTTTTTGGATGGACCAATCAACATCTTTCCTAGCGATTCAAAGAGAAAAAACGGACCATCTCCATTCATACTAGTCTAGATAAAATCCTTCTTGTCACCAGCTCCAAACTCAACATTTATATTGAAAAATTTAACTAAACTTTTTAGAATAGATTTACATGCTTATTGAACCATTATCTCTACTCCCATTGTAGAATAACTTTCAAACTAAAGTCTTTCTCAATTTCAACCACTAAATATTATCTTCTTATTTTGGAATCACCAAATGATTTTATATATGTGGGTTATGTGGATTAATTGAAATATTTGAGCTCTCTATTATCTTATTCAAATAAGGATGAGCATGAAAAGGGTCTAATTACAATTATCACTTCATGAAAATCATATCTATAGAGTGGTTTGGGAGTCTTCTGGGTAGGTAATGTATTTGGATGGTTTAAGGTATGAATAGTCTAAATCTATTGACATAAGTATTTTGAAATTTAATTTTAGTGATTTTAAGTGATTTATGGAATGGAATAGTAAAACATGGGAAATGAAATATATATATATATATTAAAAAATAAGCCGTATAGATAAACATGGTAGCATGACTAACATTATTATTTTCTTTATGGTAGATTGAGGGATCCATGATAGGTTGACCTACTATATGGATTATTTCATGATTACTAAAAAGTTTCACAGTAGTATAACCATCCTTACGACCCATCCTATGATATATTGGGTATCCATAATACATTTACCTACTACATGATGTGTCCCCATGGAATATTTTCTTTATGGTCGCTATTGATATTTGTGACCAAAATACCCCATATTAAATCATTAATAAAGAAATAATAATAAAAATAATTAATCATACTTAATTCATTCTCTATATAACTTAATATCTCAATAATAAATGTATTTTTGATACTTTAATCGAGTCATTGTTCAGTGCTAATGAACTAAAGAGTGATATCACCTTTTTGGAATATTATCACTCAAAAATTAATGTCTTATATCAATATGTTTTGTCTTATATTGGGATATATGATCCTTAGATATATTAATAAAACTTATATGATCATAGTTTGTTGGGACATGTTAGAATTTATACCCATAGTCTAGTAATGTATGTTTGATATATATAATCTATGTATAAATACTGCATGAATCTATGTAATTTTCTTCATAAGTATATAGTGAAACTAAATTATAATTTTTGCTATAATAAGAGAGAGATACTTTAGCAAAAAGTGACATATTCAAAAGGCACTCTATATATAAAACTTATATCCACCTAAATCGATGACATAATAAATTACAAATTTAAATGCGTGGCTTTAAGAGTAAAACAATCCAAAATTTGTACTATTATTTAGGTATTAAGAAAGTCCATTTAACAATATTCAAATTTTACTCCCCATGATTTTCTTGAAAACATGCACACATAAACACACTAAAGTGACCCTCACCTCTCTTATAAAATGGTACTTCCCCTTCTCTTAACTTCAGACCTCCAAAGCCATCTGACTCAGCCAAAACGTTTCCAAATATCCTCAAAACAACCCTAACTTAGACCTAGAGGCCTTCCTTTGATCATAAAGCTATCCTAAACATCCCTTTTTATCAACTCAAAAAGAAACACCCAGAGAAGAGGTAATGATTTCGCCACCTCTTTCAATGTTCTTTTCTTCATCAACTTCCTCTTTCATTGTTGTTTCCATACCAAAATAATAACTCAAGTACATTATACATACTATGATGTTATTATAAATATGGTATAATAATATTCATTATTCAATCCATTCTATTAATGACAAGTCACCATACGTGCGTACGTACAACTTACCGTCTCCACATCATGGTGTAATTTGTTATTCAAACACTTTATTATTTGGATGTGTATAATAATGAGTATAACTAATGTAAATAATAAATATAACATGTTAAGTATTCTTTATATATTATATACCATCCAATTCCATATGATTTCACCATCAATAGAATGATATTGTCGCTCGTGCATACCTACAGATTACCGTCTCCACGAATGTGATGAAATTAATTCCCCATCGTAACCATTCAAGAATAATTTTAATTTTTTGATTAAAAATAATTTTTAAGAACTTAATATCTTTATGGATATGAATCAAATACATCCTATCCATAACAAACATGACTTACGAAACACAATATATTAAGGAATATGAATCAGTTAACACCTGAAACGATGATACTACTGAAATATTATTAACAAAGAAATATTTAAAGATCATATATGATATCATTTTTATGTATGTGGTTCTTGTATAATTTAATAAAAAATATTTGGCTATCATACATGATGTTAACATACCCTCAATCAAGGAAAAGTACAAGGTAAGTGTTAATTCTACAATATCTTCATTATCTGATGTTGTCCATACGTGAGTATCTATTGGGACTTCATTGCTATCCACATCTTTGTTTCTTAAAAATGTATTTCAAAACATTTTTACAATTTAATAGACTACAAGTTAAAGAAATTTATAACCTTGTTTGATTTTTTTATAGAATTTTTATAATGGAATATTTCTGTCATTTTCCAAACAACGTCTTTAGGACCTTTTTAACAAAATTAAGGAAAGAATGTTTTTAACTTATATGGTGGGTGCGGCTATTTTTTTGACATTGTAACACCTTAGAAAATTCCATTACAATCATATAAGCGTATTTTAAAAATTAATGTTTTCTTTTATAATTATATGAATTTTAAATGATTTTAATATATAAAGAGATATTTCTCTCAAATAGTTTTTATTTCATCTATGTCAATATCCTCTGATGGATTTTACACATGTTTGGAGTTGATTTATTATGACACAATATTCCATATTTTATTGAAGGTTTTGTGATATGTTTGAATGCGGATATTTTATTTTTATACCATTCATGGTTTATGGTTAAGGTATTAACATTTGTATTGTAGTTTTAATAGGAATGTTTATGTAAAGTTTCAACCTTTTCATAGGAGGAATGCATTGGACATAGTTAGTGATGGGTGGAGCCCTCTATAGCACTTAGATGAATCGATAGGTCTCATGAGACAAACTAGTGTCTTGGAATAATGTCTTGATAAAATATTATTTGTAGTCTTGGCGTGAGGCCTTGACTAGGTGGTTATCATGTCCGGATTTATGAATTCCATCATTATGAAATTGGCTATTGATGTTGCATGTGATTATTCGACTAGTAGAATATTCATGTGAATAAGTAAGTGACATTATTTGATTTATTTTTTCCATATTATGTGGATATTTATGTTTAAAATACTTTTGTTTTAATCTTATAAACTACCTTAAATGTTTATGCTTTTTTATGAAAGCTTACACTATATTGTTATCATTACTGAGTATCTGAGCAGACCCTTTTCTTATGTTCTATTTTTTACAGGATGCGAAGAATTATATTAAGATTAACCTACAGGAATAGGCTAAGGGATATAAGAGTGTTCAAAGGGGACACAATGTATTTTTATTTCGTGATGTAATGTAAAACTTATATATGTATCTAGTACTTCCAAGGATACTAAACTGATTGGTCTTTTTGGACATGATTCCTTTTATCATGACAATGTTAGGTAATAATGGACCAACGTTGGGTAACTGGGTTCAGGGAATTATAGTTGGTATCAGAGGAAGTATATTACAAACCATGGAAGCTATATTTAGAGAAAGTCTAATTACAGAACATTACCCTAAGATAGACTTTTGAGGATTATTATAGAAGAACTTCCTAAAATTTTGGTAATTTAGAGAATTTGGGAGTTTCCCAAGAAATACATCACTGTCTGGATACGATTAAGTAGAGGCAGATCTAGCACAGATGTAACTAGGAGTGAAAACTCCAACAAGGAGTTTCAGGCATGACCCATGCTATCCTGGTACATGACAACAAGCCTTACTACACTCTTGGTTATGACACTCCGAGGGGATATTCTTAGGATAATTCAAATCTTTCCTTACAAACCACTATGAAGGATTTATAAGTCTATACCTCAAAAAAGAAAACATTTTTATGATTATAGATTATATCCATAAACTGTTCAATTTATGTTACATGTTTTCTATGTTTGGAATTTTGTATTGAAATTCATAAACTAATATAGTTTATGCCACTGTTTAGAAATGGAACCTAGTGGAAGGAATGGAAACTGCATCAATGCATGTAATCCATGTAGGGATTTCCATCATACATAAGATAATTACTATGGAGCCGGTGATGCAACTGGTGCAGATCAGCATATCACCATACTGGGACTACTCACTCAGGTTATGAATAATAACCTTACCCGTATGGAGCATCCTAATCCACAATGCGGAGGATCAATGTTAGACCACTTCATGAGGAAACAACAATAAAAATTCAATGGGACTACAAATCCATTTGTAGCTGGGAAATGGATAAGTTCCTTAGAGAAAATATTTCATGCTTTGTGGAGTTACGAAAGGAAAATAGTTATCTTGGCAGTTTATCGCCTCACGGGAGATGGAGTTCAATAGTGGCCATTAATTAAAAATACAAAGGAGGATGAAGAAGTATCAAATCTGGAATGGAGGGAGTTTAAAGATATTTTCTTAGAAAAAATACTTTCCTCGTGACCATCGAGTAGATATGGAAAGGAAATTTTTGTGTCTGAGTCAAAATGAGGATGAGAATGTCGTAAAGTATGAGGATAACATTATGAGGTTAGAAAGGCATGTAACAGATTATGTACATAACCCAAGGAGTAAGATTGATCGATTTTTAAATGGTTTAAACCATTTCTCCATCGAGCATTAGTCTCACAATCCATCTCGTCATACGAATATTTTTTCTCATGTGCTATCAATATAAAAAATGAATTCTCTATGTCCTATGACTTTAAATCAAAGAAAGAGAAGAAGAGATCTTCTGAACACTATGTAAATGTGGAATTATGTCAATGAATGTCCTAATCACCAAGGAAATTCACCTCCGAAAAGGCCATGGGAGAAAGTCCAAGCTTATATGATCACTACTGTTGAGGTTGAAGCTCCTAAAGACGTGGTGGTAGGTAATTTAATGGAATCCTCAAGTTTAGAAAATGCATTATTTGATTTTGGATAATCACATTGCTTCAAATATTCCCAGTTTTCTATGAAAATTAGATATTTCCAATTTGATTTAATAAGGGTGTTTTTAGTAAAAACTCTTAAGGGAAGTATCATTGCAACAATGTTTTGTGAATTACACCCCATTAGGGTATATACATGTTCTTTATTCACTGATCTAATCATCTTACCCATGATTGAAATTGATATAATCTTCGGTATGGATTATATTTTAGACCATGATATGAAAAATTTATTGTAAGAAGAATGTGGTTACAATTTTCGATGATGATAAAGAGTACCTTATCTTTAGAGCCGAAATTTCACCATCAAATTCTAATCTAGATCCACCCCCATTAGCTCTAATAAATTCAATTATTGCAGAGGACAAGAATGAAACAACAATGGGTGAGTAAAAGAATGTTCAAAAAGAGTATTTAACTCTTGTGCTAGAATATGTTGATGTGTTTCTATAGGATTTACCTGGACATCCTCTAGAAATTAAAATTGTGTTTTCCATCGATTTAATTCCTGGTTCAAGGCCTATATAGAGGACCACTTATAGAACGAGCCCTATGGAATTAGTGGAACTAAATAAACAAAAAGAGGAATTGAGTAATAAAGGATTTCTTAACCTAAGCGTTTCTTCATGGGGATCCCCTATTCTTTTTGTTAAGAATAAAGATGGATCTATGGGGTTGTGCATTGACTACAGGGAGATCAATGCTATAACAATAAATAACAAGTATCCCCTACCTATCATTGATGATTTATTTGACCAACTTCATAGAGATCAATATTTTTCAAAGATTTGCCTTTGAACTGGATATCATCAGTTGTGTGTGAAGAAGAAAGACATTCCGAAAAAAACATTTCAAACATGGTATGAGATTTATGAGTTTGATGTAATTCCTTTTGGACCGAATAATGCACCCTTTTTCTTCATAGATCTAATGAATAGAGATTTCAAGGAATATCTTGATAAATTTTTAGTGGTATTTATTGATGATATCTTGGTATACTCAATAATTTATTATGATCATGAAAATCACTTCCACACTATTCTGAAAATCCTCAGAAAAAATGAATTATATGGGAAGTTTAGCAAGTGTGAATTCTGGCTTCATGAGATTTCTTTTCATGGAAATATTGTCGATAAGGATAGAATATCTATCGATCCTTCAAAGATAAAGGCAATCCATGAATGTCCAACACTGATGAGTATAACTGAGGTCAACAGTTTTATTGGTTTTGGAGGTTATTATCGACATCTCGTTCATTATTTTTTCAGATCTACTAACCCCTTAACCCAGATTCCATGTATATGGGTTAAATTTGTTTGGAAAAAAGAGTGTGATTAATGTTTTGAAGAACTTTAGAGAAGATTAGTCAATGATCCTATCTTGACTCTACCATCGAGGAATGACAGGTATGTTATTTATAATGATGCTTCAAAAAAATATTTTGTTGTATCCTTATGCATAAGGATAGAGTTATTTCATATGAATCACTATTGTTACAAATTAAAGAAAAAACTATCCCACACATGATATTGAGTTAGTAGCTGTAATCTTTTCTTTTATGATATAGAGTCATTATCTCTATGGTGAAAAATGTGAGATATATACTGATTAAAAGAGCTTGAAGTATATTTTCTCACAAAAAGAACCCAATATGAGGAAAAATAGATGACTCAAACTACTCATGGATAATTATTTCACTATACACTACCACTCGAGGAAGGAAAATAAGGTGGAAGATGCTTTGAGAAGAAAGAATCATGGAGTATTGAACAAGATAAGAGTTAAAAGGGATCCTATGTTCATGGATCTAGTAAAAATGGATATGGGAATAATCATGGATGGTGAAACATCAATACATATTCAAATGGTTGAAAAAACCATCTTTACTAGAAAGGATAAAAAGTTCTCAGACTGGTGGTGAGGAGTTTCAAAATAAAATTAAAGGTATGAATGATTGGAGATTGATTTAATATGTATATGAAGAGGGAATTTTGAAATTATGGAAGAGACTTTGTGTTTCTGATACACCTTATGTAAAAAATGAATTGTTGGATGGTGCACATATCTTCAATTTCACTATACACCCTGGTAGCAGTAAGATGTATAGAAATTTGAAGGAACATTTTGGGTGGGACAACATGAAGAGAGAGATTGCTGATTATCTGTAAAGATGTATGGTTTGTCAACAAGTGGAAGCTGGAAGAAAACATCATAGAGGAGTCATGAAAACTCTTTCCATACCTCATGGGACTACAAAAAACTCATAGAAGGAATGATGAAATATGGGTCATTGTTGATCTTCTTACCAAGGCAGCACATTTTCTTGCTATAAGAGAAGATTTACCACTTGAACGTCTAGAAAGACAATATATTAATGAAGTTTTATGACTTCATGGAGTACACATATTGATTGTCTCTAATAGTGATCCCTATTTTACATCAAGATTATAGAAATGTATTTAGAAGTCCATGGATACTGAGCTTCATTTGAGAACTTCCTACAACCCTAAAACTAATGGACAATCAAAAAGGACTATTTAAACCTTAGAAGATAGGTTGAGATCTTTCTCACTTGACATTCATGGTATGTGGGATCAATATGTACCTCTGGTATAATTTTCCTACAATAATAGCTTCCATTGAAGAATTCAGATGGCACCATATGAAGCATTATATGGAAAGAGATTCCACACACCTATTTTTTGGGAGGATTTTGGTGAAAGAAAACTCGTAGGAGAAAAACTTGTTGAGGAAAAAATTTAAAAGGTGATGGTTATCCAAACACACATTAAAGCATGTCAAAGTTGGAAAAAGAGATAAGCCGATAACTGAAGGAAAGATTTCGAATTTCAAGTAAGTGATCATGTTTTCTTGAATGTATCTCCATGGAAGGGTGTTATACGATTTGTTATAAAGGGAAAATTAAGTCCCAGTTACATCGGACATTTCGAAATTCTAGAAGGAATTGGAGTTGTAGCTTATCATTTTGAAATGCCGCCAAGTCTATCCAAAGTTCATGATGTTTTCCACATATCACTGTTGATAAAATACATGCCTCACCCAGTGCATGTACTCACTTATGAAAAAATAGAACTGGAACCCGACCTGTCTTATGGAGATGGGCCTATTAGAATTCGTGATACTAGAGAACAAGTGTTGAGATACCGGATTACTCCTATACTGAAAGTTCTATGGGGTAATCATAAGATGATAGAGGAAATGTGGAAACCCAAGGAACTTATGATGAAGAACCACCCAAATGTTTTTATGTATTAATATTCTAGAAATTTTGAGGATGAAATTTTTTGAAGGTGGTGATAATGTAACAGCCCAATCTTCCATGGTATGTTTCCCTTTGAATAATGCAATAGCTTGCGTTGTACGCATTTTGGAGTTTTAACACACTACGAACAATCAAACTCGCCAGTATGAATAGTAATAACCACTTTTTGAAATTTTATAAATTTTATTTTTCAAAATAGACTTCTTTTTTGGATTCAGAATTTGAAAATTATCTTAGGGTGAATTTCTGGTATTTTTATGAAAACTTTTAATTTTTGCTGAATAGTGAAAAACACATTGTTATTATTTAAAATAGAATTTTTAATTAAATAATTATTTATTTTGAATAAATTTATTCCAAGTGAAAATATATTCATAATTCCTATATTATTTCAATGCAATTCACTGGAGTCATTTTATAATAAAATTAGTTGTATTAAATTAAATTTAATTTTTTATCGTCTTTTACCCACCTTCTAGGCCCGTTAACAAATTTTCATAAAACATAATTTTACCACTTCTGTGAATGTAATTTAAAAAATCCGAGAGGCATTCTTGATATCAGTAAGTAAAATGTGGTTCAATAAGATGAAAATAATTTTTGTTGAATAGTAACTTTTGAATTTTATTTACCACGGTTAAAAGCAAATAGGAAATTAAAGGGAAAAATGATATTATTATTACCCTAACACATGTCCTAATTCTATTGGATATGTTAATTTCTACCAAAATAAACCTTAGGAATAAAATATGATCCTTTTGGTCCACCTGGATTTGATTATGTCATTTATTATTATTTCATTTGAAGAAGAGTTAAAAGTGTTAAATTCCATGTTTAATTACAAAACCATTCTTAATATAGGGTTATAAATAAGATAAATTCAACTATAAATATTCATTAGAAATATAAAATTATTTCATACATAATGGTATTTTATTTATAATTTTTAGAAATTAAATAATTAAATTTATTTATGATACAATAATGATGCAATAATTACCTTGTAAATGAATAATTAAAATAATTGATATTAAAAATATCCATATAAATTTAAATTGAGAATTATGATGAATTACATTAATTTTATATGTTAATATGACATGTTAGGTTTTATTAAATAATTTTTTTTCTATGTGATAAAGTTGTGATGACTTTCGCAAAAACAAAGTACCAAATAGTGTCAAAATTGACATAAATGAGTTTTTAAAACAAATACAATATTATAAATTGATATTATATCCTTAAAAATAAATATTTCATCAAAATAAAATAGATAAGGTCATATATATTAATAATTAACCACTTGGGGTCGTGTTTATTATTTATAGTATGTTTATTAAATGTTTATTATAAAAATACAAGAATACATGGTAAACGATAAACTATTTAACTAATAGTTAAATATAAAAAATAAGGTTAATATAGTGACCTAAAACAATATAAAACCTATTGGATATTAGTTATTCGGTCCATACCCACCTTATCCTCGAAATAAATCATTTTGGAGCCATTATAAACTTAATATAGTTTTATAAGAAAATAATATTTCAATCATTTCTTAAAGTGACCCTCACCTCTCTTATAAAAGGGTACTTCCTCTTATCTTAACTTCACACCTCCAAATGCATATGGATCAGCCAACGCATACTCAAATATCATTCAAATGACCCTCACTTAGACCTAGAGGACTTACTTTGATCATAAAGACAACATGAGAAGACCTTTGATCAACTCAAAAGGAATCACTCGATGAAGAGGTAATAATTTCACCACCACTTTCAAAGTTCTTTTCTTCTTCCACTTCCTCTTTATTTGTTATTTCGATACCAAAATAATAACTCCAGTACCTTATACATACTGTGATGTAATTACAAATATGTTACCACCATATTCATTATTATATCCATCCTATGAATTACAAGTCACCATGCATGTGTACGTACAACATACCGTCTCCACGTCGTGGCGTAGTTTGTTATCCAATCAATTCATTATCTGGATGGGTACAATAATGAGTATAAATAATTTAAATAAAAAATATAACATGTTAAGGACTATTTATATATTATATATGATCCAATTACATACTATTTCATCATCAATATAATGATATGGTCTCTTATGCATACGTACGGATTACCATCTCCACGAACTCGATGAAATTAATTCCCCATCGTAAACATTGAAGAATAATTTTCATTTTATGTTTAAAAAGAATGTTTAATAACTTAATATAAATCTAGATATGAATAAAAAACATCCTATACATAACAGACATGACTTATGTAACAAAACATATAAAGGAAAATGAATCAGTTTACACCCGAAAAGATGATACTACTGAAACATTTTTAACAATGAAATATTATAAGATCATATATGATATGATATTAATGTATGTGGTTCTTTTATAATTTAATAACAATGATTTTACTATCATACAGGATTTTAATGTACCCTTAATCAAGGAAAAGTACAATTTAAGTGTTAATTCAACAATCTCTTCACTATCCGAGGTTGTTTATATGTGAGTATCTACTCAGACCTCTTTATCATCCACATCCATGTTTCATATAAATTTATTTTAAAACATTTTTACTATTTCCTAGAGTATGGGATAAAATCATTTATACCGTTTTTTTATTTTTTATAGAATTTTTATAAAGGAATCCTTCCTTTGTTTTCCAAAAAAGGTCCTTTACGAACTTTTTTAAAAAAAATAACGAATGAATGTTTTTTAACTTGTACAAAAGGTGAGGCCATTTTCCACCATTTTAACACCTTTGAATATTCGCTTACAGGATTATAATAGTATTTTATAAATAAATGTTTTATTTTATAATTATGAGACTTTTTAATGATTTCAAAATAGAAAGAAATATTTCTCTCAAATAGTTTTGATTTAATCTATATCAACATATTTTGAAGGATTTTACACTTATTTGAAGTTGATTTATTTTGATACAATCATACATATTGTATTGATGGTTTTGTGATATTTTTTATTTTGAATTTTTTATTTGTATACCACTCATGATTTATTCTTAAAGTATTAACATTTTGTATCCTGGTTTTAATACGAATTTTTACGTTATGTTTTATCCTTTCCATATGAGGAATGCATTGAACGTAGTGACTGGTGGAGCCCACTATAGGTCCTCGATGCATTAGTCGGTCTCATTAGACAAAATAGTGTCCTAGCACAAGGCTTTGACAAAATATTATTTGTATTATTGGAATGAGGCTTGACTATGTGGTTATAATGTCCAGCACTATGCATTCCATCATTATGAAATTGTATATTGATGTTGCATGTGATTATTCAACTAGTAGAATAGATATATTAATAATTAAATGGTATTATTTGATTTATTTTTTCCATATTATGATGATTTTTATGTTCTAAAGGCTTTTGTTTTAGTCTTATACATTTCTTTATATGTTTATACTTATTTATGATAGTTTCAGCTATATTGTTATCCTTACTGAGCATCTGAGCTCAACCCTTTCTTATGTTTTATTTTTATCAAGATGCGCATAGGTATATTACAATTAACTTGCAGAAAAAGATAAGGTATATAAAAGTGTTAAAATGGGAAATCATGTTTTTTTTAATCTCATGATGTAATGTAAAACTATGTATATATCTAGTACTTCCAAGGCTACTAAACTGATCGGTCTGTCGGGACATCATTCCCTATATAATTTCAATGTTATGTAATAATACACCAAATATGGGTAACTAGGGTCATGGAGTTATAGTTATTTTATATTGATCAACAATATTTCAATATTCCCATTTAGTGATAACTGTTAGATAGACTTTGTGTATCTCAACTAATCCTAATTTGTTATTTATATCAAATTGATTCAATTATTCTTTCATAGTTTTTACCTAGTGTTAATTAAAAATGTATTTACAATTTTTATTAGGTTTTAACTGATATAATTAATCTGTATGTTCAACCATTTTTCTAAGATAGGCTTAGTTTTTAGTAATTTTTTTTAGATCACCCACTACAAAATCTCAGGGATGGTTTCTATGGGCCATAACAATTCGAGGAATAGAAGTTCATGGTTATTCCATGTCATCTCAAGGTCAGTTTGGTCTAAGTGGTATATGTTAGGAGATTTATTAGGTTAAATAGATTCATAATTAACATTTTAGAGATATTACTGACACCTAGGTTTTATATATTATACACAAGGTCATCTAAGGAATGTTTAGGTTCATATGGATATGTTTCATCAAAACTTACATGAAAATATTCATAAAAAATCTAGGTTCATTTATTAATGAATCTAGATGATTTACTAGAGGTTGAATAACCATTAAAAATTTCTTTCATCACTCTTTGGTGAAATTGATTCCATATTTTATTTTCTATTAAGAATATAGGGTTTATATCTAAATTTATTAAAGTAATTTAACATTGGGTTTCTACCATTCAATAATTCATAGAGTATTATTTAAAAGAATTATTATCCAAAATAAATTAATTACATATAAATTTATATTTATATATTCTTCGCAAAATTAATAGGAAGGTCATATTCACTAATCACAGTTTTTGAAACATCTTAAATAATTCATTTTCTCCTTTCAATAACGCCATTTTTTTGAAGTGTTTTCGGGGCAGATATATTAGGATAATAAACATGTTGTGAATAAAGAGTATCAAATTACTAGTTTTAAAATTCATGGATGTGATCAATTTTCTAGGTTTTAATGGTAATTCCACTAAAGTTCATTAAAAATTTTACATTTATAAAAAAACAACAAGAATCTTCAATTTTTTGAACAAGAAAAATGCCTATGATGATCTTGAATAATCATTAACAATCACAAAACTATATCTATTTTAACATAGACTTGAATAAAATTTAGGGATAAATAAATCAATTTAATTTTGTTTTATGGCATTATAGGTAGACTCCTTTTTTTCTGGTTTGAAATATTTTTTTACGTTTTCCAATTTGATAGGGACTCCACACTTTTTCTTTTAGAAATTGATTTTTTGGTATATCCATGGGTAATATTTTCTTAGATAGATTTATATGTCAAAATATGTTGTATTGATCTATTATCCTATTAAAAAACCATGATTACCTATCACAATCACTTAAATATGAAATATTTTAATAAAACAAATAATAAAAATTTACATCAAAACATTTTCATTTCTCAATGTAGTAAAAATTAAATCATGCATAGAATCACAATTCTTACAAGACTTATTGTCAAATTTAACAATATATCCATCATCGCACAACTGATTAATATTATGAATATTATATTTTGAACCATCAATAAAATAAATATTTTGTAATAATAATAGTTTGATGTTACTAATTTTTTCATGTCCAATTATTTTTCATTTTTCTTTATCACAGAATGATACATGTCCATCATCCACTTTTTCTAGATTTTTGAATCTTATGTTGGCTCCAATAATATGTCAAGAATATACACTACCCAAATAACGTAATCATTTATTATAAATCATCAACAATATTAACTATTTAAAATGAACCATGAAATGATTTTGGTATCCATATTTTCTTAGGGCTAGAGAAGTTTATAAATATATATATTTTAGAATCCACATTTCTATCAATGGTTTCTTAGTAACATAATTAATAGATTATGATAAGAAATTAATATTGGGTCTAATAAAATGAATTTTTTTTTTCTATAAACATAAGTTCCATTATTATTTTAGATTAATGTCCTATTTTAGGAACTTGGAAAAATATAATTTTTGTAGATCTTTTTTGTTGTTCAAAATAATATCTTATACTAGTTCGATATCTTGTTTGTTTCTAAAATAAAAATATAATTTTCAAAAAAAATATTACATTTCTAAATTTATCTAAATCATTTTTATGTGTTCATTTTCCAATTTCAACTCATTATATTATTTTAATAAATTAGTATTTTTCTATTTTAAAAAGTAAACATCACATTTAGAATTATAAGATAAACCATGAAACTATTTTAGATTCTTATATTTATCTTTCTATTCATTCAAAGTATCATCATACATATATTAATAGTCAAAAAATTCTTCATTATATATTTTATAAACACCCTAAAATTTATTTCTATAGAGACTATATTGAATGGTATTATCATGTTCCTCAGATGCATTGGCTATAAAAAAATTTATTTTCTTTTTAACATGAATTTTACCAGGAACATTATGAATCATTGGATATTCCATTTGAATCACTATAGATTACTTTAATTAATTTATTTGAATTATTTTCTCTATCATTATTTTTTATTTTGAACTTTGTATTCAGGAAGACATTATTGATGTTTCCTTTTCCATTATACTAATATAAATTAATTTCTATAAATTATTTTTCATTTTTAAGTTTTTTATTTTTTTATACCTTCATTTTAATTTTTTTTCCAAAAATAATTCTTTTTTTAGAAATTATTAAATAAAATAGTTTGACGATCAATATTTTCATCTGTCTCAATGTTTGATTAAATTCTATTTGAATCTTCTTTGATCACATACATTGATTAGGGCTCATAATTCATGAATGGTATATATTTTTTAGTTTAGCACCCTCATTATCAATAACAAATTATTCTTAATACATCATAAAATTTCATATTTGTTCCATGGCTTATAGATTTCTTATTCCAAATGATTATTTGGTAGAGACTATTTTAATTCTCCATCAGTTTGGTTGGAATCTCATAATCCTTATAACTTGTTTCTTATCATCCATTAATTTTTAATAGAAATCACTATTCTTATGAATACATTGAACTAAAAATAAAATTCATAAATGGTTTGATTTTCATTAATCTAAAGGAATCAAATTTAAGAGTATATGTATTTAAGAGAATTTAGTTGAAATGTTATGTTCCTTCATCATACATAGTAAAATTATCCTAAATTTTTTAAGTAGAAACACATACAAATATTCTATTAAATAAATTTTCACCTAAAGCATAAAATAATGTATTCATAGATTTGAAAATAAAATCATAAGAACATTTAGTCAGATTTCCTAGTATTTTCATTCATCTTTGGGTTTTTCATATTTATCTTCATTTTTACTCCAAATATAAAATCCGAATATTTCTAAATAGATTTTTATTTTCATTTTCCAATGAAAATAATTTGTTCTATTAAATAATGATGTTATATTGGTATCATGACCTTTAGGTCCAACATCCATAATAATTGAGTAATAAATATAAAAAGTAAGATGTTTTACTTAGTTAATGATCAAGGTAAAAAAAATAATGATTAGTAAATATGTAAAATGTGTGAGCCTAAAATAAATAATATGATCTAGTAAAAATTGTTGGTCCAAGGGTAATTATCATGAGGGAGGGAGAGAATTGAGATTCAAATATTTTTTTTTCATTTGAAAATTATAAATTTTAAATCCACTCAATTTAAAAAATGAACTAGTTTAAAGATACAATAAGTACATATAGTTTGGTACATTAATATAGTTTTCCAAATAAATAATCAATATATAGTTAAAATAATTTAAATCAATTTAACTCTTGTAATAATTTTTCTCACACAAAACACATTAAAAATATAACTTATAAATGAAAACTATCTAATTAATTATTTTTTTGAAATCATAGTTGATAAAATAGTCAGTGAAATCAAAAACATTAAAAAACTTGTGGGAATTAAACAAGGGGTTATAACCAAGATGGAACTTAGTCCCATCCACTTGATAGTAGGCCATTTCTATGAATGTTGATTAACTATAATAAATTGATCCACAACGTGCTTCAGTTTGTATATAAACAAATTCACATGGGGTAGTCAGTGATAAACCTAGCCTCTTCCAAAGTTATTCATGGGATTTAAGTGTAATGAAAAATAAAGAGAAAGATTATGTAGGTACTCTTTTTTATAGGAAATGGGATGTTATTGTAGATATATAAGAAAAATAATAATGAATCAAAATTTAATATAAAATAGTGATAGACATGAAATTATTTGAAGTTACATGTGGATCATTCATTAATCATATTTATTTTAATAGTAATGTTTTTATCAATAAATGATCTTCCAAATGTCCCAATAGAAAATTTAATATACGGTGAAACATTATATAAGATTTTTCAGTTGAGTTTTGGTAAATAGAGAGTCATAGAGTGAGTAGGAGGTGATAACCGATTAGCATGAAATCAGTTGTTTTTACATGTAAGTATTCCTCATTTATTTTTAGAACCATTTTCTAATTAGATGATGGAATATAATAACAAATAAATCATCATATTTATCATAATATCGAATATTCATTCAATTCTTGGAATTTTACTCTTTAATATAATAGTGACGAATAAATAATTAAATATATTTTTAAATAGGCATGGTCGATCCATAAAAAATGTATGATTGATTGAATTTAATGTGCGGCAGATCCATGTTGTATCCTTACCCTTATGTAGGTTAGGGATACCATTATGTAGGTCCAAGAATCATTGATTTACCTTTATATAGGGTTTAAAACCATACATTTCTTCATAGATCATGAGATAGCTGTTTTGTGGGATATAAAAATTATAGAGGTAACATTAGATATGTTAATATTCTTTGGCTAACCTTTAAATAACTACCATTCCATGGGAATGACTCTTAAATATATTTTCTTCAAACTTATGCATATTATAAAATTCAATAAATATGGTTCAATGGTTTAATGGATATATATGGTTGATTGAAGGTCTTTTTGCGGTCAATCGAATAGTTGGAAAAATCTTGACTCTTCATTTCACAGTAATTTGAAATACTCATGTGGTTGATCTTCTTTAGTTGATTGTTTGTTTTTTAGTAAAAATCATTATTCTGGTAACATGATTATATCACATGGTTGATATGATACTTAGGAAAATACATTTTATAGTATCTTCATTCATTCAAATGGTCACTTCAGCTGTTCATGCGGTCGATTCCTTTAAACATGAGTTCTATTGAAAACTTATTCCATGGTTGATAGATTTTCCTCATGATCAATTTAATACACATATGGTACATACCATAGTTAGGAATGTTGTTTTTTAAAAAATAAAACTTCTATCATAAAAGGTAGAAAAAATTATAATTATAATAAACATAACCCATGAAAAATAAAATAAGGAATTACTGGACTAAGATAATATAATTAAGTTAATTCAATAACAATTTTGATATTACATTTCCAAAAAATTAAATAATAAAATGACTTGAGATATTAAGTGTGAATTTATGACTATAATTCTCTTTTACTCTATCCCATAATACTATACCAGTAAATAACTTGAACCAAAGAGAAAACACTCCCACATAATAATTTCTATATGTGATCCTGAGCTTTGAATGACCACATCACATACATCACACCGTACAAAATTCCTAATATCCCTAATAAATGACATGAGAGTCATCATTGATATAACAAAAACTATATGATATAAGAAAGACATCATGAATTCAATCCATATATAAATGAATTTCCAACTGATATGTCATGTCACCAACATTCTAAAAACATCAAAACTCAAACTTTACACACCATTTAACCTCCACTACCCTCGATAAGGGGAAACCCTCAAGAAGATATGGTCTCCAAACTCCATATTTATTATCATCCCCATTTGATTAGTTTATTACTTTTTTATAGTAATTGTATACCACTATTTACTCTTTAATCATCTGAATATTCCCATTAATACTCTATATCACATCTAGACCATGAATTAGAATCTCCCAAACCTTGGTCCGACACAATGAAGATCATAATGGTTTCACATTAAATGCTTCTAATAGGGACATGTAAATGGAAAAGTGTAATATATATCTATGAGAAAGCTCAGAAAGGATATGTAAGCCAACAAATATAAACCAAAATATAAAACATAATTCCAAAACACATCCCCTAAAATTTGGATGGTCTGGTATGTCTTCCCTTTTCTCTGAGGTTGGAAAGTAGTGTTATCGCACAACTAGGAGCCAAAAACGTGAAGGAATAATTTATATACTCATGAGATGAAATGGTGATCCCGATAAAATAAGATTATCCTATATACATTATAAATTCACACTACCTCATCCACATACCACCTCACTAATGGCTCCACAATACTCATCTACATGATCGAAAAGAAGTGAGAAAACATTTTAAATTGATCAATGAACCCCAATATATAATCATAATATAATAAAGATTGAGGTAACTAAGTGAATAAATACATTGAAACATATTCCCATTTCTACTTGGGAACATCCAATGGTTTCAATAAATAATAAAGACATGATTCCATGACCTCACTTACTAGAATAAAAGACACCACGATATGATCTTTGTTATTGATCTCTTCGTCTCATGACACCAAATATGACCACTAAATGCATGATATATATTGGAATCTATAGGATAATATTTTAGTACTGAGATAAAGAACTCTTAGACAATGTCCTCACACATGACTAAAGATAATTAAAACCTCCATCAGAATAACATTTTATGCCAATCATCCTATGACTATCTTTCCAGAGCATCACTATGGATGAAAAGGTCCCACCTCAACTCTACCTCCAATTAACCTCAACCAAATACATGATGAAGTACGACAAAATATTTCAGAATATTAAACCAATAAAACCAACCAACTATGTATCAAGAAACATAACCAAAAGTTCCCCCATCCCTCTCCAAGTATCTCTAAACTTTTAAATGGCATCTCCTAGTGATTTTCTACATAGTGCATCAACTACTATATTCCCAGAACCAATTGAATAGGAGATATAAAAGCCATAGTATTGGATAAAATCTATCCACCTCCAATATTTTTGATCTATATAACTCCAATAGAAATCATACCTAAAACTCTTATTATCTTTTAGGAAGACAAATCTCTCTCCAATGAGGTAATGTCCCCACAACATCATGGAAAAAACTACCACTTCCACCTCATGATCCTGGTTAGCATAGTTCTGATCATGGTTATGTAACTAAATAGACATATAAAATATCAATTACTTCTACTATATTAGTAAACAACAAAAAATGACATGGGAAACATCCCAAGACACCTCAAACATCACCCCATTATATAAAAACCAAAGTGCCGGAGCACCGAATAATCGCTCGTTTTGGTAGTAAATAAATTTCTAACACAAGTAATTCTATAAAAAGGATTAATCATTCATTTTAAAATATTTAAATATGGATGTTACTTGAGGAAATTCATGCGTGAACCTCAAATAATATCGTATGTGACCAAGAAATCTAAAGAGATATGAAATATTTTGGGGCATTTCCCAAGAAACATATACATAAATCTTTTATAGACCCACTTCCACCGCCTACTAAGACACCACATGTGCATGAAGATATAAATTCTAGATCCAAAAATTATAATTGGAATTATTCCCATAATGGTCATGGTGCTGAAGGACTTTCAGGATAACTTTTAGGTGATAAATTTATACTCTTCTAACCTAGATAATACAAGGATGTTGTTGGTGAGAACCATAGTCAATTTATAAAGTAAATCATAGAATTTTTTTCACAATTTCTTTCAAAATAGATGGAGAATTTATGACACTGAATGAAATCATGTTAAACATGAAGTTCCCATGTCTACACCTAAAGAAAATGTTTGAAATATACTCCCCACTGAACCTCGTTTATTGATGTCCAAACCACAAATAAATCTTTTAAAACTAGTTTAATCCCATCAACTCGTTAAAAAAACATATATCCTTAAAAAAGGGTAACAATTATTGAAAATTACATGATTCAACTATTGATAGTATCTTCAAAACTACTTAACTCTGTACCCCTTCTTGAATAATGATAATGGATCACCCCATTATGATACTCTCAGTTAGAAGAAATTATTCAAAATCGAATCATAAATCTGAATCCTCAATTCCCAAAGATAATAAGGTTTTATTCTATAGGGAGCTATAAAATTGGAGATGCACCATGTTGTAACTTTATATATAACTCAATATCACAATGAGTTGGTAAAATCATAAATTCATCAAAAGAAACATATAAAAATGCCTCCAAGAATCAAAACAACTGTACCAACTTCACCTCTACCGAATTCAATGATAAAGATAATAATTTAGATAAATATGAATATAAAAATATTATACACATATAATAATCTCTCTCCATATATAATAATTCGCATTTACCCTCATCAAGACAATTTTCAACCCCCTTATAAAATTAATTAATTATGTTATACATAGAATATGAAATTTTAATGACAATAATGACTTTTTGTATAAATATATCTGAGGAATAAAGAAAACCATATATGGATTATGTTTCCCTTTAATTTTCTCAAAATACCTACCCACATCAAGAAGACTCATGTAAAATTAAATTGTCATACTCAACAAAGGGGGAACTAGTAGTCTCCCCCCTAGTGTTTCCTGGAAGAAACCATGGCGGGTGTAATAAAGGAGTGCAATTATCGAGAATCAAAAAAATTATGATCCATGGTTAAGGATAAAATGATGGAATATAAGGAAATATATATCCCATATGGTGAATAAAATTCCATAAACTGAATATATATTTGTCTGAATACTCATCCACATTGCTGAAGAACACCATCCGGATGATGCTCAACCCTCTATCCCTAAGAAAGAGAAACATCATGGGGATGAACTATACTAGTGATATATCCTCTCGATTGAACATAATTTGGTTAGCATTTCTATGGATGCAACTATTAAGGTAATTGTTACAGGTGGGGTTGATAAAGAATCAAATCACACACACTAAACTGGTACCCCAAAATTGACATACACTAAGATCACTAATAACTATGAAATATATAGGAAAATAAAACAATTTTAAATCTCCTGGAGTGGGTATGAGAATTTTTAGAACTAAGGAATTCAGAGGTTGAAAATAATTGAATCTGACTCCTAGCCAGTCATAATATTGACTTTCTAGACATCTCTAATCGAACCCTAAAAACCTTACTACTCAAGGAACTCTAATGGATACCCTCTCAAGATGATTATTTATAATAATTAATCCTCAAATTTAATTCATACCACTTCTAAATTTTCAAATAAATAAGATAAATATTGTTATTGAATATAAAATTATGGGATGCAACAACTCTTCAAAGCATGAGGTCCTAGACTACATATATGGAGATAGATAAAGGGAAAATTAATGGTTTTCCTTGAATTTGATCTTGATCTCCCAGATAATACAACTCCATTACAATAGATATGGAAGATCCTAATGCTTGACATTTTAATCATCTATTATATAAAATCAGTGGAAAATTCATCTAGAAATCATTCTATGGAACATATTCCTCCTTCATTTCCCCAATATATAATATCCACTACTTTTTCACTACTCCACACATATGAATAATGATTAGCGAATACTCATATGCATACCTCGACTAAATAAGTCCGATGGAGAAGTCCAGATTCTCTAACTAATACTCTATCTCTAAATTATAGGTGATCGCTTCATACTTTTCTAATCCATGATACATAAACATGAAAAATATCTTCCTCTATCCTTCAACTCCTAAATTAGGTAAAAACACTGGTGATAAACTATATAATCCCACTAAAACATACCAACCTAAACCACACATGGGTGATAAATATCATACATCTCTACAAATGGAAAAAACAACCTCCACCTTGGAAAATAGGGCTATTTTAATCAATTCACTCAATTAAATTTGTTTTTATTCCAAAAAACCCCCACATTTATATCAAAACAATAAATAATTATGATCCATGAATTTTCCCCAGGTCCCTACCCACATGAAACATCACTTGAATTAGTACATGTTATAAAATATGGGTTCTTACTTTAGATCAAAGGGGGCCCAAAAATCTTGTTTCCTAGCTAGTCTTTCTAAGTTATACCATGATCTAAGTTCAAATATTTTCATTTCCCAACCAAAACATGAAATCCATAGTTTTTCTTAATAGAAAACTCTATCCTAAATCATAGAAAAATAATTTATAGCACTTTGTCTCGACCCACCCTACTAGAAACCCCTCTTTGGCCTACAATTTATATGAGAGAGTCCCTAGAGGACCAAATTTAATTTTCCTTAGGGTAGTGACTGGAACTGGGGGTATATCATAGGAATACATGATTAATTACAATCATAAATTGAAGGAACGTATTAATAAACCCACCAATAAACATCATAAAATAAAAAAAATCAATATACAATAATAAACCAAAATAAAAAACAGGTTAGACTAATAAAAACCTCTAAATTAGAATACTAAATGAAATAATTGGGTGAAAACTCTACAACAAATCAAACTCCTTAAGCTTTTAATGTCCAAATTGGTCACCAAACTCACCCTAAAATCCCAAAAAATAGTATATTTATATATAGGGGTGAGTATAATAGGTATACATTATAGGATCATAACTAATATTCATTGTGAAAACGCATAAGTATTATATTATTTCTTATATAAAAAAAACCCAACCAATAAGAAACTACCATAAAACTGTTATCTGACTTCACCATTGAACACTGACTAAATATTTCATCCATGTATAATAAAATAATATCAAGAATCTATAAAAAGGGTCCCCAATTCTACCTTCCCCAATTGTTTTTCTCTCTCCCACATTAACGTTAAACATACTATGCTCCCAATTCCTTATTTAGATGTGTTGTTACATACCATACCAATCATGTCACAATTGATGTGGGTAAAATTTCATCCCTGCACATCCCAACCTCCCATAATGTCCAACATATATTGTTGGAATCATTCCCAACATACCATAACTACAACGACAACCAAATATCCCCATATTTATAAAAAATCACTACCTCATCACATAACCATATTAGTTGGGTATTATAAACATGAAGGAAATCAACTTTATTCATTATTACTACCATGCATTGTTTTCATGACCTAGTCCCTGGGTAATTGGAAGAATGATTGAAATGGTGGAGTCACTAGGACATCAATCATCCCCCCTGTACACTAGAGGATACTGATTAGTGGTAATGGTCTATGAGGAACCCTATTGGAGACTAAAACATATCAGCAGTGTATAAATAACAATAAAAATAAATCCAATCACATAAAACAAACAAGATAAATATCACAGATATTGGAATACTAATAAATAATCATAAAATAACATGATATGACAAAAAATACTATCCCATACATTCTAATCAGTCCTAGATATCAAAAGGATCCCTTAGGGGTAGATCACATGAAAAATATACAAAAGGAGAATGGTAACAAATACTATAATTATTCCCCTAAAAAGAATCTAAATACTGACTCGTTCTCATCATATACACTCAATATTATCTATCCAAACAATCACCCATCATTGGGCCTCTAATTTTTTAGACCTGAAACTATAAAGTCTTGTTGGTTACCAACTAGTGGCATGAGTAGAGTTTGAGTAAAACTCAGTTGGCCACCATGAATGACGTCCTTAAATATCCACTTTAAAATATAAGTGCATGTAAAAGTTCTATAAATAAAAAAATAGAAATAATAAACAAAACTGATGGTCAATATATTCTTTGATAGCTGAGGCCACTCATACCTTCTTTGGAAAGTGTCTTATGTCTAATAGAAAATAATAGCATCATTTCTACTATAATTAAGCACACTGGGGAACTAAGTACTTCACTATAGCCAATACCTAGTTTTATACCTTCTTCATCATGTTCCGGATGTCTCTGAAAATAATAAAATATACATTCATTTCAAGATTTCTCACAGTATTATCAAATATATACTATATCCTGGGAACTTACGTGACTACTACATGAGTGTTTTCATTTCATACCATCAAGACAACTTCAAGGGTGTTTCCATAATTTCTTTATGTGTATTTACATATCATAGTATCGTGACCTCCCTAATGGTGTTTACAGAACCTCTCCATGAGTGTTTAAATTTCATAGTATCAAGATCGCCTCATAATAATTTACACAACCAATGTATCAAGACATCCCTAAGGGCATTTACCAAAGCATCCATCAATATTATCCTGAGAGAGTTTACCAATTTCATATCAATAACATTTTATAACGATCCATTTCAATTTACCATTTCATTATCCATTTTCCTAATAGTTATAATTTTTCATTTACAATATTGATCATATTTCACATTTTAATATTTAAAAATTAACTTTATAAGTTTAACTTCAATTCATTAGTCATAAATTCAGTTTGTAACATCTATTACCCATTTCATAAACTATGGTCTACTAATTTATTTTGTCAATATCAATTCATGGTCTCAATTTTCATTTCATTAGAATCCATTAAAATTTATAATAATATGTAACTATATTTAGGTTCCAATTCTAAACAAGGGAAACCCCTTGAGATCAAACTTCATGCTATTTTATATCCAAAAGAGCAGGAAAAGTTGGAATTAATGTGGGTGTCATCATTTTACCATTTCACAAGGGAAGAAACATGTTCATGTCACCTATCATCATTTAAAATTTCATAATTTAAATGTATAACTATTTAATAACCTCATTTTACCTTTTTAATTTTTCTTAATTCCAATTCATATCTATCCATTATAGTTTTCCATTTACAAAACTCTTTCATAGGGTAAAAACTTCATGTAAGGTATCCCCTTGGGTTCTCCTTTGAGGTAAAAAATTCATATCATATTTTAGGGAATAAGAAACCATAAATATCATATTTATGTCTTCAATTTAAATCTTGGGGATATGAAAAATATGTTAGTGTTACTATAGTACTCATTCACTGGGAATTTACATAAGACTGTGGAAAAAACATAGAGACCACCGAACTTAGCCAAACAGATGACCACTCATTCAGTATTTTCGATTAGTTTGACATAAAATTAAATAAAATAAATAAGAAAACAAAACCCCTAAAATAGTTCATATTAGATATAAAAAATGAGAGATATCATGATAAGGGAGAAAAAAATAATGTATATAAATATAGTTGTAGCCTTATCTCTAGCTTCAAATCACCATCAATGACACTCCAAATTACCAAGGATCAAGGGAGATCCTCTATGGATATGAAACCAAATAAAGGTCTATAAGGGGATACTGATAGGTCAAATAAGTGTGTAAAAAGGGTAAAAATAAATAGGGGATCCTTGTCAAAAAAATTTACTTCCCATTGAATAAACCAAAAAAATACCACCTACTGGTTGATGAGATCAATAGCCATGTATGCCTATTGGTGAGTCCAGTAGCTGGAATGTAGCCCACCACCATAAAGTCAATGGACATATTATAGATTTTTGAGGAGAAATATCCATCATCCCTTGAGAGTCTAACAATACACCTCCAAATCACTCCCAAAACCACTTCTAGCCCTAGAAAATGCCATACTAATGGCCTTACATGAGCTGTAACAATAAAATTAAAATAGAATACACCACCAATAAGGTCCAAATCAAAAAATGACCCCAAAAATGTATCACTACCACATCCTCACAACCATTCCACACACCACACCTACAAGGGAGTGTACATAAGAAAGGGTAGCCAACCATCCCGTCCCTCAGCAAGCTGGATTTTTGAGAAAACAACATGAACCCAAAAACTTTTGGTATCAATAAGGTTATCCAATTTGGGTGGTTTGAATAAAAAATCACTAGAATTACATCATATATATATATATATATATAAATTTACACACAATACCAACTTAAAGGGTCTAATAAATTTTAATTCCATCATATACCACAACCATCACCACGCTACCGTCACCACACACCACCACTACTGCAAACCATAACACCACGACCAACCCACATTCACTAAAAAAACCATAATAAGCATTCACATTTTCGATCAAGGTACATCATTTAACCAATTTCCAATTTTATCATTCCGAACCATATGACATACATTTTTTAATTTAATACAATATTTAATGAAAAAACATTCCTATCCATTTTCCACATTAATTCCCCTTATTAACAATTCATTTCATGAATCAATATTTTTTACACATGTGATTCAATTCAATTCCATCCACACCAATTTAATATTTCATAATTACTAGTTATAACCTGGTACTACCAAACAAATAAAAAACATCCAACAATAAATAACCTTGATATCATCCCTTGATGACCTATGCAAGACATATTTCCAATAATGTAATGGATGTCACAACTCTATTATACAATCCACACCAACAAAAAAACTATCGCACACCAATAACCATCACTACACAAACCATAAAAATTCATTCCCAGTTACAAACCATTACTATATAAAACCAGTTATAAAAAATTCCAAGCATGGAATTCCCAACCACAACTACCATATAATAACCAATTTAAGTAATAACCCCTACCACAAACTATTTCCTTGGAATAAAATATCCAAAAAATATAAAATTTTCACACAAAAAGTTAAATTATCATGATTTAGTGGTTAAAATTTTATGAAGTTTGATTCCAAGAGGAAAATAAAAAAATAAAAAAATAATTCTAGAAAATAATATTGGCTTTGAGAAAAAAAACATGCATAAATATCAAAGCAATGTCATGGAAAAAATAACCACAATATTTTTACCCCTTCCAATAAATTTATTAAATTTGGGTTCATTATCTTCATTAATCAAATTTGTACCATCCTTCTAAAGAGTGCACAATCATGTAGGTTCCACATTATACACAAAATAGTCGAGTTTATAGATCCCATACCTCAACTTGAGAATTACAACCATTTCACATGAACCAAAAAATAAAGATAGGGCCATTAAACAAAACCCCCATGTGGTAAACCCAAATATAACTATATAAAAACAATTATTCATCAAAATTATAGTTCCGACATCCTTGAAATCGAACAAACACTACTACGGAGAATTCACAATGTAAAATTAAGTAGAAAACAAGAATGGAAGGGAATGAATTCACTATAGGCCACTGACAATAAATACCAAATTCCAAGGTTAAATTTCAAGAAAAGAGGGTCTAATATGTCTCCCAAAATTAATCATGTATCACCTAAGGGTCTAGATAATGTGAGATAATAGAATATATGTCATAGTGGTTTTGAAATTTATATTAGTTTTGGAAGAAGACACGGTGATGAATCATGTCACTTGTCAACAATAAAGTGGATTTATGTTAGCTGAATCCTAGATATCATGTCATAGTAAAAACCCATATCTGATAAAATTAGGGTGGGACCATGATCCAATACTCACTTTCATAAAAAATCTTCCATACTTATGAAACTAGAAAAAATAATCAAAAAAAAACATTAAAAAAACCACTCTAAAAAGAAAAAACACCAACATTGACCTCGATTAAGCTCTATGACTCAATGTTAAAGACCAAAAACCAAATCCCTATAATACAATCCACTAAATTTCAAAGACCAAGACCATGCTTCAACTATATGAACATGTAACATGGACCCCAAAGATAAAAAATCCCCTAAAATAGGCCTCTAGACCATCATGACCCAGATTGAAGGATCCACATCACAAACAATAAAAAAATAAGAGACCAAACCATCACCCAAAAGCATAGAGACAACCTTTCCCACTACACTAAAAATGGACCTCCAGACCAAAATTCCATGGAGCAACTCATACATCAATAATAGTTAACTAATTCCCATATGAAATTTCATCTTAAAGTCTCGATTTCATTTCCCATTGATCTTCCGAAACCTATAATATGAAAAAATGAAAACTTATAGGGTTAGTAGGTCTAGATCATTACTTGATACCCTCTCATATAGACCATTCCATTTATATAAAAACATCAAAATAAACCCGCTAGCCTTATTATCTTTCCCATAAGGGCATCAAATAGGGTCCTTTAGAACCATCTCTATCTCTTCTCACTAGCTCCAACATGTTTCGAACACTCAATGGTGTTATCATATCCCATTATCCCTATTTGATTTCAGAAACAAGAGGTTGTTCCCTTCCTCTTTTTTCTCTTACGTCATAACTCATTCCCTCTAACCGAGGACCACCAAAGCTATCTCGATATAAGACTCTTAGAATATCAATGTCAATAAATTTATAAACTATTAAAACAAATACTTGGGTTGCATCCCACAAATCCCTTAGGATTTCTCATGGACACATAACCTAGAGGAAAACCATCCTTTTCACACTAAATTTAGTCCCAGAGGACTCATCTCACTCAAATAGAACATTAAAACATCAATCCTCTCTCAAGAGGGTTTCCTCAACATGACTGGTATGTATGTTTATCTCACTCATCACACTATGCCTAAGCCTCTCATACTCTCCCATATATCCTTACAAAACCAACCTATGATATCAATATATCATCTCACATCTTGAGACCTACTAGAGCTCTCTCATTTACACAAAATATACCTTTACCCCTTGATGACATGGTATCCAAGCAATCATAATTTAATGAAATTTCTAAAGATAACTTATTCTATGTCTAGGAGGCTCAATTCTATCCCATGTATTTATCTTGGGTCCTTTCAATACACATATATTTAACCAATCAAATATAACATGTATGCATAAACAATAATTCATAAACAAGAACATCGTTTCAAATTAGATGGACTACGAAACATAACCATTTAGTTACTATCCTTGAGAAGCTCCACACATCTTCGACCAAGAACTCCCATAACTTTTCCAGGATTACAAAAACACTTGGGATACTTTATCAAGACACAGTATCAAAATAATTAATTATAGCAATTTATAATTAATTATTCAATTTAATTTAATGAGGCATTACAACCAAAAAACTCACCATTCAATTCCAATGCACAAAAACTGAATGAAAACTCCTGAGTTTATCCTCTTAGGATCTCCTCTAGTCAATTGAAGAAAAATACCCATAATTTAGACTCAATTTTTATACCCTTTAGTGGAACTATCACTAAAACCCTTTATGAAATAATCAAAAAGGGCGAAAATACATAAGGATAATAATATATGTAGGTGGAATAACATACCTTGGATCCTCCATGGGAAACACCAAAGAATCACACATCTCTAAGAGGTATTAAATTAAGAAGAATATGGATAATAGATAACAAAACTATCCTTCCTCATATGATCATTCAAAATAAACCCCAAAGAGAGTTTTCCCTGATAGGATGGGTCTATCCCTCTTTAAAAAATAGGGAAAATGGAACATCATGACATGACCTTATGTGGTGTCATTGTGATACCCATACCTATGACCATGTTGTGAAATATATTATTGTGTCATGGTGCGAATACTCTTTTCTGGGAACTTTCCTATGGAAAATCCTATCCCTTATGATGATTGCATTCTCTAGAAGAACCAAATCAATGACTCCATATTCTCTTATAATTATTTACCTTTGGGTCATGGTGCATAATTCATTCTAGATTACATTGTTTTGTGGATGTTTCAGACCATGATGTGATACCCCAGAGATATAGGGGAAGACCCCCTTCCTTTATCCATTGTGGAATTACCACTCTAGGTTATGGAATTACCTTTATATATAATGTTTTTTCTTTTAAAAAAGAAATAAAAAAACCCACCATGCTATGAAACCAACCACTCATGGAACCACTCACAACTTTCTCTCAAAAGTTTCTGCATGACCACCCCATGATTGCCTTAATACCCACTTGAGAACTTGAAACATCTTCTTGGACTCCAACAACCTCAAACAATATCCCATTAAGATAATCCAAGCATCACAATTGTTATTTGAAAACTAATTCTACAAAATTACCTTGATTCAAAACCAAAAATTAAAATTACCTCTAAATTTAACAACCCACAATGACACATGTCCCCATAGTTATGATTCAGTTAAAACAAGTAATTTTCCAAAAATATTATTCTTTATTCCATACCATGATTTTTATCTAGTTCCATTATTAGTTTTAACATGAATAAAATAGAAAAAATTATTCCATATATTCTTTGTACGGTTTTAAAATATGATAAGAAATTGAAGAAATAGAAATCATTAGATGTTATGGTGAATAAGAAAATAGGAAAGGAAAAGAAGACAAAAAAATGATTAAAGTAAAATGAACCATTACAATATACCACTAATAACATGACGATATTGAGGGAAATTAACGAGTATAATTCAATTTTAATTGTTTTTGGAAAGAAATGACCCATGAAGTAAAATAAAAAATAGTTAATAAGTAATGGGAATATTTTTATTTTGGTATATTCATCAATGAATATAATATTTATATTTTAACATATTGGGTATTAGATAAAATTTGTTAATTAAAATCTTTTATATAAATTTAGGAAATAATTATGGTAAAAAATATTTGAATAGGTGATGGGAATATTTTATTAATTAATGGATCTAAGAATATATAAATAATTATTGGTGATTTCCATTTTATTTCACAAAGTTGAATAATTCTTATATTTTAAAATTGTTATGATGTACCTTTTATTACCCATAAAATAATTTATATAATGATTTTTTGACCCAAATTAATTTTATTTTAAGTTTGAAATGAAATTATTTCTTTTATAAAGACAACATATTCTATTTTAGGGAGAATTTATATGATTGTTTATATATAATTGAATAAGAAAACATTTCTTATTGAATAGATGAAAGTTCCCAATCAAATGACTCATATCACACCATATTTTAGAATTGATGATTAGATCATACTAACAAGAAGCATTTTATAAAGTTATATCAAGAGGAATATTGATAATTTTTTGAGTTAAAAACCTTGGATTTTTTTTTGCTTATTTTCTTGGTAATAATACATTGTAGTTGTAAATTTGAAAATGCACATAGCATTTATAATTAATTTACATATATGTATATGGACTAATTCAAGTTGAATCTATAGGTGGATTAACACACACTAGAACTTTTACTAATGAAATATATATATATATATATATACTTATGAGTAATAAATTATATTTTTAATGTAGTTTACAGAATATAAAAGTGATATAGAGAATCAAAGTTAAAGGAATAAAATAAATAATTGACCAGATCAAGGAAGTTAATACTATAAGAATGAATTTATCAATTGTTTAAAAGAGTATGAGGGACTATCTAAACTCAACACTTTTTATAAACCATAGTGTAATGGTTTTAGTGAAATGTGTAATAAAAACCTATTATAGATGGTGGAATATATTTAGATTAATTCTAGTTTTATATTATAATTTTAGGGATATTAATTTCAAGAATCAATATAAACATCCACCAATGTTCCATCTAAGGTAATATGTGAGATCCCATATGTGTTTTGTATTAGGAAAATCCCACCTAGTCCTAAATTCATGAAGGGAATATGATATTTTTAAAGGATAATCGAATTGGGGAATTTGTATCATGATTTAGAAATTACATTGTTATAAGGAATCCAAATGAGACCAAATTATCTTTCATATATCCATTGGATATAAAATCTACAGTCTGGATATAATATTTATTTCTAGAAAGGGAACACATCAAAAAAGTATATAGAGGTATAAAGATATAATTTTACGAATTTGATAATTTATATGTACAGTCATTGGAATAATAAAAAATTATATAATCCCCCATAATAGAAGTTATTCCAAATGAAAATATACTATGCATGCCAACTAGTGAAGTAAATGGACAAGAGATAGATAATTTTGTTATCACCATGGAAGGTGACAGGTTATTCAATGATAATTATGAAACCATATTCTAAAAAAAGTTAGTTGAATACATATAAGCTACAAAACATCAAGAGGGCATGAATTAAAAAATATATTTTATTGTCAAAATTCAGGATTAAATATATTAAAAAAATATTACAAAAGTAAATACCATTAGATACAAATTGGTATTTTCGAAAAAATCCACACATGGATGGTAATGTTAGTATCTAAAATTAATTTTTGTCCATAAAAGGTATTAATTAATTTCATGGAATTGAATATTATTTATTTCATTACTTTCGCAACTAGAATCATTTAAAATTATGCTTTATAAAGCAGGTTACCAATAATATAAAATTTAGTAGATGGATGTCAAAAAACCACACCTATATGGGAAAATGATATAATATATCAATATAGAACTACTAGAAGGGTTAATAACTCTATAATAAGATAATTAGGTATAAAATTTATGGAGATCTATTAATGGGATGACGTAAATTTCAACAACAATAGAAAACATTTTTCTATGGCCGTAAGTGAATTTGTTTCATTTAAAATTCAAGAGAGTCATTCATCTGTAATACTTTTATTTGGTGTTAAATTTTATTCCTAGTGATATATATTGGAAGAAATTATTAATGGGAAACAAGATACATATCTTATAGTCAATAAAGGTTTGGTTTAATGAATAATAATCAATAAATTAAATAGGTGAAACAAATTATTTTATAGGGATCGATATCATTAAATATTTTTCCAATAGGGGTGTTAAACTCATTCCAAGTATATATATTGACATGGAATTGAAAAATATAAGATTGAAAAATATAGGAGTGAATTATTTCCTTTTTCAAATCACATAAATCTCTCTAAAAATAGGTTTACATAAATAAGTTATGTGATAGAAAGAATGATTAACATCTATTACACTTTAGTGATTATATCTATCATGTATCCAATGAAATATTCTAGATTTATGTTGCATATTCCTTGATCACAGTAGGATGAAATTAAGAAAATTTTAGAGAGATTAATTAGAAAATGTTTTATGCTATCATAAAAACATGAGGAATATAAAGGATATTTTCTTGGTTTATGGTAGAGACTAGGGGATAATATAAATGATATATACATATTCTAGTTTCCATAAAAATAATTATTATATCAAATCAAAATAATTATATTGGTGGTTTTGTGAGATGGGGAATCTCAAAGAAACTTATGGCTATAAATTCCTCTGTAAAAATTTAAGAATACCACATATTTGGATGAAACTGAGGAATTATTATTCATATATATATAATATATATAATATCTTATGAAATTATACTAAAATAGGTCCAATTTAAGTTACTAGAGTATTCATAGAGGACAATGAAGTGTACCCACTGACTAAATCCATTTCTCAGCAAAAGTGGAAGCATAACAGGAGAGTTAATGGGTTGAGGATATTTAAAAGCTTACTCTAGTTCATGTGGGAGTATGTAAAATTTGGGTACCAAGAACCAACTATGAGTTGTACTTTTTTAGAATATCATTTTTTAGTTTGACATATACTTTTATTTATTCTGAACAAATATTTTATTTTCTTAGGCATGCAATACATAATGATGCACTTATGATATTTATTAAATCAATGGATTATATCAGCACCCACTATAATGAAAGCCTATAGATATCATGATAATATTCTCAATATATATATATTATGGTTAAGGAATATCAGTTTGAATGGAAATAAACAATTTTTAACTGACAAGTCCTAACCTAAAAAGCCTCTTATTGGCCATAAAATAGCTAAGTGTTCCACCCTTATCTATACTATGATAGGGAATTATATGAAAACTAGCACCTTGGATGTATAATACTCACGAGAGACTTTTTCTAATATCATTCTATTAAAAAAATAAATCTCTAATACATAATAATAACCAACAATACTAATAATATATATACTTAATCAAAAAAATATATAAAATGCATGCATGGGTCATCAAGAAATTGGTACATTTCTATAGTGGAAAAATTTTCAAGGGGAATAAAAATTAATTATCCAAAAACCAACTAGCTCAAGTTACTCCATGAAAGGGAAGACACCTACTCATTAAATGGATTCTTGGGATTTAATTACTTTAGAAACCATATCCCCTCATGCACCACTATTACCGCAAACTGTATTTTTTATTTTATTGAAAATACACTTTAATGAAAAGTTGGAACCATACAGAAGCATTCACTGCGGCATCATACATCCCTCCAAAATCAATGTTCACCCCTTACAGAATTCAAAATTCAAAAAATTCATATAGTACCAGCTTCACCACGCCTCGAAACGTATCACACACCCTGTTAAAAATTCAAATAGATCATCATTAATGCCTCGAGCCATGAACCCGACAACCAGGAGAGACCGCTTCATCAACCACTCCATTGTCACCATCATCACTTCACCGCTTTCACCAACACCTCACCGTCATCACTATCACTGAACGTCAAACCAAACATAGTTAAACCCCAAGACTTCTGCTAAACACTCATCGCTGGAAAATCATTTAATCCAATAGAGAACCAAAACTCACCAAGAACTTCAGAACAAACCTACATCGTCCAAAAATCTGCAAGCAGAAACACCCACCAGAACTGAATAGAAAAAATACCGAAACCCATACAAATACATCACTGAAAATGCCTAAAGCCAATGAAGAAAAAGCCACCACATTCCACCGACATCCCGAACACACATCCTAAAATGCCTGGAAGACAACCGTACAAAACCTCCTTGGAAATATAAGTAGATTCCAGGAACCAGAGTTGAGAAGTGATAATAACAGAGGCTGGTGAAGCACATCCTCAATACACCCCACCAGGTGACTAACTACATAACAAAAAACAAGACCCAAAACACTACTATTAGAAACTATGACTTGGATACAAAAACTACACTAGTTACACATCTTTTGTGGTTATCAATGAACCATTAAAAGTTTTTATAAACATAATATATGTGGGGAAAATCACATGTATGGGTGACTATAAATATACTCTTTAAGATTCCTCATAAAAAAAGTAAAGATAAAATAGTGGTTATCTCAAAAACATAAATATGTGGGGGAAAAAGAATTAAGATCCAAAAGCAAACTAGATATAATCTATTTTGAAGGAAACCATATAGAAAGGATAATCCAATTTTTTACAACTAAGATCCATAAAGGATCATATCTCACAAGGAACCAAAGTTATCTAATGTTCTCATCTCTTGTATTCCCCAATGTCAATAACCCAGCTGTAAATCAATACTGAAAGGTAATAAAATATTATTGATACAACAAAATGATCTAAATTTTCGTATCGAAAATCATCCCAATAACAATAACTTCATAACTCCCTATCAACCAATATGTGATCTTAGTGTGGGACCCAAGGCTTACTGAGATGTGAAAGTCAGTCATGGGTGTACAAACCCATTTTGGACGAGGAAGTAATAATCTATCACTTAGGAAAAAAATCGAACACGTAATTTAGATTACATATTCCCTATCACATGGGGGATTATTGAATCCACCTATAGTATGACGGATTCATGACTCATTGGGATTGAGGTAGTACCAACCCCTTACAAATTGGAGGACTCTTTCCTCATTGTGTGGAATCTAAATCAGTTTGGTGGGTTATTGAATTTATAAATATAGGATGTATTCCCTATTATGAATAAGGATTACCTAATCCAATAAGTGTATAGAAAAATCTTGCCCTAAAATAATACCAATACCAGGGTCATTAACCTAGTGTAAACTATAACTATGTCACCCACACCATATCTATGAATCTATGAATGAAAGAAACATGAACTATAAAAAAAAATTTAAATGGTATTTGATTAATATGAGGGTAATACCGTCACCATTAACATATAAAAATACATAAAATTAACTAATTAATTGACCTATTATGTCTCTTAAGTGAGATTATTTTAGAAATAATAAATTAGACACAATACATGGAAAATATTTTTAGGTAAATGTTGTGTAGTTATTATTGGAATGTACTAGCACCATCATTATATATGTTGATAAATTTCATGAAATTTTATTTTTAGTACCCTCCATATATGTCATGTGGGGTAATTTGTTTTTTAATTTAGTACACAAAATTTCATGTGTCCAAGCACTACCTGACATGTACTTCAAGACTACACATCATGTAGTATTTAAAGATTATAAAAGTAAACCCTACTTACCACAGTCAACCATACATGAAATATAGTTCATTGTTACATTCCATGTGATATTTTTCTACTCTATAAACCCTATACATTATATGAAAAAAATTACACACAATTTTTTTATGAACTACACAATGTATATTTAATAAATTGGTATAGTTTTCATATTAAATGATTTTCACCACTCCCGAAATCAGTTACGCCAATTACAAACTCATTTGAACTATTTATTAGGACTAACCACCCAATGGGATACCAACAAACCTTACCATATCTCAAACAAAATAGAGAAAAAATATTATTATATTTCATATATAAAATGAGTGTCTGACGCATCACCAGACCATGATAGCATCATCAAAGCTTAAAGTGACCTTGAACCACTAACCATTCACATGTTGTTGTGCCCTGTCAAAACACAACTTCCACTGGTACCATCCACACCACTCTCTCAGTAATTTGTTTTCTATTATAGATTTACACATATCCAACCATGATGAAAATAGAGTGGATAAATAAGGGGAGATAAAGAAAAATGATCGATGGGTAATTTGACTAGCTAAATTAAAATTAAAAAAAAGATCATCAAAGAATGTGGTATAAATGAAATATTAAAATTTTATTTAATATATGGTCAATGAATCAACATTCGTGATTAAACTCCATGATAAACTTACCAAACATTATGATTTATTCCTAACCAAGAATAATTTTCAGTGAAATAAATGAAATTTTTTGTTCGTGTGAATAATTTAGGAAGAAATCATAGATCATGAAAACAACATAGGTTCAACTTCTTGGTACTCCCTAGGAATAAATGTCCATAATAAAAATAATACATGACCACGAATGAAATAAATCCTCAAATAAAAAATAATTTAATATTTTATTTATTAATTTCATAGTATTTTTATTATGTTTTTCTTAATCAATGTCTCATTAAATTTATTTACATAGAGGAAAAACAAAGATGAAAAATAATGACGCTAGAAACAATAAGAAATTCTAACCTCATTTTTTTCAATTCTTCAAAATCAACTCATCGACACCACATGTTATCATCATTGATGATAGATTTTAGGATCACCATCGTCATAAAAAATCTACCAAGAATATAACTGATTAAAATTCCATTTAGGATGTGTTATTTTTAACAACTAATCCTGTAACATTTTACATAATTATTTATTTATAATATAAACATTTGGTAAATTGTTCTTTAACATAATGATTTGAAATTACTCGCTACATGGGCCAAGGAAAAAAAAGCATTCACCCATTAATGGTAAAAATAAATTATTCTAGACACACAAATGGAGTTATAATTTCCATTCTGGAACCTATTTAGATGATATTAATTTTATTTCTTGGTGGAAAAATAATTAACTAAATAATTAATATCCAATACACTTAAAAATCATAATAAAATAGAATTTCAAAAAAATTTATTACTCGGGTAAAAAAATTCCTAGTTCAACAAAACCCTTCAAAAAATTTTCAAGGGTAAACTCTAGGATAAATGTACCATTTTATCCCTTTAGGGGAACTAGGATCTCAGGAATCCAAAATGAATTAAGTCGCATTGAGAAACAATCCAGGTCCCTAAATTGACTATCACATGATATAGGATAATAATAGATTGATAATTATTCCAATGGAAATTTTTTACTTGGTAATCTAGGCCTAGAAATTGGAAATCCATATGTTTTAGGTTTTATTGGATATACCTATCTAAAAATATATATATTGGTCCATAAACATTAGATCATTATTAATGTATATTTTGAATCAAATGTGAAGTGAAATTATATTCGGAGAATCTTTAGTTTTATTGTAACCATAAACTAAGTAAATGTGTGTTAAATAAGAAATTATTGGATTCCATTGCACATTAAAATGAGTACTGATATCATACTGTCTAGGGAATGTGAAGGAGATGCCTATAAGTTTTAGTAAAACAGATTGATGTTGGTTTATTTTTGAGAAACCGAAAACATGTGATTATTGGAGACATTTTTTTCAAGCGATGATAATTACTAAATCCATTTATTATTATCTATAATAGTTATTAAGTGATTATAAATAGTCTATCTAGTGTGGTGATTAAAGACTTATGATTGACAAATGTTATGCTAGCTAGAGTAGTGGAGAATCCATCCAAATTCATATTTTATATTAGCTATTGAAAATTGTGTTTCATCAATATTGTATGAAGTTTTGACATGTGTGGGGAAGTACTGAATTCACTTGAGTTTGAAAATAATTGATTTGAATAATTTTGGAATTTAAATGTCTACGAGATATGACAAATTCTTGATCTACATAAACTTGAATTTTAGTTTTTAAGTATCATCCATTATATACATAATTATTATTTATATATTCATAAGAATCAGCACACTATTTAATATGAATCATATAATTATATATAAACATGAAATATTCACCGTGTATGCATAAAACTACTCAACGAAAACCTAAACTAGTAGCATATGCAAGAATCCTTGTTTTCATTTTGATCATGCAGAGATACTTCCGCACAATTCATTAATATAAATTAAAATTATGTAGGCCAATATTACCATAATTATGACCCTTTTTAAACATTATTCTGGTCTACCTAAAGATTATTTATGACTAAAAAACCATCAAGAATTACTGAAATTTTGGATTTCTACAGACTAAAAGATGGATATTCCGAATATGATAATATGAAGAGGAGATAAATTATGATAATAAAAAACATAATCTATAATTATCTAATCCTCTTAAAAATATTAATAGGTTTGTTATAAAGCCTAAAAGTATAAGTAACTTTTATTTAATCCTTCGAAAATAAGATCCCCACTAGAAATAGAATTTTTGAGACATTTTAATGTAATAAATTTGAGTTTATTGAGTTTATTATTTTGATGAAAAAGAAATTTGAATACGATAGAGATGTTAAATAAATATAAAAACACAATGAATAAATTTATATAAATTTTTACTGATTTTATGAAAAGAATTAAGTGAATTACATTATTGATAAATTTCATGTGGTATCTAGAATAATGCATAATTTATTGATATGAATATTGATCTATTTATGAAAGTTTGAAATAAATTTTATCCATGATGATTGATTTATTTTATTTAATTAATGATTGTAAAAAAAATATAATTATAGGATGGAAGGCTGAGAATTTTCCCAAAACAAAAATGAAGAACTTTCATAGATAGTCAAATTTCGAAATGAAAAAAAATCTGAAGATGAAAATACTAATCTTCAATTGATAAAATATATCATTAAATATTGTGACTAAATATTCAGAATATGTGTTTGAATACAATATTATATTGTGGTGTATATATTTAGGTGGAATATATATAGGTTTTTCTGAAGATTTCATGCTGTTAGAGAGAGTTTACATGACACAAAGTCATGTTGTTGTGTAATTTTATATATCCATTACGAATGAAGTAGATTGAAAAATTATGGTTGAGAATTTCTGAGAAGAAAATTATTTAAGATAATGTGGAAATTAATATAGGATCTATTTATTTGAGTTTCAAAAATGATAAAGAATGATAAGTGAATTTTGCCAACCGTGTTTAAAAATTCTGAAATATAGTTTCACATGGGAACTTTTTGATAATTTCATGAATGATTGTGGGTAACCAAATATGGTAAGTTTATAATAAAACTATTCTATTTAATAAAATATCCTTCATGTATCCTATTTATATATTTTAGAATTTAAATAATGAAATGTACACATTTTCACATGCACAAGGAATTGAGAAAATCAAGACAGAAAATTTGAGAATACATAGTCGTAACCACCAATGTGTGTAATTATAGATTAGTTAGATAAGATAACAAGATATCTAAATGAATAATTTTTGTTGGTTGAGATAAAATATGATCCTACGAAATAATAATTAGTTAGTGTTTATGTATAATCTTATCTCTCAAGGTAGAATATGAAGAATAATAATATTTTACATACCGTGGTGTAGAAGAACTAGGTATTCTGATTCATTTTTGAAGAGATATTACATACTAGGTTTTGGAGAAAGAGTAGAAGAAAAATAAATGAGTGAAATGACTTATTCTTGTGGACTTATTCAGTCAAGGAATAAGAATCATACAAACAATCAATGAGTAAGTAGTAGACCAATGTATTTAGTGTTAACATCACCCTGAATGATCTTGAGGAGATATGAATATATATATATATTATACAGGTTATATATCATCTAGGATGTAATTCGTGAGTTCAAAGTTGATAAAGAAAATAATAATTTTCCTATAATGAATATGGAAGGTGAGTCGTGAAACTGAGGCCAACTTGTCTGAGTATTTCTTGAAGAAATTCTGGTAGTTTAAAAATATCATATAAAAGAATCAGATCATCTATTATTAATATTGTGAAATCTTAGTGTATATTTTTTACCTACATCAGAAGGGTATATAGAATCTAATAAAAATAGATAGTGTGCTTCCAACATGAATACTATGGGAAGTTATATAAATATCTATTCACTTGTATATTATAGTGGAGTTATTTCACCTAGGTAATATAGTAAGCCAATTTTAAGATAATCCATAGTTACCCATTATAATTAAAAAAAATTATGTGGGGAAAATATGTATCAATATCACTAGAACACATAAATACATAGGTTTCCCACAATGGGTTTGAGACTTCAAATAATAACACAAGTTTTTTTCTTATTTATATTCAGTATTTCATGTGGAAGTTCCATATTAGGAAAAGGATATAATGATGCATTTATGTATTAAACAACCACCAATATTTACAATCCCAAATGGTTTGAAAGAATTCTATGTAATTAATTGGTTTTTAGTAAAATAATTTGACCACATTTGATTCACCCCTTCTTAAGTGTTCCGAAACAATCCCACTGGGACTCCCTATTGGAATAGGATCCTAGGATCCATTTTAGTAGATCAATTTTTGGAAGTGAAATTTTTATCGAAGAAATGGGTATCTATGATTAGTTTGAAAAATAAATTCCCAGTTATTTTTACATTATTTCATGATGTTTTGGTTTGAAAAATAATTTCCTCATATAGAAGGACATGGTTCCATCCGTATAAAGATATATTTGGAGGTTTGAACAATGACCATAAAAATAGATATAAGAGAGGGCCAATGAGGAAAATAAATAACTCAAAGATTTAATATAAAAACACATTTGTTGAATTTAATCATAATGGTAAGGGATTATTAGTTGAATCATTTGATTGTTATTCCTCAGATGATTCACGTACATGTTATAAGAAAGGTTTCATTGAATTTTGTAAATACCTATATCTTAATTATTGGTTCTCTATGAACGATGTCCCAGTGAAGTGATAACACACACACACACACATATATATTCAAATTCATCAAGGGTATTCGTGATGAGAATTTATAGTTGGAATAAGAGGATAATGCAATGAAATAGGCATTAAAAAAGGTATTGAGCTATTTCAACACTCGCATAAATCTGTTGAAATACAAAGAAGAATCTATTTCAATATATAATAATGTATTATCCCATTTAAATGAATAATTTAAAAGAACATTATATGAGAAATAAAATTTTTAAAATGTTATCAAAGAAGTGATCCAAGATTTAGAAAAACTACAAGAATTCTTCATGAATGTTAATGATTATTAGTTGGAATCCAAGGAAAAAAGAATAAATAAGTTGGATTGTTATTTAAAATATTCACATGAGGTGCATGATGATAAAATAAAAAATTTTAAAATAGATTGTGAAAAAAATAGTGAGGTCATGAGGAGAATGAAAATATATTCCCAAAATGTAGTTTCTAGAGTTGGATGTGAAAATGAAATTTTTTGAAAATAACCAAGATGATCACTCAAGGTCTAATGAGAGAAATAATAATGACACGCAGACTTAATAGAATAGTACTTCATTAAATAAGATTAAAAATTGTGTAAAATTAGTTTTTTATAATCTAGAGAATAATCAATCACAACCTCACAGAAAAGGTATCCCAAAATCCAATTCATATAGTTAATACTGAATACCTTTTATCTTTCAGAGAAAAAATTTAAATTTTTTACAAAATTTCTAGAGTGAAAATAATTAAACACCCATGACATCATCAAAGGTGAATGAGAGTATATCATAAAATATCCTCCCCAAATTAATCCTAATTGGTTGGTGTTCTAGCCAAAAAAAATAAAAGGGGTATAATTTGGATAGACTACACCTACATGTTAATAAACAAGATTAATCAGAAGATATTAGTGGTGTATGTGGTTGGACATAGGTTTTTGATAACTAAAATTAAATTCTATTGTGTATAAAATCCTTGAATCAAGGGGGAGAAAGATAAAATAAAAAGATATCCTACTGTACAGAAGTATATTTCAAAGACAATAAGTATCTATCTTTGAAGAATTAATTTTAAATCATAGAAATGTTATGTGATTTTGGAAACACATATAGATTCTGTTATGAGGAGTGTGGGAATATACCAATCCAAAAATACCCTCAAGATGATGTGAAGAAAAGTCTACCATAGAAATAATTTAGGTGATGAAACAAATGAAAAAAATACCATTAGGGAAAAATTAGTGGAGAATGTTTTTAAATAGTATTATTAAAATGAGTCGGTGAATAAAGATGTTCAAGGTGTCTATCCTATAGGGAAAAGTGATTAAACATTAAAAATACTGGTCATATCAGAAACCATTAAAATATTTCTATAAATATCAATATATAATAAATTAATATAGAATAAAGAAATGAATCCATAAATGGCAAGGATTATCGGATTTGATTAATTTTTGAAACTCTATATGAAGAGGTTTGAGAGGATACCTAAGAATAGTAGCTCTAACCTTGTTAAATAAGTGCATGGAAGGTTTCAACAATCTAGGAATAATGATATAAAGAATATGACTATTTTTCTTATCCAAGCGTTGAACATAGTAGATAACCAATGACTATTTATATTAATAAAGCTACAATAAAAAAGAATCAACACCTATAAAGAAGGTTGTACAAATTAAGATTGTGTGTATGGAATTATGGACAGCCTTGTTGAAAAAGGATAAAAAATGGTGCATGTTTATAAAGATGGTTGATCCTATCAAGTTATAGTAAATAAGATTATTTTAGCTATTAGGAAAGGTAAATTCAATAATAAATCAATAATTACAAGTTAAAATTAGATTTGGAATGCTAAAGGTGAAGCAAACATGGAGAGGCCTAAATATTTTATACCTTTAATGAAAGGAATTCTGGGTTTTGGAACAATCCATTACATTTCTGATATCATTGAGGAGTTTATGTAAGTCCAATGTGTTTTCATATTAATATAAAAATGCTGGATATGCTTCATAGAAGAGGTAATTTTTTATTATTCTTGGAAATGGGAGAAATAATAAATTGTGTAATATCTAGACAACATAATGGATTTTCTATTATGAAATTTATATATAAGAATTAACCTATTTATTGTTATTAGATAACTCAACTAGCATTATAACTATTTGAAATCATCCAGGGGAAGAATAATTAAAGACTAAACCTCGAGTTGGATGACATAAGACTAATCTTCTAGAAATCATACATTTCACATGAATATGAAATTATTGATAGATTTGATAAAACTGGAGATTAAGGTATGAAATTTATTTTCATTTCACTATTTTAATTCATATTAATTATTTTTATCATGGTGGAGTGATTGTAATTCCAAATCGGGTAAGAAAGATATTTCACCTGAAATTTTTCTATGTGCATATTATAACCGAAAAAACATGTCCAATAATGCACAAAGTGCTTAAAAACCTGATAAAAAGAATATACCATTCCATCAACTTATATTTGACTATTCATAGATCTCGAATAGAGTTATGGATTAGATGTAATGGAATTTTAATGTTAGGATGATGAAAGTGGGTCATAGAGGTATGTTCATGAAGATATATTCACAGTTTCCCATTTACGGAGTTCCCATTTCTAGAGGTTCCATTCTTGGACTTCTAGTAATGGAGGTCTAGTTCTAGAAGGTCCCATTCATGGAGTTCCAGTTCACAATGGGTTTACACTAATATCTACACAGTGAAATTTGGAATCCTGAAACCCACTCATTCATGAAGCTCATAGAGCTTCATGATAGCCTCTATAAGCATGAAACCCACACTATATATATACCAACTCATTCATTAATTATAGAGGATAGGAGACGCAGAGCTGTGACATCACCCTCTCAATTCAAAAAGATCCAATGTGCATCACAAATTCATGGACAACATTTGTCCTTGGGTAATAACTCATTAATAGGGATGACTCTCAAATTTCCAATTTTCATTAAGCTTCAATGAATCAAGGAGTAGTGTTTTCCCAACCCATTTGGAACAATCCTTTTTTATGGAATGCTCCCAAAAAGGTTCATCACCATTGAGAAACCCTATACTCCAAAATTCCCTAATCATTGAGACACACTGAGCTCTGTGAAGACCAAACCCTTGTGAGACACTCTGATCAGGGAATCCCCCAACTTCATGATAACCAAATCCCGAAAAATACCAAATGTTTTCAAGACCCTATGGTATGTGAAGCGCCATATTTCATGAAGCTCCTACCTTCGCACCTGCAGGTCCATAACACAGGGTATGTGCACCGAAACTCCCACTCGGGATCAGTGTTGATTTGTGGTAGTAGCACTTAGGCCCGATCCATTCACTATCATCATTGACCCCCATAAAAAATGGAGAGTCACACAATGAATTTTTTGGTATGGGTCGATGAAATTAGGGGTTTCACCTTATATAGACCCAAAATCTACCACATATAACACCAAAAGTCTAGATACTCCCCTAAACTCCCAAAATACATTGAGTTGATCCACTACTCTTTGTCCCATTTCTTTGTCATGAGTTGATATTCTCCTCCTAGATTCCACGAGTACCTTGAGAGGATACCATCCTTAAGTAACTCCTAAAACCAAATCTGCTAGTTCACACATATGGTCAAACCAGATAGTCCCACACCAGTGTAAGTCCTACATCATCACTTCTCAAAGCAGTTCGCATGGAAGCTTGAACATGAGGAAGGCACCTGGGACAGTATCATGCATGAGATCCAACTACATAATCGCTTCGCAAAGCATTTAATAGGGAAGATTGAATATGTAATCCCCACCCCATCCCTCATCAAATTTCCTATCATGACATGAGAATCCTAGCACCAGAAATTAAACTACATGGATCCATCCTATCACAAGAATAGAGAATCAAAAACTGAACTATATGGGTTTTGATCCATGCCATATAAATACAGTACAAATAATTTCTCCTTATGGTTCAATCCTGATATTGGTAAAATCAGTTCTGACATATTCCCTTATAGGGTTTCACCTACTAGATCCCCCTCTATGGGGAGTTCTGATCAACAACTCAGGTCCACCTCCATGGGGTGTTTTAATCCATTAGAAAACTATTCAATTTTGATATATTCCCTCATAGGGATACACCTCTCAGTTCTTTCTCCACATGATGTTCGATCTATCCATATTAGATCCGCCTCCATTTAGGGGTTCTAATCCATTAATTTGGATCCACCTCAACATGGAATTGTAATACATCAATAATCTATTCAGGTGGGCAATCTTTCCCCATAGGGACATAGCTCACAGATTGACCTACATGAGGTGTTTTTGTCCAAAAATTCTGGTATACCTCTAAAGGATAATTTGATTTATCTATAAAATCTTTAGGTGTGACATATTTTCTCATAGGGACACACCTATCGGCTCCTCTCCATTGGTAATTTGATATATCGTTCATAGATTAGCCTCTATAAGGAATTATTATCCAAACTTTTGGATCCACCTCTATGGTGTATTATGAATCAACAGTAAACTATTCGTGTTTGACATCTCCCCTCCTAATGAAACACCTCCCAGGTCTACCACCAAAGAACATTTGATCCATCAATCCTAGATCTACCTCCACATGGTGTTTTGATAAAAAAAATCTAAATTTGACTCCATTGGTTCTTCTTATCCATCGATAATCTATCCATGTGTGACATATTTCCTCATGGGGACATACATTCTCGATATGCCTCCACGGGGAGTTCTAATATGTTCATATCATGTCTATAATATGTTAATCTCATGCCCCAATCTATCTCAAAAAGACATTCTGATAAATTTCCACATGACATAGAACTTGTGACCTGAACTAGAATACCTACCCCATGCAATAAACATTGGATGCCTATGGTAAAAATTCTTATAAGGCTTACACCCCTAGAATGATCTATGATGTGACTGATACGGGATGACTTAGGTTTCATGCCTAATATTCTATATATGAGTAGCCTTTGAATTTAAAAGGAGAATAATTCCACCGGTGTTAAATACCTCAGGATAGACACATTATGCATTGGTATGCATTCCTATGATTCCTTATATTAGATTCCCTATAAACAGGAAAAAATTAAACGTTCCCAACACACCTGGAGTCTAAATTTTCCCATACATAACATACATGACTATCTACTCTGATGAAATCATACTACACCATTGAGAAAAAGGATCCTAACTAACTAGTTTCCACCGCATGATGACATCGTGAATGAGTTTCATGAGGATGACTCAAATATTTGAGGGAGACCTAGACTTGGGGATGAGATCCACAGAGGAATCCAAGGAATGAGGAACTAATATTATAAGGACCGGCCTTAAAACATTACTTAATATTGAATTAAATTGAATAATTCACATTGAGGATAATTTTAGGTTTAGAGTTTTAGAGAATTAGAACATGACTATTACATCTCAAAGATTAAAAAGTAGACACATCTACTCAGTTTCCATTTTTTTCAAAAAATAAAAACTCTTGACCAAAAGAGTGATGTCTAGTTCCTTGTTTTAGATAGCCTGACATTTCCTTGATCCCATCCTTAAACCTATTCCACTTTATATCCTGTGAAAAACATTTCAAAAACTTGGGATGAGCATAGAATGCTCAGTAAGGGTTATAACAATACGGAAGGAAAACATTTGTCCATGTATACATAAGAATCAATGAAATCATAATTTACTCATAAAACATATGCACTTTATCAAACCTCATGAAATCATAATATTTATGAATAACTCATAGAAATCATAAGACATAAAGGTAACTTGATGCATTCATAACATTATTATATAGGGAGAAACCCTCATGGTTTTGTTTGGAATACCCATCACAATATATTCCCTAAATCTCTTCGTAGAAACCATAGTGTTTAACTCATTCACATTACCCAATGCATTGGAGAGCTATCACGGGCTCACCAGCCCTTAGTTTATCATGGAACCACCTGTCTTCATAAATAATTCCCAAAAACCATAACATAACCATAACACTTAAACATGCATAAAAGAAACATAAAATTTCAACATTTCAATCACAAGATATAACATCATGATATTAACATAAATAAAAACATCTAATAAAATAATTAAAACTCTATGACAGAAATATACCTTTATACATTGAAAATATTAAAAGAAGACATTTAAAAGAGACTTTAGAATCAAATTGTCCCATAACACTTCGAAATTTTTGAAAAGGTTTTCAAAAATTCATTTCCATATAAATAAATCCTTAATTTTTTTTAAAACATGGACATGGATGATAAATGTTTAAAAGAATAAATCTTTAAAACCATTAAAAACAATGTTTTAATAAATGAGTCCCTTTCCATTTTGAACATTTAAATTATAATCCACATGAAAGTAGACATTTTTAAAAACATTTAAACGACTTGAGTATAGAAATAATATGGATATGGAATGTCAAAGGGGCTGTATATACATATTAAAAATAATTAATGTGCATATTATCAAGAAGTGTCTCAAGGAAGAGAAATTGAGACGTAATCCCATTCAAAGATCATGTCATTAGTGCAAGGATAAATCAATGACATAATTATGTGTGACAAGTATAAATACACCCAATATAATTGTATATCAAGTGTAAAACAATAAGAGGTCATTCACACATACTATTGGAAAAACAAAACCACTGACATAGATATTTAACTCAATGAAATGAGATTGAGTTATGATTTCCCATACAAGTTCCTATAAACGACACAAGATTTTTTCAATGAGATGATTATGTGTAGAAATAGTATATCCTCACAAAGTTTTGTGGAAATTACAACATATATATTCAACACATAATCTTGGCATAATAAAATCAAGAAGTAGAGGTTTAACCCAAATAATTGAAAGTGGGTTAAGAAGTTCCCTTATAGAAATTTGACTGCATAACAACGTCACTTTAGAATTCATAAAATGATATAATGAGAGATAAAAAGGGGTATCTCATCAATTGGAAATAACATTTACATAAATAAGGATATATATGAACATATCCCATCATAATAATATTAAAAGACATAACAAAAATAAGTCTTTTAAAATGAGGAGGGTGAAAGATTCCCTTACCGATTTGGGTAACTTTCGAAACGTACACCTCATGGAAGAAGGGTCATAAAATGAATATGTAAATACCCATAAATTAAAGTATATTACATAAATATTAGAATAATGGGTAGTACATATACCACTCAATGAAAATAGTGGCAAATGTAGCATAGATCTCATGAGAATAAATGTGAGATGAAAAATCCCTTACGAAAACTCGCCATCCTAACGACGCCACTTAAAATTTATTAAAATGAATAGATGAGAGTAAGAGGGGGTCTCTCATCATATAAAAATAAAAATTAAATTATTTTTAATATAAAATAACATTCTCCAACATAAGAACATGGAGCATAAAAGAAATGACATAAAAGAGAGTACTTGAAAAGAAAGAGAGAGGTTAGATCCCTTACCTTGTGTCCGACTGGACTCGATCGTTCTTTGATATCCTGAATAATAAAATAGAGTTAATTTTTAATTTATTAAGAACATTTTTAATTTAATTATATCTTTTATATCTTACGTTACCATTTTATGAAAAATATGTAATTATTTAAGTTAGTAACGGTCATTTTGTCGATCATTGGTACTTGAGTAAAAAATAAACATCTTATAATTACAAGTTGTTCATGTGATAAAATATCCATTATATCCAGAATTATATTCATTATTTAGATATCATATATATCATATATATCCATTATATAAATTCATTTATAATATTACATAACATTTAGAGGTAAGAAATGAAATGCACCGTTCATGGAGACGGTAAGCCGTACGTACGGTTGAACACTACTTTCATTTCTATTTCATATTTAATGGAATGAAATCACAATGATAAAAAGGTATATTATAATTAAAGTATAATATAATATATATAATATCATTAACCACATCTTTTATACGTCCCACATATGGAATTAACTAATCAAATCACTTTGAGGGGGCAGTAGTCCGCACTTCCTAAAATGAAGATATCACGTTTACCCATAATGGAAACCACGAAGGTATGCCACAAATAAAAAATACAGAAGAATATGGAAAAAATAAAAATAATTTATATCATATATAAATATAGTGACATCTTAATGGCCACCATGAAAGGTGTTAGAATAATATTGAACAATCATGGTTTCGTGAGGCTGAAATTCGCCATCCACAGAAACAGTATGTTCTGTAACCATTAGACGGAGTTGTGTGTATGTGTATCTAAAATAATTCTAATAACAAAATCCTAGTATATTTAAGATAATGTTTTTTTCACAAAATAAATGAATAAAAAGAGTTTATGTGGTTGGAGAAGAAAAATAAAACAAAAGAACATAAGAGAAGACATTACCTTTAAATCGGGTAACTCCTCTTGGTTTGAACCAAAAGGTTTTCTTGAAGAGATTTACTCCTAAGGTAAGGATTCTATGATGAAGATAGGGATTTGGAGAGATAAAATGATCAGATATTGGCCAATAAAATGGATTGAGAGGTGTGGGTAAGGTGGTAGAGGTGGGGGCCTTTTACAAGAGGGAGGAGGGGCACTCTTGGAAAGTCATGAGAAGTTACATTATTTTAAAATGAGTTTCGGATTTTGAAGGTCCCACATTGATGTATTTTTAGGATAAGGTGATAAGTGTTCGGAATATACTCATCCAATTTGTTTTTGACAAGTTTATGTCTTAGATTTTACATTATCTTTTAATTTTATTTAAATCGTTCATTAATGAGGTAATCGCTGCATCATCATGGTGTCATAAATAAATTAATTTATTTAATGTATAAAAATTATAAAAAAGGTAATATGATGTAGGAAATATTTTTATATTTTAAATTACTATTTATAGTCTAAGAGATCATTTATTTAGACTAAACTAAATTTGTTTTACTTGGGTGACACATACTTTGGTTATACTTTCCTTTAAAAAACACAAAATGATAAAGTGTTACTATCACCCAAAAGTGATTCCATGGGGTCCCAAAGATTGGCACAAGGCATCCCATGGTCGGACATGACACAACCAGTAGCATTAGAACACATTTTTGGGTCATTTTTTATTATTATGATATGATTTTATTACCCTTAACTGACCGATTACTAAGTAATCACGATATTAAAGATAATTACCGTCATTACTATTCATAATGTACAAAAAACAAAAGTGTCTTAATTGAATAATTTGGACCTTCTTATTCCAAATATTGAATAAATTTTACCAAATTACAAACACATAAATTGTAGTAATTAATTTTAAAATAATCCTCGTTGATAAAACAAATAGCGGGGTTTTTTTGAAACAATATCTATGAAAAGTTTGGCACTTGTTTATACCCAATTACAAAGTGAAATTAATTCTAATGACCAAAATTGGATTAAATCATAAAAATATATTCTAATAACACTTTAAAACCAATTAAAAATATAATCTTACTATATAATTAAAATAGATGAAAAAGCAGTTTTGAAGTAAAATTCAGTATTTTTTCCTGTTCATTAAAAAATGAACATTGTCAGAAAAATACCAAAAAATTATCCAAAGTAAATTTCAATTCCCCAATACTAAATTATAAGTTTATTTTGACAAATAGAGCTTATAAAATTGTCAAAATATAGATTTAAAGAGGGGTTTCCATCAAATGGTGGTTAAATGGCCTTTTAAAGAATATTGGCAGATTTATGCTTAAAATTGGATTCATTTTCATTTTAAGCCTCTAACATTTATTGGATAAAATTAAAAATATTTTGAAAAACATATATAATAATTTTTTAGTTAGTTCTTTTCATTAACACCATTATAATGGCTAGGCATTAACTACCATTTAAAATAATATTATTATATTATTAGTGTGTAACCTAAGATTTCAAAGAAACTCGTTGTTGCGTGTTGGGTACACCATCGAACATAGAATCCCCTTTAAAGTAATATTGATATTTTATTTACAAATATTAATAAATATGAATAATTAATATTCTTTATTTACCTAGGATGTTACATCCTTCCCCCTTTTGGGAATTGCATCCTCACAATTTTAAAATTTGGGTTTGGAAACTTTATTGAAAGCCCCACATAAGAAAAGGAGTAAATTAAACTATCACTTTAAAATAAAGGAAGATAAGTAAAAAGGTCACCCTAGTTAACCCAAACTAGGATTACATGTAAGAAAACATGGACATGGAAGAGATAACAAAGGGTCATGTTCTGATTGAGAGTGATAGAAAACATGTTTAGGAGAATGTTATCCACTAGAAAATCACAAACATGTGATGGGTTAAACGATATTTGATTCCCCAGTAGGAATAATTAACAGATAACATTTTTGTTTTAAGTTACTTTTCATTGAGGAATTTATTTACGAGTTTAACTAAAACATAAGAGAAAATACTTACTTTTCATGTTGACTTTCAACTTTTACTAGATTTCTTACACAAACTCATATTTTATCCAAAATACGACGATTTAGAAAGACTTTCTCACATTAAGAGTACTATAATCAACTTCTTGAGAATCGCCAAATCCACAAAAGAGATCTATATATTTCCCATGTATTTAAAACTTATCCAAAACCAAAACCCAAAAGGTTAGTACAAGATCAGATAATACCCAAAAAGGATAATCCTTTATAAAACTAAATACTCCACTTAATCTCCAAAATTTGTCAAACATTATCCAAAGTTCAACAAAGACCATTCAATAAACAACTATCCATAAAATTATTCAAAGTAATCAAAACTAGTATTGAAACCCAAATCTCTAAAGGATTTAATCACATAGTATTCCACGATAAATCTTAACATTTATCTCCAAATAACATCTGATTCTCTTAAAGTCTTGTATTCAAAAGTAATTAGCCTAATCACATATCCTCCATGATAGGTTAATCATTTCCATAGATAACCCAAAATCAATTTACTCTTGATTCATAAAATCATCTAACTAAAATGAATTAGTTAAAATAACTAGGGACTTCATGTATTACAGTGGTAGGTGATAAATACTAGTTGCACATTGGTTGTGGGTTCGATTCCCACTGCTTCGTCTGACGCGACGGGTAGTCACACAGTCTGAGTGCTGTCCTTTTTCCAAAACTATATAATTCTTCAAACATTCCCCAAAAAGAGATAAAATCTTCAAAAATAACCATAAAATAATTACACCTCAATTTTATCTCATTCTATTCATTTTCCATCATAACATATAGTAACCCATAATTACCTCAAAAGTAAGGATCATATAAACCCTAATGGTTACCTTTATAATTATTACCTGAACTTTCACATCGAGTTGGTTATCTTGTACGTGATGAATTAGAGGACTCGCCAAGGTTCAAGTGGTTGATCATGACTCCTTGATAGTTGGTTTAGAATAACCATGAGATTCCTCATTAAATCCCCCATTTCATCCAGTCTCTTAATCAGAGAACCACCATAGTTTCCTTCATACTCATTGTCACTTTGGTGCCTGCTAGATCCATCCATTTACTAAAACCAAAAATGTTAGTGTGAGTATATCAACAAAATCATCATGAAATAATGAGGAATATAAACACTAATATATACTTACTCATTCACTTTATCTAAAAACTATGACTCTTTCTGAAATCCTGGCTATTATGGTAATGTCACTTATGCTTAAAGAATATCCTAACCTATAATGTTATCTAAAATGACCTTTGATACCAACTATAAGGTCCCATCCTTTAAACATTACTTAATATTGAATTAAATTGAATAATTCACATTGAGGATCTTTTCAGGTTTAGAGTTTTATAGAATTAGGACATAACTATTACATCTCAGAGATTACAAAGTAGACACATCTACTCAGTTTCCATTTTTTTCACAAAATAAAAACTCTTGAACAAAAGAGTCATGTCTAGTTCCTTGTTTTAGATAGCCTGACATTTCCTTGATCCTGTCCTTGACCCTATTCCACTTTATGTCCTGTGAAAAACATTTCAAAAACTTGGGATGAGCATAAAAAGCTCAGTAAGGGTTATAACAATACGGAAGGAAAACATTAGTCAATGTACACATAAGAATCAATGAAATTGCACTTCTCTCATAAAACATAATCACTTTATCATACCTCATGAAATCATAATATTTATGAATAACTCATAGAAATCAGGATACATAAATGTAACTTGAGGCATTCATAAAATTCTTACATAGGGAGAAACCCTCATGGTTACGTTTGGAATACCCATCAAAGTATATTCCATAAATCTCTTTGGAGAAACCTTAGCGTTTAACTCATTCGCGTTACCCAATGCATTGGAGAGATATCATGGGATCACTCGCCCTTAGTTTATCATGGAACCACCCGTCTTCATAAACAATGCCCAAGAACCATAACATAATCATAAAACTTAAAACATGCATAAAAGAAACATAAAATTTCCACATTTAAATCACAAGATATCACATCATGATATTAATATAAATAAAAACATCTAAAAAAATCATTAAAACTCTATGAGTGAAATATCCCTTTATACTTTGAAAATTTTAAAAGGCATTTAAAAGAGATTTTAGAATAAAAGTGACCCATACCACTTTAAAACTTTTGAAAAGGCTTTCAAACATTCATTTCCATATAAATAAATCCTTAAAACAATTTTTAAAACATGGACATGAATGATAAATGTTTAAAAGAATAAATATTTAAAACCATTTAAAACAATGTTTTAAAAAATGAGTCCTTTTCCATTTTGAACATTTTAATTATAAGCCACATTAAAGTAGAACATTTTCAAAACTTTTAAATGAATTGATTATCGAAATTATATGGACATGGAATGTCAAATGGGCTGTATATACACTTTAAAAATAATGAAAGTGCGTATTATCAAGAAGTGTCTTAAGGAATAGAAATTGAGACGTAATCCCATTCAAAGATCATGCCATTAGTGAAAGGATAAATCAATGACATAATTATATGTGACAAGTATAAATACACCCAATACAAGTGGATATCAAGTGTAAAACAATCAGAGGTCATTCACACATACTCTTGGAAAAACAAAACCAATTACATAGATATTTAACTCAATGAAATGAGATATTGTTATGATTTACCATACAAGCTCGTATAAATGACATAAGAATTTTTCAATGAGATTATTATGTGTAGAAATAGAATATCCACAGAAAGGTTTGTGGAAATTACAACATAGATATTCCACACATAATCTTGGAATAATAAAATCAAGATGTAGAGGTTTAACCCAAATAATTGAAAGTTGTTTAAGAAGTTCCCTTACAGAAATTCAACAGCCTAACATCGTCACTTTAGAATTCATAAAATGAGATGATGAGAGATAAAAAGGGGTATCTCATCACTTGGACATAAAATTTACAGAAATAGGGATATATAAGAACATATACGATCATAATAATATTAAAAGTCATAACAAAAATAAGTCATTAAAAATGAGGAGGGTGAAAGGTTCCCTTACCGATTTGAGTAACTTTCAAAACGTACACCCCATGGAAGAAGGCTCATACAATGAAGATGTAAATACCCATAAATTAAATTATATTACAGAAATAGTACAATAATGGGATGTACATATACCACTCATAGAAAATAGTGGAAAATGTTGCATAGATATCATGGGAATAAAGGTGAGATGAAAAATCCCTTACGAAAACTCACAGCCTAATAGCTCCACTTAAAAATTCTTAAAATGAATTGATGAGAGTAAGAGGGGGTATCTCATAATATGAAAATACAAATTATATTATGGTTAATATAAAAGAACATTCTCCAATATAAGAACATGGAGCATAAAATAAATAACATAAAATAGAGTACTTGAAAAGAAAGAGAGAGGTCGCATCCCTTACCTTGTGTCTGACTTGACACGATCGTTCTTTAATATCCTGAATAATAAACTCGAGTTAATTTCTAAAATCTTAAGAAATTTTTTTAAGTTAATTATTCCTTTTATATAATTTTTTTACCATTTTATGAACATTATGTAATTATTTAAGTTAATAACGGTCGTTTTGTCGATCATTGGTACTTGAGTCAAAAATAAACTTCTTATAATTACAAGTTGTTCATGTGGTAAAATATACATTATATCCAGAATTATATTCATGATGTATATATCATATATATCATATATATATAGTATATAAATTAATTTATAATATTACATTACATTTAGAGGTATGAAATGAAATGCACCGTTCCTGGAGACGGTAAGCCGTACGTATGCATGAACGCTACTTTCATTTCTATTTAGTATTTAATGGAATGAAATCATAATGATATAAAGGTATATTATAATTCCAGTATAATATCATATATATAATATCAGTAAACACATCCTTTATACATCCCATATATGGCATTAACGAATCAAATCACTTTGAGGGGGCGATAGTCCGCACTTCCTAAAATGAAGATATCACATTTACCCATAATGGAAACCATAAAGGTATGCCATAAATTAAAAATAAAGAAGTATATGGAAAACATAAAAATAATATATATCATATATAAATATAGTGACATCTAAATGTCCACCATAAAAGGTGTTAGAAGAATATTGAACAATTAATGTTTCGTGAGGCAGAAATTCGCCATCCACAGAAACAATATTTTCTTTAACCATTAGACGGAGGTGTGTGTTAGTGTAGCTAGAATCCTTCTAAAAACAAAATCCTAGTATATTTTAGATACTGGTGTTGTCACAAAATAATGGAATAAATAGAGTATAGGGGGTTGGGGAAGCAAAATAAAACAAAGAAACATAAGAGAAGACATTACCTTTAAATTGAGTGGCTCCTCTTGGTTTGAACCAAAAGGGTTTCTTGAAGAGATTTATTCCTAAGGTAAGGATTCTATGATGAATAGAGGTATGTGTAGAGATAAAATGATCAGAGATTGGCCGAGCCAATGGCTTGAGAGGTGTGGGTAAGGTGGTAGAGGTGGGGGCCTTTTATAAGAGGGAGGAGGGGAACTCTTGGAAAGTCAGGAGAAGTTACTATATTTTAAAATGAGTTTCAGATTTTAAAGGTCCCACATTGATATATTTCAAGGATAAGGTGATAAGGGTTCGAAATATACTCATCCAATAGGTGTTTGAAAAGCGTATGTCTTATATTTTACAATATCTTTTCATTTTATTTAAATGGTTCATTAATGAGGTAATCACTGCATCATCATGGTGTCATAAACAGATAAATTTATTTAATGTCTAATATTATAAAAAAGATACTATAATGTAGGAAATATTTTTAGCTTCCCAAGGACTATTTATATTCTAAGAGATCATTTATTTATAAAAAACTAAAATTGTTTTACTTGGGTGATACCTACTTTGGTTATACTTTCCTTTAAAAAAACATAAAATGATAAAGTGTCACTATCACCCAAAAGTGATTCCATGGGGTTCCAACGTTTGGTCCAAGGCATACAATGGTCGTCCATGACATAACCAGTATCATTAGGACACATGTTGGGGTCATTTGTTATTATTATGATATTATTTTATTACCCTTAACTACCCGATTACTAATTAATCACGATAATTGAAGATAATTACCATAGTTACTATTCATAATGTCCAAAAAACAAGTGTCTTAATTAAATAATTTGGAACTTATGATTCCAAATATGGAATCCATGTTAAAAAATTCCAAACATAGAAATTTTTGTAATTAATTTGAAAATAAATCCCATTGTCAAAATAAAGAGCGGGTTTTTTTGAAACAATATCTATGAAAATTTTGGCACTTGTTTATGCCCAATTCCAAAGTGAAATTAATTATAATGACAAACATTGGATTAAATGGAAAAAATATATTCTAATTAAATTTTAAAATCAATTAAAAAGATAATCTAACTATATAATTAAAGTAGATAAAAAAGAAGTTTTGAAGTAAAATGCAGTATTTTTTACTATTCATTAAAAAATGAACAATGTCAGAAAAATACGGTAAATTTATCCAAAGTAAATTTCAATGTCCCAATACTAAATTATAAGTGTATTTTCACAAATAATGCTTATAAAATTTTCAAAAGATAGATTTAAAATGGTTTTTCTATCAAAAGGCGGTTAACTACAATTTAAAATGGAAAGGCGTTAACTACCATTTAAAAGATAGATTTTTTAGTAAGTTATGTTCATTTCCTCCATTACAATATCTAGGAGTTAACTACCATTTAAAATAATATTATTATATTATTAGTGTGCAATGTAAGATTTCAAAGAAACTCGTTGTTGCGTGTTGCGTACGCCATCGAACATAACATCCCCTTTAATATAATATTAACATTTTATTCACAAATATTAATAAATATGAAAAAGTAATAATCTTTTTTTACCTGGGATGTTACAAATATCCCATAATACCATATCACTCAAGGAATAAACATCAAAAAATGGTATTGGAGGACACACTCCTTTGGAAAGAGTCAATACGGTGAAAGAATATCGAGTTTCCTAAATCTCAAATGTTGTTTTGAGATGATTTGGGGAGGTATGATGTCATATGAGTTGGATCAGAATTGGTTTAGATAATTTTGGATTATATAAGTTTTGGAGATTTGATAAGGTCAATATTTGAGTAATCACGAATCTGTGTTGCATAAGGATCATAACATATCTATGTAAACATAAGGAAACGCCTTCGTACTCATTTATAGAAGTGAGAAATTAATTAATAATCATCTTATTGTAGCATGAAAACAATTTAATGTTATATAAGAAAGAATTATTCTCTTATTTAGCATTAAAATACTCCCTTTAAACAAAATTTGTCTATATATGTATAAAACTTTTTCTATATAAATATCATGAAAATATACTTAAAAAACAATCATTGAGATGTAAAAAATTTATTAAGGCTTATGTAAACATTAAGTTTTCTCTATTTGAACATGATTCAGGCTTTTGAAAGAATTATTTATGACTTCATCAAATTTTAGACTTAATGAAATTATGGATTTCTACATACTGAAATATAGTGTTTCCTAATTCATTATTATAAAGTGGAAATCAACTTTGATGATGCAATTTTTTTTTCAACAATGATATAAACATAAAAAACACTCAAATGTGTAACTCCTTGAGTTTTTATGAAATAATATTTTTTTGAATGAATTATTTTTTTGATATCTTATGTTAAACAAAATTTTATCTTTAGCATGCATTACATGAAACATAGAGCATTAACAAACCTTGATAAAATATAAATATACTTATTTTAAGGAAAGAATTACAACCTATATATTAAATGTAGAGATATAAATAGAATTAAATAGTTCATAAATATTTATAATTATGTTTTTATATTAGGAAAACATAATTAAAAAAAAGTACTTAATTTTTAGAATTGTCATAATTTTATTCGAAAATACTATTTTCTTAAAAAAAATTATTTATTTTTGTGAAAAATAATAAAAATAATTTTTGAAACTTTTAGAAAATCATTTTTTTAAAATTAAAATTATTTTTAAAATAAAAATTCTAAAATTATCTTAGTGTAATATTTTATGATTTTTATAAAAATATTAAATTTCTAGTGAATAGTGATATGTATTGGATTTTATTGAAGGATGCAATTTAATTTAAAGAATTTAGAATGTTAATTTTTTTTGTTCCAAAATTTGTTTTAACCTCAAATTAACTAAATAAAATATTAATCAATCGAATCTAGGTCATTTGAATCATTTTCACATTGGTTATTTTTTTTAAACTTTTGAAGAAAAATTTGTTTAAAAACCACTTTATCGTCGTTTCTACAAGTTTAATTTTAATTTAATAAATTTAAATTATATGCATGGAATTTTGAAATAATTTATTCCATATTTTAAATTAGAATAATTTATATTATCTAATATGGTCAACACAATTTTTTAGTATAATGAATAGTAAAAACTATAAAAATTATTTATCGCTGTTATGTTTAAAATGATTCATAAAGGATAAAATGACCCAAACTTATCAAAAAAAATTGGATATAAATATTTATTCCTTATATATTATATTCAGGATAATGGTCTATTTTTTTCTTTTATGATGATATGTAAATTAAACACCATATTATTTCAAAAAAATTACAAGTGTGACAGTCACATCACTTATAAAAGTCCACCACTTCTCCTCTCCTATTCTCATATAAAAAAAGATTTGTTCAGAAAATTCATAAAAAATAACTTTCATATTAATATAATCTCATCCCAGGATCATTATTTTGTTCAGAAATCAAACCAAGTAATCCTTTTCGTGGTAACCAAACGAATTTGTCTAAAGAAGAGACAAGACCCCTAATTAAGCATTTTTTTGATTAATTCCTCCACCTACTTTAATTTTTTTTAAACATTATGATGTAAAAACATTATTATATTCCATATAATAGGATATTTTATGTTAATCTAATTACCTATAGACATCTCCTCTTCCATCAAATGGGATAAAGAATCATCATTCATATGTACGACAGTCTACCACCCCACGAACCGAAGTTATTCATTTTCTATCACCACCACTCAAGGATGGATATAATGATAGGTTATATATATATATTTTATACAAGATAATATTATACTTCTAGAATTTTTATATAACATATACATTTATATTTTCTATTCCATTATAACACATTAACGTCACTCATTTGTACAGAGGACTACCACCACGTGAAGTGATGAGATTCATTCACACTATACATGAAAGGTAATAAGCATGGGTTTAAAAAAAATATGGTATATATATGAAATTAATATTATTCTATAATTTAAATATTTTATTTACGATTATTTTTTTGAATCCGTCAAGAACATGGAAATAGTGTTCATCCCTATGTATGACATACCCTCTCCATGAATGGTGTATTTCATTTTTTTATATCTAAATATTATGGATTACTACAAAAACATATATAATTAATATATATGATATTTCAGTCATGTTTTAAATGATGGATATTATGGAACTATATTCAATTTAAGAGGTAAAAAATCAAAACATACATGAAAAACAAGTTATTATTGCATTAAATGGGACTTTAACATGGAATTGGTAATAAACATGTAATTAAAGAGCATAATAAAATAATATATGGTATGATATATATTTTTTATTTTGTAATATATTTATAATAATTTTGTATTTAATATACAGGATGTTAGAATTTGTATTTTGAATGTCGAGACTTGAGGTATGATATTTTTTTATCTCAATTTTCACTCATTGAGACATTTGTTATGTTATAAACCTATATTATTTTATGATGTGTATATACTGTTACTTTTAAATCTAATATAGTTAATTTATTTATTCTCATTTAATTTTATTCCTTTATGGGGATTAAAATTCAAAATACTAATTTGGTAAAGATTTTAGGTTACAAGCTCATCATTTATCCTGAGTATTTATGATTATGTTTCCGTTGACAAAATATAAAGATGCATCATTCAATAAACTAATTAATTTTATTTTCAATATGTTATTTCTTGACAATACTTGTTTTCCATTAATTTACCAACCTTTATTTACTCACAATTTCAAAATAATGTTTAAAAAAATCTTATTTATCTATTTATTCGATCAAAAACTCATTTTTCTTACAAATCCACGATTTATAAAAATGTCCTGAAAAATGTTTAATAAAAATTCGAAATGATTTATTAGATTTATTTTTAATTTTTTTTTTGAATTTTTTGAAAAATATATTAAAACGAGTCTTTATGTTGTTTTCAAAATAAATCACATTTGGATATACTGAAAAATATGAATTGAATATTAATTTTAACGTATAAAAAATGTACATAATTGAAAACCATAATGAACTCATAATGTTTTAAATATTTATTTTTATATTTTACAATATATTTCTAAATAAAAGGATTTCTAAAATATTTTTTGAAATATTTTATTTGGAAAGTAATTTTAATATAAATTTTACTTTCCTCAAGAAACATTCCATGTGATTTATCTTTCAAAATCATTTTCGATCTATGATGACATCCTTTGATGTAACATATGATTTACTGGGGATATGAACCATGGATACCATTCTTATCATTTATATGAATTTTTTAGGATGAAAAGATTTTATGAGACCTATTTCTCTTCCAATGGTTCTACCATGACAATATTTTTATGAAACATTATTTTTTCCACTGGTTATGTTATAATGAAATGATGAAATTATTATGAAACATTTCACTTTTCTACAAGTTAATATATGATGAAATATTTATATAACACATTTCATTTCATCATTTGTGATATGAATAATTTTTTTGATATTGTTCCCCACATACCTATGATTAGCATTACAAGATGGGTGGGACATATTTCTCCCTTTAATTCATATGGTAATGATTTGTATGTCATGAGATAGAAACGACTGAAACAGGGAGCGAACCTAGTTTCTAAGGGAATTTTTTCAGTATGATGTTATTGGGTGTGAATCTTGACTACTATGATGGTTTGGAGAGTGAAATAAATCCACTATGATATCTTTGGAAGTGATCCTTGACTACCATGAAAGTTATTTCCTATTGTTATGTTTATGTGGAAATTATTTTTCATATCCCAATGTTATGCTCTTATGGATAATTTTATTTTTTCCCTTATGATTCATGACTCTTAAACTGCTGATCTTTATGCCATGAATCAATATTTTGATAGTTAATTAGAAGTTTATAGACACCTAGGCTTAACATATATGGATATTACAACATTTTAGATGAATATAAAGTACATTACAATAATACATACATTAGGACCGTAAAAAATTAGTGTCTTTAGAAACATGAAAAAACATATCCAATCCTAGTGAATGATATTCATTTACTCTCATAAATATCTCCACCTTTCGTACATATACCTAAAAACTTTCTTCATAACCTCCAGAAACGAACCACAAGAAAGGGTTGAGATTAGTTGATCAGTAAGGTAAATAAAGCAAATGCATAATAATAACATGAAAAAAGGGTATGGAACTTGATAATAACACTATAATATGATACCATGCATATTAGAGATCATAATTTAGATTTCTAGTTCATTAGTTACGAATCATAAGGAAATAAAGAACATAAGCCATGAAATCAGAACATAGGAATGAAACATGGAATTGATGGAGACACATAATAATATTTAATGATTTCCAAATTAGTCAAGGAATTTCTGGGGATACCATCAAAGTGGACAAATTCATTACTAAACTAGGTTCATATTGAGTTCCAACATCGTATTATTGAACTGAGTTTATTTCTCCTTCCGTCCCTATAATACAGAATCAAGTTCATTTCTGGTTCTAGCCCATTAATAATGACTCGAGTTCATTTCTCATTATATATATGTCTATATGATGAGATATAAATATTTATCCAATTAATTAGAGATAGTCATAGGTCCCACTCAACACATAGTGAAATCCTACATAAATGTTCCAAAAAATCATAAGCAATAATTTTATAAACCATGAAATGAAATGGATATCATAAACATGTAATCATATTATAACTTGTGGAAACATATATAGGTTCAATAATCATTTCATCATATGTATGACCTGTTAAAGGAATTGGGTTTCATAAACATATAAAACATGAAAGAGAACAAGATTTCATAAAAATATTACCCATGAAAGAGAAACTTCTTTCATAAATACCATGACATTAATCAATACAGATTCAAATAAATAATATGAATAGAACTTGTAGATTATATTCTAGAATGGAATGAGTAACATTAACATATGACATCATAGATGGAAAATAATTCAGATATATATTTCCAAAATGTTTCTTGAGGAAAATATCCTCTATTCCATGAAAAGGCTTTTTAATACATAAAACCATTTGAAAATCATTTTCAAATAAAATACCTTGAAAACATATAATAAATAATAGAAATAATTCTTAAAAAAACTTTTTTTAAAAACTTATACAATATAATTAAAAAAAATTAAAGCACTTTGAAAACTTATAATGATATATTGAATCTTTTTTGTAAACCATTTATTAGAAAATAATTTGAAAACATATAAATAAGGCTAGAAAACATTCTCAAAATAATATTTCATTGAGTACATGTAAAATAAACTTGAAAAAGTTTTGAAAACTAATTTTATTGAAAACTTATAAAAGGAGATTGAAAACATTTTGAAATTATATTTACAAGAAAATAACTTATAAAAAATTCTTAAAAATTATCCTCTAAACATGAAAATAAGTATCAAAGGATTGACGATAGATAAATTCGTACAAGTCTTACATGGATAAAATAAAATTCCTTTTTCAAGGTAAAAAAATGTTATAAAAATGCCTCATTAGGAAAGAGAGAAAAATATTAATTTATAGACATTGATAAAATATAAAGAGGGTAAAAATTTATTTTAATAATCATAGAATATTTGTATAATTTTATCAGAAAACCATTTGGAAAACATGATTTTAAAGGAACATGGATTTCTGACTGAAGAGAGAGTAAAGTCAGGCATTTTAAAAAAGATTTATTACCAATATTTTGTATCAAAGAGAGGATAAAATGGTAGAAATATATTAATAAATAATTAATAAAAATAGGAGAAGAAAATTAATGAAATTTCTTGATATATGGATCATAATATTTCATCAATGGTAGAATAAAAATAAATAATCTTGAAAAGTGATTAGATTGCCTCAATAAAATATTATAACATGGTAACTTGGGATCATACTATATATGTAGGAAATGAAAGTTAAATAAAGCTTAAAATATCATAAAAATGGTTAAATTCATGGTATAACATATAAAATGTATGTATGTGCACCTCAAAATAGAATTTAGGTTCCTAAAAAACACGAGTCTCAAAGAATGAAAACTGAGAAAAAAATATTTCACTAATTTGGTAACATTTGAAATATAAACCCCAAGAAAGAAAGATAATAAAATGGATATGTGAATACCTATAAATTTAAGTATAATATACATATAATTAAACAATTTTTAGAAAATACTCCACACAAACGGAAATATTGGGGATCATAGCATTTATCTCAAGGAACTAAAAAGTGAGAAGAAATCACCTTACCCTATTTCTTGACTCTCATCATACTCATTAAAACCACATGTCTAATAAATATAAATTTATAATATATCTTTTAATAAACCATATTATTATATCTAACACCACATATGGTTTTATTATTACCTTATATCACCTGCTTCTTTACCATCATATGTCAAGGTTTCACTTCGGGTAATATTCACTGTATTCATTGTATATGTCCTAATGTTTTGTATTGTTGGTCTTTATACATATATCATTATTTCAGAATGTAAATTATGATATAAATATAAATTACATAAATTATATGTGTCTTATAATAATCTATATAATATATTAGTATGATATATAATACACCAGCCATGGAGATGGTAAACCCTACATACGCAAGAACATTGTTTCTGTTTTTATTGTCATATTAAAAGAAAGAATGTACATGAAATATATAAATATATCATTATAAAGTAGCATTATAATGTCATCTATAACTTAAAATTTCACTAAAACCCATCTTTAATACATTCCATGTAGTGTGTGAATGAATCACATCGCTTTGAGGGGACGGTAGTCCACACATCTTCAAATGACGTTATCGTATTAACACTAAATATAAATTTTAAAAATAAGTGTTGTAAAATGAATAAAAAAGATTATAAATAAATAATAAATATAGTATATTACCTATATAAATATAGTTTCCATTATAATTTCCACCATGATAGGTGGTATAAAAATTGAACAATCATCGTTTAGTGTGGTGGTAGTTTACCGTACACATAAATAGTTTATTTGTTGCCCATTAAATGGAGGTGTGTGTAATTTTAGGTCAAACAATTGGCATAAAAATATACTATTATATTGAGGATAATGTTTTTTTATTCAACAATAGTTTAAATGTAGTGTATGGGGTGGAAAAGGAAAATAAAAGAAAGGACTTGAGAGAAGATGTTACATCTTAATCAGGTAACACTTTTTAGTTTGTCCCAAAAGGATTCCATGGATTTACTTCTTCCCAAGGGAAGTATTATATCATGAATTTATGGATTCTATGAAGTTTATAGGATATATATTTTCTAAGCCTAGTAGGTTTTAAATCTTTGATGATGATAAAGAGGTGGTATCCTTTTATAAGAAAGGAGGAGTGACACTCTTGTAAATATTTGAAGAGAGAATTCCTCCCACATTTTTCATGTTTTAGGAGGATAAAATAATGATATAAATTATATAAAAGGAATAATAGGGTAAAATAAGGACATATAGTGGTTTTTTTCAAGTTATTAATATTTTTGAGACTTAAATTTATGTTTTAGTCTTTAGTTAATCTTAATTTTCACCTAGGTGATGTAATTAATTTTAATAAACATTGCCAAAATTTTTAATCTAAAACTATGTTGAAAATATTATAAATTATAATTTATACATATTAAAAATATTTAATATATTTTTAGAAATTCAAATAATAGATGTGATTGAAAATAATTTAAAAATAATCTCCCATTCAGGTCGACAATGTAGATTTTTAAACTAAAAATGATCAAAAGTTTCCTAAGTTTTTATATCCACTTTCAATGTGAAATTGGTTATAATTACCCAAACTTTTTTAATTGATAAAAATTTAATATAATTAAACATTTAAACCTAATTAAAATATAATTTGACCTTAAAAATAAATTATATGAAAAACCAGTTTTGAATAAAAATTCGGTATGTTTCACTATTCATCAAAAAATGAAGTTTCATAGAAAAATCCCAAAAAATCATCCAAGGATAATTTAGATATTATAAATTCATAAATTATGTTTATTTTATCAAATTAAATTTATAAATTCGTCTTAAATTTATTTTATTATTAATAAAATTCTATTTGAGAAAACATTATTTTCAAACATAAAAAGACTTACCAAAAATCAGATCTTTCATTATCAATATGATTAATCTATATAAGAAAATTATAAATAATATTTGGAATTTATTTATTAATATTTATATAATTATATTTAATGTCTAGGTTATAATTATCTTATCTAAACAATTATAACAATAAAATTATTTTTCAAAGAAATATAGGTATTGCCTGTAATGTACGCCAAGTCGGTGTTATGTGTTGCATATGTGAAGATTCGACTAACCACAGTGTTACATGTAGATTAATATAATATTTATGTTTTTCTTAGTGTACAATTTACATGGTTTTATGTATAATGAAATCCAAAGATAGTAATTTAATATAAAATAAACTATATTTAGTGTTACATAAAATGAAAAATATCACAAAGTTTAAATTTATTTGAAAAAGATAATTCAAAAAATATTGGGGTGTTACATTCTACCCCACATAAAATAAATTTATCCATTGATTTTTTGGGTTAAAAAGGTTTTATACATTAAATATTCATTCATCGAAATCCACATCATGAAAATGAATACTAAAACTTCCCTTAAAAGGGAAATATGGAACAATAATTATTACCCAAAGTAACATATAACAGGGTTTCCACATAGAATAAAATTGGTTGAGAATGAAAATTGGACATCGAGTAAATGAATAAATATTTATAGGATTCTGTTGAGGTCATCAATCACAAAAAATTGAATTATCGAAGAAAATATTAGAGCCTCATAGCCATAAATCTATGATGACTTGTAATGCCATAGTTTCAATAAAAATTAAGCTATTAGGACAATAATTTTTAAAATAACCTTATCTGTGGTTAATTATTTTGTTGACCATTAATATAAAGAAATATACTTAGTTGATATATTTCTATAAAAAAAATTTAATTATTTGGTTTTTATTTTGACTATTCATCCATTACTTCATGAAATGGATGTATATAAATTATCTTTGATGTTCGAAGCACTAAAGAACACTTTTAATAGATATTGAAGTCCATAAAAGCATGAAAATTATAACTATTTATCTATAAATATTCATAAAAATCAATATTATTATTCCCTTAATATCAAAAGTAGCCCTAATATTTATCTCTAAATAATTATTCCTCCAAAATAATTATACATAACATATACATCATGTGGGGTAGTGGTAGGCAGGAAACCCTTATCGTCCTTCAATCAAGGGTTAAAAAGCTGTGGCTTTGCTAGAAATAATTGGTTGTCACCTAGCATACATTATGTCCTTTTATGGAACTACACTAATATAATTTATAGAAATATGATGCATATCCTTGCAATAAGGTTAATAACTAAATATCCTTTTAACCATGATTTTTAATACAATCACAATACATAAATACTTCCTAAAAATTTTAAAATTAACTTTTCATGAATTGATAACTTAAGATACATTTTGAATAGGTAAAAATCCACAACCTTAGAAATAAAGTCATGAAAACTAGTTAACATTGACCCCCCTTATATCACAAAGTAGATCCTGGGGTTTTTATTCCAAACATGTGAATACCTCATGGTAAATTCTCTTGGAACATGGTAACAACATGAATTACCATAAATCCTTTTGGAAAACAAGAATTATCCCTTATTACATAGATTTCTAGATATATTTCATCACCCCAAGATTTTTCCAACTTCATCCACGATTGCATGAACAAATTGCCAACATTTCATTAAGTTGTTACAAGGTAATCATTACCATCCAATTTAATTTTTCATATCCTCCATATAATTATCCAAACAAGACTATATTAACATACAGAACATATTATGGTATATATTTCCCTTAATCATGTGTTATCTATGGACAGAACCATTCTATTAAATAATTTTCAATTCTTTCAAAACCATTAAACCTATTCTAGTTAATTTTTAGAGAAAATCATAAACTAAACAATCCCTATATATTTCACCTTTATCATAACATACTTCTTGAATCCAAATACCTAAAAATTTTATTATCCCAAATCATCATCATTTCATTAGAAAGGGTAGCTCATCCTATTACAAAATAAATCTTTCGATTGACATTTCATTTGTAGTCTCTTCCTCATTAGTAATGTGACCATTACTCACACCTTCAAGAGATTTCCTCCCAATACATTGTGTAACATCCGAGGTAAATGAAGAATAAGACATATTTCATATTTAATTTGTGAATTAAATATTAATTTTACTATAAAGGGGTTGCTATGCTCGATAGCGTACCCGATACTCAACAACGAGTTTCTTTGGAATCTTATGTTGCACACTAATAATATAATATTATTATTTTAAATGGTAGTTAACTCCTAGACATTGTGTAATTCCGCGACCCGAGTTACCTAGAGTCGGTGCATTATTACGTAACATTGGAATGATCACAAAAGATCAAGTCTCGAAAGACCGATTAGTTTAGTAGCCTGGGAAAAACTAGATATATTCCTAAATGTTACATTACATAATAAAGTAAAACAAAAATAAAAAAACATCTTGTCTTCATATCCCCTTATACAATCCCTGTAGGTCATTCAGAAAATACTTCTTCACATCCTGGAAAAATTAAAACATTGAAAGGGGTGAGCTCAGATGCTCAGTAATGATAACAATATAGCGGAAGCTTTCATAAATAAACATAAACATTTAAGGCAATTTATAACTAAAACAAAAGCCTTTTAAACATTAACTTCATCATAATATGAAAAAATTAAAATGAAATAATTCCATTTACTTATTCACATGGATATTCTACTAGTTGAATTATCACATGCAATATCAATAACCACTTTCATAATGATGGAATTCATAATGCCGGACTATCATAACCATGTAGCCAAGGCCTCGTGCCAAGAATACAAATAATATTTTGTCAAGGCCTCATTCAAAGACACTATTTTGTCTCATGAGACCTACCAATGCATAGAGGAGCTATAGTGGGCTCCACCCATCACATACTATGTCCAATGCATTCCTAATATGAAAAGGTTTAAACATATCATAAACCATAACATAATTGTATCACATAAAACATGCATAATGGAAATATAACATTTCTAAATTTCATTCACAAGATATAAATACAATACATTGATATGATAAAACCATTTTCAATACCAAAATAAAATAATTGTAAAACTTGGAATTTATTTATCATTTTAAAAAAAAGTTATGGCTTGTAGAGGATGCCGAAACACAAATAATGGTCACGGCAGTGGAAAAGTCGTTGTCACCGCATACGTATGAAAAAAAAAACATTCCTTTCTATTGTTTACTAAAACTATTCATTGAAAAAAATTCCTTTTCAATAAACTCAAAAATCAAAGGGTTTTATACACCGTATAAAAGAAAGTTGTGTATAGAACAAAATATGCCACAATGAAAGGAGATTGAGACGAAGTCCCTTACCTTGTGTCCAACTTGACTCGATCGTTCTTTAACCTCCTGAATAATAAACTAGACTCAATTTCTACTTGCTTAAGAACCTTTTTCAAGTTCATTATTTCTTTAATATCACTTATTACCATGTGATGAACATTATGTAATTATTTAATTTAATAATGGTCGTTTTGTCGATCTTTGGTACTTGAGTCAAAAATAAACTTCTTATAATTACAAGTTGTTCATGTGGTAAAATATCCATTATATCCAGAATTATATTCATGATTTAGATATCATATATATTATACATATCTAGTTTATACATTCATTTATAATATTACATAATATTTAGAGGTAAGAAATGAAATGCACCGTTCATGGAGACGGTAAACCGTACGTACGCATGAACGCTACTTTCATTTGTATTTACTATTTAATGGAATGAAATAATAATGATATAAAGGTATATTATAATTCCAGTATAATATCATATATAATATAATTTAATCCATTCTTTATACGTCCCACATATGGCATTAACGATTCAAATCACTTTGAGGGGGCGGTAGTCCGCCCTTCCTAATATGAAATTATCGCGTTTACCCATAATGGAAATCATAAAGGTATTCCATAAATTAAAAATACAGAAGCATAAGTAAAAAATAAACATAATATATATCATATATAAATATAGTGACATCTTAATGGCCACCATGAGAGGTGTTAGAAGAAGATTGAACATTCATCATTTCGTGTGGCAGTAATTCGCCACCCACAGAAACAGTATGTTCATTAACCATTAGACGAAGGTGTGTGTAAGTTAAAATTAAATCCTTCTCATAACAACATCCTAGTATATTGAATATACTTGTGATGTTATAAAATAATGGAATAAAAAGAGTTTAATGGGTTGGAGAATCAAAATTAAACAAAACAACATAAGAGAAGACATTACCTTAAAATTGGGTAACTCTTTTTGATTTGAGCCAAAGGCTTCCTTGGGATGTCTTCTTCCCAAAGTGTTGCTTCTAGGAGTAATAGAGGGAAGTTGAGAGAATATTTTGGCATAGTTTGTCCGAGCCAAATGGCTTGAAGGTGTGAATAAGGTGGTAGAGGTGGGGGCCTTTTATAAGAGGAGAGGAGGGGCACTCTTGGAAAGTCAAGAAATGTTACTTTATTATACAATTAGTTTAGGATTTTAAAGGTCCCAAAATTATATATTTCTAGGATAAGGTGATAAGGGTTCGAAATATACTCCTATAATATGGTTTTTTACAAGTTTATGTCTTAGATTTTACATTATCTTCTTATTTTATTTAAATCGTTAATTAATGTGGTAATCGCTCCATCATAATGGTGTCATAAAAAATTTAATTTATTAAAAGTATAAAAATTATAAACAAATATCATGATTTAGGAAATCTTTTTATCTTTCTAATGAATATTTATAATCATAATGATAACTTGTATAAACCGTTGTAAAAATTGTTTTAGTAAAAAAATACATGATTGTGTCATTTTTATTTTTACTTTAAATAAAAAGTTATTAATGTCATTTTATTACCCAAGTGACTCCATGGGGCCCCCAAGTTGACCCATGGATTTTATTGGTCGGCCATGACTCATACAATAAGAGTATGACATGTGTCAAGGTAATTTTATATTATTATATCATTATACTTACATTAAATTACACTAATTACCTTTTATCGCGATTAATAAAACCTAAAAGTTACTATTCACCAAAAATTATTTTCATCCCATTGAACCACATTTTACTTCATAATTACAACCATGTATGTCAGATTATTTAAATTAAATTCACAGAAATGGTAAAATTTCATTTAAATGAAAAATCAGTTTTTAACTACCACTTAGTGGTTTCACTATTGATCAAAAATTGAAGTTTCTCAGAAAATACCAAAACTTCACCATAAGCTATAATTGATATTATGAATTCATAAATGATGTATATTTTAAAAAATTCCAGACATATAAGTTTCATTAATTAATTTTATAATTATTTCCCGTTGTCAAAACAAATAGCGTGTTTTTAAGAAACAATATCAATCAAAAGATTGACAATTATTTATATCCAATTTCAAAGTGAAATTAATTCTATTGACCACCATTGGATAAAATGGTAAAATTATATTCTAATTATACATTAAAACCACTCAATAGTATAATTTATCCCTATAAATTTTTTTGATTAAAAATGTTTTTTAAGTATTTTTCACTATTCATCGAAAATTGGAAGTTCTTGGAAAAATAACAAAAATTCAAAATAAGCTAATTTTGATATTCCGAATCCAAAAAATTAAGTCCAATTTGAATAATAAAATTTATAAAATTTCAAAAAGTGGGTATTACTATTCATAACGGCTACTTTGATTGGTCGCGGTGTGTTAGTATCTCGAACTTGCGTACAATGCAAGTCATTGCATTCTTGAAACAGAAGCGTACCATGGAAGATTGGGGTGTTACACGTTGTATTGGTGGTAATGAAAAAAACTAACTAATATATGATTATAAATGATTTTTAAATGTATTTAAATTATCCAATAAAATGTTAGAGGCTTAAAATGTGAATGAATCTAATTTTAAGCACAATTTACATTAAAAGGCCGATTTATCACCTTTTAATGGCGACCCCTCTTTAAATATAGTTTTGGTCACTTTAATACATTCTAATTGACCAAATAAAATCCTTCTTTAGAATGGGGAAATTAAATTTTAATTTGGGTAATTGTTTTGGTATTTTTCCGATAAAGTTCATTTTTTAATGAATAATGATAAATATTGTAATTTAATTCAAAACTGTGTTTTAATATAATTAATTTATATGGTTATATTATCTTTTTAATTGGTTTTAAAGTGGAATTAAAATATATTATTACAATTTAATTCAATGTTGGTCATCAGAATTAATTTCAATTTAAAATTGGACATAAACAATTGTTGATCTTTTGATAGTTATTGTATCTTAAAAACACGCTATTTGTTTTAACAACGGGAATTAATTTTTAAATTAATTAATGACAATTTTATGTTTTCAATTTGGAAAAATAAACATCATTTTTGAATTCGGAATATCAAATATAGATTAGGCTGAATTTTTGGTATTTTTCTGAAAAACATCAATTTTTGATGAATAGTGAAACCACTTAGTGGAAGTTAAAAAACTGTCTTTTTCATTTAAATGAAATTTTTCCACTTCTGTAAATTGAATTTAAAAAATCCGACATACATGGTTGTTATCAAGAAGTAAAATGTGGTTCATTAAGATTAAAATAATTTTTGGTGAATAGTAACATTTGAAATTTATTTACCGCTGTTAAAGGTAAATAGAGTAATTCATGGTAAAAAGAATATTATAATAATTCAAAATTACCTTAAATCTATTCCAAAACTTATTGGTTGAGTCATTAACGACCATGGGAGTCATTGGGTCTATTTTTGGACCACATTGAGCCACATGGGAGTGATAATGACAATTTCGATTAATTAACTTAATGTAAAGGCAAAAATGACAAAAGCAAATATATTTTAGTAAATTAATTTTTATTAGGGGTTATAAAAAATTATCTTTTCGACTATAAATATTCATTGGAAAGATAAAAATATTTCCCATATCAAGGTATTTTTTTTATAATTTTTAGACATCAAATAATTTAAATTATTTATGACACAATAATGATATAGTGTTTACCTCATCACTAAATCATTTAAATAAATTAGATTATAATGATTAAAATATTATCCAAAACCTGTCCAATTATTATTGGATGATTTTATTTCGACAATGAGTCATCTTATCTTAACCTTTAATGATTTTTGGACCTTTTGAAACCAAATATAATTATATAATAAAATAATATTTTCACACTTTCCTAAAGAGACCCTCCTCCCCCTTATAAAAGAAGACCATTTCTACCCAATTCCTCACACATCTCATGCCTTTTGGCTTGTCCAAACTCTACCCAATTAATCTCCCTATATCCCTCTCCTCCTCCTAGAAGCCTTACATTAGGAATAAGGCACTTCAAGATGATCTTTGGTTCAAACCAAAGGGAGTTACCCAAATTAAAGGTAACCGTTTTTCTTAAATTGTTTTCTTTTATTTTACTTCTCCAACCCCTAAAATATTTTTATTCCTTTATTTTGTAACAAACAAAATATCCTCAATATACTAGGATGTGTTTATGAGAATTATTTGAACTACACTTACACACACCTCCATATAATGGATGAAGAACCTAATGTTTCTGTGGATGGAAAACTAAGGCCTCACGAAACGATGATTGTTCAATTACATCTTACCGCCTCTCATGGTGGCCATTATGATGGAACTATATTTATATATGATTTATATTATGTTTATGTTTTCTTTATGCTTCTGTATTTTCCATTTATACCATGCCTTTATGGTTTCCATAGTGGGTAAATACGATAATCTCATTTGAGGAAGTGCGGACTACCGCCCCCTCAAAGTGATGTGACTCATTAATGCCTTATGTGGGATGTATAAAGGATAGAGATAATGATATTTTATATGATATTATACTTTAATTATAATTTACCTATGTATAATTATGTTTAAATTCCATTAAAATAAGAAATAGAAATGAAAGTAGCGTTCATGCGTACGTACGACTTACCGTCTCCATGAACGGTGCATTTCATTTCTTACCTTCATATGTTATGTACTATTATAAATACACGTATATACTGGATATATATGATAAATATGATATCTAAATAATGAATTTCATTATGGAAATAATGAACTGTTGACCACATGAACAACATGTAATTATAAGAAGTCCATTTTTGACTCAATTACCAAATATCGACAAAACGAACAGTATTAACTTAAATGATTACATAATGTTTATAACATGGTAATAGGTGATATAAAAGGAATAATAAACTTGAAAAAGGTTCTTAATAAAGTTGAAATTAACTTTAGTTTATTATTCACGGGATTGAAGAACGATCGAGCTAAGTCAGACACAAGGTAAGGGAATTTATCTCAATCTCCATTCGTTGAGGAATATTTTGTTTTAATACACAAATTTATTTTATACGCTATATAAACAACCTTTAATTTTCAAAGGGAATATTTTTCTACGAAGAATTTTTTTAAATGACAAAAAAGTATGGTTCTTTTTAACGTAATCGGTGACAATGACCTTTTCCGCCGCCGTGGGTATTATTTGATCTTTGGCTTCCTCAACAAGTTGTACTGTTTTTAAAAGAAAATAAATACCTTATACTCTTTTACGTATTTTTGGTATTGAAAATGGTATTGAAAATGGATTTGTTATGTTAATATATCTAAGTGATATATTTTGATTGAAATGTGGAAATGTTTTTTGTCCTTTTTATTTGTTTTATGCCTTATGATTACATAATGGTAATTGGACATTTGACGGGTGGTTACATGATAAAACAATGACGAGTGGTGTCATAGATACCAGGATGGGAGGTTACGTTATAACCACCAATGCATTGGGTATGGAAGTTGGCCGTATGGCTATTCCATTCAGTGATATGTGTGGAACTCGACCGTATGGTTATTCCATTTATGTATGTTTATGTTCCAAGATACCTTTATATGTTATGAGTTCTTTATATGGGTTTTATGGTAATATTTTGGTTACAAAAGGGTAAGTAATGATATTTTTTTCAGTGAAGAGTATTTACTACTTCATAAAGGGGAAAAGTATTACATATGTTAAAGTATTCATGGTTTACTTGTTGTTTTGAAAAACTAACAGTTTTCCTTATTTGTGTATCCCTTAGTGAGTTTTTTTATACTAATCCCAAGTTTTTGAAATGTTTTTCACAGGACATAATGTGGAATAAGGTCAATAATGGGATCAAAGAAAAGTCATGCTGTCTTAAACATGGAACTAGACAAGACTCTTTTTTTCAAGAGTTCATGTTTTTTTAAAAAATGGAAACTGTGTCGACGTGTCTACCTTGTAAATCATTTGAGGTATAATAGTTATGGTCTAACTCTCTAAAACTCTAAACCTGAAAAGATCCTCAATGTGAATTATTCATTTACTTCAATATTAAGTAAGGTTTATGGTTGGGTCCTTATAGTTGGTATCAGAGGTCGGTTTAGACAACTTTAGGAGTTAGTGTATTGTTAGATTAATATACATAAATTAATTTATGTTAATATTGAAATCATATATCATTTACAGATTATGAAGTTTCTTCGCCTAAGATATTTCTTCGTTACGAATGGATTTTCATAGAGTAAACATAGAAACTTTTCTAGGAAGGCATACATAGTGAAATGACCTCCCAAATTAGTATCCTAAGATGGTCAGAATCAGAATTGAACAGTTTCCTATAGTGATGGCTCAGTTGATTCAGGAAATAAATCATTCTTGTGTTTATTGATGTTATTTTGGTTTATTCTTAAATTGAAGAGGAGACTGGATGTCATTTAATGGATGTCTTGAAAAAATGAAAAGAAAAAGAAACTATTCGAGAAATTCAGCAAGTATGAGTTTTGGTTGCAACAAATTTCATTCATTGGTCACATTGTTTCAAAAAATGGGATAACGGTTGATCCTGATAAAACAAAAGTTGTTGAAGAATGGCCAAGACCCACAAATATAACCAAGATTAGTAGTTTTCTTGGTTTGGTAGGTTATTACCGAAGGATTATTGAAAATTTTGCACGGTTATCTAGTCCAATGTCTAAGTTAACTCGAAAAGGTGTTAAGTTCATCTGGATAAAAGAATGTGATGATTGTTTTCAGAATTGAAAAGAAGATTGGTGAATGCTCCAGTTATGGCACTACCTTCCAGAAATGGGGAGTTTATTTTCTACAATGATGCTTCATTGAAAGGAATTGGCTGTGTCCTTATAAATAATGATCAGGTAATTGATTATGCTTCACATTAGTTGAAACCACATGAGTTAAATTACCCTACACATGATTTGGTATTAGTTGTTGTTGTTTTTTCATTAAAAATTTGGAGGCATCCTTTGTATGGAGTGAAGTGTGAAATATATACTGATCAGAAAAGATTTAAGTATATATTCACTTAGAAATAATTGAACATGAGACATAGGAGATGGTTGCAATTAATCAAGGATTATGATTGCACGATCCTTTATCATCCGAGAAAAGAAAATAACATGGCTGATGATTCGAGTTGAAAAATTAATACTTCATTAACCATGTTAAGTTTGAAATGAGATCCTTTGGTTTTTTATTTGATGAAATTTGTCATATAAGTTGTTGTTATAGGAAATTCTTCTGTTTTTTTTCAGGTGTTAGTGAAATCATCTCTATCAAACAGAATTAAGCAAGTGTAGAAGGAAGATAGTGAGTTGCATAAAAATATTATGTTGGTTCTGAAGGGTAAGTTTCCTGATTTTAATGTTGATAATTATTGTGTTTTGAGATTTGGAAAGAGGTTATGTGTGCCTTGTAATTCACAGTTGAAGAATGAGTTGTTATGTGAAGCCCATAGATCTCTATTTTCAGTTCATCCTGGATGTACTAGGATTTACGTATATCATTGGGAGTATTACTGGTGGGATGGAATGAAAATAGATATTGCTGATTTTCTTGTGATGTGTTTGACTTGTCAGCAGGTTAAAGCGGAGTGACAGTTACCGAAAGGAATGCTTTAGCCTTTAACGATTCCAGGGTGGAAATAGGAAAATATATCCATGGAATTTGTTTTGGGATTACCAAATATATCTCAAGGTAATAATGAAATTTGTGTTATAGTTGATCTATTGACAAAATCTACTCATTTCCTTCCTATTAGAGATAATTTGTCTTTAGATCAACTTGGTCAGTTGTATGTTAAAGAGATTGTCAGGTTTCATCGTGTTCCCCTCTCCATTGTATCTGATCGTGATCCCATGATTACTTTATACTTTTGGAAAGGCCTTCAGAAGTCGTTGGGTACTGAATTAAATTTCAGAACAACTTTTCATCCTCAATAAGATGGGAAATCAAAACAAACAATTTAGACCTTGGAGGATACGCTACGTGCTTGTTCACTGGATTATCAGGGAAGTTGGGACCAACATCTTTCTTTAGTTGAATTTTCTTATAATAACAATTTTCATTCTAGTATACAGATGGCTCCATTTGAGGCATTATATGGAAAGTATTGTCGAACTCCAAATTTTTGGGATGAAGTAGGTGAAAGGAAGCTGATGGGACCAGAATTGGTAGAAGAAATGGCAGAGAAAGTTCAGTTGATTCATAATCACATGAGAACAACTCAGAGTAGAATGAAAAGTTATGCAGATAACCGGGGGAAGGATCTTTCTTTTGAGATAGGTGATCATGTCTTTCTAAAAGTTTCTCTATGGAAAAGTGTGATGTGTTTTGGTAAGAAGGGAATGTAGAGTCCGAGGTTCATTGGAACTTATGAAATTCATAAGAATGTTGGATCAGTTTCATATATAGTGTCTTTACATCCAAGTTTATCCTACGTACACAATGTTTTTCATGTTTCGATGTTGAGAAAGTATATGCCTGATCCATCTCAAGTTTTGAGCCCAGAGGTAGTTTAGTTGGAAGATAATATCTATTATGAAGAACAACTAATCCAGATTCTTGATCGTAGAGAGCAAGTGTTGCGGAATAAGTTAATTCACCAGGTAAAGTTTTTGTGGAAAAACCATTTGGTTGAAGAGGCAACATGGGAATCTGAAAATGATATGAGGGATAAATTATAAGGCCCCAGCCTTAAACCATACTTAATCTTGAGTTATTACAAGATTACACGTTGAGGATCTTTTCAGGTTTAGAGTTTTAGAGAATTAGATCATAAAACTTGCATTACATTCCACATATAAACAAAGTGGTTACATAAAGATAGTATTCTTCATTCCCATCAATGGAAACACATTTAAAATAAAACATGGATTATTTCTTGACACATCCTTGACTCTATCATCTTATCATGTACCTTTCCCTTGACCTGTGAAAAACATTTCAAAAACTTGGGATGAGCATAAAAACTCAGTATGGGTTATAAAAACATGGGAAGGAAACATGAGTTCATATATACATAAGAATGAAATCATACTATACCCATAAAACATAGGCACTTTAACATACCTCATAAAATCATGAATAAATCATAGAAATCATAAGACATAAAGGTAACTTGAGGCATTCATAACATTCTTACGTAGGGAGTAACCCTCTTGGTTACGTTTGGAATACCCATCACAGTATATTCCCTAAAATCTCTTCGGAGAAACCTTAACATTTCACTACTTCGCGTTACCCAATGCATTGGAGAGCTATAATGGGCTCACCCGCCCTTAGTTTATCACGGAACCACCCGTCTTCATAATAATGCCCAAGAACCATAACATAATCATATCACATAAAACATGCATAAAGGAAATATAACATTTCACATTTCAATCACAAGATATCAATACAACACAAACACATTGTGAAAACCATTTTCAATACCAAAATAAAACATGGTATTTATTTTTCTTTTAAAAAAAAGAAGGTATGGCTTGTAGAGGAAGCCGAAACTCAAATTACGGTTACGACGGCGGAGAAGTCGTTGTCGCCGCATACGTACGACAAAAACATTACCTTTTGTCGTTTAGTAAACGCTTCGTATAAAAAAGATTCCTTTTTAATAAACGTAAAAGTCAAAGGGTTTTATACACCGTATAAAAGAAAGTTGTGTATAAAATAAAATATGCCTTAATGAAAGAAGATTGAGACGAAGTCCCATACCTCGTATTCGACTTGACCCGACCGTTCTTTAAACTCCTGAATAATAAACTTGAGTTAATCTCTACTTGCTTATGAATCTTTTTCAAGTTCATTATTCCTTTTATACCATGTTATGAACATCATGTAATCATTTAAGTTAATAATGTTCATTTTGTCGGTATTTGGTTCTTAAGTCAAAAATAGACTTCTTATACTTACATGTTGTTAATTTGGTCAAAGGTTCATTATATCCAGAATGGTATTCATGATGTAGATATCATATATGTCATATATACCCAGTACATACATTCATTTATAATATTACATCACATTTAGAGGTAAGAAATGAAATGCACCGTTCATGGAGACGGTAAGCCGTACGTACGCATGAACGCTACTTACATTTCTATTTCATATTTTCTGGAATGGAATCATAATTATATAAGAGTATATTATAATTCCAGTATAATATCATATATAATATCATATTTCCATCCTTTATACATCCCACATATGGTATTTAACGAATCAAATCACTTTGAGGGGGCGGTAGTCCGCACTTCCTTAAATGAAGATATCGCGTATACCCATAATGGAAGCCATAAAGGTAAGACAAAAATGAAAAATACAGAAGCATAAATAAAACATAAACATATTATATATCATATATAAAAATAGTGACATCATAATGGCCACCTTTGAAGGTGTTAAATGAGTATTGAACAATCATCGTTTCGGGAGGCAGAATTTCACCGTCCACGGAAACCGTATGTTCTTTAACCATTTGATGTAGTTGTGTGCGAGTGTAGCTCGAATAAATATTATAACAACATCCTAGTATATTTAAGATACTGGTGTTGTTACAAAAGAAGTAAATAAAAAGAGTTTAGGGGGTTGGAGAAGCAAAATAAAACAAATGAACATGAGAGAATGAATTACCTTTAAAAGTGTAACTCCTTTTGATTTGAGCCTAAAGGCTTCCTTTGAAAGGATTCTTCCCAAAGGGAATCCTCTAGGATGAGGAGAGGGATGTGGAGAGAGCAAATGTGCAGGGGTTGGCCGATCCAAAGGCTTGAAGAGTGTGTGGAATGAGGTAGAGGTGGGGGCCTTTTATAAGGGGAGAGGAGGGGCACTTTTGGAAAGTAAAGAAACATTACTTTATTTGAAAATGTGTTTCGGTTTTAAAAGGTCCCACATTGATAGAATTCATGGATAAGGTGATAAGGGTTCTAAATACACTCATCCAATTGGTTTTGGACATGTGTAGTTCATAGATTTTACATTATCTTTCTATTTTGTTTAAATCGTCAAATAATGATGTCATCGCTGCATCATTATTATGTCATAAATAATTAAATTTATTTATTATCTAAAAATTATAAAAAAAATACTATGATAGAGGAAATCGTTTTGTCTTTCCAATGACTATTTATAATCAAAATTTGGACTTGTATAACCCCACTTAAAAATTGTTTTCGCAAAACATATAATGTTTGTGTCATTTTCACTTTAACATTAAATAAAAAGTAATTTATGTCATTTCCCAACAAAAGTGGATCCATGGGGTCCCCAAGTTGACCCATGTCTTGTCTTGGTCGCCCCTAACACAACCAATAAGGTTGGGACATGTGTCTAGGTCATTTCCTATTATTAAAGCATTATTTATACCTTAAACTACCCTAATTACCACTAATCGCGATTAAGAACTTAATAAGTTACTATTCACCAAAAAATTATTTTAATCTCATTGAACCACTTTTTACTTCTTAATGACAACCATGTATGTCGGATTTTCAAAATTCAATACACATTAGTGGTAAAATTTCATTTAACTGAAAAATCAGTTTGCTTGATTACCACTTAGTGGTTTCACTATTCATCAAAAATTGAAGTTTTTCAGAAAATTACCAAAAATTCACCCTAAGCTATATTTGATATTCCGAATTCAAAAATGAAGTCCATTTTACAAAATTCAAATCATATAAGTCATATTAATTAATTTAATAATTAATTCCCGCTGCCAGAGCAAATAGCGTGTTTTTACAAAACAATAAGTATCAAAAGATTGACACCAGTTTAAGTCTAATTTCAAAGTGAAATTGATTCCAATGACCACCATTGGATAAAATGGTAAAAATATATTCTAATTTCACTTCAAAACCAATTCAAAACATATTCTAATCATATAAATAAATTAGATTAAAAAGCAGTTTTGATGTAAAATGCAGTATTTTTCACTATTCATTAAAAAATGAACATTGTCAGAAAAATACCAAAAATTCACACAAGGTAAATTTTGATGTCCCAATCATAAAGGATAAGTTTATTTTGACAAACATAGTTTATAAAATTGTCAAAATATAGATTCAAAAATGGTTTGCCATCAAAAGGCACTAAAACAATCTTTTAAGAATATTAGTGTATTCCATGCATAAGATTGTATTTATTTTCATTTTAAGCCTCTATAACACTATCTTAATCATTAATAGACATAGATAAAAATATCTATTATTCATTAATTACTTGGGATGTTACATCCTTCCCCCCTTTAGAAAATTGCGTCCCCGCAATTTATTTACTTATCAAATAAATGAGGGTACTTATCCCTCATTGCATTTTCAGATTCCCATGTTGCCTCTTCAATCATGTGGTTTTTCCACAAAACCTTTACCTGCTTAATCACCTTATTCCGTAACACTTTCTCCCTGTGTTCAAGAATCTGGACCGGTTGTTCCTCATAAGATAGGTTCTCCTCCAGCTGAACTACCTCTGGACTCAAAACATGAGATGGATCTGGCATATACTTTCTCAACATCGAAACGTGAAAAACATTGTGTACCTGAGATAAACTCGGAGGTAAAGCCACTCGGTATGCAACTGATCCAACTCTTTCCAGAATTTCGTATGGTCCAATAAACCTTGGACTCAACATTCCTTTCTTACCAAATCTCATCACACTTTTCCAAGGAGAAACCTTGAGAAAAACATGATCACCTACCTCGAAAGATAGATCCTTCCTCCGGTAATCCGCATAACTCTTCTGCCTGCTCTGAGCTGTTCTCATGTGCTTCTGAATCAGCTGAACTTTTTCTGCCATCACTTCTACCAATTCTGGTCCCATCAACTTCCTTTCACCCACTTCATCCCAGAAAGCTGGAGTTCGACACCGCTTCCCATATAATGCCTGAAATGGTGCCATTTGTATGCTGGAATGAAAACTGTTATTATATGAAAACTCAACCAAAGAAAGATGTTGGTCCCAACTTCCCTGATAATCCATAGAACAAGCTCGTAGCATATCCTCCAATGTCTGAATTGTTCGTTCTGACTGCCCATCTGATTGAGGATGAAAAGCTGTACTAAAATTTAATTCAGTACCCAACGACTTCTGAAGGCCTTTCCAAAAGTTAGAAGTAAACTTGGGATCACGGTCCGATACAATGGAGAGAGGAACTCCATGTAACCTGACTATCTCTTTAAGATACAAACGGGAAAGTTGATCAAGAGAGAAAGTATCTCGTATAGCAAGGAAATGAGCAGATTTGGTCAAGCGATCAACAATAACCCAGATTGCATTATTACCTCGAGATGTCTTCGGTAATCCAACAACAAAGTCCATGGATATATTCTCCCATTTCCACTCTGGCACAGGTAAAGGCTGAAGCATCCCTTTCGGTAACTGCCGCACTGCTTTAACCTGCTGACAAGTCAAACACTTCACAGTAAAATCAGCAATGTCTCTTTTCATTCCATCCCACCAGTAATACTCTCGCAGATCTCTATACATCTTAGTACTGCCCGGATGAACTGAAAACGGAGAACTATGAGCTTCACATAACAACTCTCTCTTCAACTGTGAATCACAAGGCACACACAATCTCTTCCCAAATCTCAAAACACAATCACTATCATTGTTGAATTCAGGCAACTTGCCTTTCTGAACCAGCTCAACCCTTTTCTGCAACTCACTGTCTTGCTTCTGTGCTTGCTTGATTCTATCTGATAGAGATGATCTCACTGATACTTGAAACAAAACAGAAGGACATCCTGCACCAACAAATTCTATGCCAAAGTTCATCAAATCCTTAACCAAAGGATCACGTTCCAAACGCAACATTGTTAATGAAGCATTACTTTTTCGACTCAAAGCATCAGCCACTTTATTTGCTTTTCCCGGATGGTAATGAATTGTACAATCATAATCCTTGATTAATTCCAGCCATCTCCTTTGTCTCATGTTTAACTCTTTCTGAGTGAATATATACTTTAAACTTTTGTGATCGGTATATATTTCACACTTTACTCCATAGAAATGATGCCTCCAAATTTTTAAAGCAAAAACAACAGCAACTAATTCCAAATCATGTGTAGGGTAATTTACCTCATGAGTTTTCAACTGTCGTGAAGCATAAGCAATTACCTGATCATTCTGCATTAGGACACAACCAGGTCCTTTCAATGAAGCATCACTGTATATAACAAACTCACCATTCCTGGAAGGTAGTGCCAAAACTGGAGCATTCACCAATCTTCTTTTCAATTCCTGAAAACAATCATCACATTCTTTTGTCCAGATAAACTTAACACCCTTCCGAGTTAGCTTAGTCATTGGACTAGATAACCGTGAAAAATTTCTAACAAGCCTTCGGTAATAGCCCGCCAAACCAAGGAAGCTACGAATCTCGGTTACATTTGTGGGTCTTGGCCATTCCTCCACAACTTTTTCTTTTGCAGGATCAACAGTTATTCCATCTTTAGAAACAATGTGACCAAGGAAAGAAATTTGTTGTAACCAAAACTCACACTTGCTGAATTTCCCATACAGTTTCTTTTCTTTTAAGGTTTGCAAGATAACCCTTAAATGTTTTTCATGCTCCTCTTTACTTTTAGAAAACACCAAAATATCATCAATGAAAACAACCACAAACTTATCACCTGATTCAACAGAGCCATCACTGAAGTAAACTGCTCAATTCTAATTCTGACCATCTCAGTATTCTGATTTGGAAGGTCATTTCCCTCAGCATGCCTTCCCAAAAAAGCTTCTTTGTTTCCTCTTCGGAAAACCATTCTGAACAAACATGTCTTAGATGAAGCAACATGGTAATCTTTAAATGCTATATCATTTCAAAAAAAAATATTTTTGGATAATCATTTAATAGAATTCTAACTCCTAAAGTTATCTAAACCGACCTCTGATACCAACTATAAGGCCCCAGCCTTAAACCATACTTAATCTTGAGTTATTACAAGATTACACGTTGAGGATCTTTTCAGGTTTAGAGTTTTAGAGAATTAGACCATAAAACTTGCATTACATTCCACATATAAACAAAGTGGTTACATAAAGATAGTATTCTTCATTCCCATCAATGGAAACACATTTAAAATAAAACATGGATTATTTCTTGACACATCCTTGACTCAATCATCTTATCATGTACCTTTCCCTTCACCTGTGAAAAACATTTCAAAAACTTGGGATGAACATAAAAACGCAGTATGGGTTATAAAAACATGGGAAGGAAACATGAGTTCATATATACATAAGAATGAAATCATACTATACCCATAAAACATAGGCACTTTAACATACCTCATAAAATCATGAATAAATCATAGAAATCATAAGACATAAAGGTAACTTGAGGCATTCATAACATTCTTACGTAGGGAGTAACCCTCTTGGTTACGTTTGGAATACCCATCACAGTATATTCCCTAAAATCTCTTCGGAGAAACCTTAACATTTCACTCCTTCGCGTTACCCAAAGCATTGGAGAGCTATAACGGGCTCACCCGCCCTTAGTTTATCACGGAACCACCCGTCTTCATAATAATGCCCAAGAACCATAACATAATCATATCACATAAAACATGCATAAAGGAAATATAACATTTCCACATTTCAATCACAAGATATCAATACAACACAAACACATTGTGAAAACCATTTTCAATACCAAAATAAAACATGTTATTTATTTTTCTTTTAAAAAAAAGAAGGTATGGCTTGTAGAGGAAGCCGAAACTCAAATAACGGTTACGACGGCGGAGAAGTCGTTGTCGCCGCATACGTACGACAAAAAAATTCCCTTTTGTCATTTAGTAAACGCTTCGTATAAAAAAGATTCCTTTTGAATAAACGTAAAAGTCAAAGGGGTTTATACACCGTATAAAAGAAAGTTGTGTATAAAATAAAATATGCCTCAATGAAAGGAGATTGAGACGAAGTCCAATACCTCGTATCCGACTTGACCCGACCGTTCTTTAAACTCCTGAATAATAAACTTGAGTTAATCTCTACTTGCTTATGAATCTTTTTCAGGTTCATTATTCCTTTTATACCATGTTATGAACATAATGTAATCATTTAAGTTAATAATGTTCATTTTGTCGGTATTTGGTTCTTATGTCAAAAATAGACTTCTTATACTTACATGTTGTTAATTTGGTCAAAGGTTCATTATATCCAGAATGGTATTCATGATGTAGATATCATATATGTCATATATACCCAGTACATACATTCATTTATAATATTACATCACATTTAGAGGTAAGAAATGAAATGCACCGTTCATGGAGACGGTAAGCCGTACGTACGCATGAACGCTACTTCCATTTCTATTTCATATTTTCTGGAATGGAATCATAATTATATAAGAGTATATTATAATTCCAGTATAATATCATATATAATATCATATTTCCATCCTTTATACATCCCACATATGGTATTTAACGAATCAAATCACTTTGAGGGGGCGGTAGTCCGCACTTCCTTAAATGAAGATATCGCGTATACCCATAATGGAAGCCATAAAGGTAAGACAAAAATGAAAAATACAGAAGAATAAATAAAACATAAACATATTATATATCATATATAAAAATAGTGACATCATAATGGCCACCTTTGAAGGTGTTAAATGAGTATTGAACAATCATCGTTTCGGGAGGCAGAATTTCACCATCCACAGAAACCGTATGTTCTTTAACCATTTGATGTAGTTGTGTGAGAGTGTAGCTAGAATAAATATTATAACAACATCCTAGTATATTTAAGATACTGGTGTTGTTACATAATAAGTAAATAAAAATAGTTTAGGGGGTTGGAGAAGCAAAATAAAACAAATGAACATGAGAGAATGAATTACCTTTAAAAGTGTAACTCCTTTTGATTTGAGCCTAAAGGCTTCCTTTGAAAGGATTCTTCCCAAAGGGAATCCTCTAGGATGAGGAGAGGGATGTGGAGAGAGCAAATGGGCAGGGGTTGGCCGATCCAAAGGCTTGAAGAGTGTGTGGAATGAGGTAGAGGTGGGGGCCTTTTATAAGGGGAGAGGAGGGGCACTTTTGGAAAGTAAAGAAACATTACTTTATTTGAAAATGTGTTTCGGTTTTAAAAGGTCCCACATTGATAGAATTCGTGGATAAGGTGATAAGGGTTTGAAATCCACTCATCCAATTGGTTTTGGACATGTGTAGTTCATAGATTTTACATTATCTTTCTATTTTGCTTAAATCGTCAAATAATGATGTCATCGCTGCATCATTATTATGTCATAAATAATTAAATTTATTTAATGTCTAAAAATTATAAACAAAATACTATGATATAGGAAATCTTTTTATCTTTCCAATTACTATTTATAATCAAAATTTGGACTTGTATAACCCCACTTAAAAATTGTTTTCGCAAAACATATTATGTTTGTGTCATTTTCACTTTAACATTAAATAAAAAGTAATTTATGTCATTTCCCAACAAAAGTGGATCCATGGGGTCCCCAAGTTGACCCATGGATTGTATTTGTCGGCCATGACACAACAAATAAGGTTGGGACATGTGTCTAGGTCATTTCCTATTATTAAAGCATTATTTATACCTTAAACTACCCTAATTACCACTAATCGCGATTAAGAACTTAATAAGTTACTATTCACCAAAAAATTATTTTAATCTCATTGAACCACTTTTTACTTCTTAATGACAACCATGTATGTCGGATTTTCATAATTCAATACACATTAGTGGTAAAATTTCATTTAACTGAAAAATCAGTTTGCTTGATTACCACTTAGTGGTTTCACTATTCATCAAAAATTGAAGTTTTTCAGAAAATTACCAAAAATTCACCCTAAGCTATATTTGATATTCCGAATTCAAAAATGAAGTCCATTTTACAAAATTCAAATCATATAAGTCACATTAATTAATTTAATAATTAATTCCCGCTGCCAGAGCAAATAGCGTGTTTTTACAAAACAATAAGTATCAAAAGATTGACACCAGTTTAAGTCTAATTTCAAAGTGAAATTGATTCCAATGACCACCATTGGATAAAATGGTAAAAATATATTCTAATTTCACTTCAAAACCAATTCATAACATATTCTAATCATATAAATAAATTAGATTAAAAAGCAGTTTTGATGTAAAATGCAGTATTTTTCACTATTCATTAAAAAAATGAACATTGTCAGAAAAATACCAAAAATTCACACAAGGTAAATTTTGATGTCCCAATCATAAAGGATAAGTTTATTTTGACAAACATAGTTTATAAAATTGTCAAAATATAGATTCAAAAATGGTTTTCCATCAAAAGGCACTAAAACAATCTTTTAAGAATATTAGTGTATTCCATGCATAAGATTGTATTTATTTTCATTTTAAGCCTCTATAACACTATCTTAATCATTAATAGACATAGATAAAAATATCTATTATTCATTACTTACTTGGGATGTTACATCCTTACCCCCTTTAGAAAATTGCGTCCCGTAATTTATTTACTTATCAAATAAATGAGGGTACTTATCCCTCATTGCATTTTCAGATTCCCATGTTGCCTCTTCAATCATGTGGTTTTTCCACAAAACCTTTACCTGCTTAATCACCTTATTCCGTAACACTTTCTCCCTGTGGTCAAGAATCTGGACCGGTTGTTCCTCATAAGATAGGTTCTCCTCCAGCTGAACTACCTCTGGACTCAAAACATGAGATGGATCTGGCATATACTTTCTCAACATCGAAACGTGAAAAACATTGTGTACCTGAGATAAACTCGGAGGTAAAGCCACTCGGTATGCAACTGATCCAACTCTTTCCAGAATTTCGTATGGTCCAATAAACCTTGGACTCAGCTTTCCTTTCTTACCAAATCTCATCACACTTTTCCAAGGAGAAACCTTGAGAAAAACATGATCACCTACCTCGAAAGATAGATCCTTCCTCCGGTTATCCGCATAACTCTTCTGCCTGCTCTGAGCTGTTCTCATGTGCTTCTGAATCAGCTGAACTTTTTCTGCCATCACTTCTACCAATTATGGTCCCATCAACTTCCTTTCACCCACTTCATCCCAGAAAGCTGGAGTTCGACACCGCTTCCCATATAATGCCTGAAATGGTGCCATTTGTATGCTGGAATGAAAACTGTTATTATATGAAAACTCAACCAAAGAAAGATGTTGGTCCCAACTTCCCTGATAATCCATAGAACAAGCTCGTAGCATATCCTCCAATGTCTGAATTGTTCGTTCTGACTGCCCATCTGATTGAGGATGAAAAGCTGTACTAAAATTTAATTCAGTACCCAACGACTTCTGAAGGCCTTTCCAAAAGTTAGAAGTAAACCTGGGATCACCGTCCGATACAATGGAGAGAGGAACTCCATGTAACCTGACTATCTCTTTAAGATACAAACGGGAAAGTTGATCAAGAGAGAAAGTATCTCGTATAGCAAGGAAATGAGCAGATTTGGTCAAGCGATCAACAATAACCCAGATTGCATTATTACCTCGAGATGTCTTCGGTAATCCAACAACAAAGTCCATGGATATATTCTCCCATTTCCACTCTGGCACAGGTAAAGGCTGAAGCATCCCTTTCGGTAACTGCCGCACTGCTTTAACCTGCTGACAAGTCAAACACTTCACAGTAAAATCAGCAATGTCTCTTTTCATTCCATCCTACCAGTAATACTCCCGCAGATCTCTATACATCTTAGTACTGCCCGGATGAACTGAAAACGGAGAACTATGAGCTTCACATAACAACTCTCTCTTCAACTGTGAATCACAAGGCACACACAATCTCTTCCCAAATCTCAAAACACAATCACTATCAATGTTGAATTCAGGCAACTTACCTTTCTGAACCAGCTCAACCCTTTTCTGCAACTCACTGTCTTGCTTCTGTGCTTGCTTGATTCTATCTGATAGAGATGATCTCACTGATACCTGAAACAAAACAGAAGGACTTCCTGCACCAACAAATTCTATGCCAAAGTTCATCAAATCCTTAACCAAAGGATCACGTTCCAAACGCAACATTGTTAATGAAGCATTCCTTTTTCGACTCAAAGCATCAGCCACTTTATTTGCTTTTCCCGGATGGTAATGAATTGTACAATCATAATCCTTGATTAATTCCAGCCATCTCCTTTGTCTCATGTTTAACTCTTTCTGAGTGAATATATACGTTAAACTTTTGTGATCGGTATATATTTCACACTTTACTCCATAGAAATGATGCCTCCAAATTTTTAAATCAAAAACAACAGCAACTAATTCCAAATCATGTGTAGGGTAATTTACCTCATGAGTTTTCAACTGTCGTGAAGCATAAGCAATTACCTGATCATTCTGCATTAGGACACAACCAAGTCCTTTCAATGAAGAATCACTGTATATAACAAACTCACCATTCGTGGAAGGTAGTGCCAAAACTGGAGCATTCACCAATCTTCTTTTCATTTCCAGAAAACAATCATCACATTCTTTTGTCCAGATAAACTTAACACCCTTCCGAGTTAGCTTAGTCATTGGACTAGATAACCGTGAAAAATTTCTAACAAGCCTTCGGTAATATCCCTCCAAACCAAGGAAGCTACGAATCTCGGTTACATTTGTGGGTCTTGGCCATTCCTCCACAACTTTTGCTTTTGCAGGATCAACAGTTATTCCATCTTTAGAAACAATGTGACCAAGGAAAGAAATTTGTTGTAACCAAAACTCACACTTGCTGAATTTCCCATGCAGTTTCTTTTCTTTTAAGGTTTGCAAGATAACCCTTAAATGTTTTTCATGCTCCTCTTTACTTTTAGAAAACACCAAAATATCATCAATGAAAACAACCACAAACTTATCACCTGATTCAACAGAGCCATCACTGAAGTAAACTGCTCAATTCTAATTCTGACCATCTCAGTATTCTGATTTGGAAGGTCATTTCCCTCAGCATGCCTTCCCAAAAAAGCTTCTTTGTTTCCTCTTCGGAAAACCATTCTGAACAAACATGTCTTAGATGAAGCAACATGGTAATCTTTAAATGCTATATCATTTCAAAAAAAAAATATTTTTGGATAATCATTTAATAGAATTCTAACTCCTAAAGTTATCTAAACCGACCTCTGATACCAACTATAAGGCCCCAGCCTTAAACCATACTTAATCTTGAGTTATTACAAGATTACACGTTGAGGATCTTTTCAGGTTTAGAGTTTTAGAGAATTAGATCATAAAACTTGCATTACATTCCACATATAAACAAAGTGGTTACATAAAGATAGTATTCTTCATTCCCATCAATGGAAACACATTTAAAATAAAACATGGATTATTTCTTGACACATCCTTGACTCAATCATCTTATCATGTACCTTTCCCTTGACCTGTGAAAAACATTTCAAAAACTTGGGATGAGCATAAAAACTCAGTATGGGTTATAAAAACATGGGAAGGAAACATGAGTTCATATATACATAAGAATGAAATCATACTATACCCATAAAACATAGGCACTTTAACATACCTCATAAAATCATGAATAAATCATAGAAATAATAAGACATAAAGGTAACTTGAGGCATTCATAACATTCTTACGTAGGGAGTAACCCTCTTGGTTACGTTTGGAATACCCATCACAGTATATTCCCTAAAATATCTTCGGAGAAACCTTAACATTTCACTCCTTCGCGTTACCCAATGCATTAGAGAGCTATAACGGGCTCACCCACCCTTAGTTTATCACGGAACCACCCGTCTTCATAATAATGCCCAAGAACCATAACATAATCATATCACATAAAACATGCATAAAGGAAATATAACATTTCCACATTTCAATCACAAGATATCAATACAACACAAACACATTGTGAAAACCATTTTCAATACCAAAATAAAACATGTTATTTATTTTTCTTTTAAAAAAAAGAAGGTATGGCTTGTAGAGGAAGCCGAAACTCAAATAACGGTTACGACGGCGGAGAAGTCGTTGTCGCCGCATACGTACGACAAAAACATTCCCTTTTGTCGTTTAGTAAACGCTTCGTATAAAAAAGATTCCTTTTGAATAAACGTAAAAGTCAAAGTGGTTTATACACCGTATAAAAGAAAGTTGTGTATAAAATAAAATATGCCTCAATGAAAGGAGATTGAGACGAAGTCCCATACCTCGTATCCGACTTGACCCGACCGTTCTTTAAACTCCTGAATAATAAACTTGAGTTAATCTCTACTTGCTTATGAATCTTTTTCAGGTTCATTATTCATTTTATACCATGTTATGAACATCATGTAATCATTTAAGTTAATAATGTTCATTTTGTCGGTATTTGGTTCTTATGTCAAAAATAGACTTCTTATACTTACATGTTGTTAATTTGGTCAAAGGTTCATTATATCCAGAATGGTATTCATGATGTAGATATCATATATGTCATATATACCCAGTACATACATTCATTTATAATATTACATCACATTTAGAGGTAAGAAATGAAATGCACAGTTCATGGAGACGGTAAGCCGTACGTACGCATGAACGCTACTTCCATTTCTATTTCATATTTTCTGGAATGGAATCATAATGATATAAGAGTATATTATAATTCCAGTATAATATCATATATAATATCATATTTCCATCCTTTATACATCCCACATATGGTATTTAACGAATCAAATCACTTTGAGGGGGCGGTAGTCCGCACTTCCTTAAATGAAGATATCGCGTATACCCATAATGGAAGCCATAAAGGTAAGACAAAAATGAAAAATACAGAAGCATAAATAAAACATAAACATATTATATATCATATATAAAAATAGTGACATCATAATGGCCACCTTTGAAGGTGTTAAATGAGTATTGAACAATCATCGTTTCGGGAGGCAGAATTTCACCATCCACAGAAACTGTATGTTCTTTAACCATTTGATGTAGTTGTGTGAGAGTGTAGCTCGAATAAATATTATAACAACATCCTAGTATATTGAAGATACTGGTGTTGTTACAGAAGAAGTAAATAAAAAGAGTTTAGGGGGTTGGAGAAGCAAAATAAAACAAATGAACATGAGAGAATGAATTACCTTTAAAAGTGTAACTCCTTTTGATTTGAGCCTAAAGGCTTCTTTTGAAAGGATTCTTCCCAAAGGGAATCCTCTAGGATGAGGAGAGGGATGTGGAGAGAGCAAATGGGCAGGGGTTGTCCGATCCAAAGGCTTGAAGAGTGTGTGGAATGAGGTAGAGGTGGGGGCCTTTTATAAGGGGAGAGGAGGGGCACTTTTGGAAAGTAAAGAAACATTACTTTATTTGAAAATGTGTTTCGGTTTTAAAAGGTCCCACATTGATAGAATTAGTGGATAAGGTGATAAGGGTTCGAAATCCACTCATCCAATTGGGTTTGGACATGTGTAGTTCATAGATTTTTCATTATCTTTCTATTTTGCTTAAATCGTCAAATAATGATGTCATCGCTGCATCATTATTATGACATAAATAATTAAATTTATTTAATGTCTAAAAATTATAAAAAAAATAATATGATATAGGAAATCTTTTTATCTTTCCAATTACTATTTATAATCAAAATTTGGACTTGTATAACCCCACTTAAAAATTGTTTTCGCAAAACATATTATGTTTGTGTCATTTTCACTTTAACATTAAATAAAAAGTAATTTATGTCATTTCCCAACAAAAGTGGATCCATGGGGTCCCCAAGTTGACCCATGGCTTGTCTTGGTCGGCCATGACACAACCAATAAGGTTGGGACATGTGTCTAGGTCATTTCCTATTATTAAAGCATTATTTATACCTTAAACTACCCTAATTACCACTAATCGCGATTAAGAACTTAATAAGTTACTATTCACCAAAAAATTATTTTAATCTCATTGAACCACTTTTTACTTCTTAATGACAACCATGAATGTCGGATTTTCATAATTCAATACAAATTAGTGGTAAAATTTCATTTAACTGAAAAATCAGTTTGCTTGATTACCACTTAGTGGTTTCACTATTCATCAAAAATTGAAGTTTTTCAGAAAATTACCAAAAATTCACCCTAAGCTATATTTGATATTACGAATTCAAAAATGAAGTCCATTTTACAAAATTCAAATCATATAAGTCACATTAATTAATTTAATAATTAATTCCCGCTGCCAGAGCAAATAGCGTGTTTTTACAAAACAATAAGTATCAAAAGATTGACACCAGTTTAAGTCTAATTTCAAAGTGAAATTGATTCCAATGACCACCATTGGATAAAATGGTAAAAATATATTCAAATTTCACTTCAAAACCAATTCAAAACATATTCTAATCATATAAATAAATTAGATTAAAAAGCAGTTTTGATGTAAAATGCAGTATTTTTCACTATTCATTAAAAAATGAACATTGTCAGAAAAATACCAAAAATTCACACAAGGTAAATTTTGATGTCCCAATCATAAAGGATAAGTTTATTTTGACAAACATAGTTTATAAAATTGTCAAAATATAGATTCAAAAATGGTTTTCCATCAAAAGGCACTAAAACAATCTTTTAATAATATTAGTGTATTCCATGCATAAGATTGTATTTATTTTCATTTTAAGCCTCTATAACACTATCTTAATCATTAATAGACATAGATAAAAATATCTATTATTCATTACTTACTTGGGATTTTACATAAATACCCCCACATATTTTGATAAGTGAATAAAAATTGCGAGGACACAATTCCCAAAAGGGGGGAAGGATGTAACATCCTAGGTAAATGAAGAATAGAACATATTTCATATTTAATTTGGGAATTAAATATTAATTTTACTATTAAAGGGTTTTTATGTTCGATAGCATACCGATACACAACAACGGGTTTCTTTGGAATCATATGTTGCACAATAATAATATAATATTATTATTTTAAATGGTAGTTAACTCCAAGCCGTTGTATTGGAAGGAATCAAAAAAACAAATGACAATATGATTATACATTATTTTTAAATGTATTTAAATTATCCAATAAATAGTTATTGGCTTAAATTGTGAATGAATCTAATTTTAAGCATAATTTACATTAAAAGGCCAATTTATCGCCTTTTAATGGAGACCCCTATTTAAATATAGTTTTGGTCATGTTAATACATTCTAATTGACCAAATAAAATCCTTATTTATAATGGGGACATCAAATTTTACTTTGGGTAGTTTTTTGGTATTTTTCCAATAAATTTCATTTTTTAATGAATAGTGATAAATATTGTAATTTAATTCAAAACTGCGTTTTAATATAATTCATTTATATGGTTATATTATCTTTTTAATTGGGTTTAAAGTGAAATTAAAATACATTTTTACCATTTAATCCAATGTTGGTCATAGGATTTAATTTCACTTTAAAATTGGACATAAACAACTCTCGATCTTTTGATAGTTATTGTTTCTTTAAAAACACGCTATTTGTTTTAACAACGAGAATTAATTTTAAAATTAATTAATAAAACTTTTAAGTTTTGAATTTGGAAAAATAAACATCATTTTTGAATTAGGAATATCAAATATATCTTAGTCTAAATTTTTGGTATTTTTCTGAAAAACATCAATTTTTTATGAATATTGAAACCACTTAGTGGTAGTTAAAAAAACTGAAATTTTCATTTAAATGAAATTTTACCACTTCTGTAAATTGAATTTTGAAAATCTAACATACGTGGTTGTTATCAAGAAGTAAAATGTGGCTCATTAAGATGAACATAATTTTTGGTGAATAGTAACTTTTGACTTTTATTTACCATGGTTAAAGGTAAATAGGGTAATTCAAGGTAAAAAGAATATTATAATAATTTAAAATTACCTTAACACTTGACCAAACCTTATTGGTTGAGTAATTAACGAAAATGGGTGTCTTTGGGTCTATTTTGGGACCCCATTGAGCCACATGGGAGTGATAATGACAATTTGGATTAATTAACATAAAGTAAAGGAAAAAATGAAAAAAGAAAATATCTTTTAGTAAATTAATTTTTTTGAAGGGGCTACATAAATTATCATTTTGACTATAATTATTCATTGGAAAGATAAAACGATTTCCTATATCGAGGTATTTGTTTTATAATTTTAAGACATCAAATAATTTAAATTATTTATGACACAATAATGATGTAGTGTTCACCTCATTAATAAATCATTTAAATAAATAAGATTATAATGATTAAAATATTATCCGAAACCTATCCAATTCCTATTGGATGATTTTATTTCTACAATGAGTCATCTTATCTTCATCCTTAATGATTTTTGGACCTTTTTAAACCGAATATAATTATATAATAAAATAATATTTTCACACGTTCCTAAAGAGCCCCTCCTCCCCCTTATAAAAGGAGACCATTTCTAACCAATTCCTCACACCTCTCAATCCTTTTTACTCATCCAAAATCTGCTAAATTAATCTCCCAACATCCATATCCTCCTTCTATAAGCCTTACCTTAGGCGGAAGGCACTTCAAGATGATCATTGGTTCAAACCAAAGGGAGTTACCCAAATTAACGGTAACTGTTTCTCTTAAATTGTTTTCTTTTATTTTATTTCTCTAACCCCTAAATCCTTTTTATTCCTTTCTTTTGTAAAAACAACAGTATCCAAAATATACTAGGATATTGTTATGAGAATTATTTGAACTACACTTACACACACCTCCATTTAATGGATGAAGAACATAATGTTTCTGTGGATGGAAAACTAAGGCATCACGAAACGATGATCATTCAATTACATCTTACCACCTCTAATGGTGACAATTATGATGTCACTACATTTATATATGATATATATTATGTTTATGTTTTCTTTATGCTTCTGTAATTTCTATTTATAGAACGCCTTTAGGGTTTCTATAGTGGGAAAATATGATAATCTCATTTGAGGAAGTGCAGACTACCGCCCCCTCAAAGGGATGTGACTCGTTAAAACCTTATGTGGGATGTATAAAGGATAGAGTTAATGATATTATATATGATATTATACTGTAATTATAATACACCTATGTATCATTATTTTTAACTTCCATCAAAAAAATAAATAGAAATGAAAGTATCGTTCATGTGTACGTACGGCTTACCGTCTCCATGAACAGTGAATTTCATTTCTTACCTTCATATGTTATGTACTATTATAAATACATGTACATACTGGATATATATGATATATATGATATCTAAATAATTAATTTCATTCTGGATATAATGAACTATTGACCGTATGAACAACATGTAATTATAAGAAGTCCATTTTTTACTCAATTACCAAATATCGACAAAACGAACATTGTTAACTTAAATAATTAAATAATGTTTATAACATGGTAATAGGTGATATAAAATGAATAAAAAACATGACAAAGGTTCGTAGGAAAGTAGAAATTAACTTTAGTTTATTATCCAGGAGATTAAATAATGATCGAGTCAAGTTGGACAGGAGGTAAGGGACTTCGTGTCAATCTCCTTTCCTTGAGGCATATTTTGTATTAATACAAAACATTATTTTATACACTGTAAAAACACCCTTGAATTTTCAAAGGGAATATTTTTATACAAAGTGTTTTACTAAAAAACAAAAAATTATGTTTCTTTTTAACGTAAGCAGTGAAAACGACCTTTTCCGCCGCCGTGAGTATTATTTGATCTTTGGCTTCCGCAACAAGCCGTAATGTTTTTAAAAGAAAATGAATACCTTATACTCTTTTACGTATTTTTGGTATTGAAAATGGTTTTGAAAAAGGATTTTTTATGTTAATATATTTATGTGATATATTGTGATTAGAATTTGGAAATGTTTTCATTCCTTTTTATTTGTTTTTTGTCTTATTATTTCATAATGGTACTTGGAAATTTGACTGGTGGTTACATGATAAACTAAATGATGGGTGGTGCCGTGAATACCAAGATGGGTATTTATGCTATAACCTCCAATTCATTGGTTATGGAAGTCAGCCGTATGTCTATTCCATTTAGTTATATGTGTGGAAGTCGATCTTATGGTTATTCCATTTTCGTATGTTTATGTTCCAAGTTACCTTTATATGTTATGTGTTTCTATATGGGTTTTTCGGTAATATTTCGGTTAAAAAAGGATAATTAATGATCTTTTAATCAGTGAAGAGTATTTACTACTTCATAAAGGTGAAAAGTATTACTTATGTTAAAGTATTCATGGTTTACTAGTTGTTTTGAAAAACTAACAGTTTTCCTTCTTTCTGTATCCCTTACTGAGCTTTTTTATGCTCATCCAATGTTTTTGAAATGTTTTTCATTGGAAATAATGTGGAATAGGGTCAAGGATGGGATCAGGGAAAAGTCATGCTATCTTAAACATGGAAAGAGACATGACTCTTTTTTTAAAGAGTTCATGTTTTTAAAAAAAAATGGAAACTGTGTAGAAGTGTCTACCTTGTAAATCTTTTGAGGTGTAATAGTTATGGTCTAACACTCTAAAACTCTAAAACTGAAAATATACTCAATGTGAATTATTCATTTAATTCAATATCAAGTAAGGTTTAAGGATGGATCCTTATACATTGAGTTTCATAATGATTGTTTATTCCACACATAAATAACTAAAACTTCAATGATGTCTAAGGGAGTCCAACATTCTCATCCATTCAGTTAATAGAACTCATCATTTTCCCCTTGCAATCACTTTCTTTACGTCCTTATTTTACATAGTCAAAACATCTTCCTATTTCACTAAGATGTTAACTTAGGGGATTTTTTCCACATTCATGGAACTAAGGAAAAAAATATTATTTCCCCTATGGTCTCCATTACTTGAACTCTCTGTGAAATCTTTTCTCATCTTTTGTGATTCTCAGAGTTAGTTAAGGTACATGTTGTTAATCTTGTTCATTGGAAACTGATTAGGTAGGATCACAACATATTTCACTCTAGTGATAATCCCACTTGAGTGATCATCATAAAATCATCCATTACATTCAACATTAATACTGTTCATTCCAGTTCCCCCCATTTTCTAAAACCGAAATCATAGTTTGAGCATTACTTATCACAGTAGAAAACCATATAGTAATGCAATGAATTACTTATTAGATGCATAAATCTGTTCAACTTAATTTATCCATGATACTCTATGATTATACATGGTAATTCATAGAAAAATTATTTTTTAAATCCTTCACGATGGTTCATGATAATTTTTTAAATTCGAAAAGCAAATCCCCTTGGGGTGTCAAACCTGGTGTATAGCATGGCCCATTTTTGTATACCAGATTACCCCGAGTTAGGTCTGGAACATATTGTCAGAGTTATTACCCGTAGGTACGTCTGTTCTAGAACTAAATCCACATGTAATATCTATAAAGGGACGTATATTTAGGAAACCACTCACTCTATCCTTTATCATAATTCATGTAAATTTTCCTAAACATTATCTCTTCCATATAATTATCTCCATAGAAGATGCTAGACATATCCTTAGAAATTTACCTAGGGATCTCACAATGGTTTTCTAATACTAGTTTACAATGTATGACTAAACCTTTAATTTGATACCCACTATAATTACCCAAGCATAACATACAGGGATATGACACCATTTTATATGAATATTAAGTACATTACAATAATACATGCTTGGGGACCATAATGGTTCAGTGTCTTTGGAAACATAGAAACCAAATATCTTATCCTACCAAAGGATCCTAAAAAACTTACATAAATATCTCCACCTTAATACATCAACCAAAAACCTTTGTTCATAAACTTCAGAAAGGAAACACAATAATGTTTTGAGCTCAAATTATCAGTTAGGTAAATAAATGAAATAAGTAATAATAACATGAAGAAAAGGGTACGGAACATGAGAATAAAATTTGAAGATCATACCCTAAATATAAGAGATCATAATTTATATTAGTAGTTCATGAGACATGACTAATAAGTAAATAAAGAACATAATCCATGAAACAATAACATATGAATAAATCATGTAATTTTTATTGAACCATAAGCATATATAATGATTTCCATTATTTTCAAGGCAATGCTTCGAAGGCCATCATAGTGGATATAGAACTTTACGAAACCAGGTTCACACCCCTTTCCAGACCTTTATTACTTAATCAATTTCATTTCACATTCCATCCCTATAATACTGAGATGAGTTCATTTCTCATTCCCACCCATAATACTGACCCAAGATCATTTATCATTCCAACTTTGTCTATCTCATGAGATATAAATATTTACCTAATTAATTAGAGAGAGATATAGGTTGCACCCATCTTATAGTGAAATTATACATAAAAGTGCCAAAAAATCATAAAGAAATCATTACATAACCCATTATGTGGAATGAGTATCATAAAAATGTAATCATATCATAACTGATGTAAAAAGATTCTGGTTATAGAATAATTTCACCATAAGAATAGACCATGAAAAGAAGCTGGTTTTATAAAAATATAACCTATAATAGAGAAACAATTTTCCTAAACATATAACCTATAAAAGAGAAATGGGTTTCCTAAATACCCTGAAATTAATCATAACCCATCCATATAAAGAATATTAATGGAACCATTAGATAATTTCCTAGAATTGATTGAGTAACACAAAAAGATGTCATCTTAGATGGAAAAAATTTGAATATATATTTCAAAAATATTTCTTGATGAAAATATCTTTTATTCTATACAAATTATTTTTAATACATGAAACCATTTTAATATAATATTTATATAAAATTCATTGATAACTTATAAGTAAAACATAAAATAATTTGGAAAACCTTTTCCTGGAGAAATTTTAGAATAAGGATCAAAATATTTTAAAGTCACTATAAAAACATATAAAGGGATCTTAAAAATGTTTAGAAAAAAATTTATATGAAATTAATTTTAAAACTTATAAATAAGGCTTGAAATATATTTTGAAAATATTTTTCCTTGAAAAGATAAATAATAAGCTTCAAAACATTTTGATAACAATTTTACCAGGAAAATTATTAAAGGGGTTTGAAAAAATTTGGAAAACCATTTTCATGGAAGATATATTTTCAAGGAATTTTACTAAAAATTATCCTTTAAACATAAAAGGAAAGAATAAAAGGTTTGAGGATAGATAAATCTGTACATGTCATACAAGCTAAAAAGAAAATTCTTTTATCATGGTCAAAAAGGTTGGAAAATTACTTATTGGGAAAGCGATGTAAAATGAAAAAAGGGTAATTTTTTTAATGATCATATGGGATTAATAGAGTATTATTGGAAACCCTTTCTGGAAAAAATGATTTAAATGGAACATAAATTTCCGACCGAAGAGAGGGTAATGTGGGGATTTATTAAAAAATTATTAACTATCACATGTACCAAAGAGTGAACGAAATAGAATAATTATTTTAATAAATAATTAATAACCATCATAGAAGAAAATTCATGAATTTTCTTGAGATATATATCAAAATATTTCATCAATGGAATCATAAAAATAAAAAAATTGAAAAGAGATTAAATTGTCTCAATAAACTCTTATAACATGGTAAAATCGGATCATAGTCTCCATGTATTAAAATGAAATTAAATGAAGCTTAAAATATCATCAAAATAAGTAAATTCCTGATATAATATTTAAAATGTATTTATATACACATCAAAATATAATTTAGGTGAATAAAACATGAGTCTCAATGATGTGAAATTGAGATAAAACTATTTCACCGATTTGGTAACTTTTAAAACTTAATCCCCAAGAAAGAAAGATCATAAAATGGATATGTTAATACACAGAAATTCAATTATTAAATTAATATAATAAAACAAATGGGATAACATAGATCACGCAAAAGGAAAGAGTGGTGATCATAGCATGTATCTCACCTAAATAAAAAGTGAGATGAAATTCCCATAACTTGTGTCTTGGCTCTCATCATACTCATTAAAAAAGGTATAATAAATATAAATTTATTATAAATATTATAAATAACCATATACTTATATCGAATACCATATATATTTTTTATTATGACCTTATACTACTCGCTTTTTAACCATATTTTATAAAGGTTTCATTTCGGGTAATATTCACTTTGTTCTTTGTATGTGTTTTAATTTGTTATATTGTTGGTCGTTATATATATATCATGATTCCAAAATGTAAACCATGATATAAATATAATTTCTATCCATTATATATTTATTATAATAATCTATATAATATAGTAGTACGAAAGGGAATACACCATTCATGGAGATGGTAAGCCATACATACACAAGAACATTATTTCTGTTTTTATAGTCATATTAAAAGAAATAAAGTAATGAAATATATGTTTATATATATATATCACGATAAAATATCATTATTAAATCATATATATCATAAATTTTCACTAAAACCCTTCTTAATACATTCCATGTAGTGTGTGAACAAATCAAATCGCTTTGATGGGGCAGTAGTCCACACATCTCAAATGAAGTTATCATATTAACAAAAAATAGAATGTAAAAAGATATGCATTTTAAAAGAAGAAAATAATACAAAATAAATAAAAAATATAGAATATTAAATATATAAATATAGTTTCTATAATAATTTTCACCATGAGAGGCGGTAAGGAAAATTGAATAATCAACGTTCATTGAGGTAGTAGTTCGCCATACACCTAAATAGTTTGTTCGTTACCCATTAGATAGAGGTGTGTGTAAGTGTCGTTAAAACAATTAGAATAAAAAATAATAGTATATTGATTATAATGGTATCTTTCTACATGTATAGATTAAATAGAGTGGAGGTGGTGCAAAAGGAAAATAAAAGAAATGACTTGAGAGAATACTTTTCCTCTTAATTGGGTAACTCCTTTTAGTTTGTGTGAAAAGGCTTCCATGGATTTCCTTATGCCGAATGGAATTATTATTGTAGTAATTTATTTATTTTTTAGGAAGTTTATTGAATATATATTGGCTTATACTAATTGTTTTGGTGGTGTGAGGATGGGGGAGAGGTGGTCTCCTTTTATAGAGAATGAGGAGTGGCACTCTTATAAATACATGAAGAGAGAATTGCACCAACATTTTTCATATTGAAAGTGGACCCTATAATGATAATAATTTTATAAAAGGGAGGATATGTTCTAAATAGGTCCATTAAATGGTTTTTGGACAAGTTTATAGGTCTTTTTCAGTCATAAATATATGGTTAGTCCTTAGTATAGCATTATTCTTCCTTAGGTGATGTAATTAATATTAATTACTTTCACTAATATTTTCTGTAAAAAATAAAGAATTAAAAATTAGTCATTATAAATTATGATTATTCCAAATATGGAATAAAATTTTCCAAATACTAATCAAATTATTGGTTGAAGTTAATTTATAATTATTCCTGTAATCGGGTCAACAATATAGGTTTTCAAAGTAAAAATGATAAAAAGTTTGCAACGTTTTTATAACCGATTTTAATGTTAAATTTGTTAAAGTTACCCAAATTTGATGAAGTGATAAAATATAATTCAATTAAACATTTAATCCAAATTAAAATATTATTTAACCTTAAAAATAAATTTTATGAAACCGTATTTTTGAATAAAAATATGGTATATTTCAATATTCATACAAAAAATTATGTGTCTCAAAAAAATCCAAAAAATTCCACCAAAAATAAATTACCGATTCTAAATTCAAAAATTTATTTATTTTTTATAAAATTCAATTTCTAAATGTGCATAAAATTAAATTTATTATTAAAAGTAGTTTATTTGAGAAGATAATATTTTTAAATATAAAATGAAATTCCCAAAAATGATATCTTTCATTGTCAATATGTTTTATCTATATTAAAAAGTATAAATAGTATTTGAAAATTAGATATTACTATTCATATAACTAAGTTTAACATCAATGTTATAATTATCTAATTTAAATAATTGTTATAATAAAATGATGTTTTGTTGAAGCATCGGTGTTGCTTGTAATGTTTGCTAAGTCGGTTTTCCATGTTGCATATGACAAGGTGCTGATAACCATGGTTTTCCATATAGATAAATATGAAATTATTGTTTTGTGTAGTCTGTGATTAACATGGTATTGGTATGCCAGGGTGAAACTAACCTTGGTTTTCTATCTAGATAAAGCATAAATTTTTGTTGTGTGTAGTGCACAATTAACTTGGTGTTGGGTATAATACAATACAAACATAATACTTAAATATAAAATCAATTATTTTTAGCGTTATGAGAAATGGAAAATTCCACAAAGTTTAAATTAGTTTAAATAATGTAATTCACAAAATCACAGGGTGTTACAAAGGGTATGGTTTTCATTTTTTATTCTTATATTCTCATACCATTATGTTCATTTTATGATTACAAATCTCCATTGTTTACTATTAATGGATGTCTAAGCTCACCCTTTATTAAATTTCATTTCACAAGTTTAAATATAAAACTATTATTTATGAAATGTTGGAGAAGGGTGCTGGTAATGATTAACATATTGGGATATGATGTAGTTCACATATAAACTAGTTGTGTATGATTAAATGTTTCCAAAGCACTATATCTTTATTATCCCTTGGATTGTGTTTGAATGATGTAATTAATGTTCATCTAAAAATATGTAATACATATAAATGAAAATACCAGATCACTATAGTTGGTATCAATGTATAGATTTTTTTATCCTTTGGAAACTAGGATGAGAACACTTTAGTGATTCACCTAAGGAAATATCTATCGAAAAGTATAAGGTTGAGTTAAAGTATAGGAAAATTTCTCAGAATTTTAGATCTATTATAGAGGAACCTAGTGGAAATTACTCCAAAAAGGGAACATTGGGATGTTCTTGGTCATCCCCTGGTGCAAGAAAATGGGCATTGTTGAACTCCTAGTTTATCACTCCCAAGGGATATTCTTTGGAAATTCAGAAACTTTTTACCAACCATCATGAAGGATTTAAATTGATGTTGACTATGAAAAACCTAGTATAAATACAAGGTGTCATATATTAGAAAGAAGGTGTCATTATTTGGACATCTTATAAGTGATGTTTCAAAATTATGTGGTACCCAATATGATTATGGGTTCTTACAACATGATGATTTGTTGTAGTCAATTTATTTAACCCAAAATAACCATGTCCATGTACTGTGAAATGGACACTGAAATTATTTTCTTCATGATAATCCAAATGTTATGGGATTTTCTTTGAAAAACTGCATTTTTGTGCTCACAAAAGTTTCCCAAGCCAAGAATAATGCTTAACTTCCAAACGAGAAAAGGAGGGAGAAAAGTTCTATTGATTCCTCCTTCAATAAACATCCACCTTCCTTTACTAGATCTTAAAATATGATTAATTTTGATAAATGGGTCAGTACCATGTTACGATAATTTTCATTCTCAAGTGTTTAGAACATTAAAAATTCATTTTGTCTGTCTATCATTTGGAAGGAAAATCATGTTAATGTTGGAATATCATCAAGAATATAGAGTAACATAATGAAATTGAATCCATGGACTGGGATGATTTCAATGAAATAATTTATCAATAATTAACTTTCTTGTTTTACTCATAATAATATGGGTATGTTGTTCCACTAGATAATGTAAATGGTAGATGAATTTGTCGGAACCAATGAGGCTAATTTTAAAAGAAATGTTAGGTACTCTTCTAGTATTATCATCCAACACGAATGTAAGGCTGCTCAATTCTTCAGTGGATTAAAACTTATTTTCTAAAGGGTGTTATCCATAATAATTTTTAGTATATATGAAGAGATTTTTCAATGTTATATCATGGTGGAAACAAAGGTTAGATCTTCATATCAATATGATGGTTTTGAAAAGAATATAAATATGAAATTCAATGGAAAATCTAAAAACTATTGAGAGAAGAAGATGTGGTTCCTTTAATTATAAATGCATGGGAATAGACATGGATTAAATTTTGTTACGGTGAATAGTAAATGTTTAATTTGTGAATGGTAAGGCCATTAGTAAATCAAATAAATATGTGACTAGAAGAGGTTAACAAATTATAAAAATAGAGAGAAATATGCATATCATACACCACCCACACTCCAGTGATTCCAATGCAAGGAGAATGGGAATAATTTTGAGCAGTGACCAAATCATATGGTTAATAAGGATGATCTATGTCAACAACCTCTTTATCTGTGAGGCAAATGAAAAAATCATGTGATCACTATTTTGGAAGAGGGGTGTGATAACGATTTGGTGAAAGGTACACTAATCTTTCACTATAGTACTTTATATGTCTTATATGAAATTGGATATACCCATTCATTCATATGTGATGAATTTTCAAATGGAATCCAAATTCAAAATAAATAATTAGATGTATAATTTGATTTGAGATCCCTTAATGGAATTATGGTCACATTTCAAGTCTATTATTATACTCTAGTTGATGTTTATAATAATTTTCTTCCTAAAAAATTTTTTATTCTTCCTCTGGTTGAATTTGATGTTATCTTAGGCAAGAAAATTATTTCTATAAATAAATCCAACATCAATTTACAAGTAATGGAAGTCACATTTTACATTTCAAAATATCCTATGATGACGAATTATTGTGATGATAAATACGAACTTCTGATAGCAAAAACATCCATTCTACGGGGGTTGATTCCTATTCAATAGCGAAATTTATCTTAGATTGTAGGGTTGAAAATGAACATCAATCAAACAACTTTTTTGCATGAGTTTTTTTATGTATTTTTAAAATATTTTCCGAACCATCCACCAAAACCTAATGTCGAGTTCTCAATATAACTCATACCTAGTGCCACACCAATTTCAAAGAATCCCTATATAATGGACCAGATTGAGTTGCATTAATTGAAAATGAAACTCTATGGGATCCTTGATAAGGGAATCATTTAGATGAGTTTGTCACTGTGGGGTATAACTATTCTATTTTCTAAATAAAGTTGGATATATGTTACTCTACATTGATTATCGGGGGATTAATGAGATCACAATCAAGAAAAAGTATCATCTACCCTATATTGATTAACTATTTGATACATTTCACAAACTAGTGCATGAAATTTGATTCACATGAGTGTTTTTTTCATGATAGTTACTAGGAGATGTTATTGGAGGAGATGTTTTAAATAAAATTTTAACATCTTTTAATTAATACTGACATTATAAACTAATATATTCTAGGGGTTTTCATGTTAGTTATTGTATAAAAGATGTTGTATCTTCGAGAAATGGGGAAGACCTTGTTTGTTTAAGGTTCAAGCATTCCAATCGATTTCCAATGGGCTTATTCATAGAACCGGAGACACCCAAGGACTCTATATCCATTTGGACTTACGTTTCAAAGGTAGGTGCTCATTAGTTTTGGACCGATGAGGCTTAAGAATTTGCATTGGTTAAGAGGATGGGAGTTCATGCTCATCAAACCTTTTTGGGGGGAATTATTTCCTACTTTGGGACTCTCTTATAGATTTAATATATATTAACTAATCCTTATTAATTCACTAAGCATGATAACGAGCATTAGACTTGGAAATCCGTGACTGATATGTATGGGATTTAGAGAATATTTTATATGTATTTGAGGTTCTTCATCGATATAGAATCATCCATATGTAGTGGAGGTTCTTAGTCAGTTGTATCCTTCGATATATTATATAGAAATCTCTTGGTCATTATGATGACCATACTGGTGTTAAAGCCAGTCTGTGGGGCACTTGAAGTTTATTGTCATTTAGAAAGACAAGGGTTATTTTAGAGTTGGGATCGTACCCACAGATGGGCTACCTATGTATCCTCATTAAAAAGTAATCAGAACCCACATAGTTTAATAAGAAGTATATAGTTTAACATCATATGGGACGGAAAAGGATTAATGAATGATGGGCTTGAACTTTATAGAGGCTTCCTATGTACTCTACTTTTAAGGAAGAGATCAAATTCCACGTAGTTCGAGTAAAATATGGGGTTTATGCATGGTTAATGGCCCAAGAAGATATTTCGTGACTATTTTTACACTCTAAGATCATGTGAGCCATGCTTGGTTTGAGAAACAAGAGGTATCAATAAACTCGACAATGGTTCCATGAAAGATGCAGTTATGAGAAATGATGTGGGGCTTACGTATGTATGAAGAACCAAGTAAATGAAGACCTGGACATAGGAAAGAACCCAAGATCAGGGTCCATAAAGGTATTTATACTTTATGGATATTTGGAGTTTTAACATGATGATTATTCATGAGAAGGAGGCCCAAATAAAAAGAAATTACGATTAGGGATTACTCCTGAGAAGGAGGCCCGATGATAATGGAAAATATGACTGGGGCTTACTCTTGAGAAGGAGGCCTAGGTTAAGGGGACTTGTAACATGGGGCTTACGCCTGAGAAGGAGGCCCAAATAAAAAGATCTTATCATCTCAAAGGATGAGGATATATAGGATACCCCTAACCATGGTGACATAAAGCTTGCAAGTCACGAGGTATTGGGAGAGGTTCTCACATAATTCCTTTCATATAAGGAATACAACAAAGTAACCATGCCATAAATGGATTTGAAGAGGGGTTTGAAGGCTATTTATTTAATAGGAATGGATTATTTGTGGAAATAAGGTGTTTAGGAAGGAGGTGTGCAAGTATTGTTCTGGCGAGCAAGTCCTGGTCGTGTAAGTATACTTGCACGACATGAGTCACCTTGGGAGACGAAGAATCCATAGGGTAATACTTGGGATAATTTGAACTCAAGCCCTTAGTATCATTCCTAGAGGCTTCCAGAAGTGTGGTGCGCAAGTTCCCTTGAGAGTTCAAGGCGGCACACAAGTGTCTTCATTTCCCATAAGGGGTGGACAATTAGGCGCGCAAGTATTTCTGAGTTCCAACACTTAGTACTTAATCTTCCTCTTTATATATTCCATTATAGGTAAATAATTACATTATAAGTGTTCAGAAGATATCAGAAAAAGATTTAGTTGACCAGAGCCTGAATCTTAGTTTTGGAAAATTCAACCTCGAAATGGGGGGCCCACAGGGGCTAGTTATAGGACATAGGGAACCTTGGGTGAAAAAGAGAATAGGGTGCGCAAGTGACTTGCAAGACTCATAGGTGACATGCATGTGACTTGCGCGGCGAGAAGAAAACTTGCACGGCTCCTTCATAATGGATTCCTTGTTAATGCCTTTGTCAATTTTTGATGTTCTTCAAATGATGACTCTATTTGTGCTTAAGGTATTCCCCTTTTCCATTCATTTGGACTCAGTGATGGAAAGGAGCATAAAAAAAAGTCCCCCCTCAGAGTTGGATCCAAAAAAAGGAAAGTGGATTTGAATTTGAGGAAAAAGAGAAACCCGAGTTCAGCGGCGCACAGGTTTTAGGCACGCAGGTTTCAGTGTGCATGTTTCGGCACACAGGGCTTCGGGATCGCCTATATATATGGTTGTCACTTCACACAAACCATCATGCCTTCAAAGCTTTTGATCTCTCATCGCACAAGTGTCTTCATTTCCTTGGCCGATCACTCTTCTTTGTGTCACTCCTCTCCAGTAAGGATTTTGACTTTCGTGCCATTACTTGTGCGGCACAACCTACACGACATGACTTCTGAGACCTAACTTGCGCGCCTTAATGGCTTGGCCATTTTTTGTTTTCTTCACAATTATTTCATAAAAATAAACTTACTTAAAAAATTTAACTATTTGATCTTTGTGTATATTCAATAGATCCTAAAAGAATTGGATCGGTTGATGAGTTGGCCAGTAGATTCACCTTCAACAACAGTTAGATTTTGTTACCGGGGAACCTGACCAGTTTAACAATTCATTGGAAGGAGTGAAAATGTATGGTATGAAATCCATCATAGATGCCAAGAAATCACTCCATCAAGCTGAAAATAGTGAAGCCGGTCGAGTGAATGAACTTCAAGTGGCTGCTGATGAAGCTCGTGATGCCGTAAATCAAATGAAAAGTTATGTTGAAAGCCTCTTGTAATTCATGAAAAAGAGAAGATACTCTAATATGTGGATGTTCTTCTAATCTTGTGCATAAATAAAAAAGGTATTTCAACATCAATCATTTTTACCTGCATTATCTTGCTAATTACTTATATTTTTTTACCCAAGCCAATGGGAATAGTAAGCATAGTTTAATTTTTTCTAGGATTATACAAACAATCCCACAAACATTGCATAATTTTGTTGCTCAATATTGCCTAAATCATACAAAATGTATGTTTAGAAAGCTGGGACTCGACAATTGTTCAGAGTTCCTTTTACAGGTTCCCAATTTAATGAGTACCCTCTCTCTTGTTGGGAGTTTAAAGTCATGCATGTTGGGCATAAAAAGGCTGATGTTTAAGGTTGAATAGCTTGGACCGAATGGATTAAAATTGACTCAATTCCTTGATAATTTATTTAAAAACATATTACCACATTCAAGTATGAGGTAACACATGTAAATTATGACTTAAGGCATTTTGAATATGAGGGATTATATGAAAAAATGGATAAATGCATTAGAGGGGGTATTTCCTAAGAGTAAAGTTACCACTATTTGACAAACCCGTTAGGTGGTTGAATTATGCAGGGCCACATAAGGGCATTGGCTGCATAGCCAAATAATAACATCTTTTGGATGACATGTCCGTTATGTAGACTACTTATGCAAGGCCACCTAGGGGCACGTGCTGCATAGTCAAGAAAAATAACTCTCAGAAATTTTACTTTTTCTATTGCTAAAAGATAGTGAATGTTTATAGAGATTCAAATTTTCCAAAGCATAGAGTCTGCCATATGGAGAAAGGTACTTGGATATGGAGAGGATATTCCTAATCAAGATTGTCAAAGAATTGGATGAATGTCACTCCAGTGAAGGTCTGACCCAAATGTAGGGAAGGTAAATATAGGCTTGAATACTTTTAGATCAGGAAAAAGAGTTGGGACAAATATGGTAAGGATGGCTGTTTTTGAGGATCCCTACATATCATCGTTAAGACGATTAAGGATAAAATTGGGTTTCCCCCCAAGAAAGAAGTTACCACTATTTGAAAAAACCAGTTAGGGGGTTGAATTATACAGGTCCACTTAAGGGCATTGGCTGTATAGTCAAATGATAGCATCTTTTGGCTAACAGGTCTATTACATAGAATATTGATGCAAGGCCACCTAAGGGAACGTGCTACATGGTTAGAAAACAGAATTCCCGGGTATCAGAAATTTTGTAACCAGAATTCAAGAAAAGGGTTATGGAGATCTGGAAGTATTTAAGTCTAGGAGTATGACACATAAAAATGGGTATTGTCCAATGCATGAAAGAGATAAATAGACCAATGCTGACCGTAATGATGTTGTCACTGGGTCTTGAATTGAGATGCTGGACTTCACTAAAAATCTCATTAGGATGATAATCAAGAAATACTTTGTTCTTGAAATATAGTTTAATTTCATGTGAGACAAGAGAATAGGAGATCTTAGTTTTGGGTCATAGATCTCGGACCATAATGACGTGACACATTGTGTGTTTGTTATAATCCTGATGTGAATAAAGACCAGGGTTTTCATACCACATTCATGTGCCCATAGGGGGAATTTTCATCCATGGTACAGAAAATGGAGTTTGGGGTTAGGCCCAAAGACTTGTGGCTGGATTCGAGGGATGCTCGAACATTCCTACGTATTCCATAAGGATAGGAATCAAGCCATACGTAGTTTTTGAAAAACAATTTAACATCAAGTGGAACGAGAGCGTAGGTGATCTCAGTTTAAGGTCGTAGAGCTCGAACCATAATGAGGGAGACACATTGTGTGTTGTTATAAAACTGATGTGAATAAAGACCTGGGTTTTCATACCACATTCATGTGCTCACAGGGGGAATTTTTAGCCATGGGACTGAAAATGGAGTTTGGGGTTAGGCTCCTAGACATGGGGTTGGATTCAAGGGAGGCCTGAACATTCCTACGTATCCCATAAGGATGGGAATCAAGCTCATACATAGTTATTGAAATACCCTCTATACAGATTTGATTCGTACACATGAAGGGTGAAAGGGTACTTTAGTGAAATGATGGTTGGACTCAAGATTAAAGGATCTGGCATTGCCATATATGCACGTAGTCCTTAGAATATGACATGATTGGAGATAAATGTCAATAATGATTCCCTCTCAGCTGAGGGTGTCAGAGACTGTTGTATTTTATTTTTATACAGGACAAAAGTGCAAATAATTTAAGGTCATATGCATAGACCGGTGCTGCACAATTTAGCGTCATGTAGATATGACGTATTGCTATGCAGTTTAATGTCTTACAATGAGGAAAATGGGGGACTGTATAGTTTAACGTCATATATCAAGGACGATGGTGAACCAATGTGAAGATATTGGTTTCGGGGGGGGGGGGGGGATTCACGGATCAACATCGTATGAGATTGAGGTGAACCGATGTGAAGATATTGGTTTTGGGCTTTAACCTTGGGAGGTTTCCTACATACCCAGCCTACAAGGTAAGGATCAAAGTCTACATAGTTCGATTGAGAATGAATTGGTGATTGAGTTGTATTTGAGGACAACAACCTAAAAATGGTGTTGGGACTTATTCCTGGTTAGCATCCCAGATATGGTGTTATGGTTGAAGCTTACTCTAAGATAATGTGAGTCATGTTTGGTGTGAGAAACAAGATGTATGAATAACCCTAACGATTCACAGCTTAACATCATGTGGGACAATGGGTGTTGTATAGTTTAGCGTCATGTAGCAAGGACGTATTGTTGTGCATTTTAACTTCTTGCAGGACATGTGCACAGTTTAACGTCATGTAGGACGTATTAAGGGACCTTTTCACAGTTGAAACGTCATGCATGATGATGAAGGGAAAACAGTTTAACGTCATTTTGAATGATAGGGGGGATATGTAGTTTAATTTCCTGCAACAAGGACAATGGGATGTATTTGTGTTACACAAAATAGTTCATCAAGAATCTTGCATTAGTTGGAGTCGTGATGAGTTCTCCATTCATTGAAATTAACTAATAAGCTTTATTGGAGTACACCTTATGTATTGAATAAGGTCCTTCCCATTTTGTCTCACGATTTGGCGGTTTATTTCCTGGTATCATTGGATTTATGAGGACCAAAAAAATTCCCCTTTAATGAATTAATGAAGAAGAACTTTTTTATTGAAAGCTCGTGCTATTCGATTCTGTTATACTTCCAAGTGGTGAAGGGTGCACAATATTTTTTCATCTAATCGTTCCAATTCATCAAATCGCTTCTAAGATTTTTCATCTGTGGATGAATGATAAAAAATAGATACTATGAGCGAAGGTAATTGATCCACAATGGGAAAGACTGCTTCTGTTCCATATACCAATGAATATGGAGTTGACTGCATAGCAGTATAGGTCGTGGTCCGATAAGCCCATAATGCATGAAAAAGTTTACCAAGCCATGATTTCTTATCTTTATCTATCATCTTTTGTAGTATGTTTGAAATAGTCTTATTAAAGGCCTCTATTTTTCCATTGGCCGCTGCATGATACCGAGATGAATCATTGAATTTGATGTTGTATTCTTGATACAACATTCTCACCTTGGATGAACAGATGTTGGAGCCATTATCCGTCAATATGTTATGAGGGACACCAAATCTGGAAATTATGTTAGACTAGAAAAAGTAAAAAATTATTTTAGAAATAACTTCTTTGAGAGGTATTTCCTCTACCAATTTGGAAAAGAAGTCCGTAGCTGTAAGAATATACTTAAACTACTTAGCTATAGCCAGAGGATAATGTCCTAGTACATCCATTCCCAATTTTACCAAATGGCCAGGAGTATTTAGAAATGTGAAGAAACTCTGGGGGTTGATTAATGAAGTTGGAACATACTATTCAAGAATGACACTTTTTAGTGAAATATACACAATCTTGCACCATTGAAGGCCAGAAGTATCCAAGCATTTGAATTTGATCAGAAAGTCTATGTCCAGACTGGTGGGAACCACAAACTCTTTCATTTACTTCATTAATGACAACAATTGTTTCTTTAAAATCAATACATTTTAAGACAATTTCATCAAAACCTCACTGGTATAGAATTTTTTGGATATCTGGGTTACCATAAATAGTAAAATTGACCACACGTCACTAGATTAGTTCTTTCCCGTCTCTATCAGGTGGGAGTGTTCCATTTTTATGGTATTCTCTGATAGGTGTCATCCATACTATAGTATGGCCATGAGGTTCAGAAGTGGGACTGATTTCATTGATTTGCTCTGTTGTGATTTGAACAAATGGTGAAAATGCATGACGATGGGAAATACTAATGATTGTTTCGTCCCAGATTGGATCTGCCAGGGTTCTGGCTACATTAGCCAGTGCATCATCTTAGGCATTTTTAATGGTGGGACATAAGAAAATGTCTGTTCCGAAAGAAATTCCACCATTAACTCTCTAATGTAATCACAAAAAAGGATTAACTCTTCCTATCTGATGGAATAATCCCCATTGATTTGTTTGATTACCAAATCTGAATCACTTTTTACCTTCAAGTGATTCACCTGTGCCTGAAGAGAAAATTCCAAGCCTGTGATGAGAACTTGATATTCTGCTTCATTGTTTGTACTGCTTTCCAAAAATAAGAAGGAACAGTGTAGCACTCTCTTTTATGGGGAAATAAGCATGATTCCCAACCCAACATTGTTGAATTTAGGATCTTCCATTTTCTTCCCTGTTGGAATTCTGGAGGCACCATCAAAGTACATTTCCCATGTTTGAGGATTATCTTGAATAGAGAAGATTTCCTCATCAGGAAGTTCAATATTTAAAGATGTATCTTCTACAGATGGGTGTTCAGCAAGAAAATCAGCCAGAGCTTGTCCTTTTATTGCCTTTTGTGATTAATATTGGATATCAAACTGCAGCAAAATAACTGCCCACCTTTCCAGATGTCCTGTAATCATTGGACGACAAAGGATAAATTTGAGAGGGTTATTGCGAGGTACCAATTGGACCTATGATGTTGCAGGTAGTGTCTCAATTTCTGAACAAAAAAGATTAATGCTAGGCAGCACTTTTCAATACTTGAATATCGAGTTTCTACCTCGAGCATAGTCCGACTGAGATAGAAAAGGATGTTTTCTATTCCAGCATCATTCTTCTGGGTAAAAAAGGCACCCAAGTATCTCTCTAAATCTATCACATTGAGAATAAGTGGCCTTCCTTCAACAAGTGTCATTAATACCGGTGGACTCAATAGATATTTCTTGAGGATATTGAATGCTTCTTGACATTATTCACTCCCCTGGTAGGTGACTCCATTTTTCATTAATTTGGTGAAGGGTAAACACTTGCCTGCCAAATTGGAAATGAAATGCCAAATATAGGCCATGCTTCCTTGAAGTCCTCTTAATTCATTAAAATTTCTAGGAGGTGACATACCAAAGATTTATTTTTTCTTCTCAGGATCAACTTCGATACCATGATGGAATATAACAAATCCATGAAATTTTCTTGAGGTTACCCTGAAAGCACATTTCAAGGGGTTCATCTTCAAATTGTGTTGTCTAAGATTGTTGAATATGATTTTCAGATTGTCTAAGTGATCAGAACATTGTCTGGATTTAACCACCAAATCATCCACATAACATTCAGCAAATTTCCCTATAAAGGGTTTGAAGATATGGTGCATGGCACGTTGATACGTTACACCTTCATTATTCAGGACAAAGGGAATTACCCGATAGCAAAACACATCTTTATGAGATCTAAAGGGTATAGACTCTTCATCTTCTGGGGCCATTCAGATTTGATTATACATAGAATATCCATCCATGAAGGAAAGTGCTTCATATCCATCTGTTGGATCAATTAGAAGTTCTGTGATCGGAACTAAAAAATCATACTTGGGACACTGCCGGTTAAGATCTCTGAAGTCAATGAAAACTCTAATTTGTCCATTTTTCTTTTACACAAGGACAATATAATCCATCCATTTGGGATATTTAACTTCTCTGACAATGTTATCCTCGATAATGTTATCAACTTTAGCTTCAATTTTGGAAGCATATGTCAGGTGTGTTCTTCTTGCTAATTGCTTGAATCCTAGATGTTCTTCTTGGAAACCCATATGATGAGTGAAAAAATCGGGATCAAGACATGGAATTTATGTATAATTCCAAGAAAATATATCTCAATTTTTCTTTATAAATGAAGTATACATTTCTTGATCTTCAAGAGTAAGGGATGCAATTATTAAATTGGGGCGTTGATCTTATTTTGTACACAGATTTATTTTTATATGTTCATACATAGTGGTAGAAATACCCTCTTAAAATGATGGAGAAGAATCCCTAAGATCATCCTCTTATTATTAAATATGTATTACTTATTCTGTTTCTACTTTCATAGTAGATAAAGAAACAAAATTTCAATGGTTAGGGGAGAAGTTAAAATTTTTATATCTTGGAGAAGATTCTTCCATTTATGACCCTATTGATGATGAAGGGTCTTTCTGTGGTTATAGAGAGGTGATGATGGATTGAGAATTGACCTCAATATTTTCCTCTGGTATTGCTATAACTTCTTCTGATCTGGTTGATGAAGTATAGAATTGCTGGATTTTAGTGGATGAAATGAAGACATCACCATTTAAGCTTTCATCACTGCTTGGAAAATGAACTATTTCTCCCATGTTTTCTGGCTCGATTTCTGTAACTAACATTATATAAGTTTCCATAACAGTGTTTTTATTTAGGTATATCCTATCAATTTTACTGATAGGAAACACATAATTTGTACTCACATGTATCAATGGGTTTGCTGGAATTATTTTCCAAACCACTTTGAGAATTAATTTTGGTAACCTTCTTTGCCGTGGATTATTTATTTTCCTCTATGTGATAAAATTCTGCCTCAATGTATTGAGATTCACATGTTTTGAATGGAGATTTTTCACCATACAATGTCCCAATTTGACCATTGAAACAATATTTCAGACATTGACAGTATGGTGAAGGTACAACCGCATGTTGATGTAGCCAAGGTGTTCCAAGAAAGATGTTGAAGGCTGTGACCAGATGAGAAACCATGAAATATGAATTAGTCACAAAGTCTCCAAACATAATTTTGAGTGTAATATCACCCATAGGTTCTTTTTCATTCTTATCATATCCTTGCAACATCAAAGTAGATGGAGATAAATTAGATTCGGTGAGGCCCAATCGACAAAGTGTACGAATAGGAATGAGATTGACTCCTGATCCATTATCAATGAAAGCTCATCAGATGTATATATCATTGACTTTTCCAGATAGATACAAAGGTCTGATATGTCCATGTACAACATCATCTTCATCTTCATTTGTAAAAGATATCACTTCATGGAATTCTACAGGATCATTCTCTATATGGTAGACTTCAGCCGCAACAATTTCAGTCTCGAATTCTTGAGGACCTGACAAACCTTCAATAAGCGCCACCCAGAGATCTTTTAATAGATTTAAGGCATCCATAATTAATAACATGGCTGGTAATTTGGAAAAATGTTTCAATACATCATAATTTTCGTCTAAAGGTCTAGGTTTCCCATCAGGAAAATGTGGTTTTGTAGGTTCCTTAGATGTTGATGATTTGGAAGTAGATGCATCCCGTATCGGGTTTGGAGTTGGAAATACTCCTGGCTTCGGTAGATTAGACTGACTAGGTCTATTTATTTGCTGAGAAGAAGAAGATGTGACCTCTAACCGATCTTCCAAAACAACTGTGTCAGGACAGAATCAACCATGTGTGGATGAACTTTCTTGTTATTGTTGAGCCTGTTGAAGGGATTTTCCATGGGGTTCTATCGCATATACAGTTATAGGAGGGGTAAGATTGAAATAGTATATTCTGCAATATCCATGTCTTCCCTTGTATCCTAGACCTCTCCCTCTTCCCCTAATTCCTCTGTTAGATACATGGAACTTAGGCTCATCATAATCGAAACTGTCATTGGCATAATGATCTGTTAAATGAATCATGTCAATAGAACAAAAGATCAATTCATCATCTGATGAAGATTCTGCCTGGTGAACCAATTTAGGATGCACCGTTTGGTGGGGAAGTACCTATGATTTTTAAGTAGATGGCATAAAATCTTCCAGAGTCAAAGACAACTTAGGCTTTAACACGTTCTCGTCTTCTTCTAACTGCTCTTCTGTCTTTAAATAACACTATTTCATTGAGTATTTTCCTTCTGATAAAGGGGGTTTTGCTATAGAATTCATAGTAGAAGACACCATTGGTTGATTCAATTGTGTTCATAAAATGGCATGAGTTCGGTTGATCATTTTCCAGACCATACAATCATCATATTTCGGTGCATTTTTACTTTTGACTTTCTTCCACCCACCTTATTCTTTTGTATCAGTAGCATTAAAAAATAATCCCTAGGATGAAGAACCTTTCAGTTTTACCTGCCCAAAGTCTACCATATTTTTCATGATGTCGTTGAATACAAAACACTCATGAATGGGATCCCCCAACATCTAATGAAATGGGAAATAGTTGGGGAGGTCTTCATCTTCTTCCTTGTTCAGCCTTTTGGGCCTTGGCAATGGAACCAGATTGTTTTCTATAGCCGAGATGAAGTATCGAGGAACTTTTTCATTCCATAAAGAATAAAATTTGTTATTTAAATCCTCAAACTATTTTTCCCTTTGATCTATTCGATCATCTTGACGAGGCATCCATTGTTTTTAACGCTCAGGAGGTGGATCCCTTCGATATGATGAAGCTCTTGATGTGGAAGCAGCTATAGGTGTGTGTTTAAGGGTAACTGTAGTAGTATCTGCTTTCCCTATTCTTCTTCCTAGAATTGATATAATTACATGAGTTTTAGCCTTATCCTTTGTAAGATAATCTTCTATCTACTGAGCGATTGATGTAAGGTCTCGAAACCCTCCGGCATATTTCACAGGGATCAACGGTGTGCAAAATTCATCACCCATATTTGCCACAAAAAATTGGCAACAATTCTTCCTGAGGGAGTGCTAAACATAAGGAATATGTTAATCCCTTCCAGCGAGCAATGAAATCTGAAACTCTTTCATTTTCCCTTTTCTTTACAATTGGTAAGATAAAAAACTGTCATCTTTGGAAATATTGAGCTAAATTCAAGAAGAAATATTTGACGGAGTTCTTCCCACCCAGTAATTGACTGAGATTATAAACTTGTATAACAGACAAAAGAATGTCCTTGTAATGATTTCAAAAAACACCAAAGATTAACTACTTATTGTTGTGGAGTAGTTCCCATCATATGATCACAATGAGAAAAAATATGGGTTAAGTTATGTTCTAGATCCTGAACCATTAAAAATTGGGAATGTGGTATTCACAAAATTTGATTGGGGAGGGATTTCATCCACCCATTCAGGGTATGCTCACTTTTCTGGTTGAACTTGTGAACGCTTTCCTTCCATAGCTTCCAACCGAGCTGTTAATTACTCAATGGTGGTAATTAATTTTTGAGAAACATCTGGTTGAGCATGGACCTGAGCAGGTGCTATAACTGGAGTTTGGATGGGTGTGGAAGCCGGTACTCCCACGGAAGGTTTTATTGCCGGTTGATGTCGTGCATGACCCATAGGATTGGACCTGTGATGGTGTACTTGTAAAGGGGGATAATCTTGATCCATCCCAATAGCTGCATCAAATTCCTTTGATTGATTAACCCCAACATGCTTAGGAGGAAGACTACCTTGATGTAGTTCTGAATTTAACCTCCTTAAATATTTCATTTCTTCTTCTTTCTATGTAAAACTTTACTATAATGAGAGTGATTGGCCTTATCCTAAGGTAGTGTGAAATGTAACCTTACTTTTACCCTTTTCCTTGGCATGTACCTTTCTGGAGTATGGAATGGAATTACATGAGGAATGTCTTGCCCCTAGGCAACCATCTGTCTTCTAGTACCCACACCTCCTTAATTTCTTTCCATGTGTACAGCCTCTTGAACACGAAATTCTTCATCTGATCCCTCTGAGTGAGCCTCATGTTTTGAGGTATTAGTGACAATGACATTGATGACATTTGTTGATGCATAACACATTGCAGCCCTTCTGTCAGTGCTGCTGCGATACTGTCTTCTTCCATGTCTTTATGAGATATTTCCGTTTGATTGGTTGATCCCTCAGGAACTTCTTGAAGAACCGTAATTTAGAGGGAATCTCTTAATAATTCGAACCTGCATTCCTCTTGTGCATTCTTACCTAATCGAGAGAATAATAACATTCACATAGGAAGAGATTGAGAATTTGAAAAAGTCCACAATCCGGTGGACTGGGGCTGTTCCTGTTTTTTCTGCTCAACTCCTCAAATCCTCTTTGATGATCTTGAGGGTTGGATTAAAAGAGTCCCCAGTCTGGAAATCTGAGGTGGCTCTTGAGCTACTACATCTAAAACATTCTTTAAATCTCTCCTATTTTTTCATACTTTAGGCCGGAAATTGGCCGGATGCATCATCTTACATCAACTCAAATCACCCGGATCAAATGATAGTTGGATTATTTCTGACACTTTTGTCACCTGATGATTTTCATGCTCTAAATGAGAATCATATTCGATATTCTCATTTTCTTGATGCAAGAGTAATTCATCAACTTGTTCTTTATATGCATGACTTTGGGAAGAACTAGTTGATGTCTGTTCTTGGGATAGCATTTGATTACACAAAAAACCAATTAAATGTGGCCAACCATGGGCAATAACATTGCATGAGACCACTTTTGGTGGGATTTGTTGACTGGAGAGAACTGTGAAATGCAATTCTCCATGAACACCCCATCCCTTGATAGTAATACTAGATATGGAATTAGTAATTAACTGGTGCAACCTTTTCAATGCGCCAAGGCATTAACGTTGAAGGGATCTCTGCCACTTTCCAACCTTTGGATGTCAGGAAACTAAGAGAGATACCAAGTCAATTTAGCATTGCAACCCTTCTATTATCTTGACATGATTTTGATATTCATAATAAGATAATATTTTCTCTTTTAAGTGAAAAAGAGTTTTCCATATGTTGAGACGAATATCGTGAATACAATCTTCTGTCAATGTTTCTGTAATATCATACTAAGAGTCAGCCAAAGGCCAAAACACGACCGGTATTTCACCTTTCACCAGTTTTTTTCTCATAATTATAACTTCCTATTTTTTATTTGATGAAGATTCTTCTACCTGATTGGTCCAAAGATGGTGCTTCTTTGTTGCTTCATCAGATTCAACAAGATTGGTAGAGAATTCATTTTTCAAATTAGAAGATGAACGACCCAGGTGTGGTTTGGAGAATGACCTACACCCCGGGCTATCTTCTGATTGAGAAAGTATTTCACTTTCCAGTGGTAAGGCATCAGACATGACTGGCTTCACATTTTAAAGTGCCTCAAGATAAGAGGGATTTCAAATTACTGTATTTTCTATTGATGAATTTTCCAAGTAATGTGAATTAATACTACAGAGAGGACTTTCGTATATAAATTTATCATCATGTGGAGGACCACCATGGTGGGTTACAGCAAAAGATAAAACCTCTTACTCCTTGGTCTTATGGCCATGAAGAGGGTTGTCTTGGCTCTCATATAAAGATAATAATTCGAGATTGACTGAATTGTCGCGAAGAAAGCCTTCATGAGGATGTGTCTGATGAATAACTTTAGAATTATTGTTGTTACTTCCAGAATTTGGAAGTGAGGGAGTAGAATCTTGAGTTGAAATAGATAATTGTCTTAGGGCTTCAAGAAATCCAACATTGAGGAAGGATTTATTGCAGATTGGCTATTGATTTTTCAACTGTGCTGGATGGGTATTTTTCTTGGAAACCTTCTTACTCACTTTGGAAACCACTTGTTGACAAAAGTGATTATAATGGTAGGTGTATGTGCTTGATCTGGAGAAATGGTGGGGCTAGCCTGATTATCTACATATAAATCGGGTGTATGTTCCGAACTTGATTGTCCTTATGACATGGGGGAGTATGCCCCATGACCCCCCTAGACTGGAACAGAACTGTGTATCTTCTTCGAAGTGGCATGTTGATGAGTCACTCCATTGATAGGGATAGATTTATGTTTCTTTCCCTGTGATGCTGCTAAAGTTGCTATAATATTCTAACAGGAATCCAGAATATGGGCATGGATTTGCTTCTGCTCTTTCACTATTGTCAGAATGTGCTTGGTGACTTCAGCTACTGGATTAGGAATATACATCCATTCTGTGTTTGGAGTAGGTGTGTGTTTCTACTCCTTTCCTCCTTTTCCTATTACTGAATTCTGACAGTACTCATGTGTGGGGGCATAAAATTGTGTCTGCCTCATGTTTGTCATTGGGGATTTCCAATTGACATCTTCAGGCGCTGACAAATGAGACTGTTGGTCAGCTTGATAAATCTCAGGTGTATATTCCTAATGATTGTTTTCCACCAAATATGATTGATGAACTTCTTTCAAGACTGGAAGACGATTCTACTGGCATAATTGATGAGTGTACGAATGTGTATGTGTCTGTTTACAGGTGGTCACCACATTTGATTGTCGAGATTCTTTGGATGCAGTCAGACGAGCCTAATGATTGGATGATGAATTATAAACAGGTGTATGTTCCTGCCTATAGTACACTGCTGGAATTGCCTAGCGGGATTGATATGTTATTGCCAAACGAGTCTTATTGGTAGTGAAATCATGACGGGAGGGTGTATATGCCCGCTCATTGTTTTCCATCAAGTTAGATTGATGGACTTATCCAGAGGTGGCAGAGGTAAGAACCTTCTCCCTATTGACTGGATTTCTCCTCTAACGGTTTTTCTTGCATGCTCAGGTCTCAGGGACCTGAGCTAAACATCTAGAGGTGATACCCTCATAATGTTGATGGTGAAATACCACATGAGTCTGGAAGTGATTGTCAGTGTGAGTCCTCAGGAAGGGGTCTTTTCTTCTTGTCATGAGGCCTTTAGTGACCTCTTAATTCACCTCCCTATAATATGGGAGGGACTGGTTGTTGCATTCTTGGGATAATGACCCAAAATGGTTGGATATGGTGGTTGGCACCACCTTCTTCATGATTACTGGTCATCACTGTCCGGACAACCAGGGTGAGTTGTTAACTTGGAGGGCTTGTCGAGCGGCCTACAGAGTTGAGATGGTACCGTGTTGATGGTATTACCTCACCAATGCATTTGAGACCCAGTATTGAAGATGTTGAGTAGGTGATGTCGTCCTCAAAGTGGACGAGGATCCAGCAGGAGTAAAGGCCAAGGAATTCACATGTGTGAACTTTAAAGAAGCCATCCTACGTTGTAGAGAGATCTTTTAAAAGAGTGACTGTTTGATATAAAATACATAATCAAGATATTTTTTGCTAGAATACATCTTTAGGAATGACACATATGTGTTTGATTGCTTTTTTGGCCCCCATATTGAGTTTAATAGGGGCATAACAAATAAGTAAAACATCGTTTAACTTGGTTAAGGATTCACGTTGGGTTCACCATTTTTTGGCTATTCTAGAGATGGGGATGAAATTGTTTGTTTAATGTTCAAACATTCCAATTGATTTCCAATGGGATTATTTGTAGAACCAGAAAAATGCAATGATTTTATATCAATTTAGACCTACTTTCCAAAGGAAGGTGCTCAATAGTTGTGGACTTATGAGGCTTAAGAATTCTCATTTGTCGAGAGGATGGGAGGTCAGGCTCATCACACCTTTTTGGGGGGAATTATTACCTACTCTGGGACTCTCTTATAGATTTAAGTTATGTTCATGAATCCTTATTAATTCATCAAGCATGAAAATGAGTTTTAGACTTGGAAATCACTGAATGATATGTATAGGATTTAGAGAATCTTTTATATGTATTTGAGGTTCTTCATCGATATAGAATCATCCATATTTATTGGAGTTTCGTAGTCAATGGTATCTTTCAATCTATTATATAGAAATTTTTTGGTCATTATGACGACCATACAGGTTTTAAAGACACTCAGTGGGGCACATGAAGTTTATTGTCATTCAGAAAGACATAGATTATTTTATAGTTGGGATCATACCCGTAGATGGGCTACCTATGTATCCCCATTAAAAAATAATCATAACCCATGTAGTTTGATAAGAAGGATATGTTTTAACATCATATGGGATGGAAAAGGATTAATGGAAGATGGGCTTGAACTTTATAAAGGCTTCCTACATATATTACTTTTAAGGAAGAGATCAAAGTCCATGTAGTTCGTGTAAAATATGGGGTTTATGGATGGTTAATGTCCCAAGAAGAGATGTCATGATTAGTTTTACACTCTAAGCTCATGTGAGTCATGCTCGTTGTGAGAAATAATATGTATCAATAAACTTGACGATGGTGCCACGAAATATACAGTTATGAGAAATGATGTGGGGCTTATGTATGTATGACAACCCAAGTAAATGAAGAATAGGAAATAGGAAAGAATCCCTAGAGTATGTTCCATAAAGGTATTTGAACTTTATAGAGATTTGGAGTTTTAACTTGAAGATTATTCCTGAGAAGGATTCCAAAATCAAAAGAAATTAATATGGGGGATAACTCCAGAGAAGGAGGCCCAAATCAAAAGATCTTATCATCTCAAAGGTTGTGGTTATATAGGAAACCCCTAATCATGGTGACATAAATCTTGCAAGTCATTAGGTTTTGGGAGAGGTTCTCACAGAATTACTTTCAGATAAGGAAGCCAACAAAGGAACCATGCCATAAATGGATATGAAGAGGGCATTGAACGCTATATCTTGAATAGGAAAGGTGGATTTGTGGAAAGGGGGTGATTAGGAAGGAGGCATGCAAGTATTGTTCTGGCACCCATGTCCTGGTCATGCAAGTAGACTTGCGCGACATGATTCACCTTGGGTGACGAAGAATCCACAGGGTAATACATGGGAGACATTGAAATCAATCCCTTAGTATCACTACTAATGTCGTCCAGAAGTATGGCTCGCAAGTTCCCTTGAGAGGGCAAGGTGGCCTGCAAGTGTCTGCATTGCCATTAAGGGGTAAACACTTAGGCATGCAAGTATTGGTGAGTTCTAGCACTTAGGCCTTATTCTTACTCTTTAGAGCTTCTATTATAGGTAAAGAATTACCTTATAAGTGTTTGGAAGATGTCAGACAAAGATATGGAAGACCAGAGCTTGAATCTGAGTTTTTTAAAATTCGTCCTTGAAATGGGGGGCCCACAGGGGCTATTTATAGGCCATAGGGAACCTTGGGAGAAAAATAGAATAGGGTGCACAAGTGACTTGCACGACTCATTGTGGGGCACTAGTGACTTGCACGGCTAGATGAAAACTTGTGCGGCTCCTTCTTTATAGGTTCCTTGTTCATGCCTTTATCAATTTTTGATGTTCCTCAAAGGATGAATATCTTTGTGCTTAAGGTATTTCCCTTTGCCATTTGTTTGGACTCTTTGATGGAAAGGAGCGTCAATAGATGTAAATAATTATTTTTTTAATATATGAAATTAATTCTTCCTATATAGTAGCAGAAAAAAAGAAAAATAATAGAAGAGAAGGAAATATAAAATTAGAAAAACATCCAGTAAGATACTTACAATAGAACATTCAAATTTAAAACACAAGTTTTAGAAATAAACAAAAAATCAATAAAACCTCTAAAATTATTATCCCTTTAAATTTGTAAATATATAAACTCATATGAACTATGTGGTTATGGGTCATCAAATAGAAAAAAGAACAAATATTGAATTTAACTTGTATTTTCAAAAAGAAAATGAAATATTAAAGAAAAAATTTCGAGAAATATTACTTTCTGGAACTTCATATTTATCCCAGTTGAAATTATTTTATATATAAATCATAAAACATAATATCCACATTATTTTACACCTACTTGTTTATGACAGTATAGTTTCAAGTATATTTTATTAAGAAAAAATCATTTTTAAGTTATATACCCAATATTTAGTAATTGTAAATAAAAATTCACCATATATTGAACAAATTTGATATCGACGCTCTTCATTTTTATCTCCCATCTTAAAAAATTACATTCCATATTTGAAAATAGTTTGAATAAAATAAATTTTATTCATTTTATTATAAACTAGTATTAAAATTACCAAACTTACATGTTCAATAGATTTTTAAAATTACCTATCACGTCACCATGGATATAGCATAGCCAATAGAGTGTTTACTTTCTTGGTTAAAAAACACCAAAAATATAAATTAAATTTATTTATGAGAAAATAGAATGTGATTTGTTAGTATTTTTAGATATATATAAAATATTTTTAGAAAATATGTATTATACTCTTGAATAAATTGATACATCTAGATCTGAAAAATGAAATTGTTCTAAAGTATTTCAACAAAAAACTATTCTCTCTATATTTGTCATTATAAATTCTATATAATAAATAAACCATGGGTATATAAATACATATACATATATCTTTTCCCTCTCTATTCAAATTTTATATAGATATATTATAGAAAAAAAAACATAATTTTAAATTTTCAATAAATTAAAAAAACATAAAATTTTTGTTAATCGAGTTACATGGAAAACGATTTCATCATGTTGATACCCAGATGATCTCTAACTACATGCTCCGTGATATCATTTATCAAAAGCCTCATGTTCATTGCATGGCCAAAAAAAGTAACATGAATTATAATCTCATATACATCCAAAAAATTGGAATATTATGACAATATATCACGACAGGTGGAATCTATATCTAAAGTCATGACACTTTTTATTTTTTTGACTATACAATATGTTTTTTTCATTAAATAATTCATATATAAAAGTAGATAAAAATATAAAAATTAAAATGGGAAAAAAACATATTTGAAAAACTAAATAAAAATTAAAATACATACATACCTCTATGGCAGTATGTCAAATCAGTCTAGGTAAAAAAAACTAAAAAAAATAACCGATAAATTGTCCAACTACAATAAATTCATCTATAGGACAATGTATTTTTTCTAATATATCTATTATATATTGTATATTTACCCTCTTATTCTCTATCACTCAATGTTTATGATGAATATTTTTTCCAATATAAAATACCACCCCATATGAAACAATATGATAGAGATCATCAACATATAACTCACAATAACTGGGAAGCTATGGAGGAGTGGGTGAAGAGGTAGGATAAGAAGTAAAGTCTGGTGGAAGAGATGTATGAGTTGGATAAGTAGGAGGAGTGGGATCTAATGGTAGAGGTGTAGGATTCAGAATGGCAGTTCGAAACTAAATTTTTATTTCTACAAACATCGACTGTAGAGACACTCTAATACCATCCTTCATCGTCCCATGAATATACATAACTTTATATTCTAAAGAATTTTTTTAAACACACTCTATTGAAAAATATTTTTGACATGGAAAAAAATTTCATACCAATACACTATCCATGTATCCTCGTACACAACTCGGTTGTTTGGCCTTAGAAAATTATGAAAAATTCAAAACCTGTATATGGTTCCACCCACCCCTTTAATCAAGAATCCCTATTATGTTATGTATTATAATTTTATTTTTACTATGTTTGGATATTTATTTAAATATACCATATAATTTTAATTTCATGTATAAATGATGATGTACCTCTTTCTCTCTCATAATTCCATTTTATGAATTTCTATATGATGTTGTTATGGTACCGAAATTACACCATGAATTTCCATGCCAAAATAACTGTCTAGTGAATACCATACCCATTCCTGTATCAAGGGTATTCACATTTATGCAAATATACATGTTTATTGAGAACACAAATTTATCTATTACACATTCCTCAATTTGTATAATAAATTATGTTGTTGAATGAATCCATGTTATATGATCTATGAGGAACACTTAATCATGGAAATAAAATAATTATGAAGGGTATGTTTTGATAGTGCTCTAATGTATTGGGTAATGTTTAGTATCATGATACGTAAAGTGCAGTGATGGTTTAATCATTCAAGTTCATGTGCAATGGGGGTTTAATCAACATAAATCACGTGAAATGATGGTTTAATCATGCTAATTCATGTCCAGTGAGGGATTACTTATGCTAATCCAAGTGAAATGGTCATTAATCATGGTAATATCATGTTTTATGTGGTTTACTCATTTCCATGTTATGATTATCATGCTATATTATTCTTTTATTTTGATGTTTCTTTTATTCTCCATTGATATTCCTATTGACGAACATGTATTGTATTCCCCATATCATGCCACATTTATTCTATTACTAGGATTTATAGGTCACCCTTTTCTTATGAATGTCCTTTGGTTATCCCATGGAGTGTTAAGTAAGATGAAATGTTGTGGTCATGTAAAATAAATTTTCCATAAAGATGTTGTATTTTATGTTTTAAGTTGTTTTGTAATGTTACTAATTTTCCAAGACACTAGGCCTCTCCATCATCTGAGTTGTTTTAAGAGAAATTTTATGTAATAAATATTGTTTAAATGTGTAATAAATATTAGTGGTTAAAAGTTGGTATAATAGGAAAGGATTAGTTATGTTTAGGATTAAGATTAGAAGACCCTAGTGAAAAAACTTAGGGATAATACTATATGTAAGAAAACATCGATAATTTTTTGTATGTATAGAGTGAGAGTTTTATCATGAAAATACATCCCTATTTGGATAATACAAGTGGATGTGGTTCGAACATAGATGTACCTAAGAGTAACATCTCGAACAAGGTGTTCCAGGCTTCAATCGAGGTAACCTGGTACATGACAATGGGCCTTAATATGAACCTTGTTTCACAATATTGGGGGATATAAATTGGTAAATTCATAAAATCATTACAAACCACTATTTTGGGAACAAAAAAATCCAAAAAAATATATATTTGGAAGTAGATCCTGGATATCTTTAACTGAATCTTAGAAACTATTATGTTAAGGAGATAAATATAATTTATAATTTATCACTTTAATTTCATTGGATTCCCTTTATTTTTTTAGTAGTTTAAGATAATCTTCCCTAATTTTTTCGTTTATTCTAGGAAACGGCCTATAATTGGTGGAATCGTGTCCACAACCTATGTGAAGGTTAGTGTGAGGATTTCCCAAATGATATTCCTAGCCTGATGGGAGTGGGAACTGGAAACATTGTTATGATACTCTCTCAGATAACTCATGTTCTGAATCCAAACATGTATCCATAGGATTACCAAACCCCCTACAAGAGAGAGCAACCCACACTCGAGATAATCATGCGAGAAAGGCCTCATACATTCAATGGATCAACCAATCCCTTAACTATGGATAAATGGATATTTTATATTGAAGAAATATTATCTATACTTCAACATTAGGAACAAGAGAATGTTCTTATGGTTATTTATCATATGGAGGGTGAATGTGATTAGTGGTGGATATTGATCATGAAAAAAATTCCTGAGAAAGAGATCGAACCAATGAAGTGGAAGGAATTTCTGATTTGTTTTATTAATATTTACCGCACACCCTCCATATTAATATTGAAAGAGATTTATCTATTGTCAAGAAAAAAGGATTATGAATCTTTTGGGGTGTATGAGGAAAAATCACAAGACTTGAAGGATACACCTATAGTTTCTTCATTACCATATAATGAAAGGTTTAATTTTTCTTTGGTTGGCTAAAACCTAGTCTATGGAAATCCTTGGAAATCCATGACTTTAATAGATATGAGGAAATTGTTTGATGTGCCCTCATAGTTGAGATGGAGATCAGTGGATCTTAGGTGTATATTGGGGATAAAAATAGGAAAGTGTAATTTTATTCTATAGTTATGATGGATAAATCCAATGATGACAATAAATTTTTGCTCCCCTCTTCTCAACGGTGTGGAATGAAGCACCCCGGAAATTGCCTAAGTGGATCGAGGAAATGATTTATGTGTGGAAGAGGAGGGAACCTGGAAAATAATTGATTATAGGATAAACCCTATAATGTGACTGAGGAAACGAATTCTTCATTTGAACCTCAATTCATTGTTCAGTTCTCCAATAGTAAGAAACAAAGAAACTCTTTAGACCTATTTCCTAAGACAAGTGTTTTAATAGGCCACCAAAAAAAATCCAAGGCTTCAAGGGTGATTTTTTCCATAAACAGCACCGAGGAGGATTCCGACAACGAAGTGGTGATATGTATGCTAGTTATTCATTAAATAATATAGAACATACTTTTTGTTTCTGGAAATACACATTGTTTTATATCATGAAACTTTAGTATTACTATTCAAGCAACACCACAAAGAATGGAAGTAGAGATATTGGTGAAGATAGAAAATGGGGAAACTATTGCCTCTCATGTATATAACTACTCCCCTATCATAATTTGTTGATTGAACTTCCCATAAAACCTTTTCATACTTTCCTTGGTGGAATTTGATGCAGTTATGGGCATGGATATGATTTCCCTATATAAGGCCAACATAAATTTCCATTAGATAGAAATAACTCTCTATTCAGTGAATCAAACCCCAATTCTATAAAAGTGCAAAGGGGAGGATTCATATTATTTAGATCCATCATATCAAGCTAGGTTATTATTTCCCTATGAGAAATATTATCTTGCACAAATGATTGAGTCTAAGGAATAATCCTTTTTCAAAGACATGCCTATTATGAGGGAATTCACAGTTGTGTTTCCCATGGAATTGCCTAGTCTACCTCCTTGAAGTGATGTTCAATTCTTGATCCATCTTATACTTGGGGGGTTTTCAATTTCCAAGAAACTATATATAATGGTTTTTTTGGATCTTTAGGAGCTAAGGAAACAACAATAGGATAGCATGGATAAAGGATTTATATTCCCATGTGCTTCACTATGGGGTGCACTAGTCCCCATAGTAAAAAAGATGAATGGGTCAACGTGCCTTGGCATTTATTATCATGAGCACAAAAAATAATGATAAAGAACAAGTATACATTCCGAAGAATTTATGAATTTTTTGATCAGCTAAATGGTGCACAATACATCTATAAGGTCGATCTACAGTCATTATATTATCAAAAATGGGTGAAGAAGGAGGTTTTCCCTAGGACTACTTTTCGTAAAAGGTTTGGGAACATTGAGTTCATTGTGATGCCATTCAGACTCACCAATGCTCAAAAAATCCTCATGGAATTTTTAATAGTGTCTTCAAAGATTACATTGACAAATCTGTGGTAGTATTTATAGACGATATTCTAATATACTCCAAAACTAAGGAGGATCATGAGGAGCATCAGAGCACTGTGCGAAAAACATTTAGAAAGGAGAAACTCTATGAAAAGTACAAAAAAATTTAGTTATGGTGGGAGGAATTCTCATTCTTATGTCGTATCATCACAAGAAATAAGATATCTATGGATCCATCAAATATTAAATAAATTAAAGGATTACTGAGGCCATAATCCAAGATAGATATCCATAGGTTCCATGGAAAAGGTGGACATTATCTCCGATTTGTGAGAAATATCGTATGATTGTCAAACCCTCTTACCAAGTTATGTCATAAAGATGTAAAATTCTCTTGTAATGATGAATTTAAATAATGCTTCATGGAGTTAAATAGGAAGCATATCACTACCCCAATGCTCATACTACCCATAAGTGGGGAGATTTTTTTAAATTTCAGTGATCTTTCAAATAATTTACTCACTTGTGTGTGGATGAAAAATGATAAATTCACCACCTACAATTCAACGTAGTTAAAATTTAATGAGAAAACAATCCCACATATGATCTGGAGTTAGTAGATATGATATTTATTTTCAAAATATGGAATCATTATCTCTTCGGGGAGAAGTGTGAGATATATACTAACCACAAAAGATTTAAAAATATATTCTCATAGAAAGAGCTGAATATGTGTCAATGAACTTGGTTAGAGCTCATCAATGAGTACGAATACTCAATCCACTACCATCGTTGAAATGTGATCAAAGTGGAAGATGATCTATGTAGTAAAGACCCAATAATACTATAATTTATGAGAATTGACAAGTATATAATATTCTTATACTCGAATAAGATGGGCATGGGAATCATAATAAAAGGGACATCATTTTTAATTTCACAAATGATTAATCAACAGTATGTTTTGGAAATGTTAAAGGATGCTAAAAAATAAGATGTTGAAATTCAGGAGAAAGTGTAAAATATTAGAAAAGTGAAATCCTCCAAGATCAATATTAATAAATAAGGAATTGTGATATTTGGGTAAAGACTATGTGTTACATCAAATATTGAATTAAAGAAATATCATCTTGATGATGCACATTGTTCAACATTCCCTATTCACCCCGGAAACACAAATATGTATCACGATATCTGAGAGAACTATTTTTGAGATAACATAAAGAATGAGATTTCTGAAAATACATCAATGTTTCTAATATGTTATCAAGTGAAGGTTAAAAGGAATAAGTATAATGGCATGATGAAACCATTACCCATACCAATATTGAAATTGGATAACATGACCATGGATTTTGTCACCAGACTTTTAAATACATATAAATGAAACCATTCTTTCTAGGTTGTTGTGGATAATATTACAAAGACTACACACATAATTGGAAATAAAGGGGATTTCTCACTGGATCTACTAGCACAGATATACATTAGAGGCATTATAAGGCTATATAGAGTACCACTATCTATTGTGTTTGATCAATATCCAATATTTACCTCTATATATTGGAATATCCTCCAGCATGCTCTATACACTGAGCTTAACTTCAGTATGACTTGTCACCCTCAACGTGATTTCCAATCTGAGCAGACTATCCAAAAAATTTAGGACACGCTGAGATCATTCTCAATGGACTTCAAAGGAAGATAGAACCAACATATTTGTTAGGTGGATTTCTATTACAAAATTGTTTCTACTCAAGAATCCAAATCCCCCATTCTAAATCCTTTTTTTGGAATAGGTGTAGGACACTGACATGTTGAGATGAAGTTTCATGATAAAATATTTTAGGTCATAAAATTGTCAAATAAATGGTGGAGAATGTTAAGAGAATACACCAACAAATGAAAGATTCTTAGTGTCAATAAAAGTTCTATGTTGAAAATCATCAACGTGACCTATAGTTCAATGTTGGAGACATGGTATTCCTATCAATATATCTATGTAAGAGAGTCATTAGATTTGGGAAAATGGGAAGGAAAATTCGAAGGTACATCATCCCTTTTGAGATCCTTAATGACATCGAAGAGTGGCTTATCAACTAGAACTCCCACAAATCAAGTCTCAAGTACACGATTTATTCCATGTATCCCTCTTACGAAAAGTACTTGCTGGACCCATCACATGTAATCAATCCAGAGGTGGTACCATTGGCTAATGACCTTTCCTATGAGGATCATCTAGTAAAGATCTTATACTGTATAGGAAAATTCACATGAAATAAGATGATGCCCCTCATAAAGAAGTTGCGGAGAGACCAAAATTTTGAAGAACCGACATGAGAACCTGAGGAGGTATTGAAGATGAGTTACCCTCATCTATTTTAGTGTCGAAAATGTAAATTTTGGGGTTGATATTTCTATAGGGTGAAGGTTGAAACAACCCATACATTTATGAATAAAAATTAATTTCATTTTATTTAATAAAATTTATTGTAGATATAGAAATCAAATTCACCACTTTTTATACAATTATATTTAAAGGACCATTTAGTATCATTACCATTGAGAATATATCCATTGAACATGGATCACATGACTAGAATAAATATAGAGTTTTAATAAATCCTCTTGACATAGACAAAGGAATGGTGAACTCAACCACTAGGGTCAAAACCTATGAAGCCCATTTATCTGAACTTTAATGGGAGATAATATTTTTGGGTATTTTTCCTAGACCAATCCCAAGACAATATCCAAAAACATATGCATGAAATAAACTATTTAAAGGAGATGTTCAAGCTCAATGAGATCAAAACCCAAACCATGTCCACTGAATGACCCCATGAAATCCCCCCTATCGCACACCTTACTCTTAGGGCGTATGCTAGTGTAATAAAGGGATATCAAACAGGACCCCAGAATTATTATTATGTACACTTGTTTGTATGGAATAACAAATATACCTTCATTCTACTAAGGTTACCTTGTAAATGAATTTTAAAGAACAAATATTTTTTTGGTTAATATTAAATTTCATCAAAGAAACCATGTTTGATGAGTTAATGGATTTTTTAAATAAATAGTAATTTAATAAATTATTATTATTAAATTAATTTTATTAAATATAAAAGATCATTTAAATTTTATAATGTCAAATGTAATTTTTATTAAGGTTTTGAAAACTGTTTATGTCAAAACCTGTCAATTTTCTATAAATTTCGGTTTATATTTTAAATGTTTACATTAAAATATTTAGAAAATTATTTCAATAAGATGAATATTTTTTGGAATCCGGATGTCGTAGTTATCCAACGGTGAATTTTTCAAAATTTTCTAAGACAGTCAAATTTTTGGGTAAAAATTAAATACCCTATAAATATATGTTGTGTTTAATGTCATCATAATGGACCAATAGTAATATAATAAATACTATAAAATGTATCCTCATCAGAATATATATTTTTTAATTTACAATAATATAATTTTGAGTTTATTTCATTTATTTTATAATGTCTTGGTGAATCCTCCGAGAATTATAACATATTTTATGATTTTAAAATCATTTCCTTGAGAGTGTGAATGACCTCCACATTTGAAAAGGATTTTTTAATATTTTTGTCCCCTTTAATTATAAAATAATATAATACAGTCCCATTTTCAAAAATCTATTGGAAAAACCCATGTGATGGTTTGTGGTCTGGAATATTTTATTGTGTTGTTTCCAAAACCAAAATAATAATGAAATCCCATTCCTTTCCTATTAAACCCATCAATGATCCCATTTATTTTCACATAAACTCTTTTGATCTTTAAAAAAATCTTCTCCTTAATCTATATAGTCCTCCCTAAGCTCCCCAATCTACCAATAAGTCTATCATAATCCTTTGGAGTCACAAATTCAGGTAAGGTATCTTCTACTCTCCTCTTTTATCAAGTACTCCTTTTATGGAATGTATTTTAATTTCAAATTTTCATTTTATGGGATATGATAATATATAATCTTCATACTATCGATTTTATATATAAATAATTATATCTTCTTTTAACTCCCATTTATCCATCCACAATCATTTATATACACCCGTTATCATGTCGAAATTTCGTAAGGGATCCTCAGCTTCCTCTTGTGTTTTCAATTCAAGAAATTTGATTATAATGAGCCTTTTTAGTATAAATTGATAATATTTTATTCCTTTTATAGTCATTTACATAATTTTTATTTTATTTTATTTCAATGATTTATCATTTATCCTCCTCCAATTGGACCCTTACCTAAGTCGTTACTATGACGAAATTCTTTAATGGATTTCTCCCTTCTAATTTATATTCAAGCACCTCATTTATATTATTCATCATAAATTAAATTTTTATAATTTGGGATATGATGTTACATGATCTTGTTACTATAAATTTTATTTATATATGTTTATATATTCTGTTCCCTCTTCTTAAAGCCAATATTATCCTCTAATTTCACCCATTACTATGCCAAAATTCTGTAGGGGATATTCCACCCTCTGCTTTTATCAAGCATCCATTTTATGTCACGTCTTATGATATACTTTTGACTATATTGAGATATGTTCTTAAAAATACCTCATACATTACATTTAATTTAAAAATGATGAGATACCTCTTTCTCTCTAAACATCGCATTTTTTGAATTTCTATATGATGGTATTATGCTGCCAAAATTACACTATGATTTCCCATGCCAAAATATCTATGTAGTAAATACTATAACCATTCTTATATCAAGGGTATGAAATTTTATTAATATATACATGTTTATTGAGGAGTTAAATTTATGTAGTTCACATTCCTATATTGTGTAATAATGTATAATTTTGAATGAATCCATGTTATATGATCTAATTAGCACACTTAGTTATGAAAATGAAATGATTATTAAGGGTGTTCCCTTATAGTGCTATGATGCATTGAGTAATGTTTATTACCATGATATTTCATGTGTAATTAGGATTTAATCATGATAATTAATGTTCAATTATGGTTTACTAATGATAATTCATGTGCAATGAGGGTTTAATCTTGATAATTAATGTGCGATGAGGGTTTATTCATGCTATTATCATGTTGTATGTTATTTCCAAATTTCCATTTTGTGATTATAATTCTATGTAAATACATTATATTCATGTAAATATTTTGAATCATTGATATGCCAATTTACTAATATATATTTTCTTCCTCATTTTATGCCATGTCTATTCACTTACTGGGCTTTATATCTCACCCTTTTCTTATGCATGTCCCCAGGTTATCCCATGTAGTGTTAAGAGCGATGGAATTTTGTGACCATGTAATATAATTGTTCAATAAAGATGTTTTATTTCATGTGATAAATTATTACGTTATGTTCGTAATTTCCAAATAAAATAAGCCTCATGATCTTCTAAGTTGTATCAAGTTCAATTTTAATTAATAAATCATGTTAAAATGTCTAATAATGATGAGGGTTGTTCTATCATTAGTATAAAAAACATCTAAAAATGTAACATTACACTTACCAAAAAAAATTCACATGATCTACATTAAAAAAATTATTTCATGTATCCTCATCTATAAATAGATATATGTCACATGTATTTTGATATTTCCTATCAAAAAATATGAACTTTTATGTGAGGGGTGATTTAAAATCCCTCCATCTCATAGAAACCAATTATAAAAATTTCTTCCTAAATCCTTTAGTATTAAGTATATCATATTTCATCTGATAAGAACAAGTAAAACATATATTACTATAAAAAATTAAAGATAAATAAAATAATTAAAAATTATCTTACCAAAAATTTCTTCTACAAGTTTGATAACTTCAGTTTTTCAACAATTCCCAACTCATCAAAGAAAATTCAACCATTGATTTTACCATACACTGGTAAAGATGTTTTCAATTTTTTTGAATTTGGTCCTCTTGGGGTATCATTATCATGAAATTGTACTGATATCCTCGAGTTCTAGATATGGGCAATTTATAATTTTGGTAAATGAGTGGTTTGATTTTTACCAACCCCCAAAGTCCTTTTTCGCCTATAGAATTCGATATCGTATATAATGAAGGATAAATAGGCTCGTCAATATAAGCATGTATACATTCCTCCCAAGAGGTATGATTAATATCATATTTCGAAATATGTTTTGGATTAGAGGATTGATCTGTTATTGTCCTAAAAATCAACAAAAAAATAGTACAAAAATAAACATATACAACTATTATATACAAATGTAAATAAAAAATTAACAATTATCAAACAAAAAATAAAGTAAAATAAACTTCACACATTTTTTCATATATTTTATTGTTAACTAAATGATAAAAATAATAGTGATAGATGATATGAAAAAATGAAAGAATACAAATACAAAAATGGCATGTGAATGGTAAAACATTTTCAATATGATAAATCATTTTTACACCAAAATTATTTTTTTATAATATACTATTATACAATATTTATTTTGTTTTTATTTGACATATAAAATTTAATATAATTGTTTTTCAGAAAATTAAATTAATAGATAAGTTTCATAATGGTAAACGCGGAAAACTAAATAGAACTAAATTTATATAAACAATAAAATTAACTTTATATTTATAAGATGTGTTTTAATAAAGAAAATGAAATTAAAATTTACAAAAACATATGAAATTTTAAAAACATAAATAGAAATAATTTTTTTTACCTATAATATTAGGAATTTACTAAAGGATTTTTTCTCAAATACATACATCATTATCATTTGTTATGGAAAAAACCATGTCTATGACGTCTCATCATTATTCTTTGTTAATCATTCCATTGAAGTAGGTTACTCACATAAATCATCATCTTCTTCATGTTTATCATCATCAACATACTTTTTTTATTCTTAAAATATTAGAACACTTCAAATCTGATGGTTCAAGAACATATAAAATTTGTTTTACATGTGTTTCCATGATAATAGGATTTTCTTTGTATTATAATTTCTTCATATTAACTAGTGTCATTCTAAATTCATCATGTATAATAATGTTTTTACTAATAAACAATTTATAGTTAAACATTCGAACATTAAATATAATTTATTCAACCTCCCATATTTCCCCAATGACTCTATAATATAAAATTGATTAAAAAATTGGATTTTTTTCATTGGCACTCAAAAATTGCGCTGCTTCTATGAACACAAATACACCACTATACTGAACTACACTTCCGTTATCCTAATATTTTATATGAAAAATATAACCATTAATGTCATACCCAGACCATGTTATCAAATTTAAAATTGATCCACCGACTAACCATCTCAATGTTTTTGATGCATCTGATCTTTCGTCTATGATATCTTTAAACTATGGAAAAAGATTTGTTTTTTATCATTCAAATTCTAGATATCTTTCTTCTATAGAAAACATTTAAAAAAAATTAATATGAAATATTATATATGGACGAGAATTAGCTATGTTATTCAAGATGTAAAAATATACCTTCTTTATCTATTCACCTATCTATGATTTGATATTCCTTACACAAACCCCCTTTCCCCCGTAATGAACTCATTCATGGATATATATAGGTAAATTGATGTGTTGCACTGTAGTCAAATATATGGTAAAAAACTATGTATCCTTCTCAAAAATATTCCTCTCAACAATGGATACTTCATGTTTATGTGGATTATTAACATAACCCTTTAATATATCCATATATTTTTCAAAAAGAAACATCCAACGTAGATATACCAGTTCTTAATGCGTTATTTCATGCACCAAGTGAACCATTAAATGCCCCAAGATATCAAAAAAATACGGAGGTAAATACATTTCCAATCGAAAAGGTATAAAAACCAATTAATTCTTCAATGTATTGAAAGAATTAATATTAATCATATTATTACAAATTTAAGTGAAACAATAATACACCTTTATGATATTCATTCTGAAACTGCTGGGAAATATTCCACGAAATGAAACTAGTAGGAGGTGTTGCATCATGATGTGAGAATATTTAAATTTCATACCTGTCTACCTCAACTCCTTTAAAGACACAATTATTTTTTTACATTTTATGAATAAACATGTAGAATATTGATATCATGATGACATTAAAAAAATTAATTTTCTCCCACTTGGATAAGGTATGAAATGTTAGCGGAAAGAATATGCTCCTTTCTTCAAGAGAGAGAGGAAAATAAAAATGTATTTCCATTGAGAGTAAGTCCAATATTACATTCAACCCTTCTTTATTATTTCCCTTAATATCCAACAATGTTCTAATGATGCTATCAAAAATATTATTCTCTAGGGCATAAAATCAATGGTATGTTTGACCTCATGATATCTCCAATATGGTGGCTAAAAAAATTGACCATTCATAACAAATATTTATATCATTTCCAGATTTATGTGTCTTTTTGAATGTCACATCATGGTTTTTCACCCTCTAGAAATATTGATCAGTTGATAAAGGTTTTGGATAAATATAAAATTAATTTGAACCATTAAAAGGATTTTGAAGTCTTTTATAAGAGTGATCCACATACAAAAACGTTCGAGGACTGATGTATAATGTTTTTCACCCATGACACTGTTGATAATATGAAGTATTCAGTTCCAAAATTATACAAGCCTTATACCCCTTAACAATATATATATACTAATTTTTATATATAGGGAAGTAATTTATAGTGATCATAATTATTGAATGAAGTTGAAACTATTCCATTTTAAAAGAATCACACTCCCACATATATTGATCCTATAATAGTTTCCAATCATCAATTAATGGTGATAAGAAAACATCAATATCATTTTCTGGTTGTTTTGGTCTTAATATCATTAAAATCAACATGATATATTTTCTATTCATACAATATTTAAGAGATAAGTTATAATTTACCAATAACATAGGTCATAAAATACGTGTCATACTAAGGTTTTTATATGGATTAATTTTATCAGTGCATAGTCCAAGTATGATATTTTTAAATTCATTTCTGACTGTTGGAAACTAGTGATCAATTTTCTTGAAATGTGGAAAATCATATGGTTTTCATAAATTTACATAATATATCAAATCATCCGCATTCCACATTAATTTTTTTATCATGTGAATTTTATAAGAGACATTAAAAATGTGGAATTAAACGAAGATAAAAAAATTCCTTGGAAGGGGTCTATGTAGAAACTAATTGAACCAATGAGTTTTTTAACGTATACCATGACGTCCCAAATTTAGAACACTTTAAAAGAAATTCACATTCCTTCATATATAGAACACAATCATTCGACCCAATATGTATTTTTTTCCCTAATCCCATCAGGAATAGCATTATTGTTTCTTTATAATGTGAATCTAGAAGGTCATTTTCATTAGGAAAATTATCTTTCAACAATTTTAGTAACTATATAAAACTCTTTTCAATCCATCCATGATTCTAATTAATGTTAACCAATACTGACACCGTTTATAAAACCTTAAATTCTATACAACCAAGATACAATGATATTCCATCATCACCATATAAACACACAATTTTTTATTCTTTCTTAATTTAATTTGCTTTAAAATAACGAATAATTTCTAAAATTTTATTGGAATTATCATGTTGAAAAGAAACATTATCATGATTCTAAAAATTCTTCCCAGTTTCACCATACCAAATCTAAGAGCTATTTATTATATTTAAACTTTGAAAAATTAAATGATCATAAATTTCTATTATTTTCACTTTATTTATGTTTAAAAATTTCATGAATGGATAGAAAAACATGTCTTTGTTTGCAACACCAAATTTATAAAATTCCCAAAAAAAGCATCAACACATTCCTTTTATTAATCAGTAATTTAAAGTGGCGTAATCCAACTTAAACTAATTGTTTTATATAAGAAAAATCAAAACCAAATATCAATAATAAATATATTTTTAAATAAATATAGTGGTGAACAATGTGAGAATAAATTAATCATATAAAACCTAGTTAAAATTTATATCAAATATTTGATAATTTTAATGTAAGAAAATATCGAAATTTGAAAAAAAATATATGCTTATATGAAAAGTTTAATTAAAAATTATAAAACATAATGTAATATATGATTAAATATAATTTCTATATAAAAATACAGAACCCTTTACATTTATAATCCCAAATACCACTATATATTATTTATATTTTAAAAAACATCATTGAAATAAAATTACTTTTAATTTTTTTACCCTAGTTTTCTAAAAATAATTTATTTTCCAAAATAAAATTATTTCAAAATATATTAAATTAAAAACATCCACGATGTTTTAATTTATAAAAATGGAACTTTTTAAAAATATCAATCATATGTAAAATAAGAAACTCATATTTAAATTGAAGGGTTAATGAATTATTTCATTTATTTGAAAAAAACTTGTTTCTCTTACTAGAACATTTTCCAAAACAAAAAATTGATATAAAGATGGCTAGGAGACAATAGTTACTCATTATTTTGAATAATTTTCTAAAATACATACAACCTTATCAATATAACAAACCATAATATTATATATTATTCAATTTTTCTTAGAAACCATATAGGATGCTATGTAATAAGAAAAAAAATACATAGAGGGTATAATTCTCAATATTTCAAAATATATAAATATTCTATAATACAATACTAAATGGGATTTAACAAACTAATACTTAAATAAATAACTATCTTAGTGACTCTGATGAATTATAAAATATATAATAAGGTTTTTTGAGAATTATGATTACTTTATGAGTTTTTAGTTAATAAATCATGAAAATTTATATATAATTGTAATTATACAAAAGGAATGAAAATAACCTAATGCTACACTAAATATATGAAGTATGAATAGCCACTAAAATGTTATCCAAATTTATACAATCTCCTCATCCCTTTTTTTTCAATTCCATTACAATATTCCCAAACAACTGACTTAAACATTACGGTAACGCCAAGACTTAACCCCTAGATATCCCTTGTATCTTTTTATGCCATCGTATTATAATTAATTAAGTTTGAGAATATATTGTTAAAATGAAAAAAATCACTTCTTGAAACTTTTATAAAAAATCCGAAATTAATGAGTAGAGGACATTATGTAAAACTATGTCTAATATCTAATATAAATATATAAATATAATTTAGAATATCAAACTTGATTTTATAATTTCAAAACCATTTATTATTTAGGGTCAAAATATTTTCCCCACTAAACTAATCCATCCATTAAATAACAATCCATTCAATCACTTAACTTATTTTTTAAAATGGATCATGACTTATAATTCAATCAGTATTTAGTGGGAATACTTGATCTCACCTTATAAAAAATAAAAAACTAAATAATTTTTTTTCAAAACACTATAATATCTTAATTAGGGTCATCTTAAATAAACATGTTTTATGTTATCTATTAGTTTACAAGTAAGATGATTAATGTGTCACATTTATCATTATATAATACACCATTAAGACTTACATTTATATGAATTTATGTTATGGAAAATCATTTAGCCTCAATGCAAAATATAAATAACACTAAATACAAGAGTACATATAAAACCTTGTTAGGGATGGTTTTATGAGGAAACCAATAAAAGGTATCTATAATATTCCGTAACAATAATCATTCAAGGGGAAAATTAATATAATTAGCTATTTGAAAGAAAATAATTTACACTACACTAAACAAAAAATATGGTTTTCTATATGAAAGTGGGATTTAATACTATATAATAGTTCAAAAAAATAATTTAGAATTATCAGGTAAATTAAATTAATGTATAGATGAAATTTTATCCAATCATACTTTCAAAATTTATTTTTCAGATTATAACTATTTTATGAAAATGAGTTTTTCACATGTCATTGGAATAACCCAAAAATTCACTATAAGGATTCATACCACCGACTGTTAACTTAATATTTCATTAAAAATACGAATTATTATTGTAGAGCTCATACAATCAATAAAAAATTAAATTAATAATTAACCAATAAACAATTTATCATATCCTAATAGTAATAAAACATAATAAACCTTTTCTGTATAATAAAGAAATGATTCTAAAACCATTTCGGCCAAAATTTATAATTTAATCCACTAGGTAATATTCCAATTCCATAATAATAGTTAGAAACAAATTGTTTAATCGTAGAATAGTCACTTCAAAAAAATTATGGTTCAATATTTTAATAAACGAAATTGAAAAAATAAGTGTTAGGGTGTTCATGAGTAGAAATTGATGTGTGAGGATTACTCAAGAGTTGAGAGACGAGCCAACCAAATTCAAAAAATAAGGCTGATCAAACCTTATGATTTTTGAAGATGGAAAACAGAGATTGGTGCCATTGGATTAAAAAAATGTGGTTAGGGATTCCACATGAGAGAATAAAGTTTTCTTTCACGATATCAAATAAAACCAAAATGTTTTAAAACTAGTATTTGTAAAAAATTAAATTGTAAATCACATCATTTATATTATTGGTGACATGATAATGAGTTTTTATTGTTTTTTCACATCAGTTATTATATAATCGACATGAAATTTTTGCTTTATAATACCTGTTAACTTATAACCGATGTGATAAAGAAACAAGAAATTATTTATCATGTCGATAATATTTTAACTAACATGATAAACCAGTGTATCACATAATTTAATATATAACTGATGTGATAAGGAATGATACTAGTTTTTTCAAATCTATTATACGATAACAGACATGATAAAGCAATATAGAATTAGTTTGAATGTTATTTATGGATAACGAACAATGAAAAGGCTACGTGAAAAATAGATTTGGTACTAGTGATAGAGATAAGAAATATTCCAAGATTGACCATCATTCTAGATAACATAAATTGAGGGTTAAGAAAGAGAATATAACCATGAAAAAATTATATACATTTATAAAAACTATAAATATATTGTGATTCCATTTGGCCTTATTAATTACCCCACTATATTTAGTTATTTAAGGAATAGTGTCTTTAGAGATTACCTTGTTCAGTTTTTGGTAGTCTTTATAGATCATATTTATATCTTTTTATAGATAAATAACGAAAATAAAGATCACAATAAAATTGTACTAAAGGCCCAATGAAAGAGAAACTATATTAAAACATGACAAAGTGTGAATTTTTGAAACAAAAGGTTTCATTTTTGGGTCATATAATCTCAAGATAGCTTATATTTGGAGATCCATAAAAGATATAGGCTATTGTGTGTCAGCCTAGACAAACCACTGTGAATAATATCCACAGTTTTCTTGGTTTAGGTAGATATTATTGATTTTTTGTGTATAATTTCTACTCATTATCTAATCGACTCACCAAGTTATCTCGGATGAGATAAAAGTTCATATGGGTAGACGATTGTATGAAAAAGTTTATAGAATTTAAGAGAATATTCGTCAGCACACCAATGCTTACATTTCCCTAGAGTGGATAAGGGTTTGTAATCTATAATGATGCATCCATGAAAAAATTGGGATGTGTTCTTATGATGAATTTCACGGATAGATATTATGCCTCACAATAATTTATTTTTTAATATAAAAATAACCCAACTTATTATTTGGATTTAGCTACAATATTTTTCTTATTAAAGGTATGAATACAATATTATTATGGAGAATAGTGTGATATATATACCGACCAAAAAGATTAAAGTATATATTCAAAATAAAGGAGTTGTATATGAACCAAGGAAGATGGTTAGATATAATTAATTATTATGACAACTAAATACATTACATCTATAATATCCCAAGCATCTACAATATGGTTACTTTTTAAATAATCCAACAATGTGCGATGTATGCAACACTGAATTCAAGCACATCAGAACCTATCAAACTAGCCATTTAGAAAGCAGTAGTGGATATTATTAACCATGTTTTTAATTTAATATACCCTATATAATTTTAACATTCATATTTTGGGTTTCATTGAAATAATATATGGAAAATTCAATTTTTTAGATAAATGAAGTATTTTTAAAAAAATGTTGTTTTTCCATCTTTTAATAGAGAACCCTTTCTAATTTCCAATACATGAGACATTTATATATCCAATTTTTAATAATTTAATATTCTTTAGATGTGGGACATAAAAATTTAGTTTGGATGAATTTTTGGTTATTTTCTGATAAATTTTATATTTTGATGAATAGTGAAAAATAGTAAATTTTAATTGAGAACAACTTTTTTTAATCGAAATAATTTAGTGTTAAATTATAAATTTGAGTGATTTTAAAGTCTAATTATTTTTTATTTTAATAATTTAGTATAATTTAGGTCATTGGAAGTAAATTCAAATTTAAATCTAACATAAACTGATGTCAATCTTTTGATAGTTTTTATTTCGTAAAATACCGCTTTCTAGTATTGACAATGAGAATTAATTTTAAATTAATTTCCACCAACAATGTGTTTATAATTTGGAAAAATGGATTACGTATTTGGAGTCAAAAGGTCCAAAATGTGTAAATATGTACCTTTTATTTGTTTCACATTATGAATAGTAACTTCAGTAATTATTTTATTTTTCATAGTTAAAGGGTAAATCAGGTTAATAGGGGTAAAACAATAATATTATAATAATATTAAACTACCCTAAAACATATCCTAGTCCTATTTGATGAGATATTTCTGACCATGTTCATCATTAGGATGATTTTAGGTCCCCATGGGACCACTTCGGTGTGATAATGACATGATATAATAATTAATTTAATGTAATGATAATTATAACATAAACATATAAATTTTGCTAAATCAATTTTAATATAGTGTTATATAATTGATCTCTTTTTCTCTATATATTCACTATAAATATAAAATAATTTCCTATATCGTGTTATTTTATTTATAATTTTTATGAATTACTTAAATATATTTATTTATGACACAATAATGATTCAATATTTTCTTTATTAATGAATAAAATAATATAAATGATATTATAAATAATAATAAAATATAATTTTAATGTTTTGATTCCATCCACAAATTTTTTGGACGAAATTGACATATTAGGGATGATTTAATTTCTTTTTTTTAAGGAATAAAGTTTTTATGTCTTTTAAAAAAATCAATTACTAAATTATGTTAAAATTGAAATAAATGAGTTCTTAAAAAAAATAGTATTTTATAAATTGATATAAATATCCTAAAAATATAAGGATCGGAAAAATAACTAGGATAGTGATAAAAATTTAATTAATTTTCAAATTTATGTTATTTTGGAATTTTATAGTACCAATATAAACCATGTACAAAAGTACATGGTAAGAGTTAACTTATTTTATAGAGGGTTAAATCTAAAATATACAGTTAATTTTATTACCTAAACATGTCTTAATCCTATTGGTTGAGATGATTTAGACCCATACTCATCTTAGATTCAAAATAAATCAATTTGGAGATATTATAAATAGAAAATATTTTTATAATAAATTAATATTTCAATATGTTTCATAATGTTCACCTAACCTATCTTATAAAAGGGAACCCCCCTTTCACTTTAAATGGCACCTATAACACCTTTTGGTTCAGCCAAAACTTATCCATTTCTACACCCAAACTACCTATGAATCCAAATGTAATTGACAGATCCCCGTTGCCCTGTGTTTATACATTATTTTAACACGTTGGTACGATTACAAAGAATCAAGTACCGAAGGACCAATCGGTTTAGTAGGCTTGTAAAATTGATTACACATATGAACTTTCTATATGAATTTAAAACATAAAATAATGCATAGACAATCCTTTGATAAAACCATTATTACCCATTTTTAGGCTTCATATTAATCATATTACACTTCTAGGCTTCCTGGGATAATAAAACATAATAAAGGGGTGAGCTCAGATTCTTAGTAAGGGTAAATAATTCACCTGAAGCTATAAAATTTTAAGGCAAGTTGTATAATAATAAAAAATGCATTTAACCATAAACATTGAACAAAATATGGAAAAAATAAATAAAACAATACCATATAAATATGTACATGGATATTCAAAAAGTATAATAATCACATGTAATAACTATTTTCATAACGAGGGAATGCATATTGTCAGATATAATAACTACTACATCAAGACCATGTACCAAGACCATTAAAAAAACATTTATCAAGGACTTGTTCCAAGATACTAGTTTGTCTCATGAGACCTAATGATGGATAAATGGGATATATTGGGCCCCACTCATCACTTTGTCCAATGCATTCCTTATACAAAAAGGGTGAAACATAAAATAATCATTCATATTAAAACCGGTATACAAAATGTCAATACACTAAACACAATCCATTAATGGTATATAAATGGAACATAAATTTTCAAACATATAATAACTCAATACATATAATATAGAAGATTTTATTATAATAAACCATACAAAATCACAAATAATATTTAGTAAAATATTTTGACATTGTTGAAAATGATCAGTAAAACTTAATGAGAGAATTATCCCTTTTTCACAAAATCATTTAAAAGTAACACAATTTATAAAGGAAGTAATTTCAAAAATAGTTTTGAATCATAGTGTCTCATACCACTTTGACAATTTTTAATGGAATTAACAATATAATTTTATCATGTTTATATAAATTAATCCTTTAAATCATTTTGTAAATATGGACATTAATTAAATAGATTTATAAATATAAATATTTAAAACATTAAAAATGATGATCTAGCCAATGATATCCTTCCATAAATCCTTAAGAGATTTAATTTTAAAACATTTTAATGAAAAATTTTCATTGATTATAAATATGTCCCAATAAATACATAAACATAAACAATCTTGGATAATAATGAGATTGAGGAATTAACCCATACCTTAGATCTGACACTCTCAGTACGTGTCCGAAACACCTGTATAATGTTTTTAAACATATAATTAACTTATATACAAATCATAATAATATTTATTATTCATATATTATTATTTTATGAATTTATATATACTATTTATTAACAATTCCCAGTTAATGCACCATTCCAGGTAATATCACTTTGTTTATTGTACATGTTTTGACTTATTATTCTTGATCATATTACTTAGATCATGATTTACTTACTCCTAGAATGTATAATATGATTTATATATCATATTTATTAATAATATAAATATCTATAATATATATATATATATATATAATGTAATACATCATTCATGGAGATGGTAGGCCTTACGTACACATGAACGTTGTTTTCGTTTTCATATCGTATCGAATGAAACTAAAAGAATGACATATATGTACATTCATATATATATATACCATTAAAGATAAACTATTATAAAATATATTACAAAATAATTCTATTGTAATTATATATATATATATATGTACATATATGTCATTCACTTACTTCCATTCAATATGATAAGAAACATAAACAACGTTCACACGTACGTACGACCTACCATCTCCATGAACGGTGTATTTCATGTTATGTATCTATATATAATATATATTTATATTATGAATATATATGATATACAATTCATATTATATATTTTTGAAATAATTAAATCATGATCTGTGTAATATGATCAAGAATAACAAGTCAAAACACGTACTATAAACAAAGCGATATTACCAGAAATGTTGCATTAACAAGTAATTGTTAATAAATGGGAAAAATGATGTCATAAAAGAATCATATAAGATATCATAAATATTTTTATTATTTTGATATAAGTTAATTATATGTTTAAAAACATTATATAAGAGTTTTAAAAATGTATGGATAATATCAAATCTAAGGTAAGGGTAAATTCCTCAATATCATTATTATCCGAGATTGTTTATGTCTAAGTATTTATTGGGACATATTTATCATATATGTACATGTTTCATCAAATTGTTTTCAAAATGAATATTTTAAGGTTATATGGAAGAGTATCTTTAACAAGATCATCATTTTAAATGTTTTAATGATTTATTTTTCCAAATCTATTTATTTAATGTCCATATTTTTAAAATGATTTTAAGGATTGATCTATATGGACATGATTGTTATAAAATGTTAATTTCATTAAAATGTTTCCAAGTGGAATGGGAAAATTTTCATTCAAAATTCACTTTTAAATTACATCCTTTATAAATTCAATGAATTTTAAATGATTTCATTAAAAAATGATATTTCTCTCAAAGAATTTTACTAATAATTATCAACTATGTCAACATCCTTTACTGGATATTATTCTTGAATGTGGTTGATTTATTATAATACAATAATCTATATTTAATTTAATGAGTTATGATATATTTGACTATGGATGTGATATTTCTATAAAATTCATGGTTTATGTTTAAAGTATTTATATTTCGTATTATAGTTTTGATACGAATGATTATGTTATTTTTCAACCTTTTCAAATGGGGAATAAATTGGACTTAGTAAGTTGAGGGTGGGGCCCACTATATCCTCTCAATGTATCAGTAGGTCTCATGAGACTAAATAGTTTCCTGGAATAAGGCCTTAATATTATATTTGTGAATGGTCTTGGCACAAGGACTTTACATGGTAGTTTTTATGTCTAGTGTTATGCATTCCCATGTTTTGAAATTAGATATTACATGTGATTATTCGACTAGTAGAATATCCATGTGAATGTTTGTATTTTAATGTTTGATTTTTATTTCATATTATGTTCATGTTTATGTTTAAAAGGGTTCTTGTTAATATTAAACACATTTCCTTAAAAGTTTATTTATTCTGCTATATTATTTACCCTTACTGAGCATCTGAGCTCACCAATTTTTATGATTTAGTTTCCAAGGATGCCAAAAAATGTATTATTATTGATATGATGGAGTAAAATAGGGGAATACTGGGGTGATAAAATAATTATCAGTGATTTATTTTATGTTATAAATTATAATGTAAAGATCATGTATGTAATCAATTTACCAAGACTGCTAAATTAATCGTTCCTTTGGAAATTTTTCCTTGTAATCATGCCAATGTTTTAAAATAATACACCAAATCTAGGATTCTGGGGTTGGGGCATTACAGTTGGTATCAGAGGAAGTTTATTGATTAGTTTTGAAATAGATTTAGAAAACATATATTATGGATCATAACCCTAAGATAGACTATGAGGATATGTGTGTTAGAACCCCCTAGAATTTTGGTAAAGTAAGGATTACTTGAATGTTCCATGACGTATTTCCATTTATAGATATTAAATCTGGATATGGTTATGGAATAGATTTACCTAGGGGTGAAAACTTAGACAAGGTGTTCCGAGCTTGACTCGGGGTAACCTAGTATACAAAAATGGGCCTTACTGCACACCTGGTGTGACACTCCCAGGGGATATGTTTAGGATAATTCATATTTGCTTTTAAAAACCATTAGGAAATATTTATGAGTAAATATATCCTCAAAATGATCCATATTTATGATTATGGATTATATATGGATAAAATTTTCAATTTATGATAAGTATTTTTCTATTATGGATTTAAGAATTATGGTCCATAACATAAAATAGTGTATACCATTGTTTATAAATGGCACCTAGTGGAAATAATGGAAATCTTATTAATGAACAAAATCCATGTAAGGATTGACCTCATATGCAAGATAATGATAGTGGAGTTGGTGACACAACTAGTTCTGCACAACATATAACCATACTGGGATAGCTGACTCAGATTAGCAATAATAACCTTACCCATATGGAGAAGCCATGTCCACAACACGAATGATCAATGGTAGACTACTTCATGAGACGACAACCTTAAAAATTCAATGGGACTACAAATCCAATTGTGTATGAGCAATATATTAGTTTCTTAGAGAAAATATTTTTTTCATTGAGATGTAATGAAAAAAAATGTTTTTCATGGAAGTTTATCATCTCTCAGGAGATATGGGTTAAGGGTGATAATTAATTAAAAACACAAAGAAGGACGAAGAAGTTGAAAATATAATATGGAGGGAGTTTAAAGAACTTTTTGTTGATAAATAATTTCTTCGTGACGAACGAGCGGATATGAAAAAGAAATTTCTCAGCCTGAGGAAAAAGGAGGATGAAAATGTTGTAATGTACGAGGCAAACATCATAAGTTTATAAATGAATGCTATAGACTACATACATAACCCAAGAAGTAATATTTATAAATTATTTTAAGGGTTAAAACCATTCCATCGACGAGCCTTGGTTTCAAAATCATTCTCATCATATGAATATGTAGTCTGATGTTCTATCAAGATAGAAAAAGAAATATCTAAGTTACACGACATTAAAGTAAATCAAGAGAAGAAGAGAATGGTGGATCAAGATATAGATAAAGGGGAAAAGGGAAAGAATAATGTTCAATTAAGTGATAATTGTGGGAAGAAACACCCTGGTACTTTCTTGAAATGAATGGGGGTGTGTTAGAAATGTGGAGAAAAAGGTCAGTCAGATCATGATTATAAGGGAAAGAAAAAATCTATTATATATTATAATTGTAAAGATATGGGAAATTATGAAAACTATTGCCCAAAGCATCAAGGATATATATATCAGAAGGGGAAAATGGATCATTTTCATGCTTATTCTATTACTATGGTCAATGTGTAAAAATTAATATATTTTTATTTTTTTGGATTTATTAATTATATTCCATTTATAAGAATAATGTGATATATATAAGGATTTTACTCTAGTAATTATCTTTATTAAGGGTTTAATATGATGAAGTTAATCAAATATTCAGTATGATAAAAATTATATTGTTTGGGGAATCTGATGTAACAATTGAGTTTGGAAATTTACAGATCATTTAGAGAGTGTTCGGATATAAGTATTTTGGATAACCTGAATGGTTGGAATGGATTAAATTGAAAAATAGATAGTATTTTTTATGGTTAAAACATTTCATACAATTATTATTGGAATATTTTAATACTATAGTTTTAGAAAAAGGAAAACCTATAGGTCAAGTGATAACCCGTCACATCGGAAAAAGCTGCGGGAAGCAAACATACATCTGAAGTGTGACAAGGCTTTATCACATACCATTGGCCTACAGGAAGTACCTGGTTATTATAATATAGTTTTCTTAATTTAAATGTTATATGTTTATATTTTTAAGATTATACAATTGAGATAAATTCTATATTTGTGAGTTTTATATTTCGAAGAGAAAGATGAGTTTGTGGTAGGAATTAGTTTACAGATGAAACTCTATATATCAATTATGTATTCTCATATTCTACAACACTTGGGAAGGGATTATAAAACCCAAACAAAATTCCTTGAAATTTCTTTTGCGATGAATCATATCATCCTTAGATCATATTTTCCTACATGGAACCCTAGTATGTGTTATTTTAAGTAACTATCAAACTCACATTTATTTATTTTAAAATATAGGACTTATACGTCCATTTTGCGATGTGGGATATCAACTAAGATATTTTGAAATTTCCAACCCCTTTTTTTCAATCATGTGATTAAATTTCGGGGAATAAATTTATTGTAGGGGATAATTTAACACCCCAATATTCCATGATACACTTCCTTTTTAATTAATTCAATAGTGTGTGATGTATGCAACAACAAGTTGAAGAACCCCACGACCAATCAAACTAGCCATTTAAAAAGAGGTTATGAATAGTATCAACCAGATTTTAAATTTTATATATCCCATATAATATTAACATTCATATTCTACGTTTCTTTGATATAATGTAATGACAAATTCACTTTTTTAGACTAAAGAAGTATTTTCCAAAAAAAAATAGTTTTTCCACATTTTAAAGGATAACCCTTTTTAAATTAACTATTTTGAAAATTTATATATCCTATTTGATGGAATTAAATTCTTCTTTAGTAGTGGGACATACAAATTTATTTTATATAAATTTATAGTAATTTTTTGATAACATTCAAATTTTGATGAATATTAAAAAGTGCTGAATTTTAAATAAAAACAACATTTTAATTCAAAAAAAATCTATAGTGTTAAATTATAAATTTTAGTAGTTTTAAAGTTTTATAATATTATATTTTAACAATTTAACATAATTTAGGTCTTTATAAGTAATTTCACTTTTAGATTTAAAATAAACACAAGTCAATATTTTAATAGTTTTAACATCTTAAAAGCCCGCATTCTATTTTTGACAATGGGAATTAATTTTAAATTAAATTTTGGAAACTATGTATTTAGAATTCAGAAAAATGGATTCCATATTTAGAATTAGAAAGTCCAGATTGTTTAAATAGGTACCATTTATTTTTTAACATTATAAATAGTAACTTTAGTTATTATTTTTATTGACCATGGTCAAATGGTAAATCAGGTAAATAAGGGTAAAAATTAAAATTATAATAATAGTAAACTACCCTAACACATGTCCTAAACATATTGGATTAGATATTTTAGACCATGGTCGGCTTTAGAATGATTTTAAGTCTCCATGGGTACAATTTTTTGTAGTAATGACATGTTATAATAATTAATTTAATGTAAGGATAATTATAACATAAACATGTATCTTTTACTAAATCAATTTTATCATAGGGTTATTGTAAAGACCTAAAGTTTTTCAATAGAAATTCTCCTATTAAAAAAAGTCATAAAATCATGAAAACATAACATAAGGAACTATTAAGTGCTAAGTAACCTATAAACATAAGTTTTTCACTTCTTTGTTTGGAGTTTCGAAAATCAGACATACACGGTTCTGTTTAAGATGAATTTAGGGGTCCAATAAAAAAACATAATTTTTTGTGAATAGTAACCTACCCTTATGAATAGTAACCTACCCATAAGAATATTATTACGAAATTTATGAATAGTAAATCGTCCAAATAAGAGTAACCTTACCCATGAATTATTAAATAAAATTTAGGCATCTTAGGAAGTGACAATTTGACCATGGTAAATATTTTACTATTTTTGTAAGTAATAATTAATTATTTATAATTCATTAATTAATTTAAAAGAAATTTTTTTTTTAATTTTTTTTCATAAATTAACAAATCTATGACTTCGGGTTTTTAGATAATTTTAAAAAACCCTACGTAATTTTTTGAAAGCATTATAAAATCAGTTTTTATTTTAAAAACTGTATTTTTTAAGTAAATTATGATTTTAATTAAATATTAAATTAATCATATGTAGATTTTTTTTTTGGAAAATGGACTTCATTTTCATATTCTACACGTCAAAATATGTTTAGGGTGAATTTTTGGGATTTTTCAAAAATACATCAATCTTTAGGTGAATAGTAAAAAATACAGTTTTTCACATAACTAGTGTATCCTAAATTGAATCATTAATGATTTAATGATGAAATAAACATTCTAGAACTTTATATTTGTCCAAATTATATTTCATTTCATAAATGGTTTCTTAAAATACAATAAACTCAATTTCCAAACTTAAAAAGAACTTTCCAAAGACTAAAGTCAATAGATGATTTTTAAAGAGTCTTTTTCTCTTTCTTTCACTTTCCTATTAATAAATTAATGAATTAGAATTATAAAGATGATTTAATGCCAAAAATTAATTATATTATATTAATATATGATTTATTATGTCAAAAAACTAATATTAAAAGTCTATATTTTGATATACTATTTTATTTACTATTTTATTTTAAAAACACCTCCCTCCTTATGTATAAATAACCCCTCCCCCTACCCTTTCCAAACAACACCTCTCAAGATTCTATAATTTTCTAAAATCTACCCATGAATCTTCCCTATACCTCTACACATGTCTGAGATCTTTTGGTCTCATCAAAAGACGAATCATAGGTTTCTTAAGGAAAATATCAAGAGGAGGAATCAAGAGGTGATTACTCTTCCTCTTTCCTTTAATTACCTTTCAATTTCAACTTCTTTTATTATTGTATCAGAACCTATCTTTGTAAAAATGGTATGTTAACTCTAGTATCATACATATACTATAATTTTATGAAACTAATGGGATATTATACCATCCACCCCCCTTCTCCTCTTCCGTTTTTTATAAAAGAAAACATTGTTCGTGAGGTGTTAATTTATCACCTTCAAGAACGACATGTTTTATTTTTTCATTTCTACCTTCATATCTGGTCATGAAACCATTTTTATGGATGATAAAAAATATTTTATATGTATTGTGTCCTATTTAATGTTATGGAACTTACTTATGTACATATTACTAAATTATTAATCAAAACAAGTTCATTGTTGTCGAAAGACCGTCTAAATTACCTCAAACAATCATCATTTAATTCTTATATAACGATTCATCCAAAGGGTATAAAATGTAATTAATTATAATATAATTTTAACTTCTATAATATCAATAATTTCATGGAATATATGTTCTGGATGTTTACCCATGTTCTAAACAAACTTCAATTCATGAATACTTGTGAAACGCTCCAGAAAACCATAAATATGAACATTCCCGAACAATGTTTTTAAACTCTATAACTCATCTTAAGGCCCATAAAATTACATAATGAAACCAAAATTACACCTATTCATGTATAAAAAGTTCTATAATTTCTAATTTATGAATATAATGTCATTATACAGGACATTAAAGAGAAGGAAGCGTTGAGATACAAGGTAAGGGGAAAATCTTGAACCCAGTTTTCTTTCTTCAGGTTCTCCCTCTATCACCCAAAATTTGGTATGGACACTCCTTAAAAATCCCTTTTTCCTCATTATATTACTTTTTATGGGATATAAATATTTTTTTACTGAAGTTTATGTTAAACAAAATGTTTCCCAAAATAACTCTTCTATTAATAACTCACCTTTTACCTCTCATTCATGGTTTATGGTTCTTGTATCAAGTATGTTGTTCCCTTTTTCTTTTGGGAACCCAAAGTATATGAATGTGTCCTTATGAGATGAAACCAATTACTTTATGTGGGTTATTTATGTTCATTATTGATATATTCTCTATGTGGAATGCATGGTAATTATAATGTTATGATATGACAGGTGGACCTGAAATTATATAGCGCAATATGAATGTTTTAATGAGATAGGTGTGCCTGAAATTATACAGCACTCCAATGAATTGGGTTAAGTGATGAATTCCATGAGTAAATGTGAAATTATGTGTGAACAAGATGCTAAATTTTCTCACATGTATGTGAGCTAGTTAACCACTAAGACATGATGTTTCATTTTTATGCATTGCCACATTTCAAGTCCCTTATTACTTCTTCCTCACATGGTCATAATTCTTTGCCTATGTTATGAATATGATCACCCCATTATATATTGTTCTTATCTGTCCTCTTACTGGGCTTCTGGATCACCCATTTTTATGTATATACTCAGGTGACTACATGTACTAAGGATAGATCAAGTGCCAGTAAGAATCTAGAGAAGAATAAATTGAATAAATGTTTATGCTTGATGTTGTAATTGTTATATTAGGTCATAGTTATCGCAAGACACTAAACCTTTGGATCCTCTATGTTTAATACTATTAGGTTGTTTACCTTTAAAATGATGTAATAGTAATGTAAGAAAAGGCTAGGTCTCTATAGTTATATAAAAGATATCTATGACTATAAATAGTAAATAGAAATATAAAAATATTTCATACATCATGGTATTTTATTTATAATTTTAATTCATTAGATTAATATATTTATTTATGACATAATAATGATGCACAATTTTCCTTATTAATGAAAGAATAAAATAAATTATATAATACATATTAAAATTAATATAATTTTAATGTTGTTATTACATACATGAATTTTATATATGACATTGACATATTAGAGATGGTTTAATTCTTTTTTTAAGGAATAAAGTTGTTATTACTTAAGAAAATCAATTACTAAGTAGTGTCAAAATTGACATAAATCAGTTTTTAAAAACAATACTATTTTATTAAATGATATAAAAATCATAAAAATATAATGTTCAGTAAAATAACTTTTATAGTGATAAATTTTTTATAAATGATCCAATTTAGGTTCTCTTGTTATTTTAATGTAAATATATTAACCATGTACAGGAGGACATGGTTAGAGTTTTATTTTATTACAAAGGGTTAAATATAAAAGATAAAGTTAATTTTATGACCTAAACATTTATAAAAGAGATTTGTTGAGATAATTTCAACCCATAATCATCCTACTATATAGATAAATCAATTTGGAGTTTTTAGAAATTGCAAATCGTTTTATAATAATATTTCATTATTTTTCCTAAAGTGGCCTCACCTCTCATATAAAAGGGAACCTACCTTTCTCTTTTAATAACACATCTAAATCCATTTGGTTCAGCCATAACCTACCCATTTATCCTCCCAACCTCCTTTAATTAATCATAGTGGTCTAACTTTATGCATAGAGAAATATTAAGGATCCCTTTTGTTCATATCAAAACGAAACACCCAAAGAAGAGGTAATCATTTTATCCTTTATTTCAAAGGTCTTTTCTTATTCTACATCTTCTTTCTATATTTTTTCATACCTAATTAATAAATCCAGTATCATCCATATACTATCATTTTAATATAGGCATGTTACAATTATATTCATCATTTTTTTCCATCCAATGAATAATAATATGACCAGGAGTGTGTCGGTATGACTTACAGTCTCTACGTCGTGGTGTAATTTATTATTCCACATTACATTATTTCGATGAATATAATGATGAGTATAATAGACATAAATAATTAATATGACATGATTATGATTTATAACAATTAATATACCAGACATTTCTGTATCATTTAATCATTAAAATAATGATATCGTTTCTCATACGTACGTACAGCCTACCGTCTCCACGACATGATTGGATTCATTATCCACTTTAATATTCCAAGTATACTTATAAAAAAAATATTATTCATAATTATGAAATATATGGAACAATAATTATTTTTTAATGATATATATATATGTTTATATCTATAATTCACTTACTTCCATTCAATACGATAAGAAAACAGAAACAACATTCATGCGTACGTACGACCTACCGTCTCCATGAACAATATATTCCATTATATATAAATATATATATATCTATTATATATATTTATATTACAATATATGTGATATATTAATCCTATTATACATTTTTGAAGTAAGTAAATTATGATCAATGTAATATGATGATGAATAAAAAGTCAAAACACATTGGATAAACAAATAGATATTACTCTAAATGTTGCATTAACATGGAATTGTAAATAAATTGGTAATATAAAGTCATAAAATAATAATATAAGATATCATAAATATTATTATGATTCGAATATAAGTTAATAATATGTTTAAAAATATTATACAGGAGTTTCGAACATGTACAGAGAGTATCATATCTATGGTAAGGGTTAATTCTTCAATCTCATTTTTATCCAATATTGTTTATGTGTAAGTTTTTATTGGTACATATTTATCATCCATATCCATATTTTATAAAAAAATTAAAAAGGAATATTTTATGTTTTTTGGGAAGGTTATCTTTAACTATATCATCATATTAAATGTTTTAATTATTTATTTTTCAAAATTTATTTAATTAATGTTCATATTTTCAAAATGATTTTAAGAATTTATTTATATAGACATGATTATTTTGAAATGTTAATTCCTTTCGAATGTTTAAATGTGGTATGAGATGCTTTTATTTAAAAATATCTTTTAAATTAATTCCTTTGTATTTGTTTGAATTTTAAATGATTTCATGAAAAATGATATTTCTCCCAATGAGTTATAATAATCATTTTCAACTATGTCAACATCACATACTATATATTATTATTTTTTGAGGTTGATTTATAATAATAGAATATTCTGTATTGTGTTTAATGACTTATTATATGTTTGACCTTGGACGTTCTATTTCTATATCATTGTTGTTTTATGGTTAATGTAATGTCATTTCATATGAAAGTTTTAATATGAATGATTATGTTATGTTTCATCCATTTCATATATGGATTGAATTGGACTTAATAAGTGATGGGTAGGGCCTGATATATCCCCTCGATGCATCGGTAGGTCTCATTAGACATTCTAGTGTCTTGGAACAAGCCCTTGATAGAATATTTTTGAATGGTCTTGGCACAAGGCCTTAATGTAGTAGTTATTATGTATTACAATAAGAATTCCATCATTATGAAATTAGTTATTACATATGATTATTCGACTAGTGGAATATCCATTTTCATGTTTATATGGTAATGTTTGATTTATTTTTTCCATATTATTATTAGGTTTATGTTTTAAAGGATGTTGTTTTTAATATACATATTACCTTAAAACATTATAGATTCTACAGAATTATTTACCCTTACGGATCATATGAGCTCACCCCTTTTTAGTTATTATTTTACCCAGATTCCAAGAAGTGTATTATGATTGATATAAAGGATTAAACATGGAGAATAATAACATTATCAAAGGATTATCTAGGATGTATTTTTTATTATAAACAATAATGTAAAGTTATTTTTGTAATCTATTTTCCAAGAATGCTAAACTGATCAGTCCTTTTTGTTTTGATTCCATGAAATCAACCCATTGTATTAAAATAATGCACGAGCTCTAGGTTTTTGGGGTTGTGGCATTACAATAACCATTTGAAAGAGAACATTATGGATGATACTTTTATTCAAATAGATCCGGCTCAATTATCTATTATGAGGATAAAAAATGGTACATTATTTCTTTATTTTCAAAGAATGTATCCATAAACATGGAATTTTTGGGATAAATATTATCTTTATCAATTTATTTGTCAACAAAAAATCCTTATAATTAATGAAGTTGTGAAAAAGGAAGATATAAATACGAAAAAGAGGTTAGAAATGTCCCATAGTGCAAGTTTGGTCATGATGAAATGATAAGGTTCAGGAACCATATTTGTGTTCTGCAAATACCAGATATGAAGAGGGTGTTGCTAGAGGAAGCTCATAGTTCATTATTCTCTATTCATCCAAGAATTAAAAAATTGTATACTGATTTGAAAGAGTATTTATTATAGGATGTGATACAGAGAGATATCATAGGGGTTGTTTATTGGTTCTTATTATGTCAACAAGTTATGTATGAGAGAAAAAAGTCTAATGGGATGTTATATCCTTTACCCATACTAGAATGGAAATGGTAAAACATCACCATGGACTTTGTTGAAGCAATGCCCAAAAATTACAAAGGGTTTAATTATAAAGGGTTCATAGTCAATCACCTTAAAAAGTCAGTGAAATCCATCTCTGTTATAGAATAATTATCTCTTAACTAACTCACTTGATTATGAATTAAAGAAGTGTTAAGTTTACATGGAGTATCACATTACATTGTGACCGATAAAGATCCAAGGTTTAACTCATTATTGTAGAAAATTCGTTAATAGGATCTGGATATCGAGTTATGTTTCAGTAATGCATATCATACAAAAAAGGTGGTCAGTCTAAGTGAATAACAAAAAGCCTAGAGGATATGATGAGATCCTATTATATAGATTTCAAAGTGGTTGGGTTCAACACATTCCTCTATTTGAGTTTTGATACTAGAAAAGATTTCACTCTATGATTCAAGTGGATCCTTATGAAGCCCTCCAAGGAAATAAGCGTAGAGATCTAACATGCTGGACTGAAGTTAGAAACATATGCAATTAGGACTTCAGATAGATGATGAAATCGAAGAAAATTTCAGATCAATTCAGAATAATATTTAATCATATCATATTCAATAGAAATGTTTTGTTAAGAATCATCAACACGATCTAGAATTTGAAGTTGGTGATAAAGAGTTTAAAATAATTTCTCCCAGGAAAAAGGTAATGATATTCATAAATTAGGGAAAACTGAGCCCTAGGTATATAGGTGCCATTGAAATTCTTGATATTATTGGGATTTTAGCCTATCGATTGACGATTCCACCAAGACTCTCTCAATTCCATGATGTGTTCCATGTATCTCCCTTAAGGATGTAGAAACCTTATCCTTCATATGTAATAAAATATGAGGCCATATAATTAGAGTAAGATCTTCATTATGAGGAACAAATGGTGGATATTATTGATCATATAGATAATGTTCTTCAAGATCATACAACTCACCTGTTGAATCTTTTGTGTTGAAACCACTAATTTGATAAAGCTACCTGGGAACATGTGGAAACGATAGGGCAGAAGTATCCTATTTTTTTTGAATTAGAGTGATGAATTTTAATGAAGAAATTATTTTTATGGGGGTAGAATGAAACATTAAATGTTTTTTAAATTTTTATTTTTTCAATTAAATTAAATTTCTTTGATATATTTCATCACACGCAACACATAGTTTATCTTGTGTTATAAAAAACTCATAGTTTTAATAATCCTTGGTATATTATTAATATTATTAATAAAACATTACTATTATAACCTAGAAATTAAACATAGAAATTTTTATAGTGATAAATAATTTTTAAATTTTATTAATAACTATTTTATATAAATAAAACACATTGATAATAAATTTACATACTCTTTAGAGAAGTCTTTATATGATTCAAAAATACTATTTTCTCCAAAAAAAATTCATTTATCTTTTCAAACAATAATAAAATTAATCTATTAAACTTTTATAATATTAATTTTATAAAATAGATATGATTTTTTTAATTGGAATTTCAAAATTAGCTAATGGTGATTGTTTTTTATTTTTATAAAAAGATTATATTTTTAGTGAATGGTGAATATTATTGGTTTTAATTGAAAATTACCTTTTCATTTAAATAATTTATATAGTTATTTTTTTAAAATGGGTTTAAAAATAAAATAATCTCCACTATATATTAATTAATCAAATTTATTTCATTTTAATCATTATGATATTTAAATTTGATATAAAATCATTAATTTACTATTGATCATTTACTCTTTGGAAAACAACTTTATCAACGCATATGTGGGTTAAATTTTAAATTAAAAAAGACCACTTATATGTATTGAATTTTTGAATATGGATTTATTATTTTGAATAATAATTATTTGTATGATATAATAAGCTGATTTTTTTAAACCATAATGAATAGAAAAAACAGTAATGATTTTTTACCTCAGTTAAAGAAATAATGAGTTTTTTGGGGTTCAAACTAAACAGAGAAAGGATAAAAATTGATATATATTTTTCAAAACCCTTTTCAAGGACTTATTTTGACTTTATTTCATTGAATATAAATACTAGTATATTTTTTGTCCTTCTTTCATGAGAAAAACGTTGGTACACATTTTTATTATCAATAAAATAACAAGTGTGCCACTCAAATCACTTATAAAAGGTCGTCCCTTATCCTACCCTATTAAACATTATAATATAATTTCTTGTAAACAGAACCTTCCAAGATAAATTCATCACTTCTCTCATTCAATTTTATAATAATTATTTCAGTCATAAATCCAACCTTATAATCCTTTTAGTGTAAACCGAAAGAAATTGTCTGAAGAAGAGGCAACACACCTAACTGAGTGTCTTATTTATTTCTTTTCTCCAACACCATCAATTATTATTAAAATATTATGATAGAAATACCTAAATATTTTCAATATAATGATATATTGTTATGTTAAGGTAATTACTTACAACCATCTCCACTTCCATCAAATGGGATATGAAATCATCTTTTGTGTGTACGACGAACAATCACATCATGAACCAATGTTAATCATTTTCAATGACCATATATCACGGATTGATATAATGACAGATTAAATGACTATGTATAATATTTTTGATATTATTATACTTCTATAATTATTATATCACACATACCATCATTAATTCCATTATGTTGGTATACAATAACGCCACCCATGTGTTCGGCGGACTATAGCCCCACGAAGCAACGTAATTCATTCACATATTACAAGGAAGATAATAATTCTATTTTTAATGAAAATATGTGATATATATATGATAAAAAATTATTATTATAATTTAATATCTTATTTACCTTTTTTTATTCATTCCATTGAGAAAATGGAAACAACGTTCCTGCGTACGTACGACCTGCCATCTCCATGAACAATGTATTTTATTTCTATATATAAATATTATGGATTAATCTAAAAACATATACAATGAATATATATAATATTTATATAATTTTTAAGAATATTTATATTATATAACCATGATTAGTGTAGTAAAATAAAAAAAATAAAAAAAATAAGAAAAAACAGTTATTGCCTGACACATGACATGACATGATATTGTTTATAAAAGGGAAATAATAGTTCATAATAATATCTTTTATGGAATTATATATAAGTACCATTTATAATATATTTATAATAATATTATATTTATTATATATGTGGTTTGAATATGTATTAAGGAAGTCGATAATTAATGAAATATATTTTTTATCTCAATTTATGTTCCTTGAGACATGTAATTTTATGAAGTAATATTATTTTAGGAGGTGTATATAAAACCCCTTTGAAAAATAATTTAATTAATTTATTAATTCTAATTTAATTTTATTACTTCCTGGGGCTTATAATTCAAAGATATCAAAGTGGTAAATTGTTTTGGTTATGCTATCATTATTTATCTTAATTATTTATGATTTTGTATTCGATGATAAAATGTAATTATCAATCTCTCAGGAAACTCATGACTTTTCATATCCCAAGTATGTGTCATGAAATTAAATGATTTTACCTAATATATATTTCTTTATGTACTCAAGAGTTTAGAAAACTGTTTAATCAAAATTTATCATTTTCACTTTTTTTGGTCGAAAAACCATATTTCTTCGAAGACAATGTCTTCCAAAAATGTTATAAAAAATGTTTATAAAAATTATCTAAATGATTTATTTAGGAAATTTTTACCCATTTTCTAGTTTTTTTCAAGTAACATTGAATGAAAAATTTATTCCATTTTGTAAACTAATCTCATTTAACTTTTATCGAATATGTGAATTGATTATTTTTTAAACATATTTGGAATTTTCTATCATCTTGACCTCACATTGTTAAAAATATCCCATTTTAATTTTCCATATTTATTTAAAAAAACTATTTCCAAAATATTTTATGATATTTTAGTCTTAAATAGTAATTTTTAAATAAATTTTATTTTCCATAGGAAATGTTCAAAGTGATTTATATTTGAAAATAAATATCCATTTGAAATAAATTGATGTAACTTATTATTTACTAGGGAGGTGAACCATGGATTCCATTATTATTATTCTTTTGAATGGTTTATGATGTAAATATGTTTATGAAACTTATTTATCTTACATTGGTTATACCATGATAAAAGTTGGTTGAAACCCACATCGTTTTCCATGAGTTATGCTATATTGAAATAATGAAATGATTAGGAATACTATATCTTTTCCATAGTTTTTTATATGATGAAATTTTTATAAAACCCATTTCATTTCATGGTTTTTGATAAGAAATTTTTTGTATGATGTTCTGATATATATACATATGATTTTTATTTTCTAAAAAGTGCACATATATCTCACTCTAATGAATTGGGTAATGATTTATATCTCAAGAGATATAGAGGAATGGATTAGGGAGCGAACTCAATTTAGTAAGAAAAGTTTCCTAATATGTTGACCTTGTGAGTGAACGTTGACTACTATGATGTTTTTGGGAGTAAACCCATTCCACTATAATAACCTGGGAAGTGAGACTTGACTACTATGGAAATGTTTTTCTATGCTAATGGGTATACCACAATTATTTTTATTATATCATTTTTATGCTCCCATGGATACCATTCTTTGTTTCCCTTTTGATTCATGTATTATTAAAAACTAATATTTATTCAATGACTCGTGATTTTATTGTTTTATATTCAAGTAATGATTTTGAAATGTCCTTCCCATGTTCTCATACCCTTATATATGTGTTACGGTTATGTAAAACATTTGTTTACCCTTATAGATCATCTGGGATCACCCATTCTTGTGTTTACTTTCCTTATGTTAGGAATAAATGTATCATTTATGATATTTATAATAAGGGATATGGTTATTAATAACATAATTGGAGATGATGCAGTTCATATATAAAATATTTTCCTTTGTTTCCATGAATCAATTGCCACTATACTTGTACCATCCTCAGGTGTGTGCTTGTATAATATAATGAATGATCATTTAAAGAGATTTTATTTCTATATATGAAAAGCCCATGAATCTATAAAATGGATCCATTATTCAAATATAAAATTATGTTTAAATAATATTCAAAACATGGAGAAGAATATGAATGAAAAAAGGAGAATTTATGTGTCTTTTAAATGACTTATATTTGTGTTTCATGAATTTCATATTTTGATGAAAATGAAATTTGATGTTTCTAGATACGTTAAATCAAGATCAAAAAATTATGAATCTTTTTACAACCATGATTAAATCTTATTCCTTATAAATTCACGTAGATGTGATTCCAGAAAAACATCACAGGTTTTAAGAATAATTAATATTTTATTAAATTAAATATTGGTCGGTTCATAAGAGTATATAAGAACTGTGATCCAAGATGACTGGTTGAGCTATTTGTCATAATGATCAAGATAAAGGAGAACAATATTTTATTAAATTATGGAAATTTACCAAATCATAAAAAAAATAAATTTTAAATTTTGTTAAATAAAGAAAAGAATAAACATAGGTGTAAATGCGAAGATGGATATTGAGTGGATTAAATATCACATAATTTAGCATGATTAAAACATGAGAAAAAGTGTATTAGGATGAGATTATGTTGGTATATTTTTTTCTAGATGGAATTTATACAGGCCTTTATAGAAATCCTTCACCTTTAAATAGAGGGAGAGTCTTCATTGTAGATTTCCGTGATTATTTAATTTTTATACAACCATTATTTTTGAAGTTAAATGAGGATTTTTGGTGGTGAATTTTTGATAACTAAATAGTTAAATATGATGTAGAAAATAAAAGGAAGCCCTATTCTTTTATGTTTCAAAAATAAGAAAGAAATAAAATGGAATTTAGATTAACTATTCTAGAAAATCATGAAAAATAGTTTCACATTGGATCTTTTTGAGAAGTTAAATAAATATTTTCAGTAATGTATAGTGTTAATTTTATAATCAAAATTCTTTATTATAAATTAAAAAACACTAACCATATCATTTATAAATATATTACATGAAAGAATTTGATTAATTTAGTCACAAAAGAACCATATATTTATAAAATCAAGGAAAAATGAGAGAGAACTAGGACCAATCACCTTTGTGGAATGTAAATTTAATTGATTCAAAATAAAGAAATTGATCTCTATAATTAGAGGTTGTGTTTCCCTAGAGAGAAAACTATTTTCTTGTAGAAGTGGTTTTGATTTTATTGATATAAGAAGCACCATCTACGAGGAAAAATAAGAATAATAATTCCATGAATGTTATAGTGAGGAATAACTGAGTGTCTTGAGCCCATGGTAAAGGGATACTATGTTCTGGGTTTTCATGTAAGATAATAATGATAAGACCTATTTAGGATTACTTATTACTCTATATTGATTAATTCATGGAGGAAAAAGATTAATATATAGAATAAGAAGAAGAGAGTAAGGAGTAGACTAGTGTATTTAATGTGCATATATCTAGGAATTTACTTATGAATATAATAATTTTTTTATAGATTAATAATATAAAATAACTTCGGAGACTAACTTCTTGATTTCTATATTGAGAGACACAACAAATAGTTTTTTGTATATAAATTAGATGTAGAGAAGTAAAATAGATGCTGAGTTACTTGATTATGTATTAAATACATTCCAATAGTTGAAGAATCTTTGGTTGAGGAAACATATCATTTCATGTGGATGTAGTGACATCCCTGTGTCGATTTATGAATAACCTCGAAATGGAGGAATTATGCTGAGAGGACCAGCTGGTGCGATTCCACTTTGAACACTATGGGATTTAGTTTAAATATCCCTTCCCATAACTAACACAGTGGATGAATTTAACCTATATAATTTTGTGAATTAAATTTCAGGATAATCCATATACACCCATTTCAATTAAATAAAATATTTTTCTATAGAATCCATCATTCAATGGGAGTTTAATACGACAAGGAGTAGGTTTCCAAAATTCTGTCCAAAATCTAGTAAAAATATTTTATTGTGAATTATCATTTATATTTTACACTACATGTGGAATATTATTGTTTGGTAAAAGGATAAATATGATAATTTGTTCCTTAAATGACCACAATGGCTCAAAATACAAAAGTGGTATAAAAATACAAACGAATAAATTAGCATTTTGGAAATTAATTTGTCCACACCTGATTTACCATTATAATAAGCATGTATAAATGATCCCACTAGGACTATCAACATTATTAGATGAATGATGAAAACCATGACATATATGTTCGTGTAAAATAATTTTACATTAATTATTTCATGATTATTTTTAAATGAATTGAAAAAACAAGATAGAATTTATCCCATAAATGTTTAGAAAGGTGATATATTTGGACTTTTGTTTTAGATGAAAGTGTATGATCAAATTCCATAGAAATGGTAAACAAAAAAGTTCTATTTTTATTATTCATTTAAATATATATCAAATGCAAAGGTTTATGAGATATTTATTCTTCATTTTGGATGATATATTTATTAAAAATTTGTTTATATTACAATGTTTTATTCATTGGAATTATTTCTTTGTAATAGAATTTCACATTCTCTATAGAGGTTTCGAAGTTTTTTGATCTAACACTCATAGTCTATGGGTTTGACCAACTTCCACTAAGAAATGGGCTTATACGTTCATAAATTTTGTGCATTTAAAGTTTTATTAGAATCAATTTTATTTACGTGTAAGAATATATTCAATTCCAATTTTTATTAGATGCATATCAATCCCAATAAAATCCAAATTTATTTAAGATCAGAGTAAAATAGTTGAATGTTTTATCTTTTATGGTATTTAAAAAATATATATATGTTTTGATTTGTAAATAAAATTTATTTTATCCAAAAACCTTATCATATTATTGTTTTTGGTTTGATAATTTATGAAGAGAGTTTATAATGATTTAATGGATCAAGGGACATATTTTATTATCACATAATATAATTATTTATTTTAAGAAGTGACTTTATATTCTTATGGAAATTAAATTGTTATAAATAAATAAAAAATATTTTTAGAAGTGACATGGGATAATTATTTTGTTGATATTAATTGATAGGGACATTGTGTAATTATTTTTATTTAAACCTAAATATAAAAAGAATATATATCACAAATTCAGAGGTGGAATTGTATTTTCCTAATTCCTTCCTCTAGACATAAATATAGAATTAGAGTGGTTATCCCCATATTTTCTCATGTTCTAGGCAGAAGTTATAAATGTAAATACCAAAATGAATAATATCAATCATCGTAAATTACATGACCTCCTCCCACAAGCACTCAAGATATCAAAATAAGCATATAGTGTTTTTAGAGCATGCATCGAAATCACTAGATAAACTCTTGTTTTTTCTTGATGTAATAACATTTTTAATAATTAGTGAATATCAAAATTAAAATAAACTAATACAAGTAATTTTTTATTTAAAAACTAATTATAAATCGTGTGTGATGATCTTATTTATGAATTTGGGTATTGTAAGACTGAAACCTGAAATTTATTTTATGTTTTTGATAGAAAATATTAAAATAGGAATACTACATGATTCTTTCACTATTATTGAATCCTTTATGTAATGTCGTGGACCATCCCTAATCCTATACATTATGGATTGGGGGTTTTTGAGGTGTTGATATGTAACGTGAAGGGGGATTTGGGGTGTAAAATAGAGTATTACTATATAGGTTGAATAAAACATTTTTTAGATGGATTATATGATGTTGGATGTTGTGGAATGATTTTAGGTGTGCCAGGTGGGCCGTATTTATGAGTTTTTAGAGTTGAGGTCAGAGATGACTATTTTGGGGTTGTTTATTCCCAGGTGGTTGTTTATTTCATCAATATGGATACTTTTTTGGTGGGTTCTATTGATGGAATCTGTATAATAATCAAGGAGGTTTGAAATTATAGTTTTGGATGTTGTAGTACTCTATAAATACTTGAATGATAATTTTTTTATCATCATCAGGTTTATAGGTAGGTTGAAAATAACTATATCCAAAACATTATGGCACGGTTGTTTGAGAATCTAGGTTATAAAAGGAGGTCAAAACCACCATTGATGAAACCAAAATTCCATTATAATAATCAAAATAGTATACTAAATAAAATTGACTAGTGTTATTTTATTGGTTTAGGGTTATATTAATGGATAAAAACAAAAAATATCATTTGAACATGATATTTTCAGACATGGTGATGGCCTATGTATTCTATGGAGAGGTATCTCAAAATTTTAATATTAATTCAACCACTATCTTTCCCTAGTAAAATATATTTCCAGTCACTTTAAACATAAACAATCTTTGGATCTCCATTGGTTCTCCTTAGTCATCTGATTGCAGATCTAAGGATCTTTCTTCTTGTGATCAATCCATTTTGAACCAACGTGACATCTTCCTCTATTATCATTATTATAATCACATTTCTATAATTCCTTCTCTATATTTCCTTTCTATAAATCCATTATAATGAATATAGGGTTTAGTTTTTTTGGTTGAGATGTTGATTTATATTGACGTGTTACTGGTTTTTAGGGATTCTCTTGGGATACTGAAATTGTTTGATCATAATTAATCTTATCATTATTTCATGATGATTCATGAATTCTCATTTATGGCAAGTTATTTTAAATATCATTACTTATTAGTGTGATAAATATGGAATTTTCATGCATATGGTTTTGATGATTAAATGGTTCAAATTAACCAAACGAAGACAATGAACCAGATTGGAAAAATTGAAAAGGGAAATGTCATTTAGACATGCTTTATATGAATTCCATGTTATTTATTATGTATTTATTCATAAATTGATTAGTAATTATCACCATGATATCATTATTCTTTTTGTTGATAAGATGAATCACATTCATAAATGGTTATGCCACTTAAAGTTGGTAATGAAAATGGAGTTATAAAAATTTGTAATCTAATGCTTGATATTATCTTAACATTAATTATTTTATAATAATTTCATCATGAATAATTTTAATTAATTTCCCCCTTTTATATTATAATCCTTTCATTTCTATTTATTACTATACCTAAAACAATTTTATAACGTATTTTCAAAATTATTTAAAAATGTGGTATGAAGTGTGATTTATGGAGACAAATTGAAACAGTTAATGAGAGACATGGTGGTTGATGTTGTAAAAGAAGTGTAATTTAGGACAAGGATGATGGAATGTATAGCGTATATGATATTTAGAGAGATTATTATGAATTGGGTCATATTATTTCAAAATATTTAATGAAAATGAAATAATGAAAGGATTAATAGGTATGTTTTTTGTTAAATAATTAGTGTTGAAATAAAAAAATACAATAATGAATAATTGTATTGGAATATAGTTGGTTAATGATATGATGGAATTAATAAATAAGGTTTTTAATAAATCAAATAAATAAAATTTCATTAATAATGTTTAAATTTATTTCCTTACATGAACATGTAGTGGTTGGAAATTAATTTTATGGATGAATATATAAATTCACAATGAATTACAAGTAAAGTCTACCAATATGTGGTAAGTAATAATTGAATGAACTGAATAAATATAAAATGGAAAATAATTATTTAAATTTAATGGGTATTAAGATGATTGATGTAAAGTTGTTTAGCTATTATGGGGTGATCATGATGATAGTATTTTTTGTGTTATGATATGGCATTAATGTTTTTGTGTGGTTCTATGGATGTTTATGATCTATAATGGCCTGAGAATTTATAACATGTTAACATTAGAGAATGGTAGAGGCATACATGGATAGAGGATAGAATAAGTTTGAAACCCTTTAAGATTATGTTCTCTAATGTTATGTGGTATTGGTTTGGATGTGATGTGTAGTATATGCCTATGGATATTCGATTGTGGTTATGGAAATGTGTATGTGATATGTGGTATGTGGTTATGTAGATATGGATGGTGCAGAGGCATTTGGGCATTGGTTTTTAGATGTGTGAGGGAAACTAGTTTAGCGGGCATGCTGGTGTGGGGTAACTTGTAATATATATTTTCATGAAAATACCTTATTATACTTGTGTACAATTTTGGGTGAGTGATACAAAGTGAGATTTGGGTATCATTGACCTTTTATACATAAAAATTTGGTTGTACTATTTACTCAATAATGTATTAGTGTGCTTCATCCGAATTTTCATAGGTTATTTGGGGAGGATTTTATTTAGTATAACTGTATACTCACCCATATATTCTATATAAATTTTCATATTTGAAGGAGGGAGTTAGATATCAGGGTAGATATTACTAGCTTATGAGGTGCAGTTAGCTGGTGTTTATTAAGTTGCTTCTGTAGAAGTCATCTTGAGGTATTTATTTAGGATAAAGTAATTTATAAGTAGAATTATATCCACTTTCAGGTTTGTTTTATTTTGTTTAGTTCGATTTTAATTGTTTATATACCTTTTATTATAGGGATTTATAAGTGTAATACCTCATATAAGTGTGTTTTATGAAAAGGACCATTAGGATCTGTTTGACGACTGAGAGGGTGGGGGTGAATTAGTTGTCCTCCTTATTTTTGTTTTCCTTTTTAAAAATAACATTCACATATAGTTATAGGAAATTTAATTCACCAAAAAACAAAACAAATTCACACCTAGAATAACACAAGAATTTATAAGGTTCATTATAAGAGTATCTATTCCTTGCATTGGTTCTTAAATAAATCAAGATCAAACATCCACTAAAAAAAATCAATTATGATTTATATTTTTACAAGGTATATCCATCACATTCATAACATTAAAATCCTTATATAGTGCATGTTCTCATTAAATATATATTATGATAAAACACTTTTTGAAACATTAAAATGATCCTTCACTAACTAGCTTCAATATATTATCACTATGCTTTGTGAATTGTATACACTTTCCTTCTTGAAATTTATTATTTTTCCTCTTTAATTTTCATCACATCATTATGAAATAACTTATATATAAATTTTTTTGGGTTCTTTCTAACCAAAAACTTATTTTTCTAATTACTATCCATTAGGTACCCTATGCCAAATACCCTATCCATCTGAAACATCTATTCCCAATATCACTATTTCTAAAACCCAATGTACTCTCTCTAGTAAAAATCTTCTTGGGACCCTGTTATTGATACCCCTATATATTCTATCTCTATATCATATATGTCTACTTGTGATGATTTGGTGTGAAATAACTCATGTTCTTTTAGTTATAACCTCAATTTACACAAAAACAACCATTAGAGCAACTTTATAGTGCACTTCCTCCCCTTTATATATTTATAGGTCCCCTAAAAGAGATGGGAAAATTAGGAACGTAAAATTTGAACTACCAACTAAATTTTTTAATTCTTGATCAAACCATTACTCAAATTTTAATTTCCTACATGACCCTATCGTAGGTTTACTACCTTCAATCCTCTAAGTAAATTAGATTTAATAATATTTTAAGAACATTTATCATGTCTCATTGTCAATAATCTCTTTCAATATTCATGAAATATCTCCCAAAATAACAACCTTTCTTTCATGATTATTGAAGAATTGAACGAACATCTCTTCATCATTGTAGTGTATGGATTCAAAAAAACATTGAAAATATCCTCAAATAATAACCCATTACATCTTTCAAGGAAGTTTCCTATCTAATATTTTTTCATCTAGTAATCTTTATAGTATTCCATCTGGTAACATGTATATGTTTTCTTTTTCTAGGGATTTTTGAGTTAGTCTATCTGATGGATCTTTATGATGAATTCACTTATAACCCTATATTATATTATGAATAATTGAAAGCTCTATCATATAACATCGATCTAATTTTTTTTTCTGATTCCTCTATCTTGAAAACTCTATCTTATGACATTGTTTTTCTGGATTTCACTATCAAAGGAACCCACAAATTTTCATAATTTGGTAGACTATGTCTATAATCCCCATATACATTCAAATAAATACTTTGAAAAATAATAGCCAGAATCATATATACCTTAAATAAACCTTGCATTTTGGTACTTTGAATAAAATAGAATAATCACCTAATTTATCATTGTCCAAATATCAATATTCCATTAAACAATTAATATATTTAGAAATATTTTTTTGTTCTATCCTCCATCTAGCCACCTTTATTTATTCTAGGAAATTCGATCAACTACGTACACCAGATTACATATGAAGACTTAATATGGAAGTCTCATATTTTCCATGTGATTTATATATTGAAAAAAAACCTAAAAAAAACTATAAACCTATTATCCATCTTCTTTTAATAATTCAAAACATATTGGTTCAAAATTTTATACACTTAAAATTAGTTCCAAACATGTTTCCTATTCGAGGGGATATTTGAGGGTCCTTCTTATATTTAATACTACATTGAAGAAGGGGGAGGGGGTCTAATAGGTATGAGTAATGATTGAGTGGTATCAGAGCTTTAGTTGGGAGTTTGGATTGGGAATAGATTAATACAATGATGATGATTTCACATGTATGGAAAGAATATTAATTGAAAAAATATGTGTTTTATGAAAGGGAGTGCGACTAAGACATGGGTTATTGTGGACCCCTATCATCTTATGCATGGAATATAAGCATACATAACATACTAATTGAGATGGTGTTTATTTTTTAGTAGACAACTAGTTGTGGTTTATGCATCATACTTGGCTATACTGGAGTTTTTATTAGGAAATATTATGTAATTATTCTAAATTTAATAATTTGATATTAAAAAATTTCAGATTCTTCTAGTATTGGGAGTTCTTTTTGTTTTTTAGTGATAGATGGTTGGTGGTTCCCATATATGATTTGGGTGGGAGTGGTGAAACATTATGCTTCATTTTATTGATTGTGGGTCAACCCTATGGAGGGAGTATTCTTGTAGGTAAATGATATGTGAGTTTTAGTGTTAGATATTGATGATGTATGAAGGTTATTTTTCTAATGTTGTTATATTGTGGAGTTTTTAATATTTATAGAGTTATTTTATTATGAACCATTCTAGAAAGGAGAATCACATTCCCTTAACTATTATCTTATTGTAGGGAGCTTCTCGTCAGTGGTGGATTCTTTTTATTAGATGTCGTGAGGAGAAATATATATCATTGTAGAAGTTCTACAAAAATTTTCCTACCCATTTCCATTATTTGAAATTCAAGGAATCATGATGCGGATATTTTATTTCCTTATTATAGTGGATCTCCCCTGTGCAAGCATTTGAAATTTGGTTAAAGGGTTTTTGTTGCTATGTTTTCATCCTTATTCCAGATGAGGAGGATATGACATTAGATGTCAAGGCGGTGTTTAATATGAATATCAAGTGTGAGTTTAACCTATTTATATTTATTATATACCTCTATACACTAGTGGATTCTAATCTAATAAAGAACATGATGACATAAATTGATCCATTTCAAGCTACAGTTCAGTATAAATTCTTGAAGAATAGATCTTTGGACATAGGTTCTCGACTATCCAGGTAGTAGAAGTTTTAGCAAGTAGTGAGTGAATATCAACTATCTTTTTTTATATAATTTATTTTTATATGTTCAAAGACCTATAATTAGTGCTTTAGAATGGTTTTATTTTGTTACACTGAACAATATCATTAATAGTTTTAATTATTGACCATTCTTAGTGGGTAGCATGGTGCTAGAAGTCTGCTTTAGGTGCATCCATTGTAGTAGTTACCTTAGATTCATTATGAATTATTGGGTACTCTAAATTTTAGATAGTAGAGAGGAGATATAGAAATAATAGAAAATTACATTCATGTTCCTCATCCATAAGAATATATGGTTGATAATAGAAATGACGATGATCATACTTAGGTTTAGTGAGGCTGAGGAGTAGGGTGTGGTCTAATATCTTCTATGGTGTTTCCATTCCTTGTAAGACCAAACATGATTTGATCTACCATTTATTTATAATTTATCCAAATATATGCCTAGTTTAATACATGAACCTTTCACTACATTATTACACCTACCATATAATGAGCTATGGAGATCAAGGTTAATTGAGTTCCAATTCCCTTGATGTTGACTATACAAGTTGGTAGACAATCTAGATTGCATGTATTTTGATTGAGTTTTGAGTTGATGATGGGGAAACATCAAACAATAAAGGTGTTATTATAATTATTTATATTAGAATACAATTTAGTTCTTGGAACTGATAAGTTATATTCGGTGTAATCTGTTATTTATTGTTTTTTAAGGACAGTTCTTTCATCAATTTTTAATGGGAGAGTGTTTTAATAATTAGTGGTAAATATCATTAGATATTTTATAGGTATTAGAATTATCATTTTTTAAAAATGGTACAGATAATGATAGTATCTATATATGATGAGTCGATGGTGTTTCCTAGAGTTATGGAAGTGTTCCATAATGTTTTTCTAGAAGCAGTTGTGATGAGACATCATTGGCTTGATATAATGTTTCTGATAGAGTAATATCATAACAACTATCTGATTTCAGTGTCTTATAGTAGGAAATTTCCTTCAATATTATAGAAGGTTCGTATTTATATTGAAACTAGAGAAAAAATATATTTCCATGTAATTGTTTTTACTTTTAAACATTAGTTTTTACCTGACACTTATTTATGAGATGTTATAAATAATAGTTTCACCATCATTTTCAATAAAATTGATGTTGAATGTCTTATTATTTTAATGTTGAAAATTTTCAAAAGGCAGTCAATGTCGTATTTATGTAATAACTGACATTGAAAGTCACCTCGAAAAATAACATATGAATTTTGATGTTGGTTTTATGAAATTTCTGATGTTGAAAGGCCAGTTCAACATTGGTTATTAAATAAAATTGAAGTTAAAAGACCTCCTCGAAATATCACTTATGACTTTCATCATCGGTTGTATGTGATAACTGATTTTTAATGTCTTTTTAAATGTATTTTTTCCTATAAAACATGACGTTGAATGTCTCAATGATTACATTCAATATTAGTTTTTAAAAGCAATGTTGAATGTTCAATATTTATGATTCAACATTAGTTTATAAAAAATCTGACATGAAGAGATTATTCTTTTTTAAATAGAAAATATTACATGATTTAATATATAGAATTTTGTAAAACAAAATAAATTATTGATACAACATAAACAACAGAGTACAAACCTAAAAAAATTAAAAATCTAAATATGAAAAAAATCTAAATAATAATTAAGAATTAAATAAAAAAGTGATGAAAAAAATAAAGGTTATTGTTTTTAATAATCAATTTTCTCATTTTCTAAAAGATTTGACAAATAAATATAAATTAATAGTACTATATTACATTCATATACTGAGAATTATAATAATAATTTTTCAATTTAAAAGATTCTTTAAAAATATTAATCCATTAGTAGCATACTTTTGTACCTAATTAGGTGAAATATTCATGTTTGATATTAGAGAAGAATATTTAGTGGTAATATGTTGAAATCATCCAGAACATTCACGATCCAACAAATTATTCATAAAATATATTAATATTTGGCAGTTATGTAGTTATATATATGATTTCGGAAATTTAAAACTATAATACCTAGTTAGGTTCGAATGCATTATCATAATTATTGATATAAATTTCAATATCCGAGAATAAAATTACATTATAAGTGTTTTGTTAAAATGAATGATGATGGTTTTTAATATCATAATATTTTATTTTAATTGATAACTGTGCAATTTTCAAATTGAAAATATTTAACTGTGGAGGAAATCTGAAGTCATCATTATCCTTCAAAGATAATGAATAAAAATGATTCTTTATTTCCTGTGGAAGTATCTTAAAAAAAGGTAAAAATTATATATTCAATCCTTTATCATATAATCTCACTGTTGTGCATCAAATTTTTTTAAAAATCACAGAAATTAGTTATAAATGAAAATAATTGAAATTTATTTTTTATGATTAGTCAACAACAGTTGTGCTATATATTTTTTTCATTTCAAAATTATGTCACAAAACCATACATATCATGTAATAAATTCCAAAAAAAATCAAATAGAAATAATTATATTCATGGAATAGAAGAAATAAAAACCTTACAGTGGATAATCGATGTGAATTGAAATTATGAAACCATATATTTCCATAATATTTATCAACATTATTCATACATGTGTCACATGATTCATAATAACAATTGTATGTTCTTTGAATATTTTATGTTGGCACCATAGTTAAACACCTTTTAGACTAGGAAATTGTATGAGTAAATAGTTTTCTATTATATTAAATAATCATGAATAGAATGGAATTATATTATATTGAACATGATAATTTAAAAAATAAAAACATGTTACTTTTTGACATTTTGTTGATATCATGAATTGTTTCATTATTCCAGTTAACATAGGTGTAGTAGAAGTTTTAAATTATATTAATCAAGAGTAAGAATTTGTGAAGACCTAAGAGATGTGAACCTAATAATTGATAAATATGGAGAATTAGCCATAAATTATCTTTTATGTGGACATACGTACAAAATATTCAAAAACCTATATCATACCATTAGATATTACATGTCTTCCTTGTTATACATGGTTCATTAATGGTTCAAAATGTGAAAATTTTATATAAAATACATATGAGTATAATTTTTCCAAAAACAATAGTAAAACAAAGTAAAAAATGTATATATTTCTATGTAAACTATGCTAAAGATTTACATTTTATGCACACATACCTGATTTTGTAGTTGATGTGAAATTTCTAATTACATTTTCAGAAAAATTATTTTTGATCCAAGAGAAATGTAGTGGAAATATGATTCATCAAAATTAAATAATGAATATTTAGTACTGTTATGAAATCTATGAATGTTAAATAATAACCACCTCATTATAATTGATAAACCACTTAGAACATTATCAATTAAAAGTATTTATTCATAGAAAATGTAACATCCCCGGAAAATAAAAATTTTACATTTTAATATTTATTAATATTTTTTGAAAAATATATTAATTTTATTTCAAAGGGGATGCTATATTCAATGGCATACCTGACATGAAACAATGGGTTTCTCTGATGTCTTATGCTGTCCACAATGCAGAGTCATATTGAAAATAATTATAATTATAATATTGTTATTTTAAATGGTAGTTAACTTCTACCCATTTTATAGGAGGGAATGAGAAAAACTAACTATATTATGATTATACATGTTTTCAAATGTTTTCACATTTATCCAATAAAATTTATAGGCTTAAAATGTGAATGAATCTAATTTTAATTATAAAAACACTAATATTCTTGAAAATGTTGATTTACCTGCTTTTGATGGTGAACCATTTTTAAATCAGGTTTCTATCAATTTTATAAGTTATATTTGACAAAATAAATTTATTCTATAGAATCAGGATATCAAAATTTACTTTTGATGAATTTTTTTTATTTTTCTGATAATGTTTATTTTTAATGAATTGTGAAAAATACTGCATTTTAATTTAAAACTGCCTTATAATAAAATTTACGTATTTGGTTAGATTATATGTTTAAATGGTTTTAAAGTTTAATTAGATTAAATTTTTACCATTTTCTCATATTTTTGTCCTTAGAAGAAACTTACCTCTGAAATTGGAAATAAACAAGTATTAATCTTTTGATAGTTTTTATTTCATAAAAACACACTATTTATTTTGAAAACTAGAATTAATTTTAAATTAATTAATGAAAATTCTGTTTTTTGATTTTAGTAAAATTGAAATCATTTTTGAATTTATAATATCAAAGATATCATAGGCTGAATGTTTGGTTTTTTCTAAAAAATCTCAATTTTTGATAAATATTAAAAACACTAATTAGTTGTTAAAAAACCGACTTCTTCATTTAAATGAAATATTACCACTTTTCTGAATATAATTTTGAAAATATGACATATATGGTTGTTATTAGAAAGTAAAATTTGGTTCAATAAGATGATAATAATTTTTGGTGAATCGTAACTTTTGACTTTTATTAAATGCGTTTATAGATAACACGGTTATTCAGTGTAAAAATAATATTATGATAATATAAAATTACCTTAACATTTATCCTAACCTTATTGGATGAGTCATGTACAACAAATAAATTATTTGGGTGAGTGTTTTGTCCCTTGAAATCCATTTGGGTAAGATAATGATATTAATAACTTTTTATTTAAAATAAAAATTAAAATATCATTAACAAGTATTTTTTTGCTAAAAAAATTAATGTGGGGTTATATAATTAATATATTTGACTATAAATATTCATTATAAAGTTAAAATATTTCCTAAAACATGGGTTTTTATTCATAATTTTTAGACATCCAACAAATAAAATTATTTATGACATAATAATGATGTAGTGTTTACCTCATTAATGAATGACTTAAATAGATAAGATTATAAAGATAAATATAATATTCAAAACCTGTAAAATTCTTATTGGATGAATTTATATCAAATAAGAGTCATCTAAGATTATTCTTTAATATTTTTTGGACCTTCAGAAATAGAAAATCATTATATAGTAAAATAATATTTTGTAACTTTCTTAAAGATCCCCTCCTCCCCTTATAAAAAGCCCTCACCTATAACAAATTACTCACACCTCTCAAACCCCTTAGCTCATCCAATGGCCACCCAAAGAAGCTCTCAAGATCCCTTCATTCCACCTAGAAGCCTTAACTTAGGTAGAAGGAACCTAAAGAAATATTTTTGGTTCCAACCAAAGGGAGTTACCCGATTTAATGGAAGAACAAGAAACGCATGAGCCAAGTCGGACATGAGGTACGAGGTTTCTTATGTCATATTTAATTTGGTGTGATTTCCATTTTTTTACAGTTATATATTTCTTGTGGTATATTGTGTACTGAAATTTGATATATATTATCATTATTCTCTTTATATTTATGTTATTCTATGATTTATTTGGTTGTTATTATCTTTTGGTCATACGACTCGATTGATTACAATGTGGTAAGGGGTATTCATCTCACTTTTTATTTCCGTGAGATTCATGCTATATTTCCACTATTTACATTCGTGTGGGGGTATGTACATCCTAAGATTTTATTATTTTTTTAATATAATATAATTTATGGGTATTTTCATATTCATTGTATGATCCTTCATTCCTGGGGTGTCTGTTTTGTAAGTTACCAAATCGGTAAGGGAACCTTTCACCCACCTCTTTTTAAAAGTCTTATTTTTTGTTATGTATTTTAATTTACATCTTCATATGTTGGGATAAATTATTATATATCCTTATTTCTGTAAATTTTATGTCCATGGGATGAGATACCTTTTTCTATCTCATCAACACATTTTTTGAATCTTAAAGCGATGTCGTAGTACTGTCAAATTTCTGTAAGAGAACTTCAAAACCCAGTTTCAATTCATTAGGATAATCTTATAAATCTTGATTATGTCATGATATGAATATTTGGGAATGACCTATGATTGTTTAGAACTTAATATACACTAATATTGTGAGTATTCTTATTTGTTACACATAATTGTGTCATTTATTTGTCCTTAATCGAAGGATATGATCTTCGCAAAGGACTTTGTCTCAATTTACATTCTTTTGAGACTTATTTGTCGGTATACACAAATTCTCCTTTATATGGTCTATATAATTCCCCTTGACATATTATATCATGATTATAGTTATTCTCATGATATTATAAGATTTGATTAATGTTATTACTCAATTATTTGTATTCAAGAATCTCTCATTTGGTTAGGAACTCGTTAACTAAAATGTAATTTTAAATGTTTTAACAATTTATTCTTATAAATCATTCTAATTAATTTTCATGTTTTAAAAATGGGATTAAGGATTTATTTATATGGACAAGAATGTTTTGAAATTAAAATTTCTTTCAAAATCATCCAAGTGGTATTGGACATTTTGATTCAAAAATATCTCTACTAAATGTTTTATATGGTTTTGAAAATGGTTTGATAAAGCATTCATTATGTCAATATCTTGAAATGATATATTGTAATTGAAATGTAGAAATGTTATCTTTTCTATATGTTTGTCTTATATGTTAACAATATGTTATGGTTATTGGGCTTTTTTATGTATAGAGGTGGTTCTGTGATAAACCTAGGGTGGGTGAGCCTGGGATAGCTCTCCAATGCATTGGGTAACATGATAGAGGTAAACGTTAATGTTTCTCCTAAAATATTTAGGGAATATAATATTATTGGTATTCCAACATAACTCCCTATGTATATGTGATAGCTACAATGTAAGTATGTTATGTATTCCACAAGATACCTTTATAATTTATGATTTATGTGTGTTATTCATAAATATTATAATTTCAGGAGGTATAATATGATTAAAAATGATGGTTGCATTGATTTTCATTTCTTGATGGGAAATTGTTTTCTTTCCTAATTTTATATCCCATACTAAGATTTTTATGCTCATCCCATGTTTTGAAATTTTTTCCATATGACTTAAATATGAATAGGGTCAAGGATGGGAACAAGGAAAAGTCATTATGTCTAAAACATGGAACTAGACATGTTACTTTTTTTAAGATTTTTTATTTTATGAAAAAATGGATAATCAGTAGAAGTGTCTGATTTTTTATTATTGAATTTTAATGTAACAGTTATGGATTAATTCTCTAATTCTCAAAACCTGAAAAGATCCCTAATATTAATTCTTGACTTAACTCACAATTTTGTAATGTTTAAGGCATTGGCCTTATAGTAGGTATTAGAGGTCATTTTAGGTAACTTTAGAGGTTAGGGTGTTATTTTAACATAAGTGAAATAACTATAATGGTTAGCATATTAGAAAGAGTCATAGTTATTTTAGAGGTGATAAATGGTTATTAAATTTTGGTTTGAAAAATGAAAGGTATTAGATAACCTTTGAGGATAAAATATTTTTGGGTTATTTTTGAGGAATTTGTCTCACTTTTATTTGAATGTCCTGAAATTATATAATTTCTAAAAAAGCACAACACACATACTATGAGACAACCTGTCGAGTCATAAAAAGCTATGTAAATCGAACCCACATCTAAAGTTCGATTGGGATTTATCACCTACCACTAGACAAGATGAAGTCCCTGGTTAGTATGACTAATTATTTTTAGTTAAATGATTTTATGAATCAAGAATAAGTTGATTTGGGATTTATGTTTTTTCAAATTGGAATCCATAGTATAGTAAAATGATTTGGTGAATAAGTGATAAAGGCTATTTTGGAAGACATTTTATCTTTTGGAAACACTATATGCTTGAGGAATATAGAATACTACGGGAATTAATTTGTGGAGTAATGGTTGAAATATTATTTTTTATGAATCTATGTTTTTATTATGCACATATGGTGATTTAGGTTATTTATGGAAATGATTATCCTATCACAGAGAATATGTGATTAGGTTAATTACACTTCAATATGAGACTTTTAGAGTTGTTGATGTTTTTGGAGAGAAATTTTACAGTTCATCGTGGAAGACTATGTGATTAAATCCTTATGAGTTTTGGGTTTCAATCATATTTTGGATTATATTTTAATATTTTAAGGACAATTTTGTATTTAATGATCTTTATTGAACATTAGGTACTATTTTTTTAATTTTGGAGATTAAGAGTAGTACTTCTTTTTATAAATGATTATCCTTTTTTAGGATTATCTAATCACATACTAACCAATTTTGGTTTCTTTTAATGTATAAAGATAAAATAATTATATAGTTCATATTTCATGGATTATGTGATTCTCTAGATGTTCATTTTCGAACTTTTAATGTGACCAAGTCTTCTTGAATACTCATCGTTTAGAGAAAACATGAGTTTGTGGTTGAAATTTTGTAAATGATGAAAGTTTACATGTCAAGTAAGTAGGTTTACATATGTTATTATTAAATATCATAAATAAGTTCTCAAACTATATGAAAAGAAACATAAAAAAATATGTTTTCCATTTTCTTTTCCTACTGGGAATCCAATGACTTTATAACCCATCACAAATTTGTTGTTTTTTGTTGTTAACTTTCTCTTAATCTTGTTTTCTATCACTCTGTATCAGAACTTGACACATAGTTTCTCCTCAATATCCACGTATTCATGGAATCCATTTATGAGTTATCTTGGATGAACTTTCTACTTCTTGTTATTTTTTTTAAAGTGATCATTTTATTTACTCTTTTTCGTATGTGGGACTTTGGATGAAGTTTCTAAGCCCAATTTTAAAATTGTGAGGATACAATTTCAAAAAGGGGGATGAATGTAACATCATAGGAAAATAAATAATATGAAATTTTCATATCTGTTAATATTTTTGAATTAAATATTAATTTTATTTGAAATGGTATTCTATATTCAATGGTATACCTGACACACAACAATGGGTTCCTCCGAAGTCCTGTGCTGCTCACAATGCTAAGTAAAATTGAAAATAATAATAATATAGTATTGTTATTTTAAATTGTAGTTAAAATCTAGCTGTTTTATTAGTGGGAGTGAACATAAAAATAATATTATGGTTATACATGTTTGTTAAATTATTTTACATTTATCCAATAAAATTTACAGGATTAAAATGCGAATGAATCTAATTTTAAGCATAAATACTCTAATATTTTTTTAAATGTCGATTTACCGGATTTTGATGGAGAACCCTTTTTAAATCATGTTTTTTCACTATTATTTATTATATTTAACAAAATAATATTATTCATTGGAATCTGGACCACAAAATTTACATTGGATGAAATTTTGGTATTTTTATTTGATAAAGTTTATTTTCTAATTAATAGTGAAAAATACAGCATCTTAACTCAAAACTGCCTTTTAATCTATTAAATTTGTATGGGTAGATTGTCTACATAAATGGGTTTAAAGTGTAATTAGATTATATTTTTACCATTTAATCCATTTTTGGCCATTGGAATTAATTTCACTTTGAAATTGGACATAAACATGTGTTAATCTTTTGATAGTTATTATTTCTTAAAAAGGCTTTTTTTGTTTTTGACAACGGGAATTAATTTAAATTAATTAATACAACTTGTATGTTTTGAATTTTGTAAAATTGAAACAAATTTTTAATTAATGATATCAAATATACCTTAGGATGAATTTTTTGTATTTTTATGAAAAACATCAATTTTTTATGAATAGTGAAAACACTTAGTAGTAGTTAAAAAAATGACTTCTTCATTTAAATGAAATTTTACCGCTTCTGTGAATTGAATTTTTAAAATCTGACATACATGGTTGTTATTAGTAAGTAAAATTTTGTTGAATTAGATGATACAAGTTTTTGGTGAATCGTATCTTTTGACTTTTATTAAATGCGTTTGTAGAAAAATAAGGTAATTCAGGGTAAAAATAATATAATTATAATATAAGATTATCTTAAAACTTGTCCTAACCTTATTGGATGAGTCATGGATGACTAATAAAATCCTTTGGTGAGAGTTTTAGCCGTTGAAATCCATTTTTGTGAGATAATTAAAGTAATAACTTTTTATTTAAAGTAAAAAAAAATATTATAAATATGTATTGTTTTGCTAAAATAATTTTAATGCGGTGTTATATAATTGGTATATTTGACTATAAATATTCATTATAAAGAAAAAAATATTCCATACATCATTGTTTTTTATTTATAATTTTTAGACATCAAATAAATAAAATTATTTATGACACAATAATGATGTAATGTCTACCTCATTAATGAATGATTTAAATAAATAAGAATTTGATAATTAAAACAATATCCAAAACCTATCCAATTCTAATTGGATGAATTCATTTAGAAAAATATTCATCTTATCTTAGAGTTTAATATGTTTTGGACCTTTATAAACCTAAAATAATTATATAATAAAATAATATTTTCAAACTTTTCTAAAGAGCCCCTCCTCCCCCTTACAAAAAACCATCACCTCAAACCCATTACTCACATCTCTCAAACCCCTTGGCTCATCCAAACTCTACACAGATAAGCTCTCAAGATCTAGAAATTCCACCTAGAAGCCTTATCTTAGGTGGAAGTTACTTCCATAAATCCTTTTGGTTCAAACCAAAGGGAGTTACCCAATTTAAAGGAAGAACATGGAACAAACGAGTCAAGTCGGACACAAGGTAAGGGGTTTCTTATCTCATTTTTAATTCCATGAGATTTCCATTGTTAGCCACTTTTTTATTTCATGAGGTGTATTATTTATTTCCATTTGATATATATTATCATGATTTTATTTATATTCATGTAATTATTTGATTCATTGGTTGCTTATTAACTTCTGGTCATACGACTTGATTGATTACAACGTGGTAAGATGTTTTCATCTCACTTTTTATTTCCGTGAGATTCATGCGATATTGAAACTATATCCTTTGGTGTAGGTTATTTACATCCCATGATTGTAATATTTTGGTAATATAATTTAATTTATGGGTATTTCCTTTTTCTTTGTATGATCCTTCTTTCATGGGGTGTATGTTTCGTAAGTTACCAAATCAGTAAGGGAACCCTTCACCCTCTTCTTCTTAAAAGACATCTTTTTTGTTATGTATTTAAGTTTACATCTTTATATGTTGGGATATGTGATTCTATATCCATATTTATGTTCATTTTATGTCCATTTGAGGAGAGAAACTTTTCTCTCTCATCAACTCACTTTATGTATTTTAAAGCAATGTCATTACGCTGTCGAATTTCGGTAAGAAAACTTCTAAACACAATTTTAATTCATTGGGTTAAAATTATACATCTTGATTGTGATGTGATATCAATATGTGTGAATGAACGATGATTTTTTTACAGTTAATATCCACTTATATTGGGTGTATTATTATTTTTCACACATAATTATGTCATTTATTTGTCCTCAATCTAAGGATATGATCTTTGCAATGGAATTTGTCTCAATTTACATTCCATTGAGACTTATTTTATGTTATACACCAATTAACATTTATTTGGGGTATATATTTCCCTTTGACATATTATATCATGAATATTTTTATTCTCAAGATATTATAAGCTTTGATTAATGTTATCACTAAATAATTTTTAATCAAGGGTCTCTAATTTGGTTAGGAAATATTTAACTAAAATATCATTTTAAATGTTTAAAGATTTATTTTTCTAAATATTTCTCATTAAGGTCCATTTTTTAAAAAAGGGTTTAAGGATTTATTTATATGGACCAGAATAATTTGAAATTAAAATTTCATACAAAAGCATCAAATATGTATGGGACTGTTTGATTCAAAACTTTATTTACTAAATGTTTTAAATGGTTCTGAAAACAGTTTGATAAAGTAATTATTAAGTCAATATCATGAAATGATATATTGTGATTGAAACGTGGAGATTTTATCTTTTTTTATTCTTGTTTTATGAGTTATGATCTTTTATGTTTATTGGGCATTGTTTACGTATATGGGTGGTTCTATGATAAACCTAGGGTGAGTGAGCTCGAGATAAATCTCCAATGAATTAGGTAAAGTGATGAAGGTAAACATTAATGTTTTTCCTAAGAGATTTATGTAATATAATGTGATGGGTATTCCAACACAACTTCATATGTAGCTGTGATATCTACAATGTAATTTTTTTATGTATTCCACAAGTTACCTTTATGATTTATGATTTTTGTGTGTTATTCATATATCTTATGATTTCGAGAGGTATGTTATGATTGAAAAGTATGGTTACATTGATTTTCATTTTTTTATGGGATAATGTTTTATTTCCTTATATTATAACCCTTACTGAGATTTTTATTCTCATCCCATGTTTTGAAATGTTTTTCACCGAATTTATAGATGAATAGGGTCAAGGATGAGATCAGGGAAAAGTCTTGTTGTCTAAGACAAGGAACTAGGCATGTTACTTTTTTAAGAGTTTTTATTTTTGGAAAAAAATGGATACTCAATAGAAGTGTCTACTTTATAATGTTTGAAATGTAATGTAATAGTTATGGCCTAATTCTCAAAAACACTAAACCTTAAAGGATTTTCAATGTGAATTATTGACTTTACTCATGATTATGTATTTTTTATGGCCGGGGAATTATATAAAATATCCATATCATTCCTAGAACCTAGTGTGATAGAGAATATAACATTAAGTGAGTTAATACTTGGACGTCTAAACAAAAAGACACATATTTAATTAATCTAGATCATTATATGAAATAATAGTGTATAGTTTCAAACTAATTAAACCCATATTTATGTGTCAAGTCTATTAGAAGAGTTTTTACTACATTAAAGTGAAATATATAAATAAAAAATTTCAGTACAGTATCAGTCACTACATGAAATCAATGTAATCTATATGTACCATTCACATTGGATCACTCAAACTGTCTTAATTGATTTTCATCTTTGTCATTAAAATCAAGAATTTTTTTTTCTACATTAAAGAATTTTTTTTGGATAAAACATAAATCACTAGTGTAAAATAATTAAAATATTAAATGAGAAAACTCTTTTAATATATGGAATCTATATAATATCAATTTTCATACAATGCTAACAAATTGTCAATATAAACCACATTTCACTTGTTAGAAGAGAGGAAAAAGTTACCACCATAGAGTTATAGTGTACATTAAAATTAAAAAATATAAAATAAATTTAAAAATATAATTTTATTTCTAAAAAAATAAGTATATATATATTATTATTTATAGGACACATTTTATGATCTAACATATTGTAGATCATAATATTAGTTATGAACTAATATATATATTGATTTAAATAAATAGTAGAACATATTTATAATATATATTGATGAAAATATAGATATGTTCCACACAAATATTAGTTCTCAACTAGTATTTTGATGAATACATATTGTTTATAATAATAAAAATCTGTTTTTCATAGTACATATCAGTTTTGAATTAAATAAATAAATAAATTAACTAATATTAATTTATAACTAATTTGAAATTGTATTTTTATAGAATAACAAAAATTTATTTCTTGTATATGTATTTGTCAAAAAATATATATATTTTTCATTTTTAGACATTAGCTATCACATTAATAAAAATTATTGGTCAAATAGAAAACCAATAAAATAATAAAATGACATGAATAAAATAATTACACTTGATGAACATTTTATACTAGATAATTGAAGTAAATAGAGAAGAATTAGGTATAATATGAAACCATTCATGTCATGATTAAAAAAAATGGGAGGAGAAACATTAACAATGCATTTTTAAATAATATTCCAATTCAAATAAGTATGTAAAATGTATTTTTCTTACACATTAAATGACCTAAAAGGGATAATGATTATAAATATTTGGTGATTCATCACCATCACAGCCTCGTAATTAATCCCCTATAAATCATTGATAGAAGAACCATTAAACAAAAAAGTAACATAAAACTAGAGACACAATATTTGTGTTAGAAAAGACTAAGAATGGCAGAACATAGAAGTTGAATTAATGAGTTTGAGAAAAATTTAGGTTTTAATAATGGAAGAGAACCAGGACTAAAACCTATAATCAGATGTGGAAGAATCATATAAGGAAAACCCAATATAAAATAATATATGAAGAGATTTTTTGAGAAATAGTATTTTAATATATAAATTATCAAAAAACATAAAAAATAGCAATGAATAATGAACTCATAAAAAAGAATAAAACATACATCTATAAATATTTTCTGAATGATTTAAGTATTTTGTATAATAAACTAACATAGGGAAAAGAACAAACCTATAAAATCAAAAATGATATACCAACAAAAATTAGAAAACAATTTGAATAAATGATCTGTTCTTAAACTTTAATTATAATAAACACACCTGGAACATCTGAAACCTATGAAATAAAATAGAATAAAAAAACATCACACAAAAAAATATTTTATAATAACTCATTTATTAAACATCAACTAAAATATTACGTACCTAACAATTTAAAGGCTTGTATACCGTATAGAATTTTTTATAAATCCCTAAACCTTTATACAGAAGATATAAACCTTATAAAAATAAATAGAATATACCAACATAAAAAAGAAAATGATTATCTAAATTATCATTTTTATAGATTAAATTAAAAGACACATACCTATTAATTTTAATCACAATCATACATAAAAAACTTGTTTTCAAAAAAACTATAAATATAGGTAAGTTCATCATTTATATATGAATCAAAATCATTGAAAAGGTACAATAAAAATGAATGTTATAAGATTAAAAATATATTTTTTTGATACAAAAAATATAATAATTTATATAGCCAAACTTCTTAAATTCATTCATTGAACTAGTTGTGATTATCTCATACATGCATCTCAAAACATAATAACTACGTTACACACATCCTTTTTTAATGATTCCACTACTGTTATAAAATAGTAAATAGAAAATATAAACCAACATGTACACACACAATTATATATATATATATATAACCAAATACTATAAAATACAATGTATATTTATGATTACTTATATCTATTGGATTGTATTTGGATATATTAGAAATAAGTGATATTTTTTATGATTTTTCCATGAACTGTATTTTTATATATATTAACAATATATATATATAAATAATAAGAATTTAAAATTATGATCTTATAAATAAGAATAAAACATAATTTTCTAAAATGATTCTAAATTTTTTATAAACATAATGTAATAAGAAGAAAAACAAACATAATTTTCATTCATTAGGGAAGAATATAGCTAACATCCATTTACCTGTACAATATAAATAGTTCACAGTCAACAAAATTATAATGAATTCTACATCATAATTATCTTAGTGTACGTACCCATCATCGAATGAAAAATACCACCACCCAATCACCATATTTAATAATTTATTTGAAATATATGAAACTATATTATTAGTTATCATATATTTATCAAATGTTGAAATGAATTCTGGATCCATAAATCTATAAAAAGTAGTAGTCTCAATTTTAATAAGAAGAGTGTGTAGATACTTAATTAAATTAGTAATATAGTAATTCACTTGAAATCATATTTATTTAACGAAATAAAAAATGAAACATAAAATTATTTACATGAATGAAAATAGCAGATGGTCATGTTGAGTTCCAAAATATTAATAGATCCATGCTATATTTTTTGAATATTCTTAATTGACTGACTATTCCATATATATTAGCTATCATACATAACTCATAAATATTATCCAAGGCACAAAAAACCCATGTTAATATTTTTAACCCATCAGAAATCTCATAATTATTCGAAGTAGTTTTTTCTAGAACCATTAGTTTATTTCATACTAATTATATGATATTAGATACTCCATTATAATTAAATTTCATAAAAGTTCTTTTTAATAAAATTTGAATAATATTAAAAAAATGCACACCTAATATGCCAGATAATGATAAAGGGTAGTCGGAAAATGTAAAAAAGGGCCCATTAAATCTCTAAATATGGAAACATCCTTTTTAGGAAGTGGAATTATACTACTTGGATCAATTATATCAAGCACTAATATTCATACTTGGCCCAAGTATATAGGCTGCTTATGTGCATAATTCCAAAAAATATGTACAACTCCATATTCTACAATATATACATAGGGATCTCCAGAATAAAACTTATAGTATATGGATGGGTCTGAATATTGAGGTGGAGGATCCGAGTAGGTAGGATGGGTATGTCGGGTAGGATGTGTTAGCTCTGAAGGGTATACAAGTTGCCCAAACTATGATCATATCACCAATTGGTCAAATATTTCATGTACAGCTGATTGAATTTTATAATCCCAAGACTATTTTAGTTCATTCATCTTATCTTTCAATCAACCTATTTATGGGTCTATGGATTTCAAATTTTGATAACCAAAAATAGTCATAACACTAACACTAACCTCATATCCTCTTATGGGGCCTGAGTGTTTTTCATTTCTTAAAGCAGTAGCAAAGATGTCCATATTATTCTCAGGGATAAAATTCCATTGTGTAACATTCACATGAAGGACATGCTAAAATAAAAAAATATAAAATGGTATATTGGTACTGTTAATTTTAAAAACCCAAACATTTATAGAAAATACAAATTAATTTCTTACAATGTTTTTGATACTTCATTATATTTCTCTTTTAGATACAATTCTTTTTTTTCTTCTCACTCTTTTCAATTTTTTATGGGGATTTGGGGAGATGGAGGAACAAACTTTACCTCTATTGAAACACAAGAATATTATGTTTTTAATGAATTAATATTTTTTTCAACCATTTTATCCTCCAATAAACAATACCCTCTATGTGATAAAGTATGAGGGTATTAAGTTTGAAACAAGAACTATTGATGAGATCTCTTGGAGGTTTATCAAGTGAAAATAATGTAACAATTAATCAGATAATACATAATAAATTTTAAAATATAAAATAATTACTAGACCATTATTTCATTATCGCGTTGGTTGGTGAAAATTCACCCATGTATTTGAATCTAAAAACCCCTAATTTAGTTATGGGTCTTCATTCTATAACTTCCCAAAAACATAAACTTTTATCCGTTTTTTAAAAATCCCTCAATCAATCCATCGCTAAAGATAGATATAGTTTCTTAATTTATATTTTGTCTTCAAAATTGAATGACAACTGTAATTGAATAAGTTAAATATTATTCATTTAAAATATATAATATTCAAAAAATGAGATAAAAATAAATCAATTGAGAAATTTTACTATTATAGACTCCCACAACATCAATTTCTCCATCTTGTTGATGAAAATCCAATCATGATATAAAATTATAATCCATCAATAGATCTATATGGTGATAAAAGCGGTAAAATACGTGCATTTGCGGCAATTAGTTCATTATCATAATCAAAATGAACATGCAATATTTATTATCCAAGATTATGAGAAAAATTTGGAAAATATTGAATCCCATGTTAACCAATAGAGATATTTATTTCTCTATAGAAGAATGTAAAGAATCATCCATAGAAGTCATATTTTTAGTCTGATATTTTTTTAGAAAAATAATTACTTTCATTCATTATATAATTATATTTCTAAAAGTTAATAATATGAAAAAATACATACAACTGGATAAATTTTTATATACATATATGGCTATCATTGATTAAGAATATTTAATAAAATCCTTTATACCTTAATATTATTAGAAAAAAATATTTTAAAAATAATGATTATTAAAATATGTAAGTAAAAAAATTATGTCACAAATGAGCATGCTTCAAAAAAATGATAACATGATTCTTTACAAATAAATATCAAAGGTAAACTATTAAATATAAATAGATGTTAGAACATGATAATAAAATTTATAAATTTTAATAAAATATCTATAAAAAAGTGTTTTCATTTGCTTATATCTAACCAAAACATAATGATGTATGTTTATTTTCTAGTAACAAAATTTTTATCCATAACTATTGAATATAAAATTTAACATAAAAATAATATAAACAATCAATATATATAATTAATAGTCTAATAAATAATAGTAAGAAGATTTTTTATTCACTTATATTTCAAAAGTAGAAATAAAATATTAATATTTCTTTAGGGAATTAGTAGTGTAATTTATTGTTTTCCCATATATCTTATGCATGATCATTTTGTATAATATGGACTTTGTTTGATTTTTTTTCATTGTTATCATTTGAAAATTGTGAAATATAAGATAATCCTTATATAAATCCATATCATCATCATGTTCATTATCACCAAAATGAAATTAATTTCCCTTGCAAAAAAGGTCAACCGATCATTTAATGGATCAATGAGGTAATATATTTTCTTTTCATCTGTCTCTATGATAAATGGTTCCCCTTGGGAACCAAATATTTTGATATAACATAGTTTAAACCCAAAATAATCATGTTTGAAAACACTATTTATTTCAAAAAAGTTACATTTATACACCATTACTCCAAATTTATTATAATAAATTTACCATATATACTTAAGAACTCTAAAATATTCCTTTTGATGTAAAAATTGTGGGTTTTATATTTTTCAGTCAAAAAAATCATTTCTTAAGAAGTGACCATTAACCAAATATTTTTAAAATTTCACTCATTATTGTTTCCTTGCAAAATTTATATTCATTAATTTAAAAAATAGAAAATATGAAGATACTAAGAGATGGTCCCCCAGCTAAACATTTTAGTGTTTTTGGTATCGATATTTCTATGATGAGTTTCTATTTAATCCATGAAAAAAATTTCCTATTATGCTTAATCATCAACAACATTTCATTTATTTTCAGATATAACAATTTAATTCCGAAGAATGTGCAAATATATGTAGTTAAACTTCAACTATATTGTTCAAAATATTTCAACATTCATGTATCACTTCATCACAAAGAATGAACATTAACTTTAAGCATAAAACAACTCTACCTTTACTATCAACTATCATATGTAGATATATAAGGAGGCCAATATCCTCTGAATTAAATAAATAATGAGTAAAATACCCAACCACAACTTTTGATATATATTTTCTAAAAATAGAGGCCTGTAGTGGATAATGATTATTGAAACATCCATTAAAAATTTCCATATATATTTAAAAAGGATACATCCAATGTAAATAAAAGGACCCACATATCCTTATCCCAAACATCTGATGAGTATCTAGATGACCGTTATATCAAAAAAAAATATAGGTGATTCATACCTTTATTGTTTATAAATTATAATACCAGCTTTATTCTACAATACATCTGACAAATTATTATCAACAACTTTTCTACAATTGAGTTTCAAAATATAAAATAAACTAATGATAATATTTATGAATGGTGTCTTTGAAATAACATATAGTGAGATCAATAATATTTTTTGAAATAATACATGATAATAATAGGATTTCATACCTATTAATTTAAAATTTTTCAATGAATCCAAATTCTTAATATTTGAATAATACCCATTGGGTATTTTAATACCAGGCAGATATTATAAAATTTTATTCATCATGATCATAGTTAATGTTTCATTAGATGGAGTTAATTATATTCTATTTTCTTTCATAATGGGATATAAATCAAAGAACATTTCCCTTGATATACATTCTAATCTTCCATGCAATAAAACCTCTTTCCTTTTATATCTATCAGTGATCCAATAAAACAGTCACATATTTTTTTCTCAACATGTATAATGTCAATGTTTTGTTTTATCTCTAAAAAATCTACATTAAGGTAGTTCACAAATGATAAAATGTTTCTTAAAGATATTTTTTGATTAATATAACATACATTCATTTCAAATGTGAAATCATTTTCCCCCTATTTGTAATTTTATTCAAATAAAAATAGATGTGGGGAATATTATACTCATATAAACCATTAAATTATTTTTCCAATATATTATAAGGATGATCAATTCAGTAAAAATTCAATGTCTCCTGTACAATGCCTTTAATCCATTCTGAAATTGATAATGTGAAGTCTATTTTTCAAAAATTTGACATCATTTATGTTCCTTCAAACTATATCAAGATATGTTTAAATATATAATAATTTTTTAATAGTGAAAATTATCATAACATGAAAAAGAAAATAATCTTTTATGTATGCATCAAAAAATGTAACACCTTTCTACCATAGAAGGCATAAGTCATAAATAAATACTGAAATATATAAATCAATATCATTTCCTACCTGTTTTGGTCCATAAATCACCAATCTCATCATAATTTTTTTATCTTTACACATATATGTGGGGAAAAATATTAATCTAAAAACCAGACTATGAACTATATTTGATACTTAGTCTTCGATATGGATTCATTCCATCTGTGTATAGTCCCATTATGAGATTTCTAACTTCACTTCAAAAAGTTGGAAAAAATTTCAAATTTCTTCATTAGTGGTGAATCAATAGTGTGACGTAAGTTCCCAATTGAGATTCACTCATATGTATTCCATATTATACCATTTTACATCAATTTAATTTTAAAAAAAGAATCTCGAAATGTGGAATTTTTGGAAGGCACCAAATTTCATTAGCATGTGGTGTAATTTTTGTACCTGAGAATGAATCATAGTTAAATTATTGGAATTATTGGAATGAATTTTTCGGAGAATTTTTTCAAACTTACCAAATAGATTTAGTAGGAGGCTAGATGCCAACACCTGAGAATTAATCAAAGTTTAATTTTTCATCCATCTTATAGCTTGATATCCCATATTTAGGAAATTTTGATTGATATTCATTTTTCATTATATGAAATAAAAAATCATTGTAGAAGTAATGAATGTTTTTATAACCCAATCCCATTAAGAATAATATTTTATTTAGATCTTAATTTAAATTTATATTCCTAATACATTATAGAAGATTTTATTTTAAAAGCTGAATCTACTCCTTGAAACTATTATCACTCCATCCATTTATTTATTTCAATTTAACTAATATCATAACTTTTAATAACACTGTCTATTTAGTGCAACCGAAACATAATGCTTTCTCAAATTCTCCATAGAATTTTTCATCCTTTTTTATTTTTTTGGTAGTTTTAATTCATACATCATTAATTAATTATATAATAGGATCCTCTATCTTATTCTAAATATTTTCATTAACATTAGATGTTGAATTCTTTGTTCTTTCACCATAACAAATTAAACGTGTTTAATTATGTATAAAACCATAAAAAATAAGACGATCATCCATTTTTCAATAATTTTAGTTTCTTAAATTCCAATAGTATATACAGGGAAAGAAAATAAAATCTATGTTCTAAATATTTGGTTTAGAAAATTACAAGGAATCCACATCTTCTTTTTTCATACTCATTAGTGGGTTTTCGAAAACATACCCAATTAAAGTCTACTAAATATATAATATCACAATATAATATAGGAATATATTTTAACATATGGACATTTTAAAATATCTATAAATATAAAAATTTTAAACCAAAAAAATATAATAAAAATTATTGTTCATCAGGATAGAAAAATATATGATTATCAGGAATCACATAAAAAATAAATTACACTTGGAATTTATTTTTCTTAAATAAATAACTATAAACTATGTTTGATAATCTTTGTAAAGGAATATGGATACTTTTATTCATATTTTTATTTATTTTATTAAAATTAATTTATCACAACACCACTTCCATTCTACCAATACCCTTTATGATAATTCTCTATATTACTATTTATTACAAGTAGAAGAGATAATGTTTAACATAAATTCAATATTATCATTATCAAATAAAAAGGTAAATTTTATATGGTAAAAAACCTAGGTCAAGTGAAACATTTACTTTAAAAAGAAGAGAATAAAAATCTCTCATTGATTGAAATCCCAAAAAAATATGGTAATATTGGGGGGAAATCAATGAAGCAATTATTTTTTCGGTAACATAATATAAAATCATTTAGAAAAAAATGAAACAATTATTATATTAAACAAAATGTTTTTCCAACTTATTTGTTCTATTATAATATTCTAGAGAATCATTAACATATGATAAAGTAGTTTTTACCAATTTTTAGTTGTGATTAAAATAATCACAAGCCTTTTAAAAATATAATTTAATATGCCATAATATTGTGATCACTTTTTTTTAAACATAAATAGTGTAATTGGATTCCTATTAATCACAAAATTAACATAATTTAATGAAAATTAAAAATGATTGTTGTTATCATTATCATCCAATACTGATTTTGGTAGAGATGAATGAAAAAAATGTGGAATATTTAGTAATAGAATTTTGTTAAATTTTAATCATTATATTATGAAATATAAGAATCTATATCTATAGGATGTTCTTTATGTTGATCAAAAAATATATAATTTAGTTTATATCAAAACCAAAAAAGATCATGGATACTAGTTTCAACTGATATATATATATATATAAATAATTTTTGGATTTTTTGGGATAATTCAATTAAATTAAAAATTTATAAACTTTAAAAAAACATTAACAAAAAAATTTATAATTAATAATAAAATTAACATCATAAAATTATGGGATAAATGAAATTTATAACTAACAAATCAAGAGCATATATATAAAATTTAAAAAATAACTTCTAAAATTTGTGTTTCGATAATGAAAAATTGATCATGAATATAAATGTACTCCTTGGATGTTTGAATTAGGGGTAACACTGTAAGATTGAAGAAACACATTTTTTTAAAAAATAACCTTCAATTGAGGTTTCCGATCAATTGAAATAATGTTTTTTGGAATTAAATATCTTCTTTTATTTTGAAACAGAGAAGAAATTTGAATGATTGAGGATAAATTACCATTAAAATTTGATTATATTAGACTAAAATATCCTTTTAAGATCTTCATGTGGCTGATGGTTCCATGATTGATCGGAATATTATTTCTAGGAAATAATTATTTCCATTGATTTTTATAAAATAACAACGTATGAGAGACCCAGGATCAAATATTATGAAATTGTGATTAAAAATCATTAAAATTGAATAAAATCGAGGTCAAATATTAGGAGGGTGGTCGTTAGTGCATTTTTATGTTGATAGAAAATCAATTTTTAAAATATAGAATGATGGTTTTGGGGTGTGTTTAATTTTAAAGGGGTTGGACATTATTTTTTCACAAAACTAACATTGAAACATTTTATTAATTAAGGTATGAAATTATACTTTTTAAAAAAGGATGATGAAATAATTTCTTTTGACTTTTATGAGAGATTTATTTGAATTCATACGTTAAAATAATCCCAATGAACTTTTAATATTAAGTTATAGGGAACTGATGATATAACATTGATATTAAATCAAATATTTCTACTTGTGTGATTATCTATTGTAGAAGGGTTTCATATGCCCTACTGGTTCAACATAGGGTTCTCTAGTTTTTTCATCAAATAAGGAAGTAGGTAGTATGATATTTTTATTTATTTCCATCATTTGAATCTGGTGATGGTGAAGAACCGCTATTCCACCATGAGGATTTAGGACTTATCTAATCATTTTGTGATATCTCATTACTTATTTAAGATCAAATTATTTATAGGGTATCATTAGATGAGGGAAAATGAGTAACATATATTTTATACCACCTTTATATATAGTTACAGACACTTTTAGTTTATATTAATATATTTTGGTTTCATAAACATCTTAGTTTTTTGATGGAATGGGTGAACTCAACATTTAATGAATTTGTGAATCAATTTTTGGTTGTCTTCAATATTGAGAATATCCTATATTCAGGGTCATAAAAGTATCATTTTGAGAATTTTATGGATATTTTTTTGTAGTTATTTAGTGGCATAAAATCTATGAACATATGTACATTTTTAAATATTCAGTTTTTAGAGTGTGTTTCCTAGGGAATTTTATATCCTAAAAAGTTATGTTTGTTAATCCTTTAATGATTTATGTAGTATTTTATTATGTGTCTCACAAGATTCATTCAAGTATAATATATTCCTTATCAATTAAGAATATTAGTAGAGTTTTATACATAATTTTTCAAATATTTTATCTCATTTGACATCATTTATTGTAAATTATCTGGACTTTAAATAGATAACTCAATTTCCCTTGGTGTTAGTGTATCTAAAAGAGAAGCTGGCCAGACCTTTTTATTCATTTTCTAGAGGAGCGAGTTATGATTGGGGTATTAAATGACCATATGGTCTTATTATAGGTTGTTTATTAATTCAGTAGATTGAGGATATCTTTAGATGGTCTTTGAAGTTACGACCTCATAAATAAAACTTATTTACCTGTGGTCTCGATCTTATAATGGTTGTATTTTACATGATCAATGAAAAAACTATCTTATTAGGGATTTTTTTTGTCTCCATGGATCATAATTCCAATGATATATGTTTTTGTGATGTGATTAAAATTTTCATTATCATAAGTAGATGTATTTTATAGCATTATCCTTATAACAAATTGTATAGAAATGTAATATGTGGTGTGATAAGTAGAGAGTAACACAAGGATGTCTCTCATGAGTTATTTGATGTGCGATGGATGATATAGTGTATTTCACCATTGTATATTGACATGGAGGAAGTTGATGGTAGAGGTATCATGTATCAAATGATACTGAAATCATCCATACCATACCAGGTATTTGATTCTCAATTAGAAGACCTAAAGGTAATGATTTAGTAGGATAATGTGGTAAGAAGTGATTTTATTGAGGGTTTTTTGGAGGATTATCAAAATAAAGTGTTGTTATAAAAGTGTCTCTTCTCACTATTTTTGTTTCATGAGGTCTTTATATTTGTGTTTCATAACTATCCTTTAGTAGTTGATCTTTGTATAAACTAGATGTATCATGATTTTAAGAGTTAGTTATGGTGGCTAGGGATGAAGGGGTTAACTATTGAGTTTGTGTTCTAATAACTTGAGTGTTAGTAGGTAAATTTTGATAATTATGTTCTAGTTGGTTTTTACAACATCAAGATATTCCTTAGTAGAAGTGTAAGGGAATATCAATGGATTTTACAATTGGTTTTACTCATGTTCATGTAGGATTTGATGATATGTCAATGATAATGGATCACTTAATGAATTTAGATTATTTTAGGGTGATCAGTGAGCAAAGTGTGGTGGATGACTCAATGAGGATGTATGTGGAGTGGAGTGTGCAGATTCATAGGATTTTTGAGATTATTATCATTGATCTTGATAATTTATTTACAACATGGGTATGGAACTATCTACAATATTATTTTATTTCTTGATAATACCTTAGTATGAAATTTAATCATCAAAAACATGATTAGATTGGGCAGATAATCCAAATAATGGAGGATATGTTGTGCACATGTGTTATGGATATTACAAGTTTCTAGAAAAAACTTATATTTTTATGAGTTTTCCTATAAAAATAAAGATAAATATATCATTGGTATGGATCTATTCTAACAGAGTATTGGTTATCCTTATATATCTTCATTCTGTTAGATCGAGGCTGGAGAGTCAATGATTCTTAGAATTGATTTGGTTCATATTTTTACAGAGATAGTACAAGTGATTTTTAGTGGATGAAGTATACTCAAGATATTTATAAGTTTAATGTTGATTTAATGTGTAGGAAGTTAGAGTTTTTGTTCACTAATAATTTTATCCTAGAGGGTTTTCTTTTTCCATGTCCTTAAAGGGTAGGTAGAGGTAGTTCGATTTCACAAAAAAAATTGACCTTTCGTGGTGTTATTGATGTAGAATCAGTTGGGACATCCTCTATATATGTAATAGATCCATGAAATTTTCTATAAGTCACAACTTTATCAGCATATTTATAATTACTCTTTGTTTATTGGTTGGATTAAGTTAGATATTTAGGTTAGTGTAACAATTACGGAGTGGGCGACTGAGATTTAATATCTTCAAATGTAGTTGTTGATTTGGTGTTTTTTCCATTTAGTTCATGTCATATAAATGAAAAAAGATGTAGATGTACCAATATGGGAACATGAATCAATAATGTGTTCTCATTATCCTGATTTTTTTGATGCTTTGATTCATTATGTGTGGTGACCTTGACCCCAGTATCAATGAGATGGTGTTTTCATTATTACATAGGCATATAATGCTAGGAATCACATAAAAAAGGACCTAATTGTTTTATTTTCTTAGTATGTTTGATACATAGATGATTCCCACATTACATTTGAAATCACAAATAATAACACAATATTTTTTTTTCTAGAATCACATTATTCCATCTAGAGTATCCTTTCACATAAATTATAATTCATTTCGTTGAATCCTGGGGAAAGTAAAAAATGGGTAAGATAAAATGATCCGTATGGGTTAAATTAGAACATAAGATATCATTAATAAATAAATAATAATCAACACGAAAAGGTAAATAACTGAACACACATGCCATTAAATCAATAACATGGTTATCTTAATTAGATAATAAATTATCAATATGGAAACATAAATAACTAAAATCTCTTTCCATTTAATAAATTATATGAGAATAAAAATCTTCTATAGATAATATCATTATTAAAATATCATCGATAATAATAATAACTTCATTTTCATTGAAAGAAATGCTTAATTATTAGATGTCATGATCTCAAGAATCATGATACCTCTATCGTCAAAAACTTTCAGAAGACAGTTTAAAATACTAGAGGTAATCCATTTAATTAAATATTACTGATTGTGATCATGAAACTACAAATTCATTAAGGGGATATATAATTATGATCCCCAATTGTCACTATATATCCAATTTTTCCCATATATCTAATAACAAAAATAATAAAGGAAAACTGATCCTTATCACCAGATATATGTATTTAGTAAGGAATACAGATTTATCAATATTTACCCAGATAAAAAAATAAATTTAAATATATAACACTTTATCATTAAATGAATAATGGTTTAAAAAAACATATATATTATAAATAATATAGATATTTATGGGAAATTTAATGTCCAATGATCAACAAAAATTGAATAATTCCATCGAAAGTTAATTCCTAAAAAATGAATCTTGGAAATGAATGTCAATAATTTCATAGTTTAAAATGATTAAAATCCATATACATAAAAATTCTTATTGTTTCAATCCAACATATACCCATTTTAGTAAGAATAAAGGGCTTTTGTCATTGATGTAACGAAATCGCATAAAAAGATAGTTATAAAAATTAATGTGGAAAATATCCTTTTCATTGTGAAAATGAATTTTATAAATTAAAACTTCAAAAAATATTTTGAAAATATTTTATTTGAAAAATAATCATTTAAAATTGTAAAAGAATATTTAAAACATTGAGTTGTCACGATAGTAGGAAATTCCATACATGCAAAGTATGTTAAAATAAAGATACCTTTAAATTTTTTTGTAAAATAAGGACATGAATTGTTTTGAAAATGAAAAGAATATTTATTTAATATTTCTATATAAATATAAAATGAATAAAATTTAGTTAATAAATAATTTGGAATAGTTTTAAAAAGTTTATTTATTTTATAGAAAGTATGGTTTTGGAAGAAAACATATTTTCAATTGAGGGGATAAATGATGTCATATTTTAAAAAAAATCTCAATTATTTAAAAAATAAAAGAGTGTAAAAATTGTAACATTACATGAAAAAATAATGAACAACTAGAAAATAATAAAATTAAATGGTCTTATTATGAAATTTTCATATAATCTCCCTCAATTGATATTCAAGAATAAACAATCACGATTAGAATGATATTTTCAAATAAACACTTTAAATGATCCTAAATTTGTAGATGGAGTTAATAAATTAATTTTTTTAGTATCATCTAGAAATACACATAAAATTTTTTATATAGAAAATAATATAGTCAAATGTCATTTCATATATAATCCTAGAATATCAATGATGATGATGAATTAATATAACCCAATGAGAAAAAAATTGAGTTATTAAATTATTTACCCCTTGGTAACTATTAAGTTAAATCCACCTGAATTTATTAATTTAAATTGAATTAATAAATACCATGTATTGTTAATGAATCATACTATTAAATGTAAAAGGGTTTTTATAAACACTATATAAAAGAAATTGTGTGCATAACATTGCAATATTACCCAATGAAGGTAAAATGAGATGAAGTCCCTTACCTCACGCTTCATTTTTCTTAAATGAGAATTACCATCCTATATAGTGGTTTCAAACATGTTATTAAATTAACTCAAAACTATATTAATATTTATGATTTCATATATTATCGTTTTACAATATCTTATAACACTTTAATTAATAATCATTCAATTTTTTCATTATTTTAGGTGTTAATTGCCTTGTTTTATCATTCATTATTTATCCAGAAAGATAAATTTATCATGTTCATAATATAATTCAATAATCTACAAAATAATAATAATTTTAAAACTATCATATTTATACATCAATTGTACATTTAATTCCAATCATTAAAGTTGTTTTTGAGAATTGACGTATCTTACGATCATGGAGATGGTAGGCCATGTGATATCTTGAGTAACATTTCCATTTTTTAACGATCATTAGGGAAAGGTGGTAAGTAATATTTTGTACATACATAATGATAATAATATCAAAAATAACATGTTATATATATATTTGAATATATATATATATATCTCATCCTTGTGGTGTGTTTATTAAAAGAGAGTCACATCACATCATGAAGGCGGTAGTCCACCCGTACATGAATGATGTCATTATCATTTAGTGGGTGAGAAGGTAAGAAATAAAAATGATACATTATAATTTAAGAATGGTAAATATACCATTAATATCATAATGATTTCATTTATATCACAAATATTCATTAACATTATCCTTATTACATTCCATGTAAAGCATTAATGAAATTCAAATCACATCACATCGCAAGTCGGTAGTCCACCGTACACAAATGCCACATTATTGTATATCATACACAATAGAAATTAAATGGTATATGTTATATAATATATCAAGTAGTATAATTATTCCTTTTATATTATTTTATTATTTTAGATCCATCATCATACCCAAACATGAGAGGTTGTAGTGGAATACTGAACGACATTAATTCACATTGCGGTAGTGCACCGTACACATGAATGATGATTTTAAAAACCATTTGATGAAAGTCAATAATATTTTAGGTTATTAAAAAATCATAAAAAGACATCATTATTGTTGGTCAAAGTGGACACTCATGAGGGGGGTGAATTGAGTTCAAATTAAAATTTCTGTTAAAATATTGTCTAGTTAAAATCCCACGATTTTTAAAATAAGTTAAATTATAGTGAATTTATACAGATTGTAAATGTTCACTTAGATTCTCAAAGATTGATTAGGTCTCAGTTAATTTTACCACAAGGTCAAACTAAATTTTTAAGCTAACCTATTGATTTAGAATAAGTGTAAACACTAGCTAATTTAACTATCAAAGTAGCTTCAAAATAGTTTTGTATTTCAAAGTAATAGTAGTGGAATAAATAAGATATATGAAGTATACTTTAAACTTAAATTAAAGATGTACAGTAGATATAACAAGAGGTTCAGTCTTAAGCCAAGACTTGGCCCTCTCAAATTTATATAAATTTGATCCACACCCTGGATCGGGGTTAGCAACAGTTTACAAAACTGTCCAGGCCACGCAGGGACATCTACCACTGTTCTTCGTGGGAAACAAAACAAAGACCAGGCCACACAAGGACCTCTTCCACATTTGACGAGGGTAAACAAGAGTTATGAGATTTGGAGTGAGGATTTAGATATCCTCCAGTTCAGTGAAGGAGACAGTGTGTGTATACGAAATACAGAGTACACCACACTGCTCGAAAGTTTGTAAATAAATAACGTATAGAAGATAGATGAGATTTTAGAAAGATCTAGTGATTATCAATGTAGATCCGGACTCGTTGGATTCAGCATGGATTCTTCTGAGTCCTTCTCTTGTTTTTCTGTCGGAAAAACAGAGTGTCGTAGTCAGCTTTTCTTCTACAGGAATGAAAAAGATCTCTTGACTCATAGTGTGTTCTTCAGCAGTATTGGATTGCACTCAAGAGAGTTCTTTGAAGGTTTTGCAATCTTCTTCTTGTTCAGGAATGTTCTATGATGAATGTATGTTCTTCTCGTTGTATCGTCACACTTTTCTTGCTTTTCCACTTGCACGTTGCCTCTATTTTTTGTGTACTGCATCTCAGTCTTTCTTATATTCCACGAGTTCTAGCAGTATGAATGATTCACTTTTCATAGGTACAAGATACAATTTCCTGACATGCCAACAGCTAACATTAAAGAACATTAAATTCATTAAAAACAACAAATATGACTGTTAGCATTATTTAAATAATATTGACAAAAACTTAAGAAACAGTGTCACAATGATTAAGTAAACTGTGTCTTCATTACGGTGTGTGGTTCATGGTTTGTCCTTTATGGTGTGTCCTTCACGGTGCCTGGGTCATGGTGAGTCTTTCACAGTGAGTCCTTCACAGTGTCTGGTCATGGTGAGTCTTTCACGGTGATTCCTTCACGGTGCCTGGTCACGGTGAGTCCTTCACGGTGAGTCCTTCACGATGTCTCCATACTTAGACAAATATCTGTATTTGGACTTAGACAGTAATATGCAGAACATGGATTAAGTTTAATCATGAGAGAGTAAAATAGATTGAATCATAAATATAAAGTTGTGATAATATATGTGAGAATTTTGATCATGCATGAGACTTGTAAATAATAAAGAGAGTAATTAACATCATAAGAGTTCTTATCATTAAAACATGACGTGTAGTTATTATTGAGATTGAAAAGCATTAACAGGATGTGAAATGAAGATTGAGATTAATTAACAGTAACAAGATTTGTGATCATTAAAACATTATTAACACATGATGAGTCCAACAATCTCCCCCTTTTTGATGATCACAAATCAGATATAGGCAGAATATAAATGACATGTAATATTAAAGATACTAGCATAGAAAAAACATTATAGAACAGACACTTGTAGTTTTTCTCCCCCTTTTGGATTATCAAAAAGTTGAGAGAATGAAATGAAAAACTGCATTTGGCATTAAAAAAAGGGTTCAGAATACAATAAAACATGAAACAATAAAAGAAATCCCATCAAAAAGAAAAACAGTCCTCAGACTCTTCAGGGATCCACCTTGTCTTTGCCTTTATCAGTAGCAGGAGCTGGTGCGGAAGTAGAAGAAGACATAGATGTTGTAGACAATGAGGGTAAGGGTAGACCTTCAAAAACAGATGTAGCCAATGTAGGAGTAGTAGAAGATCTAGGCTGTGGTTGGTCAAGAATGATTGGCCAGATCTGAGAAAGAGCTTGGCTAACTGTCATGGCAGTTGAGGCTAAGCTAGGTAGAGCAGGTCGAAGGGGTGTAGCAGCAAGAGCCACAATAGTAGTACTCTGCACATGACTATACAGCTTCAAAAGATTGATGAAATCAGTAATGATTTCACCACCATATTGCATAGCATTTTCAAAATCATTTTTATTCTACAGAAATCCGTCCAACAATCTGGTCAACTCTGTAAGTTTTTGAACTTGAGCTTTAAAAGCTTGAGTCACCAGAGGGATTCTCAAATTTTCCACATTATATCTAAAATGATTAGTCATATCATTTTTAGAGAAAATCCGGGAGAGATATAAATCTATTTTCTTGGTGATCTCGTGTTGAGCATCATTGGATATCTTAGAATGAATTCTAACAAAGTCCAATGCTCTATCACTATTCTTAATCACTTCTGACAAAGAAGATAGATCCAACCCACTGAAGGCATTCTGAAATTCTTCCTTTATTATGGATCTCAGCATAGATTCATCTAAAGGAGGTGTGAAGGTCGGACCAGAAGCAGGTGAAGCCTTGACAGTTTCAGTTAGAACTTTGAGCTGTTTCAACACTTTTTTGCAGGAAACTAGTGTATTCATCTGTAAGCTTATTTAGATTTTCCACATGTTCTCTCATGCGTTCCATCATCTTGGTGTGTATTTTTCCAATCTTTTCATCAAAAGATAGCAGATATGGATGAAATTCAGAGTCAATTTCCCTAGCAAGGAGGGAATCAGATGGATCAAGAGAAACAACAATAGGTGTAGGGACAAAACTAGGAGTAGGATCTGATCTTAAAGATAACTCATTCTGCAGACCTGCTACCATAATTTTCAGATTGGAAACATTAGCACTCAACAGCTTATTCTCTACTCTTACTTCTTGAATTTCTCAGATCATCCTTGGTTGAATATGCAAGATAATATTTTACAAGAGAATTGATGCGTCTTCATGAATTAACTGAGTTACTGGATGAGGTTGAGTGGAGACAATTTTCTCAACTCCCGCTAACCAAGCTTCTCCAAAACCTTTCAGATCATCTTTGGTAACAAAGGAGTGATGATCAGGTAAGGATGCAGGAAAAGGTTGAGGTTCAGATTATGGTTGAGGTTCAGAGTCATCTTCAGACTCAGATTCTAATTCAGATTGATGTTGGGGCTCTGGTTCTGGTTCTGGATGAGCTAAGGACTTTAGTTGAAACAGAGAAGAAAGATCCATTCTAGTTTCAGTTACTTTCTGTGACTCATTTACATCATAAAATCATTGTAACTCATACCGAGAGTGCACAGAAAAAGTGATAGAAGGTTGAGAAGCTTCAGTAGATCCAGCTTCCACAATATCGAGGTTTTTAGTTTCCTCCCCCTCAACTTGTGCTTCCCTTCTAGATTATTGAGGTTCATGAACATGGAAAAGATCCACAGGATCATCCCTAATCTCTTTATAAAACTCTTGCCTTGCCAACTGAAAAGAAATTTCCATCCTTTCTTCAGCAGATGGAATAATCTCAGGAGCTGATTGTTCCACTGGATGAGCTTCCAGACTTGCTTCTTTCTCAACGGAAAGATTCTCTTCAACACGATCTGCCTCTAAGGTTTCTTGCTATTCTGAAACAGGAATAACCAATTTCTTTGTAGCATTAGGATGAGCTTCTTCCTCACGAATAACTACTGAAGGATCCATAGTCCTTTCCTTTTCAACAACAACTTCCTCTCCTTGAGGTATTTCAGTTTCTTATCTAGGTGGTACTTCATCTGTTACATCTTCTTGTTCTTCTTCTTCTAAAAGCTCAGCCACTTCATCTAGTTCCAAAACAGGATCAGATATATTTTTAGGCCTTCTTGGATAGTCAACAGGATTAAACTTTTTATACAGATGATCATTTTTCTCAACCCACAGCTTCTTCCAAGGATTCCAGCTAATCTTCATCCTTCTGATGATAGGCATGGATTGGTAGTAATCAGGGTCCTCGAATTTTTCTTCATTCGGTCCAACCATCCCTTTTGCAACTAACATAGCTGAAATAATCCTTAAGTAAAACAGGGAGGTGGGTTTGGAAGTTACTTTGATCAGATCACAGATGTGGTTGATAACATACTTACATAGATTGATCTTATGGCCATTATTCAACAGGTGTATCAAGAACACATCCTGATACTTCATCATAGAAAAATCCCCTTTTCTTGGACTAACCAAATTCTGAACAAACTTGAATAGAAGTATTGTCTCCCCATCTAGTTCAGCAGCTATGGCCCTTCGCTTGGTTCCATTTCCAGTTAGACTTTCCAAAACCATCTCCAGGTTAAAGATGTCGGTTTTTGGAGGAGGGTCTCTCTGGTAATCTTCACAAACTCCTTCGTGTGGAATTCTTAGGCATGCATCCCACATCCTTGAAGAGAAAGAGCACTTATGACCATCGATCCAGCTGGCCACAATAAATCTTTCTCCAAACTCAAAAGAGAACTTCACATACACATAGAATTGAGATACAAGCCTTGGGTAAATCGGTCGATTCTATCCAGTGAACCATTCAAGCCATCCTTGTTCTCTTAAAACTTTCAAAACTAATGATCTTCTAGACAGAAACCATTCATGGAAAACCTATTTTTCAGGTACAATTGTACATCTTACCAGGTTTGGGTTCAGAGGTCATTCAAGAGCTATCCTCGGTATCCTCTTCTGTTTCTTAGAGCAGCGCTTCTCAGACGAGCGTGAAGATGGACGCTTCATCCATGGCATCCACTGAAGGTTCGTGCGAGAGATAAGAGAAGGTTCAGGAGAGAGTTCGGGTAAGGAATCGAATGAACCCCTTAAGTTTTATCATTTGGGATTGTCAAATGTCATAAAAACAAAAACACAGGAAATCAAATAGTGGTGAAATAAAAATTACCGTGATACAGGTTAAAATAACAATAAACATAATTCTCACGGTGAGACCGTGAGTAGGTATTACGGTGAGATAGAAAAATAGTCATCATAGTGAGACAATTTATAGTTGTCATGGTGAGATAGTGAGCATTTTATATAGTCACGGTGAGACAGTGAGTTGTCAGACCATGAGCATAAAACAGTAACTTAGAAACAGTAAGTATGAAATCATAAAGTAAAGTACAGTAAAGTATTAATTGTTAAGATCAGTAGGATATTTACTTATGGTTAATCATACCAAGATCATGTATAATGTAGTCTAATCTTTCAGAATTTAATGGTTTAGTGAATATATTAGCAAATTGATATTCAGTACCAATGAATTCCAAAGTAATATCACCTTTTTGATAATGATCCCTCCAAAAGTGATGTCTTGTATCAATATGTTTTGTCCTAGAGTGAGAAACAAGATTCTTAGAAATATTAATAGCACATGTGTTGTCACAATTTATTGGGACATGTCTGAATTGATATTCATAGTCTAGTAAGGTATGTTTCATCCACAAAATTTGTGCACAACAACTTCCAGCATCTATGTATTCAGCTTCTGCAGTTGATAATGCAACAAAATTTTGTTTCTTACTACACCATGATATTAGTGACTTGCCTAAAAGATGAAATGTTCTAGAGGTGATTTTTCTATTTAACTTACATCCAGCAAAATCACCATCAGAATAACTAACTAATTCAAATGATTTTCCTTTTGGATAGAGCAGTCCTAAATTGGGAGTATGCTTGAGGTATTTGAAAATTCTCTTTACAACATTTAAATGTGACTCTTTAGGGTTTGCTTGAAAATGATCACACATACACACACTAAACATAATATCAGGACGACTAGCAATCAGGTAGTGTAGACTTCCAATCATTCCTCTATAAGTGGTTTGATCAACAGATTTACCATTTTCATCAAGATCCATCTTACAGGTGGTACTCATGGGAGTGTCACTACTTTTTGTGATCTCCAATCCAAAACATATTAAATGATCTCTAGTATATTTTCTTTGAGTTAAAATAATTCCATCATCATTTTGAATGATTTGAAAACCAAGAATGAATTTAAGTTCACCCATTAAACTCATTTCAAATTTATTTTGAATCATTTTAGAAAAATCAGTACATAATGTAGTTTTTGAAGATCCAAAAATAATATCATCTACATAAATTTTTAAAACTAAAACTTCTTTAGAAATTCGTTTTTTAAACAGAGTAGGATTAACTATTCCTTTTATAAAACCTTTAGAAATTAGAAAAGTACTTAATCTATCATACCAAGATCTTGGAGCTTGCTTTAAACCATATAAAACATTTGCTAGTTTGAAAATATGATTTGGAAAATGAGGGTTTGAAAATCAAGGTGCTTGTTCAACAAAAACATCCTCAGCAATATATCCATTAAAGAATGCACTCTTGACATCCATTTGATATAGTTTAAAATTTAGATGTGCAGCATAAGCAAGTCAATTCTTAATAGCTTCTAATATGGCTACTGGAGCAAAAGTATCCTCATAGTCAATACCTTCTTCTTGACTATAGCCTTGTACAACTAGCCTAGCTTTATTTTTAACTATGTTTCCGGATTCATCTACTTTATTTCAAAACACCCATTTAGTGCCTATTGTGAAAGAGTCCTTAGGTCTTTCAACAAGATTCCAAACATTATTTCTTTCAAACTGATTGATTTCTTCTTGCATAGCAATTACCCAAAATTCATCATTAATAGCATCATCAATGTTTTTAGGTTCAAGCTGTGACAAGAAGGCTTGATGTTCAACCTGATTTCTAAGAGAAGCTCTAGTCTGTGTCCCTCTATCAAGATTTCTTACAACAACATCTAAAGGACGATTCTTTAGAATTCTAGTTGATCTAGAAAATGTAGGACTAGAAACATCAGGTTCATCAATAGGTTGGGAATCAACAGAAGTAGGTTCTGGAAAATTTCCAGAACTGGTTGTCTTTATAGCAGGTTCATTTGATTTTTCATTAAGGTCCAGAACAGATAAATCTTCTTCAAGATTTATAAGAGAAGTTTTAGGCTCATGTGGATGAGTTTCATCAAACTTGATGTGAACAGATTCTTCCACACATTTGGTTCTCTTATAAAAAACACTATAGACTTTGCTAGTTATAGACTAACCAAGAAATGTTCCTTCATCACTTTTAGAAGAAAACTTATCAATATTATCCTTTGTATTAAGAATAAAAACTTTACAGCCAATGACTCTGAAGTAATTAACTTTAGGTTTTCTATTGTTCCACAAATCATAAGGGGTCTTCTTAAGAACAGGTCTAATTAAGACTCTGTTAATAATATAACAAGCTGTATTGACAGCTTCAACCCAAAAGTAAATAGGCAGGTCATATTCATTAAGCATAGTTCTAGCAATTTCATGCAGGGTTCTATTCCTCCTTTCTACTACACCATTTCGCTGAGGTGTCCTAGGGGCAGAAAAGTTATGACTACAGCCATTGTGTGAGAAATAGGATTCAAATTCATGATTTTCAAACTCACGACCATGATCACTTCTTAGGGTTTTAATCTTAAGTGCTGTAAGGTTTTCTACATATTTGGAGTATTTGACAATGTAAGAACAAGCTTCACTTTTGTTAGCTAAGAAGTATACCCAAGTATATATAGAAAATCCATCTACTAGGACATAGACATATTGCTTCCCATTTAAGCTAAAAACTCTAGATGGTCCAAACAAATCCATGTGAAACAACTCGAGAGGTTGAGATTTTGAAACTTCTTTCTTTGATTTAAAAGAAACCTTATGTTGCTTTCCCTTTTGACAGGGATTACAAACATTGTCATTTGGAAACTCAAGTTTAGGTAGGTCTCTAACTAAGTTCTTCCTAGTAAGGTTTCTATGTGAGAGTAAATTGCAGTGTCCTAATCTTCTATGCCATAGCCAAGAATCTTTTTGAAAAGCATTTAGACAGGTAACATTTTTCTTAGCTAAGGAATTTAAATCAACAACATGGACATTTTTATTTCGCAAGGCAGAAAATACTAAAGAATTTTTAGAATTAAAAACATTACAAGAATCATTTTCAAATTTGACATTGAAACCATCATCACATAATTGAGAAATACTTAACAGATTATATTTCAGTCCTTCAACAAATAAAACTTTAGAAATTAATAGTGAGTCAGTGTTACCAATCTGGCCTAAGCTGATGATTTTCCATTTAGAATTATCTCCAAAGGTGACATGACCTCCATCAAACTTTATTAAGCTCTTGAAGCATGAGTAATCCCCAGACATATGTATTGAACATCCACTGTCCAGATACCATGTCTTCTTGTGGGAACTCTTCAAGCATGTTTCCTACAAAACAGATTTAAATAGGAAATGATTTTGGTACCCAAATCTTCTTGGGTCTAGATAGGTTAGCAATCAAAGCTTTCGGTACCCATATTTATCTTATGGGTCTCATATAATTTGAAGAATCAGAATATTTTGAAAGATAAACTCTATTATATTTATAACTATGTGAATAACTAGTTGAAGCATATAAATGTCCAGAACTAGAAACAACAGTATTCTGTCTAGATTTAGGAATAAATCTATTCTTAGTAATCTGTCTCTGTCTAGGTTTGTAGCCTATTCCAGTAGTGTATTTTGGTGAAACTTGCTTTCCCAGCATTTGACTTAGTGTATCCTTCCCATTTGTGAACTTCTATAAATCCTTCCTAAGTTATCCATTAGACATTTTCAGTTCAATGTTTTCTTTAAGTAGCCGAACATTCTTTTCCATTTCTATGTCAAGATCAGAAATATGTTTAACAGTTAAAGTATACTATTTCGTTAAACCTTTGTATTTTTCTTTCAGCTCATTACAGTTTTCCTCCAACATATCACAATATTCAAACAGTTCAGATTTTGACATATTTTCAGAATCAGAATCATCTCCAGAATAATAAGAATTTAAATCAGGAGTATATAGGGTTACCTTAGACGTGTTTTTCATAAAACACATGTTTGCCTTATTTCTGGTTTCAGTCTCAGAAGCTTCATATTTTTTGGAGCTTTCCTCAGAAGCGCTCCAGGTAGCCTTCATAGCCTTTTTGTACTTACTATCCTTGTAATTATATTTATTCATGAATTTGAGCTTTGGGCAGTCTGCTTTAATATGTCCTTTTCATTTTCACTAATAACAGACTACTTCATCACTTTTATCTGGATTTTTTCAATCCTTCTTCCAATGTCCCTTATTGTTATACTTTCCTTTGTAATTTGATTTTCTGAAGAATATCTTCTTCCTATAAAATTTCTTAAACCTTCCAGCTATCTGAGCCATTTCAGCATCACTATTAGAGTCTGAATTTTCACTGGTTGAACTGTCAGTAGGTAGTTGAGATTTATCTTTGTCCTTTCTCTTTGAAGCAGTAGTCTTGAAAGACACTGATTTTCTCTTAGGTTCATCATCTTCCTATTTATTCACCTTGAGTACTTCCTCATACAACATAAGTTTACCAATGAGTTCTTTGATAGGTAGAGTAGCAATGTCACATGAATCTCTAATTGAGATAGAGGTTCTTCTCCATCGTTCTGGTAAACATCTCAGAATCCTCATAATTTGTTCCATCGTTGGAACATCTTTACCAAGTGAGCTCATTGTATTGAATATCTCATTAAACCTGAGATACATATTAGAAATAGGTTCATTAGTCTTCATTTTAAAAATATCATATTTAATAGTATAAGTATTTAATATCATTTCTTTAACAATGGTTGTTCCTTTATGAGAAACACCCAAAGTATCCCAAATTTCAAAAGCAGTTTTACAAGAAGAAATTCTGTTAAACTCTTCATCTCCTGAAGCACAGTAGAAGGAATTCATAGATTTACAATTATTATTGTAAGCAGTCTTTGTAGGTTCATCCCAAGTGGATCTAACAGTAGTGGGAAGTTTATATTCTAATTCTATGGCAGTCCAAATATCAAAACCCATGCTCTCTAAATGAATTTTCATTTTATGTTTCCATTGAGAATAGTTTGTACCATTGAAGAAAGGTGACCTGTTAGTAGCAGCACCCTCTAGTCTATTATCCATAACGAGAATTTAGAAAGATAATTTAAAGAGATAAAAATTTAGAACTGACATAAATTTAAGATCTTTAAAGATGCAACTAAAATCACAGTTGAAAAACAAAGTATCTTGAAAATACTAAAACAAAAACCATTCCTCTGATACCAAATGTTGGTCGAAGTGGACACCCAAGAGGGGGGGGGTGAATTGAGTTCCAATTAAAATTTCTGTTAAAATCCCCTGATTTATAAAATAAGTTAAACTGTAGTGAATTTATAGAGATTGTAAATGTTCACTTAGCTTCACAGAGATTGATTAGGTCTCAGTTAATTTAACCACAAGGTCAAACTAACTTTTGAAGCTAACCTATTGATTTACAATAAGTGTAAACACTTACTAATTTAACTATCAATGTAGCATCAAAATAGTTTTGTATTTCAAAGTAATAACAGCGGAATAAATAAGATATATGTAGTATAATTTAAACATAAATTAAAGATTCACAACAGATATAACAGGAGGTTCAGTCTCAAGCTGAGACTTAGTCCTCTCAAATTTATATAAATTTGACCCACACCCTGGATCGGGGTTAACAACAGTTTACAAAACTGTCCAGGCCATGCAGGGACCTCTACCACTGTTCTTCATGGGAAACAAAACAAAGACCAGGACACACAAGGACCTCTTCCATAGTTGACGTGGGTAAACAAGAGTTAAGAGATTTGGAGTGAGGATTTAGATATCCTCCAGTTTAGTGTAGGATATATTGTGTGTATACAAAATATAGAGTACACCACACTGCTTGAATGTTAATAAATAAATCACGTAGAGAAGATAGATGAGAGTTTAGAAAGCTCTAGTGATTATCAATGTAGCTCTGGACTCACTGGATTCAGTAGGAATGCTTCTGAGTCCTTCTCTGGTTTTTCTGTTTGAAAAATAGAGTGTCGTAGTCATCTTGTCTTCTACAGGAATGAAAAAGATCACTTGACTCATAGTGTGTTCTTCACTAATATTGGATTGCACTCATGAGAGTTCTCTGAAGGTCTTGAAATCTCCTTCTTGTTCAGGATTTTCTCTGATGTATGTATGTTCTTCTTGTTATATTGTCACACTTTTCTTGCTTTTCAACTTGCACGTTGCCTCTCTTTTTTGTGTAATGCATCTCAGTCTTTCTTATATTCCACGAGTTCTGGAAGTAAGAATGATTCACTTTTCATAAGTACGAGATACGGTTTCCTGACATGAAAACAACTAACATTAAACAACATTAAATGCATTAAAAACAACAAATATGACCATTAGTATTATTTAAATAATATTGAAAAAAAACATAAGAAATGGTGTCACAGTGATTAAGTAAACGGTGTCTTCATCACGGTGTGTGGTTCACAGTTTGTCCTTCACGGTGTGTCCTTCACGGTGTCTGGGTCACGGTGAGTCCATCATGGTGAGTCCTTCACGGTGTCTGGTCATGGTGAGTCCTTCACGTCGAGTCATTCATGGTGTCTGGTCACGGTGAGTCCTTTACTGTGAGTCCTTCACGAGGTCTCCATACTTAGACAGATATCTGTATTTGGACTTAGACAGTAATATGCAGAACATGGATTATGTTTAATCACGAGAGAGTAAAAGAGATTGAATCACAAATATAAATGTGTGATAATATATGTGAGAATTGTGATCTTTCATGAGACTTTTTAATAATAAAGAGAGTAATTAACATCATAAGATTTGCTATCATTAAAACATGATGTGTAGTTATTATTGAGATTGAAGAGCATTAGCAAGATGTGCAATGAAGATTGAGATTAATTAACAATAACAAGATGTGTGATCATTAAAACATGATTAACACATTAGGAGTCCAACAATTATATTTATGTTATTGAATTTTATATATCATCATTGTTTAACAATAATTTATAGAGGTGGAGAAAGAAAAAAAATGAAGAACACATAGTTATGAATTTTATATCTTATCGGAAAACCTCTTTAGAATTATACCTAATATTTTCCTAGAAATTTATTCATTCTAAAATAAGAATTATTATATGATTTTTTATATGTTTTAATGTGATTTTCTTAGTTATTGTCCTAACAAAAAGGGTTTGAAGGTGCGAAGAAGAGAGGAGAGTGGGTGGCATTTTATAAGCGAGGTGAGTGGCACACTTGTAATTTTTAAAAATAAAAATGTGTACCCACGTTTTTCACATTTCAAAAGGATATAGAAAATTGAATTATAGAGACTTATATATTATAAATTCTAAACATTTCTATGAAAATTATTTTAGACAAGTTTTTAGTCATTTTAACCCCTATCTTCTTATTTTAACCCCCAGTAAACCCATTTCACCTTAACCGTAATAAATAATTGTTACTATTTCTACTATCTATTATGGTAAAAAAAATCTTTTTACCTTATTTTATAATATATATTATAATTATTATAAATATTAAATACATTTTTATAAATTACATTCACATAAGTGGAAAATTTTAATTTAAAACTAATCCCACATATGCAATGAGAAAGCGTGTTTACAAAGAGAAAAATATTCAATATTATTCTAGGTTTTTATGTAAAAAATTAAAAATGAAAATTATTACAATGAAAAAAATGTATTACCTGATATATAATTGAATTAACATTAATTTAATACAAATTTTATATATAATGTACCTTTATAAATAATTTAAATGAAAAGGCCATTTGCACATAAAATTTATTATTTTTCACTATTTGTCATAAAATGAATCTTTTAAAAAAATACCAATAATTGACCCTCATATATTGTTATATTTTTATTTAAAATTTTAATTTAATTTTTTCAAATATATTTTTCAAAAGTGATAAAAATAAATTTAAAATGATGTGTACAATGAGCGACTAAATTGTCTTTTAGAAAAATATTTTTTAGAAGACATTCCATTATATTTTAGGTGTTTAATATTTAATTTATAATTAAAATATAACCATAATTATTATAATTTAGTTAGTAATATTCATACCCTCATATTTAATGGTTCGTTTATAATTTTATACTATATTATTGTTTATTTCTACCTGGTGTTTCATGTTTTATAAGATAATAAAAAGATTAATTTCTAAGAAATATATTTATGGGTTGTTTATGTTCAGTGTACCATTTCACATTCACTATAAAAAATGTTATTCTTTTAAAATATTGATTTTTTAAATTATAAACACCTTAAATAAATTTATTCCATGCAATTTATACTTGATCTTAGTAATCATGTCTATGGCATTTTTAAATAACATTGTGGAAAAACCCACATCATAAAAGGGTTAATAAGAAATTATATTAATAAGACACAAAGGGAAGTAAGAAAGGTCATATGGAATAAGACATAATAAGGTTTATATATATGGGAAAATTGGGGAAAATTAAAGATAAGAACATGGATGAAAATTTTAAATAATTATAGAGAGTGATAAAGGTAATTAATCAGAAGAAACTGAATGGTCAATGGAAATTTAAGGACATAAAAACCATAAATATAGGATTATTTAAAAGACTATATGATTCATCTGATATGAATGTAATTAGATAATTTTTCTATTCCAGATACATTTCCTAATGTTAAGGAATTTTTTTTACTATCTATGAATATAAGGAAATATACTGACTTGACATGTTTCAATTTTATAAAAACAATTTGATCCTTTGGTTGTGAATCAATATGATTCGAAATCATCACTTTCTCAAATAAATTTATATTAAAAAATTAATATTTTATTCCTAACGCACTAAAATCCAATATTAACATATCAAAAGATCCCTAAAAGAGAGAATATTATTTTCAAATGTCTCTAACTATTTTATAAAAACAATATATATAGCACATGATATCCTATAATGGCCTGAAACTCTCTGTTCCAATCATTTTTTAAAATATAGTGTCTGAGGTGTTATTTGAGGCCAAGGTGACTTACCCCCAACACATGGCCAAATTTCTAGTTCTGTGAATAGTGCAATGGAAACCTTACGTGAACAGTTTCATCGGTAACCTTATGTGAATAGTGCAACAGTAACCTTATGTGGACAGTTTCAATGGTAGCCTTATGTGAACAATGCAACTATAACCTTATTTGAACAGTGTCATCGGTATCATTATGTGAACAGTGTAATAGTTACCCTATGTGAATAGTGTCATTGGTATCCTTATTTGAACAGTGAAATTGTAACCTTATCTGAATAGTGTCATTAGTATCCTTATTTGAACAGTCTAATGATAGCCTCTTTCCTTTTCCAAATGTTGAGTTCATGAACATTGTTTTCAGAAAAGTGATGTTCCAATGGTATCCTCATTCCTTTGCCAAATTTTTGAGTGCATGAACAGTGTTTCTAGAATGGTGAGGTTCCAACAATAGCCTCTTTCCTTTGCCAAATTTTGAGTTCATGAACAGTGTTACATGATTGGTGAGGTTCTAATGGTAGCCTCATTCTTTGCTAAATTTTGAGTTCATGAATAGTGTTTCTAGAATGCTGAGGTTATAATGGTAGCCTCTTTCATTTGCAAAATTTTTATTTCATGAATAGTTTTTCTAGAACTATGAGGTTCCAAAGGTAGCCTCTTTCCATCTCCAAATTTTGAGTTCATGAATAGTGTTTCTAGAATGGTGAGTTTCAAACAGTAGCCTCTTTCCTTTGCCAAATTCTGAGTTCATGAATAGTGTTTTTAGAATGGTGAGGTTCCAACAGTAGCCTCTTTCCATTTAAAAATTTCAGGTTCATGAACACTGCTTCGAGAATGGTGAGGTTCCAACTGTAGTCTTTTTACTTTTCCAAATTTCAGGTTCTTCAACAGTGTTTCAAGAAAGGTGAGGTTCTATTGGTAGCCTTGTTCCTTTTCCAAATTTCAGGTTCATGAATAGTGTTTCTAGAACGACAAGGTTCCAATTCTAGTCTATTTCCAAGGCCAAATTTTGTTTCAATGAAGAGTGTTTCCAACTTCCTACAATTTCACCCCTTTGAAGTTTCCTTTGACGTAAAATGCATTTAATGCCATGTTTTAAGGACAATAAGGCTGATTCAAAATCCATAACTACTATATTAATTTTTCCTAAGGCTCGGGATGCCTTTATGTGGTCAAACTGCATGGTTTAATGCAATCCAATTTTAATGGAAAACCCATTATATCTTAAAATGATGCTCTGATAAATCTTCTAAAAGTAGGAGATATCATCCTTCCAAGTTCATCCTCCTTATTCACAGCTATGAGATGCTCAAACCTTTCATTACATCCTGTAGGAGTTGCGCAATCAAACGTTCCTCTTTGGATTGGTTCCCCTCAGTTTTGGATGCAACCAAGAATTATTGATCAATATCCAATATAAGGTATCATCTATCTTTATTCTTTTGGGTTCATGTCCTTCTGTCTCTCCTTTCCCTTTTATGGAATGTGATCTCCATGTTCCTAATAGGTTTTTCTGAGTGTTGACCAGTGTGGTGGTGTCTTTTGATCCTTAGGTGGATAAATTTTTTACGGGGGGAAGAGATTGTAACCCGTTGTGTGGATCGTTCTTTAAAAAAACATCAAGAACCCATTGAGGTAGGGGATTCATTGCTTCTCTTTTCATTTACGTGAAACTGTAGAGTTAGCCAGTTTTATACCATTGGATCACAATGTAATTGAAGAAATAAATATTTGAACCATATAAATAAATTGATATAGATCCTATGTTATAGCCTCTTGTTTTTCTTGATAGTGTGATATCTATTCTTTATTGTTTAGCATTTCGTTCATGATGGAAATTGGTAAAGAAAGTAAAGTCAGAATTAATTGATTATTGTTTGGATAAAGATAAAGAGGGATGTGAATGAATCTTATTGTTGTTGTTGTAATTTGATGTTAATAAAATTATTGTAGTAATCTTGTTTAGTCAATCTGTGATAGATTACTTTATTAGGTTTCCCAGTGTTGGAACCAAAGAATAATAAATCGGTTAATTCAATATGTATTAAAGAATTGTTTGTTTGAAAAAAGATAAATCCATATAGGGTTTTGAGTGACCCTCTTCCTTGTTTAAGGGAAGAGATCCCAATTTATATGACGATTGTTTTCCCACTTCTTGTGTTTTAATGTGATCCTAAAAGGTGGTTGTGATATGTGAGGGTAGGGAGGCCTATTGGCTGTGGCATCAGCTGACACCTAGATTGGTGACATGCATTAGTTAATGCATGTGGGTGTCGGGAAGGACACTAGGGATGATGAAATGGGTTGGATATGAATGTTTGGATGCTTTCTAATTCTTTTTTGTTGTTTATATTCTTTATATTCCCCACTACTCTAGGCAGATGGTCTTGTTTACCCTTATTTCCAAAGGGGCTATGACGTGCGAGGTATGCCTCATGCTTTCTGTGTTTAGCTTCTTAAGGGAGGATGCATCTATGCTCTTACTATAGGTGGCAAAGACTCGATGGGTAGTTCATCTACTCACCGTTTTGAACCCCCCTAGTGTTTAATAACACGGAATGTTTTTCTATAATTCCTGGGAATATGAAAATGTAATGCTAAAAATAAATAATTGAATAAATGATGTTAACCCATGGGGTTGGAACTTGTGGGGGAAAAATGCTGAGGTTGTAAATTGAAGGAACATTGAACTTTGGGTGTGATGCTAATGAAATATATTGATGGAATTATTAATGGTTAATTAACGTTTAAATAATTAATTAACATAAAGTTAAACTGATAATTAGAGAATGATGTAATGTATTAAATCTCTTTAAATGGTTATGTGCTTATAGGATACATAGTATTAGAAGTGGAAGTTAGGAGTCCGAGAGACGTTAGCTACATTTGAGCCTAAGACTAGGTTTTTACCGTAGTTTGGTTATGAGATATATAATATTCTGTACTTTCTGTGTTTGTATATGCTACTCCACCCCGTCAGTTAGGGAAACTAACACCTTGGGGATTTTGAGCCGTGGGGGGGGGGGGGTGTTTTCCCCAAAAATCTGTGGGGAGGATGGGGGGATGACTACCCATTTTGGCCCCACTCTATTCTCTTGGTACTCACTTGTGTTGGTCAGAAAAACGATTAGTTTTCCCCATATAAGTGTGTATAGGGATGTAATGGATGGTGGTTATTCACACACATATATTATGGATATTGTTTTCTATGGACTACTACAGGCGTAATGTGTGTACGCTATGATAGATTGAGGATTCTTACTTAGTGTGAGGGTTGTAATGGCTTGAGTTATAATTACCAACATATGATACAAGTTATGTTAGCTGTGTTGGATCCTAGAAACTACTTGGTTACTTTTATTATGTGTAGGTGGTGGTTTTGTTACTTGAGGTGAAAGCTATGGTGCTTCTCCCATGTGTTTGCAGGAAATCCTTTTTGGAGGGAGATGCTTAGGATATGCGACATTGGGGAAAATCAGAAAACTAGTGGGGAAGCAGTAGCGGGGTTCCTTCGATATTATTTATTATATTATATACTCTTTTAAGTGTTACTTGGTTAGATTATCCATGGTGAGGCTGGAAACATAGTATACCTGTTTATGTGATGATGTAGTTTCACATGTTGTTCACTATGCTTTAGCATGCTTTATTTACATTTTCGGGAGAGGCTCTGGGGAGGATCATACTGAGTATACTAATATACACACCCAATGTATATATAAACTATTTTTCAGGTCACATGAAGTAGGTTTGAGATCAAGAAGGTTTCTACGAGCTTGGGGTTGCAGGATCTGTTTGGGCTTCTTGTTCAATGTTGTTTTCACTTTTTTTGTGTACTTGTAGATTTCCCCTTTCAGTTGTAGTAGTTTTCCCTAACATTACATATGTGCACATGGGATTTATATTATATTGCAGTCTATGTTGGAGTCGGTTGGGGAATCTCGTATCTCTCACTTTCCCATGTGTTCTCTTAGAGGGTATGTCCTCCAATTTTTGTGTTTACTATACCCTCGGTTCTAGTCCCCAAACTGGGGCTTACTAGAGGTGGGACTTGTGGGGTCATTATCTCCCTTCTCAAATCTCCGGCCTAGGAGGGGTACACCATATAGGGAGGGGGTCGTGGTATAGTGGTATCATAGGTATGGTTGAGAGATAGGTTAGAGTTTTGTGTTTCGCACACGTGAGGTTGCATGGGTTGGTATGGCAAGATTTTAGTCATTTTTATAGAGTTATTTAAACACTAGAGACTTGATGAGACATAGTGGTTTAGGCCACCTTATTATCTGATATATGGACCATTATGTTTAAAATGTCTTCTAAACAAGGTTGTACTAGTTGCATGGTAGAGACCTAGGAAAGGATCATGCAACATTCTTCTTTATGGCTATGTTTGAATGGGTATATATTGGGATAATTTATCCTAGAATTAATAAAATAAAACAATTAATTAATGAATTAATGTCTAGTGTTCCATATTCTAGGTATATGAGCTCTAACTATTTGTTATTTTTCATGTATGGCTGTAGATCAACGTCCTCATCAAGATTGCATAGAAGATTTCCATTATGCTATGCCATTATATCGCCATTGGTTAGAGGTTGACGACGATGACACTTAGAGGACAACATACTAAGAGTTTTAAGGCTAGAGTCTATAGAAGTATGAGGGATCTGTTTCAGATGCATTCGTAGAAGACTGGTTAAAGGAGGTCGGGATAGGATTCAGTTTGATCTGTGATTGGATGGAGCACTGGGTGTCCTTGGTTGTGACGATGTTGTGTGGAGCAGTGAGGCAGTGGTGGTTTTTGTTCCTCAGAGATCGTGATGAGTCAAAAATCTCATGGGAGGAGTTATGAGACAAGTTTAGAGTTGAGTTTCATTATTCGACAACAAAGGTTTCCAATCTCCAGGAGTTCCTTACCCTTCGACATGGGAGCTCTAATCTACGAGAGTTTGAAATCTGTTTCAAGAACCTTTTACGATATGCTTTGGACCTGATGCCAGATGAGGAGGCTAGGGTAAGGCATTTTGAGGAGGCTTTGCATCCATAGATCCAACACCAATCACCCCATTTTGGCTGATTACATATCTTGAGGTGCTTGTGAGGGTAGAGGTCATTGAGAGGACACTGGTTAGAATCATATCGTCACGAAAAGGGAGTTATAAAGATTCCTCATGAAGCAGTGTTGTGGACTGGGGTTCCCAGTTTTTTAGGCAGTAGAGTTTCCACTTGGCCGGGGGTAGGTCCTATCCCTCAACATCTCGTTTTTATAGAGGAAATGACTCTCAGGCCTATGATAAGGGATCAAGCACCTATTTTTTTCTGGTGGTCAAGTTCATCCACAGTGAGACTACCCAACCTTTCAGAGTAGTCATTGTGCACCAGGTGTTCTACTCTAGGTTCCTTTGTAAAGGAAGTTCCGGTCGAGGTAGCCGCATCAGTTTGCACCAACTTTGGGTCAGCAGAGGGTGGATGGGGTAGGCAAAAGATAGCACTGTGATGCTACCTATCCATAGAGTAAAAACCACGGCTGTGGTGGTGGTCATCATCTGGGTCATAGAGGCCATCGAAGTGGTCGTGGATCGCTTCAAGCTTTAGCGTTGCTAGTGCCAGGGGAGCCAGAAATCATTCGAGGTACACTTTCCTTGTTTTAAAACTTGGGGTATACCTTTTTTGATTTAGGAGGGACACACTCCTTCATATCACCTACCCTTTTCCATGCTTTAGGACTTGAGGTAAATAGGATTCTAGTGCCCTTGTCATTGAATACTCTAGTTGGAGGATGAGATGACATGTTTGATGTATGTAGAGACTCCGAGCTACTGTTGGGGTAGCACCACTCTTGGGGATTTTTCTTATATTGATGAATACAACCATATGATATCATCCTCGACATGGATTGGTTATATTCCATGTAGCCTATCATGGATTGCTTCAAGAGGCAAGTTGTGTTCTTCAATGCAGTTGGAGAGCCAATGTTGTTCATTGGAAAGAGAGACCCTCAGATGGGGTTGAGGCGTATTACATCCTTATCATCCACGATGGATGAGATGATGCTGATTTGTTTAGAGGTTCAGTAGTTGGTGTTTCCTAGAATCGTAGAAGAGTACCCTGATGTCTTTCCAGAAGAGGTTGTAGCATTACCCCCTTGACAAGAGACCGAGTTTGGGATCAAGCTACAACCAAGAGAATCTCCAATATCAATATCTCCATATAGTATGGCCCCTTCTACGTTATGAGAACTACATATACAGCTTGATGGTCTATTACAGTGCAGTTTTGATTGGCAGAGTTTGTCCCCATGGGGCGCACCAGTATTGTTCGTGAAGAAGGCTTATGGCAGTTTACGGTAGTTTATCGATTATTACCACTTAAAAAAGTGATAGTAAAGAATAATTATCATCTTACATGGATTGAATATTTATTAGATCAACTGAAGGGTAAAAATTGGTTCTCAAAGATCGACTTGCAGTCATGATATCATCAGATGCATGTGAAAAATAAGGATATCCCGAAGACAACATTATATTTTCTTCATGGGAATTATGAGTTCGTTGTAATGCCATTTGGTGTGACAAATGATCTAGCTGTATTCATGGGATTGATGAACGATGTGTTCTATGAGTTCCTGGACTAGTTCTTGGTGGTTTTCATCGACGACATCCTTGTATACTCTACATTTGAGGAGGAGCATGCAGAGCATCTACACGCTATTTTGGGAGTTCATCGTCAACATCATCTGTTTGGGATGTTGCCTATGTGTGATTTTTGGACTCAAGTATTCAATTTCATGGGGAATGATGGGTCCCAATAGGGAGTAGCTGTGGATCTATCGAGGATAGAAGCAGTTGTGTCCTAGGAAGCCCCCAAGATAGTGTTAGAGGATAGAAGTTTCCACAGTCTTGTAGGATACTACAGGAGGTTCATAGCCAATTTCTCTCAAGCTCTGACTCCTCTGATTGCTTTGAATAGGAAGGATCAGGCTTTCATATGGACTGATCAGTGTCAGGCATCATTCGAGTATCTAAAGAAGAAGTTAGAAAGTGATCTACTTTTTTTTCTTCTTCCAGCTGAGGGAGTTTAGTTTTATGTTTTTTGTGATTCTTTACATCTGGGGTTAGGATTTGTTCTGGTGTAGTAGAGATCAGTTGCTTTTTATGGGTCTTGTTAGTTGTGTCCCCATGAATGTGACTATTCCACCCATGATCTTGAGATGGCAACTGGGGTGTTTTCTCTGAAATTTTGGATAAAATACCTCATTGGCGTGCACCGTGTGGTTTTCACCGATCATAAGAGATTGAAGTATGTTTTATCCCATCTTTACTTGAATATATGACATCGTCAGTGGATGGAGTTCTTACAGGATTACGACTTTGAAATATTTTATACACCTGGAAAGTGGAATGTTGTAGCTAACGGGATGAGTCAAAAGTCACGTAGTGATGGAGTGTGTGAATCTAGTGAATCCTAGAGAGTAATGGAAGAATTATTTTCATTAAATCTTGATATGAGAGAAGTTGGGGGTAGAGGTTGTCTTTTTCAGATGACTGTGCAGTCATCTCTGGTGCAATAGGTGGAAGAGTCCCAGCTAGGGGATTTAGAGGTGGAGGTCTGGAGAGACCATGTTGTTTATGGTCAGGCCCCTGATGGTTGGTCTGAGGATGAACAACACCGAGTGTTTTATCATGGAAGGATATTTGTTCCTTTGATGATGCGCAAGAAGGTTCTCAGATAGTTCCATAGTTCGCCTTTAGTAGTGCATCCTAGCATGAAAAAGATGTACTAATCCTTGAAGAGCCAGTTTTTGTGGTCTAGGATAAAGCCTAGGTTGTGGACTTTGTGTATCGATGTTTGGTCTCCCAGAAGGTGAAGGCCGAAAACCATGATCCTGTTGGTCTTGTTCAGCCATTAGATGTTCCTCTGTGGATGTGGGAGGATATCTCAATGGACTTTTTTTACAGGTTCACCTCATGCTTAGGTAGGAAATGACGCTATTTGGGAGGTAGTGGATCATTTAACAAAATCATCCCACTTCACAGCAATGAAGGAGTAAATCTCAAGGAATTTTTTTTCGAGGTAGTATATGGAGGTGGTGGTTAAACTTCATGGAGTCCCAATGATGATCATTTCTGATTGAGATCCTCATTCAACCTATAGGGTGTGGAGAGTTCTCCATCATGCATTTGGTTCTCAGCTATTCCTTAGCAATGTTTTTCATCCTCAGATGGATGGTTTGACAGATCAGACCATCCATACACTTGTCATCATGTTACACTCCTGTGTCATGGATTTTGGTGGTTTATGGATGAGGAACGTACACTTGGTGGAGATTTCTTAAAACAATAGTTTTCAATCCACCATCGGTATGGTTCCGTTTGAAGCCTTGTATGGCCGGCCATACAATTCTCCATTTTGTTGGACTGGGGTCAGAGAGTCATCAATTCTTGGACCAGAAGTAATGCAGAATACAACAGAGATGGTTCAGGTGATTCATGAGAGGATGAATAATGTGAAAGATCATCAAAAATCACATACCGATCAAAGGATGTGACCCTTAGATTTTGGTGTTATGGATCACGTGTTTTTGAAGGTGACTCCCCATCGTGGGATGCGAAGGTTTTTTCAGTGGAGTAAGCTTTTTCCTTGTTTTGTTGGGAATTTAGAGGTGTTATCTCATGTTGGATATGTGGCGTATCGAGTAGCACTTCTGTAATAGATGAGTTGGATACACGATGTTTTTCATGTGTCACAGTTCTGTCATTATCTTTATTATAACACACCTATCATTTATTGGGGAGAGATAAATGTTTATGGTGATGCGACTTTTGAGGAGTGGACTTTGGAGATCCAAGACCTCAAAGAGAAGGTGTTACAAGGGCATTCTATCCCCTATGTTCGTGTCTTGTGGCGACACATTGGTGTGGAGGAGAATACTTGGGTACGTGAGTCACAGATACGTGGTGAGTACCCAGAGTTGTTCGATGTTTATTGATTTTCAGGAAACAACCTTCTCTTTTTGGTTCTAGACCATTCGTGTTTATGAGTTGGATTTTTTTGCTTCTTGTAGTTTTCTCTCTTTTGGGAGGTATCTTGATGGGTGGTTATTCTGAATACTTTTCTATTTCATTTAGGTTGGTTTTGAATTCTTGAGGACAAGAATGCTATGTGAGGTATCTGATGTAATGGCTCGAACCTCTATGGTCCATTCCTTTGTGAAAATTTATTGTCTGAGGTGTTTCGTGACGTCAAGGTGACTTATCCCCAACACTTTTGCAAATTTCCAGTTATTTAAATAGTGCAATGTTAACCTTATGTGAATAGTTTCATTGGCAACCTTATGTGAAGAGTGAAATGATATCCTTATGTGGATAGTGTCATTGGTAACCTTATGTGAACAATGAAATTGTAACCTTATGTGAATAGTATCATCGATAGCCTTATTTAAACTGTACAATGATAACCCTATGTGAACAGTGTCATTTGTAGCCTTATGTTAATAGTCAAATGGTATTCTCTTTCCATTGCAATATTTTGAGTTCATGAACAGTGTTTCCAGAATGGTGACCTTCCAACGTTAGCCTCATTCCTTTTCCAAATTTTGAGTTCATGAACAGTGTTTCCAGAACAGTGAGGTTCCAACAGTAGCCTCTTTCCTTTGCGAAATTTTGAGTTCATGAATAGTGTTTCAAGAACGAGGATGTTCTAATGGAAGCCTCTTTTCATTCCAAAATTTTGAGTTCATGAACAATGTTTCAAGAATGGTGAGGTTCCATCTATAGCCTCTTTACTTTACCAAATTTGGAGTTCATCAACATTGTTTCTAGAATAGTGAGGTTCCAACGGTATCCTCTTTCCTTTTCCAAATTTTGAGTTCAGGAACATTTTTTCAAGAACAGCGAGTTTCCAAGGGTATCCTCTTTCTATTGCAAAATTTTCTATTCATGAACAGTGTTTCCAGAATGGTGAGGTTCCAACGGCAGCCTCTTTCATTTTCCAAATTTCAAGTTCATGAATAGTGTTTCCAGAACGGTGAGGTTCCATCAGTAGACTCTTTCCTTTTTCAAATTTCTAGTTCATGAAAATTTTTTCTAGAATGGTGAGGTTCCAATGGTAACCTCTTTCCTTTTCCAAATTTCAGGTTCATGAACATTGATTCCAGAATGGTGCGGTTCTAAGGATAGCCTCTTTCCGTGTCCAAATTTATTGTTCAGGAACTACTTTTTCAGCTTACTATAGTTTCATTCTTTTGACGACTCCTTTGATGTAAAATTCATTTAAAGACTTGTTTTAAAGACTCTAAGGCTGATTCAAAATCCATAACTCATATACTAATATTTCCTAATGCTCAGGATTCTTTTACTTGTACAAAAATCATGGTTCAATGTGATCCTCTTTTAATGAAAAATACAATGTATCTCAAACTAATGCTATGTTAAATCCTCTAAAGGGACGAGATATCATCCTCCATAATTCTTCCTCCCTATTCTCATCTATGAGATGCTCAATCCTTTTACTCCATCCCATAGGAAATGCGCAATAAAACATTCCTCCTTGGATTGGTTCCCCTTCGTTTTTTATGCATCCAACCAGTATTGATCAACCTTCGATATAAGGTATGATTTATCATTATTATTTTGGGTTCATATTCTTATGTTTCTCCTATACCTATTATGGAATAGTATCGCCATGTTCGTAATGAATTTTTCTTGCCTGTTGACCGGTGTGGTGGTGCTTCTACATCCCCGGGTGGATATAGTTCTCATGAGGGGAGGAGATCATAAACCGTTGTATAGGTCGTTCTTGTATAATGGACATCAAGAACCATTTGAGTTAGGGGATTCATTACTTCTCTTTTCATTTATATGAAGCTATAGAGTTAGCAGGTTTTATCCCACTGGATCATAATATAATTGTAAAAATAAATATTTAAACTAGATAAATAAATTGATATCGAATGTATGTTATTGCCCCTTGTATTTCCAGATGGTGTGAAATCTATGATTTCATAGTTAGCTTATCATTCTTAATGGAAATTGTTAAAGAATGTAAAGCTGGAATTAATTGATAATTGTTTAGATAAAGATAAAGCGTCATGTGAATGAATCCAATGGTTGTTTTTCTAATTGGATGTTAATCAAATTGAGTCAGTAAGCATGTTTAATAAATTTGTGATAGCTTAATTTTTTAGGTTTCCCATAGATGGAACCTATGAATAATCAATCAGTTAATTTAAGATGGATTGGAGGACTGGTTGTTTGATAAAAGATAATTCCTTATAGGTTTCTGAGTTAACCTCATCATTGTCTAACGCCCAAGAGACCAAATAATATGATGGTTGTTTTCCTACTGCATATGTTTTTATGTGAGTCTAGAAGGCTATTGTGATATGTGGGGGAAGGGATCCCAATTGGTTGTGGTAGCAGCTGAAACCTAGAGGGGCGAGATGTATCAGTTTATGCATGTGGGTGTCGGGAAGGACACCGGGGATGATGAAATGGGTTGGATGTGAATGTTTTGATGCTTGGTGATTCTTGTTTTTTTATATAATTTACATTCCCCACTCCTTGAGGCAGCTAGTCTTAATTACCCTTCTTCCCAAAGGGGAAAATATGCATGATGTATTCCACATGATTTCCATTTTTAGCATCTCATGTAGGATGTGTCAATTCTCTTTCCATAGGTGAAAAAGACTTGACAGGTAGTTCATCTACTCACCATATTGAGCCCCCAGCTATTTAGTAGCATAGAATGTTTTTCTATAATTATTGAGATTGTTGGAAAGTAATGCTGAAAATAAATAATTGAATAAATGATGTTAACCCATGGGGTTGGAGCTCGCTGGGGCACAATGCAGAGGTTGTAATTTGAAGGAACAGTGAACATTGGGTGTGATACTAATGAAATATTATGTGGAAATTATTGGTGGTTAACTAATGTTTAAAAAATTAATTAACTTAATGTACAAATGATTACAATGGAATGATATGTTGTATTAAAGCTCTAATTTTTTTTTGTGATTATAGGATACCTAGTCTTAAAAGTGGAAGCCATGAGTTTGAGATATGTTAGATGCAGTTGAGTCTAATACATGGTTATTACCATAGTGTGGTTGTGAGCAATACTATATTCTGTAAATTTTGTGTTTCTATACGATACTCCACCCTTTCAGTTAGGGAAATTAAAGCCCCAAGGATTATGAGCCATGGGGTGTTTTCCCTAAAATTCCGGTGGGAGGATGGATGGCTGACTACCCCCATTGGCCTGACTCTGTTCTCTTTGTAGTTACTTGTGCTAGTAGGAACAATGGTTAGTTTTCCCCAAATATGTGTGTAGAGTGCTGTAATGGCTTGTGGTTATTCACACACATATATTCAAGATATATTTTTCTATGGATTACTATAGGCGTAACATGTATAGGTTGTGAAAGCTTGAAGATTATTACATGGTGTGTGGGCTGTAAAGGCTTGAGGTATAATTCCCGATGTATGATACACGTTATGTGAGCTGTGGTGGCTCCCAGAAACTACCTAGTTACTTTTATTGCTTGGATGTGGTGGTTTTGATGCATGGGGGTAATGTTTTGGCTCTTCTCCAAGGTGTCTATGATCAAGATTTTTTGGAGAGAGATACTTAGGATGTGCGATGTTGGGGAAAAGCAGAAAACTTGTGGGGATGTTTTAGAGGGGTACCCTTGATATTATTTATTATATTATAGACTCTAGTATGCATTACTGGGCGAGAGTATCCATGGTTATTTGGGACACTTAGTATACCTGTATAGGGGATGATTTAGTTTCACTTGTTGTTCACTATGATTTAGCATGATTTATTTACATTTTTACGAGAGGATTCGGGGAGGATCTTACTGACTATACTTTTATAATCACCATATGTAAAAATAAACTAATTTTATAGTCACTTGGACCTGGTTGGTGATCATGTTAGTCTCCACTATATTGGGGTTGTAGGATATATATGGGCTTCATGGTCACTGTTGGTTTCACATTCATTAGGGTACTTGTAGATTTCCCCTTTCATTTGTATTAGTTTTGCATGACATTACATATGTGCACCAGGTATTTTTTTAATATTGTAGTCTGAGTTGGAGTTGGTTGGTGTCTATCGTATCTCTCTCTTTTGAATGTAATCACTTAGTGGGTAATGCCTCCCATTTGTGTGTCTACAATACCCTCGGTTCTAGACGCCAACCCAGGTCTTACTGGAGGCAGGACATGGGGGTTATCATCTCCTTTCTCATATTGCCAGCCCAAGAGGGGTACACCTTTTGGGGAGGGGTTCGTGGGGGATCCAATATTATAAATTTATTTTAAAACCTCAAAAGTAAGACCACTGGTACATCATAAATAATTATTTTCAAAATCATTTAACTAATGACTTGTTAAACATCATATCACATATTCTAGTGGTCAGTGTTAAACTCTTATTATCATTTGATTATGGGTTCGTGCCCCATGGGCATTTCAGAAATGGAAGGTTGTCAGTTGTAATTCGGGTTGTCCATTTTCTAAAACTATATTAATATAATTCTTATTATGTCCCCCAAAAATATGATTTGAATTCTTCATATAAAATATATTATTAAATAAAATTTTTATAATGGTTTTCACCAAAAAAATTCCTCACAAAGTCCGATAGTCTTATTTGAGTGTTATAATAGAGTAATTATAGATCATACAAACCCTAAAGGTTATTAGTACCTTTAAACATGCGTTTATAAAATGTAAAGTCATTGTTCATCAAATAACTTTTTCATTAAAACATATTCTAATCTTATGGGTTTTATTGACATGAAATTATCCCAAAATATATTTAATCATGGTAGAATCCCATCACATTAAAACTAAAAATATGGTTTTTAGAAATTTATCTTATGATCAATCTTAAACATATAAACACATAATGGTATCAATAACTCTTTTGTTATTGAATACAAAAATGATTATAAAATATAACAAAATTCTTAGATATTTCATTATTATTATAAAAAAAATACCATTAGTAAAATACATGAAGAATTAGTTCCCAATTCCCAATAGAAAAATACATCATCAAATTTATTTTCATAAAGGGTCTTCCATGGTCTTTCGTTTCAAATTTATCAGAGGAAATTGAATCAATGAATTCCCAGGTCCCACATATTTATGTAAAAAATATAAATGGATCCCAAGGATGATATTTAGTTCTTTCCATCATAATATTAATTTTTCTTCAGAAATTGGTTGCCTTATTACCATCCTTTACTAAAATAAAGCATTTCTTTGATGCATTGAGACACTTTCTGGGTGTCTCCTAATCATTTCGAAGATGAATAAAATGAAGCCTTCTTTTCTAAATGGTTTCCACTAGTCGATCCCTTAGAAAAGTACATTATTTTATTTTTTAGTGAGTTGAGGAGTTGGTTAATGTATAATTTGATAAAAATATTTTCAGATAAACAATTAGGAATAATTACAATATATTTCACTCCAGTCGTCGTCCAATTTGGTTGCAAATAGTCACAACCTAATTCTTTATATTGAGTGTTAACATGATTCCTTAGGGTTTTATCCATGAACTAAAACCAAAAAGTATAGTTTGAGAAAAAAATAACTGGGATAATGACATTTAATCATTTATAGGATATAAAAATCCTGACATGCTATTTTCATTAATGGACACCTTAGTTTTATCCAAGGTCATTCATTTTTATCATCTATTAAAATTATTCATAATGGTTTGTAAAAAATGTGAATGATAAGATGAATATCCCTTAGGTGTGTTAAACTAGGTGTGTAGTAAGTCCCATTTTCATGAATTTGGTGATGATTGGGTAAACCTAAATGCATCCTTTTATGAGTTATTACCCATATGTCCATATTTCCTAGAATGAAATCTACTTTTTTTAATCCAGACATATATTTATTACAAGGAAGAACCACATAATGTATTTTGTTAAAAAAAATTAGGATTCTATTCTATATATATATCCTTAAATTATATCATAGGGTTATGATCCTAAATCTATATTTTTAAAAATGTAGTTCCCAATGATTCTACTAAAATTACACTAATAAATATTATAGTGACCCTGATCGCTATAGCTCAGAGATGGTATCTAAATTTTTTCATTGACATGCGATACCAAGAATAACATCCCAAAAGACCTAATAGTTTTGTATTATGGGTAAAATATATACCTACATGATTCCAATATTAAATTGGAAAATAAAAATTCCTAAAGAATATTTTTTTTCTAGAACTGCATTATTCCCTCAAGAAAATCCTTGAAAATAAACCATAGTACAATTCATGCAATGTTGGGTAAAGGAAAAAAGATAGAGATAAAATGATTATTAATTGTTATGTTTTGATAATGATATCAATAATCAACAAATAATAATCAATATGTAATAGTAAACAAGTGAACAAAAATTCAATTTAATCAATAACATGCCTATCATAATTAGGTAAGGAGTAATCAATATTTCATGTATAATAATTTAAAACACATGCCATTTAATCAATAATATGATAAGAAAATGAATTGAGAGATAATGTCATTGTAAAAATCTAATGGATAAGAATTATAACTGGATTCTTAATGAAGGAAATGCTTAATTGTTCAACGTCATGATCTTCGGAACCATGTTACCAATACTGTGAATACCTTTCACAAGAAGGTTTAAAACTGTTGGTAGAAGATCATTTTATTCTAGATTAATGATTAAAATATTGATACTATCAATAGATTAATGGGATATATAATTCACTCCCACACCCACCACTATATGTCCAAATCATTCATCATATATCAAATCATTGATTTTATTCATTAAAAATGTTCCTTATCATCAAATATCTATATTGAGTAAAGAATACAGATTAATCATTATTTCCCCAGATAAACAAATAATTATAAATATAGAGCAACATATTTATAAATGATATATTATTTATGAAATATATATATTTTCATGAAAAATAAATTGAATATTGAGGGTAAATTTAATATCCAATGATCAATGCAATGCGAATAATTCAACGGATAGTTGACCACTAAAAAAAGAATCAGGGTAGTGAATTTCAATTCATTCTGTGCTCAAAATGGTCAAAAAATATCCATAGAAATAATAAGGATAGTTTCTATTCAACATATACCCGTTGGATTCATAATAATGGGTTTTGGTTATTGATAAATATAAATACCATGAAATGATGTTTAAAAACATTATTGAGTAAAATTTACTTTTTATTTGGAAAACATGTTTTTAAAACTAAATGTTCACAACAAGTTTTGTAAGTTTTTTTATTGGATAATAAACTAAAAGTCATATAAAATATGATTTAAAACATTTACTGGTCATGATGATAGGAAATTATGTATAGTCCTTATATGTTAAAATAATGAATCCTTTCACATTTGTATTAGACCCCAAATGAGTATTGTTTTAAAAAGGAAATGAAGATTCCTTTCATTTTTTTAAAAAAAGTAAAAAGTGGTAAATATTTATATGATAAATTATTTTTAAAAAATTAAAAACGTTTCTGTAAATAGTTTTAGAAGATATGTTTTGGAATTAAACACATTTTCATTGGAAAAGAAAAATGAACTTGAATTTTCTAAAAAAATATCTCCATCATTTTATATACCAAATAGTGGAAAATGATAAAGTTACATGAAAATATAATGTATAAATATATCAAAATAAAATGAAATCGTTTAATTAGTGAATTTTCAAATAATTTCATTTAACTAAAATTCTAGGATAAATAATCTTTATTAGAATTAGATGTGAAATAAACCCTTATAATGATCCTAACATTGAAGTGATAATTCACCAATGAATTGATTACGTGTATCAATTATAAAAACTTATAATAATGTGTAAATAAAAAAAATAAAATAAAAAGTAAATTAACACATAATAGTAGAATATCAATGATGAAGAATAAGTAATATAACCCAATGAAAATAAACTATGTTACAAAATCATTTACCACTTGGTAACTCTTAAGTCAAATACACTTAGATATAATAATTGAAATTGAAATAAAAATTATATGAATTATTAATGAATCAAGATATTACATGTCAAATTGTATATATATAAAATATATAAAATATATTATGTTTATAACATTACAAGATGCATTAATGAATAGAAATTAAGACGAGGTCCCTTTACCTTATGTTTCATTTTTTAACGATCATTAACCTCAAATATAGTGTATTTGAACATGTTATTAAGTTTACCATAACCATATATATATTTATAATATCATATATGATTATTTTATAACATCATATCACCCATTCGTTATTATTATTTCATTATTTTCATTGTCTCATGTGTCAATTGCCTTGTTTTCTCTTTTATTATTTTTTATGAAAGCTTAAGTTGTTGTGTATATTATACACATGAGAAACAATATTATGGCCCCAAATGAATGTACTTTTCTTATATATAATATATTGAGTGAAAAATTAGAACTATGGTATAAATATAACATATATATATATGTATTTTATTTCCTTCATCAGACCTGACCATGAGAGGTGGTAATTGAAAAATGAATCATATCAGAACACGATACTAAAATCTATCATACACACGAATGATGATTTTGTAAGCCATTTGATGGATGTGGGGATGGGTTGAGGCCATTCACTTATTACTAAAACCTATAAAGATATGTAATTTACTGATGATATTATATCCTCATTTTTTAATAATAATTCAATGTGGTGGAGGGAGATATAAAAGAAAAATTCATAGTCAGGAATTTTACCTATTCTTAAACCACAACTTTAAAAGTATACCTATAGTATTCCAAGAATGGTTTTCATAAAAAAAAGGATTTTAGAATGAGGATATGGAATTTTTTATTTTATATTCATTGGTATTGGAAGAAGAAAAAGGATTCAAATTTTTGAGGAAGATAATAGACGGTGTGACCTTTTATAAGGAAGGTCAGTGGCATCGTTTTAATTTTTTAAAATAAAAATGTGTACCCAGTTTTTAACATTTAACAAGGGGGAAAATGGAGTAAATTTGATAAATAGAAATTTTTAGGGGTTAAATATTTTGATAAAATATATCTTTGAAAGGTTTTTTGATATTTTAAACCCTTATATTCTTAGTTTAACCAATGGTAAATCCATTTTTACCTTAACTATGGTAAATAATATTATATATTTTTACTATTATTTATGTTTGAAAATAATGTTTAACTTATTATAACATTTAAATTAGTCTACCTCTAAATTTTTTATACATTTTTCAAAATTCTAATCATATATATTGAGAAATATATTTGAAAATTAATCATGCAGATGCTACGATAAAGCAAGTCTCATAGAGGTAATGATAAATTGTTTACAAGATTTTTATATCAAAATTTAATTTTAAAATTATTTCAATAACCATAATTATATTAATTGATATATAACTGAACTATTTTTTAATCAAAACAAATTTGAAATATAATTTAACATTATAAATAACTAAATCAAAAATGTAGTTATCAATTAAAATCCTGTAATTCTCAATATTCATCAGAAATGAAACATTTAAGAAAACTAAAAAAGCATCAACGTATGATAATATTGATATGATGATTGAAATAATTACATTCATTTTATAATTTATTTTCTTTTAAAAGTGGAAAAATTAATTTTAATTTATGTGAGAAAATTAGATCTATACCATTTTTTGAGAAATATAGTTTTGCAATAATGATTTAGTTTTTAATTTTAAATAATTTTTAGTTTATTTTCAATAAATAGTTAAATATAATTTTCATATTTTATTTATTAATATTCATACCCTCCAATTTAATGATTAGTTTATAAAATTATATAGTATTATGGTTCATTTTTTCTAGAGGTTCTAAGTTTTACATGAAATAAAAAATATTAAATTCAAATAAATATATTTTTGGGTTGTTTAAAATTTGTGTTCCATAAAACATATGCTATAAAAAATAAACTGGTTTTAAAATCATTTTGTGTTACATGATGAGATGTTAATATTATTTTATACTGATGAGATTAAATTTTTATCTTCAACAGTGTTATGTTTGTGCTTTAGTAATGGTGTTATTCCGATTTGAGAGGTATGTGGTAGGGTTTATGGTTTCCTAGTTGTTTTATTCTATACCTGAATTTAATATTGATTCTATAGGATGATAATCATTTAATGGGTATCTAATGTTGAAACAAAAACCTACCCAATTCCTTTAATCTACATCTTATGAATGTTATACAAATTAGAGGGGAGATAAAATGCGTTTCAATGGTGTATTATGGAAAATTGGCCTATTAGGGGTCAAAATTACCATTGGGAGAGGTATTATTCCACATTAGATATATTTTCATCATTTTTAGTATAAAAGGTTGGTCATTTTGTAGGGTTTGTGGAATTTATTTATGAAACATCTATTTAATAGTATTTTATTCACTCATGGTTGTATATATCACAAAGATAATAATTTTAGTGGTAATGGTCTATTTTTGGGCTCTCTTTAAGAAACAAGGAGGGTTCAAATACTTGTTTCTGATCTTGTGATTATTTACACCCATTTTGAAGATAATTGTATGCCTTATTTGATTCTTAAGGTAGGGAGGAAATGAAAATATCTTAAGAGCTATGACTTGGTGTTTGAGGAATCTATGTTGGAAAAGTAAGATTAATCCTCCATGGATAAATCCCTTATTCCATGGTAGTGGTCAATGTTTTATACTTTTCTAAAATGAAAAATGAGACTTTTGGGATTTTTGGCCATTTTGATAGTTGTAATCCTCATATGTTTGTTTCTAAGGATCATTTATTCCATGTTGAAGGACTCACCACACCAATGTATGGTCTCTAAAATCCCAAATATTTATTTTATCCCATTATTATTTGGATTCGATAAATTTATTCTATCTTGAACCATTTTTTACCTTTGAATCTTATTTTGTGCTCCTCAGTCATTTCTTTGTATATCCAGGTCTCTTTATTCATGTGATTGATCACTATCGATCCAATGTACCTTCTTTATCCATTTCATTTTATTCTCCTCCACTTTATCTCATTATTTATTTTTATTTCCTTTTCATGAAGCTAATTTATGGTGTAAATGCATTGTTTTTATTTGATTGGTGAAGGTTCTTATGGGGTTAATGTATCATAATCTTTTGAGGGCCTCTCATGGGATATTTATAATGTCAAATCATCATTGTTTTTCTCTTTCTTCAATAGTGGTTGTTGGAGAATCATTTAAGGGAATTTATTTGAAATATCTATTCACTTATTTATGTGTTAAATATAGAATTATCAGGAATATGTTTTTGATGAGAAATAGTGGGAATTAACCTCATGAAAAAAATGAATCCAATTTAAAAAATCGAATAGGGGGATGTGATTACTTGGTGATTTATGTTTTTTTGTTATTAATTTTGTATTTATTCTTATATTGATTGATAATTACTATCATTCAATCATTTAATAATTTCTGATATGCTTCATCACATTTATAATTGGTTATGTCACATAACATTGGTGATGAAAATGGATACATTAATTTCAATAATCTAATTCTTTATATTACATTTGAAGTAATTGTTTGATAAAAATTTAATCATGAATAATTTTACATAATAGATTTTTTTCTATTGTAATCATGTTATCTATATTAATTACCATAGTTAGAGTGGTTTTATAAAGGTTGTTTTTTGTGATTTAAAACTGATTGATGATGTGTTGTTGTTGTGGTATTTCATGATGTGGTTGATGTGAGATAAAATTGATGATATTTTGAAACTGGTGGGATTTATGTTATAATTATTGTCTGGATTAGTGTGTCTGCTGACACAATGATGTTTAGGGAGGCTATTGTGGTTTATAACATATTTTACAAAATATATTGATTGATAATGAAATAATTAAATGATTAATTTTTGAGGGTTTTGGTAATATAATTGGTGTTGAGGTAAAAAATGAATGAATTAAATGTTAATTATAAGTGGAATGTAATATGGTTGATTAATGATATTTTATAATTTTTAAATGAAAATTGGATAAATTATATTGGGTACATTGAATTAATAATGTTTAAATAGAAGTTATTGCATGAACTTTTAGTGGTTAGAAACTAATGTGATGAATGAATATAAAAGTGAATGGTGAATGAGATATTGTAATAATTTGTATGTGGTGTGTAATAAATGAATTCAGTGAATAAGTGTAGAATTTTAAGAGGATAGTGATGCTTGAGGGGAAGTTATGTGGAAGTTGGGGGGTGATAATAGAGTTGGTATGTGTAGTGGATAGAGGTGGAGATGATATTGATGTGTGGTTGTAGTAATTATAGATTTCTGTTGTGTGTTCGGTAGTTAAATTTAGGTTGGGTGTGGGTCATATTATATATCATTTTCTTTATTTCTTACACACCACCACCAGAGCGATGTAATTTAATAGAATCAAATAAAAGGTCTTGAGATCCAAGAATTTTCCCTCACAGTTCAGTAATAGAAGATAATAATGGATAACCACTCCCTCGTATCCTTTCTATCTTCCAAATATAATATGGGATGTAATGGATTTTTGATATCAAATGTGATGATATTGGAGGACAGTGCATGAGTATATATGAAAAGGAGGATAGAAGATTATATTCTCTACTATGAGGTTGTATGTAGATGTTGTAGTGGTGTTTATGTGATGTGTGGTATGTAGTTGTGGATATGATATTATGGATACATTTATGTGGATATGTTATTTGGTATGTGTTTATGTAGATATTTGTTGGATGTGGGTACCATGATGTATTTTGTTTGTGTGTGAAGGAAATTAGTTTAGTTGGGTTATAGGCATGAGAAAATTATTATATATTTTTTTTGATATCATCTTTCAATTCTTTTGTATAATTTTGGGTAGGTGATCCTTGGTATGGTTGGGTGACAGTTTACTAGGTGTAGGTACTTTTTTAGGTTTCACTATTTATTCACTAAATCATTAATATTATTATTCTGCATTTTCATACGAGTCTTTTTTTGGGTTCCTTATTAGTATACTTTTATACTCAACCATATGTTCTACATCTATATTTCATATTTTGAAGTGGGAGTTAATGATTAGGTTGGACATTAATATCTCACGATATGGAGTTTGCCGATGTTCATAGAGTTGTTTCTGAATGAGCTATCTTGCAGTATTTATTTTGGAGACATAGTTTTATATATAGAACTACATTAATTTTTGGATTGGATTTATTTTATTTATTAATAGTTAAATGGTGGATATATAATTTATTCCTAGGTTTTATGTTGGTAATGCCTCTAATATATATTCATTATACCGTGGTGCTCATCAGTAACCCATGGCCTGTTTGAAGTGGGATTCATGGGCCTTAGCCAGCTTTTCTACCAACCATGGAGGGTTAAATGTGGGGAAGAGTCATGAAACATTAGTTATATAACGTTGTATACATATAAATTCTTTATTCATTTTATTTTAATTGAATTAAATTTTGTTATTTATATTAAAAACAATGTAATAATGATATCTATAACATAAATAAATTCTATTTTTTATACATATTTTGTATATTGAGTGATATTATTGAATTATGTGAAGATTAATAAATTTAATTTTTAATATACACCCATAAATATAATAATTTTATTATAAATATAATATATATTTTTAAAAAATAAATTATATCATATCTCAAAATAATTTTATTATATAAAATTTTAATTTTTTTGCATATAGATAATTCCATTAACATAATATATTGTGTGATAAGATGCTATGTTCTATGATGAAAATTTGTATTTTATAATTATATATCATATCCATTCCACAAAATATTTCCTCCACATAATATTTTATGTCCATATTAAATATCTAATGTTCTAGGTATAAATTACATACTAGTTGATTCTATTCATCCCATGTTACAGGATATTAAATCTTGTAATGATTTAATTTTTTTTGGTTAAAATATTGGAAAAAATATGGAATTCCTTTTCTAAATTTATTATTTTATATTAAAAAATAATATAAAAAACCATTTTCACATACAAATTTTATAAAATGATTGTATTGTGATGGATGTTTTAGGATAATAGTCTACCCTCTATGAAGATATATCATGTATAGTCCAAAAACTGTTGTCAAACTATTATGTTCCACCCATATTATTTATATTTTGATGATGTTTTAGAAATACATATTTTATTACCTCCATATATCTTATTTAATGTGATATTAAACTATGCGAAAATTTAAAATGTTATGGACAAATAAATGAAAAAATATTTCCTTTTTTTCAAAAATATATTTTTTGTTTTCATCAAAAAATTATCTTAATAAAGGGATAAGGTGTTCTACATGTAAAAAATACCAAGAATATATTTTCAAAATTTAGGTAGATGTTAATTTTTTTTAATAATATCATCATATATGAATATATATTATGTTTAATGCATAAAATATTGTATCAATATAAAAGGTTTTTTCCACAACCCCAATGTTTGATGCTTTCTAGAAAATTACATATGAATATTTTTATAAATTTTTAATAAATATTTATATATAAATGGTTTTCAAATATTTTAATATAAATAATTCATATTATATGAATTAATATATGTTATATAGAAACACACACACCTGTAAATGTTTTGTGAATATTTTTATATAAATTTAATTTTTTTCTGAATAAATATATGTTATAGGGATGAATATACTCACTAGTATATATATATATATATGTAAATATATGTGTGTGTGTATATATATATATTTGTGTGTGTGTTTAAATTTTTATACAAATATTTTGAGAGAATTTATATTAAATATTATGTGATAATTTATATAAAAACCATAAAATTTCATGTATAAATTTCAGGTTCATTTTTTTATTCAAAATAGATATTATTGGATATTTGAGGGAACCATTAGAAAGATTCAAGGCTTGAGAGAGGATCAAATAGGGGTATATGGGTCACCCTATCTTTGGGGATATATATTTCATCAAAGAGCGGTATACCTTAGGTGGTGTTTTCTCTTGTTTTTCTCATTTTTCCTTGTAAAATACAATATTTAGAGGTGTTTTGTTTATTTTAGGGATTACAGGTTTCAATATTGAATCGTATGGTGTGGCTTGATGGGTGTTCCATTTAAATATTGAAGAAGGAATTTATTACCTTGTTATAAAATTTTTATATGATTAAATTGGATATCGTGCATGTTGTTCTGTGTGTTTTCCTAGAAAATATATTATTTTTGTATCAAAGTGGATAGGTGGTCCATAATTGATGTTATTGTCCCCTTAGATGGTAGATATGGGAGAAATTGATAGGTTTCAATTAAACATCACCATGTTTCACCACATGAGGCATGGATATCCTTTAGGGGTTATTTTGTCTTTTATTCGCTACTTGGGCTCAGTCGAGGTTTTAGTGAGTTTGTGGTTTGGGTTATAGATATTGGTGATTTTTTTCCTTCACATGAAAATGTTTTAGGAGATTAAAAATGTTTTATGTGAGTAACCTATATGGGTTTATTTTGGAGTAGCTAATGGGACATCTTTGTGTATTCCTTATATTTTCATCGTCCTATTTGGGATTAATTATTGTAAGAGATTATATAATTTCATAAAATTTATATTTCTTATTATATTTTGTGTTGGGAGACATGAGGCTATGGAAAAATCATGATTTTTAAGATTATGTCTTGTGATCAGGTTTAGACCACATCCATGTTTGATGACGTTGGATTATGATGAGATTGCATGACCTTATCCAATGTGAGTGGACGGTGGCTAGTGAAGTTATTTTCTTATCATTATATTTATTGAGGACACCTTGATGGAGGGGGTTGGTAATCATGATGTTGATATTTGTTATCCCCTAAGTGAGAGTGTGTAGTCTGGGACTTGATGTGGGGTTGTACTTTGAGTGAGTAGATATGGTTGGGGTTCAAAGTGACTGTGTTAGTGCATGATGATACAAAATTCATGCATGATTGCATGTTTTTTATTTCATTTGGTGTATAAAATCTCTTATATATGTTATAATTATTCTAAGTATGCATTGGTGATGATCTACATGGATTATTACCGACACCATGCATGGGTACCTTGGTGATTGTAATGATTTTATTTACATAGAACTAGAAAATGGAAAAGACTATATGTTGGATTGCTTAGTAGGTGCAGATGGTTGGATATTGAGGTGACTATAGGACATACTAGGATATTTTAGAGATTATCCTATAACGAACCAATATTTATAAATAGTAACATTACATAACTTTTCTGAATACTTTAAACAGTATAAAAATCGATTCCCAAAGACAGTAAGTGGTCTTCTGCCTTTGAAAACATGGAAACATAAACATTTGTACATTAGTGATCTACATTGTCTCTCACTATGTTCTTCCAAACTAAAACACTTCCTATACAGATAATAATTAATATATTTCATCATTACATGAGGAAGGAAACATAAAAAGGGGTGAAATAAGATGATAATTATGGGTAAATAGGGGAGAAATATAAGCATAAGCATGAGCATTGGGGTATGAGAACGTTATCGTAACATTAAAATATCATAATATGTATACCATAGATCATAAAGAGGAATCATGGAATAAATATTATATGTTCATAAAACATGAATCATAGGGAAATAAATAAAAGAGAAAAGAAATCATAAAATTCGAATAATAAATGGAATTTTGGAATTCATAAACATGTGATATCATTCACTATATGTCAAGATGCCCTGGTATAAATTATCAAGGAACTTCATGGGAACTACATCAACTAGACAAGAAACACCACCATCCCATGTCATTGTACTTTTTTTATAAGGGATCATGTTTCTCTATCTTCCCTTAGTGGATCGTGTTTCTACATCTTCTAATATCTAGATGAGTACACCTACTAGGTGGGATTCACCACTATCCACAGTAAGCATCATTTCCGTGTAAAGGATCATGTTTCCCCATATTCCCATAGTGGATCAAGCTATTTGACTTCATTCCCATCATTATGTCATGAGATATAAATCATTACACAATTCATTGGAGAGAGATATAGGTCTCCCCCATATCATAATAACATTATACAAACATGTTTCAAATGATAATAAAACATTAATAATATTATGACCCATAAAAAGAGATAGGTTTTATAGACATCCTATCATAACCCATGAAATAGAATGGGTATCAGTAACATTTCATCACGTTATTACATATGGAAAATTGATAGGTTACAGAATAATTTCCTCAATGCATGACTTATGAAAATAAGTCGTTTCAAAATCAGGTCACCCATGGATTTGAAATAGTTTTCATAAGAATCATTCCATAAAAACATAAACCATTCAATAAAGGATATGAATAAAACCTTTTGATCATTTACTATTAGGTAATGAGTTACATCATAGAAATTAATCTCATATGGAAAATAACTGGGAAATATATTTTGAAAACATTTCTACAGAAAAATATCCTTTCTTATTTGAAAAGTATTTTTAAAACATAAAAACATTAGAAAAACATTTTCTCTGAAAAATAATTAAAAACGTAAAATTATGTCCTGAAATAATTTTTAAAACTATTTCCCTAGAAAAGTAATAAAAGAATCATGATTATTTTTGAAAAACATTTTTATAGAATACTTATAAAACAAGATTGATTTTTTTAAAAAAATTTATTTTAAAATACATTGAAAACATTTAATTATGTCTCTAAAAAATATTTTAAAACAATTTCCCTTTAAATTTCATAAAATAATATTGAAAAGATTTTGAAAGCCATTTCTTTGAAAAATTTGAAAATATATAATTAATTCATTAAAACATCTTGAAAACCATTTTCCTTGAAAATTACTTTTAAATATAATTTCCTAAGAATTTATATCACTTACATGACTTATTTTAAAGTTATTTTCAGGTAATTTATATTATTTCTTTCTTTATGGTAGTTTCCCAGACATTTTTGTAAAAAAGGGTGGTTTCTTCATGATTTGGGGGAAACTATGAGCCCATTCCCCCAATTAGAAACATAATTTGTTTCTATTATAACTCAATATTTTTTCAAAAAAATTCACCCATTACACTTCCCACATGGCCTCCCCTAACATATTCAAACCACCATATCTATTTGGACCCCTTAGGACCTCATTATCAGGTTGGATTTGGGTGATTTATTCTGCCATTGGGCTAACCCGTGAGCCCATTTATAGATTAAATAAAAAATTAACTTCATTTATATCTCAATAACGTTTTTACATTTTTCAGTCATTCCACATCTCACTAGATCCCATAAACCCAAGGAGATCCCCCATGTTCGATTTTCCCACTTTGTATATCATGTTCATTACGGATTTAGGAGAATTTCCTCAAGGTTTTTCATGTCATGCAATTTGCAAAAAGAATTTATTTCATTCCTAAATCATTCTTTTATTTACTCTTTCCCCCCCATTTTGTCCCTAATATGCCTACTTAGTCTTATTCAATCCTAAATATCAATTTTGGCTTCTTGTAGATTCATCTATTGGTGTTTTAGGGTGATTTATTAAAAGATTATCAAGTAAGTTAGTTTCCTTCTTAGTTCCTTCCATTTCGTTATGGTTTCTTCAACATTTTGTGAATCTCCAAATTTCCAGAGTCTAGGGCTTCATACCAAAGGATTGTTTTTGAGTTTATTTTTCCAATATTATGGTTTAAGGTTGGTGTTAACTCCTTTGTATTGTGGCGGTGGTGAGATTGAAATTTCTCACAAGGATTTGATGGTTTTGACACATTTGGTAGGTGATTCTGTGTGTAAGCATCCCTTAACGAGTTATATTTTGTTAATTTATATTTTTATCATATTCCTCTTCCATTTATTATGACAAAAATATATTTTGTATGATTCGTTTAGTTGTTTATTTTAGAGCATTATTTTTGTTCAAAAATGAATATTTTGTGTGTGTTTTTTTGTTGAATCAATTGGTTTTGTTTACGGTTCATGAAATCATTATATTAAATGGTTTTAGGGACCCTAATTGTTGTCTGGTGTGATGTTGGTATGCATTTGGTTTCAAAAGATGGGTTTTAGGTGGATTTTTTGTGCAAATCATGGTTGTACTTATTTAAATTGTTTTATGAAAATTATAAAATGCTTATTTAAAGACAAAAAGGGTGAAAAGAAAGTTATGTTACTGTTTTGAGAATGTATGACCAGAACTGGTGTTTTTAGAGAAAATGACATTTGATTGTATTTGGAACTTGTTTGACCATGAAGATGAAAACCCAGGTATCTAGGTGGGTTGGCATGTACTAGTACACTAGTCATCCGTAGTGGTTTTGTACCTATTTCACATATCATGTTTGATGTTGAAAACACTAAAAAACTATAATGGTGATGATTGGGGACCATTAGGTTATGGTTATGTTCCATAGTAGTTGCACGTGTATGAGAACATATACTGATATGGTTACTTTCACTCCTGGATACGAGGTACCTGGGGCTAACAACTAACTAGTTCATAGGGGTATTCCAGTGTTTAGTATTTGTTGAATACTTGGTATTTCACTTTGTAAAATGGTGTGTTTGGATGAAAAAAGCATTATATTTTATGTTTTATTTATAAATTATCATTATTTAATGTTACCCCTTGAAAAACATTTTCATTTAAAGGTTACATTATTAAGAAATCCTTTCGTCCATTTCCTGTTATAAAAAATTGAAAGATTTTTATCATATGATGATTATCACATGGAATTTGTTGCGTGGTATCCTATTAGGATTATTATTACACCGTACATAGACCTTTGGGTGTAGGTGGTCTTGATAATATTTGACACAGGTATGGGAAAGGCCTTTGGAGATGGTGGTTCAGGTTGTTAGTTGATTCCGCTGTGCGGTATTGTAGAGACGACTCATGGGTGATGACCCCTTGTCGTGTGGAGATCTGGGGGATGTTTATACAGCCACTATTTATAGTTTTTGACCTCTTGTGTCTTCTCTAAAACCTACTATTCTTCTCTTAATTTTAACTAACCCCTTTTGGTATGGTTTTTGATTGGGTTTATTCTTCATTATTGGTTGTCTTATGTATCATTACTCAAGTAAATCATTCCAAAATAGTTTTTTATGATACCCAAGAACTTATGCCAGACTATGGGGATAGGGATTTCCCTTCACACCTTGCCATGATATGGGTAATGAGCTGGTTTTTCCGGTTATTAAATGTGGTTTGTGACAAATTGGTATCAGAGCTAGGTATATCTTTTTCTGTAATATTATTATTTTCGGCTGATTCTAGTTTTAAAGGAGATAGGACTTTCAGGGCATAGATTTTTTGTTACATGTAGGGTGCGTATCTAGTACCTCTCATTAAAAAAATGGAGTCACCCTGGGATGTTGGGATTCTATTTTGGACTTATCTTCCAGGTCGGATGTACAGGCTGCAGACTACACATATATATCAGGTGGGAGTGAAGTAGTTGTTTATTTTATTATTTTCATGTGTTTTTCTTATTTATATTTCATGTAATTGCTGAAATTTTTCAGAATTGTGGTACTGATTATTTCTTCTGTGACTATTGACTTGTGTAGCAGCATGCCTCCCCAGAAAGCTCTAATGCACCCAAAGGAGGACGCTAGAGATATTTCTTCCACACCAATTGATCAAAGGATAGTAGAAGATATGGTCTGGGCTATCCAAGTCTTAGGATTTGGAGTATCTCCCAATCCAGCTATAGCTAGGGAAGAGGAGTTTGGTCCTTGGAAGGATGAAGCCCAGGAGTACCAAAAGAACAAGACTTATACATTCAGAGGTAATACAGAAACCAAAAAATTAGAGGAGTGGATCGAGAAAACCGATCACATATTCTAGTTTCACGACACACATGAGGAAGTCAGGGTGATGTATGACTCTTTTCAGATAAAGGGTCCTAGCTGCAGGTTGTGGGAATCGATGCTTCAAGCAGGGAATCTTGAATAGAGGAGATGGAAGGGCTTCAAGGTTACCTTCAATGACAAGTACTGCCTCGATGTCTTGGAACACATTAGATCCCAAGATCTTATGGATCTAGTTCAGGGGGACCATTTAGTGATGGAGTATGCTATCCATTTTGCGGAGCTGGTATTATATGATCAGAAAATGGAATCCAATGAGTATATAATGGTTCAGAAGTTCAAGATGGGTTTACTACCAGAGAGATATTCCCATTTCTTCTGGTTCAAGTTGAATACTTACTCCAAGGTGGTTGATAGGAATTGTATGGTAGAGATTTACTAAAATGTGAATTATGGTTTCTCTGGAGTAGTGTCGGTGATGGTAAATGGAAATTCTTATGAGAAGAATATGAAGCAAGAGGATCATAGTAAGAATGGAGGTAGTAGTTCAGGCCAAACTTCCAGGATGTTTTCATAAGTGCCTTCTAATGAAAGATATGTTTTGTTCCACTAGTGTGAGAGGCCTTGACACACCCAACCAGAATGAACATCTCCTATGAAGCCCTGCTATCATCATGGAGGTATGGTACAGATGTATCATTTTTACAGTATGTAATTTCCACTCTAGAGTGGGGTAGGATCCATAAAATCTAGGGGAGTGCTAGCTCAGTCTGAGCCATCAAGGACAGGGGGGTATCATTTTAGTGTCTATGGTAGTAGGGCCGAATCATCTTAACGGAAAATCCATTTTAGGGTAGAGCCATAGGCGAGCGGCCATTTTTTGGTAGAGATTAGGCATCTTCAGGTAGTGGAGTAGGCACCGGTGGGATTTGGCTCAGGGCCTTAGATATATCGAGGTACCGTATTAGTTGATTCTTCTATAGTTGCTGATATTTTCAATAGCATTGCTTCTGTTTCATTTTTCTCATCCCATTTTGTGAGAATGCTGAATTTTCCAACTATGTAGTTATCTGCTATGATGGATTTGGAAACACCAGTGATTAAGAAGGGGAAGGGTCTTAGGTGACCATCGTCTGGACATACTCTATCTGGGGTAGAGATAGAGTGGGACCTCTTGTTCTTGGATATGGGTCTTTTTGACATAATAGCTATCATGAATTTCATAGTTCACATTAAAGAGCATGTTGATTACTATAGGAAGAGAGTGAGTTTTACAACACATGATGGGAGTCCTCAGGTTTTTCATTATGAATGGAATCCTAATTTGGGTTGTTCATGACATCCACTCCTAATGTTAGGATATAATGTCTTCTAGATGTCATCACTCATGATTGAGGAAAATTTTCATGATCTTTAGGGTGAGATAACTTCTGTAGTGGATGAGTTTCCAGAGGTATTCCGAGATGATTTTTTAGGCTTACCCTAGATCGGTACATGTAGTTCTCGATTGATTTGGCACCCGAAACACAACTGATATCTCTTCCCTCATATCATATGGCCCTCACCAATCTGTGGGAATTAAAGATAAAAAAAGATGATTTTGAATCCAAATTATTTATTCGCTCGAGCATCTTTCCTTCAACCACTCTTATCCTTTTTGTGAAGATGGCCGATTGATCCCTCCAATTGTATATTAACTTCTGGAAGATGAATATGGTGACCATCAAGTAAAATATCCTTTCCCCTAAATTGATGACTTTTTTTATTAGTTGAACGGTGCAAATTGGTTTTCTAAGATAGACGTGCATTTAGGTTACCCACAACTATTGGTGAAGGTGGAAGATATCCTGAAGACAGTGTTCCGAAGTAGTTACCGCCACTTTGAGTACATGGTCATGCCTTTTTGGTTGACCAACACTCCTATGATATTTATGTGACTCATGAATAGGGTGTTCTAGATGTATCGTGACTACTTTGTCATGGTATTCATGGATTAAATCCTAGTTTACTTTGGATATGTTGAAGAGCATGGGCATCATTTATGGATCATGTTGGGCACTTTGAAGGATCACTTCCATTATGAAAAGTTGTGCAAGTGAACCTTTTAGATATTATAGTTGATGTTATTAGGGCATGTGATCTCAAATTAGTGAGTTTCAGTGGATCCCGAGAAGATCAATGCAGTGTTGTCATGTGAGAAGATAATGAATTTGTTTGATATTAGAATTTTACTCGGTTTAGAAGGATAATACAGGTGGATTGTTTGGGACTTTTCTTAGATTTCTTTACAAATGACTTTTCCCACCCAGAAGGGGGTGAAGTTTTTTCAGGCCTCAGAATTTTAGGTATCCTTTGTGGAGGTGAAGTGGCAGTTGACTTCAACCCTCGATGTTTTTCTTTCCATAATATATAATGGTTTATGTGGTGTATTGTAATGATTCAGGTATGGGTCTCAGGTGCGTTCCTATGAAGGTTGTTCATGTGGTGTCTTATAGATCCCTCTAACTCGGACCACATGAAAATAATTACCTGACCCACGACATTGAGCAAGCAGTTGTGATGCATGCTTTGAAGACGTGGTGTCACTACCTATTTGGGAATTTTTTTTTGTTCTATTATGATCATTAGAGTATAGCCTACATCTTATAGAAGAACGATATTAACCTAAGGCTGCAGTGTTGGATCAAGTACTTGTATGGATTCGAACTCGATATCGTATACACCCCGGGGAAGGGTAACATGGTGGATAATTCCTTAAGCAGAAGAGCACTGGTACATTATTTAAAGAAGTCCAGTGATGAATGGACTCTGATAGGGATCTTTTCTCAAATGCATGTAGACAACAAGGAGCACAATGGAGGTGCATTCTTGGATTGTGTTTAGTTGACCCCTTCTTTTTTGGATCTGATTTAGTGGTAGAAGCCCAATTATGAGTGATTTTAGTTGTCAAGGAAGTTTCTTAATGATATGGATACGTCTTCAGATTGGTCTCCAACCCACAAGTGTATCTTCTGCTTTAAGGGACTCTTAGAGGTTCATTTTTCTCTTTGGAATGTGGTTATTCTTGATACCCACCTTTATCAGTGGGCTATACATCCTCGTTCAACCAAGAGTTATTATGATGTTCGTCGCCAGATCTAGTGGATAAGAATGAGTGGGACATAGCTGACTTCATATCGAGATGCTATAATTTTCAGAACATGAATGCAAAGTATTAGTGGACCTATGGTTTACTTCAGTCGTCACCCATTCATAACTAGAAGTGGGACATGGTTACTATGAATATCATAGTTTTCTTTCCTTGTTCACCTTGGGGAAAGACTTCTATCTGGGTGGTGATTGATTGTTTGACCAAATCAGCACATTTCATTTCGATCAAAGATTTGAACAAATTTGAAAATTTTTGATGGTTATATGTGTAGGATGTTTTGAGGATTTATGGTGTTCCCTCAACAATAATTTTATATAGGGCCCTCATTTTACCTCTCGATTTTGGAGTGGCCTTCAGAAGGAATTGGGGTCATTGATTAAGTTAATTATATCATACCACCCCCAAATTGATGGTTAGACGGAGCCATCTAATAATATTTTGGAAGACATTCTTTGGGCATGTGAGTTGGATTTTGGTGGTATAGGGGATTTCCATTTAGGATTGGTATATTTTTTATATAACAATAGCTACCAATACTCCATCAAGATGGAACCATTTGAGGTGCTTTATGGTCAGCCATGTCTATCGACTTTGTGATTGGTGGAGGTGGGTGAGAACTCACTTCTGGGTCCGAGTATTGTACATGTGATGTTAGATAAGGTTCAGTTGATTAGACAATGGTTACTGATATCCAAGAGTCGACACAAGTCTTATGCTTATTAGAGTTGTCGAGCTTCCGAGTTTTCAGGGGGTGACCGAGTATTCTTGAAAGTGGCACCTCCCTTGGTCTATCACCATCATGGAAATCAAGGGATGTTAACACCATAATATGTTGGACCTTTTGAAATCATTGATATGATTTGAAAGGTGGCATAATGGTTATCTTTCCCCTGTTATTTGACATCGATCCATGATTTGTTCCATGTCTCCCAGCTAAAGAAATACAATCCAGTCTCGTCCCATGTTTTGAGTTGGGAAGAGTTAGAGTTGGAACATAATCTATCTGTGGTTGAGGGATTAGTTTGTATTGTGGACTCCCGAGAAAATTTGATTCGAGGGATGCCTATTCCTCTGGTTTATGTCCTCTAGTATCATTGGACTGATGAGAATGATACATGGGAGTGGAAGTCTTGTGTCGAAGACTAGTTTTCGTTTATCTTATTTGATAAGGCTTAAAGCTGACTTTATGAGGGCAGAAAGTCTATATGATTAAGATAATTGTCCCATTCACGACTTTTTAAAAGGTATTTTCATGTAATTTCTATTATTTCCTGGTTTAAAGGGGTTTCCCAAGGATTTTTGTAGAAAAGTGGGGATTCTTCAAGATTTGGGCCAAATCATGAGCCCATTTCCAGATTTAAAAAAAAAATTTATTCTGTTATAAATACTAAAATTTTCAAAAACATTCCCCCATTATACTTCTCACTTAGCCTCCCCTAACCTATTCAAACTATCATATCCATTTTGACCCCTTAGGAACTCATAATCATGGTATATTTGAGTGGTTTATTTAGGCATTGGGCCAACATGTGAACCCATTTATTGATTTTAAAAAATAATTTATTTCATTAATATCTCATTCATTTTTTTAGTTTTTTAGGTTATTGAGCCTCTCACTCAAGATCAAAATCTGTATTCTAATCACCATTTTTTATATTACCTCTTTGTAGATCATTTTCATCGCATATTAGGGGGAATTTCCTCAAGGTTACTCGAATCATCCATATTTACAAAGGGAATTTTATTCTTTCAGAAATCATTCAATTTTTACTCCTTTTCCCCCATTACTGTCCCCACATGACCTCCTCAGCATTATTAAATCATACCATTCAATTTTGGCTACATCGAGACTTAACTATTAGTTTATTTGGTGCGATTTGTTCAATGTTTCTCATGTAAGTGAGTTTCCTTCTTATTGTTCTTTCCATTTCGTTACGTTTTCTCACACTTTTCATGAATCTCCAAATGTTTAGAATATAGGGATTCATACCTAGGGGTGTATTGAGATCTTTGGTTGAATATTTTTTAGGGTCATTTTAACTCCCTTGTGTTGCAGCGGTGGTGCGATTGATGTTTCACAAAAGGATTTCAGGGTTTGACACATTTGGTAGGTGATTCTATCTGTAATAATCCCATAATGAGTTATCATTTCTTGATTTATATTTTTAGCATATTCCTCTACCATTTTGTTTGGTTAGAAAACTGTTTTGGTAGCATTGGTTAATTGGTTGATTATAAAGTGGTAATTTTGTGAAAAAAGTTTTTTTTGTGATTGTTCCTTTTTATATAAATTGAGTCTGTTTTATGGTTCACTAAATGATTCTATTAAATATTTTTAGGCCAGGAAATTCAGGTATGTTGTGATTTTGGTATGCATTTGGTTTCAAAATAGGGGTTTTAGTTGGATTTTATGTGCAAAGAACGGTTCTACTTCTTGAAATTATTTTATGAAAATGTTAAAGTGTTTATTCAATGAAACAACGGGTTAAAAATAAGTTTAGCTAATATTTTGAGTGTGTATGACCAGAACTAGTGTTTTATGTAAAAATTACATTTTATAGCATGTGGAAGTTTTTTCAGAACTAAGGGGGAAACCTGGATATCTAGTTGGGAGGACATGTACTTGTACGCTAGTGATCCGGAGAGGTTTTGTCCCTATTTCACTTATCATGGTTGATGTTGACAACAATGATAAAACTATAATGGTAATGATTTGGGACAAATATGATAGGGGTATGTTCCCTGCTAGTGGATTGTGCATTAGAATAGATATTGACATGGTTACTTTCACACTGAGATACATAGTACCTTGGGATCACAACTAACTAGTGCCTAGGGGTGCCTCATGTTTAGTGCTCGTTGAATACTTGGTATTTCCCTTTTGAAAATGGATTGTTTGGTTTAAAAATTTAGTATCTTTCATTTTTTATTTTAATGTTTTTATTATTTAATGTTACCCCTTGAAAACTATTTTCATTTAAAGGTTACATTTTTTTGAGATCATTACTACAATTTCTTCTTAAAAAAAACTGGCAAGAATTTTATCATATGTTTTATATCACATGGAATATGTTTAGGTGGTATACTATTTGAAAAAGTCTCACACTCTAAATATACCTTTTGGTGTTTGTATATTTGATTATGATTAACATAAGTAAGGGTAAGGCCATTGGAGATGGCAGTTCAGGTTATTAGTTTCTTCCGTGGTGTGGTGTTGTAGAGACGACTCATGGGTAATGAGCCCTTGTCATGTGGTGGTCCTTGGAATTTTTTACTGCAAATTATTTGTTGTTTTGGACCTATTTTTTATTGTTTAAAACCTTCTATTCTATTGTTAATATTAATTAACTCTTGTTTGTCATGAATTTTTATATTTGGTTTATTCATCAATATTGGTTTCTTTTTATATCCTATATTCAGTAAATCATTGTCAAACCATTGTTAATGATACCAGGAAACATGTACATGCCCATGGGGATATGGAATGCCCTTCAGGCATTTCCATGGGAGGGGTCAGGTGGCAGGTTCGATGGTGTCCAGATCTGGTTCGTGACAATTATCCTTTTAAATATGCAAAGGAAGCATCATATAAATAATGATGGGTAAATCCTTAAATGACATATGGTGTAAATATGATATTCATTTTTTTCATGGTAAAAATGTTAGAAAATTACTTTTTTAGAAAGGGAAAATAATATTATTTTTAAAAAATTAGTAAAACAAAAAAAAGGTAAAAATGACTTATAAATATTATTGAATTGTTGAATATTCTTAGAAACCCTTTTTGGCAAACATGGTTTTGAAGGAACACAAATTTTTGATCAAAGAAAAAGGTAAAGTCATAATTTCATAAAAACCAAATTCTTAACCATATAATGTACTAAAGAGTGGAAAATTGGTACCATTTCATGGATATTACAAGAATAATCCATGTTTAAGAAAAATCATAAGAGTTATTGAGATATAGATTATAATGTGTAATCAATGGGAGTATAATCATAAACAATATTGATAAATTGGGACATTGTATTAATAAAATGTTTCCAATTTGGAAAAAATTGGATCATAATAAAATTATAAGAACCTAATTTCATTAATATTAACGTATCATGAATATAAATAGATTCATGATGTAACATTTTAAAGGTAGTATACACACCTAATGAAAAAAATATAGGTGCATAACATGTCATGTGCCTCAAAGAGACAAAATCACATTACTGATTTTTTAAATTTTAAAACATAGACCCAATGAAAGAATGAATATAAAATAGATACGTAAATACCTATAAATTTATGTATAAGAGTCATAGAATACATCCATTGGAAGTATAAACAACACATAAATGAAATAAGTAATGATTGAGGTATGTATCTCATGGAAAAAAGTGAGATGAAATCCTATTTCCTTCTGTCATTCCCCGAACGGCCTGAAGGCCTTATTTTTGTTGATTTTTGGATAATACCCCTTTAATGGTTTTAAGGGGAACCCTTAAATTACCCATATTCCCAAGCCACATGCCTAAAGGTGACCAAATACATGACCTTAAAGGTCTAAGGACTGAAACACTTGAAACAGCCCCTCCCCAACATCTTCATCTTCAAGGTCTCTATCTCCCCACCTCAAATGGATGTTCAGATAGAATTACCCTGAGATGAGTAGCATAGTTCTTGGTCCTGATTGTATTTTCCATACCCTCTCATTTTTTCATTCTGGTTTTCTCTACTCGGGAGGTTGCTATATTTTCTCATAATCCTTATCTAGGATTTCTCTTCTGTGGTCTACCCAAGTTGGTTCTTGGTCTTTTCTATGACCTGAAAAACCTAGGGACCAATGGCCCTTATAGCTTAATCATCATGTTTCTTGAAGTTCATTGGTGTCCCAAAGGTCATGAGACCGATAGGCCCAAACCGGTGGCATGAATCCCCTTCCCTTTTGTCTTGACTCTCATTATCCTCATTATAAACTATTTTATAATAAATTTATGTTTATTATAATTATTTTTAATGAAATTTTTTTTTATATCAAATACCATATAATTTTTTATAATGAAATTATATATCCTTTTTGAAAATAATTTCATTTTATGGTTACGCTTCGAGTAATATTCCCTTTGTTTTTCACTTATGTATTAATTTATTATATATTTGGTTCTTATTATTATATCATGATTCCCAAAATGTAAACCATGATTTAAATATCATCTATATTTATTATATTTATGTAATAATTATCTATATAATATAAAATTATTGAATAGAATACACTGTTCATAGAGATGGTAGGACATACGTATGCATGAGTGATGCTTTCATTTTATTGACATATTGAAAGAAATAATGTAAATTAAATATATGATTATGTATATATGTATATAATATAGGATTATATATACCCTAAATAAAATTTAAAGAAGAATAAAGACATCATATACATAATAAATATATCACATATAAATAAAATTTCCCTCATAATTTACAACATGATAGGTGGTTGAGGAAAAATGAACAATCAATTGTTTGTGAGGCAGTAGTTCGTCGTACACATAACCAGTATGTTCATTATCTATTAGATGGAAGTGTGTGTAAGTTGACATAGAACCATTTTCAAAAATAAATCCTAGTATATTTACGACACTATTTTTGTTATAAAATCTTGTAATAATAAGACTTTAGAGAGTGAGGAATGGAAATAAAATAAAGGAGCTTGAGGGAGGGTGTTACCTCTTAATTGGGTAACTCCTTTGTGTTTTCACAAAATAGATTCTTTGAAAGTATTTATTTAAAAATTGAGGATTCAAGGTATAAGTTAGGGTTTTTTGGAATTTTATTGGGGAGAGTGTGTCTGAACCTATGTCGTTTTAGAGGTATCAGTAAGTGGGAGAAGTGGTGGCCTTTTGCAGGGATGGGATAATACTCACATTACAGTTTTTAAAATAGGTTAGATGTAACCATGTTTTTACCTAAATAAGATAAAAAAAGAATCATTAATGAAATGTTTATAACCTAAATATGTCCATTAAATTCATGTTGTAAAAGTATCTAGGTCATTTTAACATTAATATTATGTTTTATTCCCTTTTTAATCTTAATTTCACATTGATCATTATAATTAATTTTAATTAATTCCATTATATTTTTGTCCAAAAATTATATTGAACTTATTATAAATTAAACTGTATTTCTATTCCAAATATGGAATAAACTTTCCAAAATTACATTCACATATTTTGAATAAATAAATTTAAAATTAATCATGTAGATTGGACGAGAATGCATGGTTTTAAAGTAAAAACATTCATAAGTTTACTTTGTTTTTATATTCAATTTCTACATGAAATTGATTCCAATGAAAAATATTTTTATAATTGGAAAAAATAATATCTTATAAATCTTTTCAGAAAACATAATATATAATTTATCTAAAAATAGATTAGTTGAAAAATATGTTTTGAATTTAATTCTGTATTTTTCATTATTCATTAAAAAATAAAACTTCATAGAAAAAGTACCAAAAATTTACCCTAACATAAAATTTATGTTTCGATTTCAAATATGAATTTTATTTTGAAAAATTATATTTATTAAATTCCTAAATTTTAGATTTAAAATAGGGTTTCCATTAAATGGTGGTAAAACTACTTTTATAACAATATTGGTTTTATGTGTAATATTAGTGATGTTATATTCTTATGTAAATAAAAAGAATTAGATGATTATAGAAATTTTTTTAATAGATTACAAATAAATTTAATTAATATTGTTCACTAATAATATTTAATTTAACTAATTAAGAATCATCTTTTTTCACATAAAAATATTCTTTTATAGAATCATTCCCTTTCTGATCATTAGGTTTGTATATTATTTTCTTATTAATAAGTAACTAATGAATTCAAATATATATATATTCATAATTTACATAATCCTATAATATTATATTTAGCATCTACGTTATATATTATTAAATAATCATATTTTAATAATGAATTATTTTTCTGTAACACTCGGTCTTTCATAGTACGCAAGCCATTTAGGAATATCAATCTTTCCTGTAATATAAGCTAATCTCGGTGTTTTGTGTACAAAAATATAAAATATATGTAAAACTTAGAGCATGATTAACATTATGTTGCACATAATGGAATCTATACATAGTGATTCAATATAAAATAAACTATTTTTAGTGTTGTGCAAAGTGAAAAATATCACAAAGATTAAATTAATTCGAAAAATATAATTAAAAAAATAACAAGGTGTTACCTTATATCCTATAAAAATGATTTTTTTCACATGAAATTTTAATGGGGTATCATGGTTTTAATATTTGAATATTTCTTAATAGAAACCCACATCGTTAAACTGAATCATAAAACATCCTTAAAAACTTCTTGAAATAAAATGGTTACACAAAGTAACATGTAAATAGGTTCCACATGAGAGAACAAAGGTGGAAAGTGAAAACATAGACTTGGAGGAAAAGAATAAATTTTCCTGGGGTGTGATTGAAGTCATTAATCAAAAATAATTTAATGATAAACGAAAATTTCGGGGACACGTAGTAATAAATTTATGATGATTTAGAAATCCATTACTTCTAACAAAATTGTATTATAAAAACACATTTTATGAACATGATCCTATAATTGAGTAATTATTTTATTGACCAAGAATGTACGGAAATATAATTACATGGTAAGTTTCTATAAACTAAATTTCATTACTTGGTTGTGCGTTTCTAATTTCTAATTCTTCCACTACTTTATGAAATGGATGTCTTGAAATTACCTTTGATGTCCAAATAACTAAAATACACCTTTAGTAGATCTAGATTCCTATAAAATAATGAATATTATAACTATTTGTCTCTGAAAATACAAAAAAAATTATATGGTTAATACATTAATCTATGGAAATAAAAATTAACACTACAATTTCATCATAAAAATTTATTCATAATAAATAATTGGAAATTAAATAGGACACCTTGTAGGATATTGGTAGGCGTGAAAACCATGTCATCCTTAGGTCATGAAAGATATATCTATGGAATTTTCATACTTGATTGGTTTTCACCCGACATACATGATGTCCTATTATAAAATCACACTAATTTAATCTCCAAAATATTAAGTACATCCTTTAAATAAGTTTTATCACTAAATATTCTTCTAACAATGGATTTCAAAAAAATCTCATTATGTAAATACTTCGTCCAAAGTTTAATATAAACTTTTCATAAATATTTAACCTTATAAAACTTTTTAATGATGAAAATCCTAATCAGTTGAAAGATGGTCACAAAATAATCTTAACATTGATCTCCCATATATAACAAAGTAGATCGTGGTTGTTACATTCAAAACATGTGGATATCCTCATTGTATAATCTCTTGAAACATGATGTGACCTGAATTTCCATAAATCCTTATTTAAAACATTCATGTTGCCTTATACCAAATTATATTGGATATATTCATTAAATTTAAAGTGAGTCTTATTCTCCATACATGATAGTATAAACCACTTTTAAAAAAACCAATAATTGATTCCAATGTGATATGTATCATCTAATTTACTTATCTATATAAAAAATATTCTTATACATGCATTGATATCTCAATATAAAGAACATATTAAGGGTTAGCTTCCCTTAATCAAATTGTCACATTTCTATGAAATCACTTCTCTACCTCACCATCACCATTAAATATATACGTCCAAAATCTAGAAGAACTTATTCTATAAATACTTATATATTTCATGATTGATATAATATTATCTCTGAATTCCACAACATATACACTTTAGTTATAAAAATTTAATCATAACCCATTAGTCAAGATTTATCAACATATTCCTCAACACCTCTTTTCAATAATATGAAATATGAATCTGGTTTTAACATTCACCAAACTCAATTTAATCATTCTTATCAACAATTATTTTAAAACAAAACATACCTTTCATATGTCATTTGTGTTTTCTTCATCATCTGTAGAAAAACCATTACTTGTACCACCTTTCTAATTCTCCTCAAAAGACTTCCACACAGGATATTAATTTATATAATTACTATATTTTCCCTACTAAATGAAATAATAAATTTATAATACCTAAATGGGGAAACCATTCTCATCCATCTCCTTAACTGAACTCATCATTTTCCCTTTCTTGTTACATTATTCGGGTTAATTTTTTCCATAGTAAATCACATTCTTATTCTTATTAGACTTTCAATTTGGTTATTCTTCCAAAATTATTGAGACAAAGGAAACCAAATATTATTTCCTCTATGGTCTATATTACCTATACTTTCAATGAACTCCACAATTCTCTTCATTAGTGATTCTGAGAGTTGGTTAAGGTACACATTCTTGATCACGTTCCTTGGAAAGTAATTAGACATGATCAAAATATACATCACTCCATTGGTCCTTCCAAATGACGTCTCATTAGTATATTTTCCATCACATTAAATTCTGATATTGTTCCTTTTTATTACATCCATTTTTTAAAAGAATAATGCATTGAATAAGAAACAATTATCATAGTGAGAAACCACATAATCATGAAGCTTCACTTATTAGATGTCTATGTGATGAAAAATTCCTTAATCACTGTTACATAAGGTTTATCCTAGGTTATTGATAGTAATCCTTATTAAAATAATTCATAATTGTTCATGAAGTGTTTTTGAATTTCCCAACCATATCCCCCAAGAGTATGATACCTGGGGTGTAGAAAGACCCATTTTCATATACCCAGTTTCCCTGAGTCAGGACCGGGACTTCTTGTTGGAGTTGTTACCCCTAGGTTCATTTGTTACACAACCACATCCACCTGTATTATCCAGATATGGATGAATTTTTAGAAAACCAGACACTAAATTCTTTATCAAAATTCTAGGACATTCTCCAGAATAGTACCTAATTATTAAACTAGTCCTTAGAGACAACCTTACATATATCAGTGGAAATATCCCAAGGGATCTCATTAATGTTTCCTCATCTTAAATTTATGTATTATATTATAGTATAATATTCTTTTAAACCTTTTTTTTAAAACATGTATTTGAAGGAACATAGATTTCCGACTCAGGGGAGTGGTAAAGTTCGACTTTCTTAAAAAAACATTATTGACCATATTATGTACCAATGAGTGTAAGATTTGTATAATTACATGTATATTACATGAATAACCATAATATTAGAAAAAGAATAATATTTACTGAGATATGGATCATAATATTTCATCAATATGATTATAATCATAAAGAATATCGATAAACAGTTTGACTATAGCTATAAAGCATTACCAAATTGGTAACACTGGATCATAAAAAATTGAATTAAAAAAAATTCAATGAATCTTAAAATATCATGAAAATGAGGATATTCTGGAACATTTCATGTTCAGTATATACACCTCATCGAAAAATATATATGTATAACATGGAATGCATCTCAATGAATGTGAATTGATACAAAATAAGTTTAGCAATTTGGAAAATTTTGAAACATAGACCCTGTGAAAGAAAGATCATAAAATTTATATATATGTACGCATAAATTAAATTATAATAATTAAATAATAAATATAATAGAATAATACACACCACATGAATGAAATGAGTGACGATTAAGGCATATATCTCACAGAAACAAAATGTGAGATGCAATCCCCTTACCTAGTGTCTTAACTCTGATCATATTCATTAAAACCACATTTAAAATATATTTATGTTTATTATACATATTTTACAAAATCATATTATTATATATTATACTATATATGTTTTTATTTTTAATTTATATTACCCACTTTTTAACAACTGCATGTAAAGGTTACGCTTCAGGTAATATTCACCTTGTTTTTGGCTTGTGTCTTAATTTGATATCTCTTTGGTCATTATATATATATATATATCATGATTTCTAGAATTTAAACCATGATATAAAGATATTTTATATTAATTATATATGTTTTAAAATAGTCAGTAGAATATTTACATATTAAATGAAAAACATCATTCAAGGAAATGGTAGGATGTACGTATGTATTAACACTGCTTCCGTTTTATTGGAATATTGAAAGAAAGAATCAAAATGACATATAATTATATATATATATATATATATTTATATAATATAATTATAAAACAATTATTATTTCTTATATATAATATAGTTTCACTAAACATATCTTTAATACATTCTTTGTAGTGTGTGAACAGATCACATCGCTTTAAGGGGGCGGAAGTCCACATTTCCCCAAAAGAAATTATTGTATTTTCACAAGATGGAAAGCATAATTTTATGTTGTAAATAAAAATTTAATAAACATATAGACATTATAAATCATATATATATATAATATTCATATATTTTCCATCATATTATCCACCACGAGGGGTGTTAAAGTTAAAAAAATGAACATTCATCTTTTCATGAGGCTCTAGTTCAACTTATATATAAATATTATGTTTTTTACACACTAGATGAAATTCGGTTTATGTTTATTTTGAACAATTATCATAGGACATCCTAGTATAGATAGGATATTATTTTTTTATAAAATTATGGAATAATAATAATCCATGGAGTGTAGAATGGAAATAAAATAAAAGATCTTGAGGGAGGGTGTTACGTCTTAACAGAGTAACTCTTTTTTGTTTTCACCAAAGGGATTCTATAAAAGTATTTCTACCCAAATAGAGGATATAAAGAGTAAGTGATGGTTTTTGGAAATTTTATTATTATGATACTAACATATCTTAATCATTAAGGGAGGTGTGAGTAATTTGGAGAGGGTGTGTCCTTTACAGGTAACATGAACGATATTGTCAGCATTTTTGAAAAAAAGTTAGTTTTATAATGGTTGTTACCATAAAAATCATAAAAAACGAAAACAATATAAAATATAAGTTTTAAGGCCTAAATATGGCCATAAAATGGGGTTTTAACAGTTGGATAGGTCATTTGGACCCTTAATTGTAAGTTTTATTATCTTCTTATTTTTAACTTTACTTAAATCATTGTAATTAATTTTAATTACATACATTAATATTTTTGGGAAAAAATTATTTTCAAATTATTAGAAATTATAAATTATTCTGATCAGATTTATGGAATCTATTTTCTTAAATTCCTATCTTATAAGTGACAGAAATTAATTTAAAATTAATCCCACGAGTAGAATGGCAATGTGGGTTTTTAAAGTAAAGACATTTAAAAGATTGCCTTGTTTTTATATTCAAATTTAGTTTGTGTTTGATTCCAATGACCAAAATTGATTTAACTTATATAAATAAAATCCAATTAAACTTTTAAAAAAATATGAAATATAATTTAACCATTTAAAAAAATTAGAGAAAAAATCTTTTCTGAAATAAAATTTAGTATTTTTCACTATTCATCCAAAAATGAAACATTACAAAAAAAGTATGGAAATTTTTACCTAACCAAATATTTTTGTTTATATTTCCAATGCGATGTTTATTTTAACATATTATATTTATTGAAGTTCAAAAATTTAGATTCAAAATAGGTTTTCTTTTAAATGGCGATAAAACTAATTTTATAAAAGTATAGGTTTTTATGTGTAATATTACAAACTTTCTCATATTATGCAAATAAAATAAATTACATGATTATGAAAAATAATTTACTTAATATATTACATATAAATTTAATTAATATGGATCTCTATTTTTAATTAATTTAACATATTAAGATAAATTATCTTTTTCATATAAAATATTCTTTTATAAAATCATCCCCTTAATATTCACCTAGTTTCATTATTCTTTTATAATTAATATGTGAAAAATGAATTAAAATATATATATTCATAAGATACTTAATCCAGAAATATTTTATTTAATGGCTATGTTATATAATATTAAATAATAATATTTTTTCTAATGGATTACTGTTTGGTAATACTCGATCTTGCATGTTACGTAAGCCATCGAGGAATATTAGTCTTATGTGTTATGTAAGTCAACCTCAGTGTTCTATATATATAAAGATAAATTTAATATTGAGTGTTGTACCTAATTCATTTAATATTTCATATAAAAAAATTATACCTAGCTCTTTATTATAAAATAAACTATTTTAATTATTGCATGAAATTAAAAATAACCAGAATATTAAATTAATTTGAAAAAAATACTTCCAAAAATAAGGGGGAGTTAAATTGACACCTTATTATTTTGTTCTTTTGTATATTACTAGTTTTTTCCATCATATATGGGGATACATTAATTAATAACTTTTGTATGAAATTCCTCATTTTTTTATAGCATGTGACATATTTATATGGTTGGAATACATTATATTATCATTTAATATTATTTATTATTTCTTCTTTTATTATAGGTTTTGATGGTGGTTTTTGATATCGAGGGAATATTCTTCCTAGAACATGGACTAGGACATAATGGCTAATTGGCCACCTCATTCATATGATGTGGAAAACAAGAGGCCATGTAACACATTGGATTCCTCATGGTGAACAAAACTGAGGAATTAAGAATGTAATGTCTCGGATTTTTAGTGTTTTATTTTTAAATATTATATGGAATTATTTTGAGACCAGGAATAGAGATATCACATAATTCTGATTCCCAGTGATCCCGGGATGGTGGTTTGAACTTTTTTTATGTTATGTGGGTCGGCATATGTGTCCAGTTGTGGCAGTTTCCAAAGGGATGCCCAGATTACAAATCTGAGGACACCGTTGCGACTGAGATGACGACTTTACCTAATAATGAGTCTATGATCGAATGGAAAGGGTTGAAGAAAATGTAAATTTTTATACATTTTCAGTAAAATAAAATAAAATAAATTTGCAATGTTTATTTTATTTGGAAACATTTGATGTAGCACATCGATGGGGAAGATGTTTCATTAATTAATGACATGCCATAATCACTTTGAGACAAGAATTTTGACTCATTAATAATATAGAATGATGGATTTCTGAAATTTGTTTCTCCTTTTTAATGGGTTAATATTATGTTGCTTGTTGGAAAGGTTGAAAGAAAACTCTGGTGGAATCTTGGATCCTTAGAGAGAACTCTTGGTGACGATCGACGATGAATCAAATCCGTGAATCATTTCTACAACAAAGTTAAAGGATCTCGATGATGATAGTATCTTGACCCCTTCATCAACGATTGATCCCTCCAGGAGGTAGGGGTTGTTATTTCGATTCTCAATTCACTATTTCTGAATTAAAACGACAAACGCGGATCAACTAAGAACAAGTTGATCCATGGATTCGTGCATTCTTACGAGAGGTTTTCATTTGGTTGATCTAATGGAATTAATCCATGTTAAATTAATGTATGATTCTCCTTGGTTTGATCTTACTAACGGGAGTAGATCAACATCATGATGAAAGATAGTGGAGGTTCGTTCCTCGATTTTCTATTGTGTTTCTTTCCCCTTTCTTTCTCATGCGTTCTTCACGTTCTTTGTGGGGAAATGAAAAATCAATCATTTCCCTCCCGTCTTGAAATGAAATGATCCCAAAATGAAGATCTAACATCGCAACGACCCTACGGAGGTGTGATGGCCATGGTAGACAACGAATCGGCTCAGATTAGAAGATACAATTCTTCAAGCGTTCTTTACGCGGGAGGATCGAAACATGTTTTTAGGGCTGATCGGAGGCCAGAAAAAAATGTAGATGACTTTGGGACATCAGGGTGACCTAGAATCTGGATTTTTGTAGTGATCGGACCGTCAGAACGAAGATCAAAGCATCACAGGAGGTGCGCCGGTGTGAAGCGTCAATTATGGAAAATTATGGAATACACAATGTGTACTTTCGAAGAACATGTTGTGTAGTACTATTGGTAGCTTCTCGAGTTTCGGTGGTCAGATAGGTATCACACGGCATGTGACCCCGGTCACAGGGCGTGTTGGACCTTTCCCAAATCTCTGTGTGTATCTCGGGCGATGCACGGACACGGGGAGAATGACACGGCTTCATGACACGCCATGTACTCTCTATGCCACATGGAAGAGGCGGCTACGTGGGACACGACATGTATCTCGAGCGATACACAGACACGAGATAGGGTACATGATCATGTACTCCACCACACGGCTAGGAGAGGCCAGTGGCACGAGTCACCATGTGTACCAGTTACACGGGTTAGTGTACATGGGGTGAGACCGTGTACGGGCACATGGCCCGCGTACATAGGGTGGGCCCCAGATACTTAAAGATGACATGTTATCTTTTACACGCTGTGAAGTTTGGTTTTTCATGACCAGCCTTGAGACACAGTTTATTGTACACGGTCAGTACCCGGGGTCAGAGGACACGGCGTGTAACCTTTCTACATGCTTTGTACTTTTTTGTACGTGGCTTGATCTATTTGTCCACCATATCTTAGACATGTTTCATTTGGGTTAGTGCTACTTTTTCTCATTCCCCTGAAGGTAATGAATCATTTACTTCTACAAGAGTATGATCCCTTTAGCAGGTCTTTCTGTGATGGAGTCAGGAATCCCTCTGAGAGGCTCGGAGCGAGATCCTCTATCCATTTTTGACCCTAGGTAGATTTATGCATCGACGTGACCAACTCCACCTGGCATTGGTCCTCTACCTAGTAGATAAATTTGGATGAGTTTCGGTATCCTCCAATGCCTTGACAGGGATCCTCATCCCTATATCGGGATCTGTCACACTCAGGAGTGTGTTCTCCCATGATGAGTGTATCTAGGTATCATGAAATTTATTAATCAAGAGTGTGTGCTCCCATAATGAGTGTATTTATCTCTCATGACTTTTCCGGACGAATAGTACTTCTCGGACATACGTCATTAGAGCTTCCGGAATTATGGAGTGAGTTTTCCCATAATGAGTGCCTCGTGGGATCTTCGGACTAAATTCCCAGGAGGGGTATGCCGTTGTGTGAATTCTCTCTAGACTACGTGTCTGGGATCTGATTATATCTTGATTGTGTTCTCATATTATATGTTAAGTAGACATATACTGTTTAGAGATGACTGTGCCTTTCTTCCATTTATTTCTTTGTGGTATTCGGGGCCCTATACTATGTATTGTTATACTCACCCCTGGATGGGCTTTTCCCGCATGTGTTGTGTCTTCTGAAGATGAGCAGCCTTTGGACAGAGTCCATAGTAGACCATGACTAAACTGAGCTTTCTGAGTTCCTCACGGGCTGAGGTGTTCCTACAACTATGAGTAGCTGTCCCAGTACCTCTTTGTGTTAAATATTAGACATTTTAGTTTTTAGACTCTTGTTTTGGTGGGTTTGTATTCTGGCCCGGCTTACATTCCACACTTCACTTTCAGTCGTACTCTATTGGTGTGGTTTAGTTGTATACTTGAATTTTGTTCCTTAGTGTTTTTCACAATTCATCATTAGTGGGATTGGAGATGTGTGTGTGTCTGTGTATATGTTCTTAGGCAATGTCTCCCATGATAGTAATTTGCCTACTCGAAGCTAGTCACCAGCCCTTGGCCTATTGGAGGAAGTCTTGGGGAGTCACGACGCTGGCCCCACGGGGAAGGGTCGTGACAAAAAAAAGTATCACAACCCCATTTTCATCGATTTATTATTTTATTCATTGTAGATTTTAGATTTTAAGGTCGTTACATGTGTGAGAATTCATGCTTGTCCTTTGATTGAATCTCTATAGTATATCATATTTTTTAGTATGTGATATTTGTATTATTAGATACGTTGTTATGGATACCTATTATTCCATAATTTTTAGTATGAAGTTAGGGTTTGTGGGATCCATTTCTTTCTAGGAGTGGTGATAGTGCATGAGTTCATGCATCACGATTCAATATAGAGGTTCACATGTCATGCATCAAGTCTTATGTAATTTAAATAGGTTAAAATTAATTAAATTTTAAAAAGGTCAATGATTTCACAAATACATTTCTAATAAATTTTAACTAATTTAACATGATCATATTGATGACTTTATTATATGTGATAATGACTAACGTGCAAGTACAAGTGGTATGATCTTAGGCATTGGTTATGTTGTGGGATTTGTTTCTTTATTTTCTTGTTGGTATACAATTAGGTCATGTATTTTAAGTTAATAGTTTGTTCATACACCTATTATATAAATAAAATATATTTATAATTAGGTTACTAAATGATTTTTCTGAGTATCTGTTTTGGAATTTTTAAAAAAAATAACACATCAAAGAGATCCACTGGTGCCACCATGGATTGGGATGAGGTTTTAATCATGGATTATATCTATCAAATTGATCATCTACACATATATATTAGGGTGGGTATTAGCTTTACCCAAATGATACTCTAGTGGTTTAGGAATCATATCCTATTCAACTGTGTTTTTCATATCATATCAGTTGGAAGTAGAGGTGTGCATCTGGGTGGACCTGCTATAGTAGATTTTTACTAGGACTTGTATTTGTTGAACCCTTTATAATCATAGGGAATATATGATCCATAGGTTGATGGGGACTATCTTGATGTTATATTTATCTTCTTTGAGTTTATTGAACTCTTGATAACTAGTAGGTGAATCTAGAGACCTATATTCTTTAGGGACCTTCCAAGATATTTTATGGTATTATGGTTCTAGCCTATAGGAATGAGGGATTGTCTTTTGATTCCCTCAAGGAACTATTATTCAAATAGTTTTTACATATTTTATTAAGGGTAACCTATCATTGTATTATATTTATCGTTAGTTGGTGATGAATTCAATGATATACTACACCAACCAATTTTTTTGAGTTTCTGTGTTTTTCTTAATTTTTGGCAGAGGATGTATCCCAATAGGTCCACCATTTTGTGAGCAGAATTTGATGAGTTAAAAGGATAAAATTACAGATGATCAATATGATGACGCTTCTGATTTTTTTAATGTCTTTCCCTATTGAGAGGGTAATCATGGAGTATAGTATAGTAGGAACTTTTCTAATTTTCAACAGCCCATATAGTGCACTTTCCAGTTGAGTTGGTGAAGCCTCTTCCAATGGTAGGAACATATGATATAATAATATCATCATGGGTGGTGAGAGGTAGTCTATTCTAATATATTATTCATCACCCCCCCCACAAGAGGATTCCCCTTTACATGTTACTAGTGTGGATGAACAGGTAATTTTCATAACATTCATATTATTGTCTATTGAATGAGTTCAATGAATATGGTAGTATGGGTTGCCTATAGGGATTTTTTTTAATATGGAAAAACTAGGTTTTGGAAAAGGATCAGGGAAAACAAAGGATTATGGAGATGATTCAGGAGAACCATATATACATAGAAGAGATTAATCAAGGTGGACAAGCTATAAAGATATCATTGGGTGTTAGGGGAAGCAGTTAGAACATATACATAAATGTTTAGTTCCGTTGGTGAGTTAGAGATCACGGGGTTTGGGCCATGGATTTGAGGGTTTATTATGTTTACATGTTTCGGGATAATAGTTTAGAGGATCCTTTTGTCATGGGAGATGAAATATTGGACTCTAATATACTTTATGTATATCTTTTTCAATATAGGGGTGTCTCATTCCATTATATCTACTCATGTAAAGTTTTTTTAGGAATAAATGTTAACATTTCTTCAAGTTTATTTGATATTGATATTAGTTTTAGGCATATATTGTATTATATTTAATTATTTCTAACACATGTTATAGCGGTTGGTGGATGTAAACACTTGTAGGATTTCTTCATTCTAGATATGGAGAGTTTTTACATTATCTTTGGGATCAATTTTCTTACATAATTTCAGTATCACATTGATTTATATAAGAGGTGAGCGTATTATAATTTAATACATGGGAAGTTGTGCATTATGATTGGTGAAGCATATTTGGATGTTTGTAGATAGGACCCAATCTTAATAAGATAGATGTCATTACAACATAGGTGGTAAATATTGTTCCTATAATGATGAAAATGATTGTTATAAATACTTTTACTCAATAAGTGGTAAATTTTAATTACATGTTTCTAGATAATTTAACAAGTTTAAATCTAGGGAAGGACATAATGATTATGAATTTCATAATCTCCTGTGAAGATCCTATATAGATACCTTGTTATTATATAGAACTCGTGGATCCGAGATAATGGAAGGTCCAATATAAGAACCTTGAGGTGAGGAGTTTTATTAATCCAAGTACCTAAAATTAGGGTGATAATATTTTGTTTAAAAACAAGGTTAATGGTAGCCTGATATTAGTTTTGGATTAATTGAGGTTGAATTGGGTTATAATAAATAATAGGAATCCATTTCTAAGGATAAATTATCTATTTAACCAGCTTAGGGGAGCCTGGTGGTTTTCTTTGATCAAGAAATCATCAGTTTCAGATTTGAGTGGTGGATATACCAGTGATGAAATATTAGTGCAGGAATGTGTTATATGAGTATCTGGGGATTCTATTCCGCATTATGAATGCATTGGTGGTGTTCATTACACTCATGAATTGTAGTTTTCATCCATAACTGGACTCCTTATGTTTTTTCAATGAAATTATGGTATATTAATATATATATGAGTTTCATGTTGTGAATAAATAATGGAAGTCCATTAGTATAGGAGAACCATAAAAAAGGTTTTAATGAACTATTGGTACATGAATAGTATAGGTTAGTATTGTAAAATTGGTTATTTAAAACCATTATTATAGGTTCTATATACCAACTATTTTAAAAAAAGCATTGGTATTGGATTTCTATTTATTCCAACCACACAACCCACATTTCTGTATATTTTTTTTGATTCACTTATATATGTTTCTCCCATACCACTGATTCCCCATTGAATTTCTCAATTACTAATAATTTTTATGATTTTGGGTGTAATATTCATGTATTTTTATTTCCAATACTATAATTTTTTATTTCATTTCCCCATTTCTTCATTTTCATGAACTTGATTGTAATTAGGGCCCAAAGATTCATGTTGTAATAATTTTATTGGAGGTTTTTTATTTTTATAGTTTATAACCAAAAAATATGTTTTTATTGTTTCTCCTAGTGGAATAAAATTTTTAGAAATTTTATACCCTTCAGTTTGCATTAATATGACTTAGAGACTTAATTTAAATATGTTTTTCATAGATATTAAATTCTATTTATTACTAGAGTACAATAATGGAATCATGGATAAATTAATATCATAAAATAATGATTCTGTATTATATGAAACTTATTAGTAATGTGTATTTTGTTTTTATTTATTAATTATAATGTTTTATTAGTTTTTAGGAAAGATTTAATTAATTTATTTATTTTTTGAAAATATATTATCTTATATAGATTCTTTTTGGAAATAATTAAAATAAATATGGGAAAATTATCCATGGTGTAATTTATATTTTTAAAAAATGTTGATTTAATTTAGTATTATTTTATAATAAAATTCAATGTATGAAATTTTATTCACTGAATTATTTTGATTGAGTAAAAAAAATTCAAAAAGTATAGTTGATGAATTTTTTTATTGTATCACATGAAGCTATGATATATGAATTTTATTTAACTGAAATATAATCCCTTTTTTTAGGAGGCATGTAATTTTTGGTCATTGATTTATATTTTTTAAATTGATAATATTATAATTATTTTTGGTTTCTAATATTGATATGTATTTAGTTGTGGAAAAATTTTATTGTACTAATATTAATTAATAAGATTAATATATTTAATGAAAATTGTATATGTAATATATATTTTTTATTTTAATTTTTTTAAATAGAATAAATATAAATTTGATGTATTATACTAATTAAATCTCGATTGATTTTCATAAATTTTTGAATTTTTAGATTATACATTTAACAATTCTTTTGATGGAGGACATATAATCAACCCATTTTATTGTAGTGTTGGAATACAATGGTTAACAAAGGAAGAATTTAAAAATCATCTAACAAAAATGTTGTGTTTCAAACAAACTATTGTGTTTATAATCATAATGGAGATAAAAAGAAATTTTAGGCTTTCATTATCAATATAAAAAGTGTTGGAAATAGTATTTAATATTTTATTAATTTTAATTTATTAATCATAATTAGAAATAATGCATGAAAATAGAAAAATAAAATAGTATGAGTTCACCTGATGAAACTTATAAAAATGACGATGTTAATAGAGTGAAAAAATTGGTGGATGATGTAAATACTTTTATATATTTGGCATGTTGTAAAACAAAAAGAAATAATTTTTAATGTGACTCTATCATGGGAAAACCATTTATATAATTTATATTACTTGAAATTATAATCTTGTTAAATTTTTTAAATAGATTACATCACCATGATCAAGATATTCTATTTGAACATTATATGGCTTGGAAGTTAATTTATAATATTGTATTTTTAACTAATAAAATCTACGCTTCCTCAGATGATTATATGTTATTTTTGTAAAAAATCATCGGTCTAAATGATAGCAACTAATTTTGTGTATCTCAATGTAATCTAAATAATGAAAAGGAACAAACTCATGCAACCCAAAAAGTAATGTGGGACATTCCATTTCTTCCACAGATCCAAAATATTTTCATGTTTGAAGATTTATCAACAAATTTCTAATGGAACAATGTGGAGTTAATAGACAATACCGGGGAGTTAGCTCATCTTGTATATGGATTAACATAAAAGAAATTATATGAATGTTTTATTATTCTTTTAGATGTAATATTTAATGGAAGGGTGGGTCTATTATGTGACAATTTTATTCTATTTCATTGTATTCGTACTTCACACAACACATGGCTATTTTTCATTTTCATTTATAGATTTCTTATATGGATGTGTATGTCAAATCTATTTACATTGTTGTGTAAACTCTTATTTGTACCCTCTAATCCTGGAAATGTTATAAATATTTACCTGAAACCTTTACTAAAATATTTAAATCAACTTTAGAATACAGGTCTATGAAAATACAATAAATTTTAGAAGAATATATATTAGATGCAAGATATGATTATATATATTAAAATTGAATTTAAAAATTATGAAAATATTTTCAGATTGAAAACAAAGGGTAAAATATCATAACATATTTCTAAAGAATAAATGACCTAAATGCTCTAAATATCTTCTCAATTTAATTTCTTGTTATATTAATGATTTTTACAAGGTATCATCTTTACTAGAGAAATAATTTTAGATTTGACATTAATGTTGAAAACACGAATCCACCCTTCCATATGTCTAGAATTGAAATCCTTAATTAATTTAATGATATTAGTTATTAATTTATTAAAGGTTATAAGAAACCAAGAATGTAAAATAATGTTTCGATTGAATCCAAAGATAATTGCATGAAGTAAAATATCCAATTTTATTTTCCATACAGGTCAACCAATTTTTATTAGATATAATGAACATTGGATTTTTTACAAATATTTCTTTCCATCCTTCTATATTTCAATGGGATGACCAATGATTATTTATGATCTTGGAGTTACTTGGTGGATTAGGTTACCAAACAAGAACTGTATCCTATGATTATTGGACAAAATAATAGGAAATTTCTATGTGATTCTTATGTGAGGACCAATTTAGAAAAAAAATTGAAGTACTAGGGATTATAAATGTATTTATGGTTATTCAGGAAACAAATCATAATATGTCCTATAAGGGAGACTAAGAAGGAATATTTGAAAACTCATGGTTATAAGTTCTATCTTCAGGAATTGATTAAATTTACAATCTATCATTTATTATACAATAATATATGGCTGATTATGATTTAATTGTGAAACGTTTCTAGAGATATTGGTGAAAAAATGTTTTCCATGTGTTTTTATAAAAAATTACATGATGAAGAACCATTTTTTATATATGAGTTTTAGAAAAAATCACCTCTATTTTTTCAGTTTTAGGCCTTATCTAGATTCCCATATTCCAATTAAAATAATTTTTAAATACTCATTGATTTTAATTGGATATACCAGACAAAAAATATATATACAAAATGATGTATTATGTCATAGAATAAGAATTAACCTGATGGTTCTATTATCAAAAGTACATTTATCACTAGAATATATGTATTTTTATTCAATGTATTTAGCTCATGTGATCATGAGATTAACGTTCCAATGTGAAAAGAATAGGAGACATTTGTGAAAATTGAGCCCAAATTTCCATCTCTTCCCACAATAGGTAGATTTCATAGATCACATGCATTTGATACATTGATCCATGAAGAGTGGGAGATGTCAAATTTTATAGTCTTGTTTAACTATGAATTTTTCAATGACCATATAAAGTAAGTATTTTTGTTATTATTATATTATCTCATCCTGTATAATTATAAATATATCATTAAATTTTAATACCTTTTTGTATTGATGATATAACAAAATTATCATTATAATTCATCACACATTTACTTTGAGAAGGTAAGGGACATTACAAAGCACAAAGTTTCCTTCTTGGTTGAAATCCAATGTACGGTTATTAATTTAATAATGTAACTAATAAATATTCATTTATTTTAATTTTTATATAAATTTTCAGTATTGAATTTTATACATAATTTTTCTTGTCAAGAAATGATATTATTTTTTTTATCCTTGAAATATGATTATTGGTGATTAATGTTGATAAATTTTTTATAACTAGTAGAGTAGTGAATATAAGAACACAATATGATGGTTTTGTGTTAACTGAAATTGTATATTATATGTTAGTGCATTATATTTCCATACTTTATATGAAAATGTGTTATATTTTTTAGTTTTTTGATATTACATTAATGTTAGATTATTACTCCCATGGTCAATTCATAATGATTTAATGGAAGTGGTTTGATTAAATGACACTACCTAGTAATTTTATATATAAATTTGTATTTATACTTATTTACATGTGTTGATTCCTAGATAATAATGAACCATATATTTTAGAGTCAACTGAGAAATTTGTGTTTTATTTGAATGATCCACTAAATCTTGAATTTAGTGACATTATTGAATTGGAAAAATGATATATTTTTGATGATGGTGTTTATTACTTTACACAATCCCTTCAATAATAGGTTTTGACCAATATGGTTGACATGATAACTAAAATAATTAAAAATTTAGAATTACCTATTGATATAAAGTAGTGGTGGGTAATATATAGAAGCAATTATATGTGGTCCAAATCTATTAATTTTATCATGACTTGTAATCTATTTGGTTGGTACAATTAAAATTTCATTAATTTGGTTTAATTTAATTTAACATGGGATAGTTTTTATTTTTTAGGTTTTTTTGTTTGGATGTGTTATTTTGTTTTGTTTTTCTATTTTGGTTGGATTTTTTAGGTTTTCATTTATGCTATTCAATTTGGTTTTATTTTTTTCCATTCAATTTAATTTATTTAAATAAATTTCATTTATGTTCCTTTGATTTGGATCCTTTGAGATCATATTGGTTTGGAATGAATTGATATTGAATGAAGTAACCTAAATTTAATTAAAAATGGATATACCCAAATTTAATCAAAATATCATAACCCAAATGAATTAACACAAATGAATACCAAATAAATTTGAATAAAATTACATAACCCAAAATAACCAAAAAACCTAACCCAAAAATTTCCAAATGGCCTAACTGAATGACTTAATGACCAGAGGAACAAATCAATAAGTGACCAAATTACCTAATTACAAAATTACCCAATGAAAAAAATTCCCAATTAACAAAAATGGACAAATGTATAAATTGAATCAGACTAAACCAAGTGAACTGATCCAAATGTAAAGAGAATCCTTTTAAACCAAAATGTCTTATGCCTAATGAAAAAGTAATGGTTCTTCATTAAATCATAAGAACACCATACCAATTATTACCCAATAAAAAAAATACTAAAAAAACTAAAATGAAAAAGATAGACTTGAACTAATAATATAAAATTGATTTCATTGAAATCATTCTAGTTGGAATATAAATAATATTAACTAACCATAACTAAACAAGAAAAAATATACCTAACTCAATTTTAACATAAATTAACTGAATAAAACCAAAATAATAATGACATATTAAAACAAAGAAAAATTTAAAATTTGAATGTATATATAAATAAATCAATCCACCCAAGCTGAACCAAACTAACTAGAACAAATTAAAAATTAAAAAAATTGATAAAATATTGAACTAAGGTTAACTAAACATATTAATAATTATTATTTATTATATTCCATAATTAATATACCATTGTTAATGGATTTCACTTCATTTTTATTATTTCTCTTTCCAATTAGTATTCCTTTATTATTTCATGACACCTTTAATGCCTTATAATTATATCGCATTTATAAGGGATTTCTAAAAAATTATAAATTTTATTCCAATGTAAAATATTTAAATTATTTGATAAATATGTGGGTAGAGATTTTCCATGAATTATCGAACATTTAAAGACATGTGACCGTGTACTATAGTGCCTATAGTGAGTATAGTAATTATAATATATATTAATTATGATACAATAAACATCATTTTATTATTAATTACTATATTTATTTCTGGAAAGTCATCTAGGGGAATACTATTCTGTAGTTAAACTTTTGATTTTGGTGAGAAACATGGTCGATCGAGTGGGGTTATTATTTGATGTACTCAAATCAACCGTCATACTCACTCACACCAAGACCAACCACGACATATCCCCTAAATCACCATTTCATATTCCAATATTCCACTTGAGGCATTGGAAATTACCCCAAATATTATTTCACTATAATTTTAGATATGAACTTCTTCTATGATATGTTATCTATATCACATGATGGATCCTCATCCCTTGTATCTTGTTCCACTAGAAACATTTCCTCCATTACTTCCAACTTATACTATCTCTCTTGGATTTTATGCTCATGCTACTGAAATATAATGTTTTTGATCAATTTTTTTTTTCATTATACCCTACATAACCTCCACAAGTTTCCGATCTACCAAATTATATAGATACATCGGATCCCACTGATCAGTCTCGATTAGGTATATGTTTAGAATTGTAATAATCTCTGTCAGATTAATTTTGTTTTAGTTATAATGTATATTATTTATTTTTTAGGTATTTTAATAGTAATTTTGGGTGTAATAATATAATTTGTGTCCTGAAAAAAATACAAAAATTAATGAAGAGTATAATAAATACAACTAATTAATTCATAAATATAAGTGTGTGAAGAAAATTTTGAGTAACATTAGAAAAATAAAGTGATATAATTATGTTGTGAGAAGTATCATGGTGGAACATCATGGAAAAAACCTCACACAACCCATTGGAAGAGATATGGGTAAATTTTTTATTAAATTATGTAGTACATTATTATTTTCTTTATATAAGTTAAAAATTTCCTCACATATTAAGCTTAACTTTTTGGAATGTTATGTCACAAAGGATTCATGGTTGATTAGATTAGGGAAACAGTGATACACATATAATTATCAGTTATATGTTATCAATAATGGTTTAATTTTTCTAGAGTTATATTCTATAGTAACCATCAATGATTTTCTAGTTACATATTACCAGGAGAGGACTAGCTATTGGATTAGTGATAGGTTTAAGGTATTAGTAAAATTAAATTTTTTTCTTAAAAACATCAATGATTTGTATTTCATATAATTTAATTTTCTTATTGAATATTAGTCAAAAATAAATAAAAAAACAATTACTCTATGAAGTGTGTACACTATTTTGGATGAAGGAATATATCAGAATATGAGAGAAAGTTGATATATTCCATGTAAAAATAAGATTAACTGGGCCTTTAAATAGATAATTATAAAAGAATAAATAAGATTTGGTTGTATTTTTATTTTAATTTGTTAATGTTTTTTTAATAATAAAACATTATTTAATATTTGTTTTCCTTTATCCATTTTCATTTATCGTGGGCACTTCTTAAGATTATAGGGAATATACCATAAAAAACTATTTTTCTTGACTTAATAGATGAAATATGAGATTTATATTAATAAAAAATCATAACAATTTCTTTAATTAATATTATACTACTTTTAAATTTTATCATCTACTTCATAAATAAATATATCATTTATATGTTCAAAAATAGGCTTTATAGGCCCTTTATGAAACTGATGTTTATAATTTAAGGGACAAAAATTATTTACAATAGGTATTAAGAGTTGAGAAAAGGGGGAGAGTTTACTATCAACCTGGTAATAGTTTCATTCTCACAAGGTATATTCTTACCCTTGGAAATTTAAATAGCTCTAGTATTATCATGTTTAAAAAGTATTATATAGAAGAATCAAAGGCTAAAAAATTTCCTTTTATTAGTTTAAATGAATTTAAAAACTCACTGATTAGTTCATGATATATATAGTACCATTATTTTCATTACTTACAGTACATAATACTATTATTTATGATATATTCATTTCAATGATTCACTCCATATTTGATACCATGGAAGATGGAAATTATGGTCCTAGTGGTGATTGAGGGGATGGATTTACTTGTGGCAATGGTGATGAAGTTATTCAATAAGTAGAATATGGTGGAGATGTTTATGATTAGGGTTATGGTAGTAGTGGTCATGAAGAATATTGTTGGAGATATATATTGATCAAATAAATTTCTGGAATTGATATTTTTGATACTTTTAACCATGTGAATAGTGACTTATTATTTACATTAGTTTTATATTTGTGTTATAACATAGTTTTTAAGACATTAACATGTTGAATGTGAAATTTATAATATGTGTCATATTTTGAATTTGTATTATGATTGGTTGTATATATTTTTTTCTTTACTAGTTTTTTTATAGGGGGAGTATTGGATATGATAGTGAGGGGTATATACTAATTGTTTTCTAGAACCAGTGGTATAGGATTATAGTAATGATTCTTGGGAAACGTTGGTCTAAGACTACACCCACAACTCTACGCCAATGGTTCCAACAAATTGTTGGTATAACTGTACCACTATAATTTTTTTACTAGAAATTTTTGAAACCATTGGTATATGATATAAATGGTTCCCCTACTTATAACAATGGTTTTAAACCATTAGTAAATCTTTGATATATAGTAGTATAGATTTATGTGGTGAGATTTATTATTCATGATATATTGGAATAGGGGATATATATTGACTTTTATAAAGTCGAGGATATGATGACTTCAGAATGACAAGGAAATTTGAATGAGATCATAAGTCTCCTTCTATCAGGTATTTATTGGGGAGTTTCTTTCAGTACTACAATATCTTGGTAGTTCCCAGGATGGGGTTGGGCTAGTGTGTGTTTATGGGGGGGGGTGAAATTTGAATTGATCGATCTATGTGAAGTGCAATTTAAGAGATGAAAATGAGGTTTAGTTATACAATGATTAGGAAAATATGGATCTGAGATAGGGGTAAAAATCATATTATGATTCCTCTTAGGTTGTTTTCAGAGTTTCTTTGATATAGTGAGAATGGGTGGTCACATATGTGTTTTTTCAGAAATGACCGCATGAGAAGAACTAACCTACCCATGATGTGGATCTTTATATTTGGGTTTATGATTTAAAGGGATTATTTTAATATCTTTTTGTGATATATTTCACATTCACACAAACCACAGGATCCATAGGTATTTATTCTTCTAGTGGTACTTGAGCTCATGATAGAGGTATTGGGTCAAGTAGTTGAAGATATTTGAATTCAATATGTAATATTCTTCTAAGAAGGGAACTTCATAGAATATGATCTTAGTAGGAAGAAACATTATTAGATAATAAGAGTGTCTGGTGAGAAATATAAGTTGGTGATCACTCTTTCTAACAATAATATTGACATATGTTAGGGATGAGAGGAAAGTAGATTTTCCCCATTGGTAATTACATCCCATTTAGTTTTTTGGGTAAAGGGTAGATATAATCCTAATTCAATTCATTTGTGATACTATAATGAATCATGGGAGATAAAATAATAGTGCAATGGTTGAAAGATAATTTTAGGTCCCTTTATGTCCATTGTAGTGTGGAAATCTCTATTTCCACGAGATATGATCTAATGATGGACACTGATTCATCACTTTATGATGTTTATCTAGGGTTCACTATGATGTACTATAATATAAAACATAATTTATGGTTTCTTGATATGAGGAAGTATAATGTGGGTTTTTTTCTCATTGCATATCCTAAGAATGGATTTGGATGGAGCACCATGTACTAGGTGGGTTACTTCAACCCATAGTTAAGCTACCGTGGAAGGGGTACGAGGTGACCATTGTCTTTATCATAATATTATCCTAGATCTAGATGGGGCCTGATGTAATATGGGTGGTAGTTGATCTACTAATATTGGTTGTTAATTTATTTCTTATTTTAAGTACACACTTAGTGGATGGTGTAGGAAGTCAGTATATGAAGGCGATAATGTAACTGCATGAGATAACCTATAGTAATATATTATACTAGGATACCTATCTTATTTTAATATTTTGTAAAGGTATACATTATTCCATGTTTTATCATCCAAATATTATTACAATTAATAACACACAGACTAATGGGAGGTCAAAGTGGACATTATAGGTACTTGTGGATATGAGTAGGGAATGTGAGACTAATTTTACTAGAGTATGGGATTACCCTATGGATTTTTAAGTGTTACCATATAATTTATTACATGAATCTATCAATATTCCACATACAAGTAATTGAACAATATTTCACGCCACTCACTAATGTGTTGGTTTGAGTTAGGATAGTAGGTAGTAATTTTGCAGATCATTGTTAAAAAGACCATAATGTGAGTTTAGAGAATATTGAAGTGGTTGGTTAACATAAAGAGTATATAATTATCTTTTACCAAATAGATGTGTTATTAAACCCATTTTGTAATGTTGTTTATTCGATTTCAATAATAAATTTCCTCAAATAATATTTCGATATGTGATGAATTAGAACAGCTTAAAAGAATCATGTAGTTTCCAAGATCACTGATGAGAAGATGATTAGAGTTCTCAATAATGGTCCAATTATATGATGTGTTATGGAAAAGCATGATAAAAAAGTGACATTATGGATCTTGGAAGTTTATTTCTATTATGGTTTATATAGAAAAGATGGTGAGCTTATCGACATTAAACATATGATAAATCATGTGATATTATTTCATTGGATATTATTATACTTCCATTTATATATAGATACCAATAAAAAAGTTTTTTAGTTGAAAATATGACTTATTTTATAAGTATAACATTTATGGGATAAATCTATTAGGAAGATGTTTAAGCATTATATTTTTTATACAGAACTAGTTCAAGAATATTTTAAATAGTGAAAGGGAATTGGAGTTCCATGGATTTTGGTTATTGATGAATTATATATATATATATATAAAGAATCAAAAATGTCAACTATGAAGTTTCATCCAATGTATTTTTTATATGAATAACTATATTAATTAAAAAAATATTTATTATATTGATTGATGAATAATTTATTATGAATAAATGGAAGTTCATTGAATACTAAAAGGAGTGTTTATATACTATGTGAACTTATAAGTATATTATAGTAGTTGTTTAAGATTATTTGAAGATTTTATATGTTTATTTACCATATTGTATACATTAGAGATAAATACAAAATAATCTATAAGTCATTGATTTTCTATAAGGATTATTTACCTTATTATTAGAGAGTTATAAAGTTGAATATGAAAGACCCCACAAGTTTAATCTCTAACATCATAAGGGTAATTTCAACACTAGAGCAGAAAATAAACTCAGGCATGATGATTCCATAAGGTCCCATGTATATTTCTTTAATGAAAATTAAATTATTTTTCAAAAGTCACTATAAAAATAAAAAACGCAAAAGGAAGAAACCCACTAATTTCTATGAGTATCAATGGAAATTTCTTGTAGGTTCTTTCATAATTAACATAAAATTCTTTTGCAGACCCAGGTTGAGAGTTTGGAAAATGAATTTCCACAAGGATAATTTTTTATTTCCCTAATAATCATTTTAATCTTAAAATGTGTAATTTGATGTGGAAAATTTATAAAGGTAGGGGATTATATAGTAATACAATAAAGGTATTTTTTACTAATATGATAAGGGAATTACAAAATAAGGAATGTACGAAGAATAAAACTAGATGTTTATATATTCATCTTCATTCTAAAATATCATATTAATTTGAATAAATACCTGATTCTAATCAATGAATTAGGATATAAGAAGTGAATGAGATGAATATGACATTATGAAAAGGGTAAAAATAATATAAAATGTTTCCTATTCTATGATTCTAGAACTAGTTACAATATGAGTTTAGGTCACACGCCAAGTATATTATGATTTATAGGAAATGTAAATTTTTCATCATGTTGTGTAGTTAGGGTTTTCACTTTGAGAATCAGTTCATGAAAACATTTATACTAGTGTGGATAGATTTAACACTCTATTTAATAGATAGAGAAAAAAATAATTCTAATATTTCATAGAGATTTTATTTCATGAGTCTCACTAAGTATTTTAATAATATTTAAATGCTAATTAAGAAGGAGATATGATACAGTAAATCAAGGAGATTCCAATACTCAAATATGGAAAAAATATCAATGTGATGTTGTGAACGTATTAAATATAGATATATGATTAATGGAATTTTTGGACTAATTACTATAATATTTAAATTATTTAGTGTTTTTATAGAAATAGAAGAGATAAACAACAGAAGATCTGTCATGCATATTTCTAGTGTCATATATATTTGTGTGTTGAAAAAGTAAAATAATATGAAGAAGATAAAGGGAGTAATTAGTCCTTGATTATTCAAGAAAAATTATTAGATAGTGAAAAAAGATTTGAGAATTCCTCCTTATTATATTTATATATCATAAAGACTAATTATTTTGATTCATATATGCTATAAGGATCGAGACATGCTAAAATATTTCCTACATTCGAGGTACCCCATGTAATTTCTATAGTTTGAGGGAGAGGATCAATCCAATACCATCTAATCGAGTCATAAGCATCATAGTTGAGCTTAATTAATATAGGATCTTTTTTAATGTAGTTGATTTAAGGGAAGTCCTAGCTACTAACAAATCATGATGAATAACAATGAGGTTCGTTCATTGAAATCTAGTTGGGACAATATTTATATTGTTCCATGGTCATACCATTTCCTTAGACACATCTTGATAGTAGAATAAGAACTATGTGTGAGTGTGATAATAATAATGGCACAATGGGGATATAGTCATCCATATTGTAGGTGAATATACATAACAAATCCTTGTGTTCTGGTTGTGTTTATTTCTTTATTAGCACCATATGAATATTTACTGTAGAGTGATTATATATTGAGAGATCCATTCATTAATGAATTGTAAGGGTAATAAAGGATTTTATTTTAATTGGAAATAATTTACCCAATACTAATTAAGCTACCTGTTAGTGTTATATATTTCCCAAGTTATCTAAAAAATTAGTATAATAGAGAAGTTCCTTGCCGGAATAGATTCTAAATAATGTTAGAATTTAAATATTATGAGTTTCTATTTATAATTATATAATTGATTTAAGACTCAAAGAAGATTCCTATATTTCAAATTAGGAATCTATCACATTAATGAGAATAAATAAAATAAAGTCTAATGAGATGAAAAATATTAAAAATAAAGAATCCCTCTTATGTAAAGTGGAAGATAAAGGAGTTCCCCAATGCAATAATTCTAATAATGATAGTTCTGACATGGAGGATAAAGATCTGATAGTTACATCAAATAGGATAGAGATGGAAAATCACTATAAATTACAGGTTTGTAATCATTTTTGTGACATCAATGATTTTTCTAATATTTTTTTCTCAAAATGTCCAATATAAGAGCCAAGAATAAATGATAACATTCACATTTATATTGATTCACAAGATATATCAATCACTTCCATAATACAAATCCTTCATAGTTTTCATAAAGATATTGTAACAAACATTTGTGGCTACTTTATAATATTATAGAATTATATCACCCACCATGATTAATAATCCATGAAAATAGGGAAATAACTTGTTCAAAATCTAAGGAAGAGTGTATATCTCACAAATATGTGTATTTCCAAAAGAGAAAAAACATTGATATTAATGAAATATTCCCTGAATCTAGAAAGGATTGGATTAAGAAAAACATTAAGAATGATTAATCAATTTAAAGGACTAATGATAAGTCCCATGAATTAGAAAAATTTGTCTTCATTGAATGTTAAGTGTAACAACCCAAAAAATTTAGCTTAATAGAATAATAACCTCGATATCTTTTTTGAAAGACAACACCAAGCTCTAAGGGAATGGAAATACATTATAAAAATATTATTATTTAAAAATTATCATTATAACATAGCCACTAAATTGGAAGGTTTAAATATGAGTAACCAAATTGTGATTATATATATAATGATCCTATTTAATAGAAATGTTTTCATTTATGATTAGGACATTTAGTTTTTAGATAGTCATTTTATGCATAAATAATATATTTTTTCATCAAAAAAGATTATATTAAATTTTTTAATTGAAATTATAGTTAATTTATGACACTTTTAGAAATTATTGGTTATAAAATTATTATCTTTTTTAAATATGTATATCTAAAATAACGCAGTTTAATTTTTTTTGGTTTGTTCTAAAACTATTTTTTAGTGATTAATTTTGTTTTCAAATACTCTATTTTATTTTCATTAAATCATATATTTAAAAATAAAATTATTATTTTTAATTTTCCTTAAAGTTATATATGATGCATTTGATCAAATTAATTATATTTAATTCATTGATATTTATTATTTTTAAATAATCTTATTTTAATTCTTAAGACAACATATTTTATAAAAACTGATTGGTTTTTCATATTACACAAATATATAAAAATATATCACTATAAATTATTGTGACTAAATATTGAAAAGAGGATAACATGTTTGGATTCAAGACGCTGAAATTTTGAATATAGTTTCTTTTAATTTTTGTCATTATGACTACGAACATAGTTAATCAATTTTTACCTTCGTGGGGTCATAAAATAAGTCCAAAACATACTCTTATATCATTTTATTTGAGAAATATGACCATATAAATCAATAATATTACTACATGTAATTTTTTTACATTTCCCTTTAAGATGAAATTTATATTATATTAAGTAAAGAAAAATTTAAAATGTCACTATCTTGATTTTATATTTATTTTATATGTTCACAGAGGGATTATTTTTTTATGAATGAATATAAAAGTCAATTTTGATAAATATTAATTTATTTTTATGATTTATTTAATTTTTAGTAATGGTATAATTACATTAAAATCATACACAATGATTCCATAGTGCTTATGCAAGTAGAAAATAATCAAATTAAATGATTTTAAAGACACAATAAGTAATATGGTTTGGATGAATAATGGTGTCACATATGTTTTATGATTAATTATAATTATTATATATTGTTTAATATTTTATTTTTATATATATATTTTTCTTGATTTATTTGAAATCATATATAATTAATAGTCTAAAAAATGATATTAATGTTATTTTATGAATAATATCATTTCATTAAATTATTAAAATATCATAAAATTATTGAAATAGAAAATTTTGGATGATAAATTCAATATATTTTTATCTCTTAGCCATTTATGATTCAACTATTACTTTATAAGTTAAATTATAACCCTTTAATATTTAAATACTTATGACCATTATTAAGGTCAATACGAGATTTCTAGGGTTTTCATCTAAAAATATATGGGTGAAATGACCTAAATTTTTTTACAACCCTTATTTTTGTTGCTGTGTTTTTACCGTAGGGTTATAAATTTTGAATATGAGTTATTTTATATACATTTTCCAAGAATTTTAGAAAATAATATTTTGTAACCTTGAATAATTATAAGTCTTCCACTCACCTATGTCATATGAGGAATCCCCTCCCCTCTCTGGTTTACAAGACTTTGACCATACTTGATCAACCAAAAAAATCTATGAAATTAGCTTCTCAAATTATTTATTCATGAATTATAATTTCTTTTCAACTTAAAATACTATTTCAATGGTCCATATGAAGGGATTTAAATAATTCTACCGACGAAGAGGTGATCATTTTTACTTATCTTTCAAATTATTTATTTTTAAACTTCCTTAAAGTATATTTTACCTATCATAAAATAATAAAAATAGTATAATAAAAATAATTAGATTTTACTATAATTAAAAAAGAAAAGTTTTAAAATTATTTTCCATCATTTGGAAAGCGAAAACATAGTTCTTGTGTACATATATCTTATTGTTTCCACATAGCAGTGAGATTTATTTTTCATCAACATTTTACATGGACAGTTATAAAGATGGAAAAATTTATTATATATGATATTTATGATGTAATTTCGGTTATGTAAATATAATTTATCGTTTAACTTTTTACCATTCCATCCATTGGAAAATAATAACATTGATCGTTCATATGTGGGTACAACCACCTCCACAAAGCGATGCTATTATTTTTTAATTTACAATTTTCAAGGATAGAAATAAAGATATTTTTAATAAATATATATAATATATATGAAATAATAATTATTTTTTAATGTTAAATTATTATTTTACATTATTTAGTTCTATTTGTCAAAAATTGTCAACAATATTAATGCATACGTAGGTCCTACTATCTCCATGAATAATGAAATTAATATTTATATATAAAAATTTAAAGAATGAATAGAAAAATGAATCTAATGAATAAATAATATATTTTTAATATTCATATAATTCAATATATGATGAAACTATAAACAATTCCAAATAACCAAAACATTCCTGATGAAACATATATGTGAATTTTTTTAGTTAAAACCTAATGCAATGATAATAATGAATGATTCTTAACAAATAATTAATAATATGTTATAATTGGAGAATATATGAAATTATAAAAATGAATATTTATTTAGAATAAATTAATAACATGTTTAAAACTATTATACATGAGTATAAATAGTGATGAACAATGTGGAAGCACGAGGTTAGGGATTTCTTAACTCGATTTCAATTCATTCAGTTATAGTTATACTTAATTGACTATGTTATTCCATGGTTATATATGAAATTACATATAATTATATTATCTGGTATTTCAAATAATTTTTATTGGTTTAAATGTTTCAGACTTATTTTCTTAATTGATTAATTCTCACTCTAATGACATGATCTTTGTAAGGGATTTCATCTCAATTTCCAATCCACTAAGACATATTATGTATTATGCACCTATTTATTCTTATGAGTGGTATATAATAAAACTTTTATTTATTTAACATGAATTTATATTTATTCTTGATTTTTAAAGTTTAATTTAAATTTTTTAACATTAGTGGGTTAAAATTTAAAAGTTACCGAAGAGGTGAGATTTTTTTAATAATCTCATATGTCTAAGATTTATTATATTTTTAATAGAAGGAATATTATAATATATCATTCATAAAACTCAACTATTTTATTATACTATATATATTTAAGGTGTCTGTATAATTTCTTCGACGTTTTCCAATTTTTGGTACTTTAACTAGGAAAATAACTGTTTAATCAAAATTTTGGCTTATTTCACTTTTTGATTGGGAATATTTTTGTTACATGTACATATTTTATAATTTATTTTTCAAAAAGTAATGTTTTAATTACTTTATTTTCTTAAATACATTTTATTTTATCAATGACTTTTTTTTTTGAAAGGAACCATTTAATTGTTTTCTAATATAGTGAATTTCAACATTCTTTAAAAAAATAAAAAATGAATGTTTCTTTTTGACATATACAATATTAATGGATTTTCATATTTCTATAAAAATTTTCTGATATTTATATTCCTCTTTAGGTTTTCAATTCAGTTCAAAATGAAAATATTTAATGAAAACTAATGTTAATGTTTTAGTACATTTTTATTTTATTCTAAAAAATACATGAATTTACGCAAAAATCTATATCCTATATGAATTTATATTTATCATTGATCTTATATTAATTTTGTGTTTATTAAATTTCTCTTGAGACATTCACCTTATTGTGATAATTTTTTTATTAGACACTACATATTCATTAAACATCCATATTTTTTCTATCAGGTATAGTATTATCCCTTAAACCCTATACCATTTCTACATAAAATATTTTTCTAGGAAATTAATTTTATAGAATAATGAAAATATTTACATTCAAAATTATTTACTCATTAAATATATTTAATGATAAAGGGTACTATTTATAAATTTAAATGATCATTCAATACATGAGAAACTAATCAGACGTAGTAAAAGATCATAAGAGAGCGTTATACCCCTATATCCATTGGTAGGTCTCATGATACATTCTATTTTGTGTATTTTGTTGAGGCCTTTCCTATTTATATAATATGTATTGGGGTGAGGCCCTGATGCTATGTTTATGTTTTTAACATTTTTAATTCCTTCATTATGAAATCAGTTGGTGATGTTCATGTGAATATTTGAACATTTATGATTTGCATAGATAAATTTCTATCTTACGTTATTATTTATATGAAATTGTTTGATCATTATATATTTCTATAATATTTTTCTTCGTTCTCATGTTTCTGATTTAAATGGAATGTGGTTTTAGTTATTTACCTTTCCATATTGGTTGTTCAGTATTTACTCATGATAGATTCTACTATACCTAACCATTACTGAACATCGAAGAACACCTTATATTTATCTTCCATAACTAGTATATGAATAAAGAATCCTTGAATGATTTCAGTGATGTTTAACTTTTTATGTTCATTGTGTTTTTTATTACCAATGTAAAAGGAGATTAATGTTTTTATATGGGTTTTCAAAACAACTACATTATTCATTCCTTTTGGATTAGTTATCTTGTATCAATTTCCAATGGAATAAAGTAACCACCAAATCTAGGCCACTTTGGATGGTGTTTTTATAGTTGGTATCAATAAAAGATTTTAATAATCAACGAAAACTAGATTTAGGAAAACATTGATTAGGGAACATATGTAAGAACCCAATTTATTGATGTGGTATAGATTATTTTATTTTCACTTTGACTCCTTGGTTTTGATATAATATGAATTTATAGTGAGTATATGAAGGATAAGATGGTGTCCAAGGCTTTTTCAAAGCACAACACTTCCTCGAATGAAAGAAAAGCCAAGGATAGATAGATATTAGAAACTGTGAGGCCTAGTATTCTTGGTATCTTTTAAATGTGTCGCGTTTTTAGTCCGTAGATGTGGGCCACACAATTTTACCAAATGGTACGACCCATTTTACATGCCGATATGAATGATCTGTATATTTTGATAGATCCATATTACATGGATTTCTCACTATTTCCCAAATAGTGTGTGTGATCCTTGTGAGTTCCCACCTTACATAGTGCGTAGTGTACAATTGGCACACGATTTTTCCAAATGTATGCCAAAACTATGTGACCCAGCTTTTAAGCGGTAAATTACTATTTTTTCACATGTGGCTTATAATTTTTAAACCACTTAATTAATTTACCATTCCAATAGATATAACTTCCACTTTTCACCAGGATGACCTCCCAAGCCTCTTTTTCTAGGATTTACAATTTCATATTTAACTCTACGTAGAGATGAGACCATCTTATTGGATAGCCATCAGTATGTGATTTAGTCCTAAATCTATTTACACTATTCTTTTTTCCCTCAACGTTGTTATTTTAATGCAAGATCATATGACATATTTTTACGGAGTTAATCTATTCTTCTTTTTTCTTCCAATATCGGTCAATCAGGAGGCTGATATTGGATAATAAATCAACTACTGGAATAAGGTAGTCGGTATATGAATTTTTTATAAAATTCATGTCATTTATAAATTTCCATCACTATGATATTGTTGGTTTAAATGGAGATACATCATAAATTCATGTTCCTTGTTTATAATTATTTATGTTGTGTTTTAAATCCTTAATTAAATATGTTTTCCACAATCTAGGAGTGTTGGAACTTAATTCCATGCAACTAATTAGGCTGTGTACCATGTGAGGATTTTTCCCATTGTTGATATTTTCTATGACACAATTTGGGTATGACTTTTAACATGGCCTTGTTAATGTAAGCATTTCATCATAATTAAAGGAATAAACTGTTAAAATATTTAAATTTCATGATTATTTCATGTGCCAGTATTACATATGATGTAAATAGAATGAGTATAAGATTCATTTTACTTTGGACCATTTTCATTTTTTAAGGAATGGTCATACTTGAGGTAGACTTGTATTCCTGAGAGAATTCCTTTAGCACTCAAAGGACTCTAATATGATTCATTATGACAGTTTTTGTGGGAAATTCCAACCACAAATTATGGTTATTGTCTTATTACATTAATTCCTCAACATTGTTCCAACAATTCACCAGACATTTTTATCTAGATATTATATTGCATTCGATACACTCTTCTTGAATAATCTTGATGTCTAAAGACACGCAGAAGCATGTATTCACCTCTGAAGTGCCCAGATCAGTGTGAATCACTGAGAGGGGGAGGGGGTGAATCAGTGATCCTTTAAAACTTTTTACTAATTGATTCTTAATCAATTAAACCTCTATGGCTTGTTAAGGCCTCGATCCACTCTTCTTATGTCTCTCAACCTTTCCCGGATAATAAAGTAATGAAAAGGCACAGGACACAAGGATTTACATGGTTCGGCACCAAAGGCCTACATCCTTGCCATGCTCTCTCAGCATGGATTCTCCCATTATAACTTGTTAGAATTACAATGGTCGATACAGCTTCCCACCGTATCTCTCCTGAGTCCCACATGAGGGTCTTTATACTGCGTCCCACAGTGTTACCAGAGTCCCACTGGCCTGCTCCAGAATCCCACTGGAGACTTACTCCACCCTGAGTCTCACAGGGGTCTTCTCCTGGCTTCTCGAGTCACACGAGCAACTCTTCTTCTCTTTAAGCTTCTTCAAGTATCCTCAGCAGTCTGGGATAAAGACTGCTGGCCTTGCTCTGTACCTCTGATCACTTGAGTTGATCAGGTCTTCTCGTCTTGCTCAGGATTTATCTCCTTCTTCTCAGGATGACCTGGCTTCTCTCCAACTACTGAATACTCAGACAACTGATATCTTTATCTTCAGTCTGGTCCAGTCTCAACTCACAACATCTTCATGCACTGAATGCATGGCAACTCTTCTTCCTCATGCACTGACTGCATGGCCTTCTCAATTTCTTCAAGAACCTCCTGGTCTTGGATTACTCAGATGCACACAAGCTGGTTTGGCTTTGTTCACGTGTGCATGTGCATGCATGCAAGCATGCACTCCCCTTCTTCTCTTCCTTGGTGTGATAAACAATCAAAGAGTGTAATTTCTCCTTAATCACACACACCTTCTTCACTCACACACTTTGTTCAATTTGTTCCCACACATAAAAGTGTGTTATACTTTAGTGTGGATGTCCTTATTCCTCCAAGTGTATACACTCTTAGTGCACACTTAGGTTCGGCCTTTTAGTTCTTTTGCACACACAAATGCCTATGGCCTTCTTCCCTTCTTGTACTCTTCCACTTTGCACACACACTTTGTTTTTCTCTTTTAATCTTCAAGTGTGCACAACCTCCAAGGGCTACGGCCTCTTCTTGTTCTTTTTGCACACAAGGCTCAAAGGCCTCGGCCTTATTCTTGTTTTGCACACACACAAATGTGGTGGCCTTCCACTCCTTCTTGCTCACAACCCTTAGGTGTGAACTCACTTGTCTAGGGTGTATTATCCTTAAGCACACACACACAAGGTGTGTAATTCACATCACCCGAATCTCCTACTGCCCATATGAAGGCGCGCAAGTGCTTGATGAGCCGTGACCTCCTCTTCTTCAACAGCCGCACAAGGGTGAAGTGGCAAGGCGCGCAAGTCCTCTGGTGTAGCTTAGCCGCGCAAGTGCAATGACACAAGGCCACAAGGGACCTCGGTGCAAGGCGTCGTGCAAGTTCTTGGAGCACAAGGCGCGCAAGAAACACTTCACCTCCTTCTTCTTGTCGCGCAAAGGAGTTGCACGCAAGGAACACCTTCAAAGCCTCGGGTGGCTTCGGGACAACAGCCGCACAAGTGTGTTGCGCGGGGCTTTGGCTTCGCGAGGCACAGAGTGCTTCTCACGGGAATGTCTTTAAAATATTCAGCAAGCCTTTTGAGAGCCTCGGCCTCTCTTTTTATAGGCGAGGAGAGCCTCTGCCTTCCGCGGAGAGATATCTTTCGAAACCCCGAAGATTTCGGTTCTTTAAAGATTTTTTCAAATCTGGATTTTTATCCTCTGTTTCACGCGGGCTTCTTATATTTTCTCCTCCTCCTTGTGCATGCACATGAAACCGCATGCATGGCCTCTGTTTGGCCCATCCCATGCAAAACATGAACACCGTGTGGCCTCGTCCCTTCGTTTGCCTTCGGCCTTCATCGAATTTCTCCACTGGTAGCATGAAAGCTCATTTTAAAGCATGGATGTGTTCGTTGTGGCCGGACGAGCTCAATGGAGTCTTCGGATCAAACAATGATGGCCGGGAGCTCGAAAACTGGTGCTCGGAGGGCTCTGGTTCAGCGGCTTCTCGCGGGTGGCCTTCGGGCGAGCTCGAGGAAGTAGACGAGCCGGGAGCCGTCGGATCGTGATGCGCGACGGCCAGGATTAGATCATCGCCGCGACGATGGATCGTGTGGCGTGGATAAAGCGCGCGATGGATCGAGCGGCCAGGATTCGCTCCCGGGAATTTTTCCGCGTCCCACATCAAAACGCCTCACGGTTTTGCCGCGGTTTATTACCCTGGCGCTGCCTCAACCCCGCAAGTGAACTTCCAACCCTCTCGGTGCCGCCCCGCGCCGAGTTCTCCCTGCGGGCGCGCTCTGCGCCCACTCATGCCTCCTGCGGGCGCGCTCTAGCGCCCACTATGCACCTCGGGCGCACGGGTTTCACCACCGTGTGCCCTCGGGGGCTTATACACGGCCCCCTGCCTCTCGGGCTGGCCACATGGGATCCCCCCTTGGGCGTGGCGCCTTAGGCCCACATGTGCCTTGGGGGTTGAACCCTTAAGGCTGGCTTGAGATGGCTAGTTTTTTGCTTGAGGAAACACTTAGGACTTTGTTTAAAAACAAAGTAACCAAGTGAAACATGCCAAATGCCACTTCTTCCAAGCCATTCTTCTTCTTCATTTCTTCTCATCTTCTTCTTAAGAATTCCATTACTTCTCCTCATATGATCTTCAATTAGGATATGGAATTCAAAAGGTTCTTCTTCAACCGAACTCCTGAATCACTTAAATTCTTCAAAGTGCTTCATTGATCAAATCAGAGATCAATTGGATCATCTTCATGTTCACATGCACGAAGTGATAGTGCATGGACTTCATTAATACACATCATCCACTTAGTAGTTGTGGATGGAAATCCTTTCAACTCCTCATGCATTGTGAAGACAATGCATGGTCTTCAATCAATGTTGTGACTTTGTATCATCAGGATACAAGTTCTATGAACTTAAAGAGCAGCTCAGCAATCGTCAGATTTTCATGGAGAATGTTTCAACCACAATTTCCAATACCACTTAGTGAATCTCCTAAGTGACATGCATCTTAGTACCATGGACATTCTCCTTCATCACCATCACCATCACATCCGTTGACATTCACATCTTGACTCCTTGACATCCATTCATTCCAAGACAACTTCATGCCTCATTGACAACAAATGCAACACAATGCACTTCAATCTCCCCCTTTGTATTGGTTGTCAATACACTCCTTCAGCACATATGAATGGGTCAATATGTGTGCCAATATTTCTCCCCCTTATTGGAAATCAAATGCAAAGGTGTGGTGTGGTTCACTTTCAAAAATATCTTCCTCTCTTTGAATAGCATCTTCTTGAAAATCACTAAGAGAGGGATGATGCCACATGTTCTCTTTAGCAAAGAAACTTTAGTAAATCAACTCTAAGTCTACTTGGGAAAACCCGGTGTAGAAAAAAAGAGTGATATGACCAAGGAATTCAAAGCTATCCATAATTCTCTACACATGTGAGATCATGCTTAGGGGTTTGAAATTTTTCAGATATAACAATGAATTGCTAAATCCTGCACACACTTCACCAAACACATTAGAAAGTTCAGTGCAAAGATAAAGCTCCCCCTTTCATCCATTTGTCTTCAATCAATACTCCCCCTTAATTGTCATGATGAATACAATTAAGAAACAAGGGATGAAAGTATGATTGGAATACCTTCACTTTTCTCAAGATGGTATTACTCTAAGAATCCCATCTTCTTCAGATTGGCTCCCCCTCAAGGGGTGCACTCCATTCTGTCCAAACCATCCTCCAGATGAGAATGATCATCATCTTCAATTCCCTGAAATGTTAGCACATGTATATACCAAGAGTATAAGGGAATAAGATGGAACCTCCTTGGTTCATCAATGTGAACAACAAGGTTGAGAAGATTCTCTCAACCGAGATGTCCCATTTTCACCATTCTTCACACTTGCACATTTGATATTCAATGATGTTTGTGCTGGTGTGGTTCTCAAAACATCTTCATGTGAAACCTTCTTCTTCCCTTTTGCTTTAGAAATTTCCAGAGCTTCATCTTCAACTCTTTGTAGTTCTCTGGAAAGTTGCAACTGATGTGGCCATATGACAAGTAAATCATTTGGAAGAGTGGCCCCAGTTCTGGAAGTTCCACATGGTTCCTTAGATGCTGTCAAGATACCTTTCTTAGGCAACTTGTTTTCAACCAATCCCTTCTGCTTCTTCTGGATTGATTGTCTGTTTGAGTCCAGTCTGCCTCTATTGAATTTCATGGCTTGTTTACAAAGATCCATGATATGTCCTTTCTTTCCACAGTAGAAGCATGTTTTCTTGGTGGTCCTTCTGGATGCATCACCCTTCTTGGATTTGAATTCCAAGGACTTCTCTTCATTCTTAAAACTCTTCTTGGGAGCATCTTCCACTTTCTTCTTCTTGCTTCCCAAGGAATCTATCTGAGCCAGGTTCTGTGATCTTTTCTTCTTTTGAGCTCTGGATACAGTTGGAGATTGACATGTATCTTTTTGACCACTTTTGCAATCATCCCAGATGTTGTCAAGTAATCCAAATCTATTAGCAGTAAACAGATGTCTCTGGACCTGTGGATGTTGCTTCCTTCCTTCTGGCATGCTCCCCCTAGGCATGGGCTTCCTCTGTGCTTTGGAATTCAGTGGATTGTACCAACAATCCTTTGCACAATGCCCATACTTGTTACAACACCAGCATTGTCCCACGAATCTTGACCTCTTCAGTCCTTCTGATTGTAGGGTACTTTTCTTGACCTGTTGTGCCGTTTCAGGAGTGCTCTGCTTCTTTACTCTCTTCATCCATATTTGTTTGGAATTATTATTCCATCCTGCACTTTTTGTGAAAACACAATTAGAAGCATCAGTACAAGATGGTATGGATGGTACCTTCTTTTTAGAAGTTGTTGCCCTTTTATTAGAGGATGTCTTTCTTTTAGAATCATCCTGCTCAATGCATACTTGAGTAGCAACATTTCTTCTTTCAGCTGACTGGGAGGCTTCAGCTTTGGGTGATTGCAGATTTTTCAATATCACCTCTAGTTCTAAGCATTTCATGTTAAGGGAGTTCTTCTCATCCTCAACAGTTCTTAGCCTTCCTTCCCATTTATCTTCCAGCTGCTTCATCAGGTCTTCATGCACCTTATTCATTTCTATCAATGAATTGTCAAGCTCCTTTACCATTTTGACTTTGTCTTCGAGTTGAGCATCTCTGACATTCATTGACACTTTGTGCAACTTCTCCAGTGCATGGAAAACTTCTTTGATCATTATCATAAAGATTTCTTTCTCAGAAAGGCTTCTTTGCAATTATTCAGCAGTGTCTTCATATCTTTCATTGCAAAGGGAAACGGTTTCATCTTTAGCCTTCACCAGCTTTCTGAGAGTGTTGGTTATGCCAACCCTTTTTTCCAATTGATCTTCCATTGTATTGGCTTCTTCTTCTAACTGTGATTTTTCTTCTTGAAGATCAAGGATGCCTGTAGCTATACACATTGCCACTTCCTTGGGGACTATCTTCTGAAGATATTCGATTGTACTTTGAAGATCTTTCATTGTTCCAACTTCATCACAGCTAGGACAGGCTTTCTTCATCTTCTTGGCCTGTTTCTTCTTTCTGTTTTTCAGAGTCTTGGCAGATATCTCCATTTGAGGCTGGTCGCTCATTTCCTCAAATCTGCACTTCATAAAGACTCCCTTGGATCTTTTAGAGGTAACCTCCCTCTGATACCAATTGAAGTGCCCAGATCAGTGTGAATCACTGAGAGGGGGAGGGGGTGAATCAGTGATCCTTTAAAACTTTTTACTAATTGATTCTTAATCAATTAAACCTCTATGGCTTGTTAAGGCCTCGATCCACTCTTCTTATGTCTCTCAACCTTTCCCGGATAATGCAGTAATGAAAAGGAACAGGACACAAGGATTTACAAGGTTCGGCACCAAAGGCCTACATCCTTGCCATGCTCTCTCAGCATGGATTCTCCCATTATAACTTGTTAGAATTACAATGGTCGATACAACCTCCCACCGTATCTCTCCTGAGTCCCACAGGAGGGTCTTTATACTGCGTCCCACAGTGTTACCAGAGTCCCACTGGCCTGCTCCAGAATCCCACTGGAGACTTCCTCCACCCTGAGTCTCACAGGGGTCTTCTCCTGGCTTCTCGAGTCACACGAGCAGCTCTTCTTCTCTTTAAGCTTCTTCAAGTATCCTCAGCAGTATGGGATAAAGACTGCTGGCCTTGCTCTGTACCTCTGATCACTTGAGTTGATCAGGTCTTCTCGTCTTGCTCAGGATTTATCTCCTTCTTCTCAGGATGACCTGGCTTCTCTCCAACTACTGAATACTCAGACAACTGATATCTTTTTCTTCAGTCTGGTCCAGTCTCAACTCACAACATCTTCATGCACTGAATGCATGGCAACTCTTCTTCCTCATGCACTGACTGCATGGCCTTCTCATTTTCTTCAAGAACCTCCTGGTCTTGGATTACTCAGATGTACACAAGCTGGTTTGGCTTTGTTCACGTGTGCATGTGCATGCATGCAAGCATGCACTCCCCTTCTTCTCTTCCTTGGTGTGATAAACACTCAAAGAGTGTAATTTCTCCTTAAGCACACACACCTTCTTCACTCACACACTTTGTTCAATTTGTTCACACACATAAAAGTGTGTTATACTTTAGTGTGGATGTCCTTATTCCTCCAAGTGTATACACTCTTAGTGCACACTTAGGTTCGGCCTTTTAGTTCTTTTGCACACACAAATGCCTATGGCCTTCTTCCCTTCTTGTACTCTTCCACTTTGCACACACACTTTGTTTTTCTCTTTTAATCTTCAAGTGTGCACAACCTCCAAGGGCTACGGCCTCTTCTTGTTCTTTTTGCACACAAGGCTCAAAGGCCTCGGCCTTCTTCTTGTTTTGCACACACACAAATGTGGTGGCCTTCCACTCCTTGCTCACAACCCGTAGGTGTGCACTCACTTGTCTAGGGTGTATTATCCTTAAGCACACACACACAAGGTGTGTAATTCACATCACCCGAATCTCCTACTGCCCATATGAAGGCGCGCAAGTGCTTGATGAGCCGCGGCCTCCTCTTCTTCAACAGCCGCACAAGGGTGCAGTGGCAAGGCGCGCAAGTCCTATGGTGTAGCTTAGCCGCACAAGTGCAATGACACAAGGCCACAAGGGACCTCGGTGCAAGGCGTCGTGCAAGTGCTTGGAGCACAAGGCGCGCAAGAAACACTTCACCTCCTTCTTCTTGTCGCGCAAAGGAGTTGCACGCAAGGAACACCTTCAAAGCCTCGGGTGGCTTCGGGACAACAGCCGCGCAAGTGTGTTGCGCGGGGCTTTGGCTTCGCGAGGCACAGAGTGCTTCTCACGGGACTGTCTTTAAAATATTCAGCAAGCCTTTTGAGAGCCTCGGCCTCTCTTTTTATAGGCGAGGAGAGCCTCTGCCTTCCGTGGAGAGATATCTTTCGAAACCCCGAAGATTTCGGTTCTTTAAAGATTTTTTCAAATCTTGATTTTTATCCTCTGTTTCACGCGGTCTTCTTATATTTTCTCCTCCTCCTCATGCATGCACATGAAACCGCATGCATGGCCTATGTTTGGCCCATCCCATGCAAAACATGAACACCGTGTGGCCTCGGCGCTTCGTTTGCCTTCGGCCTTCATCGAATTTCTCCACTGGTAGCATGCAAGCTCATTTTAAAGCGTGGATGTGTTCGTTGTGGCCGGACGAGATCAATGGAGTCTTCGGATAAAACAATGATGGTCGGGAGCTCGAAAACTGGTGCTCGGAGGGCTCTGGTTCAGCGGCTGCTCGCGGGTGGCCTTCGGGCGACCTCGAGGAAGTAGACGAGCCGGGAGCCGTCGGATCGTGATGCGCGACGGCCAGGATTAGATCATCGCCGCGGAGATGGATCGTGCGGCGTGGATAAAGCGCGCGATGGATCGAGCGGCCAGGATTCGCTCCCGGGAATTTTTCCGCGTCCCACATCGAAACGCCTCGCGGTTTTGCAGTGGTTTATTACCCTGGCGCTGCCTCAACCCCGCAATTGAACTTACAACCCTCTCGGTGCCGCCCCGCGCCGAGTTCTCCCTGCGGGCGCGCTCTGCGCCCACTCATGCCTCCTGCGGGCGCGCTCTAGCGCCCACTATGCACCTCGGGCGCGCGGGTTTCACCACCGCGTGCCCTCGGGGGCTTATACACGGCCCCCCTGCCTCTCGGGCTGGCCACATGGGATCCCCCCTTGGGCGTGGTGCCTTAGGACCACATGTGCCTTGGGGGTTGAACCCTTAAGGCTGGCTTGAGATGGCTAGTTTTTTGCTTGAGGAAACACTTAGGACTTTGTTTAAAAACAAAGTAACCAAGTGAAACATGCCAAATGCCACTTCTTCCAAGCCATTCTTCTTCTTCATTTCTTCTCATCTTCTTCTTAAGAATTCCATTACTTCTCCTCATATGATCTTCACTTAGGATATGGAATTCAAAAAGTTCTTCTTCAACCGAACTCCTGAATCACTTAAATTCTTCAAAGTGCTTCATTGATCAAATCAGAGATCAATTGGATCATTTTCATGTTCACATGCACTAAGTGATAGTGCATGGACTTCATTAATGCACATCATCCACTTAGTAGTTGTGGATGGAACTCCTTTCAACTCCTCATGCATTGTGAAGACAATGCATGGTCTTCAATCAATGTTGTGACTTTGTATCATCAGGATACAAGTTCTATGAACTTAAAGAGCAGCTCCGCAATCGTCAGATTTTCATGGAGAATGTTTCAACCACAATTTCCAATACCACTTAGTGAATCTCCTAAGTGACATGCATCTTAGTACAATGTCCATTCTCCTTCATCACCATCACCATCACATCCTTTGACATTCACATCTTGACTCCTTGACATCCATTCATTCCAAGACAACTTCATGCCTCATTGACAACAAATGCAACACAATGCACTTCAACCTCATTGGGATCTGTGATTCGTAGTATGAGATTTCTGTCACTAATATCCATAGAATCAGTTAGAATTATTTATAGTGTGATTCCTTGGGTGTGACCCTTGGATTATAATTAGACCACATGTTTCTACACTACACGAGATACTGATATGAGTTGGATGAACCATGAGGCCTAGGATGATTTAGTTTCACCTTGGATACTATTTTATATTTAATTTGATCTATCCTAGTACTAATGACACCTTTATATGATATATATATATATATATATATAATTTATCATAATTAATTAAAATGGTTAAATTTTTAGTCATAAGATGAGGCTGAAGGTGTTATGAGTTATTTATTTTTATTGCATTACATTATTCTATACCTGAAAACTATAATGATTAAATTCATGGAATTGATTGAATATATTCTATTGGTGGTGTAATAATTTGATTTTTATCACCCCCTATATAGTCCATCGATGGTAATCAAGATGATTATATGAACATAGGTGTAGACAAGGGGCAAGGTCTTGTTTTGGACAAATGAATTTCCTGATTTAGGTAGGGAGCTTGGTAGAAGATGACCAATATAGAGATCAGGACGATTTTATAGTTTTTTGTCATTTTGATTACTTTTTGTATCATGTACTATATTGAATTTCTATTATTCTGTATAATTGTTTTCCTTTTGTAGAGACATTAAATTACATAATATTTTGTATTTGAAATAGTTTACCATTATTTGAATGGTTATTTATTAAAGGGTTGACTTCGATCATTTCTATTCCCATATTTATTATACAACTTCTTTTGTTTCTTCATCCATTATACATCCACTCTAAACCATTTTTCCAAGCTATTTTTCATTAGGGAATGTTCTAGGTGGACTTACAAACTACCATCTATGACTACTTTTTCAATTAGATTCTGATATCTAACAGAGATTGGGAGTTTCTAAACTTAAAGCGGGGTGTAATGTACATAATGGAACATTCGGAACATTTTTTTGAGTTCCAAAATATTACACCTCTTTTTGATTGTGATGTGATATCATGAGTGATACATTTCATGGTTGGGGTTAGGTATCCCTTCCACTCGTAGGTAAATTTATTTCTCATATCTACCTTTTCTGATATGGTTATTTAGGCTCCCATTACATTATAAAAACTAAGGGAATCATATAGCAATGTGAACATGAGATCATTGCATTGACAGTGTGATTGTTCTTCTTTTAGCATGAATCTTATAATTGAGATTTCATGTTAGAATAGGGGTTGATATAGTTTCAACACTATAAGCTCCACGAGATGCCATCTATGTTGAAGGCGTATGAAACATTAATGTGATAGGGACTCACTTGATTCCTTTAATATAGCCTTATGGATAATATTCGAAGATTATTAGTGACCATTCCACATAATTCTAGTGGAATAGGATCCAAACTATGTTCTCCTTTAAAGGGAGGATCAGTTACACCATGTCTGATGGGAAACTAGAGTAGCACCAAACGATTGGTCTTAGGAGGAGGTTGCGGTCATGGTAGGAATACATTTGATTTTTAGCACCACCAAAGAGGACCTTCTCTAGGTAGCCTAATTGTAGAACATGGTCATAGATGAGGATAGTTTCATGATTTACATGTGATTCCCATGGATCAGAGTGCATGATCTTCTATTGTATGAGGTACTATACTAGTTGCATCTTCTATCGTATATGATTTTTTTGGTACGAGTTCTTCTCACTCTTTAGTCTACATATCGGTTGTGGAGTGTTTCAGGAATAAAATTCAATAATCCTATAGGATGATGACCCTAGATGAAATTTTGGGGGTGTAGTCAGAGGGTATACTCCAATTAAAGGACTATCCCCTTGAGATAGGTAGTTATCATTTATTAATGGACATCATTTTCCTCAAGATTACAAGCTTCGATTTAATTCTAGTGTTGGGAAGTTTGGTTCAATATCACACCTATATAAAATAATATCACTATAGGGTATCTTTTACATCACCAAAGAGAAATATATATCTTTATAAGGGTTAGTGTAATGTCTAGGATTTTTGAGATGGACTGGAGTATCGAAGGCTAGGTGGAGTGACGAACCATATTTCAATCATTTTGTTGGATTATCTTATGATGTTTCGGATAGAATTTCTTCCAATGGTGGACCATTTAGGGGATTTTCCCCGAGAAATTTTTGTCTTACCTCATGTGGTAAAATAAGTGTTTATGATTTTTCTTGTTATAGGAGAAGCTCTTGAATCTATTCTTTTATAGAGTATGACACATATTAATATCTTGGAGATCAGTAAATAGTTGAATGATTTTGAATCAGAGGTCCTTATCTGACACATCACATCATCTTGGGGTTCACCTGGGATTTTCCCCAAGATGTATAATGGGACCCTTAGGCTATTAATGGATTATCAATAATTGAACCGGCTTACAATTATGATGTGTAATATGTTTCCTCGAATATATGATCTATTTTAAGAGATCCAAAGAACTTGGGTGTTTTCAAAGATCAAAATGTGATCAAGGTACCGTCATGTGCATTTCAGGACTTCATACATACCATGTACGAATTTTCATAGTCATTTCAGTCTATATGAGTACCTTTTTATGTCTTCTGGTATTACGAACACACCCATTTTCTTCATGACTGTGATGAATATTTCATTCCACCCCTACATAGATTCTATTTTCATGGTTTTTGAGGATGATATCATTTTTTATTCCTAAAATTTTATAATATATTTTAAACATTTTGATATAAATTTAAAAACGTGGTGAGAGAATAAATTTTTTTATAATCATGTTATGTGCCACTTCTAGATCAACATAGTTCACTTCTAGGGTCATATTATCTCAGAATAAAGTTTATCGATTGTCTAAAGAATAATAGTGTAGTTGTTTCCTAGGAACATCATAAGAACAAGTTTGATATAAAATGTTTCTTGGGGATGAATATATATTATAGGTGTTTTATATACGACAAATCATGCCAATGTGTACCTAATTCTAGTCTTAATAAGAAGGATGTAATGTTCTTGTTGTGTGAAGTGTGCGATAAAAACATTCAAGAGATGATATAAAGAATTAATTTATCACATTTTTTTATTAATCTAGAGCATTAAAGAGGTAATGAAATGGTCTTTGATGCATCAAAAATTGAGATGGGTGTAGTTCTAATGTAGGAGGATATGGTCATTAAGTACATGTCTCTCAAGTTAAGACCTCATGATAGTAATTACATGATTCATGACCACTATCATAAATATGTTTTACATGATTTGTGTTGAAAGGTACACATTATGATGGGAGAGTTCATTATACAGACTAAAATATCCTCAATTATATCTTTAACCAATGTGAATTGAATATAAGATAGTGATCATGGGTTGAATACCTTAATTTATATGCCATTTATCTTTCCTATATGCTTATATAGGGAAATGTGGTAGCTAATTCCTTGAGCTAAAAAACTCAGGAAGAAGACATTCAGGATGCCAATGTTGAATGGAAATTTATACACTTCTCTCTAATATTCAAATGGAGGTTCTTGATAGTCACAAGTGGATTTTTCTTATAAAATTAGTATTTACATTTTCACTCTTTGATAGGGTGAAGTGAAAGATGTTTTCTAATAATAATGGGTTAGTCCTATGAGAGTGTATTTTTATTGAGGGCTTTTATCCAAATTATTCAATTTATAGAAACGAAATCATATGAATGCGTTGTAATTTTTGGGTTTTAATAGACATGAGAGATGAGATAATTGGAGAGCCCCATGCTTCCATTTTTTTTTATTCATCTTGGAATATCAAAAATGTATCATGATATTCATATTCAGTATTGGTGGTCTAGGATAAAACATTAGATAGTGGCTTTTATTACTTGGTGTTTCACTATTCAATAGGTAATGGTAGATCACCGGTGGCCTATAGGATTTTTACAACCATTAAAATTCCTAGAATGGAAATGGGAAGAAGTTGTGATAGTTTTTTTGGTTAGATAATCTAGGTCACCATAAGGCAGTGATGCAGTTTAGGTATTCAACAATCTACTGAAAAAAGTATCGCACTTACTTCATATTCCGATATATTTCTTACTTGATAACATGGGAATAATTAATGTATCTGTGGTTATAAGACAACACAGGGTCCCTTGGAAAGTTTTTTCATATATGGATTCAAATTTCTCTTAGTGGTTATAGAATTCATTATCTACACTGGTGTTTTTATGAAAAACCATTAAACCATAGACAGATGACAGTTAGAAAAAAATATACAAGTATTGGAGGAAATGATTCGATCATTTTTCCATGATTTTGGTAGTTTTGGGGAAAAACATATCCAACTAAACATGTTTTCCTACCACATAATCTATCAAATGATGATTCAAATTGCTTAGTGTGTGGACTTGTGTGGTTGTTCATTCGATTCACACCTATGCAAGTTAGTGGTAGGAGAGGCATTGTTACCAGGAATTTGTCTCCTGAAGGAGACATCATAGCAAGTGTATTTTATTATAAAATTTATATATATAATACTCAGTCTAGATAGAAATCTTATATTGATAAATCTTTTAGACCACTGGATTTTGATTTCGAGGATCATGTCCTATTGAATGTATCACTTAGTCTTGGGAACAAACAGATATAAAGGAATGGTATGATATTTCCAGACATTGTTAAAACTTTTGATATCCTGGATAGAGACATCCTAGTATTATATTAGTTGTTATTACCTCAAAGGTTCCCTTATATGCATGATTTCTTATATGTTTTGCATTTTTACTATTATCATGCAGATCCATCTCATTCATTTCATCATAAGGATGTTTAGTAAGATGTTGATTCTTCATCAAATGAGTATCCCATACACGTTGTTGATCGGAGCACAAAGGATATTAATGGACAATCTATCCCTTTAATATGGTTTCAATGTATCTATAGTATAATACTATTTGATAATTGGGAGCGGTAGATTGATATACATGCTCAATGGAAGGAGTGTTTCTTAAACAGTGGTTTAGCACAAATGTAGGGGAATCTTAGGGATGAGTTATTTTACATAGGAAATACAATAATAACCTATATTTTCTATATGGAATATATCCTTTACTATTATGTTTAGTTCCTTGGTTTGGAACCAATATGAATTCCTAGTAAGGATAGTGAGGATACAATGGTGTATAGGGATTGGTTGGATCTCAGAATCCTAGTCAGTGGAAGAAACACCTTGGTTACATGGTTAGAAGTAACTATGTATCCTAACCCACATGGTTTTTCATAATCGTACAAGGGTGTTCAGTGTGAAGAAGTGGACTACAAGGTTTTCCCTAACTGTGTGTCCTAGGATGTATGAAATTTTGAAGCTACAATTTTTAATTGATCCATATTTTATGTTTTTCTTATGGTTTACCAAACCATGTGGATGAAACATATGAGGACCCTCCTTATATTGCGTATGGTGCATCGTTATTGTACGGTATTTGTTACCGTTTGGTCAAACCATGTGACCTTGGTTTTAAGGTGTACATTACCATTTTCCCACCTGATTTATAATTTTAACACCCATTATTCATGTGTTCATTCCTGTAGAAAGAACCTACACCTTTAACTTAGATGAGATCCCATGCCTCTTTTTCTAGGATTTGATCATGTCTCATCATCAGACCTCTGATTTTAGATTAGATTGTATCATTGGGAAACCATCAATAAGTGCTTCTATCTATAGGCACATTTTTCATTATTTTCTCTATCGATGATTATATTTTGATGTAGTCTCATATGACCTATTTTTAGGGTGTTTTAACATTCTTATGTTTTCTAATGATCTAGGAAAAAGTAAGGGAAAATATTAGAAGAGGCATCTACTACAAGAATAATGTAGGTATTTTATCCCTTTTACGTAAAAGTATTGTCATTTCTATTTTTTTTCATTTTTTACATGTAGGATTCACTAAGAGATGCTCTTAAATTTCACATACCTTGCATATAATTGTTTAGTTTATTTTATAATGAAATAATTATACTTATTCTCTTTTTAATTTGAGGTTAGTACCTCAATACAATCCACCCAATTTTGGTCGGTACCATGTTATTCTTTTTTCCCATTGATGAGATTATTTGAGATTCCATTCATGTGTGTTTTTTAACATGGACATATTAAGGTAAGAGTTCCATCATAATTAATTGAATCATTAAGTTGTTAAATGGAATTTATATTTATGCATATCACCTGGCCTAGATAAATTATAAATTAATGTATTTTATATTGTTTTAATTTCCTATACCCCATGTAATTTTAATGAATGTTATGGAATGAACGAGTTAAAAGTTTAAAAATTGAATTGAAAAATGGTTTCATGTCCTTCAGACGCCATTTCTTGATTATAGAATGGTAATGGAATGAACCTATAACATGATTAAATGTTATGATAATTACATGGGAAATTATTAAAAATGATATAAATGGAATGAGTATATGGTTCCTTTTTGGGACCTTTTCATTCTTTATAGGAATGGTTAGACATGAGCCAACCAAAGATTCTTGGGGGACTTTTCTGAGGACTCTGAGGAAGACATTTTTATTCATGGAGGGGATTTCTATGGGATAAAGCCACTATATAATCTCATCAATTTCTTATTACATGAATTCCATAGTATATTTGCAGTTATTCACTTGACAGTTTTCCCTAGATATTAGAATTCCTTGGATTCACTCCTTCGATTTAGCTTGATGCATTCAGATATGAGAAGCTATATATTCTCCACATTGATCCCACTCAGTCTTAGATGAAGATTATTATATATGAGATCCATGGACTCAAATGGACTCATTTATGGAGGAACTCCTTAGGGTTTCCACTTCGATTATAGTATGACCCCATATTTCTAGACAGTATAAGATACTATAATGATTTGGCCAACCCCTAAGGTCAAGGATGCCAAGATTTCACCTTAGATCATATTTTATTATTATTATGATCAATATTAATATTTTTAAACCTTCACATGATTTTTCTATATAAACTAGATTAGAATTAATTAAAATTTTTAAATGTTCATAGACCAACCAAGGATGACCCTAGTATGATTTATCTATTTCAAATTATTTACATTATTATACATCAACATACGATATATATTATATTCATAGACTAGATATAGTCGACGCTATTAGTTATCGACTATTGAGATTTATCTCACACCCCCACCCAAACACTGATGGTAGCCAGGAAGATTATTTGACTGTAGGTGTCGATTGGGGGAATCATCCAGCATTGGAACCTTAACTTTCATTCCATAAGATGAGATCTTGGTAGTATATGACAGAGTAAATTCTTGGGATTAATGGATAGTTTTTTAAATATTTTATTGTATGTATATAATTTACTTTACTAACTTCTAACTACTATGTATTTATTTTTTCCTTTTTTAGGGACATAAAAATAATACGCCGTTTGTATTTGATATAGTTTAGTTTTATTAAGACAGTTATTTTTTACATGGATGATTATGATCACATCTACTACCATATTTATTATATTTATTCTATATTTTATTCAACTATTATATCTCCAAAATTTTGTACTTTGACCACTGTGAATATTCACCCCACTATGACACCCAAGGTCCTCATTTAAAGTCAATAGCCTCTTGGGTATAGGGATGCATGCTTGAGGCCAGGTGGATAACTTGTTTCAGTAACTCAGGAGTGAAGTAGGATCAAGATGATACAATATAAAAGTATGATAAAATCTAATGATATGTATAACTATAGAATAATATCAAATTTTTTTTGGTAATGTGGCGATTATGTTCTTTTCATAACAATAAATCCAGGTCTTATTCCATAAGTAGAAGTGATTTTGGAATAGATGAATCTAGGGTTAATCTCCATAAAAATAGTTAATTGAGTATATCTCAACCATCATTCTGGTTCATGGTGAGTGGTAACTTATAGAAAACCTTCTTTTCAACTCCCATGGGATATTCTTGGGTTAATATGCATTTTATTTATGAACCATTTTGAAAAAAGAGACAATAAAAATAATGGAAACCATTGATATTCCATAATTAAATGGGATAAATCATAAGATTCCCAGGTTGATAATTCTAAAGTTTATAATAAGTTTAAAGGAAAATATACACCTTTTGGTTTTTATGTGATGGGAGTACAACAAGATTAAGGATATTTGGGGAGAAATTTATGTGAATAAAACATTTCATTTTATTATATGTTTTAGATATAATGTTATTTGATTAATAATGATTGTATGTTTTATGTATATAAGTTTAACAGTATTGATAATATTATGGGTTAATATGATAATAGATCATAAGTTAACAATAATTAATTAAGATTATTTTAGTTTTTATAAAAATATATATATAGATAACATTAGTGGATAAAAATTATTTCATGATTAATGTTATTTTCAAATATTTTCATAAATTATTTAGAATTTACATTGAAAATATATTAATATAGTTTAACAAAAAGGTAAACCCATTGGTTTGGTGATAATCCATTGTATCTAGTAAGGATGTGGGGATTGAACACGTGACTGAATGGTGATAAGGGTGAAACACTTACCTCTGATCTATGTGATTTCCTCGTTAGTATGGTATTTTTTTAATTTAACAATTTTATATTATATGATATATTTTATTTTTGAAATAAAACTATATGATCAAATAATTTATTATTTTTTAAAATTTAGGCGATTAATGATATTTTAGAGAGATTTAACAGGTTTAAGTTATATATAACATTATGATTAACGTAAAATATTATTTTGAAATAATGGTACTACATTTTTAGAGATGTAAGTTGAAGGGTATGAGATAAATATTTATGGTAAAAATTTCATTAATGTTGATCTTATTATGGTTATTTGGTATATAGTGTTTTTTATTTAGGATATCATCTAGGTTAAATGTTTAGTTTATTATGGAATTTTGTTGATTAATGTATTATTTATTCATATGGAAGTTTAATCATTTTTGGTATTATCATACATTGGGATACAGTTTTCATTATTCTAATGGAATGAAAAATAGAATATTATTCCTTTATAGACAATTTTATCGATTACAATTGGATTTTAATTTTTTATGAAGGGATAATTCATCTTGAGTACTTATCATTTAGAAAAAAGTTATATTTTATTGGTAATTCGTTAAAGGATGAAAATATACTTCTTAAGTAAGTATATTTCACTATGTTCATAGTCTATATGGTATAATAGTTCCTCTACTCTTGGAAAAGGATTTTGAAATAAAAAATTTGTCTTATTACAGTCATTTCCTCTCATTCGATGATATATTTAAGACCAATTTGATTTACACATTTTTTTATTATGTTTCTCAAAACTATGTTATCCATTATAATATATTAGTCCTGGAATTCTAGTTTTATCCTCCATGTATATATTTTAGCATCACATCAGTTTAATAATTATATGGTAACCAGATTTTGTGTCATTTCAAGCAACCATTCTGTCTCAAACATCCGCCTTTTAAATAAATTTTACTATCACTTTGTACAATGCAGATTTCAACAAATTTATTTTAAAATATTAAACCCATGATTCCCAAGATAAAAATTTAAGGACACAATATATTTTGGTTGTGGATGTATAAAAATTAAAATTTAATTTAAAATAATATTTATCTTTATATATTTTTTAACAGGAAACATCACACTTTAAGTGAATTGAGATATATTATAAACTATTATTGTTTAAATATGACCATTAAAACATAACCATTGAATTGGAAGGTTTGAATATGAGTTACCATTTTATGATATATATAAATGGTGGCCCTATTCAATATTAAATTTATTGATTTATTATTATGAAATAAACATTCATTTTTTGTGAACACATTTTTTTCTTCAAAAATGAATTTTTTATTTAAAAGTTATTTTAGTGCATCTTTGTGTGAAAATTATAAATAATTTATTCCACTTTTATAATTTATATATTAAAAAATGATCATAATTTTTAAAATTATCATATTCAAATCTACATAGGGTGAAATTTTGGGATTTTTATAAAATTATTTTTTTCAATGAAAAGTTAAAATTACCAAATTTTAAAATACTATAATTTATTTTCCTAAAATAAAATAATTTATAAATTCATTTAAATTTTTTTGATTTATTTTTAAATTTATTTAGTATATAATTTATCTAATTATTTTCTTTTGAATTATCAATATTCTTGATTTTGATATAAGTTAATTTTTTTCATTAAAAACAAATTTCTCTTAATTTTTTGAGTATTACAAATTTATATAAAAGTTGAATTATTATACTTATAGAGATTGAGTCATAGAAAATGGATAACATATTTTTAATAAAGAGGATGCAATTTTGAAAATAGTTTCTTTTTATTTTTGATCATTATGAAGAGTAACAATGGTATACATTTTCCATTATGGCAAGCGTAAAATGGGAAAAATATGGCTACAACTATAAGATACAGTCTAAAAATCAACCAAAAACCTTCAAATATTAAATTTCATGGTATACATTTGATAATTTATTACCAAAATTATAATATATGTCATTTTTTCCATTTTAACATGAAAATTAAATTTATATTATATTAAGTAACAAAAATTCAAGTTGTCACTCTCATGCTTTTAATTTTATTACATAATCACATAAAAAAAGAATTATTATCAAGAAAAATGATGTTTTTCCTGAAAAATAATAAATTTTAATGATTTTAATTTATTTTCAATTTTTAGTAATGGAATAATTTCATTAAAAATGACACAAAATCGACACATATCTTGTGAAAGCAATAGAGAAATAAAATTAAATTACTTTAAAAACATCAAAATATATATTTTCATTGATGAATTATGGTTCCAAATTACCTTTTTGATTAATAATAATTCATAATTCATTGTCAAATTATTTATATTATAATTAATTTTTTATCTTCATTTCTTTATTACTAAATTAAATGAATTGTTTCAAAAATGGCATTAATGATATTTCATGAAAAAAATATTCTATTAAATTATTTAAAAATCCTAAAAATGATATTGAAAGAGGAAAAATAGGATGAAATATTTTCTAAATTCACGTCCCATAAAAATTTATGAGCTATTTTTTACAGTAAAGGTAAAATTATAATCCTTTATGATCGAAAATGTTTTTACCATGATTATGCTCAAAATGAATTTACCGAGGGATAATATAAAAGGATATGTTTTAAATTGACTTAAAAACATTCATAATACTCATTATTATGTTTAATTTATACCATAAAATGTCAATTTATAATATTACCAATTTTTTGGATCCAATTTCCAATGAATGTGGCTTAAAAATATACTAAAACATTGAAAAATCAAAAGTGTGTCATTCACTTTGATTGTAAAAGGGCACACATACCCTATCTTCTTTAAACCACATTGAGAAACCAAGATCGACCAAAACAAAGAAAATTAACTTCTAAAATTATATAGACATGTATTATTGGTTGTATTATTTTTAAAAGTCCATTATAATGGTCCTTAAGAATGGATCTAAATGAAGTTTAAAAAAGAAGAATCCTTACATGCTCTTATAAGTATATTTCATTTTATAATTAATATAAATATATTAAAAAAATTATAAAATAATAAATAATGTATCATAATTAAACTTAGGTATATGAATAATTATTGTAAAACCATTTTAGATCACTTTTCAATTCTACGGATAACAAAAATATTGCATGTGCCTTTGTACATCTTACCATCTCCATATAATGATGCACCAATCTTTTTTCATCATATTAATTGGATATTAATAAATATTTAAATAGGGAGTATATATGATATTTATGTCATAATTATTTTTTTCAGAAATATAATATAACATTTAACTACTTAAAAATCTATCATTTAAAAAAAGGTAATATTGCTCGTGCACACATGTAGACTACCACCTCGATGAAGCAATTTTATTTGTTTTTCATTTATGTTTAAAATTGATGGTAATAAGGTTATATTTTATGAATATATATGATATATATTTCATAAATAAAAATTATATAAAAGTGAATTATTATATTCCTTTCTTTTTGTTCCAACTTTCAAAAAGTGAAAACATCATTCATGCATAAGTACGACTTACCATCTCTATAAAAAGTGTAATTCATTTTTCTATGTCCACATTTTAAAAAATGATTATAAAAATTTGTGTGGTTGATAAATATGATATCTATAACATCAATATAATTCATTAAATTATGAAACTATAACCTGTACACAAGAACCATATAATAAATGATGAAACATATGTGAGAGAACTAAGAAGTAAACACCGAAAGCAATAATAATTTATAAGAACTGTTGAAAAATGTGATAGGATGTTATAAGTGGATAATTTATGATATTAAAAATAAAAATATGGTTCTATTATACATAAATAAAAAATTTAGAACAATTTTATATCATTTTAAAGCATGATCAATAATGTGGAAGCGTGAGGTAAGGGGTTTGTTAATTCAATTTCAATTTTTCGTTAATACTTCTACTTCATTGACTTTATATTGACATGGTTATGTGTAAAATAAAAAGTTATTATATAATTTTTTATTTAATTTCTTTATTTTTATTTTTTACACATAATAACATCATTCATTAATTCTCCCTTTAATGATATGATCTCCATAAGGGATTTTGCTTCAATTTCAAAACCCATCAAGACATATTTTCTATTATGATCCTATTTAGTTTTATGTGGTGTATATAATTCCCTTTTTATGTATAATAAATTAATGTATATTAATTAATGATTATTAATGTTTAAATTCAATTTTACAACTTTTTGTTGTTACAATTTAAAAGTTACCAAATAAATAATAATTTATTTTACAATCTCATTTTGCTTGGATTGATTATATTTCTCATTGAAGGAATATATCTATATATCCTTCTTAAAATCCATAAATTTTATTACTATTTGTATATTTATGGAATTTCTATGTTTTATTTAATCATTTCCCATATTTGGTTCTTTAATAAAGAAAATATATGTCTAAATGAAAAGATAATCTTATTTCTATTTTTGATCAATTATATTTTTCTTCTATATCCATAATTTAAAAAAAAATTAATAGGCACCCTTTTAATTAAATAAAATTATTTATTATAGAAATTTTAGGTTATCCATGAATTTATAAATGGTTTTAATGTAATATTTAAAATAATTTCTAAAATGTTCGTTTTCAACTTTCTGTTCAAAAATTCTGACAAAATGTTTCTATTTAACATATATGATATTAAATGATTTTCCCACAACAATAAATTTTAAAAAAATTATTTTCTCCCACTAATTTTCAATTATATTTCATATAAAAAACTATTATGAAAATTTATTTCAATATTTTTCTCCCCTTTTCTTTTATTCTCCAAAATTCATGAATTTTTGAAAAACATGTATTTCTGATAAATTTCTATTCAAATTTAATATCTTATTTTTTAATAACTTTTTAATAGCATATTCACTTTACTATTTTCATATTTCATTGGTCATAAAATTTATATTAATTATCCACATTCTTTGTATGATAAGAATTATAATTTCTTAAACTTCATTTCACATCTAAATATGGTGTTTTCATTGAATGTTTTTTCGATAAACCCCATAAAATCGTAATATCCAATATTCTTTACTGAATATATATATATATATTGATAAATAATATTTTTTATAAATTAATATTTTCATTAAATATATTAGTAATTCATTTGAATGAGTAAGGGGTAGTTTGGGAATTCTACAGTCCCTCGATGCGTCAATGCGTCTCATTAGAAATCATATTTTTTGTATTTGGCTAAGGAATTACCCATTTAGGTAATACTCCATAGAATGATGCCCTGGTAATATGTTTAGGATGTAAGAAATTATGTAATACATTATTTGGAAATACAATATTTTTGTCAATGTGATTATTTGAATAGTTACACTATTAGTGGATAAGTTTAGTGTTTGTTTGTTTATTTATATCGAATTGTTTTATCATCATTTATTCTTACCATATTATTATACATAAAAAAGTTACTAATTAAACAAAATTAAATTTTAGTTTTTTTCCTTTTCAAACTATTTATGACTAATTTAATCAGGATAAAATACACAATACATAACCCTTATTGAGTATCCTAGCTCACCCTTATTTTTTTCTCATTACCCATGATATGAATAAGGAAACTATTAAAGAGGTAAATGAAGAATATTTGTTTTTTTAACTATGTTTTTATATATTTTTTCAAATATAAAATGAGAATCTCTTTTGTATGTAGTTCATTAATAATACAATATTATTTAGTCACTTGGGATTATATCTCTTTTATCTTGTGATAATGTAATAAAGTGTCCACCGAATTAGGGGTACATGGATATGGTGTTTATAGTTAGAATTCAAAAATGGGGGTCAAATCAAATAAGATTAAATTTCATGAAAATTATCTACAGTTAAAAAACCGAATGCATAATGTTCAAGTTGATAATGATGAAATGTATGGTGAAAAATAATTGACATCATTAGTAGTTGAGAAAAAATTCCAAAATATAAATTATCATGAATTAGATGCTAAACATGAAAATCTGGAGGTGAATAAAATTGAGTATTCACAACAAGTTGAGAGAACTCATGTTTCCACTCACCATTCAGATGAGGAATATTATTCCAATGTACTACTATCTGGTATAACTAAGCCCATGAGAAAAACTAATGATAAATAAATTTAATATATATAAGAATATTGAGCCATCAAGCCTAAAAATATAGTGTTTATGTTTATTAAGTTTTTGTAACAACCCGAATATGGAGCCACTCAACTGGTGCCCCGTACCCGGTTCGCCACATGACCTCAAGCGCATTTCACCAAATGTCAGAGGCTGCTGACTAGCAGCGAGGGCCTCGGTGAGTCATTAGGAAAACTATTCCCTCATTTGGTAAAGTATACAAGGGAAAGGAAATAACAGTCCATAGCAGAAGCAGTGAACCACATACCATAACTGAAACTAAATAGCGAAAACAATGGATATTTAGTAATGATGATAATGATGCAACCGGTAAAAGTATATAAGGGAATCAGCAAACAAAAAAACGTGTTTGTAAATACAATTGAGAAAAAAAGTACAAAAAGTAAACAGTAACTCCAGCAGCATCACAAGCCTATGCTCGGTCCTATGCTCTCCAGCTCCAACTAGCAATCATGTACATGAAGTAAAATGGCCACCATCCCTATCCACACCTGAAACCATATAACCTATTTGGGATGAAAAGCAGGACCCAAACAGGGTGTGAGACTAGGTCACAGTAGGCAATCACCACAAGTTCTGTGCCCTACTGTCAGTGAGAAATATAGAAAAAGTAATGGAAATAAATGCAATATAGAAATAAGAGTACACTAAAGTAAACTATCCTTCAATCTCCATTCAAATTTATTTTTTAATATAGTTCAATCATTTAATTATCAACCCATAAAACAAGAAAACAAATCTATATTCCCAAGTCATAGCAAGTAACACAATAGGTATCTGAGAAGACTACCTAAACAACAAGAAGTACAAAACCCATTCTTGTTCATTGTCTTGGTGGAATCATCACAACTAACCAAACTCTATTCACACTAACTCTCTGGGTGGCACATAATGGCATAACCATCTAGTCAAGTAATCATACAAAGGAACAGACACTCAGGGAAGCGCTCACAGTCAATTCCCCTGCGGTCTTACAATGATAGGTATAAACTCTCTCAGGAAGCACTTATGTCTAATTCTCCCTGTAATATTGATATGTAACTAAGGAAACTTTGAGGAAGAAAAAAGTCACATTCCCGTAGGTCCTGCGAATGATACTAATTTATAACATACTCTCTAGGGAAGCCCTTAATCACCAATTCCCTTTTTATTCTACCACACCAGGTTTACACAGCCCTGAGCAGTCCAGTCATGCGTAATTGACTATCAGTAGCCCTATGTAAGTTGAAAAAACTACATGGCTAATAGTGACAAATCATCAAAAGCATAGAAACAGTAGGCAATACATGCAATCAATTATATCAGGGTAGGAAATCAATGCAACAAGGTCTGCCTCACAGGCAACCTAATACAAATGGTGATAAACAGCCAAAACAAGGGAAACACCCATGGGGTGATCTCAAACATGATAAAAAGAAATCACTATTTTTCTAATGGACTCAAGCATACATGAAATCTAAGGAATAAAATAGTGCAGGATCAAAACCCTACCCCGAGATACCTGAATCATGGGAATCTGACACTTTTTCACCAAAACTCAGAGACATTCAACGTAAGGCAACAATCCACTTACCTCAATTCTAGGAGATAAATATAATTTAACCTCGGCCCTTTAATTGGCCTAGAATGGAGTAGATCTAAAAAAGCATCTAAAATGTTCAACCTACAATAACTCTTATAAGATAAATAATAGGAAACGTGGCCATAGAAGAACCAAGAACTCATCGCTACAATTCTATTGCAACCGACGGTGTTTGATTCCGATAACTAGTGACAGATCTATGGCTCGGAGAAGATCCGCAGACGTACCCTCACTCATGGTCGAAGAAGCTGGAGAAGAATAAGTTTTGGGGTTACGATACGACCCCTATCCGTTTATGAAAAAAAGGAAATTACACGGCGTGTACTTTTGGAGTACACGACATGTACTTTTGGAGTACACGGCGTGTACTAAGACTTTCCATACTCCACATAAGGTGGCCTCCATGTCACCCCTACATGGCCATGTGTGTGGCCATCACACAGCCATCACACGGCCTTAACCGGAAACAAAGTACATGGCGTGTACTTATAAAGTACTGGACGTGTACTTTGAAAACTTTTAGATTCTCTTCTTTTCCCAAAAACGACCAGAAATGGAAAAACATACCTGAAAAGAAGGTCCAGGTTCATAAAAATTCCCCCCTTAAAGAAATTCATCCCTAAATTTTCATAATAAGGTGGTGATGAAGAAACATCGAATAACTATAGCCACTGTGATCACAAAACGGCCTCCCTCTCCCAAGTCTCATCCTGTACACAGTCGTGCTTCCATAGTACCCGTACCAGAGGAACAGACCGGCAATGGAGTAACTTTTTACTACGATCAACAATCCTGATAGGATGCTCCTTGAATGATGCATCCTGCTCTTGCTCAACCTCATCGGGATGAAAAACATGAGAGGAGTCTAAGAAATAGCATCGATGCTGAGAAACATAGAAGACGTCATGCATAGCCTGGTACCTCTGAGGTAACTACAACCTATAAGAAATCAGCCCGGCTCTCTCCAAAACCTCAAATGGCCTGACGTATCTTGATGAAAGCATACCCTTTCTCCTAATCCTCTTGTGTCCCATCCTCGGGGAAACATGTAGAAAAACCTGATCTCTTCCCTTGAACTCCAAAGGTCGTCTTCACTGATCAACATAAGATTTCTGCCAAGACTGTGTCGTAGCCATCCTTTTCTGAATCAACTCTACCTGTTCTGTGGACTCCAGAACAAGAAATGGTGCCAGCATAGCTGCGTCTCCAGCCTCCAGACAACACAACGGTGATCAACATGGCCTACCATTCAATGCCTAGTAAGGTTCCATTTGAATAGTTTCTTGAAAACTATTATTGTAGGAAAACTACACTAGAGGTATAATTCTTTCCCAAGAACCTCCAAAATCAAGGACACATGCTCAAAGCATGTCCTCTAGCACCTCAATTGTGCACTCTGACTGGCCATCTGTCTAGGGGATGGTAAACTATACTCAGAAGTACTTGTGTTCCCAAAGCCCTCTATATCCCTTTCCCGAAATGTGACGCAAAGCAGGTGTCCCTATATAAAATGATAATACTCAGAACCACATGCAAGGGTACAATCTCACTGATGTACAACTGTCTAAGCTCATCAACATTGAAGGTCTCCTTAATCGGAGAGAAGTGAGAAAACTTCATGAGCCTATCAATGACAACCCATACCGTGTCATTACCTCAAGGAGATCTCGGTAACCCTGTCACGAATTCCATCGCGACATCATTCCACATCCACTCAGGAATGGGTCGCTACTACAAAAGACTTTTTGGTTGCTGGTGCTCTGCCTTCACCTGTTGACAGGTGGAACTCCTCATTACAAAACCAGCAACATCTCTCTTCATACCTGGACACCAATACTGGCTGTGTAGATCATCATCCATCTTGGTGACGCCAGGATGAATTGCCCAAACTGAGGAATGAATGTATCACATCAGCTCCTCGTGTATATCTACTGTCACCCATTCGCGTCCATGGAAATGAAAGATCTCATCCTCACCTACGTTCCATCTAGGAAGAGGGTCCTCTCTTGACACGCATTCCCGTAGGACTAGGCCATTAGAATCTGATAGCTTCCTCATTCTAACTCAGTCAAGAAGGTTATTGGTAACAAATACATAAGAATGAAAAGTCTGACCCTGTCTATTGTGCACCTCCAAATGCATTGAGGAGAATAGAGCCATAAGCTGCCACTCACTGCTGGCCTCCTAGAGTACCTATATCTTTGTCCTCCTGCAGAGTGTGTCTTCCATAGTGTTGCCTTTACCAGGTGTATAAGCAAGCTCGAAATCGAAGGACTGTAGGTACTCGACCCACCTCCGTTGTCTCAGATTCGATTCATGCTACATGAAGATATAATTGAGACTCTTGTGGTCAGTATATACCACAAAATGCTCTCCCAAAATATAATGACTCTAGCGGCGTAATGCATGATTAACTACAGCCAACTCCAGGTCGTGCTTAAGATAGTTCCTCTCATATGGCCTCAATTGCCGTGATCCATATGCAACAACATGATCCTCCTACACAATCACTGCTCCAAGATTGATGCCAGATGCATCACAGAAAACTTTATAACTCTTGCCCAGCTACAGAAAAACTAGAATAAGTGGTGAATTCAATCTCCCATTTTGCTCCTGAAAGGCTAAATCATAGGCTTATGACCAAACATACTTCACCTGATTCATAGTCATGACCATCAACGGCGCTGCTAAGCATGATAATTCCTATATAAACCACCTATAGTAACCAGCCTACCCTAAGAAACTTAGTACCTCGATGAAATTATTCGGTTGCTCCAAGGTGACTACTACTCTCACCTTCTCTGGGTCTAATGATACTCCTGTCTCTGAGATGACATGACCTAGGAAGTGAATAATTTCCATCCAAAAGTGGCACTTTGAGAGCTTAGCATATTACTGATTATCCCCTAGTGTACCCAAAATGATCTCAAGATTGGTAGCATGGTCTTGTTGAGTGTGAGAGAACACCAAGATATCGTCCTCAAAAACCACCACTAAAGAATCCAAGTAAGGATGGAAAACACTGTTTATCAGCGCCATGAAGACTGCTAGTGCATTCGTGAGACCGAACGGCATAACCAAATTCAGAAACAGACCATACCTACTCCGGAAGGCTATAAGAGGTATATCGGATGGTCTGACATGCATCTGATGATATCTGGATATCATTTCGATCTTAGATAACACTCTCGCTCCTCTAAGATCATCAAAGAGATCGCCTATCCATGGCAGGAGATATCGGTTCTTGACCTTCAACTAGTTCATCTTCCAATAATCCACACAAAGCATTAGGGTACCATCCGCCTTCTTTACAAACAAAACGGGCGAACCCCAAGGAGAAGTACTGGGTTGGGTGAAATTCTTTGCCTGAAACTCCTCTAACAACTTCATGATCTCCTGAAACTCAGGTGTAGCCATACTATAAGGAGGAATGGATAACTGTGCCGCTCCTTTCACAAGCTCAATAGAAAAGACTACCTCACGCTCCAGAGTAAAACCTGAAAAGTATTCTGGAAAGACATCTGGAAAGTGATCGACCATTGGAGGAAAATCTATCTAAGAAGTCCCCTAGTCATCTAGATATAAGCTAGAAACCTGGGCCGTAACACCGCCCAACCCATGATGCTCGGGTCCATCTCTGCTCGCCTGGACATCTCATTCTCCCTTGTGAAGAAAAGATCTGTCCTCTGGTGATGTGAAACTCACCCTACGGTGATAGTAATCCACAAAGGCCTATATGGGAATTAGCTATTCTATAATGAGAATGACATAATATCATTTCATCTCCAAAACATTGAGACTCCAAGAAAAACGACACCCACAAACCTCAAGGGGGTTGTCTATGCACTGACGCATGCTAGCAGTTCTAATTCCCAAGGGAGTGTCTAGCGTAATCATATCCTCAGAAGTATAAATCGTAAATGTGAGGCTTTCCATAGTATGCGCAGAAATAATGATATAATAATCTCATGTATCGAAAAGTTCAGAGGATAAAACTAAGGATACTAAAATTTTAACTCGAACTATAGAAGGTCCAGGATCCTACTCCTGATGAATCTACTCTACCGCAAAAGCCTGGCATGTACTGCGGCCCTGTTTTGCAGCCTGAGATCCCTGAGCTGACCCACCCTAAGCCTGACCACTACGTCCACGACCTCTATCCTGGACTGAATGACTTGAAGCACTCCAACCACCAGTCTGCTGTGGAACTGGTAATCCTGCTCATGCACGCAGAGTCGAAACTTATCCTACGTCACTAGCCACTGGAAGGAGAACCTTGCAGAAACGCTGAAGATAACCCACCTTGCCATAGGATCGGCACTCCACTAGGTCTCTCGGTCACTAATGCTTCTTATTCCTTCTTTTTCCACACTGATATCACACAATTGGTTTCCAGAAGGAAGATCCCGTCTAATAGAAGGAATACCTTGCTTCTTTGAGTCACCTCGTGTAGACTCTCAATGGCGCTTCTTGTTGTCTATATGAAATGAATCAGCCCTAGATGATGATCTTCCTTGGTCTATAGCTCCCCTCTCCCTCAGATTTCCTTCCGTGATTAGCACCTGGTTCACTATCAGAGTAATAGAAGTCAATTGAAGGACGTTCACATGTGATATGATGTCTGGTCTGAGGCCTTCTTCAACCTTCCTCACTAAAAAAAGCTAGTCATTCCCCAGAATGGGAGTGAAACCCCATAACTCTGTGAAGTGAGAGGAATACTCCCTAACTAGGCGAGTACCCTGGTGCAGGTTCATAAAATCTATGGCTCTATCAGCCCTCCGCATCGCCGGGTAGATGTAGTCATAGAACGTATGCTGAAACTCATCCCAAGACATAGCCTGTTGGCTCCCTAACTGCGAAACCACATCCAACCATCTATTGGCGGAATCTCGTAGCATATAAGTCACGAGCTTTACTCTCCTCTCCTGAGGCGTCTCAAGATGCTCGAATATGGATAGCATGGCTTCTATCCATGACATGTGTTCCTCCATCCCCTGTGAATGTGGGAGGATGTTGCTACTGAAAAACCCAGGTCAGCTCTACCATAAACGGGGCAGGATGCTGAGCTCTCTAGAAGGTCTGCATGAATCTCATGAAACCCTCTCTGAACTGAGAGTCGGCAGCAGTGACTAGAATCACTGCGGGTGTTATGCCTGAAACAATAGGTGGAACTACTGGTAGTCCCTGATCTGTTGTATCAGGCGTACAGTCACTGCCTGGTTTCTGACGTGCAATGGGAGGACGTCTTGGTGCCATATCTATAAAAGGTCAAAATAACACCTCATATTCAGGAATCAAAAAGACAGAAAAAGGATGACAAAAGAAGGAACAGTGAAAAGAAGGCATTCAAGTTATGCAAAACATGACTACATGGTGTGTATAAAGACTACATGGTGTGTTCCCTTAAGTAATTCACATGTACATGTACATCTACCAAAACTGGTTTTGTAACACCCTAGATACACGGCGTGTTTTCATAACACACAACGTGTACCCGAATCATCTTTCCCTATCTGGGTCCTTCTACACGGTTAGGCCACATGGCTCTCCTAAGACATAACCACATGACATGTTCAAGGGAGACACGAAATGTACTAGACATACCTTACCTGGCCCGTGTTGATAGCAACACGGCCTGACACACGGCCGACATTACATGGTGTGTTCAAAGAAGATACGGTGTGTACTAGACATGCCTTACCTAGACTGTGTTGTTAGTGACACAGCCTGACACATAGCCGACACTACACTGCGTGTTCTAGACGGACAAGGAGTGTACGAGGAAGGGTAACACCGACCCGTGTTGTTCGTGACATGGCCGAGTACCTAGATCAAACTACACGGCATGCTAAACTAGTACACGGCGTATTCCTACCAGATTTTTCAGAACCAGGTGTTTCTTCACACACAGTCGGTGACATGGTTAAAAGACTACATGGGGTGTATGAATGAAGTACACACCGTGTATTCTGGGTTTTTCTGGGCAGTAGCTCAGAAACTGTTCTGATGCCCAAAAAACAAAGAAAACAAGAGTTAAGGTGAAAAATTCCAATCCGTGTGGGCCCATACTCCCTGCGAATCAAATCTTGGATTCTTATACAATTCATATAACAAGTATACAATATACAAAACTCACAATCCGCCAAATTATGATCCTCATGGACCCATAAACCATAGGTCCGAGGATCAAAACCACCCTTTGATACTACATTATAATGACCTGAATTCGGAGCCACTCAAGTGGTGCCCCATACCCAGTTTGCAACGTGACCTCAAGCACATTTCCCCCAATGCCGGAGGCTTCCGACTAGTAGTGAGGGCCTTGGTGAGTCATTGGGGAAACTATTCCCTCATTTGGTAAAGTATACAAGGGAATGGAAATAACAGTCAATAGCGAAAGAAGTGAACAACATATGATTACTGAAACTAAATAGTGGAAGCAATGAATATATATTAGTGATGATAATGATAAAGCAGGTAAAAGTATCTAAGGGTATCAGAAAACACAACAACGTGCTGAAATAAAACTAAGAAACAATATACGAAAAGTAAACAGTAATTCCAGCAGCATCGCAACCCTAAGCTCGGTCCTATTCTCTCCAGCTCCAACCAGCAATCATGTACCAGAAGTAGAAGGTCCATGGTCCCTATCCCCACCTGCAACCATATAACCTGTTTGGTCCAAAAAACATAACCCAAACAGGGTGTGAGACTAGTCCCAGTAGGCAATCACCACAAGATCTGTGCCCTACTACTAGTGAGCAATAGAGCAAAAGAAATGGAAATAAATGCCACAAATAAATAGGATCACACTAATGTAAACAATCCTAAAATCCCCATTCACATTTATTTATTAATTTAATTTAATCACTTAATTATCAACCAAGAAAACAAGTAAACAACTCTATATTCCCAATGCATAGCAAGTAACACAACAGGTATCTCAACAGACTACCTAAACAACAAGCAGTATAAAACCCAAGCTTGTTCTTTGGCATGATGGACTCATCACAACCAACGAAAAAATATTCACACTAACTCTCTGGGTGGCTCATACTGGCAGACCCCTCTAGTCAAGTAATCATACAAAGGAATAGACACTCTGAGAAGCCTTCACCGTCAATTCCCTTGCGGTCTGGCAACTATAGGTATATAATCTCTGTGGAAGATCATACGTCTAATTCCACCTATAGTCTTAATACATAACTAAGCGAACTCTGAGGAAGCACAAAGTCCCATTCCCGTAGGTTATGCAAATGATACTAATTCATAACAGACATTCTTGGGAAGCCCATAATAATCAGTTCCCTCTTCAATCTACTACACCAGGTTCACGCAGCCCTGAGTAGTCCCGTCGTGTGCAATCTACTGTCAGCATCACTAAGTAAGTTCTACAAATACTTGGATAATAGCTAAAAATCAACAAAATCATAGAAACAGTAGGAAATACATGCAATCAATTATATCAAGGCAGGAAATCAACGCAACAAAGTCGGCCTCACAGGCAACCTAAGAAAAATAGTGATATACATCCAAAACAGGGGAAAAACCATGGGGGGATCCTCAAACATGTTAACAAGCAATCACTATTCATCGAATGGCCTCAAGCATACATGAAATTTATGGCAGACAATAATTCAGGATCAAAACCGTGACCCGAAAAACCCGAAACATGGGAATCTGACACTTTTTCTCAAAAACTCAAAGACATTCAATGTAAGGAAACAAACCACCTTCCTCAATACTAGGAGATCTATATACTTGAAACTAGACTCGTGAATCAACCTATAACAGAGTAGATCTAGAAAAATGTCTAAAAAGTTCAAACAACAATAACTCTCATAAGAAAAGAATCTGGAAACGTGGCCAATGAAGAACCAAGAACTCACCACTGTGATTCTATTGCAACTGATGGTGTTTGATTCAGATAACTGGTGACTGGTCGGTGGGTCAAAGAAGATCTACGGTCATACCCTCCCTCTCGGTCGAAGAAGCTAGTGAAGAATACCTTTTGGGGGTTAAGACGCAACCCCGGTCTGTTTATGAAAAAAGGAAAGTACACTACATGTACAATTGGAGTACATGACATGTACTAAGCTTTTCTGTACTACGCATAAGGTGGCCTACACGTCACCCCTACATGGCCGTGTGTGTGGCCATGACATGGCCAGCCCACAGCCTTGATTGGAAACAAAGTACACAGCGTGTACTTAGAAAACTTCCAGATTCTCCTCTTTTTCCAATAAAAAACAAGAAAAGGAAAAACATACCTGAAAGGATAGTCCAGGTTCTTACAGTTTTCATGTATAATTTATGTTTCAAAAGATAATTTATATAAAAATTAATGTGTAAAAATGAATAGGAACTCACCAATATATTTTTTGTGGATGTAAGTAATATTGGTAAAAAATCGAAATAAATCCAAAATAAAGAATTAAATGTCACAAAAATAACACGTAATCAATTCATTTAATATTATATATCAATAAAATATATTTTTATTTATCATTTACTAATGGAGCAATAAAATATTGATGTTTGAGGGTATTTAATATTCAGATAATATTTCAATGTATGGAGTAAAACTAAATCGTATATGAAATGGTTTAAAAAATATTTCGAGGGATATTACATTGAATAATGATGAAAATATATTTATATCAAATATATTTAGACTATATGAAAAAGTATATAAAAGCTATAATCAAGGTCATCATAATAAATATGAATACTTGTCTAAATCCTCTATGAATGTGTCATCTTCTTTTAAATTGAGTATAAAACATTTTATAAAGAAACAAACAAAATAAATAATTAAATATTTCTTCAATAAATAAGTATAATATTCATGTTTTTCAAAAAAATCGATCATTAACAATAATAATGCATCATTAAAATGTAATAGTTATTTCTATTAGAGAAGAAGAGAACATAATGTGGGATTTTTTATGTAATTTATGATTTTTTCTCATGGCGTATGAAATTTGGAGAAACATAGAAATAAATTATTCCATGTGGAAAACAAATTGGACCATTTGGTAAAATTCATTTCAAATATTCCAAATAGAAGTAAAAAAAAGTAAAAAATATTGCAAAATAATGCATGGGTATTTTTCTAGCTTTGTTGTAAATGAGAAGAAAAATGGATAGGGAATATAAAAGTTATGATTTTAAAGGAGACCCAATGATTAAACATGAAGTGGTAATCTTATTCAATGAGTTGTTTTCAAAATATGAAATCTCAAGATCTCTTGTGGATCTATGTGGATGGTGTATTCTAGAATGAACAATAATAAAGGATTGTAGATTTATGACTACATATTAAGTTGAGACAACAAAAATGATTAACCAATAACAAGAGTATACATGTTCCTTGATGGAAAATGAAAATAAAAAATTTCCATAAAAAGAAATTAATACAAAATATAGAAATTCCATAATACCGCAAAATATTACCCCATAAAAATTTGGAAAGAAATCAAGAATCGTTATAAAATTTATATATACATAATGAAATTACTATCTTGGTTAAGGTGAAACACAAAGAAAATGTTTCTCTCAATAAGGATATAAAGTTGTTCCAACTTAATATCATATCTATTCTCTTGTATTTGTATGATTTATTTTCAATTAATTGAATTTTATGTAAGAGTAATGGGGATAATCGAGAAGATAATCATGTTATCAAAACAATAAAATACATTTAATAAGTCACTATCCTTGTATGATATATCATATGGTATCTTGAATCTAATTTTGTGATCAACCTTAGTGAAGTAGAGTTATAGTGTCTCCTAGAGGGGGATACAAATGATGAAATATTAGAAGACTATAGTGATATTTATTTCATGAAGATATAAAATATAAGATCTATTCTTATAAAAGTGTCATTAATGATGGATGTATGCATCCTATATAATATTTTCTTTGAAAGAATAAAATCTAGTGTCAAGCGAGAGAGTTACAATTATAAATGATTAGAAAATGAAAGTGTTTTCTGATGTTTTAAGGATTAATTAAAAATTGAAAAAAAAATTCTATTTTTAATTATCTTAATTTGTGTGTTACTATAATTATATGAATTTAGATTAAAAAATATCCTGAAATATATGTAATAATTTTTATCAGAAATTAGTATCATCCTGAAAAATCGTGAACAACCTCTGTGGAAGCATATATTAATTGGAATCATATTCCATGGTTTATTGATAGAATTGATTTAAACACGACACCATCTTATTTTATACAGAAATAATAGATCATTAAGACTTATAGTAGAGTAATTTATGAGACACGGATTATGTGAATTTATTTCATCCCCTATTAATTTATTTTTATTTATCATCCAAAAAGTATGGGGAGAATAAAATAAAAAGAAATATAATGACATGATATATTTTTTACACTAGGGAGGGTGGGGGAGATATATGAAAAAGGACAACATGTTGACATACAATTATTTATATTCATATTTATATGAAATAAGGTGGGGAAATTTTTTTAACCCCCTTTGGGTTGGGTTTTATTTGCTGTTAGTAAGGTATTCTTTGAAAGAAGATTTTTCATTATTGTGAATGAGAATAACATGGAGAAAACATGAAGCCCTTATAATTATTGATGAAAAATGCTTGAGTTCCCATGAAATGTGTGATTACATTATGAGATAAGTTCAAGAATGAGAAAAAATATAGACAGTGAAGCTAACATGTTTATTTCTTCCATTGTTTATGCGAAAAATGAATTGTCGTTTTTTATTAGTCATATGAAAAATGTTGTGAGATGATGAAACTGTATGTGATTTGATATCCATTGATATGTAGAAACAGGTAAAGGGGTACTTTAGTCACTATAAGTAATCATATTGATGGAAGAATATTTAGTTAGAAAAGATTATTAGAATATGTTTTTGGATTATATTTAATATAAAAAATTGGTTCAATATTATTTTCATCAATTATATAGAAGATGAGTTCCCTGGATTTTGGTTGTTGATGAATTTTATATATTTGTGAAGAAGCTAAAAAGTTTGGTAATAAGTTTTTTATAATGTATTGTTTATATAAAAATATATATTCATTAAGAAAATGTATTTGTGTGATGGATAATTAGTTTTTGGGCTTTTATTGTTCGTGGATATACTCTTAGGATAGTTCATAATTCTCATGAATGTTGTAATATGTTTTGGGAATGATATAATATGATTTAAAGATACTATGAGTTTATTTATTAAATTATATAATTTTTAGTTAAAGTACAAAAAGGGATAAGTAAATGGTTTTCTCTAAGGGTCATTTACCCATATGATGTGATATATATAATATGGTAAATAAATCAAACAATAAGGGTATTATTAAATTCACAAGTATCATTTTTCATAGGGGTAGAATATAATGAATGGAATGAAAATTTTGTAAGGGTCATTGATGTTTTTTAAGGTTCCTTTCCTTATTTTGTAATATTCATGAGTTAATTAAAAATTATAAATGGAAGACTCCCAATGATTTATGAATGTATCTATTGTTTTTTTTATAAGTTTAATTTTGAATTATCATAATATTAATTCTAAAACATAGGTGAAGAATTTGTAATATTTTTTTCTATATGGTTCATTTGGAATTACTACTTAATTTATTTGACTATTATGATCTATTATTTGAATTTTCAAAATGATAATTGTAGGGATTAGAGATTAATACCGTAGATTTCATTTTATACTCTTGTGATAAGTAAATTTTTAAAATAGAAAAATTATAGAGGATGAAACTGGATAATTCTCTACATATCTATATTACTAAAATATCATTTTAATAAATCAATGAAAATAATTTAAGCCTATATAAAATGAGAATATATGGATGTGAATATTCTATAAAGCTATGGTTGAAATTGACATCATATGAAGCTAGTTTTTTCTTTTGAAATTGGTTTTATTGTGATTTTAGATTTTTTAATATAACAATTATATCTTAGAGTAAAATTAATATTTCTAACTTGTTGTGTAGTAAGGAATTTATTGTTGAAATCAGTACATGAAATAATGCATTCTATTATTCATGGAATTTATGACCTCTGATTTTTTGGAATAGATCAAGGCCATTATAATTATATTATTTTTTATAGAATTTAAATATTGTGCCTTAATGATTAATTTAATGACATTTTATTGGGAATTATGAAAGAGATAATCTACCTATAATCAAAGAGATTTACTTATTAAAATTTGGTAACAATAAAAAAAATATTTTTTAGAGGTACTAAATACAGACAGAAGAGATGAAGAAATAAATAATAAAATGATGTAATCATCTATATATTCAGTAAATTCAGAAAAAGATAGTAGAGACCTAGAAATTCATCTTTCATGTATAATTTGAATGTAAAATCCAAAGAGTAATAAAATTTTGTTTTAGGATTTCATCTTTATGTGTTGAAATGTTAGAAGAAGAATAATGATAGAAAGTGTGTTTCTTGTCCTCAATTTTAATATATAACATAAAAACCTCATAGTAAGATCTAATAATTACAGCCTATTACATTTCTATATGATAAGGGATAAAGGATATGATTCCCACATATTATAAGGATTAATATGGAATAAAATATTTTTATTCTTGATTCATCCATTTCGAATGCGGTAGTTTATAATAGATGATCAGTACTATTCCATTTATGGGGTAGATGTTATTCCATAAAAATATTAATTCATATAGAATATTTACAAATTTGAAAAAATACAATGAATTCCCTAGTTGGTTCCATATCTAAATGAAAAGTATATAGGTTCTTGTATAGAAGCCTCTTAGGTGGAGGAATTTTTATGGATCCAATATTATACCATTTATTGATTTACTTCTTTATAATAGAAGAGATTATACAAGAAATATGGATAATAACCCAAGCACACTAAGTCTGTAGTGATCCATATTATAGTAACTCCACATTAAAAAATAATAGTGTACTTGTTTTGTTGCTTCCTTGATCAGTGTTTTATACATATTACCTAGGTTTGAGGATAGAGTGAGATATATATTCATTAAATAATTTTATAGGTATAAATTGATATTTTTTTATTGATAATAATCCATACTAATCTAATTCAAACCATTTTAATGTTTAAAATATCTCATGTGAGCCTAACAGGTGGAGACCAATGGAATTCACCATGGGTAATTAAATATTTTTCTAGGTTTCACATCTATTTGGGAAATAGTTTTATAGGAATCATGGATATATTGTATCATGATATTTTATTTTTTTCAAGATAGTGGGATAGATATTTGATATGGAATACCATATTATAACCATTGTCTTTATTAAACATTAATTCATGATTTATTACATAAGAATTCACGTAATACAACCTAGAAGGTTATGAATTCTAGTATCTTTGGGTGATTAGGAGCATTACATAACAACTTGAAAAAGGCTGTACATCAAAAATATTGAAATATTACCTAACATTATTATAATATTTCATTGATCTTAAAACATCATGGGATAACTTGGTGCCATACATATGAAAGGAAAGATCTATAATAACTAGTAAGGGAATAAACAAGGAATAACTGAAAAAAGGTGTTACATTTTATAGAATAGGAATTTCAATGGGTTATAAAAGTGGTGAGAATCCTAAAACTGAAAAAGAGGCATGATATAGTGTGATTACATAAAGGTAACATGGGAATGGTTTGAAAATATTAAACATTTTATCTTTAAAATAGGTAATGGCTAACGACCATGAAATCATATCATGGTGTAAACATTACCTTGATGGATTATGTTCACTCTATAATACCTTGAATGATATCTCACAAGAATGTAAAATTACACAATGCATTGGAGTGATATATAATTTTTGGTGAACCTGTCTCATTTATATCATTTACACACATAACTGTGCCACATAGAAAAGTTTATCTGTAAAATTTTAGTGAAGCTTTGTAAGAATAATGGCAGTACATAAATATTTTAAAAATATACTAAAGAGAATTATAGAGGTATATCATCATTTAATGATAAAATGGACAGTAAGATGGATGTGTAAAAACATTTCCCAACATCAGTAATTGAAATAAAATTAATAAAACTAATAATATTCTCAAATAAATGCGAGATGTAAATGATCCCTTACCTTTATATTATTGCCCCAAATTCTTGGGAGGAGCCTATTGAGAGATTGGGGGAAGCTTTTGAGGACTCTAGAGAGAGTAGGGATGATTAATGAGGTACTATGATGTATTTTAGTGATGAGGAAGGGGATATTGGGTGGATTATATAAGAAAATATAGGGGAGTTCTTTTTTATTTCCTCAACTTAGGTTTTTGAATCTATAAAATAAATGAATCAATAAAATTACTTGGTCTTTCCCATGGCTTTTTCAAAATACAATTCTTATAATTATTTTATAAATACTTGTTAAAAATCATTTAAATACTACCCTTGGTGATGTTTAAACGAGTCATGTTATTTTAGAAGTGTTTTTAGAACTATGAAACATAATGTTGGTTTTGGAGGATTCATAATGGATTTATAAAATTAATAAAATAAACTCATAATCAATTTTTTTAAAATAGGAAAAATTGGTTTAGTTGTGGGTTTCATTTATATCATTTATTGCATCAATTTTTTTTCATTATGATGTCTTAATACACATGATATATTTATACCATATTAATTTATTGTTTAAAATTTTGACTTTTTGGAGAATTATAAAAAAATTCCCTATCGTATAATTTTAATATTCTAATTCCAAAATGAATATTTTTTATCAGTATAATTTTTTAAATAGGTTAATTTTTACTTATAAAATAATTATATTTATATATTGATAAATATTGGTTTTTTTTCACAATAATAGTTTTGAAACACTTATGACAAATTACATTTGAAATAAAAAATTATATTATCATTTTTATGTAATAAAAGTAGATTAATTTTATTATTTTATTAAGATATCAATTTTATAAATTTCTTGAATTCAATAAAAAATAATTTCTTACTTTTAATTTCATATTAAAAAAATATTTATTTTCGTCTTATCACTTTGAAATTAAAATCATTTACATGGTAAAACAATAAAAAGTAAATATTTTAAATATTCTAAAAAATATAAATAATCATATATTAGATTCTTGATATGTATCCCTTTAATACATTTTAAAATTTATTAATGGTAGGGTTTATAATGGTAGGATTTTAATGGGTTGATTTTTCATACATGGTTTGAGCCTTGACCTCGATGAGCTTGAAATTCTCCCATAAATAGTTTCAATCTTGATTTAAGAGTCATATCTCACCTCGGATTGCTCATATAAAAATAACAGTGTTGTTATCTTCCTTAGAATCAATGATAAATGGGCTTCATTGGGTATGATCTTACTTGTTAAGGCCATCAATTTCTTTGTCTATGTCAATTGGATTAATCAAAACCCTATATTTATACTAACCATATGATCACTTTTCAACAGCTATATTATGAGTTTTTTTATGATTAATGTTAATTTGAATCCAATAGGATAAAAAAATAATTTCATTCATTTTATATAACAATAAATCATATTAGGGCTTTTAATACAATCAAAAATATAAATTTTTTATAAGTTCTGGTCACTATAATCTTTCCCCAGCAGAAATTTCACCATCAAAATTTTTATTACACACACTAAAATAGTCCAGGGTAATTTTTTTCATCACCTCCTCTAGTTCCCACATCACTTCATCAATCATATGAATTTTCCATGTCACATTGAGTGGATTAATTTTAATATTGGATAATTTTTTTCTACAATTTAAGATCTTAACCGGATACCCAACATATAAAATATCATTATCCAACAATACCACATCTTGATTAAGCACATTTGAGGGATCTGATATGTAATTCCTCAAGAGGGATACATGGAAAACAACATATACATGAGATATGTTTATTGGGAGTGTCAGGCCATTGGCCACCACTCTGATGTTATCAAGGATCTCAATGGGACTGATTTTATCTTGGACTAAGATTTCCCATCCCAAATATCGTAAAATTATTCCATTGAGATATGTAGAAGAATAACTTACCACTAATATAAAAATCTAGTTCTCATCGATGATTACATAGATAATTCTCATGTCGACTCTAATGAGATCTGATGTACTGCAGAATGATCTTGGCCTTTTCGACAATTTCCTTGACCATTTTAGGACCTAGCATTTGCATTCCCCAAATTCATTCCAGGTTGAATGTATTCTATACGTCTTCCCATAATGGGCATCATAGGGGCCTATTTTTATGCTCGATTGTAAAATATTATTGTAGAATAAGTAAACCATAGGAATATTTTTATCCAAACCTCCATTGATATATATTGATCATTCTCTTAGTATATCATAGATTGTCTAGACTGTCCACTATGATTGTCCATCAGTTTGGCGGTGATAATTCATAATGAAGTTCAACTCTATATTTATAACATGTTGTAGACTCATCTAAAACATGGTGGTAAATCATTGGTCACAATTTGATAAAATAAACAGTGTTTTCCATATAGACTCACTACTTCTCTACTGTATATCCTTGTATATTGATCAAGTGATAATTCCTGAAATTTTTTAGTGAAGTGAGAATCCTTGGAAAGATGATTCCCCATAACCAATATATCATTATAACTTTTTTAGGTCTTCACAAGACTTATTTAAAATCATGTGGTAATGTTTTCTCATTTCACTGAGTGTATGAGTAAGGGTTACATCAATTACAAGTATATCATCCTTTCATTATTCAATTGTTGACACACAAGACACCTTGATGTATATTCCATGATCTCATTCATTATATTATCCCACCAATACTTCTATTAGATATCAAGATACAATTTTTTTCTACGTAGATGGATGGAGGTAATAAAGTTATGTGAATCATCCAATAGATATTTCTTTAACACGGGATTTGATGACACACATAGTCATGTCCTAAATCATACAACTAATTCTTCAATAATTTTAGAATTTTTTATTTCATTTTTGATGGAGCATACAACTTCTTCTGAATTTACTCATCTTCTATTTGGGAATCCATTAACTTCTCTAGAAAGTATAGTCAATCAATAATTTTTGGAAGGATTGATGATTTTATTACCATTATTATTCCCATGTACATATTTTTCATTTAAAATAATATTAGACCTTTTTCAATTATCATTAATGAAAGATTTACTAGATCCTTTCCTCATAGGTTATCTTCCAATTTATTTTCGTTCCTCATATGGTAGTGGATTGTTCATTAATCATCCTTAATCATATCTAACATCCTTCCCTTCCCCCTATTCATCTCTTCATATATGAATATATACATTAGGATCATATGATCTGTATATATTTCACATTTATCAACAAAGAGATAATTCCACCATATTTTCAATGTGAATATTACTGAATCAAACTACAAATCATGCATTTATTTGTTATGTTGATTGAAATTAAATTTTCCTAAGGCATTTGATTTCCTGCTTTCATTGTAAATTATTACACAAGTTAATCCTTTCTTAAAAACATCATTGTTTCTTTTTAAAAATTTATCCACTTGTGGGGAGAATAAGTACATTAATAGTGATAGTAGTGTTTTTCAACACTTTAAATATCTCTTCACAATAATTATTCTATACAAACATGACTCCCTACTAAGTTATATTGTTTAGAGGGTTATATAATTGTTATATATTTCTCACTAATCAATGGAAATACTTAGCTTACCCATGGAAAAAATAGATTTCTATCAGATATGCTAACCGAATCCATCATTTAATTTCCTTTATCTTTGAATGGTCTATAGATATCCAATTACATGTGAAAATATTCTATAATAATGAGACATTTTGTACCTGAACTCACATTTTTATACTATTCATAAATATTATCCTTTAATATGGTCTTTAGAATATTCTTATGGTGATCATCATGCTACTGCTTTAATTTTTATTTTATTACAATATCATCTATACAGACTACCATAAATTGGACATGGTAATATCTAAAGACATTATTCATCAAGTTCATGATGATTATATGAGCATTAGTGAGTCCGAATAGAATTACTAGGAATTCATAGTGCCCATACCATATATGAAAAGTAGTCATGGCGATACAATCCTTCATGAACCACACATGATAATAACTCGACCAAATATCCACATTTGTGAATTGTTGGTCACCCATGATCTGATCTAACAAGTCATCAATCTGTGGTAGAGGATACTTTGTCTTCATCAGGATTTTTTCTCACCATAATAAATGAAAATGTGAATTGGCCAATCATTCATGTTGACAAAGAGGAATTGTGCACCCCATGGTGAAACATATTTTCATATGAATTATTTTTCAATATTCCCCTATAGTTTCCTCTTTTACTCATTATGTGACACAATATGCATTAAATATTGAGTTTTGTATATTAGAAAATCCCCATGTATAATATTGACTAAAAAATCCTCCTCTCATCTAGAATGAAGATGCAAAGATTCCTAGGTAATCATTTCAATGTATTCCCTCACAATAGGAATTTATTCAAGGTTTATTTTTTCCAATGCTCAATCATTTTTAATAGATAAACTTTGTTTTAGTGTAAAAAAATGAATTCTTGAGGTATTGGTACTAAATAAGATTCAACCTCCTCTTTACAGATGTACAAAATCAGAGTAATATTCATGCAACATACATTAATATCCTTATCAAAATATTTTATAGTGTATCCATACAAGGACATCAAATACAGACCCAAAATTACATTAAATTACACTAAATAGAGTATCACAAGGTTCACAAGGATGTTAAGACCAAAAAATGTTAATTGGGGAGAATTCATATACATGGGCTTCAATAATTTACCCACAAGGAATTTCCATCAACAACTCTACTTCCATTCTTTGTGGTTGTATTTTTATAGGTATACTAAACCTATGTTATATGAAGGAATGAGTAGAATAGTGGAATGTGACCCTATAATTCACTTTATGATTATATTTATAATCATTTAAATTATAAAAAATAGACACAGGGATGATAATTTTCAAAATATTAAACAAATAAACATTAAACCATTAAAATTAATGGGATAACTTATAAATTACATATTTTTTATTAACATATGAATTACTAGTTTTCAATTGATGTTATCCAAAACATATTTAGATTTATAGAAACTTATGAGAATATTTTTCCCTTAATAATGGTTTATAATGAGATTGGGAATTTACATAATCATATCTCTCAGGACTTTCAAACCTGGTCTGAAAAATGGCTCACTATTGTGCACCAATTTTAGACTGATAGTAACTTAATATGGTGTTTTTTTGTGTTACCCCTAAGTACATCTATTCCTGAGCCACATCAACATGTCATATCCAGGCTTGGATTTATTTTATTGGAATCATATTAATCTATAATATACCATAATTTATTGATTTATTGTTATGATTAGTCTTATTTTTATGGATTTCACTAGATTTTTCTAATCGAAATCCAAGAAAAACTAATCATTCCTCTAATACCAACTATGAAAAGTCTTCTCATTAATACACATTAATTCATGATTTATTATATAGTAATACACATTATAAAACCCATAATATCTATATCTATAATTTCTTTGGTAAATTAGTCACATTAAATAAAAACTAAAAATTGTAGGTACATTGGAATGATTGAAAACATCCTTAACGTTCTCATAATATTCAATCAATCTTAAAACATTATGGGCAGACCTAGGGACATACATAATAAAGGGGTGATATATAAAAATCAATAATTGAATAAACATGTATGAAAATGAATAATGTATTGTATGTTTTTCAATAGAAATTAAATGGGAGATAAAATGGGTGAGAATAATAAACATGAACAAAGAGGCCTGATATAACATGATAAAATAAAGGCAACATGGGAAAGTGGAAAAAAAATTTAAACATGTCATCATAAAATATTTTCAAAGATAACAACCAAGAAATATTATCATGGTTTAAAAATTACCTTGATGGATTAGGTTCACTCCATAATACCATTCATGGAATCTTATGAGAATAAACATTACCCAGTTAATTAGAGATATATATAATTTCAGGAGAACCTGCCACTTTCATATCATGTACAAACATAAGTTTTCCACATAGTTCATTAATAATTGAATAATTTTTCAGAACATTTAATTATATTTTATAGAAAAAAAACATGGAAGTCCCCTAATAAAATAATTATAGGTATGTTTAGAGGAATACTCTTGAGTGGAAATTGTGATGGTATTCATAATACAATAGTCTCTCATTAAAAATAATAGTTAAATTTCACCAGCATAATGAAAAAAATTAATGATTCATAAAATGGTTTAATTAGAGAGAAATGGGTATATCATAATATTGAAATAAAAATGAATGTAATATTTACGTGAAAAAATATATCCATATATTAGGAATTGGAAATAAAAGGACTAAAATGAAGAAGATGCTTGAATAAAGAGTAGATGGAAAAGATCTCCAACATTATGACTACGATTACAAATATGGAGAGGACCATATTGAGATATTGGGGGAACCTAGGTAGAAATTTACATAGGTTAAATAATAGTAAGAATATGATACAAGGTGTTTTATTGAAGAGGTGGGTGTTCTTGGGTGGGCGTATATTTTAAAAGAGAGGAAATTATTTACTATTTCACGGACATTGGTTTTGGACTCTGTACAAAAAACTAATCCCAACAAAAAAACCCAATGGGTTTTCTCATCCAGTATTCTTAATTGGTATGGGTGTAAATATTTTATATGTAAAAGGGAATAAATAATGAAAATATTTCCCTCGATGATGTAGAATCCAGTCATGTTCTTAAAGAAGTGATTATAAAACCTTAAAATACAATATGGGTTTTGGAGGATTCATAAAGGATTTATAAAATTAAAAGAATAGCCTAAATAATTATATTTAAGGGTAATCATATATATTTTTTATTTTATTCACTTTATTTGATTTATTATATCACTTTTTGGTCATTATGATGTCATAATACACACAATATATTTATAATGTATGCCATTTTTTAACCAATAATTCCGATCGCTTATAAAATTATAAAAAATCCAACAGTATATAAGTTAACTGTTATTACTCCATAAATAATATTTATTTTATCTCAATAATTTTATAAAATGGTTACTTTTCATATTTAAAACAAGAATCTATATTTATTGAAAAACAATGGGTTGTTTTCACAATAATAATTTTCGAACCATTATAAAAAATAATAATTAAATAATAATATTTCTTTATAATTTATATCTATTTTTTATTAAATTTTATTATTTTATTAAAATAAAATTTATTAATAAAATTTATTAATTCTTATTAAAAGAATATCTTTATTATAATTACATATTAACCAAAAATAAGGGTGGGTATTTATAGATTCAGAATTAGAATAATTGAAAAAATATTGATAATAAGAATTAAATATACCCATTATTCTATATAATATACATATTCATATTATTAGGATGTCTATATGTATCCCTTTATTACAATTGATCATTCCTTAAGGGTATGATGTGTGATGTTGGGGTTTTCTTGGTGTGTTTTAACAAACATGGTTTGGTTAGTGATCTCTATGAGATTGAACTTATCCTGTAATTGATTTCACTCATTATTTTGTTTTCAAATCTCAGATTGGGACTAGTGAAGGGAAAATCATAGTGATACTATATCCCTTGTAATCTATATTAAATGGGCCTCAATGTGTATGATCCTACTAGTTTATTCCATTAAATCCATCATTTTTTCAATTAGATTTACTAAAACCATTTATTTATAATAATCATATAATGAATATTCAATAACTATAATATCAATTTTTATGAATGTTAATTATGTTTTAAATTTTACATTATAATAACTAATAAGTGAATGTTTTTTCTATAACCATAATAAAAAATAAGGCATTTATTTTAATAAAAAATATAATTTTATTTATAAATGTTTACCTTCATCCATACCAGTTGCCTATTCCTCTAAGGCATAAATGTATTCATGTTGTGTTTAACATGTCTTATATATGAAAGTATATCTTATACTTGGTTTACATTATTTATATTAATGATGTCGAGGTGGAGGTGGATGTTAAATTTTAGGATATCCTATTGCCTATCAGGGTCCAGAGTATGAAGGTGTTGTGGGGAAATACAATGCAACTTTTCTTGGTCTCCTAGTAGAACATGAATGTCTAGGATATGGCTTAATAGTGAGAGTTATATTTAAACATGAAATATATATTTCTATATGGATAGGATCCAGAGAGATGCTTCCCATGTTTGATAATACCTTATAGGAGTAGTTTATACCAAACTCATGTTTTTGGAATAAATTGTAGGCTCATTTTTTTATAAATTATTTATTTTAGGGAATTTTTGGGTTTTTTAGAATGTATCAGGGCTTAGTAGTGGAAAAGGTAAGGATATCCCGATCACTGATACTAATGTAAGTTTTTGGAGTTCCCTAAGTACCCATACATGAAGGACTAGGTACCCAATAGTCTAGGTTGTAGTTCTTTGTGGGTTGGACCACTACCAAGTGGCTCTTGAGGATAGAATGAGTGACTAGTAGTGTAATAAGTACCCATTTTATAATATACTGATACATATGACATTTTTGTGGCCATTTTTTTGTAGGATTTAATGAATTATTTGTTTAGACTCATTTTATCCCTTCTCCCCACCTTCATCAAAATACAATCAACCACATTTTAAAATTGAGCCCCCTTGGGACACCTAATGTCCTGTAATCTCTCATGACCTCCATTTAAAGGTCCAATTAATGAGACTAATTGTATTTGGTAATGATAACCCCATTTATGCATTCAGTGGTGTTTTACCTCATTGTTTCATTATTTTATGTGGTGTATCAATTATTTTACTGGTTTATTAAACATTTTAGGTATTTAATGTTTCACAATTCAATCAATGGGAAAATCATAGTGATTATTCCCATGAATCATCATCCATGTATCCTTACCATTTTATGATATTTATATGTGATTTTATTAGTGATTTTGTATGTGAGTGGATTTGTTTTCATGGAAATTTACAACATTGGAATCAATGTGACTGGTTGGTTCGTAAAAGATGTAAATGATCCCATAGAAAGTATATATAAGAAAAATGTATTTTTTTGAAAAATAATTTTTTTTCATGGCTTGAGGAAGGGTTTTAGTTTTGGGTTTATTGGGTTTGGTGTTTGTCGTGTGGGCTTGGGTGAGGTTTTGTTGAGCTTGTGGTTTGACATATGTGTATAGATGATGTTTACTTTCAACTATGGGGTTATTGAGTGTGTGTGTTTTGCTTACGTGATGACCTATATAAGTTTCGTTTGGAGTACCCAATGGTCTATCCTTGTGAACAACCTGTGTTTTCAACGTTCTATTGGGTGTAGTAAATGACATTAATGGATTTAATGATTTATTAATTTTTTCTTACTAGTTATATTTAGTGTTGGGTCATAATAGCATATAACCAACTATCGAGTGAGAGGATTGTGGCATGTGTTAGGGTTGTGACCACATCCTAAGAGAGAGGGTGAGGGCATCTAATGAGATTGGATAACCAGATATTGAGTGATAGAATGGTGGATAGTGATGTTATTAGCATAAAAGTTTGAGTATTAGGTATACCATGTTTGAGATGGTTGGGTACTGGGATGATTATTTTTGACCTCAAGAAAGTGATTCACTGCTTCATTGGACTTTTTGAAGGACTGATTATAGGTATATAACTTGAGTGAGAAGGTTTGAATCTTGTTAGGATATTTACCCATCACATGAGATAACACTTATTTCCAGAATGGATTTGAATGATGTGTTGCTAGGATTTTTGGTGGCTTGGTTAAACCAATATTACTCAACATGGATATATGATTATGGGTTTATTTATTCCCATAACATTATAAAATCTCATATATATAATAAAATAATGTTATGGATATATTGATTGTATTATACTAATAGGTTTACAAATCACACCCTGCATGGGAACCCTTATGTGCATGTATACTTTCTTATCAAATATCCATACAAGGGAAATGGCCCTTTGTCAGGATGCTAAGAAGGTGGAGATAGTTGGGGATATAAGTGATAACAATCTTTAATGGGATATTTTATATCCCTAAAATTTTCTTCCTATAATTTTTATATCACATGTGTTGATCTACCACCTATGTGATATTTTGGAATACTGATCTATGACAGATATGCCTTATTTTGTTTTAGAATATGATATATTATTTTTATGGTTGGATTCCACGGTGTTACCCTTATATATTATTTACCATTATTAGTTCTTTATTGGTATTGTTGTTGGTTTGTAATATAAAAGGCACAGTCTTCTGACTATATTGATTAGGCCTCCACTTCTAGTCGACAACCACTTGAAAAGATGGGACATACATGAGGCCATGTGGTGCACAAGATCATTCGTGTTGAACAATACCGGGGTGCTACACTTTATATTAAATTTTCTATTTCTTTTGAATAAATATATGTATTATTGATGCATAATCCCACACATAGATGTTTTTTATCATAGAATATTTTATTTAAATTTTCACAGAACAGGTTCTATTTAAATAAAAAATATAAAAAAATAACATGTATTTAAAAAAAATCTGTAAATTTAACATTTTAGAACGGTTCAAGAAACCAATTATAAAGTTGGGACACCTTTAAAGAATATAAAAATATATAATTTCAATTACCAAATGTTTTTCGATTTTTTTAATGATTATCATAGAATAAATAAAAAATTCAAATATTATTTAATAAAAATTGTATATGTGATGGCTTTGAGAATTGTCATGAATTATTTATTAAATTTTTAACCCATTTTAAAATTCAAAAAACCACTTAAATATGTGATTTTTTATAGTTAATGTTAATATAATGGAAATATAAAATAATCGAATCATAATTGTTTTTATTTCATGACTCGTAATTGATAAAAAAAGTTATTTTATTGATTTTTTTTAATATTTTAAGGTATGATTTATGTTTTATGTATATATCTATTTTAATATATATATATATATATATATAATTTTTATAATTTAAAATGTATATTATAAATTAACACATTTGGATTAATTTCCATAGTTAATATATTTTTTTCATTAACATTATTATAAATCCCATGATACTTAAATATAAGAAATAGTTAATTAACATTAAAATGTGATGATATTTAAGTAGCTAATCAGTATTGATCATTCAAACAAATTATTTGAAATAATTAATATATACCAAAATTTAATTATATAAATTTTTAAAGATAATAAAATTGTCCCCCAATTAGATAAAACATTAATTAAAATTCAAGGATTTTCCTCAAGAAAATATTATATTTGGGGTTTTTATAAGATAATTTCTAACTATATTTTTATAATGATCATTAATAATGGATAAAAATTGCATTTAGAGAAATAATTACGGTTTCCCCATAGTTTTTTCTATGTGAAAATTGTCAAATTAAATCATATATGGAATTTCATATCCTTATAAGCATTATGTATTCATTATGTTACCTGATCTTCTGAATCATAATAAATTATTATTTTTAAAATTCCAAAATATTGGCCTGATTATATGTTTAGATAATTAAAAATTTCCCACATAATTATTCCTCTTTCAATTTTGTTATAAAATAAAATTATTTACAATATTATCACCATCGAAAATTGATAATGAATCCTCTTTGTTATTTGAATGAATTTGTAGTGAATGTTTTTTATGAAATAAATTTTGTGAATATATTTTCAATTTTATGATATGGATTGATACATATACTAGATAGTATCATATTTAGTTTTTTAAATTAAAAACAATGTATTTTATGAATTTTTTTTCCAATAAATTAAAATTAATGGCATATTTTTCAAATTTATGAATTAAGAAAGTCTTAAATGATAATACAAGTGAATATTATTTTTATGATTTTAGTAATGATATCATACCAATTAGAAAAAAAGTGAAAATATTTTTTTATCATTATCTAGATAAACATTTTCAAGGTAATCAATTTATAATGGGTTTATTTATCATTTGTATACTATTAGACATGAAAACACAATTGTCATGTTGAACATAAAGAAATGTAGTTTTGAAAGTAACAATATTAGATAAAATAATAATATCATGTTTTTATGTATTTTAAAATTCATATTTAGTTTGTATTCCTGAAATTAATATTTCATATTATAAAAACATTGGTTGTGATGTATATGTCAAAATGACACTTCAAAATTGAATAAAAATGAAAAAACCAAAGAATATTTTATGTTTATATTGGGTTTGAATATTTATATCAATTATAATGTATCAAAAAAATAACAAGATTTATATTTTCAAAAGGTTTTGTTTATTTTCATTTTGATTAAAATATTTTATATCATTAAACAAGAAACATAAATTATCTTCAATTGAAATTTCAAGGAAAATTAGAACATTATTCATAGGTAATTATTGTACAAATATGTATAAATTTATATTTTTAAAGGATAATCAAATTAAGAAATTTATAATATCAATTTAATAATGTATTAACAAATTCATATACACACTATCATAGGAATGAATATTACACACTTGACCTAGGTGCCCAAGATGGTCATTGAAAATACATGGAGTGCATTTCTGATTTCTCTAGGCAGGTGACTACCACTTGAGTATTACATGAAAATTAATGGATTGAGTTCACATGAATAATAAATTGATAAGTGGGAACCCCAACCCTTGAATAGAGCATAATAATTTAATATTTTTTTAATTATATGTTATAAGTAAGAAATTAAAAAATAAATTTAAAACTATACAGGGCATAATAATGATAAACATCTCAAAAAATTATAATAAAATAAAATTAGACACCTTTCATACAAAATAAAAAACTCTTTATGTTGATACATGAAGATCATAGAGTCCAATAAAGAGATGATACCAAAAATTTAAAATAGTGTAAAAGAATATCTACTTGTATCCATTTTTAAGAATAATATTTCCATTTACAACTTCATCCAACCAAAACTTTGAAAATAATAAAAAACTTTTATTTCACCCTTGAACCAGATGAACCTATAATATGATTAACATGGGAAAAAATACCCAGTTATTATACTCCCGACACCCCACATATAACCCTTTTAAAATAAAACAACTTCATGATAGTTTAAAGGTACAATTAGAATGTAATATTTTTTATTTAATTTAAAATAAAACAATTTTCAATTAATTCCCTTAAGGAAAAAGATCATTAGTCATGAACCATGTTTTAATACACTAATTATTGAAAGTAATTTATAAATATTTCAAGGTGAAGGAAAATTGTTTGAAATATATTTGAAAAAGAACTTTTTTTAAATGTTTAATGGAAATGCGTATCATTTCTAAAAATCATATAACAATAAATAAGGGGATAACATCCCCATAATATATGAAATCACAATCTTAATGGAATACTTAAGGAACTATGGGATAATCTAGGATACAATGAAAATAAAAAATAGACCAAAAATGGATAAAGAAAAACATATCCTTACACTCAATAGTAGTCTACTTGTTCTAACCAAGGGGAAAATCCCCTATAATGAGAAAAATATAAATTAGGGATACTATTTTTAGTGTGATAGAAAACTGGTGTAGCATGTGTACATAGATTTAACACCTGGATACACATAGTTTTTCAGGAAACGTAAATTGTTGATAGGAGAAAAAAAATCAAAATAAAATATATTCCTAATAACAAAATAAATAAATCTCTCCCTTGTCACAGAAACCCCTTCACAGAAATAACCCCTTTTCATAAATAATAAATAAATAACATACATAAAACCCTCTACAAGAAACTATTAATAAATGATAAATCATTTTAACTAAAATAATGTCTATAGATCACTTAGTGGTATGCTTCTAGGGTGACATCATTGGAATCAATTTCAAAATATTATAAACGGGCCTCGAGAACAAACCAGTAAAACGATGTCATAAAACCATCCTTAGAAACCAAATTTCCAAACACACATTAATAACATAAAAAAACACTCCATTAAATAATCCATGAACACCCCATATTTATTCACAACCCTTATAATATTTTGTTTTGAAAAAAATACCCCCTCTATATATTTAAGAATCTAGTTTTAAATATCCCAAAAGAAATTAAAAAAATCACTTATTGTGTGTGGATAATTAAAAAGTATTTAAACATTGAATATGAAAATTAACCCCCTTATGAATTTAGTAATATGTATAGCGGATTAGTTTCACTTAAAAAATTATTATCCATGATTATACTTATAAAAAATGTTAAAAAAAGTTCTAGAAATCATAGTTTTAAACTTAAAGAGTTATACATGGAGGATCCTATCATTAATATCATTATGGTAAATAAATGATGATGACAATACTCCTCAATAGGGCCCAAATAGGTGTATAATGAAAAGGTGAACACAAAACATAGGAAATACCCAATAAAATAATCATGATAATGCAGGCCAATGGTCACCCAAAACATTTTTATGAAATAGATGAATTAATAATGAATGTAAAATGAAAAAGGAGGAGATGTGGAGGTCATTTTCTTTGATAACCCCATATGACTTGAATAAATCCATAGGATATATACATTGAATGAGGTAGTATGAGTGGGGAGGCATTACCTAGATATATGTTTAAAATGGGAGGTAGGGAGGACCCCCATAGATTTGAATTTGATAAGGTTAATAAACAAATTAATGCTTTAAAAAACCTCGGCCATCTTCATGGGTAGGCAGTGTAGTGGGTAAAACCATACAGAAAAAGTGGGGATAGACCCCATGCACATGGGAATCTAATAAGGGTAGATAAAATTAGGAAACTAGCTATGTGAAAAATATGTAATTTGGTATTGACACTAATTTTTTGTCTTGTGGAATGATTGTAGAAATATTAATACTACCCATGTGAAAACTATACAATATGAACTAGACTCTCAAAATAAATAAAATTAAATCAAATTCAACCTACAAAGGGAGGAAAACAATAGAGGCTCCAAAAATAGTAAAATAAAAAACATGAGGTTTGGGTATGAAAATTATCCCCACCATTACACAATCTTCCACTATAAAGTTACAGAGGAATTTTCACTCAGGGATGAAAACACAACTTAGAATCAACATTTCCAATGAGCCTGTACCCTAGTTGTATATGATCATGCTTGGCTTCTAAAATACCTAGGATCAAATCTGGATAGGGGTGAATTTTTTGGTACTATAGCAGTGGTGACATTGTAGCGGTGGAGGGATTGTAGAAGGCACTGTAGCAGTGCGGGTATTATAGCAGTACTGTTCACCGAGGGGCCCGTTGGGTAAAAAAATGGGCTTTCAAGCCTTATATTCAGGCCACTTAGCCTTTTTACATCAGACTATGTAATGGGTCTTCCTCTACCAAGTCTAAAGTGTTCTTTTCTTTAATAATAATTTGAGGCTTCATCCCCAACCTTTAAAAAAACATAGAATCAACATTAAAGACTCTACTCATGGAACCAAGAATGAATAAATCACATGGTGTAACACTATGAACCCACTAATCATGAACAAATTAAATATACTATAATAATCCATCCCAAACATAAGAAACCATAAATATCTTCAAAGGACCTTTGGGGTAAAATGTACCATAGGGAAAAATGTAAGAAGAGGAAAAAAGGAAATATTACTTTTAGGGGACACAATTCCAAGATACCATGAAACACTATAACCCAAATATTCTACTAAATAAGGGAAAAATAGAGACTTATACATGTATTTAGATAAACCAACATGAAAATATCTTTTACTCTCCAAAGGGAATGGATGAGTAATTCTAAAATAACTAAATGATATTGCTCACTCACATGACTCATCTAGGATACCCTAACTCTAAATTCATTGATGCATCTTCTCAGCATGATGTCTTAAGTGGTATTACCACATTATTAAAAATCTCATCCAAAAAAACTTTTAAATTTAAAAATCACTAATTTATTTATTAAAAATATAAATTATAATCAGAGAAAATAAAACCACTATCCATGACACTAGACATTCCCAAACATAGAAATTATATTCCAATTCAACTCAATGAAACATTCTAAAGCCCACATAAAATAACCTAAAGGATTATATCCATTATAGGATTAAAATCAATCACATCAAACCCATGTTTTTTTGGTTAAAATCAAGGATCTTATAAGAGGGTATATACGATTCCATCCCTCTTATGAACAAATCATCTACAAAATATTTTTATATGACCCAATTACCCTTATCTACTTCATATATTAGGAGTATCCCTACATAATGATTTCTTATTTCCAAAACTTTTAAATTAGTTTGACAGCATAAAATTAATCCTGCAAGAATTAAATGTAAAAAATAGTGATGAAATCATGATATTATTACTTGAATTTAAATTTTGGTCTTGGTTTTCTATTCATTTACTTGGGATTTGTTTAACACACTTCGGAATAAGGGAGGCATCAATTACTTATAGAACACAACCATTCCATCCTATAATCTAAGGGAATTATTCAATATCTCTATCAAAGATTCAAGTATATACAATTTAACTATCAATAGAATACCGGACTGAAGATTATAATAAAAATACTAAGCCAATATGGATTCCTACATCGCTATATATATATAATATGGTACGTTCATTTTGAAGGAATTCAGTATTCTGAAAATCTTCACCATTTTTCTAGAGTCAATACAAATCTATCACCATTAGTATTTTTACGGAATTAGGGAATCACTAATGAATGAAATATTCCTTGAATCTTTACCATGAATGATATTTACACTATTTGGCATGAATAATGGACTTGCACAAATACCAAATCAGACACTACAACATGAAGGTTCCAAACGTGAGTCTTGGGTAGTTCATGTTGGATGAGGATAATTTTAAAAATCATCCTCTGTTCCATTTCATTATAAGAACATGGATTCCCATGGAATTAAGGAGGATTCAAATCCAAGAATTTTTAAATTTATTCTTCAAACAATTCCAGGATAAGAAGAATATTAGGCCTCATTCCCTAAGAGGATGAATCAAAAAACTGAGATGAGTTTTGTTCAATCAAAGGGTATATTGACCGTGAATCACCAATAGAACCATTATGAAGTTAAATTAGACTTTGTGATGATCAATTATAAAATAATGAAACATAAAACACAATTATGATATAAAATGGTTTGGAACTCAAAAAACTAAAAGATAAATTATTATGTCAAAAAAAAATTAATGTAACCATTTGATCTGAAAAAATAATGCAATCAATATTAAACAAAAAACTAAATATCAAATAAAAAAAGTCATAAATAATTTTGAAATCCTTCATGAAAAACATAATTAAAGGAATATTAAATATTAACTTCATCACCTATACACACATTAAAATTTATAATGAAACCCTTTACAATGATAAAATATTTAAAAAACACCATTCAACCATTTTCATAAATGAATCATTTCAATAGGCCCCAAATTTAACACTTTGATATCTGATATAAATTTTATAATTTTTTAATAAAACATTTCTTTTAACCCCAATAAGGATTCCAAAACAATTTCTTCTTTAAAAATTGGAATCATTTAACTATAATATTACACATAATTTAAAAATAATATATTATAATTTCATTTTAAATTAAATTTTTATTTATCCAGGTAACAACAAAATATCATATAAATATCATAAATAATCTTAAATCCATAAAAATGGAGTGAAAATGTTGGAAAGAAATCACTCATGATGATATTCTAGTGTTTTTTGGAGTTTAATTTGGTGATAGGATTAAAAAATTAATGAAAATTTATTTTTTACATATAATGTTGAAATATGTATATAGGTGATAAAGAGATTCTACATAGGAGTTCAGAAGGTCTTTGGTAGTTTCACACAAAATGTGGTGATGTTACCTATTGTTTTCCAAATTTTTGGGTGTGATATTATGGAAAAGTAAATAGTAATGTATTGAAAGTGTATAGACTACATAAATGGTATGAGAAAAGATAATGTATGTTCATGACCTATGTTTGAACTGTATATAATGTTTGTAGAGACCACATATGAATTTCATGATGAAGAAATTTTAAAAAAGGCATAGAGTAAAAAATTAATGTTCGTTGGAAAAAAATTAATCTCATGATAAAAACTCATCATTTCTGATCATTTGATGTTATTTTAGAGGACTCATGAAGGTATTCTTCATTTTTTGGAAACATTGTATCATTTGGGCCTACTGAAAATGTCATTTTAATCTATGTAAGATGAATAGTATAGACATGACACTGTGAAAGAGTTAACAAATGGATGATGTGGAATTTTTTGATTAGTGGGATTTAAAGGTTTCTTTTACTATATAATAAAACCTAATTACATTATTAATTGGGATGATAGTTCATTATTTAATATCATCATTGGATAACTTTACATATGTTAAAAATCCATTCATTATATGTGAAGTAGTTCTCCAAGTAGATTGAGGTCAAAAAGAGAATAGAGTTCATGAAGGAAAAGGGTGTAAATCATAAAGGGGTTCTTTAGAATGAATTTAGTTCCTGAGGGAGAGTCACTTCATAGAGAACTGTAGCTCGGTAAGGACATGAAGTCTATGTCATGACCCGTCCCCTAGGGTCTGTTTGGTGACTACCCCAAGCCCGCCTTCTATAGGTCAGGGGCTGGCGACTAGCACCAGAGGATTAATTCTCTAAAACTGGGAAGGCATTACCATTATAACCTGTAAACTCACAAATAAGATATGAATATGAGTAAACTGTATAACCAACAAGTGTGTACAGTAAGTAAAAAGGGGCCAGAATACAAGCCCAACTGGAATGTATAAGAAACTGAAAGTACAAGTACAACTGAGGAAAAAGGAAAAATAGCTACTGGGTTGTCCTCAAAGGTTCCTACATGAAGGGTAGGAACAGATCGCCTCACCAGCACTTCATACCCATCTGTCTCCTCTGTGTACTGCCACGTCTTATGGTCCACCTTCGAGTACCGTCTGGTTTGGGTACTCCCAGCCTTAGTCAACATTGTCTATTGTCTGCATCCAACACAATGAGGTGCAGGCATATCCCGTGTAGGGGTGAGTACAAAGATACATAGTAAGGACCCCGAGAACCTCGAGATCTCTCAAAATCCAACAAGGATAAACCAATAATTATGAAATCAACAGATAACCTTACATAGGTATATTCCCATACATATACCTATGTTATCAAGTGATCCATCTCAATCATGAGAAAAACACAGAAATACTGACTCATCTCAACCATTATTTTATTCTAAGGGGTAGTAACATTTCAAACCCTCAGATACTGGGGAACTCCTCCTCTATTGAGAACAGTGGGCCTACAGCCACAACCAGGAACATCCCACTAACCTTGGGCTGCTGAGGTACTCCTCCTTTCGAGTACCGTGGGTCTACTGTGTCAAACAGAGGCGCTCCCCACTGTGGGTCTACCGCCAAAACCAGGTGGTCCCCCTCATAGCCTATAGAGGTACTCCTCCTGTCGAGTACCGCGGGTCTGTCGCCACAACCAGGAACTCTTCTGTCGCGGGTCTGCTGCCAAAACCAGGCACTCCCCACTGGGCTAGTCGAGTCACTCCCAGTCAAATGGTCAGCAATCATCAAGTATCAGCCAGTTACTAGGTTCCCGCACAAATGATCACTCATCTCTGGAATATTCACTACAAAAGCTACTAGTCGATTCTCCAATCTCCACGAAGTACCATGAAGAAGTATCCCAAAGGTCTGCCACGTCGTAGGGTTTTCAACGCAACTGACGATGCATCAATCGGACGCCCGGTCTGTGAGATATTAGCCTTTTAGTCCCTCGGGCCCGGTTGGATTCAAGTATATTCCAACATGACCATATCTCAAATATACACCAAACTCAAATGGGGTATACTCAAAGGGACCATCATGCTCCATGATTACCATCACAACTGACGGTTCATCAAATGGTCGCCCGGTGCCAACGATATGACCAAAAGAAAGTAAAGGGGTCGTTGTGGGCCAGGGTCTGGTCCGACCCGCTTGGGCTGACCCGTCCCAAGCCGGTCTCGGATTACCCTGTTCGGTCCAACCTAGCCAGACTCGTTGGGTCTGGCCTGGCCCATTGGGCGGGATAGCCCGTTAGGTTCAGCCCGACCTGCTGGGCCCCGCCTAGCCAGCCACGAGGGGTCGCGGAGGGAAACTAGGTTGTGAACCGGTCACGAGGGAGCGGACCAACCGCGTGTTGGAAAAAGGGCAGTTCATCCAGGAGGGCACCACGTGGGAAGCTCAGCCCGGAGATGTCATGAGGTCGGTTTGTCCCGGGGCTTGTAGCTGGTTCAGTTCGGAGGGTCGCAGGGCGCGGCACTATGGGGCTCGGCCGGGGGAGGTTGGAGCACCCCAGGCCGGTTCGGCAGAGTCCCGACACAGCCGGGGTGCGGCGCGGCTAGTTCACGGCCGGAAAGGGCGGTTGGGCCGACGAGGAAGCATGGTCGGCGGGGCAGCGCGGTCAGCGGGGGCAGTGAGACCGGAAAGGGCGGTGGGGTCGGGGCGGGACGCGGCTCGGGCCGGTTCAACTGGCAGGGGTTGCGGCCGGTGAGGCGTCGCGACCGGGGCACTACACAGCTCGGGCCGGTTCAGCCGGCGGGTGGCGCGACCGGGGGGTGGCTTGGCTTGGGTGGCGTTGAAGTTGGTGGGTGGAAAAGTTTTGCCCGGGGCGGCTCAGCCGGTTCTGCCAAGCTGCCGTAGCATCACGGGGGTGGAGCGGGTCACGGAGGCCGCAGGTATCACGACCGTTGCCTTCGTCTCATTTGACGTCACTTTCCTCCACTTCAAAGAACACCACAAAGGATATTGACAGAGGGGTCGGACCATGTTGGTTTGGTCTGCACCCTATGCGTTTAGGGTGATAGAAAATGGATTACAAGAACAAAGCACAACAACCCTCCCGCAAAAGGAAAACATCTTCATTCCTCATTTTGAATGTTTGAAAAAAGATGGGAATGAATCATACTTAAATAAAATCCCTTCCTTCATTCGTTGTTCGTCGATGGAGTCGTGGGGTAGAAGACGGTGTTGTCATCGTTCATCGCATCCACCGCACACTTCCAATCCTGAGCTCCTGCATCGGTTCTTTGACGATGAATAAGAAGAAGGTCAGTCATTGAAGATATCCCACGTCAGTTGCTTCCGCAAGGTGCTTCTAAGGATGAATTTGAAGATGCTCCTTGTCGGAGTTCTTCATTGGAAGAATGTGTTCTTTGTTGGAAGAATGTGTTCATCGTTCTTCGTTGGAGAAACTAGTTCTTCGTTGGTGAGAGATTATCTCTCAAAAGCTCATTCCTAATTTTCCAACAAAAGAATAGGTAGCCAAGAATAATAGATTATACAATCTATTAAGTCGTTGGCATAAAATTTATAAATCATAATTAAACACTTGTTTGGATCGTTACTGGCATGTGTATTGGCACAATCAAGGTGGAGGAGGTCAAGAGGCTCTCCCTCATATATGAGGGAGTTGAGAGGTTTTCCTCAATTAAATGGGGGGTTTAGTCCCGGGTGGTCCCCACACCATAACCTCTGGTGGGAGGTTAGGTTTGGGTGGGTCCTACCACCATAACCTCTTAGGGGTGGTGAAGGTGTGGTGGTCCCCAGCTCCAACTTCCACTTGGGATGTTATAATATATAAAATAAAATAAAACATGCGTTTATTTTATTTTATTATTTCCACACAAAACCCTAAAACTAACATTCACCCTTGACCAACTGCCATCGAGGTGAAAGTCTTCTTAGATGAATACCGGTTGTACGAGTTCAACGGTGGGAGAATATTTTAATTCCGAGCACTGGTTAACAAGTTAGAAAAACCCGCACGTGTGTTTACTGAACGTGTCCAAGCAAAACTTCAGAAATTGATTCTGGGAACACTAGGCCTCAGAATCGCACGCCGTCAATTTTTGTGGACTCATAAAATTCCCATTTAATTAAAAATAATTACATGGAAAATCTAGGTGTTTATAATATCCCTACCTTAGGTATTTACATCCCCATAATCTACAACTCATAACTAGTGAAGAAGTGGGGGTACTAAGAAAGCATATAAGCCACCCACTCCAATGTGCTCTCTTGGAGGTTCACGTGCTGCCAGAGAACACACACCAGAGGTATCGACCATCCATGAAGGACCCTCTCTTATCGATCCTCAATCTCTACTGGAACCTCTATAAATGTCACCCCAATGTCGATGTCCTTTTGGCAATGATCGATGATATGTGAAACGTCATGCACTTATCTCCTAAGCTATGATATGTGGAAGAAGTCGTGCACATAGTGAAACTGAGGTGGAAGAGCTAAGCGATATGCCATGTCGCCAACTCTGCTGAGGGCCTAGAAAGCTATGATGAATCTTGGAGATAACTTGCTGCCTTGGCCAATTCTCTACAAACCTCATCAAGGTGAGACCCAAAGAAAGACGTGGTCTCTATCCTCAAACTCCAGAGGTCTCCATCTCCTATCGTCATAAGAATTTTCCCTACTCTATGCAGTCTTCATACACTCCTGGATGATCTGCACATTCTCTATTGTAGCCCATACCATCTCTAGTTCCCTGAGTGCTAACTCCCCTGGGTTAGTCCAGTAAACTAGTGATTTTCAAGGTTTCCTGTAAAATGCCTCAAAAGGTTACATTCCTATGGTGGAGTGATAGATGTTATTGTATGAAAAATCCACCAAATATATGTGATCCTCCCAGCTGTGACCAAAGTCGAGGACATAAGAATGGAGCATGTCCTTGAGTGTCTGAATGGTGCGCTCAGTCTGACCATCTGTCTGAGGATGGAAGGCAGTGCTCAAATGAAGCTACATCCCGAAATCCTCCTACAACCTCTTCCATAGCCTGTAAGTGAAACATGCATCACAATTGAAGACAATAATCGAAGGTAACATATGTAGCCGCACAATCTGTTGCACGTAGAGGCATCCCAAGCTCTCTATTGAACCCTGCTCTCTGATCGGTAGGAAGTGGGCCGACTTGGTGAGTCTGTCGATGATCACCCAAATTGAGTCATGTCTTCTTGATGTATGTAGAAGTCCTATCACAAAGTCCATGGATATCCCATCCCACTTCCACTATGGGAACTCTAAAGGGAGAACCAATCCTACTGGTACCCAGTGCTCCCTCTTCACTTGCTGACAAGTGAAACCCCAATATATAAACTCTGCAACTGCCTTATTCATTCCTGGCCACCAGTGCTGTAATTGGAGAAATTGGTACATCTCTGCCACTTTTGGATGTATAGCTAGAGGGGATGTGTGGAACTCCCTCAACAATTCCTCCTGAAGTAACACTGGTACCATAGTCCATCCTCTGTAGAGGATGACGTGATCCCCACCACTATAAAATACATCAAGTGCATGTCCTGTGGATATCAGATCATGTCATGTCTCGTAATTAGCATCCCCATGCATCACCTCCCTGAATCACCGAAGAAGTTGGGGAGTGACTATAAGAGACTGAAGGAAAACTGCTCCATCTCAATCCATGAAGGATATCTACAAATCGGCCAGCTGCTCCATCGCCTCTCCTAGTAGCTGTATACCAGATCTCTTACTGAGTGCATCTACAAAAATGTTCCCCATGCTAGGAGTATAGACTATATTCAAGTCATAGTCTTGGAGGAACTCAAGACAATATCGCTATCTCATGTTTAGGTCCTTCTGGGAGAAGATATACATGAGACTCTTTTGATCAGACTACACTATAAAATGTTGGCCCATCAGATAGTGTTGCCACATCTTCAAGGAGAATACCACTGCTATTAACTCAAGGTCGTGGGTAGTGTAGTTCTGCTCATGCTGTCTCAGCTGCCGAGAACCATAATCGATTAATTCTCGCTCCTACATCAGGACACATCTGAGTCTGATCCCTAATGTGTCGCAGTAGACTACGTACGCTACGCCTTCTTCTGGAAGCCTCAAGATGGGAGAACTAGTTAGCCTCTACCTTAACTCCTAAATATTCTGATGGCATCTCTCTAACCAGAAAAAGGGTTGCTCCTTCGTCGTTAAGGATGATAGTGGTGCTGCAACACTGGAGAAGTCTAGTACAAACCTCCAGTTGTATCCATCTAAACCCAAGAAACCACGTACCTCCTTCACACTCCTGGATGGCTTCCTAGTATGTAACTCCTCAATCTTCACTAGATCCACTGCAAATCCAGCCTCCGAGATGACTTGTCCCAGAAAGTGGACCTCTTGGATCCATAACTGGTTGTTCGAGAGCTTACCATAAAGCTGGGGATCTCAGAGTGTGTCCAGTACTACCTATAAATGGTTGACATGCTCCTCATCATTAGTAGAGTAGATCAGAATGTCATCGATGAAGAATACGATAAAGAGATCGAGGTATGGGTGAAATATCCAATTTATGAGGCCCATAAACATTGCTGGAGTGTTGGTTACGCTGAATGGAATAACCATGAACTTGTAGTGGCTGTACCGACATCAAAAAGCCATATTCTCCACATCCTCGTCTCGTACACTGATCTGGGGATAACCTAATTTGATGTCTATCTTTGATAACCATCATTCTCACTTAAGCTGATCAAAGAGGTCATCAATCCCCCAGAGTGGGTACTTATTCTACACAATCACCTATTTCATGCACCGATAGTCAACAAAAATCCTTTAGCTCCCATCCGCCTTCTTGGCAAACAAAATCATGGCTACCTAGGGAGAAACACTGGGCTGTATGAATCATTTCCCCTTCAAGTCCTCTAGTTGTACCAGCAGCATGTGAAGCTCCACAGTAGTCATCTGATACACTAGTGTATATATCGGTTCCGTCCTTGGGAACAAGTCAATGTAATAGTCCACCTCTCTATGAGGCGGTAGTCCTAGGACATCATTAGGGAAAACAACCATGTACTAGTCTACCACTAAAGGATAGCTCGGACTATCCACACCAGTCACCTCGAGGGAAAGGCTAGCCAACTGTTGAGTGATCGGTTGTACTCTACCTCTACATAAGTCCATCTTGTGCTGTGAAGGCTCCCTTCTCTCTGGTGAAGGTTAACGTGGTCCCATCTGTGTGGACACACCACACTTTTCTCCTAATACATTCAATTTGAGCATGAACTGAAGATAAACAGTCCATGCCCAAGATGACATTGTAAGTCCTTGACGCCGCTTCTAAGAGATCCCAGCCAAAGCTCTCGCCTCTTAGAGTAAGCTCACACTACCAGAACCAGTGTGTAATCATCGAATAAGCTTCTGTAGGAGTCTCTAGCCATAATGATTGAGTCAACTACTCCATTGGAATCTCTGAGCTCCAAACGAGGGAAGTGTCAATGAAACAGTGACAAGAACCAGTGTCTATCAGTACTCCATATATGGTGGAGTAGACACAGATCATACCTCGAATCCTCTCCGGAGTGCCATGATCATATGCCTCAGCTTCCTGGAGTTGAGCTATCCTCTTTCCACCTAATCCCTTCATTTGGGGTGGACCACCTAGTGGTGGTGGCGGTAACACCTCGAAACATTGCCCACCGTAAGCTGCACAACCAGCTCCTCTGCCATGTCTGCCTACACCCTGCGGACCACCACGGTTGAATATCTACCTCTACCTGGGCAGTCCTTCGACTATATTATAATAATCCAAATGGAAAGTTCATAATTCACGAGAAATGGGACCCTACCCGCCACATGCATAACACTGCCCACTCCTGGCATGTCTGTCTCCACATCAGGTGCCCCACACAACTGATCCTGAGTGAAGTGGTTGTCCACTTGTAGGTCTGGTTCTCTTGGACCTCTGTGACACTTGTCTACTTCCAGATATAGAAGACTCCTCGACATGTCGACTGGTGGTGGATCTCTCTACTGGAGACGGTGCAACAAGGAAACACTCCACAAGGAGTGCTCTCTCAAACACCCCTGCCTACGTCGGGATGCTAAGTGAGACCATCGATGCCCTGATCTCCCGCCTGATTCCATGATCAAAGGTATGGGCCTGGAATAATAGGTCATGCACCATATTGGTGGAGTATAATGAGAGTTCTGTGAACCTCACTGAGTACTGGGCTACATTCATGTTTCCATGCTGTAGATGAAGTAGCTCTTGTATGTGCACTGCATGAATAGTTGTTGGGACAAAGTCTGCAAGAAACAAGCTCTAAAAGTCTGCCTAGAGAAGCGTTATCTTGTCGTTAAACTAGAGAATCATGCTCCACCATCATCCCACTGATGGCTGTAGAAGGCTGGCAGCAAGTATCACCATAAGGTCAGTTGGTGTCCCTACAAGTCGGAAGACTCTCACCACAACCTCTAGTCAATCCCCAGTCACCTGTGGCTCCGTCTCTCCCCTAAAACTGGGTGGCCTCTGGCGCTGGAACTCATGAAATGTGCTCAAGTGGAATGCATCATCTGCTACTAGGGATGGTGGCATTTGTGGCCCAATGGGTAATGGTACTGCTGGTGCCTCCGCTGGAAAAGGGACCTTCCCCGAGGCCTCGTCGCTCAGTGGTATATCCGTGTGTACAACTCTCAGGACTCTAGCTGGTCGTCCGCATAGTGGCATCAAGAATGAAACATATGTTACATGGTCAAAAGTTATACCTGGTGAGCTGGCTTGGTTGAGCTGAGTTAATTAAATTTTTTGAAAACAAATACACAGTCAGTGTTTTCGTGCACTCAGTCAGATATCAGAAGTCAGGGTCCTAGGGTATGGATACGTCGACCACCGCACCAACACTGGACTCCCTGAACAGAAAACCACACTCACTACACTTAACACTATTTCTTCACAGAAAAAATCATAGTCCTAATTTCTATGGTAAAACCTCCCTTTGATACCAACTTATCACAACCTTTCCCCCGGGGCTCGTGTCTTGACTCCCCCAATCCCAACGTCCATAGGCCAGGGGCAAGCGACTAGCACCAAAGGCATAATTCCCTAATAATGGGAAGTCATTGCCATTATAACATGTAAAAAAACACAACAGGTAAGAACATGACTAAACTATATAACCAAAAAGTGAGTACAGTAAGTAAATAGTGGCCAGAATGCAAGCCCAACTGGAATGTACAAGAAACTTAAAGTACAAGTACAACTAAGGAAAATATAAAAACAGCTACTGGGTTTTCCTCTAAGGTTCCTACCTGAAGGGTAGGGACATATCACCTCCTCCACAGTCCACATCTTTTCATATCCTCCATGTACCGACATGATGTATTGTCCACCTCCAGGTACCATCTAGTCCTGGTACTCTCAGCCTTAGTCAACGCTGTTCGTCGTCTGCATCCAACAGAACGAGGTGTAGGCATAGCCCATGCTGGGGTGAGTATAAGGATACTTATTAGGGACCACGAGACCCTCATGGTCTCACAAAATCCAACATGTATAAACCAAAAAGTATTAAATCAACAGATTACATTACTTAGGTATATGCCTATATATATACCTATGTTATCAAGTGATCCATCTCAATCATGAGAAAAACACAGAAAAACTAACTTAGATCAACCAAGATTTTATTCATGGGGGTAGTAATATTTCGAACCCTTGGCTGCTGGAGAACTCCACCTCTATCGAGTACAGTGGGCCTTCCGCTACTACCAGGCACGTTCCAATAACCTTGGACTGCTGAGGTAATCCTCCTGTCGAGTATCGTGGGTCTGCTGCATCACACAGAGGCACTCCCCACCATGGGTCTGCTGCCAAAACTAGGTGCTCCCTCTCATAGGCTGTAGAGGTACTCCTCCTGTTGAGTACCACAGTTCTGTCACCAAAACTAGGTGCTCCTCCACGTTGGGTATTCCACCACAAACCGGTTCTCCCCACTTGGCTAATCGAGTCGTTCCGAGTCAAATTGTTAGCAGTCGCCATGTCTCAGCCAGCTACTAGGTACCCACACAAATGCTCGATCGTCTCTGGAAGATCTGATTCACAAGCTACTGGTCGATGCTCTATCTACAATGATGTCCCACAAAGAAGTATCTCAAAGGTCTACCACATCATAGGGGTCTCAACGCAACTGACGACACATCAATCAGACACCCGGTCTGTAAGTTATTAGCCTTTTAGTCTCGGGGGCCCACTTGGATTCATGTACGATCTAACCCAACGGTATCTCTACTATAACCCTAAATCTAATGGGGTATTATTAAATGGACCATCATGATCTACGATTACCAGTTCCGCTGATGGTTTTTCAAACGGTCATCCGAAGCCAAAGATATGGCCAAAAGAACGTAAAGGGGTCTTATGGGGCCCGGGTCCAGTCCGACCTGGTCGGACCGACCCAGACCGACCAAGGCTTGGACGACCCAGTTTGGGTCAACCCGGCCTGACTCGTTGGGTCTACCCTTGCCCATTGTGTGGTCCAACCCGTTAGGTTTGGTCCGGCCCACTGGGCCCAGCCCAGCGGGGCTGCGATGGCACAGACTGGTCCTGAGGGCACAGACCAACCGCAGGTCAGCACAAGGGTGGTTGAGCCCGGAGGGTGCCGCATGGGCAGCTCATCCTGGAGATGGCGTGAGGGAAGTTCGGCCCAGGGTCCAGAGCTGGTTCGGTTCGGAGGTCTGTGGGGCACGGCTCGGGGTGGCTCCGCTTGGGGAGGCTGGAGCGGTCGAGGCCGATTCAGCTGGGGCGAGGGGCGGCCAAGGTGCGGCGCGACCGAGGTGTGGCGCTTCCAGGGCACAACCGGTGAGGGGGGCATGACCGACGAGGCAGCACAACCGAAATGGGGCACTGCAGGAGAGGGCAGCGCGGCCTGTGAGGGCGGCGCGACTGGGACATGACGCGTCTCGGGACGGTTCGGCTGGCGGGGGGCACGGCCGGCTAGGCAGTGCGGTCGGGGCGGCACAGAAGCTGATGGGAGGTGTGGTTTGGCCTAGAGCGGCAGAGCCGGTTCGGTCAGGGTGCCAGAGCATCATGGGGGTGGCGCAGTTCGCGGAGGCTGTAGGTCTCATGGTCATTTCCTTTATTGCCTTTCTCACCATTGACCTCACATTCCTCTATTTTGAAGAACACTACAAAGGAGATTGGAAGAGGGGTCGTACCACGTTGGTTTCGTCTGCACCCTATGCATTTTGGGTGGTAGGAATTGGCTCACAGGAACGAAGCACACAACCCTCCCGCAAAAGGAAAACATCCCCATTCTTCTCTTACAATGTATGAAAGAACATGGAAATAAATCATACTTAAATAAAATCCCTAACTTTGTTCGTTGTTCACCGACGGAGTCACAGGGTAGAAGACGATGTTTTCATCATTCGTCATGTCTGCCGCACACTTCCCATCCCGAGCTTGTGCGTTGGTTCCTTGAAAATGATGAGGAGGATGGTAGGTCATTAAAGATATCCCAAATCAGTTGTTTCTACAAGGTGCTTCAGAAGAATATGTTGAAGATGCTCCATGTTGGTGTTCTTCATTGGAAGAATGCGTTCTTCGTTCTTCGTTGGAGATATAGTTCTTCGTTGGTGAGAGATTTTCTCTCAAAAGCTCCTTCCTCCTTTGCCAACAAAATAATTGGTAGCCAAGAATAATAGATTATGAAATCTATTAAGTCGTTGGCATAAAATTCAAAAAGGAAAATTAAACACATGGTTGGCACATTAATGGCATATGTGTTGGCACAATCCATGTGGAGGAGGTCAAGAGGCTCTCCCTCATTTATGAGGGAGTATATAGGTTTTCCTCAATTAAAATGGGGGTTTAGTCCTGGGTGTACGCCACAACGTAACCTATTGTGAGAGGTTAGGTCTTGTTGGGCCCCACCACCATAACATCTCATGGAAGGTTAAGGTGTTGTGGTCCCTACCTACAACTTCCACTTGGGTGGTTATATTAGATAAAATAAAATAAAACATCCATTTATTTTATATTATTATTTCCATGAAAAACCCAAAACTTACTTTCACCCTTGAACAACTACCGTCGTGGTGAAAGTCTTCTTGGGCGAATAACTGCACTATGTGTTCAATGTTGCCCTCAAATTTCAATTCTGAGCACCATTTCAAATGTTAGAAAAAACTGCTCGTACGTTTACTGAACGTACCCGAAAAAAACTTCAGAACTTGATTCAGTGCACACCGGGCCTCAGAATCCCGCACCGTTAATTTTTGAAGACTCATATATTACAATTTAATTAAAAAAATACATGGAAATTTTGGGTCCTCATAGTCTATAGTAGAAACAATCCATGAATAATTAACTATGCATGAATAAAATGATGACCACATAGAAGATATTGTTCATGAAGTTGTAGCACATCAAAATTCATAAGTAAGAATTTTGGGAGGGGTTTTTTTCAATGTTTATTTTATAATGGAAAGTGGATTTTCTATCATTGATGGAATTGGATCTTCATGTCAAACTTATATTAGTCTAAAATTATTCTAAGATTATGTAACAAATTAGATGTTTTTTATGATGTTGTAGTGAATAGTTTTCATAAGAGTGGTTTGCAAGTTCTCAATTTTGAACAATTTTAAATAATGAGGTATATCCAGTCTACACTGAAAAGTATAAAAAAATTGTCACTGTTGATATTCTAGTTCATCAACACATTGTTATTGTATACTCTATGGAATATACTAGTCACGATGAACCAAGGAATTTTTTTTGTGACCCATAAGCGATTTCAATTATTTGATATTTTAATTTGATAAATAGATATAATATAGTTTTTTTAAATATGAAACAAGATCAAACTAGTAATTTTATAATCTGACACACCCTGAATCACCTCCCCTTAGTGGTTATTTTTACATTGTGGAGACAATATAAAAACTATTGAAAATGATCTATGTACCCAAAACTCAACATCAAATGGTTTGGCCACATGTTCTTGAAAACAATATGAAATTAATGTGATTTCCCATTAAAATTCTACCAAACTTGGATGCACAATCTTTGTATGGGTTTTAAGACCCTTCATAGTAATTGTGCATCCTATGAGTTCATCCCAATTTAACTCAAATCATTTAGTTCCTCCAATGTGATTAAAAAATTCTCAATATAAAATCTAAAATACTCAAATATTGACACAAAATCATAAAAAAATCAAGTTTCATAATTTTAATTTTAGATATACTCATCCCAAAATACCTATGTAACCGAAGTCTCATCACAAGGTGGTTGTTATCTAGAACTGAACCACGATCTACCTATTGATTTATAAATAACGTAGGTTAAATATACTACAAAACTGAAATAGAAATGGAGAATTTTGATCCTATGTAATCAGTGGAACCTTGGATAAGATAATATATTTTCATGAACCAATCTATTGCACCCCTTACCCATGCGCTCATATTGTTCCATAATAAGGCCTGAGGCACATTTACAATAATTTTGAGCTAGTGAAACCTTCTTGGGCATCACATGACAACCTCATTTAATGATTTCATGAAAAAAATGAATTCATAAGTGAGAAACCCTATTTTATAGTCCATACTGACCCATCCATATCATGTAAGGTGATGAAGCATTTAATAAGTTTCAAAATTAAAAAAAAACATATAAATAAATAAAAATGATAAAAATATCACAATATAATAGAACAGAAAAATAAGACAAATTATTTACAAAATAGACACAATCCAATGATGATACAAAGAGATCAGAGAGTCTAAATAAAATATGATACTAAAAATATTCTTATTAGAAAAACTACAAAAACCCAATTTCACATGCCAGTTGAAAATATCCACCGACAACCTCTACCAAAATTAACTTTAAAAATGATAATAGACTATCACATACATGAAAACCAAGATATAGATGTAATATAATAAAAAAACAAGAATGTTCCCAATAATTATCTCCCCACACTATAGGAATACCCCGTTAACAATTAATAAATTTCATGCTAGTTTGAAAATACTATTAAAAGTACAGTTTAAATTTATTAAAAAAAATTAAGTATGAATTAATTATCATAATAAAAGGGATCATTCATTATATACCATTTTTTCATACATTAATCATTGAAAAACTTTTATAGAATTTTTACGATTATGGAAAACTATTTGAACAAACTTTGAAAATACCCATATTTGAAAGATTAATGAATTGCAGATGTTTATATAGAATGTAAATAATATTAAGTAATTAGATATCATTTCTAGCATAGAAGAACTGATATTCTTCAAAGGCTACCTAGTGTCCCTGATGAGAAATCAAGGGGAAAATGAATATACACCAAAAATATATCATCATTGAATAATGAACAACGTACATTGACACATGGTACTTCCTTAACTGGAATAATTATAGGGGAAACCCATAAGAATAGAAAAATATATCATAGGTATAATAATAAAAGCATGATACTACACTAGTGCAATAATTGCACCCATATTTACCATATGGCCACCACTAGTTTCCAACAACACATAAATTGAGTCTTTGTAAGAATAAAACCATAAAACAATATATATATATATATATAACAATAAATAAATAAATTGATCCATCTCCTCCAAAAACATTTACAGAAATAGACCCCTTTCATCAGGAATAAATAAATGACATACATATTCTTGCTAAAGAGAAGCTCCGTGGTAGTCATATGATACGCTGGTGTAGACATCTGTGACATCCAGGGGTACAAGTCAATGTAGTAGTCCACCTATCTGTGAGGCGGTAGACCTGTGAAATCATTAGAGAAAACATCCACGTACTAGTATACCACCACAAGATAGCTTGGACTATCCGCACCGATCTCCCTGAGGGAAAGGCTATCCAACTGATGAGTGATTGGTTGTACTCTACCTCTAAGTAAGTCCATCATGTGCTGCGAAGGCTCCCTTATCTCTGGTGAAGGTGTAACTGGTCCCATCTATGCGGACACACCTCACTTTTCACCTAATATAGTAAATTTGAGAATGGACTATAGATAACCAGTCCATACCCAAGATATCGCTGTAATGCCTCGACGCCGCTACTAGGAGATCCTAGTCGAAGCTCTCGCCTCCTAGAGTAAGCTCACACTACCAGCACAAATGCGTAATCGTCGAATCTGCTTCTGCAGGAGTCTCTATCCAAAGGATCGAGCCAACTACTCCATCGTAACCTCCGATCTCCGAACGAGGGAAGTGTCAATGAAACAGTGACTAGAATTTGTGTCTATAAGTACTCCAGCTATGGTGGATCAGACACAGATAATAACTCGAATCATCTCTGAGGTGCCATGATCATATGCCTCAGCTTCCTGGAGCTGAGCGATCCCCTGTCCACCTAATCCCTTCAGTCGGGGTGGACCTCCTGGTGGTGGTGGCGGTAACACCTCGAAACATTTCCCACCGCAAGCTTCACAACCAGCTCCTCTGCAATGCCTTCCAACACCCTGTGGACCACCTCAATTCAATATCTGCATCTACTTGGGTGGTCCTTCGACTGTCTACTGATCATCCGAATGGCGGGTCGGGAAGTCACGAGTCATGTGACCCTGCCTACTGCATGCGTAACACTACCCACTCCTGGCATGTCTTTCTCCACTTTGGGTGCCCGGCACAACTGATCCTGAGTCAAGGGATCATCCACCTATAGGTCTGGTTCTCTTGGACCTCTGCGACACATGTCTTCTGGGAGCAGAATAAGACTCCTCTACATTTCGACTATTAGTGGATCTCGCTGCTAGAGACGGCTCATCAAAAAAACTCTCCAATAGGAGTGCTCTCTCTAACACCCCTGCCTATGTCGGGATACTGAGTGAGATCCTCGATGCACTGATCATCCACCTGAGTCCTTAATCAAAGGTCTGAGCCCTGAAGAATAGGTCCCACACCATATTGGTGGAGTATCACGAATGTTCTGTGAACCTCACTGAGTACTGGGATATAGTCATGTTTCCCTACTGTAGATGAAGTAGCTCCTGTATACACACTGCGTGAAGAGTCACTGGGACAAACTCTGCCCAAAATACGCTCTCAATGTCTTCCCAGAGAAGATTCATCTTGTTATGGACCTTGAGAATCAAGATCCACCATCTTCCCACTGCTGGCTGTAGAAGGCTGGCAGCAAGTATCCCCATAAGGTCAGTTGGTTTCCCTACCAATTGGAAGACTCTCACCACAACCTCTAGTCAATCCCCAGTCACATGTGGCTCCATCTCTCCCCTAAACCTGGGTGGCCTCTGGTGCTGGAACTTGTTAATCACGCTCAACTAGAATGCATCGTCTTCTGATAGGGCTGGTGGAATCTGTGGCCCAATGGGTAATGGTACTACTAGTGCCTCTGCTGAAAAAGGGCCCTTCACCGAGGCCTCATCACTCGGTGGGCTATCTGTGTGTACAAATCTAGGGAATCTAGCTGGTCGTCCGCATAGAGGCATCCTGAAGGAAACAGATGCAACATGGTCAAAAGTAATACCTAGTGAGCTAGCCTGGTTGAGCTTACATAATGAAAATTTTTGAAAACAAACATGCAATCAATGTTTTCATGCACTCAGTAGGATATAAGAAGTCAGGGTCCTGGTGTATGGATACGTCGGCCACCGCACCAACACTAGACTCCCTGAACTAAAAGCCACACTTAGTACACATAACACTATTTCTTCAAATAAAAGATCAGAGTCCTATTTTTTTTGGAAAAAACTCCCTTTGATACCAATTTATCACGACCTGTCCCCCAGGGCTCGTGTCGTGACTACCCTAATCCCGTCGTCCATAGGCCAGGGCTAGCGACTAGCACCAAATGCATAATTCCCTAAAACTGGGAAGGCATTAACATTATAACCTATAAACACACATAACAGGTACGAACATGAGTAAACTATATAACCAACAAGTGATTAAAGTAAGTAAAAAGGGGCCAGAATACAAGCCCAACTGGAATGTACAAGCAACTGAAAGTACCATTACAACTAAGGAAAATACAAAAATAGCTACTGGGTTGTCCCCCAAGGTTCTTACCTGAAGGGTAGGGATAGATCACCTCCTTTGAACTCCCCATTCGTTCATCTCCTCCATGTACCGACATGCCGTATTTTCCACCTCTGGGTACTGTCTAGTCCTGGTACTCTCAGCCATAGTCAACGTTGTTCATCGTCTGCATCCAACACAACGAGGTGCATGCATATCCCATGTCGGGGTGAGTATAATGATACTTAGTAGGGACCACGAGACCCTCAAGATCTCACAAAAGCCAAAATGTATAAACCACAAAGTATGAAATCAACATATAACATTACTTAGGTATATGCCTATACATATACCCATGTTATCAAGTGATCCATCTCAATCATGAGGAAAATAGAGAAAAACTGACTCAGCTCAACCATGACTTTATTCAAGGGGGTAGTAACATTTTGAACCCTTGGCTACTGGAGAACTCCACCTCTATCGAGTACAGTGGGAATTCCACCACAACCAAATCCTTTCCACTAACCTTGGACTACTGAGGTACTCTTCCTATCGAGTACCGTGGGTCTACTGCATCACACGGATGTGCTCCCCACCATGGGTCAGCTGCCACAACCAGGAACTCCCTCTCCTAGGCTATAGAGGTACTCCTCCTGTCGAGTGCCATAGGTCTGCCGCCACAACTAGGCGCTCCACCACCGTGGGTCTGCCACCACAACCAGGTTCTCCCCACTGGGCTAGTCGAGTCGTTTCGAGTCAAATTGTCAGCAGTTGCCAAGGCTCAGCCAGCTACTAGGTTCCCACAAAAATGATCGCTCGTCTATGGAAGATCTGATTCACAAGTTACTGGTCGATTCTCCAACTACCACTAAGTCCCACAAAGAAGTTTCTCAAAGGTGTATCACGTCATAGGGGTCTCAATGAAACTGACGACACATCAATCGGACACCCGGTCTGTGAGTTATTAGCCTTTTAGTCTCGGGGGCCTAGTTGGATTCATGTACGATCCAACCCGATTGTATCACAACTATAACCCAAAATCCCGTGGGGTATACTTAAATGGACCATCATGATCTACTATTACCAGCACCACTAACAGTTCTTCAAACTGTCATCCGAATCCAATGATATGGCCAAAAGAAAGTAAAGGGGTCGTAGTGGGCCCGGGTTCGGCCTGACCCTGACAGACCCAGTCTTGGCCGTCCCGGTTCATGTCAACCCGGCCTGACTCGTTGGGTCTAGCCCGAACCATTGGGTGGGCTAGCCCGTTTGGTTTGGACCAGCCCACTGGGCCCAACCCAGCGGGGCCGCGATGGCGTGGACCGGTCGCGAGGGCGCAGACCGACCGCGGGTCGGCACAAGGGCGACTCAGCCCGGGGGGCACTGCGTGGGAAGCTCGGCCCAGAGATGGGGTGAGGGTAGTTCAGCCCAGGGTCCATGGCCTGTTCGGTTTGGAGGGCTGTGGGGCACAGCTCGGGGCGGTTCGGCTTGGGGAGGCCGGAGCGGAAGAGGCCGGTTCGGCTGGGGCAAGGCACGCCCGGGGTGTGGCGCGGCCAGCGTACAACCGGCGAGGGAGGCACGATGGATGAGGCGGCACGGCCGAAAGGGGGGCGCTGCCGGAGAGGGCTGCACGGCCGGTGGGGGTGGCACAGCTGGGACGTGACGTGGCTTAGGCCGGTTCGGCCGGCGGGGGGGGGGGGGGGGGGGGGCGGCCAGCAGGGCAGTGCGGTCGTGGTGGCACGGAAGCCGACGTGCGGTGCGGTTTGGCCCGATGTGGCGGAGCGAGTTCGGCCGGGGTGCCGGAGCATCGTGGGGTCGGGGAAGTTCACAGAGGCCATGGGTATTGTGGTCATTGCCTTCATTTCCTTCATCACCTTTGATGTCACTTTCCTCCGTTTCGAAGAACACTACAAAGGAGTTCGGTAGAGGGGTCGGACCACGTTGGTTTCATCTACACCCTCAACCTTTAGGGTGGTAGGAATTGGCTCACAAGAACGAAGCACATAACCCTCCTGAAAAAGGAAAACATCATCGTTCTTCATTTTTAATGTAAGGAATAACATGGAAATAAATCAAACTTAAACAAAATCCCTACCTTTGTTCGTTGTTCTCCGACAAAGTTGTGGGGTAGAGGACAGAGTTGTCATCATTCGTCGCGTCTGCCGCACACTTCCCATCCCGAGCTCAAGAATCGTTTCCTTGACAATTATGAGGAGGAAGGTTAGTCATCGAAGACGTCCCACATTGGTTTCTTCTACACAGTTATTCCATGGAAGAAGTTGAAGATGATCCTTGTTGGTTTTCTTCGTTGGAAGAACGCGTTCTTCTTTCTTCGTTAGAGATACTAGTTCTTCGTTGGTGAGAGCTTTTCTCTCAAAATCTCCTTCCTCCATTTCAAACAAAAGAATTGGTAGCCAAGAATAATAGATTATAAAATATATTAATCAGTAGCATAAAATCCAAAAAGGAAAATTAAACACATGGTTGGCACATTAATGGCATATGCGTTGGCACAATCCAGGTGGAGGAGGTCAAGAGGCTCTCCCTCATTTATGAGGGAGTAGAGAGGTTTTCCTCAATTAAAAGGGGGGTTTAGTCCCGGGTGTATGCCACAACGTAACCTATTGTGAGAGGTTAGGTCTGGTTGGGCCCCACCACCATAACATCTCATGGAAGGTTAAGGTGTTGTGGTCCCTACCTCCAACTTCCACTTGGGTGGTTATATTAGATAAAATAAAATAAAACATCCATTTATTTTATATTATTATTTCCATGAAAAACCCAAAACTTACTTTCACCCTTGAACAACTACCGTCGTGGTGAAAGTCTTCTTGGGCGAATACATGCACTGTGTGTTCAATGGTGCCCTGAAATTTCAATTCTGAGCACCAGTTCAAATGTTAGAAAAAACTGCTCGTACATTTACTGAACGTACCCGAACAAAACTTCAGAACATGATTCAGTGCACATCGGGCCTCAGAATCCCGCGCCATCAATTTTTGTAGACTCGTAAAATTCCAATTTAATTAAAAAAAATTACATGGAAATTTTGGGTCTTTACAGTCCATAGTAGAAACCATCCATGAATAATTAAATACGCGTGACGAAAATGATCACCACATAGAAGATATTGAAATGATCCGACCCCTGTTACCCAGAGTCGGTGCATTATTTTAATATATTGGCATGATTACAAGGAATCATGTCCCGAACGACCGATCAGTTTAGTAGTCTTTGAAAAATAGATCACATACATGAATGTTACATTTTCACTTTAAGACGTAAAAAACAACATAAATAATCTTTATGAACGCCATTATTCCCTTGGATTAACCCGACATATCAATCACATTACACTTCTTGGAATCCTGGGAAAAATAAAACATATAAATGGGTGACCTCAAATGCTCAGTAAGGGTAAACAATACAGCGAAAACTTTCAAAAATAAGAATAAACATTTAAGGCAATGTTTAAGACTAAAAAAAAGCCTTTTAAACTTGAACTTCAGCATAATATGGAAGAAATAAAATGAAATAATGCCATTTACTTATTCACATGGATATTCTGCTAATAGAATAATCACATGCAATATCACTAACCCTTTTCATAATGATGGAATGCATAATGCCAGACTATCATAACCACATAGCCAAGGCCTCGTGCCAAGACTACAAATAAGATTTTGTCAAGGCCTTGTTCCAAGACACTAGTTCGTCGAATGAGACCTACTGATTCATCAAGGAGCTATAGAGGGCTCCACCCGTCACTTACTAAGTCCAATGCGTTTCCATCTGAAAAGGTTTAAACATAACATAAACATTTGTATTAAAACTAGCATACAGAATGTCAAATCTTTCTCCATAAACCATGAATGGTATAAAAATAACACATCCACAGTTAAACATATAAAAAAACCTTCAATACAATACAAAAGTTTTGTATTATAATAAATCAACTTCAAATAAGCTTAAAATCCATCAAAGGATATTGACAAAGATGAAATCAAAACTATTTGAGAGAAATATCTCTTTTCTCGAAATCATTGAAAAGTCACACATTTATAAAGGATGTAATTTAAAAGATATTTTTGAATCAAAGTGTCCCATACCACTTTGAAACTTTTGAAAAGAAATATCATTTCAAAACATTCATGTTCATATAAATAAATACGTAAAATCATTTTGAAAACATTGACATTAATTGAAAAGATTTAGAAAGATAAATCCTTAAAACATTTTAAATTTTGATATTGATAAAGGGTACTTTTAAAAATCCTTAAAATATTCATTTTGAAATTATTTTTATGAAAAATGGACCTGGATGATAAAAATGTCCCAGTAAATACTTACACATAAACAATCTCGGATAATGATGAGATTGAGGAATTAACACTTACCAATTTGGTAACTTAAGAAACATACAAACCATGAAAGATTTATCATAAAATGAATATGTAAATACACATAAATCAAAGTGTATTACACAAAGAATACAATTATGGGCAGTACATACACCACACAAAAGGTAATAGTGGCAATATGGCATGAATCTCGTGGGAATAAGGAGTGAGATACCTTGAACTTTCCTTTAGTTCAGGGTATGTTTCACCTCCTGTAAAAAGATAATACTATGTTATTAAATTATACCAGAACCATATTAATATTTATGATATCATACATGATTCATTTATGACTTTATATTACCCATTTAATAATAATTTCCATGTAAATTAACATTTTGGGTAATAATCACTTTCTTTATCGTATGTGTTTTAACTTGTCACTCTTGGTTGTATCACATAGATCATGATTTAAATACTTCCAGAATATAAAACATGATAAATATATCATATATATTTAGAATATAAATATGTATAATTGACATATATATGAAATGGAAAACACCGTTTATGGAGACGGTAGTCCGTACGTACGCATAAACGTTGTTTCTTTTTTCATATAGTATTGAACGGAAGTAAATGAATAAGATATATGTAATTACATAAATCCTTATATATATATATATATATATATCTAGAGTACCATTATTATGTCATATATTACATACTTATTAGTAATATATATTTATAATCGTCGATGAATGGTGAACTTGGAAATGAATCTCATCACATCGTGGAGACGGTAATCCGTACGTACGCACGAGCGAAAATATCATTTTTTTATATTAAAATAATATATAATTGGATGGTATATCATATATACAAAATCATTATCATGTTATATTTATTATTTACATGAATTAAAAATCATTATTATACCCATGAAAATAATAATATATTGAATAACAATTACACCACGACGTGGAGACGGTAAGCCGTACGTACGCACGTATGGTGACATGTCATTCAAAGGATGGATAGAATACTGAATATGGTTGTACCATATTTATAATAATATTAAATTATATAGGAGATACTGGATTCATTATTTTAGAATTGTAATAACAAATAAAGAAGAAGTGGAAGAAGAATGGAACCTGAAAAAGGGTGGTGAAATCATTACCTCTTCTTCGGGTTCTTCCTTTTGATTTGATCAAAAGGGATCCTTAAGTTGGCTTTATGACTAATGGAAGGCCTCTAGGATGAATTAAGGGAAGTTGATAGAGTATTTGGGTAGAGGTTGGCCGTAGAAAAAGTCTTTTAAGGTGTCAGTTAATGAGAAGGGAGAGTGACCTTTTATAATAGGGGTGAGGGGCACCTTTGGAAGAGCTAGAAATATTATTTTATAATAAATTGATATTCGGTTTCTAATGGATCAAAAGTGTATTATTTAAAGGTTAAGGTGGGTATGGGTCTAAAACCACTCAACCAATAGAATTTAGATAGGTTTGAGTCATTATATTAACCTTATATTTAAGTATTAACTCTTTGTTAATTAGTATCACTTTTACAATGTATCTTTGTATTTTTATATTATATGGTTAATAAACATACTATATACATCCAAGAGACCCCCAAGTGGTCCATTAATGATACACATATCATGATATAAGTATCTTGGACGAAAAATAGGTTTTTAGGAATTTAATATCAATTAATAATATAATATTTGTTTTACAAACTCTTTTATGTAACTTTTGACACTATTCAATAATTGATTTTGGAAAAAATCATAACAGAATTATTACATCAAAAAAAGTAAATTAAGTCAATCCTAACATGTCATATTAACCTAGATAATTAGTGTAATTCATAAAAAGTCCCAAATTATATTTATTTGGGTATTTATAATATCAATTATTTTAATTTTTTTTCACTACTATGGTAATTACTGCATCATCATTGTGTCATAAATAAATTAAATTATTTAATGTCTAAAAATTATAAATAAAATATAATTATGTAGGAAATAATTTTATCTTTATAATGAATATTTACAATCGAATTTATCTTATGTATAAACCCATATTAAAAATGTTTTAGTAAAAAAACATTGATTTTAACTCTTTTAACTCTTCTTTGAATTAAATAATAATAAATGTCCTAATCTAATCCAAGTGGAACTAAATGATACTATTTTATTCCTAAAGTTGTTTTTGGTCGAGATAAATTTGTCAAATAGAATTAGGACATGTGTTAGGTTAATATTAATATCATTTTTACCCTTAATTACCCTATTTACTTTTAACCGTGGTAAATTAAAGTAAAAAGATACTATTCACCAAAAATTATTTTCATCTCATTGAACCACATTTTACTCCTTGATATTAACCGTGTCTCTCGGATTTTCGAAATTCCAATCACAGAAGCGTTAAAATTATGTTTTATGAAAAATTCAGTTTTTTAACTACCACTTAGTAGTTTAACTATTCATAAAAAATTGTTGTTTTTCAGAACAATGCCAAAATTTCATCCTAAGCTATAATTGATATTACAAATTAAAAAATGATGTCTATTTTACAAAATTCCAAACATATAAGGTGCATTAATTAATTTTATAATTAATTTCCGCTGTCACAACAAATAGCGCGTTTTGAAGAAACAATATATATCAAAATATTGACAATTGTTTATGTCCAATTTCAAAGTGAAATTAATTCTAATGAACACCGTTGGATAAAATGGTAAAAGAATATTCTAATTATACTTTAAAACCACTCAAATTCATAATTTATCACTATTAATTATTTTTATTAAAAAGGTTGTTTTTAATTAAAATTTAGTAATTTCCCCTATTCATCAAAATATTAATGTTATCTGAAAAGTACCAAAATTTCACCTTAGGATAAATTCAATACTCCGAATCCAAAAATGAAGTCCATTTTGAGAGGTAAAATTTCTAAAATTTTAAAAAGTATGTATTACTATTCATAACGACTACTTTGATTGGTTGTGGTGTGTGTTATAACTCGAAGTTGCGTACAACACACGCTACTGTATTATTCAAAGAGAAGCATACTGTAGAATATCGGGGTGATACATTCTCCCCTCCTTCAATAAATTTTGTCCTCGCAATTTGGTAGTTTTTTTTAAAATAACGGTTTAAACTAGAAAATATCTTTGTGGAAAAACCCACATCGAAAATTTGGTTAATAAAATTTAGTCTTAACAAGATGAAAAGAGAAATGAAAGGGTCATCACAAAATTATGATCTCGATTAGGAGGACATTGGTGGAAATTATAGACATATAATTGGTGGAAAAACATAAATATTTATAGGTAGTGATTGAGGTCATCAATCACAAAAAAGTTTAAAATTGAGGTCCTTAAATTCATCAATCTATGATGATTTAAAATTCCATCGGTTCAACAAAACATAAGGTATTAGGATAACACATTTTTGATGTTTCAAAATATATTTGTTGAAATCCCACATCGAAAAATGAATTAATGAGTCCTCTATTTAAAATAAAGTGTGGAATGTATGAAGATTGCCGAAAATAACACATACTACGGTTCCATGTAGGAAAATATTGATATGGAAGAGAAATCTAACCATCAATTATCTGATGGAGAGTGGAGAGAACATGGCTATGAAAAGGCCAACAATCCCAAAGCCATAAATTAGTGATGATCTAAGGTACCATCTAGGAAAACATTTTTGTTCTAAGTTCCTTTTCTTAATGTTGAGGAATTTATTTAGGAGATTGGCTAAGATCATAAGGAGATATACTCACTTTATAATTAGAGGTTTATCCATTAATAAATTTCTACCACAAACTCATCATTCACTCCAAAACATAATATAACTCAAAAATACTATATTTATCATAATCGTATAGGGTTCCAAATATATTGAATTTATAATTCACATATCCGACCCTTTATGTAAAGAAACTACATTATATCATCTAGGAACTTCATGTAGCACAATGGTATGTGATAAATCCCAATTGCACTATGGTTGTGGGTTCGATTACCGCAACTTTGTCCGACACGACAGGTCGTCACACGGTCTGTGTGTTGTCCTTTTATAAAAATCCAAAAAGAAATTACCTTTAGACATAATCCATTCCAACCATTTGACTTATCCAAAATACTATTATCCAAACTCACAGTCCAAAATTTAAAAGGAAGTTAAACATAATGAGGATCCTTTTTTCCAGGTAATAACATGTGAACACCTTCCTCATATATTCTTTTACAACACCGTAACATCCTGAACTACCAAAATCAACCATCTCTTATTCCAAAATCACAACCTCAATATTAGGACCATATTAAGGTTTAGCATTACTTCAACCATGTAATTTACATAAAAAATTAAGTCAGTGTAGTGTCACTTTTCTTAGTACCATAAAATCTCAAATCCTTAATTAAATAGTATTGTAGTACAATCATTATTGATTTCCAGAACATCATTGATTCAACACTTAAATGAAATAATTCTAAAATAACAACATAGGAACACTAGTCATTCCTCTTCATCTGTGGTAGTATCATAACATGATTATTATCCAATAGCATCATTTGCGGCATAGTCTGATGACTGGGACATTGTTTCGCGTAGTGTCTAAACTCATTGCAAATGAAGCATTGTACATTTGAAACCGTTATCTTACCCTTGCAGTCACGTACTTTGTACCATTTTCCTACACACTTATAACAAACTCCCATTCCTTTCAGGCAAGTTCCAGGGTGTTTCTTCCCACAGTTATCACATATGGGGAAATTCTTCTTTTCCCCCTTCCATTTATCCATCTTTCTCTCTTCCATCCTTTTCTTCTCTTTTTTCCCTTCAAAGACATAGGACTCAGTAAACTCTTTAGTTATCTTATCCACACATGATACTTTTTCTTTATATGATGAAAATATGTGGGAGACTATTTACCTTCTAAATGATGGCTTAATACCATGAAAGATACGATCCTTATTACTCTTTGGATCATACGTATTACTGGAGTTCACATTCCTTTTACTAGGTGTCATTTCTATAAAATAGCATAAAATAGGTCAGTTTATGAATTGCAATGAACAATTCCAAACTTGTAAAATACCTAACAAAAATTGAACAGTTTATGGATATAATCCATAATCATAAAAATGTTTTCTTTGAGTAAGTATATACTCATGAGCCCTTCATAATGGTTTGTAAAAAAATGATAATTGTCCTAATCATATCGCACGGGAGTTTCGTAACCAAGAGTGTAGCAAGGCCCGTTGTCGTGCATCAATTCCCATTAGAGTCTATCTCAAAGCGGTGTTTTAGGGTTTTTCCCCTAGGTACATCTTTTCCAGAGTCACCTCTACCTGCTCGTATCCTGACAGGGATGTATTTCACGGAAAACTCACAAAATCTCTTCAATACCCAAATTCTAGGAAGTTATTCTATACTAATCCTAAAAGTCTATCTTAGGGCTATGTTCTCTAATCATAGTTTATCTAAATCTAGTTTCCATGGTTATTGCAAAACCTCCCTCTGATACCAACTGTAACGCTCCGACCCCAGTTAACAAGAGTCGGTGCATTATATTAATACATTGGCATGATTAAATGGAATCAAGTCCTGAAGGACCAATCAGTTTAGCAGTCTTGGAAAAATAGATCACATACATAAATGTTACATTTTCACTTTAAGACGTAAAAAACAACATAAATAATCTTTATGAAAGCCATTATTCCCTTGTCTTAACCCTGCATATCAATCACATTACACTTCTTGGAATCCTTGGAAAATTAAAACATAGAAAGGGGTGAGCTCAAATGCTCAGTAAGGGTAAGCAATACAGTGGAAACTTTAAAAAATAAGCATAAACATTTACGGCAATGTATAAAACTAAAACAAAAGCCTTTTAAACATGAACATCAACATAATATGGCAGAAATAAAATGAAATAATTCCATTTACTTATTCACATGGATATTATACTAATCGAATAATCACATGCAATATCACTAACCACTTTCATAATGATGGAATGCATAACGCCAGACTATCATAATCACATAGCCTAGGCCTCGTGCCAATACTACAAATAAGATTTTGTCAAGGCCTTGTTCCAAGACACAAGTTTTTTACATGAGACCTACCGATGCATCGAGGAGCTATACCGGGCTCCACCCGTCACTTACTAAGTCCAATGCATTCCCATATGAAAAGGTTTAAACATAACATAAACATTCATATTGAAACTAGCATAATAAATGTCAATACTTTCTCCATAAACCATGAATGGTATAAAAATAACACATCCACAGTTAAACCTATCTCAAAACCTTCAATACAATACAAAATTTTTGTATCATAATAAATAAATATCAAATAAACTTAAAATCCATCAATGGATGTTGACATAGATGAAATCAAAACTATTTGAGAGAAATATCTCTTTTCTCAAAATCATTGAAAAGTAACACATTTATAAAGGAAGTAATTTAAAGGATATTTTTTAATGAAAGTGTCCTATACCACTTTGAAACTTTTGAAAAGAAATATAATTTCAAAACATTCATGTCCATATAAATAAATCCTTAAAATCATTTTGAAAACATGGACATTAATTGAAAAGATTTAGAAAGATAAATCATTAAAACATTTTAAATTTTGATCTTGACAAAGGGTACCTTTCAAAATCCTTAAAATATTCATTTTGAAATCATTTTTATGAAAAATGGACATGGATGATAAAATGCTCCTAGTAAATACTTACACACAAACAATCTCGGATAATGATGAGATTGAGGAGTTAACCCTTACCAATTTGGTAACTTACAAAACATACAACCCATGAAAGAGGTATCATACAATGTATATGTAAATACACATAAATTAAAGTTTATTACACAAAGAATACAATTATGTGTAGTACATACACCACAAAAATGGTAATAGTGGCAATATGGAATGAATCTCACGGGAATAAGGAGTGAGATGAAAACCCCTTACCATGCACTTTCCTTTAGTCGAGGGTACGTTTAACCTCCTGTACGAAGATCGTAGTATGTTATTAGATTATAACAGAACCATATTCATATTTATGATATCATAAATGATTAATTTATGACTTTATATTACCCATTTAATAATTATTTCCAAGTTAAGTTAACATTTTGGGTAATAATCACTTTCTTTATCGTACGTGTTTTAACTTGTCACTCTTTGTTGTATCTCTTAGATAATTATTTAAATACTTCCAGAATATAAAAAATTATAAATATATCATATATAATTAGAATATAAATATGTATAATATACATATATATGAAATTGAAAACACTGTTTATGGAGACGGTAGTCCGTACGTACGCATAAACGCTGTTTCTGTTTTCATATAGTATTGAACGGAAGTAAATGAATAAGATATATTTAAATACATAAATCATTATATATATATATCTCCAGTGTCATTATTATGTAATAAATTACATACTTATTAGTAATATATATTTTTATAATCATCGATGAATGGTGAACTTAGAAATGAATCTTATCACGTCGTGGAGACGGTAATTTGTACGTACGCACGAGCGAAAATATCATTCATTTGATATTAAAATAATATATAATTGGATGGTATATAATATATAAATAATAATTATCATGTTATATTTATTATTTACAAGAATTAAAAATCATAATTATACCCGTACAAATAATAATATATTGAATAACAATTACACCACGACGTGGAGACGGTAAGCCGTACGTACGCACGTATGGTGACATGTCATTCAAAAGATGGATAGAATACTGAATATGGTTGTAAAATATTTATAATAATATTACAGTATATAGGAGATACTGGATTAATTATTTTAGAATGGTAATAACAAAGAAAGAAGTGGAAGAAGAAAGGAACTTGAAAAAGGGTGGTGAAATCATTACCTCTTCTTTGGGTTCTTCCTTTTGTTTTGATCAAAAGGGCTCCTTAAGTTGGCTTTCTGACTAAAGTAAGGCAACTAGGATGAAGTGAGGGAAGTTTAGAGAGTATTTGGGCAGAGGTTGGCCGAACCAAAAGGCTTTGAAGGTGTGAGTTATTGAGAAGTGTGAGTTCCCTTTTATAAGAGGGGTGAGGGGCACCTTTGGAAAAGCAAGAAATATTATTTTATAATAAATTCATATTCGGTTTCTAATGGCTCAAAAGTGGATTATTTAAAGGTTAAAGTAGGGATAGGTCGAAAAACAATCAACCAATAGAATTTAGACAGGTTTGGGTCATTATATTAACCTTATCGTTAAGTATTAACTCTTAGTTAATTAGTTTCACTTTTACAATGTCTCTTTGTATTTTTATATTATATGGTTATTAAACTTACTATATACATCCAAGAGACCCCAAAGTGGTCCATTAATGATACACCTATAATGATATAAGTCTCTTGGCAGAACCTTAGATTTTTAGGAATTTAATATCAATTAATAATATAATATTTGTTTTAAAAACACTTTTATGTCAATTTTGACACTATTCAATAATTGTTTTTTGTAAAAAAACATAATAGAATGATTACTTCTAATAAAGTTAATTAAGTCAATACTAACATGTCATATTAACCTATAAAATTAGTTTAATTCATAAAAATACACAAATTATATTTATTTTGGTATTTATAATATCAATTATTTTAATTATTTCACTATTATGGTAATTACTGCATCATCATTGTGTCATAAATAAATTAAATTATTTATTGTCTAAAAATTATAAATAAAATATCATTATATAGGAATGAATTTTATATTTCTAATTAATATTTACAATCTAATTTATCTTATGTATAACCCTATATTAAAAATGATTAAGTAAATAAAATTTGATTTTAACTCTTTTAACTCTTCTTTGAATTAAATAATAATAAATGTCCTAATCTTACCCAAGTAGACCTAAATGATAATATTTTATTCCTAAGGTTGTTTTTGGTCGAGATACACTTGTCCAATAGAATTAGGACATGTGTTAGGGTAATATTAATGTCATTTTTACCCTTAATTACCTTATTTACTTTTAACCGTGGTAAATAAAAGTAAAAAAGTTAATATTCACCAAAAATTATTTTCATCTCATTGAACCACATTTTCCACCTTGATATTAACCGTGTATCTTGGATTTTTGAAATACCAATCACAGAAGCAGTAAAATTATGTTTTATGAAAAATTCAGTTTTTTAACTACCACTTAGTAGTTTCACTATTCATCAAAAATTGTTGTTTTTCAGAACAATGCCAAAATTTTACCCTAAGCTATAATTGTTATTCTGAATTCAAAAATGGTGTCTATTTTACAAAATTCAAAACATATAAGTTGAATTAATTAATTTTATAATTAATTCTCATTGTCACAACAAATAGCGTGTTTCTAAGAAACAATATATATCAAAAGATTGACAATTGTTTATGTCCAATTTCAAAGTGAAATTAATTCTAATGAACACCATTGGATAAAATGGTAAAAATATATTATAATTATACTTTAAAACCACTCAAATTAATAATATATCACTATTAATTAATTTGATTAAAAAAGATGTTTTTAATTAAAATTTTGTAATTTTCACTATTCATCAAAATAGTAATGTTATCCGAAAAGTACCAAAATTTCACCTTAGGCTAAATTCGATACTCCGAATCCAAAAATGAATTCCATTTTGAGAGATAAAATTTTAAAAATTTTAAAAAGTAGGTATTACTATTCATAATGGCTACTTTGATTGGTCGTGGTGTGTGTTTGAACTCGAAGTTGCGTACAACACAAGCTACTGTATTATTAAAAGAGAATCGTATCGTGGAAGCTCGGGGTGTTACCGATATAGTTCATGAAGGTGTATCACATCAAAATTCATATGGAACAATTTTGGGAGGGGTTTTTTTCAATCTTTATTTTATATTGGAAAGTGGATTTTCTATCATGGATGAAATTGGATTTTCATGTCAAACCCATATTAGTGTAAAATTATTATTAGATGATGTAACTAATTAGATGTTTTTTATTAAGTATTAATGATTAGTTTTCATAAGAGTGTTTTTCGACCATTAAGAAATTTCAATTACTTGATATTTTAATTTGATAAATAGATATAATATAGTTTTTTTAAATATGAAACAAGATCAAACCAGTAATTTTTTAATCTGACACACCCTGAATCACCTCCCCTCAGTGGGTATTTTTACATTATGTAAAAATTAGTAAAACTATTCAAAATGTTCTATGTACCCAAAACTCAACATCAAACGGTTTGGCCACAGAGTCTTGAAAATAATAGGAAATTAATGTGATTTCCCATTTAAAGTCTACCAAACATGGCTGCACAATCTTTGAATGGGTTTCTAGACACTTCATAGTAATTGTGCATCCTATGAGTTCATCCCAATTTAACTCTAATCATTTAGTTCCTCCGATGTGATTAAAAAATTCTCAATAGAAAATCTAAAATACTTATATATTGACACAAAATCATTAAAAACCCATGTTTCATAATTTTAATTTTAGATATACACATCCCAAACTACCTACGTAACGTAAGTCTCATCACAAGGTGGTAGTTATCTAGAATTGAACCATGATATAACTATTAATTTATAAATAATGTAGCTTCAATATACTACAAAAATGAAATAGAAATGGAGAATTTAGATCCTAGGTAATCAGTGGAACCTTGGATAAGATAATATATTTTCATGAACCAGCCTAGTGCACCCCTAACCCATGTGTTCATGTTGTTCCATAACAAGGATTGAGGCACATTTCCAATAATTTTGAGCTAGTGAAACCTTCCTAGGCATCACATGACAACCTCACGTAATGATTTCATGAAAAAAAATTAATTCATAAGTGAGAAACCCTAGTGTATAATCCAGAATGACCCATCCATATTGTGTATGTCGATGAAGCATGTAATACATTTCAAAATAAAAATGAAAACCAATGAAATAAATAAAAATGATAAAAATATCACAATATAATAGTATATAAAAAAATATACATTATTTAAAAAATAGGCACAATCAAATGATGATACAAAGCGATCAGATATTCTGAATAAAATATGAGGCTAAAAGTAATCAAATTAGATATACTACAAAAACCCAATTTGACATACAAGTTGAAAATATCCACCCACTACCTCTGCCAAACTGAACTAAGAAATTGATAATAGACTAGCACATAAATGATAACCAAGATATATATGTAATATAATATACAAAACAAGAACGTTCCCAATAAGTATCTCCCCACACTATGGGAATACCCCTTTAACAATTAATAAATTTCATGCAACTTTGAAAATACTATTATAAGTATAGTTTTCATTTATTTGAACAAAAAATAAGTATCAATTAATTATCATAATAAAAGTGATCATTCATTATAAACCATCTTTTCTTACATTAATCATTGAAAAACTTTTATAAAACTTTTACGATTATGGAGAACTATTTGAACATCCTATGAAAATACACATATTTGAGAGATTAATGAAATGCATATTTTTATATAGAATGTAAATAATATTAAAGAATTAGATATCATTTCTAGCACAGAGGAACTGATATTTTTCAAAGGATACCTAGGGTCCCTGATGGGAAATCAAAAAAAAATTAATATACACCAAAAATATATCAGCATTGAATAATGAACAACCTACATTGACACATGGTACTTTCGGAACTGGACTAATTATAGTGAAACCCATAAGAAGATAAAAATATATCATAGGTATAATAATAAGTGCATGACACTAAACTAGTGCAATATTTGCACCCATATTTACCATATGGCAACCACTAGTTTCCAACGACACATAAATGGAGTATTTGTAAGAAAAAAACCAAAAAACAATATATATATATATATATATAACAAAAACTAAATAAATTTATCCATCTCCTCCAAAACCATTTACCAAAAATAGACTCTTTTCATCAAGAATAAATAAAATACATACATATTCTATCTAAAGGGAAAGAATCAAAAATAATAATCCATTTCTACGTTCATAATTCCAAAACCACACTGAGATTCAAGATTCAATGGTGATATATTTGGAAACAATTTCAAATAGTTCCAATCAAAACATCATAACTAATATTTAAAACCATTTTATAAATCCGTCCTTAGAATCCAATTCACTTAGGCCACACTATTAATTTCAAAGCATATATTATTATAAAACACACGTTATAAAAATCTACCCACACACCATATTAAGAACATGTCATTTTTATCCTTAGTTTGGAAATGAAAACATCCTCTATATAATTAAATATATTATATAAATATCCAAAAATCAATAAAAAATTTAAGTATGCATGGTGATTTAAAAAAGATTTAAACATTGAATCATAAAATTAATCCCATTTAAATTTTATTAGAAGATAGATAGGAATATATTCCTTTTAACAGAACTATTATTCATAATTTAGAGTGTTTATTAGACACCTAAAACCTATGTTAGAAACCACAATCAATAAAAATTTTAAATTTAAAGATCCATAAATGGAGAAACCTACTTTAAATCTCATTTCCTTTATAAATGGTGAGAATAGTCTGCTACAAATGTACACAAATAGGTATAAAATCCGAGAGGAATCCTAAAAAGATGAAATACCCCATTAAAAATATATCTAAAGGAAACAATAGGTCACCATGATCTTTCTAGTATAGGATAATAAGGGAGTGAATATGGAAAATGAAGGAGGAAGATACATAGATGTTATTACGAGATAATATACCCCTAAAACCTTGAAAAAATCTATGAAACATAGCCTTGAATGTAAGGAAAGTGATGGGGAGGTGTAAATAATCGACATGATTCAAATGGGTGGGAGAGAGGACCCCTATGGGTCTCAATTAAATAGGGGTAAAATAGTCATTACATGTTTTTAACAACCTGGGAAAACTGTATGGTTAAATCACATGGTTCCCAAAATAGTAAACCAATATTATGGATAGTATGTTCTAACTTGAGTACCGCATAATAGCAATCCACATGATTATACTAGTAATAAACCAACAATTCAATTTGGTAATGGAAATTTTTTTAATATTGTTGAATGGTTTCAGCACGTTTAGTATTAACCATGCAATGACTGTGTAACATGCCCAACATAACCAAAATCTCTAAAATTCAATGAAATTCAACCACAACAGAGAGATAGATACAATAAAGATTAAAAAATTAATAAAATAATATTGAAAAGTTAGTGAGGATATGGTGTGACACAAAAACTAAAATTACATTAGCTATAATTAATATCCTATAAGTACATTTTGATGTTTGAATGATATATACAACTTATTTCGAAAGATAAAGCTCCTTTCCATTAAAAATATATTAGTCTATGTTGAATGATAAATTAAATTAATCTATAGAAAATATATTTGTTTATCCAAAGCAACCACAAGAATGAAATTTCCTTTTAGAAAATTTTAATTATCATGTAGTAATTTCATAGAATTTAATTAAAAACATAAATTATTGGAATAAACTGGAGAAAATATTTGATGACATGTTTTCATAAAATGTTTCATAAGAAAATACCTATGTGGAATAATACCCTAAATTAATTAATACTTTATAAGATAAATAATGTTGGAAAAAATGAAAAACAATGATCAAATCTAAATAAGACATATGTTACAATAAAGTGATCATGGGAAAAACTGTGAAAACCCCAAAAGGGATTTAAATTTCCTTTCATAAATTTTTATTTATGAAATGGATAAATTAAAATAATAATTATATAGTTACTATTCATGGGATAATAGTGCAGATTCATTCACAAATGCATTTTCAATATCTTTTGTGAAATTTTGTTCTTAAATAATGATTAAAATAACTCAATATCCATTATAAATTTATGAGGAATGGTTGTGAATTATCAAATAACCATACGTTTACAATATTTTTACATTATTTTTTCTTAATATGGATTTTAACGAAAGAAAAATATATAAAATCCACTCACACAAAGATGGTGAATTAAGATTCAATGACATAGATGAAATTGTAGTATAACTATTTTAAATAATTTTCAAGACAATGTGTGTAAAAAATAAAAATTTTTTTTTCTAATTCATGACTGAACCATTTATGGAAAATAACATTGATTCAAAAATCAAATTTTTATCAGGTTATGGTATAATGAATGACAAGATAACTCTATATAAATATTGTTCATCCTGATCATTATAGTTTTTTTAAAAAGGTGAGAAGGGATGAAAATTTTAAAATCATAATCCTAAATATATACTTCATTCATTATTTCTTAATATTTTTTCCCTAGGTGATCATTATATTTATATTTTTTAAATTTCATGTTTATAATAATTTCAAAATTCAAAAATAAATTGGTCTTTCTTTTTATAAAATCATAATTATTTATATCAAAATTAGATATCTAAAAAATATATTGTGGTAATTAAATATTATGTATTATTTCTTGTACTAAATTTTTATACATTTTTATAAATTTTTTGTTTTAATTATTATAAATTTTTCTATTTAAATAATATTAAAATCAACAAAAATCATATCATTGTATATTAAAATATCATAACTTATTCATTATACACTACAAAACAAAATAAATAAAAATAATATTTTAACATTAAAAAAATAAAAATGACAAAGTGAAAAATAAAAAACATGTGCTCTACCATTAAAAATGTTTTTTAATATTAAAAAAATCTAGAAATCAATGACCTAAATAAAAAATTTGTTTTATCATAATGAAAAAAATAAAAAAAGTTTAGGAAAAATATGAAGAAATATAAAAAAATTTGAGCATATTTTTTTGAAAAAAATAACAATTAAAAAGAGAGAATTAATGTGTTATGTATATATATGTTCTTGAACAATCGGTATTTTAGTATAACATGTTATAACGTAAAAAAATAAAAATACAAGAATACATTTCTCGTGTTAATTAAAAAAATGAATATATATACATTTCCCCAAAAAATATATAAAACGAAATTTATTTAAAATTTTTATAATAAATGTAATGAATATACATAGAGTGGTTTTTAAAATATAAATATGCAAAAAATAAAAAATATTTGAAATTTTAAATACATATATTTTTTTTATATTTAAAAAATTGAATAGTTAAATATTTTTCTTTGAATATCACGTATTAGAAAAATTATTTTAAAAAGATAATAAAAAAAAGGAATTGTATAAAAAAATTTAATATTAATATTTATTCCATTATAAAAAGGAATTTAAAATAAAATATATTAAAAATAGATTCATAAAGTAAAAAAAATTGTATAAAATATAATCTAAGTAATAAAAACCATTTAAGATGGTTTAAAAATGGATTATTTATTTTTATAATTAGAAAACTAAATGGGATACCACCTAAAAACGTTATTTAATATACTGTTATAAGAAATAACAGAATATATTACATATTACGATATACCATCTGGGTTGTTGTTATGTAGTATATTCAACTACCTCGATCATATCCCTTCATATCTATGCAGGATATAATAAAATAAAATTTTATATCACCTATTGATGTATTTAAATTAAATTTTAACATACATTAATCAATTTAAAAATGTGTTTAACAATTTCTATTCTTGTTTTATATAAAAAATTTATTACAACAGTTATAATGTACCAATGTTACATGCCAAATGTTTTATTGAAATTTTTCCATTGGATACTTCTTTATTCTTCAATGGAGATCTTTAAAAGAAGATATTGGGGTTAATACAATAAATATATCTATGATTTAGAAATTATAATGTTGATCTCTCTCTTATCATTCTTTATCAATTACCTATAGAGGAACAAACATATCATGGACATGAGAGAATTCATATGAATTTGATTCATCATTTATAGGGATGGTGGATTATTAGTTTTGGAATGAACCCATTCGTATATTCTTTGTGATTCTGATTATGTACATAGATGATAAAACTTTGAATAATAGGGGAAATTAATGAAATTATATTAATTTTCAACATTATTCATTAATTTATCCAAAACATATAATAGATGATTTTTTTGGTGTTTTTATTTTCCTGTTATAGTTATACATGTTAGATATCATAAATCCCTTCAGATGTATCATATCAATGTCCACTAAAATTTATGGGAAACATTGAATTTTGATGAAAAAATTTATTTTCTGAAGACCATACAAACATAAAGTCAATACATAGTGATATTATTACATTGGTTATAATGTGGATAATGTGGAGAAACTAAAACTATACGATCATGGAAGCCACAAAAATGAAATTAAATGTCATTGGTAATTATTTCATATATAATTAAAAATAATATCAAATTTACTATATATAACAAGTTTAGTTACAAGTCCCAATAATACATCATTATATCAATTAAAATGAAATCATTATATCATCAGGTTTGACTGGGTATAATTATTTAGTTTTCATCATATTACTATCTGTGATATGTGATGTCATATCATTAAGTATACAATATGAACAATGTTATAATAATTAAATGACACATCAATGATAATATGTTGTATTTTAAAAAATGATATATTTTATCCTTTTTATATTACAAGGGGTAGCGATATAGGATATTGGGGTCCCTAGGTCCAATGAAAATCAATGATTCAATTTTTCTCTACGTCATTGATACTAATATATAGTATATCATGACGTTTATAATTAGAAAATCATATTATCATAAATATTGGATTAAAATAGTTAGTAAGGATCCATCACTATAAAATCATCATGTAAATGAAGAACAAAAATATAAACATGCGTACCTCAATTCATGTGATCTCCAAACCATTGGAGTGTTCTAGAGTGTCATCTATAATAAAATAACTCTAGATTTAGACTGTGTATGTCATAAAATATACACTAAAATACATCGATACTATATGAGGACCCATCAATTTCAAAACAGTGTCATAAGACACACGATTCAATGATTACGAGAGAATAGAGGAAAAATAGTTTTGGAATTTTTCATTAATTCAACACACCCTAAAATGGTAGGGATCGTATAATTTATATAGGCCCACCTTTATGAATTAGAAAATTAGAGTGTTTCTACCATTGATTGGGATTCACTGTTTGTAACAAAAAACATATACCTTATTGATGCTTATGATCATTTATTGTTCCAATGGTAACATAATATTAATGCCACTATAAATTAATAATAAAAATTATATATAATCAATGAAAATAAATTTTAGATATATGGAACCACTCCATATAACATGATATCACAAATATCATAAGACATTTTTTTGTCGTATGATATAATATGGGCATCAAATTCTTCTCATAACATTCCATATCACCTCCAGTGATATAAATCACATAGATTTTTGGTTTAGGTTATTGATGAACCATACCAAAATATTCACCCTATTTTTTTGTGTATAACCATCAATCTATCACTTTAACAAAAATTCTATATGGAATTTATGGGAAAACATTACAAACCTTTTTGAATCTATACAAAATACTTTAAATAATGTGTATCATACTCTATTCATCATGGAACAAAAAATTGTATTAAATATAATCCTGATTCAGTAGCCTAAATTTGAAACCCTAAAATACTTTTTATAATTAATAATATATATAAATTCCCCAATTACTAAATGTAATAAAATAACAATCATCAACAAAATGACATTTTTTATTTATGTTATAACTCATTTTTCACGATCTCAAATAAATATTCTAATTTTTCAATACAAACATGACCACAAAGATATTTTTCTAATACATTATATATATATATTCAATTTTTATATGATATAATGTGACTAATAAACATGAAACATGTCAATATAGTATAATAAAACACATATATTAATGATTCTCTCTAATAAACTAACTGGTTTGAATAAATAGACCACATTTCATTCGTAAATGTAGTTCAACACATCATATGTAAGTCAAATAAGCATGTTCATGCATTTCTATAGTCTAATTTAATCATGTACCAAAATATATTTTCATTTCCTACATGTACAAAACTTTCATCTTGGTTAAACATAACAGACAACATGATCAACAACATATCAAACCACCCCTAATTAACTCAATCTAAAGGCTAGTGTTAGACACTTATAAAAATAGGAAGGTTCAAATTATAAGTCACTTGTTAACCCCAATTAATAAAATTTTAATAATAACTCTACACCCCTATGTATTGAAAGGACGAGGGTATATTAAATGTGATATACATTCCTAGCTCTGTATAGATAAAATTCGTGGCTTATTATCTCTTGATTAAACTATCTATTTTTAATGGGATTATACTCATGATAATATTTTAATATCAATGCAAATAATAATAATCTATGATGATCTTAGATTAGGGAAAACATAAAATCAAATTTTAGGGATTTTTTATCATTCCATTATTCATGTTTAATAAACATGAAATATAAAATATTTATTGATAAATAGAAATTTCATTTATTATTAAAACATGATAAAATTTATATCCATTAACATATAATCTTTTGTATATCTAATATATAGTGATTCAACATGACCCTATTAAATTTTCAAAGACAATTTTTTATCTTTGGAACCGATACATTATCCATAGTAGCCACTCAATAAATCCTTATATCAACTCTCTCAATGATCTCTTTAGTGATATAATATTTTCAATAATTTTTTAGGTTCCATTGGTTTGATTGAGGTTCCTTGGGAGGAAGAATAACTCAATTGTTACCATAGTAAATACTAAGTATAACCTCAATACTATAAACCATCCTATGTTTATTGATGAACTTCTTGATCGAAAAATTTACAATCACAACATCTAATTCAATAATGTACATTATCTCTATTGTTGATACAGAGAAAATGATTTTTTTGACCCCAACTAACTGATTTCTCTACTAATTAAGAAACACAAGAGGCGATATTGGGATATGATATAAAACTTTTTATTTTAAAATTTATTATAAGTACAACCCCTTATAATGTTTTTCCCCGCCTATAATCACTAAGAACGTATCTTTACATTTTCTCAAGTACTGAAGGTTTTTTTACATCAATATAATGAATAAAACAAGAATTGGATAAATATTTAGTTGTTATTATCATAATTTAGGTGACATTAAGTTGAGTACATAATAATAGCAGCATTATTCTACAAATCAAAGATTTATATTGAATCATAACCATATTTTATATCCTGAAAAAAGCATCTTGAATCAACATAAAATTCATACCATAAAATTGATGAAAACCCATTTTAAATATCTCTTTGCAAAATATCATTATCACCTCTCCAATATATGTTTTCTGAATCCTTTATTTAAAATTATATAATATATTTTTATAGACAATCATTTTGAATATGTAGTCAACATCACCCGTGTATTTCATAAAGAAACCCCTTTACAAAAAACACCTTTATGGAATGTAAATATGAGATATTATTTCCATTGATTATAATTATATCAACATATATCACTAAAAATACTAAAACATTACCACTATCCCACATGGATATATGGGAATCAATCAAATTCTTTATGGAACCAAAATCATTGATTCCATTACCCAAAAATTTCCAAGTATGAGAATCTTGATTTAACATAAAAATGTATTTTGGAAAATTGAAAAACCTATCGTGCTCATTTGAATGTTCAAATAATTCATTCCAAATCATATATACATCCTCAAATAATTTACCATAATGTAAGGTAATTTTGTCATTTGTTAGAGGAATCGTATAATCATAATGTGATGTTATTAAAAGAGATATCTTAATTTAAGTTATCATTACTACTGGTGTAATGGTCTCCACATAGTCATTACCATGAATATTTTATGAGCTTTTTCAAAACATTCAGGATTTATAAGTATACACACTACCATGGATATCAATTTCCTTCCAAAAACCCCACTTTTATCATTTGATTTTCAATTTTTAGGATCATCCAATTTGTTCAATACATGTTTAGTGTACTTGGATTCAATTATATATTTCATGTATTCTAAAAATTTATTAGAATTTTTACTCTCAATATACTCTCTATATGTGGTCGGTTCATCATATATGAACACTAATACATCATAATTTTCTATAACACATACATAAATCTTTGGAAATGACATAGATTAATTAACCTTATATGATCTTATGTAACAAAAGTATGTTATATTTCAACATCCGATTTTAAAATTTAATTAATTTTCATGTCATGAAAAAATTTTATTTATTGATTTTGAATATATCCACGTTCAAATATCATCCCTCCAAATCTTCAATTAATATATTCCATCTTAAATAATGTATCAATTATTCCTACATTAACATTGTAATTAAAGAGAATATAGAAATAATATCCCTTAGTTTCTTTGGGATAACCATATAATAAGAAATAATGTCATTTAAGGAAATGTTTTTTAGAATCCAAATATAATAGTATACTTCAAAACCTTCAGAAATAAAAATGGAAATACATTCCAATCCATATCGCTGATGGTGTCTTTAGATGGTGTATTACTAATGGATTTAAATAGAATTTAGTTTGGTAGGAATGAAATAGTACAAAGATATTGTCCATAGAAAAATATATGATAGTAATAGTGACTGATAACATGTTTAACCCCATCCAATTGGGTAAAATTTCTCATTTCAAACAAACTTTTCAACCATGGTGTTCATGGAGGAGTGAGTTATGAAACAGTTCAATAATGTATTAGATGACTCGTAAATTCATGGAATATTTATTCTCCACCCCAATCTGATCAATGTATCTTAAAATGTTATCCTAATTATTCTATAAATAAGTTATAAACACTTAAATTTTCAATGGTCCCAAACATATGAATCATTAGAAACACATAACTATATTGAAAAATGTAATTAATAAATGTTAATAAGAACCTTTACCCACTAATTTCTTTAGTACTCATTGGACCACATAAATCATTATGTATAAGATCCAATAGTATAATAAAACACTACCTATATCCCTAAAAAGTTGATTTTTTCATTATAGTTAATAAAAAGTATTCAAAATTTTTAAATGATTCATAATTTATTTATTCCAACAATCCATATCTCTAGAGTATTTGGATACATTTCTTAATTATATTCCTTATGTGACAATGAAAAAGAGAAGTGGTATTAGTATAAACATTGTATGTCCTGTATTGAATATTATAGATCCTAGTATCCAGGTATAGAATGTATGATCCATTAACAGTATTCCTAATTCCATAAATTTTTTCATCATATACATATATCTACTAATTGTATTAATTATGAAAGAAAAAAAATTATTATATAATCAAGATAAAGAATAATTTTTTTCGAAGGAACACAATAACAATTTTGAAATTATAGAACTAGTATACACAATTTTCTTATATCATAAGTTTATATTCTGATAAATAAAAAAAACCCCATTGCCAACACACATATATAATTCACCATTCATAAAATTTCCCTTATTTCAATGTTTATGAATGATCAATATATATTACTCATTAGTTAGAGATAGAGAAACAAATTTCTATATCTTTCACATCTAGATGCTCAAAATGAATTTCAATAAGAATAAATATCATATTTAAACACCAATATTGAACTATTTAATAGGAAATACATATAAGAGACCTCAAAATTATAATCATTGATTGTTCCATAATCTATAACAATTATATATCAATGTTTGAGTGTCATGTATATATAATTTCATATTGTAAATTTATTGACTGTACTCCAACTAATATGATGAACCCATATATTGTTAACATTTGTTGTCCAAGATCCACATTCCAATAAGAAATGAGTGTAATTTTGAATTCATACCTTCAATTATTTATTTTAAAATATTATTATTACAATCATATCAGATACGGGTTTTGTGTAGTTGAGTGAATAACTCTTTATTCAAATCCAATACATGGAAGTACTCAACTCTATTACTCTAGTATCATTGTAAATAAACATATTGGGTTTACCTGACACATCAACTGACCCTTCTAATCATATGACCTCATGCACGACTCCCAGAAATATAATGGTTTTTGACTAGCGGTGATGGTTTTATGAAAAAATTGTAATATTTTACCCTATGGTAAGGGTGAAATAATAGTGGAATTAAGCAAACTCATACACAAGGATAAACATCACAGTACGCACTAAAAATAACGAAAAAAGAGTCATTCCATAATAAATGAAATGTAGCGTACACTCATATAAACTCATAAGCCTGAAAAACATACAAAATCTAGTTTCCCACTCATCCAACCACATATATAAAAAAACAAAAAATAAATTTAATGGGATATACTACTAACATCGATCCAAACCACATAGCTAGTCTCTACAATTATAGTGGTACACTAGACCGATCATGAGGCTCTATATGAGTGTATCCAGTTGATATTGAAACCATGGGCCTTGGTCCCATCCCCTATAGAACATTTTCTCGAACATAAAAGAAGATATTAAGACATCATTCACATAAATTTGAATGTACAGGGGGTGAGAAATAAATATTAGTAGGCAACCCCCAATTTTGATTCTATAATCATTTGTCATAATATGTATATGCACATGTGATTTTTACTCCCTAGAAAAATACTAATAATAGTTGGAATAAAATAACTAGTTCATAAAAAAGGGTGAAAGAAAAATATAATGAAAATATCTAGTTCTAGACTAACACACGAGGTAATCTACTCCCACTTTGTCCCCTATAATAGTATTTTCCACATGTGTCACTTGCATCCACATGATAATCGACACATTATCTAGATCAACACATGAGTTCCATTACTTGTAAATGAAAAGGCATGAATGTTTCACCCTAGGGAATGACCATAATCATCCACATGAACAATATCAATCTACTGGGTTCTAGGATTCCAATAGAATGATCTTAACTTGTAATATGAATGTCTAGGTTGACAAAACTTGATAACCTATCAGTAAAAAAAGTTTTACATAATGAATTTAGCACTAACTATGAACCCTAAAAAGTGGGATCCATAAATAACCCAAGGAATTCATGAAATTCATGGGTATTGAGTGAACAATGACGTCCAAGGAACAAAAAAAAACTTTTTCAATTTCATGACACCGAATGTGTGCAAATCAACAGTAGACAAGTTGTGATAGGAAAATAGATTGTAGTTTCACTCATCTAGATAGATGTATATCACCTTATTTCCATATAAACAAATCCATCTAATGGATATGATAATGATATTGAATCTTAGGTCCAATTCCTGATCCAATATATCACAAGAGTCTCCTCATCGAACCAATTTTTTATGAATAACTTCATAAAAACATGGAAAATGACCATTCGATGTGGGGTGATCCAACATAGAACCAATCTTTAAAAAAATTAACATAAAATGACAATCATATATCATCCAACAATGCATGAGGCCTATCAAGGAACTATAGATCTTAACATCCCATAGAAACACACCAAAATCTCTCAATGACCCACCTTATGGCCCAACTGAATCTTGAGACTCCCATAGTATCTGGGGTCATAAAATAAAGTGAAATCCATTTCTGAACTCCCCTAATGAACCAAATATCCCAGGAAAGACCTATTTAAACATCCTAAAAATCCCCAAAGTCCCCAAAAAGAGACCCTACTTGGGGTTCCCCTAGCTCATCCAAAATCATGGGACATTACCATTACTGAAACAACCCAACGACTCTTAATGGAATCCAAATGAACCTCAATCAACAATGTGCCAGATAGGGAATCCAAAAATAACAATCTACACACTAGAAACGTTCAAAACAGTTCTAGTGACCACAATAAAATTAGGAGACCCTCTACATGGGCTCATCATGAAAAGCCAAGCCTCCTAGAAAAGCCCAAAAGAAAAGTAAACTTAAACAGTTTTCCCAATAACAACCCATCCATGTGATCAAAATCACCCATAAGGGCATACTCAAGAGTCTGTAAGAATCATATAAATATCTCAACAACACCCAGACATAAATTCCCCACCAAGACATAAATAAATCCCCAAGGATCTGACGGATCTAATCCTTTACACAGGAGCTGGCCCTAAAAAACTTTATCATCGAGATACCTGTCCTAACATGTAGGAAAAACAAAGATCACCTCATATATACTACTCGATCCCTCCTTCTAGAATATATCAAAATAACCTAAAACAAATTCCCAGGGAATGTATGATCGAGGTTGTTCACTGAGCTCACAACCCTCACTTATCCTTTCAACTCACAAAACATCTTCCAAGAGGATTTGGGATCTGAACCTAGAATAAACCCCCTACTTAACTCTCTTACTACAAATCAAAATCTAGATGGGATACAAATGATAAATGGATCCTCCATCCCTATATACAAGAGAAATTACCAAAATGCACAACTGATAAGTCTTATTCAATCATCAGGGCACAAAACACCAAAAAAATCTCATTGTTGGTTAAATTAAATTGTGTTCACTTTTACATATAAGACAAGCAGTATCAAAGATGCACCTAGAAATGTTCTTCTACTAGGATAGAGAAGACATGTGATCTTTTTATTTACTACCACATATTCATGGAATACATGGGTTCTTCCTATTGACTACTACATGAATATGTACATCTCAGATAGGTTATTTTGAGAATTACATGGCCACAATACCATTTCCACCACACAACATGTACCTACGACACATGATGAGACTTCCCAAAACACTGTAAACCAATGTACTCAACCACATATCCTGGTACATGGCCAAGAACTACTAAATTCATTATATATAAACTATAAAACATTTACGTATCAATATTCATATTCCATTAACAGGACGAACACATGTCATGTGTCCTCTGAACAACATTCCATTTTCGTGGGTTTCCCAAACAGGGAATCCCTTGAAATGTAATGAAACACTAATAATTATCCAAAAAACCTAGATATGTAACCCCAAGGGGGCCCAAACACCCCATTAAAGGCTTTAAATATTTAAACAACATATATAGTAGAATTTTTTCTATAAAAAATAAATATGGCCAACCTCATGGATGAAATCATAGGTGTTTCATGCGGAATCTTCCACTTGTAGTCATTGTACTGTGATACGTGCCTCAAAAAAACCCCAAATGAAGCCTCCTAACTCTCTCTATACCTATCTTGGATAAAAAATTTAAAGAACCCAAGGAAAATACATGGGAATAAAGAGGGAAAAAATGAGTAATAAAAATAAATGCATAAAACAAATAGAGAGAGATTAAATAGAAAATGAACAGAAATGGGGCCTGGGAACAACCCCAGTGCCCAATGCTTATTTATGACTCACATATGGATAACCTCCAATTCCATTATTAACTAAAAATATAGAATCTCAATATATATATCCAATAGAATGATATCACCGAGGAACATGTTTGAATAAGATAATAATTAAATAATAATGTTCTAAATATATAGTGGAAATTAAAACATCTCATATTCCCCCCAAACTAATGTCCTAGGGTAAAAACCCTCTTCTAAGACCTAATAAATGGTCAAAAAATTATCCAAGATAATATAATAGTATAAATTTCAATTTACCGCTAAATTTTATTAGGGAATAAAAATTAAAATTTCTCCTAATTTTCACAACCTGTGATGCTTAAGGTTATCACAAATGCCCCAACAAAAATGATTCTCACACCTAGATGCCTCAAATTATTACCATCAGCGATGCTCTCCCCAATTAACAGGTGTCACCGACACTATCTCAATAGTATAATGAAATGTCTTATACCATCCAAAACTCATTTCCAAAATGAGAGGCATTCAATAATAGCTAACTGGATTCTCCCCAACGTAGGAATATCTTTATCATCTCTTAGATTCGAAAAGAAAAAACATTTTACATGCATATCCATCGTCTAACACTAGGGATAGACATGCCTAAAACAATCACACCAGAGGATTATCATAAAAACCAATAACCTCCATTATTAAAACCCTCTTAAAATGAGGCTCATGTACTCCATAAACATAAGGAGAACTACAAACCCCAAGGATTTACATAAACCACTCCAAAATGAGCAACACATTGTTGCTCACATGGGCCAATCCCAAACAATGCTAGGCTAACGTACCGAGAAACACTCATTATACACCACATGCAAGCAGGTTCAAAAACATCTTGAGCACTATCGACACTACAATTAATAATTTATAATTAAATCAAAATTCATGATAAAATAGTTGATTATAAGAAACTCAGGCATCAATAAAAAGACACAAGCATCCAATCACATCCTCACTATGCTACCGAAGCTTAAACAGAAAATCAACAATGATAGAAAACCAACCAAACCTTCCATCACAAGAAAAAAATGAGATAAATTGAACTATCAATGATACACTTGTAAAAGACCAATAATCCTCAATAAAAACGACATCATGCAGATAATAGACCTCAATATCCCCACTAAGGAATATGAACTGTCCCCAACCAGTCCATTACTGATATTAGGAACACAAGCCCCATCATGGGACCTGATAGACATCACAAGGAATGAATTGATCCCTCTTAAGAAACAATAACCTAATAATTCCTTAGAACCACCATCATAGGGAATATTGATCCCAATATATAGATTCTTCTGGAATCCTTGATACTATCTATCCAAAAATATGGATCTTGAAACCCATTAGAAACCAGCATGTGTTTCTATGAATCCCTTAATGAAGGGAATGCATATAAAACAACAGAATCCATTTTTCAACATGACACACATATACTTTTATTATAAAAGACTTTATACATTTAGTTCTGTGATGTATAATGAATCCATGTGCTTATCTATAAAGATTTATACGAGATGTTTCCAAAGAAATTGAAGTGCCCAGATCAGTGTGAATCACTGAGAGGGGGAGGGGGTGAATCAGTGATCCTTTAAAACTTTTTACTAATTGATTCTTAATCAATTAAACCTCTATGGCTGGTTAAAGCCTCGATCCACTCTTCTTGTATCTCTCACCTTTCCACGAATGATGCAGTAAATGTAAAGGCACTGGACACAAGGATTTACAAGGTTCGGCACCAAAGGCCTACGTCCTTGCCATGTTGGTTATACGCCCCAACATGGTTTCTCCATTATAACTTGTTAGAATTACAATGGTCGATACATCATCCCACTGTATCTCTCCTGAGTCCCACAGGAGGGTCTTTATACTACGTCCCACAGTGTTACCAGAGTCCCACTAGCCTGCTCCAGAATCCCACTGAAGACTTCTTCCACCCTGAGTCTCACAGGGGGCTTGTCCTAGCTGCTCGAGTCACACGAGTAGCTCTTCTTCACTTTAAGCTTCTTCAAGTATCTTCAGCAGTCTGGGATAAAGACTGTTGGCCTTGCTCTGTACCTCTGATCACTTGTGATGATCAGGTCTTCTCGTCTTGCTCAGGCTTTATCTCCTTCTTCTCAGGATGACCTGGCTTCTCTCTTCAACTACTAAATACCCAGACAACTGATATCTTTAACTTCAGTCTGGTCCAGTCTCACAGCAATTCAACTTCATGCACTGAATTCATGGCAACTCTGAATCCTCATGCACTGACTGCATGGCCTTCTCAAATCTCTTCATGATCTTCAAGTCTTGGACAACTCAAATGCACACAAGCAGATTTGTCTTTGTTCACGTGTGCATGTGCATGCATGTATGCATGCACTCTCCTATTCTTCTTCTAGGTGCAGTAAACCCTCAGAGGGTGTAGTCAACTATAGCACACACCTCCTCACTTGAACTTTACACTTTGTTCAATGTGTTTACACACTTAAATGTGTGTTATACTTTGTGTGAGTCTTCTTCTTCTTCTAAGTTTATACACTTCACTTAGTGCACACACACTAGGTTCGGCCCACTTCTTGTTTTGTTTGCACACACATTTTCTCAATTACTTTGCAAACACAAGGTGCAAGCCTTGTTCCACTTTAGCACACACATGAGCTTGGCCTCCTCTTCTTGCACACCCCAAAGGCTACTGCCTCTTCTTCAAATGCACACACAAAGTGTGTTCTTCAATTTGGCACAACCATAAGGTATGGCCTCGGTCTTCCTCCTCTTCTTGCACACACACGGCTAGGGTGTATGTCTTTCACTTGATGTGGCTTTCCTCCTCACTTAGCACACAACCCGTAGGTATGTAATGCACTTCATCTTCATGTTGCACCAAGCACACACACTGCCCAAGGTGTTCTTAATTTTGGATCGCGCAAGGTGCTTGAATACAAGCCTCGGCCTTCCTGCCTTCAACAGCCGTGCAAGTCCTCTGACAGGCATGGGCGCGCAGGGTGTCAAGGACACCAACTGCCGCGCAAGTGCGGGCTTCAACCGCGGGCACGCAAGGATGCAGCCACGGGTCTTCCTGTCGCGCAAGGAAGGCGCACATGGGACTCCCTTTCTTCTTTCGTGCAAGGAGTGCACAAAAGGAACCTCTTCAAAGCCTCGGGTGGCTTCGGGACAACAGCCGCGCAAGTAATTTGTGCGGGGCTTCTACTTCACGAGGCACAGAAGCTCTTGCGGGTCTTCCATGTTTTTCAGCGCATCAGCAAGCGCAATGAGAGCCTCGAGTGCTCCTTTTATAGGCAGAGAAAGCTTCTGTCCATCCGCGTGGAGATAACTCGAATCCCCGAGATTTTTGGATCTTTAAAAATCTTTCCAAATCTCGTTTTCCTTCACGGTTTCACCGCGGGTTTCCTTTTCTTTTCCTTCTACACGTTTATGCGTTTTTGAACGCGTGCATGCCTCTGTTTAGGCTCATGCATGCAAATCATGCTCTCCACGTGGCCTCGACATTTTATTTTGCCTCGGCCAAACTCCAAATCACCCAAACATCATGTGGATGCATATTTTATTTCATGATTGTGTTCAGTGCGGCCAGACGATCTCAATGGATGCTTCGGCTCGATTTATGGTGGCCGGGATCTCAAAATCCGTTGTCGGGATGCCTCTGGTTCGAACGGAGCTCACGGGGAGGCCTCGGCATGGCTCGAGCAAGGAGACGCACTGGGAGCCATTGGATCGGGCGATTGAAAGACATCGGACGGCCGTGATATGATCATCGCGTGCGGGATGCGATGAGCGGTCCAGATCTGGCGCGCGATCGATCGAGCGGCCAGGATTCGCTCCCGGTGAAATTTCTGCGTCCCACATCGAAACGCCGAGTGGTTTTTCTGCGGTTTATCACCCTGGCGCTGCCGGCTTCCCTTCAGTTTCACTTCTCCCTCCACGGTGCCGCCCCGCACCGTGTTCTCTCTGCGGGCGCGCTCTGCGCCCACTCTGCTCCCTGCGAGCGCGCCACTGGCGCCCACTATGCATCCTCGGGCGCGCTCCTCGCGCCCCTGCTGCGCAGACCTGATCCGCTGCGTGGCCCGGGCTTACACACGGCCCCGACCACTCTTGGGCTGGCCCCATGGGATCCCCTTGGGCGTGGTGACCTGGTCCCACATGTGCCTTGGGTTGAACCCTTAAGGCTGGCCCTTGAGGTTGGCATATTTTTTGCTTAAGTAATAGCTAGGACTTTGTATAAAAACAATGTTAACAAAATGTAATATGCCAAGCCACAAATCTTCTTCGTCTCATCTCCTCTTCTTTATTTCTTCTTCTTCATTAGAATTCCTCCAATGCTCTTCAACATTTATTCACCACTTAGGAATGGAATTCCGAAGGTTCTTCTTCAACCGAACTCTTGAATCAAACATATTCATCAAAGTTCTTTATTGATCTAATCAGAGATCAAGTTGGAACTTCTTCTAATTCACATGAACTAAGTAATAGTGCATGGACTTCATTAATCCACTTCATCCACTTAGAGATTGTGGATGGATCATCTTCAACTCTTCATGCATTGTTATGACAATGCATGGTCTTCAAACATTGTTGTGACATTGTATCTAGTTGATACAAGTTCTTGGAACTTTAAGAACAGCTCAACAATCATCCGATTTCACTAGAGAATGTTTCAACCACAACATCCTATGTCACTTAGTGAATCTCCTAAATGACATTCATCTTAGTACCATGTCCATTCTCCATTCCTCACCAACACCATCACATCCTTTGTCATTCACATATTGATCCTTCTTGACATCCATCCATTCATTCCTTGACAACAACATACCTCATTGACAACAAATGCAACACAGTGCACTTCAGAAATAAATATCTATCCATGGATTATAAGTAGGACACCATAGATATTCATATATCATATGAATACTATGTGCCTAGAATTATGCATGAACATGGCCTATTTTTCACGGTTCAAGAGTAAAAATCCATAATAAACCGTCAATCCAAAAACCTAAGGGAATCACACTTGGTGAAATCATGTAATTATAAAAAACGAAATCCTGGAACATTAATCTGATTCCCCAAAACCTTAGAATTATTATAATAAAAAGTGTTCTTGAAACACTAGTCTCGTATACATCACATGTTATGACACATTTCTAATCCTCCTACATACCATCTCCCCAAATCATAAAACCAAAAAACAATGGATACCATTTGGTAACAAACTATCCCAAGTTGACATAACATTTTACCTGGTCTACCTAATCACAAGGCCTCAAGTGGGCCTCCCAGAATAAAAGATACTATCGTGTAATGGACCAATGATGTATCAATAGAAAATCCCTTATTATAATTATGTCATATAAAATTAAATTTGGAAACAAAATATGACATCAAGCTACTAAATACTATGTGGATTTTATAGACCAGCCATTGAACCAATATTTTCCACTTCTATGACTTGAATTTCAAAAATATCACATACATTATTGTGATTAGAAAGACATTTGGAGTCTGGTAGGGAAAACATAATTTTTTTAGTGAATAGTAACTTATCATTATGAATAGTAATATTACCCTTGTGAATAGTAATGTTACCCTTACGAACAGTAATGTGACCGTAATGAATAGTAAACTCTCCAAATGAATATAAACCTCACCAATGCATGTATAAATAAAATTTAGGCACCATATAAATTAAAGGAAATGTTTAAAAAATTTAAAATTTAAGTGTTGGTATATTAGTGAGTAATAAATATTTAATTAAAATTTTAATTTAATAACATTTCTAAAATAAAATTAATTTTAATAAAATGTATTGCTAAATAAATATATTATTGACCGATGATTTTAGGATAAATTTATCAATTCTTAAGTATTTTTTCAATGTGTTATAAAACCAGTTATAATTTTAGAATCTGTATTTTCCAAGTATATAATGATTTTAATTATAAATAAAATTAATTATATTTATAAAATTATTTTTATAAAATGGATTTCATTTTTTAATTCTACACATAAAAACTATTTAGTGTAAATTTTTGTTATTTTTCCGAAATACATGAATGTTTGGTGAATAGTAATACACTGTAATTTACAATATATATACATTATAAGCTAAATGAATTATTCATTGAGTCATTATAGATGTAGGAACCATTTTTTCGAACAAACATGATCTAATTGCTATATTTACTTATAATATTCCTTGCTATTTCTTGTCCTGATAAACATAATAATGTAATGATTAAAATAATAAGAAAACACCCCTCCCCTCCATTATAAATACCACCCCTCACACCATATTCTAATCACATATCTCAAGCATTGTGACTTTCCTATGATCTTCTCAAATATCATACCTATTTCTTTCCCCACATCCAAGAGCTATTAGTGTCATCAATATACAAATCCTAGGATCCTTGAGGAGGATCTCAAGACGATAATTCAAGAGGTAAATCCACTCTCTTATCATTTAATTTCTTTTCAATTTTAATTTATTTTATTATTTTATACACACATAACATAATAGAATGGGAATGTTAACTGAATTACATTACATATACTGGAATTGTATTGTGTTAGTTTAAGATAAAAAATTAATCTTTTCCCACATTCACTTTTATGTTAGAAATTAAATCATCACCTTTGATATGTCAAATTACCGACATCACGGGCGATGTAATTTAGCTTTCCATATACATATTAAATTCAATTAATAAGACCATTAAATGGTTCAAAACAGATTTTATAGTGTATTTAAAATCATTTTTATGTTTTGTAAATAACTTATACAAATAATACTAAATGATAAAATAAAATGAGTTCGTAGCATTGGAAAACAGCCAAAATTAACCTAAAACAACCATCATTAACTTTAATATAATGAATCATAATAGTGACATATAAACAAATCCTTTGTAAGATCATTTTAATATTTTAAATGTCATTAATATCACTTAATAACAATTGTTTATTTTTATAATCATTTTAAACAAACTTCTATTCATGTATACAAATGAACTGATCATGAAGACTTTGTAAACAAAAAGTATAGAGAGATGAAATTAAACTCTATAACTCATGAAAAGAACCATAAGTGAACATAATGAGAACATAATGAATTATATTCCAATATAAAATGTTCTTTAGTTTTTAATTAATACATTAATGTGATTTTATTGGACATAAAGAGAAGAAAGCATTCAGACACAGGGTTAGAGGAATTCTTGAACCCAATTCTCTTTTATTGGGGTTTCCCACTTTCACTATATTTTCCGTATTATTATTCCTTAAAAATTATTTATTAATAATTACATTATATTTTTTGGGATATAAATGTTTTCTACTGGAGTTTCTCAAAAACATAACGTTTTCCAAAATAACTCTTCTTTCAAAACACTCCCTTTACATCTAACTCATGGTTGATGATTATTACATCAAGTTTGTAATCCCCAAATTCATTTGGTAACCAAAAGGATATTAATGTATTATTATGAAATGAAACCAATTATATACATTGGTTATTACATGTTTGATATTGATATATGTTCTATGTGACATGTATGAAAATGTAAATATTGGGTTGTGACAGGTGCGCCCAAAATTATGTAGCACAATGTAAATGTTATCATATGATGGGTGAACCTAGAATTATATAGAACTCCAATGAATTGGATAATGTGAAGAACCTCATGAGTAATATTAAATATGCATGAACAAGATGCTATCTCTTTTCACAACTCTATGTGGTAGTTCACCACAAAGACATAATGTTTTGTTTTTATGCATACCCACATTCCATGTATTCTTGTAATGCTTCCTCTCATGATTATTATCCTATTCCTATGTTATAATGGTAATGATTATTTTCACCCCATGTTATATTGTTTCCTGTTCTTATGTATCCTCTTACTAGGATTTTATCTCACCCATTTTTTGATATGTATCCTCAAGTGACAACTTATACTAAGGAGAACATTAGAGTCAATAAGAAGCTACATAAGATGGAAATAAATCAATGTTTATGTTTTATTTTGTAAAATTTATGTACAGTCCCAGTTTTCCTAAGACACAAACTCTATAGATCCTCATTGTGTAAATTTTTTATTTTTTAAAATTAAAATGATGTAATAAAAATGTAATAAAAAAAAGAGTCAATATATTTGGAATCAAATAATGGTTTATGTTATTTTGGAATTAGAATTATAATTCTATAGGGAAAACCCTTATTATGGCACCATGTATATGTGAGCACCCAAGAAGATTTTTTTTAGAAAATTCTAAACATAGGGATCCTAAAATATTTCCTATAGACTTAATTGATCAAATGAATAAATTATATATACCTGACCTATTGACATATGTTTTTTTCTAAACATTTCTATATTATAAAATGGTGAGAACTAGGGGATTCCATGACAAAAACTAGTGTGAGGGACAACACAACGATTGTTATAATGATACACCCAATTCATTGGGAGGTGTATTTAAAAATTTCATAGAAGTGCATACCCATTTACCTCATATTATGACCATTAACTTGAAAATTGTGGAATGCACTCCTTCAACTAAGAGGGTGAAACTAGCTATTGAGTGTATTATGAAACAACTACCACAAACATTTAGTGGATCATCTAATCCACATGTTACAGAATAAGGGCTCAACTCAATGGGGATTATCATTTTTGTGGTTCATTGTTCTGAGATGGAGAAGTGGATTGTGTTTATTTATCATTAAGATGGAGAGGACAAAAAATGGTGGACATATATTAAGAACACCAATTCAAGGGATAACATTGAAGAGATGGAGTGGACAAACATTAAGATAATGTTTCTTAACAAGTATTTCACTCTGAATCTTTGAAAAAAGACAGATATTGAATTCATAGAGATGATGAAAAAGGAAATAGAATCTATCACAACCTACGATGAAAATTTAACAGGGCATGTAATGGTATATTTGTGTTTTTCTATAAAAATCGATAGAAAAATATGATATATTCCATAGTGGTTTAAAACCAGACCTTTAAAAGGCTATTTCAATTCAAGATTTTGTGAGTTGAGAAGTTGTTGTTCTATGTGTTCTCAGTGCAGAGATGGAGTTTGGAGAATGATACCATGACTATAGTGATAAGAATTGAAATATAGACATTCAAACTAGAGGATATAATGAGAAAGGTGGAAAGAAAACTCTACCACCCACATGGGAAAAATGTAGGAAGAAGAATCATAAGAATTTTCTCAAAGGGATACAGAATGAATAAAATCTTCGAGATAAGGAAACCAAGATCATGAAGTTAAAAAAGACAAAAATAGTCCAAACAATGTGGTTGTGTAATGGATTTCACCATCCTTTGTGAAATGATATAGCTATAGGGAACAAGGGAACTATGCAAGATAGTGCACTAAACCATGACTTCTTGAGGGTAATAATTATCATCATCCACCACAACCCAAGGAAAATATGAAGGCTTATTCCATCACTACTGTGTAAGTGGATAAATAGAATGAATTCATACAAAGTACACTTCCTATTACCTCAAAAATGGAAAATATATTTTTTGATTCAAGTTCTACGAATTCCATTATATCTTAAATGTTTTATAGAACTGTTGAATCGAAGTCCTGAATCCATGATGTTGAAATATACATAAAAACAGATATTAGTGCAATAATTGCAACCCAAGTGTTAGAAAATTATCCTATTGTCCTATGTGGGAAGATTCAACCATAAAATATTATTACACTCCCCTTGGTGGAATTCACTACTATACATGGGATGGATTGCATATCTTTATATAGAGAACTTATAAACATTTATAAAATCGAAATATCCTTTCATATTCCAAGCCATCCCACGATTTTCTATAATTTCACGAAATATCATGAATATCCATTAAAAAATATCTCAATAGTGTTAGTGTTTATTCCCTATGAAGAATAATACCTTGATCAATTGGTTAAGTCAAAATAATTAATCCACCTAGGGGAAATTTCCATCATGAGAGAATATAGTGATGTATTTCTTAAAGAGTTACATAAACTACCCCAGAATTTTGAGGTAGAGTTATCAATAGAACTCATACCCAAAGCTACTCCTATGTCAAATTTTTCCTATAAGATTTCTCCTATCTAACTGGAGGAGTTAAAGAAGTAGTTAGAATAGAATTTGGACAAAGGTTTCATATGATCCAATGCATCACCTTGGGGTTCATCGGTATTCTATTCTAAGAAGAAGGATGGATCAGTAAGGCTGTGTTTTGAATATCGGGAACTGAATAAGATCACCATAAATAACTAGTAACATCGTACGAGGATTGATGAATCGTTTATCAGTTTAGAGGGTCTCGGTACATTTCAAAGGTGTATCTCCATTATGGATATCATCATTTAAAAGTGAAGAAGGAAGATAGTCAGATGACTTCCCTCCATACATGTTATGGGAACTATGTGTTTTTGGTGATGCCATTCTATCATACTAATTCCTCTAAAATCTTCAGGTATTTGATGAATTGAGTCATTAGACATTACCTTGGAAAATATGTGGTAGTGTTTATTGATGACATTATCATCTACGCAAAGATAAAGGAGGATCCTAAAGAACATATAAGACCTATGTTGCAGACATTAAGGAAGGATAAGATGTATTCCATGTTCAAAAAGTGTGAGTTTTTGATGCGGCATGTCATGTTCTTGGGACATGTGATCAATAGTGAGGGAATTTATGTAGAACATCCAAATACCAAGGCTATAGAAGAGTGGTGCAGACCTTCTAGTGTCATAGAAATACATTATATTCTGGGCTTAGTAGGGTATTATAAATAGTTTCTGAGAAATTACACATGATTGTCAATCCCGAAAACTAAGTTAACAAGGAATGGGGAAAGGTATGTCTGGATAGAATAATGTGATGAAAGCTTCAAGGAGATAAAGATAATGATTATCACTTAACCACTACTCATAATACAAAAAAGTGTAGAATGTTTTTATGATATATAGTAGTGCTTCTAAGAATGGATTGGGTTGTGTACTCATCAAAAATGATAATGTTGTAGCATACCCCACATGACAGTTGAAGATCCATGAGTAGAACAACCCTATGCATGATCTAGAGCTAGAAGATGTGATTCTTTCCTTGAAAATTTGTAGGGATTACCTCTATGGTGAGCAGTGTGATTTATATACTGATCAGAAGAGATGAAATTTTATTTTCACATAATAAGATATCAACATATTTCAAATGAGATGTTAAGAGATAATCAAAGATAATGATTGATTTATTAACTATCATCCCAATAAGGTAAACAAGGGAGCTAATGCTCTAACTAGAAAATAACATGCTACTCTATCCATGTTGTATATTGAGAAAGATCATATCTTCATGGATATTAAATAGATGGATTTGGAAATCATATTAGTAGGGAATAAATCCTACCATCCCAAAATCATTCCCAAACCATCTATCCAATAGAAGAATACAGAGGCACAAAGGGATGATATAGAGATGAAAAAGAAGTTGAATGAAGTAAATGAAGGGAAGCTTCTAGATTTCTATATCAATGATGATTGTGTAATTTAGTTAGGAACAAGGCACTATGTGCCTCCATCACCTGGTATAATGAAGTATTTATTGGAAAATTAACATAGCTTAACTTTCTCTATCCATATTGGAAGCACAAAGTTATACCATGATCTCTGAGAAAACTTCTGGTAGGATAACATGAAGAAGGAGATTTTAGAATATAACTCATGGTGCATGATATATCTGCATGTTAATAAGGAGCAATAGATGTCCAAAGGTATTATGCAACCATTTCATATACCCATCTGGAAATGAGAGAATTTCACCATGGACTTTTTCACAGGTCTCTTGAGTATAACGAAAGAAAATAATGTGATATGGGTTGTGGTGGACATACTCACTGGGAATACTCACTTTATTTCTATTTGGGAAGATCTATAGATTGAAAAACATGCTATGATATATGTGAAAGAACTGGAGAGAATACATGGGGTTCCACTATTGATTGTCTCTGATCATGATCCTAGGTTCACATCTACATACTGGAGGTGTTTTCAACATGCCTTGAGTACTGAATTGAATTTCAGCCAATCCTATCTTCTGTAACATTATAACCAATCTGAAAGGACTATTCAAGTGATCAATGCTATGATATGATCTGGCTCATTAGAATTCAATGGTGGATGGGATCAATATCTCCAATTGGTTGAGTTCTCTTACAAAAACAACATCCACTCGAGTTTTTAGATGGCTCTATAGGAAGCTCCATATGAAAATCAACGTAGAATTCCATCCTTTTGAAATAAAGTTGGAGAAAGAAAGCTACTTAGACCTGTTCTTTTATAGGATATGAGATAAAAGGATCAAGCTAGCCAAAAATATTTCAATGATCCTGATATTCAAAAAAAGTGCTCTATTGTCAACAATCGAAGGGAATTGGTGTTCGATGTGGGAAATAATGTCTTTCTAGGAATATTTCTATGGAAGAGAGTCATTCAGTTTGGAAAGAAATCGAAGCTAATCCCAAAGTACATTTTCCTCGTTGAGATCCTTGATCATATATGATCCAGGGAATATCAGCTTGCACTTCCTCCGAATATGGATCAAATTCATGATGTGATCCATGTATCACTCCTATAGATGTACATTCTAGATCCCTCACATATACTGAACTAAGAGTTTGTAAAACAATAAGATGATATCTCTTATGAGGAGCATCCAATAAATATTCTGGACTAGAGAGATAAGGTTAAACACAATAGTACAAAAAACCATTTAAAAGGGTTTTAGCTGAACCATTAGTATAGAGATGCAACTTGGGAATCAGATGTGGAAATTAAGGATAAGTAGCCTCACTTATTTTTATAAAATGAAATTTCATTGGTGAAATTTCAAAATGGGGGAAGAATGTAACAACCCAATGTTTTATAAATAGAAATTTCCTTCATAAAATTATGCCACATATAATCAAACTGAGAAAAAATATATGAAATCATGCTACTAAATATGATGTGTATTTTATAATCTATATGTTAAACAAATTTTTTCCACTTCTGTGATTTGAATTTCTAAAATCCCACATTCACAGTTACGATTTGTAAAATAATTGGAGTCTGGTAGGATAAGAATAGTTTTTGGTGAATAGTAACTTACTCTTATGAATGGTAATGTTACCATTATGAATATCAATATGAACCATAAGAATAGTAAAATGGAAAAATGAATAGGAACCTCACCCAAGAAATTATAATTAAAATTTAGTCACCTTATAAATGAGAGGGATTGTTTTAAAAAGTAATATTTAAGTGTTGATATTTTTGTGGGTAATAATTAATTAATTACAAAATTAAAATAATAAATTTATATAAAGTAATATTAAATTTCATAAAATATATTCCTAAATAAATATATTGTTGTTCCATGATACAAGGATAATTTTATGAAACCTTAAGAAAATTTTCAAATTGTTATAAAATGACTTATAATTTTACAATATGTATTTCCCAAGTAAATTATTATTTTAATTAAAAAATTTATTTCTTTTAATTTAAAAATAATTTTCATAAAATGGAGATCTTTTTTTTATTCTACAAATCAGAAAATGGATATAGTTAATTTGTATGATTTTTTTGAAATACATGAATTTTTTTTGAATAGTAAAAATGGTAATTTAATGTATAGATACATTATATTATAAAAGAACTATTCATTGAGTCATAACTGATGTAAGAATATTTTTCTCTAAATGAAATGATCTAGTTACTATTTTTAGTCACACGAATCCTCACTTTTTCTTTTATTTATAAAAATAATAAACTAATGATTAAAATATTAATAAAACACCCCTCCCTCCGCTATAAATACCACCCCTCACACACTCATCTCATAACTTCTATAAATCCATTTTTATTTTTTAAATTCTGATAAAATATCTTCCCTAGTACCTACCCCATGTATAATAGATTATGGTCTTACCAAAACACCAATCTATGGTTCCTTGAGAAGGATCTCAAGATGGGAATTCAAGAGGTAAATCCCTTCTCTTTTTTTTAAATTTCCTTTCTATGTCAATTTTTTTTTATTTCCTCACATCCCATCATCCAAATCACATGATAACACTAGTTAATAACATATAATGGAATTATATCTTGTTAATGGATGATCAAACATTAAAATCCTCCCTCTCAATCTTTCATCATAAAAATGATATCATCACCCATGATGTGTCAATTTATCAACATCGAGGGTGATGCACATTAATTTTACATAAAAATGTTAAAGGATGTTAATAAGAACCTTAAAGGGATAAAAACATGTTTTTAGTTTTATTTCAAAACCCTTTTTATGTTTGGGAAATAACGTATACTCATAGTACTAAAATATTGAACAAAATGAGTTTATAGCGTTTAAAAAACAACAAAAATTATTAAAAATGATCATCAATAAATTTTATATAAGTAATCATCCACATGGTATATAATAAATATATTTTAGGATAATTTAAACTTCTATAATATCATTAATAACATATAATAACAATTTTTTATGTTAATACTCATTTAAAAAAACATCTATTCATGAATGCAAATTAACCAACTAGGAAAACTATGAAAACAAAATATCTCGAACGATGAAATTAAACTCTATAACTCATCCAAATGACCAATAGAGAACTTAATAACACAATAATAAATTATATTAATTTATTAATGGTTCTAGAGTTGTTAATTAATTAATCTAATGTGATTATACCAGACATTAAAATGAAGAAAGCATTATAACCCAATGTATGGGGAATTCTTGAACCCAACTCTCTTTCCTTTGGATTTCTCTATTTCACTCAATTTTTAGTATGGTTATTCCTTAGAAATAATTTATTCATCATTATATTATTATTTTTGGATATACCTGTTTTATACTAGAGTTTATTAAAAAAACAATGTTTACCAGAAGAACCCTTTTTTCAAAACACACCTTTTACTTCTGACTCAAGGTTAATGATTATTACATCTTATATGTTATTCCCCTATTCATTTGGGAACCCAAAGATTATAAATGTATGATTATGAGATAAAACGTATTATAATCCATGGGTTACTATATGTTGAATATTGTTATATGTTCAATGTGGAATTCATGATAATGTAAATGTTATGATGTGATGAGTGTGCCCAGAATTATATAGCGTAATGTAAATGTTAAGATGTGATGGGTGCAGCTTGAATTATATAGAACTACAATGAATTTGGTAACATGAATAATATCATTAAAAATGTGAAATATTCATGAACATAAGGCTATATGTTTTCACAACTCTGTGTGGTAGATGTGCACTAAGACATGATATTTAATTTTTATACATTTCCATATTCCGAGCCTTTTATTAATGCTTCCTCTCATGATTATGATCCGAAGGATATGTTATGATGATAATTATTATTATCAACCCATTATATATTGTTTCATGTTCTTATCTATCCTCTTATTCGAATTTTAACTCCCCTTTTTGAGGTATATCATCAGGTGATTACTTGTACTAAGGGGAACACATGAGGAAATAAAAATCTAGAGAATAATTAATTAAATTAATGTATATGTTTAATTTATAAAAGTTATGAATGGTCATTGTTTTAACAAGACACTAAACCATGGTATCCTTATTTTATAATTTTGTTATGTTGTTTTCCCTTTATTTAATGTAATAGTAATGTATGAAAATTTAGTGTTTCTATATACCGACTTGTGGAGAGGTTCTAAAAGATACAATGGGGAGACTATTCCCTATGGTCAAAGTGAAATAAATATTCAAATAAAGAAACACATAAACATGGATAAACATCAATTTATGCACAATAAATATCTGAAATATAGGCATTCCATAAATATTAAATGCATCATACAATCATATGGAATCAAAATCATGCAAAACATAAAATAGTTGGTCTCCCATTGGTATGACCACATATGATAAATAAAAAAATTATAAATAAATAAAAAAGTATATACAACTAATAGTGAGACAAATTATATACTTGGTCTCTCCGAAACTCGAAATGCACCGGCATGATCCTGTAAATCCAAACTAGTGCATTTCCTCAATCCATCAAAAATGGGAATCATCCCCATCCACTATAAAATCTATTATTGAACTTGAATGAAGAAATTATGTTTTCATGCATATTTAGGTTCATAGAAAGGGGATGAGTAATAAATCATAGTAGGCCACCCACAACGGTTAACCTATAATCTACTGTTATAACAAGTTTACGCACATGTGATATACCCAGCATATCCGAATACTGATAAAATATAGAATAGAAAAATAACTATATAAAAACAATGGTTGAAATACAAAATAATGAAAACTTCCAAATTAGGGTTCTGGTATCACAACAAAAGTAAATATACACCCGATATGGATCCCACCAGATGATTTACAACATGTAGATTACCAGCCACCTAATCATCAGCACATCAACCAGATATATATAGAATCATCAAAATTTATAAATGAAAAGGCATGAAATATTGAAAATCGGGCATAACCATATGAATCCACATAAACATATTGCATTTATCATGTTCTAGGACTCCAATGTCAAGATCTAAACTGGTGAAAGGAACATCCAAGTTGAAATTACTAGAGAACCTGTTAGTCCTGATTGTCATAAAGATCAAATTGGGTACAATATCTGGACCCTACAAAGAGGGATCAATAAATAACCCTATGAGGGAAGGACATCCATAGGGCCCGGGAGAAAAATGGAATACAATTCACACAATACCCACATAGTGATTTCCACAACACCTCACGAGAATGAAGCTACACTATCTAGAGTGTCAGACTATACTAGGTGGGTGGTTCACTCATGTAAATTTTCCAATATCTCTCTAATACTATTTCAGTATAGTCAGGAAATGAATGAGATAATCTCATCAAAACACAAAGTCAACTTGTGGTCTATGATATCCCAAGAGTATCCTATACAAACAAATGCCTCGAGTATAACTACCTAAAACAACATGAACAATAGCTAGCCGAATGTGGGACTATCCAACATGAAACCCACATTTAGATGGTTGAACCAATAATATAGATCAACTCTTATCCCAAAATTAATGAGCCCTCTTATAGAACCCTATATCTCAACATCCAATAAATTCCAACCATAGACTCTCAATGACCCACCTTAGGGCCCAACCAAAACTAAGTACTCACATAGTCCCCATTTGAACAAAATAAAGTGAAATCCACCACAAGATTCTTATACTACACCCCAGGTCATAAGAAAAACCCTAAAAACATCCTATAATAAAAAAATTCCCAAACAAGAGTTAAAAACCTTATTAGGGGTTCCTCTAGCTCATTCAAAAGTACATGACATGCTTAGTGCATAAAACCCCAAATTTACCTCAGTGGACTCCAAATTATTCTTGATGAATAATGCACCCAAAGAGGGAATCACAAAAAAAAATAAACAAATAGGGGAATTTAAAATGGTTTTCATGACAAATACGAAATTTTTATACCCTCAATAAGGGCCCTTAGTGAAAGAAAAAACTTATCGAAAAGTGCACAGAAAAGAAACCTCAGCTGGAATTCCCAAAAATCACCTATAAATGGAAACCAACATGACTGAAATGAATCCTTAAGTGTCCATAATACTCATTTAAACAACCCAAAAACACTCTAAAACAACCAGCACCAACAAATTCATGTTATCCCATAGCCTCCAATATCTCTGATCCTTAACACATGAGCTAAGCATGAAGTGCTCTAACCCCAAGAAACCTGTATTAAAACTCAATGAAAAAACAATATACCATCAAAGATATTACATTATACCTCCCTCTAGAATCTATCATGAGACCTAAAATAGATAACCATTTAATAATAAGTATATGTTGATCAGTGATCTCACAACCATCACATTACCTCACAAGTCACAACCTAACCCCTAGTGTATTTTAGAGATAAGCATAGAACAAAACCACTAGTTTAAATAAGTCCATCCAAAACAACATCTGGATTCACTATAAATCACAAATTATTTCACTATTGTGATCTAAATGGATACTTTCTATGAATGGACCACTATGAAGTCATATTCTGACACCGGGGCACAAAACACCCCAAAACCCCCTTGCCAGAAAAAATACATGACAAGTACACTCAAAGATGCTACTATCCATTTAATTATACATTGACATTGAATATATGTATTATAGCCTTGTACTAACATATGGATAGGATGTACATGAGGTCTGCTTATGGAATCCTACATTTTTATTACATAAACGTTTCATTATATTGGACAAAACAAAGGATCTTTTAATGTTTTTTCTTGAAATTTATGTATATAATACATGAAAACATAAAAAAATATTCTAATAAATTAGGAATATATCTTCATGGGGTCACCATTAGCTACTTTTACTACATCTCATATCCTAGGGACATAAAACAATGTAAAGGCTTGAGCATGAAGCCTAGTAAGTGAATAATAATGGCAGACATATATCATCTGTCCAAGAGAAATATCAAAAAGAACAAGGGGCATAACAATAATATAACACCCCACACATTTTATACTATGCTTATCTTAAATATATTCAATTAATTAGATATACTATATTTCATGATGCACTGAATCTATGTGAAAATAACTTGCTAATTTAAAAGCGGTATTCATTACCTGGATATTAAAGATACATTTTCCACTTTAGTGTTTTGAATTTTGAAAAAACAGGCATAATAAATTGTGATCAGGGTGATATTTGGAGTCTAATATAATCAATATAGTTTTCAGGGAATAGTAACTTACCCATATGAATAGTAACATACCCTTAAGAATAGTAACTTACTCTTATGAATAGTAATATGACCCTTATGATTTGTAACCTTACCCACGAAAGTATAAATAAAATTTAGGCATCTTAAATATGGAGATGAATATTTTATGTGTTTGTATTTTTTGATTAAATAACGTTTTTAATTAAAAAATCAATGTTTTAATATTTAGATTTTTTTTGAAAATCAGAGTTATTTTTTGGATTCTACATGTCAAAAAATGGGTTGGGGGTATTTTGGGTATTTTCCTAAAATACATGAATTTTTTGTGAATAATAAAATACGGTAATTACGGTATAAATACATTAAAGACAAATACACTATTCCCTGTACCATATATGATGTAAGAAACCATTAGTTCAAACATATATGCGCATATTACTATTCTTGGTCAATGATTCATCACTATTTCCTATCATTGGGAAAAATAATAAAATAACTATTAATATATTATGAAAACCATCAACCCCACCACTATATAAATCACGCCTCACCACCTCTTCCTCTCACACCACTAAAGCTTTGAGCCATGACTAAGTCCTTCCAAATACACTTAATAATCCCTCTACCCAAGTCCATGTCCTTATAATATCACCAAATGGTGAAAAAAAGGCCTTATGGAGATTCTCATGAAGGATTTCTTATGAGGTGAACCTATCCTCTTTTTTTCCACTTCTTTTACAAGTTCCATTATTTTTTCCCCTCTCATCACCTTCACTCTTAAAAATTATATGATAATTACATTACCATACATGACCTGAAATTTTATTACAATTATGGAATATTTCATCATCACCTCTCATTTCCCCCTCCACTTATACTAAAAATGAAAACAGAGTCTGAGATGTGTTAATTTATCACATTAAAGGATGACAGGTTTTCAATTTCTATTATTGTCTTCAATTCTGGTCATGAAACCATTTTTATTGTTGAAAAAGATCATTATATATGTAATATATTTTATTTAATGTTCTGGAATCATTTTTTACACATGGTATATGATTATAAAACAAAATGGGTTCGTGGTGATAAAAACCATCTTAATAATCAAAGCATTTATCATTGAAACATTGTATAATGATTCAACCTACCCCAAAAACCCAATAATTTATGTGATAATTTTAAATTCTATATTATATTTTATAACTCAAAACTCCAATTCTGGATTTCATATTCCATTTTACATGAACTTCCATACTCATTTCATAGAAAATCGATCATGAAAATCATGGAAAAAAAATGCTTCCAAAACAATAAAATCAAACCTCTTAAACCCATAAAAATCCAATTAATGAATCTAATAAGATTATAATAAATAAATTACATGTATATGAGGTTATGGATTTATTAATTTGTTAAAATAACATTGAAAATTCAGGTCATTCAGATAAACTGAAGAACACATTCAGTCAAGAGGTAAGGGTTTTCTTATCTCATTTTTAATTCTATGATATTTCCATTATTCGCCACTTATTTCATGAATTTCGTGTTTTTGTACAACCATTTTTTATATAATATCCTGATTCAATTTATTTTCATGTTATTATGTGATTCATTTGGTGATTATTATTTTTTGGTAATACGACTTGATTGGTTACAACATGGTAAGGGACATTGTCTCAATTTCAATTTTATTGAGACTTACTCGGTATTGTGCACCTAATATCTTTTATGTTGGGTATATACTGCCAATTTGGGATCATTTTTCATTTGAAATTATTTTTCTGGTAAAATTCCATTTTCTTGTATCATGGATACGATTGTTTCTTTAATTCGTATACCATTTCACATACAGTGTATATTTTGAGTTCTATTTTAACATGTAAAATATTGATGAATCTATATCCTCTATTAGATATGTATATCGAAAAGGAACATTTTTCTTTTATTGAAACTATTTATAAAGAATTCATTAGGCTTGTAGTGATGGGTGGGACACGCTATATCCCCTTAAAGCATTGACATGTCTCATTTGACTAATTAGATGGCAGAGAATCCTTTGAGTTTGTTTCAAAAAATTGGTCTGGTTTCTACCCACAAAATTAAACCATATAGATATTATAATGGTTCATGTACATATATATAATTTCCAAATAATAATAATTCTATTTATTCATTGCTTATTTGTTACTATCCCTGAGGTTTTCACTACGAAAAAAAATGTGGAATCATTTTTATTCCCAAATTATTGATGGAAAGGGTTTTCATTTATTCATCATTCCATATTAGTCATGTCTAATTTATTATGATTCACTTATTAATGATTCATGATTCCGCGTTATGTTACCCTTACTGAGCATTTGATCTCACCCATAATAGGTTTCCTTTCCCCATGTTATGAAGATGGTAACCTTGAATAATCTTTCAATGAGGAAGTTTATTTAAGTTTATTATGTATCATGTTGTATTTTCTATCATTACAAATGTACTTTGGGTATCATGTATGTAATCTGGTCTTTCAAAAATGATAAAATAATCAGGACTTCAAAATTTGTTTCTTATATTCATGCCAATATAATGAAACAATGTACCAGATCTAGGATTTAGGGTTCAAGCATTTTAGTTGGTATCATATGAAGATTATATGTAACAATGGAAACTAGATTTAGGAAACACAGTTTAGAGGAAAAACCCCAAGATAGACATTGAGGATAAACATAGAGTAACATATGATAATTTTGGTAAGGTAGAGGCTATGAGGGTCTTCCTAGAAAATACATCCATTTCTGGATACTATAAGTGGATGTGCTTATTTATCAGATGTACCTAGGAGTAAAAACTCTAACGGGGTGTTTTGGGCTTGAACCGGGGTACCATGGTACATGATAATGGGCCATACTACACACCTAGTTTGAAAGTCCTGGGGATATTCTTAGGACAATGAAAATTTTCATTACAAACCATTACGAAGGATTTAAAAGTAAAAAGAAACTATGTTTAGGATTTTGACATTAACTGTGCATAAAATTTCAAATTATGTTAAGTGTTTGCTAGTTAGAAATTTTGCATCATGACCATATCTAGTGTATTCCATTGATTAGTGATGGTTCCTAAGGGTGGAAAGGGAATGAATCCCAATGGAAAATGTAGCGATTTCCCCACTGACAATGTCAACATAGTTAGTGTTGTAACAGATCAAATAATGACAATATTGGGACTACATACTTTGGCTAGGAAGAATAACCATGCTACACCTGTATTGGTTCGTTTCATGCGACAAAATCCCCCATATTTTAGCAGGACCACCAATCCAGTGGTATCTGAGAAGTGGATGAAGTCCCTTAATAAGATATTTCTGGCATAATATGCAATGAAAATGAAAATAAAGTACTAGTAGTATATATCCTCAAGGGTGATGCTGATTAATGATTGTCATTGATCCAAAATACCTTAAAGAAAAAGAGATAAAAGATATGCGATGTAGGGCTTCTAAAGAAATATTTTTTGAAAAATATTTCCCTCATGAACAATGATCTAAAATGAAGGGGATATTCCTAAACCTAATGTAAGAAAAATAATAGGGTGTTATAGATTTTGAGTCCACCTTCCCCTGATTATCTAGGTATGATATAGATTATTTATATGATTCAGAAGACAAGATTGATCATTTCTTTGAAGGTATTAATCCATTCCTTCAAAAGTCACCATCTTCTCAAATATTATTCCATATGATGAAATTATATTAAGTTCCATCAAAACAGAGGTGTAATTTTCTAGATAAAATTTGTACATAGGAAACATATAAAAGAAGTTGTACTCTAACAAACATGAAAAATCAAAATTAGTAAAGAAGAAGAAGGGAATGAAGCAATTACAATTATGTGAGAAATGTGGAAAGAATCATCCTAGGAAATGCTTGAATGGGTTGGAAGTCTCAAATATGTGTGGAGAAAAGGGACATCGATCTATTGAATGAAAGGTGAATAAAAATGTCAATGATGTTAAATTTTACAATTTTATAGATATTAGACACTATGAAAATGAGTGTCCTAAGCGCCAAGGAAACATGCCTCAGAAAATCCCATGAGATAAAGGAAAATTTTATGCGATTAAGTCCACAGAGCTTGATGTTCTTAATAATGTGGTGGAAGGTACATTAATTGTTTCCTAAAACATAGCCAATGATTTATTTGATTATGAAAAAAAAATTCATTTATATCATCCTATTTTTTCCAAGAAACTTAGACATGTCCAATTTTATTCAATAAAGGAGTTGTTAGTCAAAACTCCTAGGGATGTATTATTTCAATATGGATGTGTCGATCCAACCCCTCCTGTAACATAAACATTCATTATTTTCTAACCTTATCATTATCCCCATGATTTACTTTGATATAATCCTTGGTATATGTTATATTTCACTTAATAATGTGAATATATATTAAAATAATACGGAAGTTATGATTTTTGAGAATGATGTTCAGTCCCATATCCTTAGAGTAGAATTCTAACCACCCGATTCTTATGTAGATCCACCCTAGTAGCTATAATGAATTAAATAATTGGGGAGGAAGGGAATACAATATCTATGGGCGAGTAATGGAATATTCAAATAGAGGACATACCTATTATGCAATAATATGTTTATTTGTTTCTGGAGGATTTACCTAGACATCATCCAAAGCGAGAAGTTGAGTTCTCTATTGATTTAATTCATGGTGCAAGACCAATATCAAAGACACCTTATAGACTGACCACTATGTAATTCGTATAAATAAAGAATCAACTAGAGTAATTGAGTGATAAATTATTTATCCACCATAGCGTTTCTCCATGGGGAGACCCTATTCTCTTTGTCAAGAAGAAAGATTGATCTAAGAGGTTGTGCATTGACTATAGGGAGTTCAAAGCTATTACAATAAATACCAAGTATCATCTTCCCCTCAATGATGATTTATATGATAAAATTTATGGATCCCAATATTTTTCAAAGATTTAACATCCTTCTAGATATCATCAACTGCGTGTGTGGAATGAAGATATTCCGAAGACAACATTTTGAAACAGGTATATGAATTATGAGTTTATAGTAATGACTTTTTGAATGACTAATGCACCCTTAGTTTTCATGGATCTAATGAATAATTTTTTCAAGGATTATATTGATTACTTTTTTGTAGTATTTATCGATGATATCATGTTATACTAAAAAATATACAAAGACCGTGACAATAAGTTATGGGTCATTATAAAAAATCTTAGAAGAAATGAAAATAAGTGAGTTATGTTGTTTTTTTGGATTAACAGGTTAATATCGATGTTTCGTTCAAAATTTCATGTTTCTGGATAACTCGCTGCCAAGATCACACGTAAAGGGGTTATGTTTGTATATAAAAAAAATAATGTATAGAATTATTTGAAGAATTTAAACGATGTTTTTTCAATGAACTAATTTTTACACTTCCCTTTGGAGATGATGTATTTGGTATATATAGAGATGCGTCAATGAAAGGACTTGATTGAGTCCTTATGAAAAATGATAATGTTGTTTCTTATGTATCAAGGTAGTTGATGACTCATGAGAAAAATTATCCAACTCATGATCTTGAGGTAGAAGCCCTAATATTTGATCTAAAAATATGGAGACACTATCTATATGGTGAAGGATGTGAGATATATATGGATCCCAAGAGTTTAAAATAAATTTTTACATAGAAATAACTCAACATTAGGAAAAGGAGAAGGCTTGAGTTTCTTATGGACTGTGATTTTTCAACACACTATCACCCAGGGAAGGAAAACAATGTGGTAGATGCATTAAGAAATAAATGTCATGGTCTTATGACCCAAATGAGCAATGAGAGAGATCCCTTATTCATGGACCTGATAAATATAGATATGGGAATTATTAAAGATGGGGAAATATCTTTCCTATTTCAAATTATTGTTAATATATCTTTAATAGGGAAGATAAAAAGTTCTCAATCTGTTGATGTCACGACCCCATCCCCACAAAGTGTACCCCCCTGGGCTGGCAATGTGAGAAGGGAGATAATGACCCCTGAGTCCCACCTCCAGTAGGCCACGGGTTGACGACTAGCACCAAGGGTATAGTAAACACACAAATGGGTGGCATTACCCTCTAAGAGAACACATGCGAAAGAGAGAGATAAGATAGACAACAATCAACTCCAACTCAAAACTGAAATATAAATGAAACCCGTGTCCATATATGAAATACCATGAAAAATTACTACAACTGAAAGGAAAAAACCTCAAGTACCCAAAAGAAAGTAAAACAACAGCGACCACGAGCCCGAAAAGCTCTTGCAACCACAAGCTAGTAGTGACCAACCTGATCTCCAACCTGCTCCATGTAACCTATAAAACAGTTTATATACACATAGGGTGAGTATAATAGTATACTCAGTAGAATCCTCCCCAAAGCCTCTTGTGCAAAAGTAAAGGAAGCATGCTAAAGAATAGTGAACCACAAATGAAACTAATCTGTCACCTAAATAGGTATACTATGTTCCCAACCTCACTACGGCTACTCTCACCAAGTAACACATACAAGAATATATCATATAATAAAGAATATCAAGGTTACCCCGCTACTACTTCCCCACTGGTTTTCCATTTTCCCCAACACCGCACGTCCTAAGAATCACTCTCCAAAAAGTCTTGCCCGCAGACACCCGGGAAAAGCACCACACCATCCTCACAACCAAAAGTAACCAGGTATGTTTCAGGATCCACCACAACCCGCATAACTGGTATCATTCATCGAATATTATACCTCAAGCCATTACAACCCATACACTGAGTAAGGATCCTCAAGCCATTACAACCAATACACGTTACACCTATAGTAGTCCATATGATACTATATCCAGAATATATGTGTGTGATGTAACCACAAGCCATTACATCCCTCTACACACATATATGGGGAAACTAACCACCGTGCCTATTGGAACAAGTATCTACCAAGAGAAGAGATCGGGGCCAAAGGGGGTAGTCAGCCATTCATCCTCCCATCGGAATATTGGGGAAAACACCCCCCAGGGCTCAGAATCCCTGGGGTGTCAGTTTCCCTAACTAATAGGGCGGAGTAGCATATAGAAACACAAAAAGTATAGGATATATTATAACTCACAACCACACTATGGGAATTACCTAGTCTTGGACACAACTCCAGCTAACGTCTCTCGGACTCTGGGCTGCTACTTCTAAAACTAGGTATCCTATAAGAACACAACCATTTAAAGAACTTCATTAGGTTACATCATTTCCCTTTTCATCAATTCCAATTTACGTTAATTAATTCTTTTCACAATAATTATCCATGAACAAAACCACATTAAACATCATTGGAATCACATTCAAAATCAATTGTTCCTTTAAAGTTACAACATCACCATTAAATTCCTACATCTCCATCCCTATGGATTATTACTATTTAATAAATATTTCATTACAGAATTACTTTCCTATATTCCCAGGCATTCTATAAAAGCATCCTATGCTACGAAACACAAGGGGGATCAACACGGTGAATAGATATACTGCCCGTCGAGTCTTTGCCGCCTATAGCAAGAGCGTAGACCCATTCTTCCTCGAGAGGCTAAACATGGAAAGCACATGGCATACCCTGCTCGTCTTAGCCTATTTCAGAAGGAGGTTAACCAAGAATAGCTGCCTTGAGCAGTGGGGAAAAGTAAACCAGATAACAACAAATCGAACCACCTAACATCCATCCAGAACATCCATACCATACCATCATCCCTGGTGTCCTCCTCGACACCCACATGCATAAACCGAAGCATCTCTCCACTCAAGGCGCCATCTACTGCCACAACCACAAGTCTCCATGCCTCCGCATATCGCAACAGATATCTTGGCTCACATCATTGAACCGGAATAATGAAAACACAACATCACATCAATGGGCTCTTGGCCCTTTAACAATCAAGAGAGTGACTCAGAACCCTTTATGAAAATTCTCACACAATATGTTCTTTAATACTTATTGAATTAGTAGATTTGTTATTCATAGGTTCTAATTACGAGAAACCTAATGACTAAGCAATCATAATTAATTAAACATGCTTACTGCACTAATTTGATTAACATCATATTACAACAAGAACCATATTCATTTTCATTCCTCTTTATCTTTAGTAAACAATTTTCAATTAATCGTGGTTTACGTTCTTTACCGATTTCCCTTAAGAGCAAACCGCTAAACAAAGCAAGCATATATATCAGACTATCTCGCAAGGAAAGAGGTAATAACATATGATAGATATCAATTTAATTATCCAGTTCAAATATTTATTATATCAATTCCATTATGATCCACTAGGATAAAACATGATAATGATACATTTGCACGTAAAAGAAAAGAGAAGCAACGAATCCCCTACCTCAAAAATTCATGATGTTCTTTATCCACGAAATGGGTCATGATCCTCCTCTCGCCACAACTGCATCCACCCGAGGATTTCACAATACCACCGCACCAACCAAACCCCAAGAAAAACCCATTAGAATCCTGTAGATTAAATTCTATAATATAGAAAGGAGATAAAGGAGAATATTATCCCCAAAGGAAAGACAATACAACATACCTTATATCGAAGATTGATCGATACAGCTTGGTTGCATCAAAATAGAGCAGAACCAATCCTAGGAGTAAAGATTGATTTTGAAACTCCTACAGAAGGATGGAAAGGTTCTAGCGTCTCATAGACAAGAAAAATAGGAAGAACAAGGGAGGATGATATCTTGTCCCTTTTTGAAGATTTAACAGGGTGACTGTTTAAGAAACACTTAATTCCCCAATAAAAGAAAATCAGATTAACCCATGCGATTTGACCAAGTAAAAACATCCTGAGCCATAGGAATATTTATTATAGGATTTATGGCCTTTTAATCGGCATTAAGAGTCCTTAAAATAAGGCTTTAAATGCATTTTACATCAAAGGAAACGTTAAAGGGGAAAAACTTTAGGAAGATGAAAACACTCTTCACATACTCAAATTTTGGGAAAGGAAATAAAGGTGAAGTATAGAGATGAAGGATGGAAACTCACTGGTCTGGAAACACTATTCATGCAAGAGGTGAAGGATAGAGGTGAAGGATGGAGGTGAAGGATGGAACCTCACTGTTCTGGAAACACTGTTCATGCAAGAGGTGAAGGATGGAGATGAAGGATGGAACCTAAGTGTTCTGGAAACATTGTTCATGCAAGAGGTGAACGATAGAGGTGAAGGATGGAGGGGAAATATTGAACCTCACTGTTCTGGAGACACTGTTCATGCAGGAGGTGAAGGATAGAGGTGAAGGATAGAGGTGAAGGATGGAACCTCACTGTTCTGGAAACACTGTTCAAGCAAGTGGTGAAGGATAGAGGTGAAGTATGGAGGTGAAGGATAGAGCCTCACTATTTTGAAAACACAATTCATGCAAGAGGTGAAGGATAGAGGTGATGGATGGAGGTGAGGGATGGAACCTCACTGTTCTGGAAACATTGTTCATGCAAGAGGTGAAGGGTACATGTGAAGGATGTAGGTGAAGGGTGGAACCTCACTGTTCTGGAAACTCTGTACATGCAAGAGGTGAAGGATAGAGGTGAAAGATGGAGGTAAAGGATGGAACCTCACTGTTCCAGAAACACTGTTCATGCAAGAGGTGGAGGATAGAGGTGAAGGATGGAGGTGAAGGATGGAACCTCACTATTTTGGAAACTCTATTCATGCAAGAGGTGAAGGATAGAGGTGAAGGATGGAGGTGAAGGATGGACCTCACTGTTCTGGAAACACTATTCACAGAACTGCAAAATTGGAAAAGTGTTGGGGATAAGTCACCTTGAACTCCCGGAACACCTCCAACAACATATTTTTATAATTTAATGGACTAGAGATGTGCAGGCCTTTACATCAGATACCTCTCAAAACATTTTCTTCCTCGAGAATTTAAAACCAGCCTAAGGAAAAGAGGGGTCCGAACAACCACCCGGTAAGATACCTGTCGGGGGAAAGCCACCCTAAGTTGTTTTAAAGGTGGAACAAAACCAGGACATCCAAGAGAAAGGGAGCAAACAATCCATCTCCAAACAATTCATGCATAACATCACATAAAAGTTACATAAAGAAAGTATCAAAGAAAACACAACACAACAACCTAAAACTACTCCGGGTACTGGACACACATCTGTGACTCATGTTCCTAGGTACTCTCTTTCATGCCACCGTTTCCCCCACAAGACACGAACTAAGGGGATTGAACACTCGTGAAACACCTTCTATTTGCAGGCTTGTATCTACACAGGTCTCTCCTCAACAGTTGCATCATCATCAACATCGAACTCCCCCCAATCAATGATGTGAGAGTCTTCATGGAGATAACGACGGAGTTTTGATACATCGAAAACATCATGTACCTGACTCATCTGCGGGGTTAGTGATACTCGATACGCCACGACTCCAACATGAGCTAACACATCTAACGGCCCAACAAACTGGGGAGAAAGCTTACTTCTACGACCAAACCTTTGTTTCCCACGATGGGGAGTCACCTTCAGAAACACATGATCCCCAAAATTAAACTCAATGGGTCTCCTCCTTTGATCAGTATATTATTTCTAATGAACTTCCATTGTCTCTGTCACACCCTCTATTTCAAAAATTTATTTATTTTATTACTTTACGTTGTGTTGGGTAGTTTGGGTTAAAACCCGATATAAGTTTTCGAGTCCTTCGTGTTTTGGTCTAGTTTGCATCCAGTGCAACGCGACCGAAGCTGCCTGGCCTCACCTGGGTCGCCACGCAGCCCCGCCCGTTTCACCGCACGCCCTGCTTGATGGTTAATTAATTAAATGAAATGGATCAGTATAATAAAACAATAATATTAATGGTGTTAAGAACACAATTTGTCTTGTGTCATTATTAATATTACTCTTAATAACAATAATAATAATAATAATAATAATAATAATAAAAACAACAATAATAATAAAACTAATAAGGATTAATAGTTTGTTTTAATGATAACAATAAATATATTATAATTTGTGGTGTTATTATTATTATTAATAATACTAAATTTAGGTTTTATTTCCTTTTATTTTATTTATTTTTATTTTATTTTAATTTCTTTTTATTTCAATTTCTTTTTATTTTATTTTATTTATTTATTTATTTTTCTTCTTTTTTTCCCTTCTTTTCTTTTCCTCCCTCCATTTTTTTCTTCTCCTCACAATCCCGTCGGAACCCCCTGCTACCCCCTCCTCGTCGCGGCTCACCCCCTCCCCCTCTAACCCTAGCCGCCTGCTCCCTATCCCGTTCCCCGCCTCAGACTTCTCTCTGCTGCATGCGGTACGCCGTCACGGCCTCCTCCCTCGCCGGACCTCCCTCTTCCGGCACAGCGAACCGCCACCCCTTCTCCCTTGCACAGCAACGCACCGCTCCCTCACGCCGTCACGCACCCCCTGGTCTGACGAACCCCAGCGCACCCCTGCACTCCTCTATCCGACGACCAACCTCCCCGCCTGCACACAGAGACTGCCGCTGGAACCTCCTCCTCCCCAGCGCGCTGCTCCCCATGGCCGAGCTCCTCCCCGGCGCACTGCTCCCTCTGGGTCGGTTTAGGCCTCTTATATATTTTCTTTTCTTCTATATTTTTTTTTGGTTTTTGCAGTGAGTTTTGAGTTGGCTTTGGAGGTTTAATTGTTTGTTTTAGGGTTTTAATTTGATGTTTTTGGGTTCGAATTCATGTGTTTGGGTTCACGTTAGGTTCCTTGTGGTGCAGACGACGCGCGATTGAAGTTTCGCGTTAGGATTTGAAGATTTCAAATCAATTTTCATGGTTCGCCGCTGAGGTAACTAGTTCCGTGCTTGAATATTAATTGATGAATTCATTCGTTGATTTAATTAACTCAACATGTTTATTTATAATTTAGTTTGATGCAAATTTTTATTTTTTATAAGGTTTAGTGTGTTTGATGTGTTTAGTAGTGTGTGCATAAAATAAGTATATTGTTGTGAAACCAATGTTGAATTGGTTATTAGTTTTTTTTAAGTTGTGTAGTTAATTTGTTAGGGCGTGCAGAGGGTGCAGTTGTCATTTCAGTTTTGCGCCTATTTGCGTATAGTTGGAGATGACATTTGAAATAGTTTTTGGTATTTAATGTCATGCAATATATATTTAAATTGTTTGGAAAATGTTTCTGGCAAATTGTTTAATTTTATAAATAGCCTTTTAACTATGCGGATGGTTCTAAAGTGGTGCCTTGATATGAATTTGAGCGAATTTTTGGTGTAAATTTCCTAGTGTTAATTTGCATGTGTTTCATAAATGGTTTTATTGATTTATTCATTTGCGTGTGTTGTGTGAAAGTGGTCTTCAAGAATATTAAGTATATGTTTGATATTTAAAGTGGCTTTTCCTACGTGAAATTGAGTGTCTTTGGGGCGAGGACTGGTTTTGAATCTTGGGAATGTTTTATTATGTTTTGATTGATTTATTAAATTATCTTGTAGTGTGTTGGTCATCGCAGGGTGAGTTTGTGTGGTTGGCAACAAGCGCCTACATGTATATACATGGGTAGGATTGTATATATATATATATTCATATCCTCCTTGCGCATGTTCCCTCATGGCGTGGGGAATATTTTCCTGGTTCAAAGGATATATATGTATATATATATATATGAAAATGTATATCTGTGTAGGCGAAGCAGTCTCAGGCTGCCATCATCAAGAGCTTCGTGTCCTGAGGTAGGTCCCCTATGCCCTAGTCTTTAATTAGAATTTCCATTTTTGCTTGGTGTTTTTTTATGCGTCTTCTGCTTTTATATGAGATGCACAAGCTATATATATATATATATGTGTGTATATACATAAATGGTCATGGTTCTTTAAAAGTGGTTTCCTCAATGATTTTAGTGTGTAATAAGTATTTCCAATGTTTTTCTTTTTAGATTTAAACATGTTTTCTAGCTTACTTTTAAATATGTATCACCTTGGTTGTTTAATTGAACTTTCAAATGGTTTTAGAAACTTAAGTGTTGAGTGATTATGTGTTCAAAATGAAAAATGTTTATTTTGATTAATTAAGCCCGCTTGGCACTTTGAGAATGGGTTGCAAAAGTGAAACAAAACCCCTCTTAATGCATGCCCTGTTGTTGTAGAAACATGATGTGTGTGTTAAGTGTGTGATTTGTGATATGTGCCGAATAAAGAGGCTTATGCGATGTTATGTGACATAAAAAGGGGGATACGCTTAAGGAGGGAGAACGGTGGTGAGAGGTAAAATGGACTTTGGATAAGAAAGTGTTATGTCCTTTGTATGTTTTTGATAAAACCTCACCACCCTTTAAAATAGAGCACATGGGAAACCATGGGTATCTAGGTGGGTGACCAGGACTAGTACGCTAGATGAAACGGCAGGGGTTCGTCCCGGTTTGTCTAGCAGGATTGACGCAACAACAACACTAACCAAACACATGAATTTCTGAGGGTCGTGGCCTTCTAAGCCATGTTTTCTGAGGGTCATGGCCTTCTAAGCCACATTTCACCGAGGTATGAGGTCTCTAGGTTCCCACATACTCTAGCTACCTATAGGGATTACCCATAGTGCTCTTTTGTCACATGCTGCTTGTGATGCAACTTTCTTTCCAGTTGTTTCATACCTGGTGACTTGTTTTGTAAAAATCACATTTTATTCCATACTGGTTTCTTTTCATTTTGAAATGTTAATGCACGCTTGGAACCTATTTTGAAAATATAGTAAGAGTGAAATGCTTTATTTGAAAATGCAAACTCGTGACTTTAATTTGAAAAGAAGAGAAAAAAATATTTTATTATGTCTTATTTTCAAACTCGCATGATTGGATTTCTTTTTAAAGGTAAGGGCATTGGGCGTGGTTTTTCTTGGCTTTCCTACTGAGCATCACGGTGCTCACGCCTACTTTACTTTTCAGTTTCAGGTTATAGTCTTGGATTGCTCTTCGAGCGAGCATGGTTATAAGTTTGGTGGTGGCCCATGGGGTCACTTGGAGGTATGTCTAGTTGCCTATCTTTATTTTATTTCCCGCTGTTAGTGTTTACTTGTTTTGTTCTGTTTATTTCAGTTTGACTACCTTTTTTTTCTGGGATAAATCGTTCCCAACTACATGTTTTGATGCCTGACACTAGTTGTCAGCCCGTGGGGATCGGGGACGCCCTTCGGGCCTTACCGCGGACCGGGTCGGGCACCGGGTCGGATGGCGACCCAGCCTGGTTCGTGACAAAATGTTATCAAAGGGCAAGGTTTGCTCTCTTGAGTCATGATCTTTTGGGATAGAGTCACGGTATACTTGAGTTAAAGTTGTCGGGACTCGACGTCCTAGCTACGAGAAGGGTGTCTGGCCAGCACACCTCGTGGCGGGACTCAAGTTACCAAAGTGGGTTGTGGTTTGTCGGAGTTTTTTTTTCTCGCGGATAATCTCGTCTAATGGAATTGAAAAGGGGTAAGGTCGGCAGTCCTAGTGAGCTCGCAGGGTCTGGCAAGTCATGTGGAGCTGGGGACGCTGTCCTATAATACCCTCCGTGGTGGTGGCATGACTGGCATATGGCCGCCAACCATACGTTCAAGTCACCCGCTGACACAAGTTTCTATTGCGTCATTTCTCTTCTCCTTGTTTTGGATCCATGGGAATTTGGTTTTTAAGAAAAAAATGATTTGTTCATGGAAAATGTTTTAAAATGAAACACCTTAAAAAGAAAACGATGTATAGAGTTTGAAAGGTGTGGGTGGAATGTTTTGGTTTTGAAAAAAAAATGGGGAGGTTTGGTTTTGATCCTTGGCGCTCTCATGGGCAACCACATGCATGAGTGTATACAAAAATGGAAATGGTTAATGGCACGAGCAGGCGAGTGCCCAGATGGATATGAGGTGGGTTCCAGTGCGGCACGAGAACATGCATGTGCGAGGCTCATGGGACGCCATTGGTGTTTGTGCAACCCACTGGGTTTTCTTATTTTCAAAATGTTTTGTTGAAGGAAAAAATTTTGGTGTTTTAGTAAATGGTGTTTTTGTGGCGTGTCCTTGTGTTTTTGAGATGTTGGATGTGTGGCGTTTTGAGCTGAGTATTCTTCCTGAATGGATTGTGTCCCGAGTTTGAGTTCTTATTTGTAAGTTGGTATGAATGCGTGTGGTTAGTAAATTCCTTTGAAGAATACATCGGGGAGCCCTTGCAGTGGTTTCCCCTGCACGTTTGGTGTTTGCTTGTGGTATATCTTGACCGTTGGACCAGTTTGGTCGGGTCCATGGTTTTCTTTCTTGACTAGTGCACTCCCCCCCATAAAGCGTTTATATGTGGTTCAAGCGTGGCCACAGGTAATCCGCTGTTGGCCAGCCCTCCAGTTGATTAAAACGAGGACTCCCCCTTTTTAGTGATAGTGCTAAGTGTTTTCCTTTTTATTTTTGGTTAAGTGGATCCTCACACAACAGGATGGCAGGCGCGAGGGAAATTGATAGGTTCGTTGGTTTCTTTGATCCGTCTTAGTTGTCGGGTATGAAATTTGACGTCGTTGCGTCTGATGGTTTCCCCTGGAAGCAGTGAAAAGATTCCAGTGGGGAAGGGTGAAGGCGATTGAGAGCTATCGGTGCTTATCGATGTCTTGAATGGTCTATAGTGTTTACATTAGCTGCAAGGGTCATGTTCGGTGACGTCTTGTAGTGTGAGGTCCCTTCGATAGTCAACGGTTTCTTGGAAGCAACCCTAAGTTGTTTGTGTAGTCTATCATTCTAAATGACCTCTGGTCTTTGGTTTGTTCGTTTAAGGAAAGGTTCGTGTTAGGTTACTAGTTTGGCAGACCCAGTCGTATGAGGCTGCTATGGTCGTTCGCAGGAATCATGTGTTGTTTAAGACACGGTTTGAGGTCTTTCTCAGCATAAAGTTCCTCTCAATAGCATCCATCATGTTCAGGTGACGATTGGTGGTGTCGTGTCCTCATTTAGTGTGAAAAAGGGTGATGCGCAGACACCATTTCAACTCTGGTGTTGTCGAAGGTTCCGCGTATGATCAGTCAGATGCTGTAATGTGTTGTGTTTCTGGTGTCGTCTCAATTGCAGTGAGGTTGCGTGTGACACCAAAAAGAGAATCATCGCACGGAAGTTCTCAATACCTGACTGCGAGGCAGGGGATGCTTCACACATCAGGGCTCCAGCTATAGGCCTCGGAGTGAAGCTAGCGCGTGGTCAGGAACCCCGGGAGTGGATGGGACCCCAACTTTATTTCTGTCATCAGTGTTGAACGTGAAAGCAGCCTAAATTGTTTTCTATGGTTGTTCTGCTCCGAACAAACCTTCTGGTTGCATAAGGTTTTCATGACCATGTGGAGGCGTGTTCGTCTCATTGTGTTAAAGTCTTGGGGGTTGCGTCCCACTGGATGCAATCACTTTTAGTGGTCTTTATGAGATTCTGTTGGGTAACTCAGTCTCAAACTTGAATGGTGTTCATCCAGGAAATTCTGAGATGTTGGTTGTGGCCGGCCGTGGTTTTGACGCATGGTGGTCAGGCCCCTCCCTCCCCGCCCCTTGTGGTGGGGTGTTAGGTCACCATCGGGAATGATTTTTCAATGTTATGTATCCTCTATTCGTTATAATGGCAGCGAGACCCATGTCGGGTCTCGCACAAAGGTCTCTTGAATAAATCAGTGTTGGCCTTTCCTTAATGGTGGGGAGACCCACATTTGGGTCTCGCACGAATGTCTCTAGGATGAATCAGTGCTGGACTTTTCTTTAATGGAGGGGACTCCACTCGAACCTCCCCGTGTCAGTTTTCTAGTTTCGTCTCGAGCATCAGTGAGTTCCAAATGGTGGGGAGCCCCTCGGGCCTCCCCATGTTGATCTGTTGCCTCTGTTTTTAAGTATGATTGGGTGAAAAGTGATAAGAGAGTTCCTTGGACATGGCCTGACCTTGTCTGTTGATTCCAACCAAATGGTGTGGTTTTCATTAAATAATGTTTGAGTTGTTTCATCTCCTGAAGTTGGTTTTGTGGGTGCAAGAGTCGTTTTCCTTGATCAATCAACTGGAGGTATTTCAGCCCTTTGGGGCGGGCAGCCCATAGCAGAAAGTTTTTTTTACGCATTTCTTAATGTGGTCATTTGAGTCACTTTCTCTGAGCACGATGCTTTTTCTTCTTTTCACTTGTTGATTGTGGGGATCTTCTTTAAACCTTAGTGGTGTATCCATTTTTTCTTTTTGGCTCAGCCTTAGCTGTGGCTTTCCGGGGGCGGAAAGCTTTATGGCGGGGAGAATTGTCACACCCTCTATTTCAAAAATTTATTTATTTTATTACTTTACTTTGTGTTGGGTAGTTTGGGTTGAAACCCGATATAAGTTTTCGAGTCCTTCGTGTTTTGGTTTAGTTTGCGTCCAGTGCAACGCGACCGAAGCTGCCTGGCCTCACCTGGGTCGCCACGCAGCCCCGCCCGTTTCACCGCACGCCCTGCTTGATGGTTAATTAATTAAATGAAATGGATCAGTATAATAAAACAATAATATTAATGGTGTTAAGAACATAATTTGTCTTGTGCCGTTATTAATATTACTCTTAATAATAATAATAATAATAATAATAATAATAACAACAATAATAATAAAACTAATAAGGATTAATAGTTTGTTTTAATGATAACAATAAATATATTATAATTTGAGGTGTTATTATTATTATTAATAATACTAAATTTAGGTTTTATTTCCTTTTATTTTATTTATTTTTATTTTATTTTAATTGTTTTTTATTTTAATTTCTATTTATATTATTTTATTTATATATTTATTTTTCTTCTTTTTTCCCCTTCTTTTATTTTCCTCCCTCCGTTTTGTTTCTTCTCCTCACAATCCCGTCGGAACCCCCTGCTACCCCCCTCCTCATCGCGGCTCACCCCCTCCCCTCTAACCCTAGCCGCCTGCTCCCTATCCCGTTCCCCGCCTCGGCCTTCTCTCAGCCGCACGCGGCACGCCGTCACGACCTCCTCCCTCGCCGGACCTCCCTCTTCCGGCACAGCGAACCGCCGCCCCTGCTCCCTTGCGCAGCAACGCACCGCTCCCTCACGCCGTCACGCACCCCCTGGTCCGACGAACCCCAGCGCACCCCTGCACTCCTCGATCCGACGAACAACCTCCCCGCCTGTGCACAGCGACTGCCGTTGGAACCTCCTCCTCCCCGGCGTGCTGCTCCCCATGGCCGAGCTCCTCCCCGGCGCACTGCTCCCTCCGGGTCAGTTTAGGCCTCATATATTTTCTTTTCTTCTATATTTGTTTTTTTGGTTTTTGCAGTGAGTTTTGAGTTGGCTTTGGTGGTTTAATTGTTTGTTTTAGGGTTTTAATTTGATGTTTTTGGGTTCAAATTCATGTGTTTGGGTTCACGTTAGGTTCCTTGCGGTGCAGACGACGCGCGATTGAAGTTTCACATTAGGATTTGAAGATTTCAAATCAATTTTCATGGTTCGCCGCCAAGGTAACTAGTTCCGTGCTTGAATATTAATTGATGAATTCATTCGTTGATTTAATTAACTCAACATGTCTATTTATAATTTAGTTTGATGCAAATTTTTATTTTTTATAAGGTTTAGTGTGTTTGATGTGTTTAGTAGTGTGTGCATAAAATAAGTATATTGTTGTGAAACCAATGTTGAACTGGTTATTAGTTTTTTTTAAGTTGTGTAGTTAATTTGTTAGGGCGTGCAGAGGGTGCGGTTGTCATTTCGGTTTCGCGCCTATTTGCGTATAGTTGGAGATGACATTTGAAATAGTTTTTGGTGTTTAATGTCATGAAATATATATTGAAATTGTTTGGAAAATGGTTCCGGCAAATTGTTTAATTTTAGAAGTGGCCTTTTAACTATGCAGATGGTTCTAAAGTGGTGCCTTGATATGAATTTGAGCGAATTTTTGGTGTAAATTTCCTAGTGTTAATTTGAAAGTGTTTCATAAATGGTTTTATTGATTTATTCATTTGCGTGTGTTGTGTGAAAGTGGTCTTCAAGAAGATTAAGTCTATGTTGGATATTTAAAGTGGCTTTTCCTATGTGAAATTGAGTGTCTTTGGGGCGAGGTCTGGTTTTGAATCTTGGGAATGTTTTATTATGTTTTGATTGATTTATTAAATTATCTTGTAGTGCGTTGGTCATCGCAGGGTGAGTTTGTGTGGTTGGCAACAAGCGCCTACATGTATATACATGGGTAGGCATGTATATATATATATACATATCCTCCTTGCGCATGTTCCCTCATGGCGCGGGGAATATTTGCCCGGATCAAAGGATATATATGTATATATATATATATATATGAAAATGTATATCTGTGTAGGCGAAGCAGTCTCGGGCTGCCATCATCAAGAGCTTCGTGTCTTGAGGTAGGTCCCCTATGCCCTAGTCTTTAATTAGAATTTCCATTTTTTCTTGGTATTTTTTTATGCGTCTTCTGCTTTTATATGAGATGCACAAGATATATATATATGTGTGTATATACATAAATGGTCATGGTTCTTTAAAAGTGGTTTCCTCATTGATTTTAGTGTGTAATAAGTATTTGCAATGTTTTTCTTTTTAGATTTAAACATGTTTTCCAGCTTACTTTTAAATATGTATCACCTTGGTTGTTTAATTGAACTTTCAAATGGTTTTGGAAACTTAAGTGTTGAGTGATTATGTGTTCAAAATGAAAATTTTTTATTTTGATTAATTAAGCCCGCTTGGCACTTTGAGAATGGGTTGCGAAAGTGAAACAAAACCCCTCTTAATGCATGCCCCGTTGTTGTAGAAACATGATGTGTGTGTTAAGTGTGTGATTTGTGATATGTTCCGAATAAAGAGGCTTATGCGATGTTATGTGACATAAAAAGGGGGATACGCTTAAGGAGGGAGAACGGTGGTGAGAGGTAAAATGGACTTTGGATAAGAAAGTGTTATGTCCTTTGTATGTTTTTGATAAAACCTCACCACCCTTTGAAATAGAGCACATGGGAAACCTTGGGTATCTAGGTGGGTGAACAGGACTAGTACACTAGATGAAACGGCAGGGGTTCGTCCCAGTTTGTCTAGCAGGATTGACGCAACAACAACACTAACCAAACACATGAATTTCTGAGGGTCGTGGCCTTCTAAGCCACGTTTTCTGAGGGTCGTGGCCTTCTAAGCCACGTTTCACCGTGGTACGAGGTCTTTAGGTTCCCATATACTCTAGCTACCTATAGGGATTACCCATAGTGCTCTTTTGTGACATGCTTCTTGTGATGTAACTTTCTTTCCAGTTGTTTCATACCTGGTGACTTGTTTTGTAAAAATCACATTTTATTCCATACTGGTTTCTTTTCATTTTGAAATGTTAATGCACGCTTGGAACCTATTTTGAAAATATAGTAAGAGTGAAATGATTTATTTGAAAATGCAAACTCGTGAATTGAATTTGAAAAGAAGAGAAAAAAATATTTTATTATGTCTTATTTTCAAACTAGCATGATTGGATTTATTTTTAAAGGTAAGGGCATTGGGCGTGGTTTTTCTTGGCTTTCCTACTGAGCATCTCAGTGCTCACACCTACTTTAATTTTCAGTTTCAGGTTATATACTTGGATTGCTCTTCGAGCGAGCATGGTTATAAGTTTGGTGGTGGCCCATGGGGTCACTTGGAGGTATGTCTAGTTGCCTATCTTTATTTTATTTCCCGTTGTTAGTGTTTACTTGTTTTGTTCTGTTTATTTCAGTTTGCATGACTTTTTTATTTTCTGGGATAAATCGTTCCCATCTACATGTTTTGATGCCCGACACTAGTTGTCAGCCCGTGGGGATCGGGGATGCCCTTCGGTCCTTGCCGCGGACCGGGTCGGGCACCGGGTCAGATGGCGACCCAGCCTGGTTTGTGACAGTCTTCATCCTCTCACGAATCACCTGGACCACCTCTGTAGTATTATGCACTAGTTCCGGTCCGAGAATTGCTGACTCTCCGACCCCAGTCCAGCACACCAGAGAACGGAAAGGTCATCCATACAATGATTCAAACGGTACCATACCGATGGTGGATTGAAAACTATTATTGTAAGCGAACTCTACCAAGGGTAAGTGCCTCATCCAAGAACCTCCAAAATCAAGAACACAAGAGCGTAGCATGTCGTCAAGAGTCTAGATGGTTCGCTCTGTCTAACCATCCATTTGAGGGTGAAAAGTAGTGCTAAGGCATAGTTGAGAACCGAAAGCATGTTGGAGACCTCTCCACACCATCGAGGAAAAACAAGGGTATCGATTAGAAATTATCATCCTAGGGACTCCATGGTGTCTCAGCACCTCCTCTAGATACTACCTCGACAAAACTTCCACTCAGCTCGACTCCTTGATCTCTATGAAGTGGGCCAATTTTGTTAAACAATCCACTACCACCCAAATAAAATCATGTACTCCCAAAGCTCGAGGTAATCTAGTAAAAAAGTCCATTGAGATGTCCTCCCACTTCCACTGAGAAATCTCTAATGGCTGGAGAAGACAACCAGGAACACGGTTTTTGGCTTTCACCTTTTGGCAAACCAAATATCGAGACACAAACTCTGCAACCGTACGCTTCAGCCCAGGACACCAAAACTGACTCCTCAAGGATCTATACATCTTTGTCACACCAGGATGTACTACTAAAGGCGAGATGTGGAACTCTCTGAGAACTGTCTTGTGAATCGTCAAGGGATCAAAAATCCTTCCATGATACAAGACTTGGTGTTGTTCATCCTCCGACCAACCAGCAGGGGCCGCACCACAAACCAATCTGTCTCTCCATACTTCCACATCAAGATCTCCCAACTGGGACTCTTCCACCTTCTGCATCAGGGATGACTATACTATCATCTGAAAAAGACAACCTCTCCGCCCAACTTCTCCCATATAAATATTCAAAGCTGACAGTTCCTCCATTACTCTCCAGGAATCACCGGATTCATGCACAGCCTCACTATGTGACTTTCGGCTCAGCGCATGAGCTATAAAATTCCCTTTTCCAGGTGTATATGATATTTCTAATTCATATTCCTGCAAGAACTCTATCCAATGATGCTGTCACAAGTTTAAGTCACGCTGGGAGAAAACATACCTCAAACCCTTATGATCGGTGAAAACCACAAAGGGCTTGCCAATGAGGTAATGTCTCCACAACATCAGCTCAAACACCATGACTTCCAACTCAAGGTCATGGTTGGCATAGTTGCATTCATGGGGACACAACTGCTGAGACCCATAAGAAAAAACTGACCTCTGCTGCATGAGAACACAACCTATCCCTAGATGTGGAGCATCGCAGAAAACATCAAATTGGACTCCCTCAACTAGAAGAAAAAGAATGGGAGCACTTATTATCTTCTCCTTTAGATACTCGAAAGATTCCAGACACTGATCAGTCCATACGAAGGCCTGATACATCTGGGTCAGAGTTGCTAGAGGAGTCGCAACCCGTGAGTAATTGGCTACAAACCTCCTCCAGTAGCCTGTGAGACCAAGGAAACTTCACACCTCTGAAAATGTCTTGGGTGGTGCCCAATACAAAACTTCTTTTATCTTCGATGGATCTATGGCTACTCCCTGTTGGGACACAACATGACCCATGAAACGAACTTCTCTAGCCCAAAACTCACACTTTGAAAACTTCCCAATCAACTAATGTTGGTGAAGAACTCCCCAAATGGCTCATAGATGATCTACATTCTCCTCTTCAGCTGTGGAGTAGACAGGGATGTCATCGATGAAAAGCACCACAAACTTATCCAGGAACTCACGGAACACACCGTTCATCAAACCCATGAAAATAGCTGGAGCATTCATCACACCAAATGACATTACAACGAACACATAATGCCCATGACGACAACAGAATGCAGTCTTCGAGATATCCTCATCCTTTACATGCATCTGATGATATCCTGACCGGAAGTCGATCTTTGAGAACCAACTTGCACCCTTGAGTTGATAAAATAAGTAATCAATCTGTGGAAGAGGATATCAGTTCTTTATTGTCTGTTTGTTTAAGCAACGATAATCGACGCACAACCGCAAACTGCTATCAGCCTTCTTCACAAACAAAACTAGTGCACCCCACAGTGACACACTTGGCCGAACAAAACTGCACTACGATAGACCATCAAGCTGTATACGTTGCCCTCGTAACTCATAAGGGGCCATCCTATACTGAGACATAGAGATAAGAGACTCACCTGGATGTAGCTCGATCCCAAACTCGATCTCTCGTCGAGGGGTAATGATACAACCACTTCTAGAAAGTCATCAGGGCACTCCTCTACGACCCTAGGAAATGCCAACTGCTAAACCTCTGATGAAATCGGCATCAACTCATCCATCATGGATGATAATGATGGAATGAACCTGTAACCCATCCGAGGATCTCTCTCACCAAAAAACACCACTTACTCTCCATCTCTATCAAATAAAACAACCTTCTTCCTTTAGAAATCCACAATATAATACACCGAATACAACCAATCCATGCCAAGGATGACATCATATGGTTCTATTCATAAACATTGGAAATCTCCCCAAGAGCTTTGTTTCCCCAACACTAGCTCACAGTCTCTACATACTTCAAACAAGTCGGCTGGACCTCCAAATGGTGTAGTCAATGCTAAGGGCACTGGAAGACTCTCTACCTCATATCCAAAAGCATGGACAAGGGTAGGTGATATGAAAGAGTGTGTCGCTCTTGAATCAAACAAGGCATACAACATGGTATAAATAGGAAAAGGGTACATCAGATGACGTCAGGCTTGCCTGGAGATGGCAATGATAGAGCATGAAGCTGACCACAACCTCCTCCACGGCCTCTCTGACCCTGACAATGACCACCACCACGACCACGCTCTACTCTATGGGGATGAGGAGCTTCATGGGGATTTCCTCTTCCTGCCCCATCTACCCTATGGTGATCTAAAGCTGGTGCAACTTGCTGCTGCTGCCTCGGCTGGAACTACCTCAACGGAGGAACCTAGAGCAGAGCTCCCGGTGCACGATGACTGCTCTGAAAAGTTAGGCACTCCCATTACTGATGACAACAACCACTATAAGAAAAACAAGTTTCTAATCCCTTGGCAAAGGACTAAGAGTTTATACCTCTAGATAATCGAGATGGGTAGGGCTGGGACCTACCCTCAGGTGAACAGAAACTCTTATTCCCTGAAAACCAGGAACCCCGGACCACAGCTCTACTTCGTGAGGTATCATGAAAATTCCCCTCTGGTGACGATCCGGTCCTGGAAAAAGTCCTCTTAACAACCTCTTCCCTCGCTAGCACCTCAAGATATGTCTTCAGCATAAATGGGGTGACCTGGCGCTGGATCTCTGGACGCAAAGCCTCCTCGAAATGCCATGCCCTAGCCTCCTCATCTGGAAGTAGGTCTAAAGCATATCGTAGAAGGTTCCTGAAACTGATTCCAATATCTCGAACTCTGGAGCTCCACTGTTGAAGGGTAAGAAGCTCTTGGCGACTGGACTCCTTTACAGTCGAAGAAAGGAACTCAACTCTAAACATCTCTCGAAACTCCTCCCATGAGATCACTAACTCCTCACGATCCCCGAGGAACAAGAGCCACCACTTCCTCGCTGCTCCATGCAGCATCATCACAACCAAGGACACCCAGTTCTCCATCTGAGCACGAATCAAACTAAAGTCGATCTTGACCTCCTCTAACTAGTCTTCCATGAATGAATCTGAAACAGAGCCCTCGTACTTCTGTAGACTCTAGCGATGAAACTCTCAGAGTGACTTCCTCCAAGTGCCGTCATCGTCAACCTCTACTTGGTGGCGATCTACTGGAACGGCCTACTGGACAATTTCTGTGCAAACCTGACGAGGACGTCGACCTGGAGCCATACCTGCAAAAGAACAAACAGATTAAGCTCCTAAGCCTGGACTATGGAAGACTCAACATTAATTTTTTTTTCTTTTGTTCATTTTATGATAACCTATCCCAAGGTCTACCCATTCAAACATAAGAACAATAAATAATTATGGATGATCCTTTCCTAGGTCTCTACCATGAAACTAGTATCACCTTGATTAATAGCCATCGTAAACTTAAAGGTCCATGAAACAGATCATAGGGGGGCCTAAACGCCTATGTCTCTGTCGGTCTCCAGTGTTTACCCCACTTGATAAACATGAATGACACTGTTTCCCAACCAACCCATGCAACCTCAGCTGTTCCTAACTCCCATCTCCATCATATCCCTCAAACAGACCTCTGATACCACTCAGTCGTGACCCCCTCCCAACAAAGTGTACCCCTCTTGGGCCAACAATGTGATAAGGGAGATAATGACCCCTTGAGTCCCGCCTCTAGTAGGCCCTAGGTTGCCGACCAGCACTGAGGGTATAGTAAACACACAAATGGGAGGCATTACCCTCTAAGAGAACACAACAGAAGAGAGAGATACGATAGACACAAATAAACTCCAACTTAGAACTGAAATATAAAAGAAACCCATGTCCATATATGAAATTCCATGAAAAAGTACAACAATTGAAATGGAAAAACTGCAAGTACCCAAAAGAAAGTAAAACAGCAGTGACCACGAGCCCGAACAGCTCCTGCAACCACAAGCTAGTAGTGACCACCCTGATATCCAACCATGTCCATGTAACCTATAAAACTGTTTATATACACATAGGGTGAGTATAACAGTATACTCAGTAGGATCCTCCTCGAAACCTCTCGTGCAAATGTAAAGGAATCATGATAATGCATAGTGAAAAAAAATGAAACTAACTTGTCACATAAACAGGTATACTATGTTCCCATCCTCCCCATGGCTACTCTAACCAAGTAACACATACAAGAATATATCATACAATAAATAATATCAATGGTACCCCGCTACTACTTCCCCACTGGTTTGCCGCTTTTCCCCAACGTCGCACGTCCTAAGCATCTCTCTCCAAAAAGGCTTGCCCGTAGACACCTGGGCAAAGCACCACACCATATTCAAAACCAAAAGTAACCAGGTAAGTTCTAGGAGACACCACCGCCCACATAACTTGTATCATATGTCAGGTATTATACATCAAGCCATTACAACCCATACACCGAGTAAGGATCCTCAAACCATTACAGCCTATACATGTTACACCTATTGTAGTCCATAGGATACTATATCCAGAATATATGTGTGTGAAATAACCTCAATCCATTACATCCCTATACACACATATATGGGGAAACTAACCACTGTTCATATTGGCACATGTATCTACCAAGAGAAGAGAGCAGGGCCAAAGGGGGTAGTCATCCATTTGTCCTCCCACCGAAATGTTGGGGAAAACACACCCCCCAGGGCTCAGAATCCTCGGGGTGTCAGTTTCCCTTACTGACAGGGTGGAGTATCATAAAGAAACACAAATAGTACAGGATATATTATTACTCACAACCACACTATGGGCATTACCTAGTCTAGGACACAACTGCATCTAACATCTCTCAGACTCTGGGCTACTACTTCTAAGACTAGGTATCCTATAAGCACACACCCATTGAAAGAACTTCATTGGGTTACTTCATTCCCTTTTTCATCAATTCCACTTTACATTAATTAATTATTTGAACATTAGTAAACCATGAAAAAAGACAAATTAAACATCATTAGCATCACATTCAAAATCAATTGTTCCTTTAAAGTTACAACATCACCATTAAATTCCAGCATCTCCATCCCCGTGGATTATCACTATTTAATAAATCTTTCATTACAAAATTACTTTCCCATATTACCAAGCATTCTAGAAAAGAATCATATGCTACTAAACATAAGGGGGCTCAACACGGTGAGTAGATATACTATACGTCGAGTCTTTTCCACCTATAGTAAGAGAGTAGACCAATTCTCCCTTGAGAGGCTAAACATGGAAATCATGTGGCATACCCCGCGCGTCTTCACCTCTTTCTGAAGGAGGGTAAGCAAGACCAGCTGCCTTGAGTAGTGTAGAAAAGTATAGTAGATAACACAAATTGAACCACCAAACATCCAGCCAACACATCCATCCCATACCATCGTCCCTGATGTCCCCCCGACACCCACATGCATAAACTGATGCATCTCGCCACTCTAGGCTCTATCCGCTGCCACAAACACAAGTCTCCATGCCTCCAAATATCGCAACAGACATCTAGGGTCACATCACAACACAATCAGCAAGAAAAAACAACATCACATCAATGTGCTCTTGTCCCTTTAACAATTTAGAGTGCAACTCAGAACCCTTTAAGAAAAATCTCACACAATCTTTTCTTTAATCCATATTGAATTAGCATATTTGATATTTGTAGGTTCCAATTACAGGAAACCTAATCAGTAAGTTATCATAATTAAATAAACATGCTTACTGCACTAATTTGATTAACATCAAATTACAACAAGAACCAGATTCATTTCCGTGCCTTTTTATCTTTAGCAAACAATTTTCAATTAATCCTGGTTTACGTTCTTTACTGATTTCCATTAAGAACAAACCTCTAAACAATGAAAGCATATATATCACACTATCTGTCAAGGCAAGAGGTAGTAACATACGATAGATATAAATTTTCTTATCTATTTAAAATATTTATTTTGTCATTTCCATTGTGATCCACTAGGATAAAACATGCTAACGATACAGTTGCACGTAAAAGAAAAGAGAAGCAACGAATCCCCTACCTCAAAAATTCTTGACGTTATTTATCCACGAAACGAGTCATGATCCTCCTCTCGCCACAACTGCATCCACCAAAGTATTCCACAATACGACAGCACCAACCAAACCCTAGGAAAACCCCATTAGAAGCATGGATATTAAATGCTATAATATAGAATGGAGAAAAAGGAGAACATGATCCCCAAAGGAAAGACGATACAATATACCTTTTATCGAAGATTGATCGATACAACTTGGTTGCATAAAAACAGAGCAGAACCAATCCTCGGAGTAAAGTTTGAATGTGAAACTCCTACAGGAAGGATTGAAAGGTTCTAGTGTCTCATAGCCGAGAACAAATAGGTAGAACAAGGGAGGATGATATCTTGTCCTTTTTTGATGATTTAACGGGGTTGCGGTTTAAGATACACTTAATTCCCCATTAAAAGAGAATCGCATTAACCCACATGGTTTGACCAAGTAAAAACATCCCGAGCCACAGGAATAATCAATATATGATTTATGGCCTTTAAATCGGCCTTAAGAGTCCTTAAAATAAGGCTTTAAATGCATTTTATGTCAAAGGAAATTTCAAAGGGACGAAACTATAGGAAGCTGAAAACATTGTTCACATACTCAAAATTAGGGAAAGGAAATAAAGGTGAAAGATAGAGGTGAAGGATGGAAACTAACTGGTCTGGAAACACTGTTCATGCAAGACGAGAAGGATAGAGGTGAAGGATGTAGGTGAAGGATGGAACCCCACTGTTCTGGAAACACTGTTCATGCAAGAGGTGAAGGATTGAGTTGAAAGATGGAGGTGAAGGATGGAATCTCACTGTTCTGGAAACATTGTTCATGCAAGAGGTGAAGGAAAAAGGTGAAGGATGTAGGTGAAGGATGGAACCACACTGTTCTGTAAACACTATTCATGCAAGAGGTGAAGGATATAGTTGAAGGATGGAGGTGAAGGATGGAAACTCACTGTTATGGAAACACTGTTCATTCAAGAGTTGAAGGATGGAGGTGAAGGAAGGAACCTCACTGTTCTAGAAACACTGTTCATGAAAGAAGTGAAGGATAAAGTTGAAGGATGGAACCTCACTATTCTGGAAACACTGTTCATGCAAGAGGTGAAGGATGGAGGTGAAGAATGGAACCTCACCATTCTGGAAACATTGTTCGTGAAAGAGGTGAAGGTTAGAGGTGAAGTATGGGGGTGAAGGATGGAACCTCACTATTCTAGAAACACTGTTCATGCAAGAGGTGAAGGATAGAGGTGAAGGATGGAGGTGAAGGATGGACGTCACTGTTCTGGAAACACTGTTCACAGAACTGAAAAATTGGAAAAGTGTTGGGGATAAGTCACCCTGACCTCCCAGAACACCTCCAACACCACATTTTTACAAAGTAATAGACCAGAGAGGTCTGGGCCATTACAGTTGATGAGAATATACAAAATAAAATTAATGATTTTAAGGATGGAATATTGGCAGACATCATGTGTGTTGATGGAGTTCTGAAATTCAGGAGGACGTTATGTGTTCCGTAAGTACCTGATCTGAAAGGGAAACTATTAGATGATGCTAATAGATCAAGTATCTCTATACAACCTAGTTACACCATGATTTATAGAGATATGAAGGAGTATAAATGTTAGGATAACATGAAGTCAGAATTTTATAACTAAGTGTCAAGGTGTATAGTTTTTCAACATGTGAAGGCTTAGAGAGAACATCAAAGAGTGGGTATAAAGCCTCTAAGTATTACTATGTATAAGTGGGATGAAATTTCGATGGAATTTGACATTGGAATATGAAGGACACCTAGAAAGAATGATGCAATATTGGTAATTTTTGATCGTATCACACAATAGGCACATTTCTTTTCTATAAGAGAGGATTTACCACTTGACGGCCTGACAAGACATTATATTAATGATGTTTTAAGACTTATGGTGCACCTCTATTGATTGTTTCCAATTGAGATCCCTGATGTACATCAAAATTGTGGGATTTTATCTAGAAGGATTTGGATTCTGGGCTTCATAAAATTACTGCTTCTGACCCCCAAATTGACAGACAGTCTGAAATGATTATTCAAAAACAAGGAGACAAGTGGAGATCACACTGTCTTGAAATTCAAGGAATGTGGCATCAGTACATGAATTTGGTGGAATTTACCTTAAATAATTGTTTCCATTCTACCATTTAAATGGTTCCATATAAATTAGTATATGGTAAGAGGTGTTGAGCTCCAACTTCTTGGGATGAAGTTGGAAAGGGGAAACTTATAGGCCCAAACCATATCAAAGAGAAAACTGCAAAGGTAAAGAAAATTCAGGCCTATTTTAAAGCATCCCAAAGTAGGAAAAAGAGTTATGATGACTACTAGAGAATGGATATGTAATTTCATGTAGTTGATAATGTCTTTATAAACGTATCTTCGTGGAAGGTTATCTTAACGGTTGGATGGAAATGGAAAGTAATCCCCAGCTACATCGGGCTGTTAAAAATTTCTAAAATAATCGTCATTGTAGATAATTTTTTTTATAGTTCCATAAAGTCTATCCAATGTTCATAATATGTTCCACATGATGTTGTTAATGAAATACATGCAAGAACTTATGTATGTTCCCACCTATGAGGAAATAGAGCTTGAACAAGATTTGACTTACTGTGAATAGCCTATCAAGATTTATGACAATAAATAGCAGGTGTTGAGAAATCGAACGACTCTTATGGTAAAGGTTCTTTATAGGAACTATAAAATAGAGGATGAAAAGTTGTAAACTGAGGATATTATGAATAATAACCACCCAAAATTTTTATAGGGCTTTATATATGAAATATTTTTAGGAGCTAATTTCCATAGATGGGAAGAATATAACACCCCAAACATATTATGGTATGTTTCTCTTAAATACATTCAATTCATTAGATATTATATATTGCATGAAGCCCAGAGTCTCTATGAAACTGATCTTGGTTATTTATAGGATATTCTCATAACCTATCCATTAATCATAAATTATCCACTTTTTTGTATTGAATTTCGAAAAACAGACATACACGGTTGCGATCTGAATGATATTTTGAGTCTGATTGAATCAACTAAATTTTCATTGAATAGTAACTTATCCTTACAAATACTAACATACAATTATGAATACTAAATCACCCTTATGAATAGTAATATGACCCTTATTAATGGTAACCTTACCCACAAAAGTATAAATAAAATTTAGGCACCTTAAAAATAATGATAAAACTTTTAATTGTAGGTATATTTTGATTAAACCGTTATTTTATTTAAATTTTAAATTTCTCATATTTAGAAAATTATTTTTGAAAAATGGAGTTCATTTTTGGATTCTAGACAGAAAAAAATGATTAGTGTAGATTTTTGGGATTTCCCTAAAATACTTAAATTTTTGGTGAATATTAAAATATGGTAATTACGGTATAAATACATTATGAGATAAATATAATATTCCATGAATCATAGTTGATGTTAGAAACCATCAGTTAGAATTGACATGAAATTATTACTATTTTTTTTCATGTAATCATCAGTATTTCTTTTATTGTCAATTAATAACAAACTATTGATTAGAATATTTAGAAAAACCACCTCTTATCCACTATATAAACCACCCCTCTCCCTCTCACATAGCTCAATATTTGAGACTTGACTATGTTCAACCAAATACACATCCCAAGCCCTACACCCCATGTCCAAGTCCTTTTGGTTTCACCAACATTATAAGAAATAAGTCCTAAAGTGGATTCTCATGGAGGAGTACTCAAGAGGTGGAACTCTCTTCCTTTTTCTTTCAACTTCTTTTACAAGTTCCATTATTTTGTTTCAATCTCCTCACCAAACATCATCCAAATTATATGATAATTACAATACCTTACATGAATTGGAATTTATTTATGGTAATGTATTATTTTTTCATCATCTCTCTTTTCCCCCTCCTATTGTACTAAATATGAAAACACCATATGAGATGTGTTAATTTATCACATTCAAGGACGATGAGTTTTCAATTTATCTTCCATTATTCAATTCTGGTCATGAATCCATTTTTTATGGTTGAACCATATCATTATATATTTACAATATCATATTTAATGTGTTCGAATCATTTTTTACACATGGAATTTAATTATAAATCAAAATTAGTTCGTGGTAATCAAAAAACCATTAAAATAATCAAAGAGTTTATCATTAAAATTTTGTGTAATGATTCATCCCCCCAAATTAACCAATGAATTTATATGATCATTTTTCCTTATAAAAGATAATTAATAACTCATTACTTCAATTCTAGATTTCAATTTCCATTTTATAGGAACTTCCATACTCATATACAAGTAGACCGATCTAGAAAATCAATGAAGAAAATGCTTCTAGAACACTAAAATTGAACCTCTTAAACACATCAAAAATAACATTAACGAACCTAAAAAGGATATAATAAATAAATTAAATGTATAGGAGCTTCTAGAATTATTATTTAATGAAGTTAAATTTTATTATTTAGGTCATTAAGATCAACCAAAGAACACATTCAGACATAATATAAGGCTTTTCTTATCTCACTTTTAATTCCTTGACATTCCCATTATTCTCCACTTATTTATTACATGTTGTATATATGTACCACTATTTGATATAAAATACCATGGTTCTATTTATATTGAAGTTATTCTGTGATTCTTTTGGTGAATATTAATTTTTTTTTCATATGTCTCGACAGGATATAATGTGGTATTGGACTTTGTCTAAATTTCTATTTCATTGAGACTTACATGGTATTGTGAACCTAATATTTCATATGTGGTGTATCTAAATCCCATTTAATATCATTTTAATTTTTATTTTTAATTCTTGTTAATATCTGTTTTCTTGTATCATGGATATGTTATTTCCTTAAGTCGTTTACCATTTCACATATGACATTTATTTTGAATACTATTTTATCTAGGAAATATTTTTGAATATGTGTCCTCTATTCAATACACATATAGAAAAAGAACATTTTTATTATATTAAATATATGTATGAAGATTTATTTAGACTGTTAGTGTAACACCACAACACTAGTTACCCAAAGTCGGTGCAATATTACGTAACATTGACATGATCAGAAGGGATCAAATCCTGAAAGACTGATCATTTTTGTAGCCATGGAAGTATTAAATACATAAACAAGTTTTACATTAAATTATGAAACAGAAAAAAACATTGTATCTTGATTGAACACATTCATATCCCTAATTCTACCCCTATAGTTCAATCATAATATACCTTTCGCATCCTGGGAAAAATAAAATATAGATAGGGGTGAGCTCAGATGCTCAGTAATGATAACAATATAGCAGAAACTATCATAAATATGCATAAACATATTTAGAAATTTATAAGAAAAAAACAAAAGCCTTTGAAACATAAAATTAATCATAATATGGAAATGATAAATAAAAAACTTCCATTGACTTATTCACATGGATATTCTATTAGTTGAATAATCACATGTAGTATCAATAGCCAGTTTTCATAATGATGGAATGCATAATGCCGGACATAACTACCACATAGTCCAGGCCTCATGATATGACTAAATATTATATTTTGTAAAGGGATTTTTCCAAGACACTCATATTTTTCATGAGACATACCGATGCATCGAGGAGCTATAGAAGGTTCTACCCATCACTGACTAAGTCTAATGAATTCCTTCTATGAAAAGGTTGAAAAAAAACATAAACATTCATATTAAAACTAGCATATGAAATGTTAATACTTTAACCATAAACCATGAATTGTATAAAAAAATAAATCCATTGTCAAAAATATCACAAAACATTCAACATAATATGGAATATTTCATCATAACAATTCAACCTCAAACAAGTGTAAAATCCTTCAAAGGATGTTGACACTGATGAAATATAAACTTTTTAATAGAAATATCTCTTTATATTTTAAAAATAATTTAAATTTCATATAATAATAATGGAAAACATTTATTTTGAAAATATTCTTATAATCTTCCTAGGTATGCTTCGAAGTTGTTATCACATGAGAAAATAGTTGCTCCCTCCGTATAAGTAAAAAAACATTCTTACCTTAATTTGTGGAAAAGTCCATAAAGAACCATGTTTCAAAAAAAATATAAATATTCCTTTAATTTTTTTTATAAAAATTCAAACAAGTGTATAAATTAATTTAACCAATAATCTATTAAATATCAAAAATGTTTTGAAGTACATTTTTTAGAAACATGGATGTTGATGATAAAGATGTCCTAGTAGATACTTACGTATTAACAACCTCAGATAATAAAGAGATTGTAAAATCAAACCATACCTTTTAAATATTCATGATAAAGGGTATATTAAAATATTGTATAATAGTAAAATATTTGTTATTAAATTATACAAGAACCACATACACTAATATGATATCATATATGATCTTCTAATATTGCGTTGTTAATAATAATTCAGTAGTATCATTGTTTCGGGTGTTAACTAATTCGTTTTACTATATATGTTTTATCATGTAAGTCATGTTTATTATGGATAAGTTGCATTTTATTCATATCCAAAATGATATTATGTTCTTATACCGTATTTTTAATCATAAAATGAAAATTATTCTTGAACGATTGTGAAGGGCAATGAATCTTATCACCTTTGTGGGGACGGTAATCTATACGTAAGCACGAGCGACGATATCATTCTCTTGATGATGAATTAATTTGTAATTTGATCATATATCATATATACAGAATTATTAACATGTTATATTGATTATTTACATCAATTATACACATTATTATACCCATCCAAATAATTATGTGTTGAATAACAAACTACACCATGATGTGGAGACGGTAAGCCGTACGCACACATGAATGGTGACATTGTTATTTATAGGATAGATAGAATAATTAATATGGTGTTTCCATATTCATAATAGAAACATTTAATGTATATTGTACTTGAGATATTATTTTTTATGGAAACAACAAAGAAAGGGGAAGTGGAAGAAGAAGAGAACTTTGATAGAGGAGGTGAAATTATTACATCTTCTTCGGGTGCTTCTTTTTGACATTATCAAAAGTGCTCATTAAATAGGCTAATGATCAATGTATGGACTCTAGAATGAAGTTATGGTAGTTGGGAGGATATTTTATCAGGGTTTGGCTAAGACAAATGGCTTTGGAGGTGTGATTTTGTGAGAAGGGGAAGTACCCTTTTATAAGAGAGGTGAGGGTCACCTTAGGACAATCTCGAAATATTATTTATTATACAATCATATTATATTTATATTGGCTACAAAAAAATTCCTTCAAGGATAAGGTGGATCAAGGTTGAAACCATCTCAACCAATAGGTATTATACAGGTTTAGGTCACCATACTAACCTTATCTTTTAGATATAACTATTACTTAAATAGTTTAACTTTTACCATGTCTTTTTGAATTATTATAATTAATGGATAATAAATATACTATAAAAATCCATTAGAAACCCAAGTGGTCAATTATTGACATATATAACCTTATATTTGTCCTTTGGTCGATCCATATATTTTAAGAATATTATATCAATTAACAAAATAGTTTTTTTTAAAACACATTAATGTCTATTTTGACACTATTTAGTATTTGTTTTTGTGAAAGCCAGAAAAACAATATAAATTCGATGAAAAATTATTTAATCTACCAAAAAATGTAATATTATCCTAAAAGGTTATGGAATACATCAAAAGTGTCAATTTACAATTATTTTTATATTTATAATATCAATTATTTTAATCTTTTGATATTACTGTAATGACTGTATCATCATTGTGTCATCCATAAATTTAATTATTTAATATATAAAAATTATAAAAATAATAAAATCATGTAGGAAATATTTCTAGAATTATAATGAATATTTATAGTCAAATTTATCTTATGTATAAATCTCTATAAAAAATGTTTTTGTTTTTCAAATTCGAATTTAACACTTTTAAATCTTCTTTAAATGAAATTATAATTAATGTCCTAATCTAATATAGGTGGACCCAAAGGATCATATTTTATTCCTAATGTTGATTTTGGTCAAAAAAAAACTAATCCAATAGAATTAGTACATGTTTTATTTTTATTATATTATCATTTTTTCCTTTAATTACCCTATATAATTTTAACAGTTTTAAATAAAATTCAAAATTTACTATTCACAAAAAATTATTTTCATATTATTGAACCACATTTTACTTATTAATTTCAACCTTGTCTCTCTGATTTTTGAAATTCAATTCACATTTGTGGTAGAATTATGTTTTATACAAATTTTCAAAATTTCTCAGAAGGTTGGTAAAAGATGATAAAAATTAAATAAAATTTTATACATCTAATTTTATTATAAAATGACTCCAATTAATTATTTTTAACTTATATAGGTATTATCTGTATTTTTTGACTTAAAATAAATTTAAATAAAATAAATAATTATTCAAATAAGAAGTCGGTTTTAAACAATAACGTAGTGTTTTCACTATTCATTAAAAATTGAAAGTTTTCAGAAAAAATAACACAAATTCACACTAAGTTAATTTTGACATTCCGAATCTGAAAATGAAATCCATTTTGAAAAATGAATTCTATAAAATTTCAAAAAGTGGGTATTACTTTTCATAACTGCGTTTTAAATGGATAGATTGATTTTTCGTAATGTGCTAGAATTCGAAGTTGTGTTAATCACAAGCTATTGTATTATTCATAGAGAAGTGTACCTTGGAAGCTTGGGGTGTTACATTTTTCCAACCATCTAACAATTTCATTCTTATAATTTCTAGAATATTACTACATAAAAAGATTATAGTGGTTCTTCATCATATGTTCCTTGGGTTCCCACATTGCCTCTTCAATCTTGTGGTTTCTCTATAAATCTTTTATAGGACGAGTCATCCTATTTCTCAACACTTGTTCTCTGGTATTAAGAATATTGAAATGCTCTTGAAAATAAGATACATCGGGTTCCAGTTCTATTTCTTCATTGGTGAGTACATGTGTAGGGTTAGGCATGTATTTTGTTAATAGTTATATGTGGAACACATCATTAACATTGGAGAGACATGGCGACATTTCCAAATGGGTAGCTACAACCTGAATTCGTTCCAAAATTTCAAAAGGTCCGATGTTCCTGGGACTCAATTTACCCTTCTTTCCGAATCATATAACACCTTTCCATGGAGATACCTCCAAAAAATGTTCTCATACCAGAAAATTTTAATCATTCCTTCAGTTATCGGCATTTTCCTTTTGCCTAATTTGAGATGCTTTGATGTGGGTTTTGATAATATTCACCTTTTCCCTTGTTTCCTCAACATGTTCCAGGCCTACGAGTTTTCATTCACCGATATCATCCCAAAAAGTTGGTGTGCCTCATCTTTTTTCGTATAACGCTTAATATGGTGACATCTGAATACTTGAATAGAATCTATTGTTATACAAAAATTATTCCAGCGATAAATACTGATCCTTATACCTTTAAAGTCAAGTGAGCAATATCTCATCATGTATTCTAAGGAGTGAATAGTCCTTTCTGAATGTCTATCAGTTTGAGGGTGGTTTGCATTGCTCAAACAAAGTTCAGTATCCTAGTATTTCAGATAACTTTTCCAGAATTATAATTTAAAATGGGGATAATGGTTAGGAACAATTGACATGGGTACACCATGAAGTATTAAAACTTTGTTAATATATAGTCCTGCCAAATGTTCAAGGAATAATACTTCCCTTATAGACAGAAAATGTGATGACTTGGTAAGAATATCAACAATAACCCATATTCCATCATTCCTTGTTGGATTCTTTGGTAGCCCCATGAAAAAGGCCATTGTAATATCATCACATTTCCACTCAGGTATGGGAATAGGTTGCATGAATGCTCTAGGATGTTGTCTTCCAGCCTTCACCTATTGAAAAATCATATATGTTGACAAATAATCAGTAATCTCCCTTGTTATGTTGTCCCACAAAAATTGTTCCTTCTAATCTATATACATCTGAGTGCTACCAGGGTGTATAGAGAACATGGAACAATGAGCATCATTCAACAATTCCAGTTTTAGATCAGGTATATCGGGAACACAAAGTCTCTTCCCAAATTTTAAAATTCCATCTTCATATACAATGTCAATTAATATCCCATCATTGAAAACATTAATCTTCTTTTGAAAATCCTCATCATTGTTAAAAGAAACTTTTTTCCTTTCTAGTAAATATGGTTAGGAAAACATTTTAAAAAGTATTATTGTATCACCTTCCAGGGTTATTTCCAAATCCATCATTACTATATCCATGTTTTTAGGATCCTTTTCAACTCTCATATTGTTCAAAACTCCATGATACTTTATACTCAAAGCATCTTCCACCTTTTTTTTCCTTCCCTAGGTGTTAGTGCATAGTGTGATCATAATCATTTAGATGTTAACCATCATCTTTGCCTCATGTTGAGTTCATTCTGTGATAAAATATTCTTCAAACTCTTGGGACTGGTATGTATCTCAGATTTTTTCATATAGAGATAGTGTCTCCAAATCATTAGATCAAGGATAACAGTTTCTAACTCATGATCGGGAGTGAGATAGTTTTATTCATGAATTTTCAGCTAATGTGATGTATAGGCAATAACTCTATCATTCTATATAAGGACAAGATGAATCGCTTTCTTTGATGCCTCACTGTAAATAAAAAAACCATAATTCCCCGATGGTAGATTCAATATAGGATCATTAACTAATATTCTCTTAAGTTATTCAAAAAATTCTTCAAAGTCTTTTGTTCAAAAAAATTTAACCCATTTACGTGTGAGCTTGGTTAAAGGGTTAGCCAATTAGGTAAAATTATGGATGAAATGCTGATAATAACCAGCTAAACCAATAAAACTACATACCTCAGTTATACTCGTCGGTGCTGGACATTCTTGGATTGCCTTTGTCTTTGAAGGATCAATAGAGATTAAATCCTTAGAGACAATATGGCCATGAAAAGAAATAACCAAATGCCGAAATTCAAAATTTCTAAACTTTCAATATAATTCATTTCTTCTAAAAGTATTTAGAATAATGTACAAGTGATTACCATGATCTTTGTAGATTTTAGAGTATACCAAGATATCATCAATAAATACCACTACAAAGTCATCAAGATATTACTTGAAAGCTCTATTCATTATATCCATGATGACAAAGGATGGATTAGGAAGTCCAAAAGGAAATAATGTTAAATCGTAATGTCCATACCTGGTATGAAATTCTATCATTGAAATTTCTTCCCTCTTCACATACAACTGATGATATCCAGATCAAAGGTAAATCTTTGAAGAATACTGAGCTTAATGAAGTTCATAGAATAAATCATAAATGTGAGGTTGGGGATTATTTTTATTTTTTATTATAGAATAGATATCCCTGTAGTCAATGCCCAAACTTATAGATCCTTCTTTATTCTTAACAAAATGAACAAGGGATCCCCATGGAGAAACAATAGGGTGAATAAATCCTTTATTATTCAATTATTCTAGTTTTTTAATTAGTTACACTTATTCCATAGTGGAAATTATATAAGGGGTCTTGGATATGGGCCTCGAACCCATAATTAAATCAATGGAATACTCAATTTATTGTTATGGAGGATTTCTGGGTAAATTTTCTGGATACACATCAACAGATTCATGAACAATGGGTATGTCCTATTTTTGAACATTCCACTCCTCACCAATAATTATTTCCAAATCTTTTCCTTAATAATTGAATTTAGTAAAGCTACTGGGGGTAGATCAATATAAGAATCAGATGGTGGCATTTCTTCTCTAAAGATAAGGTACTTTTTATGATCATAAAAAATAGTAACCTCTTTCTTATTACAATAAATTTTCACATAATGGTCTGAAAGCCAATCCATACCGAGGATAATATCAAATTAAATCATGGTTATGACAATGAGATCAGCAGAAAATGAAAGTTTATAAGCCCTAATGGGAACTAATTCACAAAAAATTGTTGCAATGATACTTTCCATAAGAGTTTTGACTGACAACTCCCTTGTTATAGATAAATAAAAATATCTAATTTTCTTAGAAAACTGGTAAGATATGAAACTATGCGATGTTCCTGAATCAAATAAATCATTTTATAAATTAGAGGAAACCATTAAATTACCAACCACCACATCATTCGGTGCTTCAACCTCAGTAGTAGTGTTCACATAAACTTGGCCTTGCTCCCTTGACCTTATTTGATGTACGTTTCCTTGGAGATTAGTACATTCATTTTCCTAATGCCCCATTTCTCTAAAATTGTAGGATTGAACATTGACAACCTCTTTCGTTACCTTGCAATCACGATCTTAGTGGCCTTTTTCACCACACTTATAACAGACTCCCATTCCTTTCAGGCAAGTACCAGGGTGTTTCTTCCAAAATTTACTCAAATATGGAAATTCAACTTTTCCAATATTACCCTTATTTCCATTTCCAAGGTTTTCAGTAGATCTTTTCTTTTCATTCTTTTCTTTAAAGTCGTAAGCCTTTGAGAATTTCTTTTCCATCTTGATAGAACATGAGATAATATCTTCATATGATTGTAAGGATTGTGAGACTAATTCGTGACAGAGAAATGGTTTTAACCCATCAAATAATCGATCAATCTTACTCCATGGGTTAGATATATAATATGTTTCATGCCTTTCTAACCTTGTGATGTTTTCCTCATACATTGAAACATTATCATCCCTCTTTTACCTCAGACTCATAAATTTTCCTTCCATATCTACTCGATGGTCAAGAGGAATGTATTTTTCTATATAAAGTTTTTAAAACTCCCATAATTCTATATTTGATACTTATTCAACATCATTCATGTTTTGAATTAATGACCACCATTGATCTAAATCTCCCATGAGGCGATGAACTTCCATGACAACTTTTTTCCTTTTCACGACTCCCCAAATCATGAAATATTTTCTCTAAGGAACTTATCAATTTCTCACCTACAAATAAATTTGCAGTCCCATTTAATGTTGGTGGTTGTCGTCTCATGAAGCCGTCTAAAATTGATCCTCCATGTTGTAAATCTGGGTGCTCCATACAGGTGAGGTTATTTTACATAACCTGATTTAGTTGGCCCAGTACGGTTATAAACTGTATAGCACCAGTTGGATCACCAACTCCACTATAATTATCCTATGTAGGATGGAAATACCTAAATAGATTATGTGTGTTGATACAGTTTCCATTTCCTTAACTAAGAAGCATATCTAAACAATGTCATACACTAGATTAGTTTATGAATCACAATACATAATTTTAAACTAGCAAAATACCTTACATAAATTTAATAATTTATGCATATAATCCCTAATCATAAAAAATGATTTCTTTGAGGATGTATTTACTCATAAATACTTCATAGTGGTTTTAAAAAAAATTGTGAATTATCCTAATCATATCCCCTGGGAGTGTCGTAACAAAGAGTGTAGCGAGGCCCATAGTCATGTACCAGGATACCCTAAGTCAAGCCCTAACCTCCATGTCAGAGTTTTCACTCCTTGGTACATCTGTGCCAGAGCTGCCTCTACCTACTCGTATCCAGACATGGATGATTTTCTTGGAAAATACACAAAATCTCTACATTACCAAAATTCTAGGAATTTCTTCTATACTAATCCTTAAATTAAATCTTTGGGTAATGTGTTGTAACAAAATATTTTCTAAATCTAGTTTCCAAGGTTCGTACTAAACTTTCTCTGATACTAACTATATCACCCCAACCCTAGTTGCCTAGAGTCATAGAAATATTAAAAAAAATTATCATGATCACAAGGGATCAAATCTTGAAAGACTGATCGATTTAGTAGCCTTTGAAGTACTAGATACATACATATGTTTTACATTACAATCTAAAATAAAAAATAAACAACATTGTGTCTCCTTTGAACACATTCATCTCTCTTAGACTATCTCAGTAGGTCAGTAATAATATACTTCTTCGCATCCTCGGAAAAATAAAACATAGAATGGGGTGAGTTCAGATGCTCACTAAGGATAACAATTTAGCAGAAACTATCATAAATAAGAATAAAATTTAAAGTAATGTATAACACTACAACACAATCCTTTTAAACATATACATTATCATATTATGGAAAAGATAAATCAAATAATTCCATTAACTTATTCACATGGATATTCTACTAGTTGAATAATCACATGTAATATCAATAGTCAATTTTCATAATGATGGAATGCATAATTCCAGACAACATAAACACACTGTCAGGGCCTCGTTCCATGGATAAAAATAATATTTTTTCAAGGCCTTATTCCAAGACACTAGTTTGTCCCATTAGACCTACTGATGCATCGAGGAACTATAACCGGCTACACCAATAACTTAATAAGTACAATGCATTCCTCATATGAAATGGTTGAAACAAAACATAAAAATTCGTATTAGAAAAAGCATATAAAATGTCATTACATTAACCATAAAAAATGATTGGTATCAAAATAACACATCCATAGTCAAAAGTATAAAAATCCTTCAATACAGTATGGAATATTGTATCATAATAAATGAACTTCAAACAAGTGTAAAATCCTTCAAAAGATTTTGACATAGATGAAATAAAAACAATTTTAGAGAAATATCTATTTCTATTTTGATCTCATTTAAAATTCACGTAATTACAAAATAACTAATTCATTGGAAAATATTCTGGGAAGCTTTTAAGGGAATCTTCTAAGTTTTTATAATATCATAAAATAGCCGCACCCACAATATAAGTTAAAGAAAAATTCGTACCTTAATTTGTTGAGAAGGTCATAAAGTACCTAGATTGAAAAAAAACAGAAAGATTTCATTAAAAACATTTTATAAAAAGTAAAAAAATGGTACAAATGACTTTACCCCATAGTCTAGTAGATATAAAAAATGTTTTCAAATAAAGTTTTATGAAACACATATGTGGATGATAAAGTGTCCATAGTATATACTTACGAATTAACCACCTCAGTTAATAAAGAGATTGTAAAATTAACACTTACCTTGTACATTTCCTTGATCTAGGGTACGTTAAACTCCAAAATAATAGTTAAATTATTTTTGCTAAATTATAGAAGATCCACATACATGAATATGTTATAATATATGATCTTATAATATTGATTTGTTAATAATATTCCAGTAGTATCCTTGTTTCAGGTATTAACTAATTTTTTTTCCTTTATGTGTTTTGTTATGTAAGTCTTGTCTGTTATTGATATGATTTATTTTATTGATATCCATAATTATATTAAGCTCTTATTCATTATTTTTAAACCTAAAATGAAAATGGCTTGCCATCGGGAGGGACCATGCTTGCATGGGATCGCTGAGTTGTCCTTCATTGGAGTTGGCGGTTGATGCTTATGCTTGGAAGAGGCTGTTTCTAGTTTTCTGTTTGGGGCTGTTTGGTGTTTTTTGAACATTATGGTTTCTCACTTTTCCCTCAAAAGTGTCTTTCTTAATAAAAATAAAAATTTTCATTCATATTATGATGGGGAATGAATCATATTGCATTCATGGAGACTGTAATTCTTACGTAAGCACGAGCAATGATATAATTGTATTGATGGTGAAATCATAAGTAATTGGATGGTATATCATATGTACAGAATAATTATCATTTTATATTTATTATTTTCATCAATTATTCAAATTATTATTCCCATCCGAATATTTATGTGTTGAATAAGAAACCACACCACAACATGGAGACGGTAATCCGTACGTACACATGTATGCTAACTTTGTCATTTATAGAGTGAATAGAATAATGAATATGGTTGTTCCATATTTATAATTAAATTGAAGTATGTTTATGGTATTGGAGTTATTATTTGGAATGGAACAACAAATAAAGAGGAAGTGGAAGAAGAAAATAACATTGAAAGAGGTGATGAAGTTATTACCTCTTATTCGGGTGCATCCTTTTGATTTGATAAAATGAGATCCTTAGGTTGACTTCTAATAAATGTAAGGACTCTATGTATAATTGAGGGTCGTTGGGAGGATATTTTAGTTGGGTTAATCTAATAAAACTATCTTTGGATGTGTGATTTTGAGGGAAGGGGAAGTACCCTTTTATAAGTGAGCTGAGGGTCACTTTAGGAAAACCCTAAAATATTATTTTACTATACAATCATATTCAGTTTATAATAGCTCCAAAATGTTTTATTTTGGGAATAATGTAGGGATGGGTTGGAATATTCTTAAACAATAGGTTTTAGAAAGGTTTAGGTCACCATATTAACCTTATCTTTAGATTTAACTCTTAGTTAAATAGCTTAACTTTTACCATGTATTCATGTATTATTATAATAAATGGTCAATAAAAATACTATAAAGAGCCTATAGAATCCCAAGTGGTTCATTATTGATATATATTACCTTATCCAAGTCATATGGATGGATCTTATATTTTTATAAATATTATATCAATTAATAATATCATATTTTTTTAAAAACACATTTATGTCAATTTTGAAACTATTTAGTATTTGATTTTGATGAAAGTCATAACAACTTTATTAATTAGAAAAAATTTATTTAATCAACCCAATCATGTAATATTAAGATATAAAATTTGTGGAATACATTAAAATACTAAATTTAGAATTATATTTATATTTATAATATCAATTATTTTAATCTTTCAATAATATGGTAATTACTGCATCATCATTGTGACATAAATAAAATAAATTACTTAATTTCTACAAATTAGAAATAAAATAACATTATATAGGAAATAATACTAGATTTCTAATGAATATTTATTGTTTAAATTATCGTATATATTGATCTGTATTAAAAATGTTTTAGTTATTAAAAATTGAATTTAACACTTTTAACTCTTCTTTAAATAAAATAATAAAAAATGTCATCATATAATACATATGGGTCAAAAAGATCATTTATTATTCCTATGGTTGATTTTAGCCAAAATAAACTTATCCAATAGAATTAGGACATGTGTTAGGGTAATTATATTATCATTTTTACCATTAATTACACTATTTACTTTTAACTGTGGAAAATAAAATTCGAAGCTACTATTCACCAAAAAAATATTGTTATCATATTGAACCAAATTTAATTACTAATTCCAACTATTTCCCTCTAATTTTTTAATTACAATTCAAATGAGTGGTAATATTACATTCTATAAAAATTTGTAAATGTGCCTAGAATGTGGGTAAAAGACGTTAAAAATTTAATAAACTTTTATACATCTTTGATTATTTTAAAATGACCCCAATGAATAATATTGATCCTATATTTGTATATTGAATCTATTTTGACTTAAAATAAATTTAAATAAAACAAAAATTATTCAAATAAATAGTCGGTTTTAAACAATAACATATGGTTTTCACTATTCATCAATAATTGAATGTTTTCAAAAAAATACCAAAAAGTCACCCTGAGGTAATTTTGAAATTATGAATCTAAAATTTAAGTACATTTTTAGAAATAAAATTTATATAATTTTGAAAAGTGGGTATTACTATTGATACTTCTTTTTAATGGCTAGATTGATTATTTGTGATGTCAAAGAACTCGATGTTAGGTATAACACAAGATATTGTATTATTCATAGAGAATCATACCGTGGAAGCTTGGTGTGTTAAAATTAGTTATTGATAGGGCCCACTATATCCCTTGAATGCATCTACAGATCTAATGAGACAAATAAATTGGTATAAAACCTTTCGAGATTGTTTCCAAAAATCAGATGGGCTTCTACCCACAGATCTAAACCATCTCGATGGTATAATGGTTCATGTTTCAGATACATGACATCCGAAAAATAAGTTGTCTCTTTATTCATTTTTTTGTTATTACTTTCCATGAGGTTTTCACTAAGACTAAATCTATGGATTCATTTTTATTCTCAGCTTATTGATGGAAAGGGTTTTCATTTATCCATCATGCTATATTAGTCATTACTAATTTATTACGATTCACATATTATTGATTAAGGATTCCAATATATGTAACTCTTATTGATCATTTGATCTCACCATTATTATGTTTCCTTTCCCCCGGTTATGGAGATAAGAACCCTGAATAAGCCTGCAAGGAGGGAGTTTAATTCAGTTTGTTATGTATCATGTTGTATTTTCAATCTTTATAAATGTAATTTGGGCATCAAATTTGTAATATAGTCTTCTAGAAATTCTAGCCTAATCGGTTCTTCAGGATTTATTTCGTAGATTAATTCAAATATAATGAAATAATGCATAGGCTCTAGGATTTGGGGTTCAAGGCGTTATAGATAAGGCATGAAAAAGAGGCATATTAAAATAATAAGAACATGAATAGTTATATTGAAATGTGGATACAAGATAAAAATTATTCCTTGGTAATAATATCACCATAGTTTATCACCAAGGTGTCATAAATGAAAACTACAAAGGTTATTCTCCAAGATATCATAAAACATGATATCCCTAGATATTAAATTATTTATACAAATAATTAGAAATATATCATGGTGAAACCCTCATATTTATTAATTTCATGTGAGGCAAATTGATCATAATAAATAATTTTTTCATCATTTCATGGAAAATAAAGTATTAGTTTCATATAAAATCATTGAGTATGTAAGTTATTAATGGTTTGACCACACAATAATTTTTGACCTACAAAAGGGAATGTGGGTTTGGTATTTTTAAATCCTAAAATTTTTAAGCTATGTAAACATATAGGAGAATACCCATGGATAAATAAATGGTTTGGATATTCAAAATTTAAATAATATTCGTTTAAAAGATGGAAATTTGAGAATTAAAATATATAACATGAGTAGTATAAAACATTGATTCAGAAAAAGGAAAATGATTGGAAATAAGTGTCACCAATTTATAAAGAACTATTAATACATTAATGGTATAATATAAAGTAGAAAAAATGAATTATTTTTGAAAAGATATGAAATACCACAAAAGGGAACATGAATGGAAAAGAGAAGTAGGGATTTACCATACCTTGAATAGTTAATCCAAAATCCTGAGGATTGTATCCTTGGGGGATTGAAAAAATTCTGAGGACTCCATGGGAGGAACAATCACCATAAATTCTAGGAGGACAGATTGGTAGTAGAGAATAAAAGGATAAATGGTTGATTATTTATAGAAAAACTTGAGGAATTGTATAATAATTTCAAAATAAAGGATTTTGAAATCTAGGTTGTGGAAAATGAAGAAACATTGGATTATCCATGGGTTTCCATCATGGTTTTTGGAAAATTTAGAAAAATTAAATGAAATTGTATTCTATTTTAAATGAACATAATATTTTAATACTTCTTTTGTATGAAAAAATAATGTTTCCATAAATGTAATGTTTTTAAAATAAAATGTTCCATTTTAGACATTGGAAAGTAACTTCTAGGTTTTGAAATAGATTAAAATATTTTATAATAATTAATTTTAATAAAATATAATTTTTTAGGATGTTTATTGTTTTTAATTAATTATTACATCATTATAATATAATTATGAACTAATAAAAAATATGGAAATCCTAAAACAATATTTTTTCTTTTTACGAAAAAAATTTTTAGAGTATTTTCAGGAATTCACTATATCCTAAATTTAATGTTTGTATTTCAAATATAATTTTCATTTTATTTGACTAATTAGTTAAATATTAAAATTTTATCTTTTCACCATAAAAAACATTATTTATTGAGAAATAAATATTTTTATGGCATGATCCTTTTTCTGACACTTATACTAATTTCCTAGGACATTATAAAATTCAATAATATTTTGTAGTTAAAAAATATAGTTTTAAAGTTCAATTTTATTAAAAAATATATTTTTAAAAATAACTTATTTTCAGGTAAAAATTAATATATTTTATTAAGAAATAATAACATGTTTTATTTGTGATTAAAAATAAAAATTTCAAATTAATTTCAATTGAGCATATAAGTTACTATGAAAAAGTAATCTTAATATGGAATTGATGGAATAAAATTTTTATTTATAAAAAAATAATTAAAAATCAAGTGACTAAGACCAAGACACATAGCCCCTTATAATACGCAGGTATACCCTAAGGGTAAGGTGTGAGACAGTGGTCATTTTAAGGGGTGGATCTACTAGCATTGATTGAGTGAAAATCCCCACAAACCACAACATATCGCATAAGAAAATATGTTAATAATTCACTTGTTGAAGGTTTCCTCTGGATTGGTCAAGGGGGGACCCTAGTGATTCTTTCTCCCTCCCATGTTCTGGTAAATGTGATTCAAAAGACACAACACTACTGTTTGAGGCCATCATTTATCATTTATGAATCAATTATCCTTTTTTATTACTACTTATAAACACTAATTTTGATGTAAAAATTATTATTGAATAGTATAATTACCAATAGTGAAATAGTGTAATTTTTATATTGTCCAATGAACATATTTTACCAATGGTAATATTACTATTCCAAATATCACATTTCTCTTTATCAATACCACTTCATTATTTCACTCAAAATTCACTACAATTCCTCATAGGGTTATATTTTCATTTTCTTATGATGGTGATTTGTTTATGGATATTTGGTTTTATATATAAAACATTTTATGTTGTGGAATTAGTTCTTACATATTGGGGTGATCTACATTTTTCCATTTTAGCTTTTCAATTTAATATTTCTTGTCCAATTATAATGTTTAGATTTTTAGTTGGATTTATTGACGACTAATGAAATGATATATTGTTTTTTTATTCTACAATATTTTTTTGTGTATAATATTATATAATATTACATATACTTTATTAAGAAACAAATTTATTTAAATATCTTGGGTCATTAAATTTTCCCCCCTTTATAAAATTGTCCTCTTATTTTTAACTCTTATTCTTAGTTGAGAATATGAAAGGGTAATTATGTTTCATTTTTTCCTACGATTCCCATGTCACCTATTTAAACTTATTGTTCACCCATATCACATTGAAAAAGTTTTTTTTCTAATTTTATAGAAAATTTTCATTAGGGTCTAAGAACTACACCTGTTTGTTTTCATAAGAGAGGTCAAGTTCTAGTTGTAGCACCTACAGATTCAGTACATGTGAGGGATTAGGAAAATACCTCCTCGAGATTGATAAATTGGATACATAATGAACTTGTTCTTCCCAATCTATACCATTAATCTCTATTATTTTGTTATTGTTTTTAATTAGTGTACACCACTTTCCATTTTCTCTCTCTATGAAGTATACTAACAAGTTGAATTTCACTATCCCTAAAAAAAGTATATAAATGATATTTTATATAGAGGTAATCTATTTTTCATAAATGAATGGGTTTGAAGATTCACCAATATAAGGTAGTCCACGTGACATGATGGACTCAATTGAATGATTTAACCTTAAGGTTAATATGGTTTCTTAACTTTATTCAATATATTATAGAAATCCTGAGATAGTTGATTCATCATCCTCATGAATTTTTCTATTTAATATTCCATAGTAATACCATACATGCATTATTAATTTCACTCAGAATTTTTGTGGTTCCTCATATTTCCATCCATTTTCTAAAACAAGAAATCCTTAGTGTGAAATCTGATACTTTTCAGAATATTATAGTTATAATAGGAGTTTAAGGATTGAAACATAATGCTCAAATATGTAATTATTTAATAAAAATAACACTTTCTATACATCGTTCATAAATATATATAAAAGTATAGTGTCTAAACAAACATATCCTCCACAAGTGTCAAATTAGACGTGCTGTAAGGCCTATTATTGTAACGCCCTAAAATTCTAAAGTAAAAACATTGTATTCGATAGCATTAATGAAACAAAACACCATGTTGGTTAGAGAATATAATATCTTGAGAATTTATAATATATTTAAAATTTTAAATTAAATTAATAAATGATATAGATTTAAATTCACAAGATACTGAGTTAGCCTGCATTGCATACAATAGTGAGTTTCTCTAATGGCTTGCGTTACACACAAGATCGAGTTTTACCAAACAACAATATATTATTAAAATATTATTTTTTATTGTAATTAGAAATAACCTAGCTACTAAATTGAACACTATGTATATTATTATATTACTTATGAAAATATATGTTGTACACATATATAATGTTAAGTTATTGGTAATAAATTTATTATATATGAATATATGATCCAATTTAATATATAGGAAATGTTTTTATGCTTACTAATGTGTTTTATCCAAATAAAAAGAATTATTTTCTATTCTTGAATGATATTATTGAAATATATATCATTAATATATTAAATAAAAACTTTTTTATATTCATCCAATTGATTTGATAGGCATATGATTAGAACAAACCCAGTATTTTTCATAAAAACCAATATTTTTTCAAAAGATAGTTTTACTTCATTTTAATGGAGAAACTATTTTAAATATTTTTTTAACTTTTATAAATATTATATTTACAAATAAATAATGTTTTGGAAATAAAAATATCAATATTATGTCTGTTTTATCTTTTTTAATTTTTCTATGAAGGTTAATTTTTTGATGAATATTGAAAAATAAAAACTTTTAATTCAAAATGAATTTTTCATCAAATTTATTTATGAGGTTAAATTATATTTTTATTGGTTTTAAGGATTAATTAGATATATCTTATACCAATAAATCCAATTTTGGTCATTTTAATCACATTGACATTGAATTTGATTATAAAAACTAAGAAAACTATTGAACATTCCAACTTTAAAGCCCCTCTTTTTTGTCCCATATATGGGATCAAATTTTAACTAATTTCATCCACTATTAATATTTTAATTTTAAAAAAATATTGAATATTTTTAATTATAATAAATTTTAACTTATAACAAGATATAATTTGTTTTTGACTAAAAAAATTAGTGAATATTATAAAAATAATTAGAGTGATTAAGAGAAAAAAGAACTTACAAGGGATGAAACATAAACATAAGGGAAAAATGACAGAGAATATTTTACAAAATCCCATGGATGCTCCTATTATGAAATATCATACATTTTAAAGAATATTGAAAATTATTGGATTTAGTATTCCGAGGAAAAACATTGTTGGAATAACCTTTTAAAAAATTTACAAGATTGCCAATCCTCCTCTATTATAACAATACAGTCACCCCTCCCAATTATTCATGCATATAAATCCCTTTTGATCACCCAAAATATTCTCAAATAAAATCCAAAAATTCCACCCTTATTCCTTGAATCCTTGACTTATGCTGAAAGACATCCAAGTAACCCCTTTGATGTAAACAAAAAGGAGTTACCCAAATAAGAGGTATCATTCTTCTGAATCTCTTTTTTTATTGTCAGTCTAAACCCCTGAAATATTCTTTTTACATGATTATATAATATAAATATTATCATAAATATACTGATATTTTTTAATTTTGAGGGTCTTACCAACACTTACAAACACTTACTTGTGATGGGTAACAAATATTCCATTTATGTGTACACTGAACAACCCCCTCACAAAACAATGTAACTCATTTTTCCTTTACATCCTCTCATGGTTGGGAATTATATTGAAAAAATTATTTCTTTAATATATATATATATATATATATGACATATATAATTTATTTATTATTTTTTATGTCATTACTAACACATGACATTGATCACTCCATTTTGTGAGAATACGATAACATCGTTTCGGGAAGTGTGGACTACCGTCTCATCAATGTGATGTTATTCGTTCATACTATTAATGGAACATATGAAGGATAATTTTAATAAAAATATGTTTAATATATGAAATATAGAGGATGATATTGTTATAAGATAATTATAGATAATTTACTTCTCATTATTTTAATATGAAAAATAAATATAAGTATAGTTCATGCCTACGTATGACATATCATCTCCATAAACGATGTATTTCATTCCCTATCACAAAATAAGCTGGATTATTATAAATTAATATATAATGAATAAATAAAACATTTATGCCATGGTTAAAATTCTATAGATAATTAAATCAAGATTTAATTATTAGGAACAAAGATAACAAGTTAAAACATAATCGACAAACTCAACAATTGACACATGAAATATTGACAATGGTGAAAGGTTGTTAACAAATGGGTATTAATATATTTTAATAGGATCATATATGATATAATAAATATTAATATATTTATATGATAAGATCTCAACATGTTTAAAACCATTATAAAAGATTTTAAATGATGTTCACTCAAAATTAAATGCATGCTAAGAGATTCTTTTCTCAAATTTCATTCCATGAGGGATACACTATTTCCAACACTTTCTTATATTTTGTGTTGTATCTAATACAAAAATTAAAATATTGTTTCATGAATTATTTTATAAAAATTTTATGTAATGTTTTTTTGAAGTTATCTCATTCATGGTCTTATAATGCAAATGTTTCCAATTAGTCGTAGACCTCATCTCAATTTCTTTTTTTTGAGAAAAAAATTATTATTGTGCAGAAAATTTCATATAAATGGTGTAAATTCATCCAATCTGACATAAAATATCAGGATTTATTAATTATTAATGATATTTTGAGTCTCAAATTGATCTACATCATCAAAGGGTTCTTGAATTAGGTGTTTCCAAGTGGAAAAGAACTATATAACACAATTTATTTTCTCGGGGTGATATTACAACCTCATTGTCACTAATATTATAATAATATGTGTTTAATAATTATTTTACTATATATAATTTTAACTACACTTATTTTATATGGATTTAAATATGACACACATAATCTATTTATTGATTTCTTCTCACATCAATGTTTTTGTCTTTTAATGGGGTTACATCAAAATATCATTATGTTTGGTATTTTTTACACTTCTATATATATTTGAGAAAATTATTGGGTCATTATTAAATAAATCTAACAATTTTATTCCCCTTTGGAAATCCATGAACATTTACATGTAGTGGTACCATTATTTAACTATTTGGAATTAAAATGTTTTTTGAAAATATTTATAAGAGAAGCTTATATAATTTTTCTATATTTTCAAAGAACTTATTTTCTTCTAAATTTTTTAGAATTCCGTAAAAAATGTTTTTAGCCTTTTAAAAAATGATTTATTAAAGTAAATTTCACCCTATTTTATCTTTTATAAAATTTTTCAATGGAATATTCTCATCACTTTCTAAAAAAATAATTTTTAACCTTTTACTCTGTAAAAGGAATGATATTTTAACCATATAAGACATGACAGATTTAACCATTTTCACTTCATCAAAGACTTCTTTTCAAGTTGACTACATTAATTTTTAATGTAAATGCTATAAAAATATATTTTCAATGAAAATGGTTTTTAATTATTTTTCAAAATAAAAAGGTAATTTTTATAAAGACTGTTCTTAAAGGATATTTTTATAATACATGCATTCATAAATGAATAAAAACCAGTATTTTTAAACAAATTGAGATATGTTGTGTTGATTCAAACATTAGTTTCCCACTATAAGGTTTATGATTTATTTTTTCGATGATAGTGATGATGCTCACTTCCTTGAATCCTTTTAGTCCACATAAGATTTTCAATTTTCTATGATTATTGAAAATTGAATTTTCCCAAACAATCCTTATCATTTATCATTGATATGTTCATTCCATTAATTTTAATCCCTTTTTCATATGGTGTTTTATTTTATAGTTATTTTAATATGTAGTGAAATGTTGATAAATTTTTATTATTTATTAAATAAAGATATTTGATAAGGTATTTTTTATATTAATTAAATCAGTTACTCGATATGGAGAATGCTTTGGAATGGAAGTGAATAGTGGGGCCAGGACATTATATTTCCCCTTGATGCATAGACAGGTTATCATGAGACATATTAATTACATAAATAAAAGAAATTTCTACCAATAGTTGTAAAACGTGCTCTGAATGGTCTTGACAGTATATGTTTTCATATGTCTTATACATGAAATCCATTAATTAAGAATTGTATTCCTTTTGATTCATTATTTATTATACATTATATTTTCACTATGAAAAAATATATGGATTAATTTCATTATCATTTTATTAATTAAATGGAACGTATTTATAGTTTCTTAACTTTACAAATTATTTATGCACATCCTTCAGAGTTAACTGATAACACGACATCTATCTTCAATTATTACCTTTCTATATTGAATATAATCATTGATTCATTATTTCTTCTCCTATAATTGGCCCATAATGAGCATTTGAGCTTACCCTTATTCTGTTTCTTTCCCCAGGATTTGATGAAGTCTACCAATAAAACTATTCAAGGATATCGCAAATGAAATAAAGTTATCCTCAAAAGGGAAAAAATTATTTTTTAATTTGTGTATTCATTTATAATACAAGACTTATGTATATATATGGTTTATTGATACTACTAAACACTTATGACAAAGCAGATTTGATTCCTATAATTCATTATAAAATAATTGTAGTAGACACCATCTCCGGGATTCCTGTGGTCGAATTTCTATAATTGGTGTCTAAGGAATATTTTAATCAACCAAGAGAACTATATTTATGAAAAATAATATTAGCGATCATAATACAAAGATTTACATTGAGGATAAGTATATAAAAAATCCTATAATATTGTCAAGGTAGAGAATATGTGTGTCTTTATAGAAATACATCCCTACCTCGATACTAAATGTGGACATGGATTTGGTAGGGGTAACAATTTCTAAAGGTGCATTGGGATGGACTTGGGTATAACCTGGTACATGACAAAAAACCATATTGTGCAACAAGTTTGACACTCCCAGGGGATATTATTTGGATAATTCACATTTTATTTACAAACCACTGTGAATGATTTGAATTGATAATGAAAATTAATGACCTAGGTTAAAGATGAGGTAACTTATATTGAAAATAATGTGTCTAGATATAGATATCCTAAAAATTATTATTTGGGTATACCAATATGATAATTGATATTCAAAATATGTTTTTTGGATATAGGAAATTCCCACTTATAAAGGATAAACTCTAGACCATATAAGGACCCATGTGGAAATAAATGGATGAAATATTTATGTATTGGGGTTGTATTGACAACCTCAGTTAAAAGGATATTTAGTGACAAAATTTAAAGGGAATACATCATATTTAGTTGGGAAATTATATCTATATATATTTTTTAAAATTTCACTTGTATTCCGATTAAAAACCCATGAAATCCAGTATGGTCATGGGAAATGAACCTAGAACCAAATAATGATAAGAGTTTAACATAGGTCATTTTCCTACACAATGCCACAGTTAATATTTCATTATTATTATTTAAACAATTTTATGATTAAATATTAATGATATACTAGTATTTTTACTTTTTAGGTTTATAAATTAATGTATTAATCATATTGAATTTGGAGAATAGTTGTAGAAAAATATAATGACTTGTTTTAGGGGTATTACGATTTGCTAGAAGAAAATTTCAGTGAGTTAGGAATCAATGTTTATTTTTTGAAATCAATTTCATGAATTAATGTATAACTATAAATTGATAAATGATCAAAAAATGTAATTAAATTGTGTTATCTTTTGAAAGAGAAAAGAAAAAATTAGTTCAGGGTGAATTTTTTGGTATTTTTATATGAAGATTCATTTTTTGATGAATATTGGGAAATACTGAATTATAATTTCAAAATGACTGTTATTTAATTTATTTATAATGTGAAATTATATTTATATTGGTTTTAATGTTTAATAAGTTATGTTTTATATAAATTAATCCAATTGATTTATTTTTAATAAAATTCACTTTTACATTGAATATAAATACATAGAAATATATTGAACATTTTTACTTAAAAAACCTGCTTTTTCATCCTGTCTGTATGATTAAATTAAAATTAATTTCTTCCACTTATGTAATTTTAATTTTTAATACTGGATTCCATATTTATAATTGGAATAATTTTGTATTTCTAAAAATATAAATTTTGTTTTTGAAAAAAAAAATTATGAAAGTAATTAAAATTAATTACATTGATTTAAAGATAAATTAGCTTAATGAGGGACTAAACCTTAAACATAAGGGCCAAAATGACATTTAAAAATGTCCAAAATCCATTTGATGTTCATATTTAAACCCAATCATCCATTTTATAAAATTTTAATCATTATTGGGGCCACTTATGAGAGGAAAAGCATAGGGGGGTTTCTCTTTTCAAAAATTTACAACCACACAACTCTTATGCACTTTGGATCAACAAAAAATAGTCAAATAATATATAAAAAAACCTACCCTAGACATATAATATTCACCTTTAAATAGAATAAATACAAGGAATCACTTTTTTGAAAACCAAAAGGATTTACCCAAAGAATAAGTAACATACTTTCTCACGCTCTTTTGTTTTTTATTCTAAACCCCCTAAAATATTATTATTCCATGATTATATAATAAAATTATTTTCCAAAATAAACTTATATGTCTTAATTATATTATTCTTTTATAAAATTACACAATGTTCTATCTAATGGGTAATGAACTGACCATTTATGTATAGGACGAACTATCGCCTCACAAAATGATGTCATTCATTTTTCACTTTACCACCTCTCATGGATGGAGATTTTGATGATAAAATTATTTTTATATGACAAGAATTATATTTATAATTTAATTATTCTTATGTAATTATTTACAAACACAAACATTTATTCCATCTATGTTTTAGGAATACAATAACAACAATTGTGGATGGGTGGAATATCACCTCTTCAAAGTGATGAAATTTTTCACGCAATACATTGAAGAAATAAGGATTTTTTAACAAAAATATGTGACATATATGACCTATATATTAAAATATTATAATAATATTCACATATATCATTTACTATTAATTATTTTAATATGAAAAATACATGGAAATAATTCTCCTGTATACGTATGACCTATTGTCTCGATTAATAGTGCATTTATTTCCATATCCAAATATTATGTATTACAATAAATTCATAGATAATGAATTTAAACAAAATGTAAATAATTTTTTGCAATCATCATATGATTAAATATAGATAAATTTAACAGGAACAAAGATAAGAAGTGAAGACATACTCGACAAAATGAGTAATTAACACTTGAAATAGTGAAAATATTGAAAGGTTATTAACTAACGGTAATTAAGATATTATAAAAAGATAATATATGATATCATAAATATTAATACATTTTCATAATAATTCATTAAAATGTTAAAAACCATTATAAATTATGTTAAAATATGTTCACCTGAAAGGAAACACAAGGTAAGTGATTATTGTCTCAATTTTCTTTCCTTGGGTATACAAAAATTTCACCACTTACTAATTTTGTGTGGTGTATCTAATTCACCTTTTGATATATTATTTCACAAATTATTTTAACTTGGTTTTAATTAATGTTTCATTTGAATTTATCACATTCAAGAGGCTTATGATTCAAAAGTTACCAATTATTGAGGGATATCATCTCAATTTCTATTCATTGAGACATATTTTGTTGTTTTTAACCTTATTTATTATATATGGGGTACATACATAAAATTTTACATAAAATATCATTATTTAATAATTATTCATTAAATTTTGAGTTTCAAATTTATTTATTTCATCAAAGGGGATTTGAATTTATCATTAATAAGTTGACTTGATTTTCATCACCCAATTTATCTTCTTTGAGACATATTACTTCATAATTATAGTTACTTCTATACTATTTTTTATGAAATAAATTTTTACTATCTATTTTTCGTATTCTATTTTTTAGGTTTATTTACATTTGAGACATATAATATATTTATTTATTGATTATCACATCAATATTATGGTCTTTTGAAGTGTTTAATTCACAATATATTTTTGTTTGGGGTTCGTTAATACTTGAATTTATATCAATGGAAATTATTGGATCCTTGTAATAAAAATCCTATAATTTTCATTTCTAATGGCTATCCATGAACTTTTACAAGTAACAATACCCTTACTTAACTCTTTGGTACTCAAAATGTTTCTGAAAATTATTTTAAGAAAACATGACAACATTTTTCTCTTTAGTCAGACAAAAATTTTCCTAATAAAAACCTTGTTTTATGAAAATGTCTTCAATAATGTTTTTAAAAATTTCAAAATTATTTTTGAAATTCATTTTACCCCTTTTTTATTTTAATTTATTTTAATGGAATTTTCTTGTATCTATCCAAACAAGGAATTTTTCTATACTTTTTACCATGAAAAACGAATGTCCTTTTTCCATTTTATAGAATATATAGATTTACCATATGTAAATTTATCACAAATTTATTTTTTAGGTTTAAAATGTAATCTTTTAAATAAATATTTTTAAAAACAAAATTTCAAAGATAATTATTTTCAAATTTTTTTCAAAATAAAAATGATATTTTCCTCAATAATGTTTTTAAAAGATATTTTATAATATTTAATTTTATAAATGATAATATCCCTTTATTTTTATGAAACCTGGGATATTTTGTATTGATACCATCTTTATTATTCCCCTAGATGATTTATAAAACACCAAGAAATTCCAAAAATAATAACATTATATTTGATAGCATGCCTGAAACACGACATAAAGAACACAAGGGGATATAATTCCATGATAATTTAAAAAATATTTGAAATTATTTATATATTTTATATTTTTTAATTCAAAAAATAATGATTTATAATGGGTTACAATAATGATAAACCTTCTTTAATGGCTTGCATTGCACGCAAGATTGTGTTTAACTGAATACCGATATATTATTATATAGATGAAGATAAAACCTAGGCTTAAAATTATTATTTATTAAAATGGGTAACTAATTTATAAAAATATGTAGTTTACACAAATTTAAAATTAATTTTTAGTTATAAATGAATTAGAAATTAATATAAGAACTTATTGAATTTAATGGAAAATATTTTTTTATGGACACAATGCTGTATTACCTTAATGAATTAAATTTATTAAAATCTATGGGTGATATTAATTTGATATACATAAATAATATCCATATATATATATATAATTTATATATACATATAATAGATTTTGTAACTATAATATAAAACAAACCAAATATTTCTCTTAAAAAGATTTTTTATAAAGGCAAGTTTCCCGCCTTTTAATAGAGAGCACATTTTAAATTTTAGTTTTCACACATTAATAGATACAATTTTTAAAAGAAAACTTAATATAAGAAATATAAATATAAAAATCAGGTAATGGTGAATTTTTGATATATTTTATAAAAATGTCATTTTTTAATGAATAGTTAAAAATACTGAATTTTATGTCAAAAATGCTTTTTCGTCTAATTAATTTATAAGGATAAATTTTATTTTTGATTCGTTTTAATGTTTTATTAAATTATATTTTATCAAATAATAAAATTTATGTCATTGGAATCAATTTAAATTTGAAATTGACAATAAAATCAAATTGATCTTTTTGACACTTTTACCTTAAAACCCAACATTATTTTCCCGTCTGCAGGATTTAATTTAAAAGAATTTCCACCACATATGGGATTGTAATTTGGAAAATGTATTCCATATTAGGAATCAACATTATTTATATTTATTAATAAGAAAAAATTTGTTTTTATAAAAAATATTATTGAATGTAATTAAAATTAATTACAATTATTAAGGTAAAATTAATCTTAATAATGGACTAAAGAATTAATATAAGTGTCCCAATGACATATAAACTTGTCAAAATCCAATTTTATGGACATATTTCAGCCATTAAAATTATATTATTGATTCTGTTTTTGTTTTTTATGAATTTTAAGGAAAAAATGTGGGTTCACATAACTTATTTTCAAAAATACCTTGTGACTCATTTTCCTCCCCTATGAAAGGCCACCTCCTATCCCCATTACAAACACCTCTCAAACCACATATATTGGTATGATATATAACTATATATTATCCCAAAATCCATCCTTTATATCATGGGAGCCTCTTCTTGGGATGCAATCCATCTATGTAATCCTTTTGGTAGAAACTAAAAAAGGTACCTGATTAAGTGGAATCATCTTTTCTCATGATATCTAATTTCATTTCAATTATCCACCCAAGAAAATCTCTATATTTTTGGATTATAAAAAAATATCCCAAATATACTCGGTTGTGTTTTGTAAATTGTTTGACCTACACTTACCCACACCTCCATCAAAGGGATAATGAAAATATTATTTCTTTTTAAAGTGAACTACACTCTCTTGAAACGACGATTGTTCATTTTTGATTTACCACCTCTCATGGTGGCCATTATGATAGAAAATATATTTATACATGTTATATATGAAATTTATAATGTATTTATGCTACTTGAGGTTTTATTTATAACATAAATTTATGATTTCCATCTTGTGTAAATATAATAATCTCATTTGATGATGTGTGGACTACTGCCCCACATAAAGTGACATGAGTCGTTCATACCATAAATGGAACATACCAAGGATTTTTTTTAACAAAATTATGTAACATATATTACATATATGTGATTATATAATTAAAATATAAATATATATAGTTTATTTTACATTCTTTTAACACAAAAATGAAGTTAATGTATCGTTTATGCCAACGTATAACCTACTCATTCCATGAACGGTGCACAGTATTTATAATATTAAAACATAAGGGACTATTAGAAATTAATATATAATTATTATATATGATAATTAATCCATGGATTACATTATATAGATGATAAACCATGATCTAATTAATGATAACGACAAACAGCAAGTTAAAAATTACTCGACCAAACCAAGAAATTAACACGCAAAATATTGTAATTAATGAAAGAGTCTTCACAAACAGCTAATAAAATATTATAAGGAATTAATATATGATATTATAAACATGAGTATGGTTTTGGTATATATCAGTGTCATATTTTAATACACTACCAATGTGGATAAAGACAACTCAATTAATGTACGTTTAAACTATGGTATTTTTTCTCATTTTACATTCCTTTGAGACTTATTTGTTATTATGAAAAAATTCACTTTTATATAGTGTGTTTAATAAAAATTAACATTTTAAATTTGGAATTTACATACAATAATGATATTATAAGTTTCATTTAATATTATCCCTTCATGGGGTTTATGATTTAAGTGTTTCAATGTGGTATGGGACACATTGAAATGTTTGAAATTCCATTTCCCTCAAGATTGTTTTATGATATATTAAAGGTATTTATATTCATTATTATCATCATCCCCTATTGTTAAATATCCTAAAATAATTAATTATTGATAAATACATATATTCTGTTCAATACAGATATTTTGATAAGGCACATTTTTCATGAATATGAGAAATACTTTGGACTAGTATGACCTATGTGGTGCCGAGTTACATATATACCCTAGATGAATCAGGATTATAATGAGATGAATAATATGGAGACATTGGATGGGGTTTACTATATACGTTGTAAAACATCTTATGATGCAATTGAATGTAATGTTACCAAGCACATAGGAGACATAACATCTAATAATTAACCATTTCCCTTATTCAAGATCATTTATTATTCATCCATGAGAATATTAATTGATATATATATGGATACATATCATTCATAACATATTTATTTAAATGTATTGAGTTTTAGTTTATTACCTTTATATAATGATATTCTATATATAGTTCTCTAAATGTCATGACTTATTAGTTATTAAACTTGCAATATAAATTTATTCTCAATGATTTATTATTGCATCTACTTTACATACCTTACTGATCATTTGAGCTCAGCCTTATTCTGTTTTATTTCCATAGGTTATGAAGAATAAATATATGAATAAGCATTCATAGATTCTATTTATTAATTTTTATTATGTATTAGTTTTTTATTTCTTGTTTCCTAATGTATTATGGGTGTCAAGAATGAAATATGGATTTTTAAGACTGCTAAACAAAATGGTCCTTCATTTTTTCCATTTATACCCAAAAATGTAATAAATTAATGCACCTGGTCTAAGATTTTGGGGTTGGGATGTTATAGTAGGTATCTGAGGAAGTCTAGATGAAAACATGGAAACTAGATTTAGACAACTTAGATTAAGGATAACAACCATAAGATAGAAATTAAAGATAACTCTGCAAGAACATCATAGAATTTTTGTAATGATGAAATTATGTGGGTATTTATAGAAATAAATCCAAGTAAGGATAATGTAATTAGATGGGGTTCTAGAAGAGATTTACCTATGATTAATTACTCTAACATGGTTTTCAAGACCTGACTTTGGGTAACGTGGTACATGATGACAAGCCTTACTGTTCACTTGGTTTGACACTCCATAGGGATATGATTAAGATAATTCACATTTTATTTACCTGCCCTTGTGAATGATATAAAATTAATGGTTACCCCAATGTAACCAATGTTTATGATTCTACGATTTATGATACGTAAATTTATTTTATTTTCTATAAAATATTTAGAGTTAAAGAATGATAATTATTATAGTAGCTAATCCATTATGTGTCATTTTTTTTTGAAATGTTTCCTGGAATGAAGAATGTTATCTATACTAATGAAAAATTGTACAGTTTACCCTGTTGAGAAATTAAATGTAGCTAGTATTAGAACTCAAGAAGTTATGGATATATTAGGGAATCTTCGTCAGGTTATGACAAATAAAATATTATGAATGGAGCAACCTATTCCACAGAGAAAATATTATATGCAAGATAAAATTATGTAGAAGAATTCACTATCATTTTTTGGGGATGAAAATCCAGTTGTAGCTATGAAATAGATTATATCTATAGAGAAGAATTTATGGCCATGGAATGTAGAGAAAAGGAAAAGGTCGCACTTTTGGCATGTTCTCTCCAAGGTGATGCTAATCAATAGTGGTACGTGATAAAAAATACTTGGGATGAAGATGAAATATATTTCATATAATGGAGAGATTTTTAGTATACATTCTTTGATAAATACTTCCTTTACAATCAACTAATTGAGTCAAAGAGGATGTTCCTTGGCTACATGAAAAAGGACAAAAGAAAGTGTTGCATATTATGAAGCTATCTTTATAAAGTTATCCAGATATGAAACTGATTATATATGGTAAATGTAATGCATGATCAAACACATCATTGATGTACTTAAGACAGGTATCCTATGGGTGTTGATGTCTCAAAAAATTTCTTCACACGATGATATACTTTTTTCTTCTGTCAAGACAGAGAAACAATTCTATTTGTCCTATAGAATCAAGGGAAACCAATATAATAATACATCTTCTAAACACCCATACAAGGCTAATGAGTCCAATATGTTGAATAAAAAAAAGGATTTTCTAACTTATGATAATGGTGAAAGTAAGTACCCAGGTAAACGATTGAATGGATTGGGAGTTTGATACATGTGTGGGGAAAAGGGTCACTAGGAAAAATAATGTAATGTAACCAAGGAAAATAATTCTATTCAATGTTATATGTGAAAAAATATGGGGAAATATGGAAAAAAATACCCCAAGTGTCAAGAGAATATACCTTAGAAGATTAGAATTGATCCTGGTCATGCATATGTTATTACACAACTAAAGTGGATTGATTTATATAATTTTGTATTTTGATCTACAAAATATATTTTAAAGTTATTTTTTATGATGTTATAATCATATAATTTATAAAATATTAAAGGAATTTACTATAGTACATTCTTCATTAAGTATGTGAGATCATATATTGAATGGTAGCATGAAAAGTTATTCAACCGAAAGTAAAATATTTCGGGGGAAATACAACCCTTAATATGTTCCTATTGTTGAGATAATGATGATAAAATGATTTATTTGGTTAATTGATAACTATATTGGAACTAATTAATGGTTTATCAAAAAAATTATTATGTCATGGAAAAAATTTACAAATATTTTGGATTTAAGGAATATATCCAGTAACATGTGTCTTTCATTAGGTATAAGGATGAATGTGTGTTTCTAAAAAGGTTTCATGGTAATTTGATTTATTGAATTATTTAAACTGGATATATGATGAGGTTATTCTTATTTTTGGAATGTGAAAATTTAGAGATGCTTCATATTTATTAAGGGCTAATGATATGTTCATTTTTGAAACTAAATGACTTTCCATCAAAAGTTATTTGATTATAAAATGTTGGAAAATGTATCAATTTATAAAATGGATTAATTTGACCAGTAGATGGGATTTTAGTGGTCAATGTATTATCTCACCATATGTTGAATCATTTTATAAGGGATGAATTAGAAATAGTTCATGGCGTAATAATAGGATAAGATTATGTGTTTAGAAACATATATTTACATATATTATTATAGAGTGAAAAAATTCCTTAACTATTAAAAGAAATTGTTTTGAAACAAAAACTGTGTCAAATTAACATCTTTTTTTGATGATATTAATAAAAATTATTCAAACATAGGGTTTATGATTTTGTGGTTAAAAACCTTCATTTGAACATTTTCTCTAGAATTCTCCATATGAACATGAATGTTGGATATTTTATTCAATATCCATGTTTCCATTTCCTACCTATGTTCTCATAACATGGAAACTAGTTTCGTACAAATTGTACATTACTTTTTCTATGATTAAGAATATGTGATATTAATAATATTTATAATGTGGTGTTTTCAAAAATAGTTTATTATAAATCCCTCTATCTATGAGATCATGTTAAAATTGTGAGGATGCAAATTAATTTAGGTTCAAATTACATAACACCCCAAAGTTCAAAAATAAGAACATTATATTTGAATGCGTGGATGGTATAAAACACCAAACATATAAGAGGATAAAATACCAGTAAATATTAAAATATATTTGATATTTTAAATATATTTTGTATATTCTATTTTTTTTAATTCACGCAACACCATATTAGCAGACGTTACACTCAATAGCGACCTTGTTCATTGGATTTTGTTACACACAAGACCGTGTTTTATAGAATAATGATATATTATTAAATATAATAATATATTACATATCCTTTAAATTAGTATTTATGAAAATAAGTAATGAAATTATGAATATATATTTTTTAAAGAAATAGAGAATGAATTAATTAGTTTTGAATTAATTATAAATGAATATAAGAACAGAGTGAATATAAAAGAAAATAATACTGTTTTAATGCCCACAAAGCTGTTTTACCCTAATGAATTAAATGAATAAAAAATTTTGAGTGATATTAATGTGATATATATATATATATTTTTATATTAAATAAATTATTTTTATAATTCATAAAATATATTTCATAATTGTAAGATAAGAACAAACCAATTATTACAGTTAAAAACCAATATTTTTATAAAGGTAATTTTACAATATTTTAATTGTGCACACATTTTAAATCAATATTTTAAAATTTTAATTGACACAATATTTCAATATAATCACCATATTTGAAATGTAAATAGTATATTTAGGTTAGGGTGAATTGTTCAATTTTGTTTTGAAAACATATCATTTTTAATGAATAGTTAAAAATACTAAATTTTAGTTCAAATCCACTTTTTCATATAATTATTTATAATGTTATATTATATTTTTAATTTTTTATAATTAATAATTTTTAAATATTTTCATATATTAAAAAAATTATGTAATTTTATTTAATTTCACTTTGAAATTGACTATAAAAACATTGCAAACTATTGGATATTTGACCCTTTAAAACCCTTATTGTCGTCCCATCTGCGGGATTTAATTTAAATTATTTTCTAACAGTTATTTGATTTTAATTTGAAAAAATAGAATAAATATTTGGAATAATATTAATTTATAATTTCTAACAATACCAAATTTTTATTTTCAAAATAATTAGTGAATGTAATTAAAATTAATTACAATTATTAAGGTAAAATTAATCTTAATTATGGACTAAACCATTAATATAATGGCCCAAATGACTTAGAAACTTTTCAAAAACCCATTAAATGGAAATAATTCACCATGAAAATTCTATTAATGATTTTGGTTTATTTTGTAAGAAATTGTTTATGGTAAAAACGTTAGTTCACCTAACATTTTTTCGAAATTACAAAGTGAGTCATCTTCCAACCTTATAAAAGGACACCACCTCCCCCATTACTCACACCTCTCAAACCACTTATGTTGGAACAATATCAGGGAAAATATCTTCCAAAAATCAATTCCCATAATCCAAGTATCCCATAGTATGAAATCCATCCTAGGGATCCTTTTGATACAAAAAAAGAAGTTACCCAATTAAGAGGTAACATCTTATCTAAAGATATCTAATTTCATTTCTACTCTACACCCCCTAAAATATTTTTATTACATGATTATAGAAAAATAAAAACATAGAAAATATATTAGGATATTTTTTATGTAATGGGTTCTATATACAAATACACACACATTCATCTAATGGATAATGAACAATCTGTTTCTTTGTACGGAAAATTACTCCCACATTAAATGATGATTGTTCTTTTTTTTCCTTTACCACCTCTCATAGTGTTCCTTAGTATGGAAAATATTTTTTTGAATGTTATATATGAAATTTATAATTTTTTTATGATTATTTAATTTTTATTTATAACCTAACTTTATGCTTTCCTTCTTGTGTGAAGATGGTAACTTCATTTGAGTAATTATGGGCTACTACCCCCTAAATGCAATAGGAATTGTTGATATCATACCTATAACATATAAAGTATTGTTTTAATAAGACTTTGTAACATATATAACATAGATATGATTCTGGAATTACAATTTCCAAATGTGTCATTTATCTTCCATTATTTTAATACAACAATGAAATCAAGGTAGCATTCATTCACATGTATGACCTATTGTCTCCAGAAACAGTTCACTTCATTTATAATATTCAAATATAATGGAATACTATAAATAAATATATAATCATTATATATGATAGTTTTTCCATGGTTTTAATTCTTTGGAGGATCAAACTATGATTTAATTAAAAATAAAAACAAAAAATAAGATAAAACATACTAAATAAAACTATGCATTTAACACTCGAAATAGTGAAATTTAAGAAAGGGTGTTAAAAATGGGTAATAAAATATTATGAGAAATTAATATATGAAATTATAAATATTATTATAGTTTATGTATCAATTAGTAACACATTTTAAACCATTATTCATTAGGATAAGGGCCACATAGAAAAAAGGTTAAGGTAAGCTATTTCATCTCAATTTACATTCCATTGAGAATTATTCGTTATTATAAACCAATTCAATTTTATTTTGTGTATTTACTGAAATATAACATTTTATATCTTGAATACCATTAATCACATATTATTCTATGTTTCATTTAATATTATAATTTCACGGGGTTTATGATTAAAATTGTTTCAATTTGCTATGAGACACAATGGAATGTTTAAAATGTAATTTCACTCAAGATTGTTTTTATGATCATTAAATGGTATTTACATTTATTAATTTTAATAATTTTGTTGTTACATAGCCTCCATTAGTGAATTATTGATAAATACATATCTTTTATTCAAGGAAGATAATTTGATAAGGCAAAATGATCATGAATATGAGGAATTATTTGGACTTGTCAACACAGGTAGGCGTCAGTTATGGATAGCCACTCGATGCATCTATAGTCTCAATAGATGAATAATTTGGACAAATCTAATGCATTTTTACCCTATATGCTATCAAATATCTTGGGAAATTTCTTGATGATAAATATACCATATAACTAGGAAACATGATAGCTAATAAATAATCATTTCCCTCATTTAGATTTAGTTATTATTCATCCATGATATTTTTCATAGACATATCTATGGAAAAATTTCATTCACAGTTTATTTATTTAGATGGAATGAGTTTCAATTTATTACCTTTACATTTTCACATTTCATTATCCATTTATTTTAATGGCATGTGTTATCATTTATTTAACTTTCCATGTTAATTTATTCTCATGGATTCATTATTTCATCCGCTTTATTTATCATTACTTCAAGGTCACGTTTTTTATGTTTACTCTCCCTAGGTTATGAGGAACAAATATTTGAATAAGGGTTCAAGGATGATATTTATTTATTTTTATTATGTTTGAGGTTTGTGTTTCATATTTCTCAATGTATTATGGGGATGAAGTCTGTAATCTGGATTTACAAAACTACTAAACTAATTGGTCTGTCGCAATTTATTTCTTTGTAAACCTTCCAATGTAATAAAATAATGCACAAGTTCCATGATTCTGGGGTCGAGGTGCTATAGTTTATGGTTTTTTTTCATCGGATAGTGTGGACATTCACTTCCTTGATTTTTTTAGTTTCGTTGAAATATTCAATTTACATTGATCTTTCAATATTGAATTTCCCCTAATTATCTATGTAACTCATTATGGATTGGTTAATTTATTAAACCTTATAAAAATTTTAATTTGGTGTTTAATATGAGAGAAATTTAACTATATGTGGAAATATTGATAAATCCATATTCTTTATTCAATATAAATATTTGATATGGCATATTTTCAGTTAATTAAACCAATTACATGATGTGTAGAATGAATTAGAGATTTAGTGTTGGATGGTGCCCAATATTTACAAATACCATTTATGCATTGACATTTTATCATGTTACAAATTAGTTTAATAAATTCTATGTATTTATACTAATTTTTGTAAACTATCTCAGGAATGTTATTAATGATATAGGCTTCTATGTGCCTAAGAAATGACATCAAATAATAATGTATTTAATTAATTTTTATGCAATAATTTTTATTCATGATATTTTCACTTTGAAAAATTATTTTGTCACATTTTATTATCAGTTTATTGATTAAATGGAATATTATTTCAGTTTCTTACCTTTCCACATTGTTTACAAAATTCTTCTCAGTTTATTATTTACGTGGCTTGCTTATTCATTAATTGCCTTTTCATATTTTATATTTTCATTAATTAATTATTTCATCAATTATACTTGACCATTACTAAGAGTTTGAGATCAATTTTTTATTTTCCATGGATTCCAAGATGTGTGTTAAGAAATATATGAAAGGATATCATAGAAAGAAGAATGATATCATGGATTGAAAAAAATATGTAGTAATTAGAATATTCATTTTTATTACAAGACCCATGTATGTATCTAGTTTATCAACAATTCTAGTATCATAGGTCCTTCAGGATTTTATTATTTGTAATATTGCCCATGTAATGGTATTAGACATCAGCTCTGGACATACTGTGTCTTGGTCAGTACAATTTTTGTGCACATGTTCTCAATATAGTCAATCTAAATGTAGTGTTTTCGAGTGTTACCTATTTATAAATTTGTGCCAGAGCCACATACATATGTAGTATCAAAACTAGGATGTATTTCTATGGAAGACGATTTCTTAATACTCTCGGAAATACCAATATGTTTGCCAAAATTTCGATTTTTCTCTAGGTTTCTTCATAAATTTTGAGGACATAATTTCCACAAATTATTAAATCACCATCTCATACAAACTATTATATTACACGTTTTTATGAAAAAAATTTCATTACATGTGAAAAACAAAGGATCTTTTACTGTTTATTTTTGTACAAAATTGGTACATAATAAATGAAAACATAAAAAAATACTATAATACACTTGAAAATAATCGACATGCATTCACACTAAGTTACTTTTTTTACATATCATATCCTAGGGACATACATAAAATGAAAGTGGTGTGAATGAATCCTAGTAAGGGAATAAAATACCATGTGATCATGAGACATATTTATAAGGATATGATTCATTACAATAAGGAATGAAAAAGAGTCATATCGAAAAAATAAGAAAACTAATAATAATATTTAAATGTGGATACTCTATAAAAATAAGGAAATTACAAAAAATCACAATGGATTGTGTCAAAAATGAATGTTACCAAGGTTATTCACCAAGGTATAATAAAACATGCTACATTTAGAGAGTAAATTATCCACCAGAATAATTTTAGTTCAATTAGGGAACAACATTCAAATTTATTTATTTCATGTGATCCACATTGATCATAATAAAGAATTTTTTCAATAACCTGATAAAAATAAAGTACGAATTTCATATAAAATCATTGAGTACATAAGTTCATTACGGCCTGAGCACAAAATTTTTTAACCCACCAAAGGAAATTTGGGATTTTTACATGTAAATCCATGAATAAATAATTTATATTAACATCTAGATGAATACCCATGTATTTGGAAATGTTTTGGGTAATCAAAATATAATATTTTATCAGTTAAAAGTGGTAAATTTGATAATTAAAATATTTTCCCATTTATAAAATACTATTCATAGTGTAATCAGATAAATAAAAGTATAAAAATTTATTTGTTTGAAAATAAAATACATACCCTAAAAAAGAAAACATTAATGGAAAAGAGAATTGGTGAATCATCGAACATTGAAGTGTTGTTCCTAAAACATGAGGACTGAAACCTTTTGGGTTTAAGGAATATGTTGGGTAATATTTTGGAGTTACAATATTAATGAATTCATGTAATATGGGTTGGGATTAAAGGGTCATGGTTTAGGTATTTTTTGTAAATGTCCCAATATAGGTCTTGGAAATCAATGTTGTGGAAAATGATAAACTAGTAAGATTACCATGAAATTTTCTCATGGATTTGGAAATTTGACACAAAATTTATTATATTTAAATCTTTTAGAACCTATAATAAGTATGAATACTTATTGTTTCATGGGAATGTAATTTTTCCACAATTAAATTTTTTAAAAATCAAATTTTCTTTTTGAAACTTTGTAATGTAACTTACAGGTATATAAATTTATCAAAATATATTAAAACAATAAAAAATATAAAATGTCTTATTTTAGGTAGTTGTTGGTTGTTAATTAGTTTTTACATCATTATAAAATAATTATAATGTCATAAAACAATTTGAAATCCCAAAATTGTATACTTTCTATTCATTGATAAATATTGTATTTTATAAAATTCTAATAAATTCACCCTACCCTAATTTTAATCTGATTATATTAAATATAATTTTTATTTTATGTTAATAATTTTCTATATATGATAAATTTATATTTTTAAAATAAAAATCCTTATTTATTAAAAAATAATAGTTTTTATCGCACTGTCAAATATTTGAGTCTTCAAAAAATTTTCTATGACATTAAAAAATTATTATATAATTTCTATTTAAATAATATTGTTTTATAAAACATGTTAATTAAAAAATATTATTCAAAATTCCCATGTAAGTTATAAAATTTAATATATTTTCTAAAAAAAATATGTTTTATTTATGCCTGGAAATTATTTTAACAAATTAAACTCAATTAAAAAAATTATTATGAAAAACAATTTATAAAATGGAATTGAAAGAATAAAATTTTTATTCATAAAAAGGAAATAAAAAATTATTAACTATGGTATGGAAGCATAACCCCTTATAACACCCATGTACACCCTATGGGTAAGGAGTGTAATGGTAGAAGTTCCCTAGGGTGGCTAGGCTAATATTGACTGAGTGGTAATATGTATAATGTTAAAATTATTCGGTAGGTGATTTCATTTAAGATTCAATTGTTAAATATATTCTTTGAATTTTTCAAGGGTGAACCCTAGAAACTCTACGTCACTCCAAATTTCAACCAAATGGGCATCAATTGGCTAGACTATACTGGTTGAGGCCATCGTTTTTCATTTCTACACCAGTTTTCCTTTGTCATTACTAATTAAAAACATTTATGATAAGGGTAAAATATTTACCAAAGGATAGAATTCCAAATATTCAAATTAACTAATAACTATATTTTATGGAAACCTCATTTGACAATTGGTCATATTACTATCCCAATGGTCACATTTATCCCTATAAATATCACCTAATTGCATTACTGAAAATTTACTATAATTCCACTTAATTATATATTTTCTTTTTATTAATATCTTTATTAGATTGATTATATATTTTTGTATAATTTTATATTGGGAAATGATTCTAGAAGATTGGGGTGATGCATATTTCCCCATTTAATTTTATTTTATTATATATGTTTTTTCCAAATATAATATTTTATATGTTAAATTTTCTCAAAGCTGAATAACTTAAATATATTTATTAACGAGAGATTTTTTTTGGTTCCTCTATATTTTTATATTTATGTCACTAAATAATTAAACACACATTTTCTTAGGGAAAAAATAACATATAAATTCCTAGTTCATTATATTGTCCATGTACTAAAACATGGACATGTACCCTTCACATGAGGTATCTTCCCAATTACATGTCCACATGGCCATGTTCCACCATATGGAATATACCCAGAGTGTGTTATGTGTACTTCCTAAAACTCCCTATACCCGTACACTCTATCACATGACCATGTGAATTCAAAAGTGTTTCGAAAAAATGTATACTAAATGAACATGGTATGTACTTATAAAAACTCATCCTCCCCCAATAGTATTGACACACAATGTGTGTTTCCAGAACCCCCCACTATGTATATATTTTTCACTGAATGGAAAGCCCCCAAAACACAAAAAAACACCAATTTCTATTGAAATGACATAGATCAACCACCATGGGGGAGAAAAAACACATTAGCTACTTTAAAGCAATAAATCAAAAAAGAGACTACCCGGTTTTTTGGCAGAAAATATAAAATGGTCTTACCTTAATGTAGAATATGTCAAGGCTTAATGACGAATCTTCCACCTTTTGTTATTGTACTATGATCCAAGCAACAAACCAACCCCCGAGGGTTCCCCATGACACATAATAATTTATCCCCTCCACGTCCCTCTAAAATCCACAATACGCAAGTCCCCATAGGGGAATATATTCTAATCCAAGTTGAAATGAGGGGAAATAAAAAAGGAAAATAAAAAACCTGATAAGAAAGTAATATAAAAAGAAATGAAAAAAGGCCCATTAAAAGTATTTGTTCTTGACATGGGGTTATGCATCAACTAAGAAATACCATGAATTATAGACCCAAATTTAAAGGTAAGGTATCAATCCAATGCTCCATTTAAATGATATCATCGAATGAACAAGTGTGAATAAATTAATATTTAATAAATAAAAAAATAATTTTTTTTTAAAATTTTGAATAACTAAAATTTCTACGAAACTCATGTCCTTTAGGAAACACCATATTCATGTTCCAAAAAGTATCCAAAAAAGTTATTGGATATCATCTAATAGAATGAATTAACATTTTACCAATGAAACAATTTCAAGAACAAAAAATCCAGTTTCTCCTCATATTCCCAACCTATGATAACGTAGGTCAACACAATTTTTCTCATTTGTTTTCATAAATATGTGTAACTTAAATTACTCTATAGTAATTTTTTTAACTCAATGTGTTATACATTTCCACCATTCCTTAAACATGATAATCTATTGGATCCAAATTTTTGAAGGACCTACCCATTATAATGATTGAGGTTTTAACATGTGTATTCATTTCAAATAATGTAACCATTTATATTTGATAAGTTTTATTAGTCACACTATTATATATAAATAATTTTTTTACTAAATATATTATTATTACATCTCATAAAATACTTATTATCTCATATTTTATAGTTATATGTATATATTTTTCTAGAGATTTATTTTTAGAGTCCATATTACTTCTTCTGAATCTTTATTTTTAAAATATATTAATTTTAAAGTACTTACACAACACAAATCATGTGTTTAAAACAATATAACTTCATTCTTATAACATCATAACAATCTAAATTCAAATAGAAAAAATCTAAATTTTTTATTATGTAACTATCTTTCAAATCATGCTATGAAAATTTTTTATAAATCAATTTCTCATATAAATTGATGATAAAATAATAATCACAACATATAACTAATTTACATACATGAATACTTAAATAGGAATAATATTAATTAATTAATATGTCATTTATTCATAAAAAATGATAAAATATTATAAATATTTAAAAATTCCATTTAGGAATAAAAATATTGAAACAATAGTACCTAACACGTATATTTTATAACTAGTTTATAAATTATAATAATTTAACCTCAAATGATTCAAAATGTTAAGTAATTATTATTTCATTTTAAAGATAGATAATATTAATCATATGTAAAATCAGATAACAAAATTTGAGGGACTCTATCTATGGTGGTATGTCATATATTACAATATGCACTATCATATAATGTGGTTCAACATTTTATAATCGATGATATACTATACATTTATTTAATTTTAAAACCTTATGATTTTAAAAATATGTTTGATTGGTCATAATATATGATAACACATGTCATAGTTTGTGATACACTAAAAACCATAATTTTTAATGAATTCTATAATATATCCCACACTACCAAAGATTATGAAATAACAATATTTAGCATAGTGATAAAAAATAGCTCTTATCTAAATTATATCATGCAATATTATATATTGAAAAAAATATTATGATATAAGGGTTTTTCATAAAATTATAATGATAACATATTGATTCAATAACAATTTTGGATCTAACAACATAGATTAGTTTTTTTTAGAAAATAATATGTCTATACACCAGGAAAGTTACTTAGTATTAAGGATATATAATCATAGAATCAATATGTAAATGAAGAACCTAAATATAGACATGCATACCAATTGTCTAGTGAGCCTTATATGGATGGAGTATTCTTCAGGGATCTCATTAAGAAAATTTTTTCATTCTATTTCCTTTAAAAAAATTACACTAGTTATTACATCCAGGTATTTTATACGAGGGACCCTCAATCAATAATGGTGTTAACAGACCCTATAATTTATGAAGAATGGAGAACCGAGAAGAAGATAGTTTTGGATTGGTTTTATAATTCTCCATAAATTCAAATGTTATGGATGATATCATTTATGTACGATCAATTAAATCAATGAATGAAATATTAGTTGTACTAGTGATTCTTAACAACTACCATACATTATACTCAATATGTGATATTTTGATGTTTATTATTATTTAATGTTTCAATGATCACTTAACATTTATCTATAAATTAAAGAATTGTCATGATGATTCATAACTGTGGATAAATCATCCATGAAACACGATGTAACACTATGAAATGCTATATCAATTATATCATAAGACATGGTTGTATCATATTCCTTAATATAAGAATATTAATCTTATAATAGGATACCATATCACATAATGAGATATAAATCACATAGATATTGCATTTTATGATATGGATGAATTTTACTATATGAATTGTCTGATTTTATTTTATAACCATCATATCAGACCTATGATATATTGTGTTTTCAAAAAAAAACTAGACTTTTAAAAAATGAATAATACATTATAAATTAAATGTTTAAGGTAATGTAAAATATTTTTAGTTAATTTATGAATGTTTTGTAAATATTTTTTTACTATTAATAAATTAGTTAATTAATAGGTATGATATAATTAATAAATATTAATTATTTATATTTTTACATTTCTCATTAATGTATTTTCTAATGGGGGATTATAGGCCCCGAATAGAATCCATGTGTAGATGTTTGTAAATCTCTATTTAAGAGGTAAAACTTTGGGGGCATTTTCATATTTTTGTTATAAAAGGATAAATTTGTAATTTTGACCAAATTGATTGCCCCATATAGTTTTTCAGAAGAATCCATTGAGTTCTAAATATGGTGTTTAACCTTCAGTGTGAATATAGTGAAATTATGATGTTGTCAAATATTTAGATACTATGTGGGATTTAATAAAAAAAGTATTTATTTTTAAATTTTTTAATTTATTCATTATTTTAATTAAATTTTAAATATTTATTACTATGTATAATGAGAAAAAAGGTGACTTAAATCATATATAGTTTAAATAATTAATCTGGTAATATTTTTTTATTTAACGTTAGAGGTTAATATTAAATATAGTGTGGTTTCATTTTGAGGATATTTTATTAGAGGTGATGTTGAATCTATAAAAAGAGGTAGGGTGGTGATTATTTTTCACATAATTAAATACAATTTCACAATAATTGGTGAATATATTTAAATATCAATGGGGTGGGGGAAGTGTTGATGAAAAAATGCGGATAAATATTTAATGAAGAAAATGAAAGAATAAAGAGATATAGCAAGGATCTTTATGTGTTTTGTGACTCTAACACCATCATTTTATAATTTTTTAGCTACATATGATTTTATTTGAGTGTACAAATAAATTAAATCTGTTCAAAAAATAATCTAAAATTTTGTATGATACGATTTTTGAAACAATATTCTTGTTATTTATTTCTCTTTTGAAGAAAATATATATTTATGTGTTATATTCATAAACTATTATATTATATAGAATCTATATATGGAATGATTATTTGTGTGATTGGGATGTGGTTTTTCATCAATAATGAGCTAGTATGGTGGAAGGCAATGTTATTCATGGTGACCTTTTGAGAAAATAAAACTTTATTTAACATGTTTTCAATTATATTACATTAATAACATGATTCTAAATTTAGTGACACGACCTAAAAACTAGAATGAGTTCAATTAAACTTACTATATAAATGTTTTTCCAACCCTATAGTTAAATAGGTGAGGGAAAAATTGGAAGTGGTTTATTCCAAATTATCATTTTCATTCAACAGCCTCTAAAAAAAGCTAGTCCCAAATTAAATTAAGGATGGGGATATAATAATCCTCAAAATTCTTTTAGTGCATATATTTTCCTCTAAAAGTTAATTTGGTGGTAAACTACCATACGTGGAGAATTAATAAAACTAATTTTGTTCTTAATCTCAGAGAATTGTTTTTTAAATTTCCTCCTAAATTAGATCTATGATATTCAATAATGTATTGGGTGTTAGAAGCCTATTACATAAATCCAAAAATGAAACTCCATTTAATATTTATTATTTCCCTATTTTTATGCATCAATAATATACGTAACAGATTATTTATATTATAAAACTAGATTCAATATTTAATTAATTGACTACTATTTAGTTAAATATTTCAAATGGTTTAAACATAAGATATATTTTTTACAGATAAATATAATCATTTTGAAACAAGATCCAGTCATATTGGCTTAAATAATACCAATTAACATATTCTTATGTGTGACAAATAGTTTACTTATTAACAATGTAAATGATATTGAAGATCATTCATAATCATAATATATAGGTTATATTTAGAATAATATCATTACTACCCAAATTAAAAAGGGTTTTTTGTGTACCAATCCACAACATTTTTATTAGGAATGTTTATTTAATCCTAAATATTATTATTATTAATTTTATATAAATACTGTCAAAACCATTTATATAATCACTTTTTCCTAATTCTTGATATAACTAAAACATATATATATACTTCACATATAATTATCTTGGTATGGGCATACACTAACTTAATCAAATCTCTATATAGGCTCATGATGTCATACATTTTCACATGGGGCCCAAACCCTATATTAGTAAGTTAATTCCATTTTCTTTATTTGTAATATATCTTATCCCCTTATGTTAATAAAAATTCTCAAATAAAATTTACATAGATATCAACGTATAAAAACTCAGAAGTTGGGTATATTTATACAATCTCAAGTTAATGAAGCCATATATAATTCCTCATAGAGTAACACTGGCGAAACATATGATGATTCATGTGGTTTTCTTTATGTAGGTCAATCTAGTTACATGTTAATCACTTTATATCCCATGGTTAATTAATATTTTCTCCATAAAAGTGATCCTACACATAACAATTTTAGTATATCATTACATCCCTGTATGATGATTATAAATAATGGATACTCAAGAAATATACATATCTTAGGGGGTTAATACCATAAAATATCAAATGTGTTTAAAAAATCATAAATATACAATAAATTATCCCCTTTAATGTAAATTATATGATACAAAATCACATTATTCTAACAAATATATGATTGGATTTAGGGCATGAACACTATAAACCTCCCATTGTCTCAAAAACAAATAACCCATGTATCTAATTTCATGAAATCTAATATGAAAATCATGACTTTATAACACAAGGGGTTTTATTATGTGATTGAAAATATTATCCTCTATAGACACTCATAAAATATTGATATATCTATATCAACAATCTCTTGGATGATATGAAATTAGAGAACAAAATATTTTTTCTTCTAGTCCATCTTGAATTCATTAGATTATCAAACGACTCTACAATTTTCCTAGTAGAGCCACATAGATGTGTGATTCATTATACCACCCCTAGCTAGTTAATGGACTTCTTTATCCAAATATTTTTTATGACCAAATATAATTCCATAATATATTCATCTTCAATTGTAAAACTAATGACTATTGGTTTTAGGGGAATTACATGACTTTTAACTCCATCATTGATGGAAACAAATATGGACTAAAACCTAAAGTCATATTTTTCAATTTTCAAAATAAAATCAGTGTAACCCATTTCAAAGAGTTCTTTCCCAATTCCAAAGACTATGATCACATATTTAATTCCTCAAAATTAATTAATCATATTCTTTAATGATACCCAATGAAAATCACATATAATTAATTTTCATAAAATAACTATTCCTAAGATATAATAAAACTGTCATAAAAAATATAGAATATATAATTAATCTATTAGTTAATGATTATGGAATATTACTGATGCATTATTTCTATTAAATTATAAAATATCATTATTTATTTAGTAGAATATTTATATTATACATTGTTAATGAACAATTTTTATTGTTTTATATGATAAACCTCAATAGATCACTATAAATTAATTTGTTTTGATGAATTTCAAATATTAATTTATATCTATATTTATATATCTTCATTCTATGATTTTATAATTATTTTAAAATAATATTTATCTATAGTAAATTTCCCATTAATATTTTTTTTATTTTAATATTGGTATTCAATTTCATGTGAAAATTAGGTCATTAACATGCCACAATGAAAACACAACTATGACCTCAGAAATCGGTTTATTTAGAAAAGGTTCATTCTCAATTTAACATAGTAAAACTAAATATATGAATGATCAAAATTTATATTCCAAAATGAATAAAAATGTTTCTAAAAATTTATTGATAATTGATTATTATATATACTAAAAAGCTATACGAATCATTCAAACCACTATTTTTATCACATATATATATATATATATATATTCCATTAAATTTTTTTAAAATGGAATGTTATATTGATATCTTTTTGAAATTTCCCATAATAATAATATAATACTATAAAAAATTGCCTGTATATATTTGATCATAAAATAAGTATGAAATCATTCTTTATTTGATATTCCATCTATTTATTTCGTAAAAATTTTGAAGAATTTTTTTTATACATTGATGAACATATATCCATTTTAGTCTTCATAATAAATACCCACTTGCCTAAAATGGGTGTCCACCAATTATCTATATCTAACTTGTTTCAATTTTTAGTATACATTGATTCAATATTAGATTCCATTATTTATTTCCATTTTTTTGATTTATAACCTAGAATGGTCTCAATGTAATTTATTAGTTCAACTTTAATGACCATTACATCACCTTCATTATAAATGATAAATATATATCTCATGGTTTTTTGAAAAAATTTACCTGAACTAAATATTTATTAAATATATTGAGTTGGTTCATTTATAATATTTTTTTGGCTCTTCTATTCTAGGAATTGTATAATTCTATTGATCTTGATCCCTTCCAAGATCATGCTTTCTTCAAAAAAATATTTCCGAATAAAATCATCTTGTTTTAATCTTAGTATAAAATTTTACAAATACATTGGGTTATGATGAATTTTGAAAATAAAATCACACTATATCTATTATATTAAAAATAAATATAAATTTATCATATTTATGGTGAGGTTTACATGAGGCAATACATCAAATATATGTTTCCCACACAAAAAATTCAAGAAATAAAAAATAGAATTATTCCAATTACATATATTTTATATTGTATTTATTAACCTATAATGGTATATAATTTAGTATAAATGATTAATTATCTAGAGTTTAACCATAAAAGGAAATATGAAGGTTCTCATAATTCATCATGGATAGAAACATATACAACAAAGTTTAATTATTTCATTTAGATATACCCTTAAACTGGTATATACTTGGTTGAGTGTGTCGAGAAACTATACTACATTCTAATAAGATGTCTTGAAATTATTTATTGTATTATTACCTATATCAGTGACAACAAATTATTTTGAATACATTTTCTAAAATGATTTTGAACCACATTTTCATACTCTTGGAACATTTCAAGGGATTAAAACTCATGGTTAATTAGATTGAAATACGCATGTATATTAATTAAATCGTAATGATAATTAAGTTTATAAATCTACCTTGAGATGCTTTAAATATCAATACATATATATTTTTATATATGAGTTCTAATAATTAATTAATTATTTTCCATTTTACCTTAAATGTTTTTTATAATTTCTACTAATAAAAATGATTCTCATGTATAATGTAATTTATATGAAAATGAATGTAATAATCTATCATTATTATGTCTTTTAATGTGATTATTGATTATATAGATTTGGGAATAATGAAAAATATTACAAAAATAAATTTAATTTTTTTTCTTTCATATTTTTTATATTATAGATTTATTTTTCAATATCCAATATCTTAAAACCATTAAAAATGATATCATGAATATAAATAATTTTATTAACAAAAATGGATTATATTTTTTTATTATAAAAATTAAAAACCTCGACAAATATAAACAGGTTAAAATAATCATATTACTTTCTATTGATAGAACATGACAACAATTTTCAAGAAATAATGAATATTATCCCAAAGAAAGATGATTCACTATCCCCATGGATAATATAAAAACATTTTATCTACTATGAAATCATATTTACACCACGCATATACTTAATTTACAATATTTTATAAGAACATACATATTTCCTCAAATATGTGGTTCAATTATAACATTTAATACTAGTATTTATAGTTAGATAAATTGGCATTCATACTATATTATTCCTAACACCCATTATCTATTGATTTGTTAGTAATTATTTCCTTCTCTATTCATCCACCTAATTTTCAAGGATTTAGTTTCACTCCTTCTATGAATAGTTAACTACACCTATATTTCCAAAGTAACCATGTTTTAATAAAGGTAGCTACTATTTTTCTAGGTCCGAAGATTATTTTGATTCATCTTGGATATTCATTAAAGAATCATATTTTTATTTTTAGGATAGAGTGGTGAGGTTCTTTCATAATATAATATTGATATATTTTTATTAAAAAAAGGTTAATGAATCTTTATGGAATTTGTAGAATGTATTTTTCATTTTTTTTACTATATGAAAATATTTATTGACTTTCCAATATTGGAAATTTGGTTAAGGAATGTTCTATGGTTAATAGATCTATTATAATATTTAAATTTTATTTCCTTCATCAATACATTGATTTTAATATCTATAGGTACCCATCCAGTGTTTTATAATGGATTTAGATGCTAAATATCCATTTTGTATTTCATAGTCTAAAAAAATTCAATCTTTTATTAATTCACATGGCTGATTCAGTTTTTATAAATCATAAATTTTTACTCCAATTTATTTTCATATGGTTTTTTATTGCATTTATATAGTTATTTTAAAGAATTTATTTGTTATATGGATCAAATTAAGGGGATTAAACAAGTATAAGAAAATTATTTTTAAAAATAATTTATCAATCCTAATTATAATTTCTTAAAGAAAGGAAATTTAATTTATTCATACAATTAGGGATGATATAATAATTTACTATGTGTCTTTATGTTTCAGTCAACCTATTAATTATAGCCTTTATCAGTTCTAAATGGTAATATTAATGCTGTAATTATTACTTAGTTTTTTAGATACATCTCTTTTAGAAGGACATGGGGATTATATCGATGATTAATGTTGAGAAAAGGAGTTGGAGATGATTATTAATCCACTTGATAATGAAAAAATGTATGAGGATAGGACAAATTATATAGGTTTTCTGGAATTTGGATCTTTTGGAGGGATCTAATGAAGGGAATGATGTGGGATTAGTCAACGAAATAGAAGGGAGTGGTATGAGAGAAGATCAACTAACATATCTCATAGAAGTTAAGTAAATTTCCTTCCTCCATTATCCATATCCGTTGATGTGAAATATTATAGATAGATTAAGTGTTAATATTAATTGTGGGGAAGAATAAAGTTTTGAAAAGGAATGATACATTAAATATTGGGATCCCACCTTCCCCAAAGAAGGATGGCCTGACCATATTTTCTTATCTTATAGAGGAAGAGACCAATTATCCTGAAGGAAGTGGAAATCATATTGGAAATAAGAAACCATATTAGGAAGGGGACAAGGATAATAAAAGTAAATAAATTTTCAGTCTAAGGGAAGCTAGGGATTAAGTTGGTTGAATTTAAGTACAAGTTAAAAACCAATGTGACGTTTCTATAATTCTATTACAATGTCCTAATTCTAATGATCCAGTAATCTACCCATTATGAAAAAAATTGGGTTTAAATAAAAAAATGATAAATTACAGATATTTTGTCTTGGGAAAAAATGGAAATATTTTTGTTTCAATTATTGATGTTGTTCATGGTTATAACAAGATGTAAAAAATAATTTCTTTAGGAGGAAGAAAATATTTTTCACTAGATAAATAACGAGTCGTGTACATTCCTTATATGTAAATGTTAAGTTAAAAAAATTATGCATATGATATAATGAGACTATATCTTATGGTATGACATGTTTGTTGGCTAAGGAGAACTATATTCCCATGATTTTTCATATCAAAGGGGTGGAATATATGATATTGAACTACATTCATAGCCTAGTCATATTTATGATATGGTTATGTTGTAACACTCTCATGAGTATTATGATATATTGAATAATATTTTTTTGATTCATATGGTATTTTATTATTGATATAATAAACATTTTAACATTATGATATTATTATTAGAATTTGAAAAACAGATTTTATATTATTAACTTAAAATTTAATTTATTGAAATAATTGGAAGTTATATTAAACAATCTCACAAATAGTCTTAATTGACATGTGATTTACATGTAATTTATGATAATATTCATAGTTTTCATGGAGTATCCAAAAAATTCTATTTAAATGATTGATGGACATGAATTATTTTTATCTAAATTACTTTATTAATCCTTCATAGTTATTTTATCCTTTTAAAAAATTATTTACTTTTAATCCTTAATAATTCAAGATACTATGATATCATTTATGGTAGGTGGGTCCTACCAAAACAATTTGTGTGATTCAATAAATCCCATAGATAAACATTAGAGGGAATATTCCCTTGGATACTCCTAGTGATCTTCAACAAGAATATATAAAAGGTAAAATAAACCACTATATCTAGTGTATGGTACATATATATCATTTCATATTTTCTTTAATTTAGTTCCAATGAATGTGGTTCTTGGGGTTTAGGGTTTCATTGTTTTTTGTTTCATTGATTCAATGTTAATAAATTATTATAAATACAATTGCGGTATCCAAGTAATGACATGCATTTGTATTCAAAAAATCAAGTTAGGGAAATTATAAAAACATAAATAATATGTATTTCAAATCACCACAGATTAAAAATGATTGAAATTTTGTTTTGTGGATGGATATAAGATATGTGATATATTAAGATGCTATATAGTCATGCCCTATTATATGGGATATCATATTTGAAGACATAGTTCAATTCCTTCAGTATTGTGAGCACCATAAATCTTGACTAGGTATATTATATAGGGTGATATATAGAATAAATGCATCCAAAATATATAATAATATGTACCTTATAATATAGACAATATTGTATGAATTAAAACATAGGAAATGAGTAATGATGAAGCAACTGGTCGTTTTTAAAATATGTTTTATAATGGCACATGAATTAGAGAATTATTAAACAAATGTTAAAAATTATTGTGTCATAAAAACACAACATTCTATAAATTCTTATTTATAATTCAACTATTTGGTTTACAAATAAATCTAAATGGAATTTTGGGATACCTATCCAATTTATTAAATTTTCATTAATTGGTTTATTTTGAAACATTAAATATAATTAATTAAATATTTAGGAAACATTTATTAAATTAATATCTTTAATATTACATCTTAATATTGAAATTACTTTTTCTAATTATTTTTAATTCCATATGACATGGATAAAAAAATTTATATTTAAATTATTTGTGTAACTTATAATGTGTTTATAAATTACAAAGTAAAGAAAAATATAAGAGTTCATATTTAATATTATGAGTCATTTTTAATAATTAATTTAAATTATTCAAATTAAAATTCATTATTTAATGAAATTACTTAGACCCATTCAGAAAGTGTCTTGAAAATTGAAGTGAGAATGTTTTGAATAATATTAAATATGTGATATTAATATTATATAAATTTTTTACAAACTATATTTTGAATATTAAAAATTTATATTTTGATTAATTTAATTTATTTATGCACAATTACATATAAAATTTTATATTAAGTATTTTATATTGAGAATGAAAAAAAATTATATCTTTTTATTTTTTGTAATATCTATAATTCATAGGTAAGTTATAATTATTTCAAAATTGATTTATTTATGAGTTGTTTAGAAATAATTTATACCATGTTCAAATATATTAGTACATCATTTATATTTTTCCATGATTTATTAATATATATCATTTTCATTATATGAATAGTTGTATTGTTTTTTTAATGAGTAATAAAACTTTTATTAATGTCATACAGTCATAAAAAAGTTAAATTTTGGAATGATAATTGATTGAGTTTTATTTCCCTACAAGCATAGATTATAATGGTATTAGAGCTTTAATGTAATGGTTGAGAATAGTTTATACATATTTTGTTTTAAAATTATGATTTAATTGATGTCTCGTTTAGTTAAATTATTCTTCGGTAGAGGTACTTTGGGTTTGACTCCTAACTAGCATATTTGCTTATGCCATGTCTATAAATGTTGGGGTAATATATTTGTTACCTGAATATTACTTTAGTTGGAAATTATGATATTTTATGGAATTATTTCATGAAATGAAATAGATTCATGTAACTTATATGTAGGATTAATTTTTATATTTTTGAATAGAGTTCTATTTTAATTTAGGTTATCAACACAAGGTATATGTTTTGTAAGGAGTTTTATATCTAAATGGTTTGAAATTTTGGATATGGTAGAAGTAATTTGATTCAAAAATAATTTATTATAATGATTTAATAATAAAGGTAATAATGTGAGACTATATTTCCTATTAAACCCCCATAAAAATACTATATTTTAGACAGATTCAAAATAAAACAATCCACAATACCCCAATCATTCAAATGGGTTGGTAATGCCAATGTTGGGTGCTCATAGATTATCTTTTGACTGGAAATAAATTAATAGTTTCCATTAATATTATTAGGGGTCCATTTTTAAATTTTTATTTGAGTTAAACATTAAAGGGAAACCTTAATTGGACTTGTTTGCCAAAAGAATAGTGTTACATGAATCCATATGATTTATAAAGATAAAGCATTTTCCACTCAACTCCCCATGAGTAATATCCAATTTCATCAAAACAATTTTCCACCTATAATGATAGTTAATGTGGTAAAAGATAATGTGACCGAAATATTTTTTAAATATTAATATTACACTGCTTATTTATGTGATGTATTTTTAAAAGGTGTAATCATTATAATGGGAGAATATTGAATTAAAAATATTATTCAATTATATTAAAACATGTTATTCGTAGGTAAAATAATCTATAGTAAATATATTTTCATAATAATTATCATGAATTTAGAATCTTGGTTTATAATAAAGAAGAAAAAATTTATTCAAACTGTCTTCTTATATTAATATCGAAATTTGATAACATTTTTTAAATGAGAATGAAATTTATATGTTTTAGGGAAACCCCTTCCTAAGAAACTGACATGTGATGGAATTCAGTTAACTAATTATATGAATAAATTTAGAAACTAATGGATTTAATATATGTATATAATATCATTCATTGAAATATAGAACCCAATTAGTTGAAGAATCTTGAAAACATGGATGCATAGATGATGATAGAAAACCTAAAAAGGACCTATCCTGAAAAAGATATGCATGAGTTGTTTAAGGTATCAAAGGATATTTTTTTTGGAAAATATGGCAAATTATACATCCTCTAATACTTATTTACTCGAAAAAACTAGTTACATCAATGAATTAGAGAGATTGGGTCAACTCTCACACTTGATCAAGCCACTCACTTCATTTTAATGTGATTTTTAGAAATGTTCTAACTTTTTATTATAAATTATAATATGAATATGTTCAATAACTGTTTATAAAATCTAATAAATATGTTGATAATTTATATCTATTAAATTTAAGGACAAGTATCATGTTACATTATCGTGATATAGAAATTAAATTTTAATATTTAGGGTAAAAAATATTAAGAGACGTTATAGAAAGTCTGTATTTCAATATAAACTATAGAAAATAATGAAAGAGAAATGATTTAATTATGGAAAACATGTTTATTAGAGGTGTATCTTTCTAAAATACATAAAGGGTTCAAAATAACATTGTGTTGAGTCCACTATGTATATTAATATTATAGAATTCAATCCATCCACTTTGATGTGTATATGATACCAGTTAAAAATTTCTGAATTGTTGTAAATATAAAGGAGATCAAAATTGATTAAGGATTTATAATTAGTTCTTAATGTATGAATTATATTGAGTGATATGATTATTTATATATCTTTATGTTTTATTAAGTTTATTTATCAAACCTCAAATAGACCATGAAAAATAATAAGTGATGATCATATTTTCCACTTCTTCTGTGATAAGAAGTGCTGTTGAAAACAAAATTTTATTATCTATAAATAAAATAATTATTTTAATAAACATTTCTATGAATTACCCAATTTTTTAAAATTTTAAAAATATTATGTTGACTTTTTTAGATTATTTCTCCAAACACATAGAATTTTAAATATGATATGGAAACAATTATTTAGGTTATAGCATTACAACAATAGAAAATAATTAATATTACTTAACTCAACAAAGTATGTGTGCCTTTGTAAGATATTTTAAAAATAATATAACTTCCAATAAGATATAGGATTTATATTTGAACTTCAAGGAGTTCAATTAAAACAAATAAAATATTATTCCCCATGTAATACTGATTAAATTTTACATAATATTTGTAAATTTTTAGGGGATATTACTAATTGAATAATTTAAACAGTTACATTAGTCACAAATAGGATTTAATGTAAAATTTTTTTGTAGGGATTATATTAATGAAGATTATAATTATATAATATTAGTTATAAGTTTAATATATAATTTATTAACATCATCACAATTGATGTTTTGATGTTAATGAGTATGAATACTTATTCAAGGAGTTGAACAATAGGAATGTGATTTCTAAGTGTCACCAGTATTGACAAATAATTAATTCATAAATTCTACTCACTATAGAGTTCAGTGAGTTGGTTTTATGGGACATTAATTTTGATCTATGAAAGGAATTACATAGAGTTATAATGTAATTCTCATAACCTAGAAATGTAGCAAACCTAAGTCTAATATTGAAGAATGTCATATATGCTTTGATAAGACATTGTATTATTAATGGTTTTGTTAGTATTATTAATGTATTTTATGATTATAAAATGTATCATTTTATACAGATGGGAAAAATACACGTTTTTATTTTACATTTTTGGCTATATATACTCATGATTGTAAATATTAAATTACCTATCAAAGTATGACATTGTGTTATCAGTAACTAATTTTCCTCATGGAGTATTATTGGTAGTGGTGAAATTTTAAGGTTAACATGAGTCCTATTCTTGTATTGGGGCATTAAATTATTATTATTATGTACAAAACACTAGACGAACCCTGAATTTCACCACATGGAGTATCATACAATATGTTTTTGTTATACTAGGGGTGCTTGTTTTCCATTAGATCCCCATTCCAACAGTTTCCATCAAACCTAAAATGAGTAACTTTATACATAGATGACTTTATTTATAAATATTTTATGTTAATCGAATTAGGGAATGGTTTTTTATTTTTTAGGACATGTCATTAATTAGATCATAACCTAGATATAATTTTTCCTCTCGAATGATGAGTTTAAAAGTTAAACACTTGATTGAGATAGGTTATGGAATTGTATGGCTATACATAAAAGGTATATATGATGTTTTTATTAGTTTGGTTGATTATAATGTGATGCATGAATCTACATAGATTAATTATATGTGATTTATTCATTTAATTTGTTAGTCTATACTCTAATAATCGATAATATAATAGGTGTCTATATGAGATTGATATACTCCTTGAAAATGGGATTTCATGGTTAGGTATTAATGAATATGATATAGATGGTGTACATTGGTATAGATATAAATATGTTTGACGGAGATCATGAAATTTTTCCTTTTCTCTTTAGTAGCACTGATTCTTTGATGAGGTCACTAATTGTTGACATATATTAATTTGTGAAATCAGAATTTTTCTTTCAACATTAAAATGACTCTAGGATAAGACTTTTTGGTTAAATAATTTGGGATTTACTTTTATGAAACTAAAATATGTGCTATATAATGTGTAAAGATACCAAATATGTTTACTGGATAAACATTAACATGGTATTCCAAATGATGTGATACATGGTAAAGTTGACTATTTCATTCCTTACATGTTTTGGAAGTTATCCAAAAGGAGTTTAATATATGGTTTCATAAGTTATTTTATAATATATAATAAAATTTAAAATTAAATATTTTTTATAAATCTTCCATTCATGTTTGATATTGAAGGAGATATGGCATAAAGCATATACGTAGGATACAGATTGAGACTATATTTGAAATTATGATATATATATATATATATATATATATTCTATAGTATGACATCAATAAAATCCATGTTTCATCTTAGGAAATATATTTCACATATTCTAAAGATAATATATGATATTTAGCATCATCCATAGCCTAATCATATTTATGATATGCCTATATCGTAAAATCATCATAATAATTATCATAGATTAATCTGTATTTTCTGATTCATACTGTGTTTTATGACTAATATAATGGAAATAAAACATCAAGGTATTATCAATTCATTATCCCATACAATGTTTTATATCATTGATTGAACATTTCATATGATGAAATGAATAGGGGATATATCAGATAAAATATACTATGATTTGTAACAAGTCTTTCATTTACTCATACCATATGCGTAAATTCATGAAGTTTTAAGAGAAACCTTTAAATAAAATTTAAAATAGGAATGACCATTATAATTAGTGTGTCCATTTCATGATAAATCCTTTAGGTTGATTTTTCTCTCTCTAGAATCTCTCTTCCTTATTCCTCCTTATAATTAAATTATACTAGTATATCATGGAAGGTATTGGGGTCCTAACCAAACTATATAGGTGATTTTTTTCATCCCAAGAGTACACCTCAATGGGAATAGTTCTTTTTTTATTCCTAGTGATCTAAATCAAACATAGATTAAAGGCTAAAAAATAGCAAGAAAGGCTAAAAAAATAGTTTTCCCCTGTGTAAGGTATATGTTGTTTGTATTTTCTTGGGGTTTCATCCAATGAGTTTTCTAATTGGGATTTATGTCTTTTAATGTCTTTTATACATTTATAAAGTGATAATAGATTCATAGAAAAATAAATATAATAAGGAAGTGGGGAAATTTATTTTTAACACGTTTTATTTTTTAAAGAAACAACTAAAAAGAATAATAAATTCAATTCTATGGAAGAATATAATGTCCACAGGATTTTTTATGCAACCTATTTTAATCAAAAAACTAGAAGGGAGAATAAAATATAAATGATATAGGTTTTGTATAGAATTATTTTGCATCACCTCTTGAGTGCATATACACTCCTTCAATGATTAGATAGTTTAAATGGGGAATATATATTTTTAGACACAAATGATTATGAAACACTAATGAAGGGTAATATATCCTCTCATCATCTAATAATTTTCCCTATATGTGGGTTTCCATTTACTTTTGGTGGAATTTAACAAAAAACGAAGGTTTAATAATATTTTTAATAATATTTTTCATCTTGTGAGTTAGAAGAAATTATATCATATGTTATGGGTTTCTCAATAAAATAGAAATTCTCATTATGTTCAAGAATAATTATGATATTATGATTTCATTCAATAAAGTCATTACCATCAATTTTTTCTTTCTAAAAGGCCTATCTCAATGATATGTTTTAGTTATTGTTTGAATCAATTTATATTTAAAACAAAATAAATTTTATATATTTATAATGCATATTGTTGTTCAATATGGTTTTTATTGAATATACCCACACAAAAGCAATACTCCCCACTATTTTAAATTTTGTATCTAGTATGAAATGATCTATATTTAATCATGTCTTAACTAAACTAATACATCTAATTAAGACCTGTATACTTATGTAAAAACACATTATTAGTTCTAAGAAATAATTTTTTGAATTTTTTATTGAAAAACTTATTAACTAATTAATCTCATTAATTTTGTAAAAACATACCTATTAGAAAAATTTTATTTAGTTAATTATTATGCGTCACCTATTATTCACAATAGGATAATTGAAACCCTTTTTATCTAGAATAAGATACTACAATGATGTTAACATAAGCATGAATAAACTCTTTTATCCTTAAAGGTTTTGAGGTGTGTCATCAGACATATAACATTTATATATCTTAGAATATTTTTTATATATCCTTTTAAATAAAATTATATTCTGCATATAAATATCTTATATGAGTATATTTAATATTACCTCATTATTATATATCATTTACATACAATATGTGTGTCATAAATTTCAATTATTATATATCTTATTGTTTTATTTTTTTATATCATTCAAATTATAAAACATTAATAATATAAATAGATTTATTTTAGTGAGAATTAATAGTTTAGTATTCAAAATATTTATAATGGACTAAATCAAAGGAAATTTGATATATCACATTTTGGTTCAAAAGATCCCACTATTGAAATTTATTCATTAGAATAGTGGAATTAGAATCAGCCATTACATAAAAATTTTATTTGAATATTAATTGATTTTTTCTTAATTTAAATATATCATGATGGTTTAGAATAATTTAAAATTTAGAAAATTCATAATCCGGATTTAAAAAAATTTATAGTAACAAAGAATCATATATTTTCATTAATAAAATATGACATTGAAACTAACTACGATTATAGGGATCTGATCCATTACATGAACAAGTTGAATGTAAATCCCTAGTAAACCTATTATAGGACTCCATTTACTAATTTTATTAGGTTTTTCTACTATTTTCATTAATAATTATTCTCATAATAGGTGAGTCACATTCCATAAGAAATTCATGTAGTAGACTTCAAAATAATCATTTAACCATTAACCTTTTCTTCAATATTATTTTAGTTTTTTAATGATGATACGAATACTGAAATCATAGTATAGGTATAGATTAAACCCATAAAATATCAAAATATTTTATGTGAAAATATAGAAATGAACCAAGAATATAACCCTTATTTTTTTCAATAAAATTGGATTAGAATATTGGATCAAATGAAATTTATCAAATCCTTGAATTCATTAGTTTCTAAAAATAATGTTAATAACCAATGAATTTGTATAATTTTCAAACAACAAAATTTATTCCTGTAAAGCTAATGGAAAAGTATGTATGTGGGGATTAGAAAACGCCCGTGAATAAGGTTTCATTGAAAAAACATGGAACCAGTATTTGAACCAATGTTTTCAAATATAGTAAAAGCCCTTTGATCCCAAGACCAATGATTGGTTTTTGTAATATTAATTGGAAAATTCATATGAAATTGATAGTAATAATATTTTCTAATGAATATAACCAGAAAAAAATGAGTTAATTAATCCCATAACACATAGAGGATCTTTTAAAAATAATTTTATTATTAAATTATTTACAAGAATTCCCTCATAATTTTGATTATTTCTTTGGTAAAGATAGTAATCATTCAATTTTCACGTTAAATATACTATCATTGTAATAATATGATCTAAATAAAAACCCCTATCATATAGATCCACATGTAATCCTCAATATTACTATATTTTTAATGTATTTTAGGTTTTAACATGGAAGTATCAATCATCATGAGTCATTCTCCAATGATCCATGAAAAATCCTCTGGATAGAAGGATTGTTTCTCTTATTATGTCAATATTTAGAGGGATTAAGGTGATGAATAAAATATATCAATATAGATATAAACCATTGATATTTTCCTATTAGAGATAATTCTATAAGGATATGATGAATTTTTCGCAAAATAAGGATTTCACAACATCACTATACTGATACAATTGGGTTAGTATGGTGATTGTGATTAATATTAATAATTCCAAAAATTCCCTTCACTGAATTGTTTTTATAATATATTCCCCATTCATGTAATAAAACAAGTAATGAGTGTATACAATAGAATGCCTCAACTTTTAAAAATAAATATCATTTCATTAAATAAAAAATTACATAATTATTTAAATGTAGTTTAATGATTATTTCATTTCTATAACGAGGAATATAACATGGATTATTACCCATTTTTGGAATTTACCAAACCTAAAGCATGAAAAAAAATATTATACGTTCATTAATTAGATAAATATTTTATTCATAGTATCACGAATAAATATGTATGTTAATATTTAAAAATATTAGTAAATGTTAATTTAATAATGAATAATAAAAAAATATAAATAAAATTTCTTTTGCAAGATCTTTAGAATAAATATTAATTTATATATTCATTTCACATTATAATTAGTGAATGAGTAAATGTAATTAATAAATAGTTACGAAAATTTATTTCTACGTCTAAATAATAATATTAATTCCAGTTATTAAATTCAAATTGTATTTAATTGAGTTTAAAAGAACCACTAACTATGTGGCCCTCTATGACTCTTAGTTTTTAAAATTTGGCGGTCATTCAAAAAATATAATTTCATCATCTTGGAAAACATAAAGGCACCCATATAAGAAGAAATTAATGTCCCAAAAATAATGACCACAAATGGATGATCACTATGTAATATAAACTTTTTTACTCAATATATTATAAAGTAGTTTTTATACACATTTCACAAACTTATAATCTCAATATATATTTCATTAATTTTTCTAAATTAATAGTCAATCACTATATCTATGGAATTTAGTTTGAAAATTACATTTTACTGAATGGTATAATATATCACTTTTTTATAATAGAAAGGAAAAATTCTTATACTGACTTATTTATTAATATAATATAACTCATTCCCCCAACAAACCCTTCTTCACCAAGAGTATTTGTTATAATGGGTCTCAGAAAAATACAATGTTCATGATTCATAATATAATTAATAATAATATCATTTCTAGTAATGAATACCAAAGTTCACATACTTTGGAGTGTCCAATGACACATTAATAACTTGAATTATAATTACTAGTTTATCCTAATAGTCATCAATATTATAGATTACTTATTATAAGATGGATGACATGAAGTACAACCCACATAAAATTACACACACCCAGTAGTAAATATAATACGTTTCATATCATATAATATTGTCCTCAATATGTGAACACTGATTACGAATATTGATAGGGCTCTATAATGTTTTCAGAATAGCAGGGAACCACTCTAACCTTTCGATTTGACAGATACTATTAGAAAATATTACATTAATGTTACATATAATATTTTACATAATGTGATTAGATATAAATTATTAATTTAGTTACATTAATATACAAAAAATCAAATTAAAAAAGTAGTTGGTTTTAGGTCAGTCAGTCAAATTGAATTCCACTTCGGCTAAACAAAACTAATAAATATATAAATGTTCATGATAAATATTATTCTACTATAGTATGGATATATGTGATAATCCCACCATGATATTTCAGCTTTTATTTTTTCTAATTCTTCATATCTATGTGAAAATTACTTAATACTTGATAACCTCCAGCATTTACCTTTTTCCACTTTTTCATTAAACCAACACCCTACCTCAAACCATAGTTGATGTTTATAATGGAATTTATAGTACTTTTCTATTTGGGTAAAACTGAAAGTATAAAAAAAATTCATTTCTGAACCACCTATTAAAATTACCAGAATAATCACTGCAATCAGTTATTATAGATTTGGAAAACACTAGATCTAATATGTTCTTATTTTATATTATGTTTGACATAGTATGATCCTAGATCAAATTTATTTGATGGAAGACCATTTCTTATACTCTGTTAACATGTATTTCCATTTCACTATTTACTAGGAACCCATCTAGTTCCTGTTTTTTAATTACCTTTGGATAGTTCTATTTGAAAATATATGCATTTATTATAGTAGAATATTATATATTTTTTACTATGACCAATTCATAAGTAATATCAAAATTCATTACAATTAATTGTATATTTGACCGATTTGCAATACCTAACCATATGAAATTCTATTCATAATAATAATTTCATCTAGTTGAAAAACACATTACAATATATTGATTTTAGACCATGTGACTTCAAAATTAATTCACTGCTTAATTGTTTCATTCTAAATTTTCAATATGTGGTCAAGATAATTTTTATGTTTAAATTTAACAACCCACAAATTTATCTATATAGATATTTTTACCTATAAATATAGTTGATAAAATATTTCATTGTTCAATAAAATCCTTCCACAGTCTAGAAATATGGTAAGATTAAATTAATGTTTTCTATATTCCATCGATATATCATCCATGTAATAAAATATTACTCCAACTGACATCTTTTAGACACATTAAACTCATTTGTTCCAAATTAATATTCTATGATCACTTTGTATTTGTCAATCCATAAATGGTTTGGTGAAATTTTCATTTCTTATTGGCATTCATTGTTGTCGCCAAACCTTTTTTTCATGAGATATTGATATGTTCTATATGATATCCACTTATGAAAACTGGTTTTGAAAACCATCCAGCTAAATCAATGATCATATAATGTCATTATGAGAAGTATAATTAATTTGGATTTTATCAGGATGATTGATATAAATATTTATCCATATTATATTACTATACAATAATTTAACCTTTCAATAATCAATCATTATTTATTTGTACCTTTTTGTCCTATCCATGTACAGTTTCCAATGATTACTCCCATTAAGTATCAAATCTAGAAACACCCATCATAAAGAGTCCTTTTATTTGAGTGCATGGAATCTATTACTAAATACAAACATAGATTTAAATATTAATGAGATTCTATTTACTAAATCCTTGTAGGATTGTTAAATATTAAATATTATATATATATATATATCACCCCCATAGTGAATATAAACAAACTATTTAGTTTTTATGATTCCTACATAGAATGTGAGTGTTGAATAACTCCTCCCAATAATCCTAGGGGAGTTTGTTTACCTAAGACAACTCATACACATCTAGATCCTTTAATTCATTTAAGTTTAATTTTCTCCTACTACTTAAAAATATATATACTTCCATTTTAATGAAAATATTTTCAATGATGACCAATATATAACTATATTATTGAATTAAATATCTATAGGGTCTATATGATAATAAAAAAAGATGAAAATAGTTTTTCATTATGGATTGTTTGTAGTTACAACCAAAATTCTGAAAATGCTCTTATCAAATACTATATTAAAAAATTAATGGATTATAGTTAATTTGACACCCCTTATTAAATATATTTTTAATATATTAGGTAATTATATTTCCAATTTTGAATATATCTTGGAAGAAAATTTGGAATATGTTAAGTTAATATAAGACATTTTATCAATCCCCATTTTACAATAATCAATAATATTAAGTATATCGTAATGTGATCATGAAATTAATATCAATACATATATTAATTGTTGACGTATTTGTTTCTATGATACACTCTGATAAGCCTAACTAGAAGTTCTTATATCCCTTACCTACTGTATTTATTTCTTTTTGATAATTTCCAAAATACCACAAAATAATATAATGGAGTATATGGGCTTACCTCTTATATTAACATTTAGAATACTTCCCATAATATTTTTTAATAACACTAATATCTTTGTGGAATACCTTTATTTTCTAATTTTTTCCTAATCTATAATTTGAAAATGTGTTTTCCAATTTACCCTGTGTCTTAGTCTGAGAGAGACTAGAGACCCTTTTAGATATAAATTTGTCAACTCAATTAGTTTTTCATGATAAATAATTTCATCTCCACAATAAGATAGAGTCTTATAGTTATAATCATCATTAATAACCAATATTGGTAATTTTTTATTCATGAAGTTGAAAACTATTCGTTTAGTATGAAATGACATAAAATCATTCATTAAACGTATAGAAATAAAGACACATTGTGTCTAATTAGGCACTATGAAAAATATTTTTTTAATAATAAATATAAAAAATATCTCATGAATCCCTTGTAAAATCCTAAAGGCATGAACTTCTATATATTTTTTTTGAAATCAACCATCATTAGATACCTAGATAATGCACCAAATTTATTGTAGCCTCTACAAACATACATGATTCCTATGATCGAATAAAATACATATTTTCATATTACCTAAGAAGTAAGTAATAATTATTAGACAGATAAAAATACCTAATGTTGCATATTCTAATTCTATTAACTTTGGTTCATGTTCTTGTTTCCTTTCTTACCACCTGAGAAGAAGATTATATAATTTTCAATTCATCCCCTTTGAATCCAGTTATTATTTGATGTATTTGGTAAACATATAAATTTTTGAACCATTTTTTTTGCTTTCTATCCATGAACTTGACTTTAAATAATTTGGGATGATTCAACATGTTCCAAAAAATACTCATCCACCTAAAAATGAGTTGTCTTAATTTTTTTATATGTCTCAAATGGCATGTTCATCCTAAAATCGATGTATAATTTTAAATATGATTATATTATATTAATGGATATTTTATTATCCCTATGGAATAAAAACATATCTAATTCATAAATTTAATCCATTATATTGAAATCATGGTCACTATAAATGTTTTAATCTGTCAATTGAAACTAGTATAGTGTAATGACAACAATAATTGTTATATGAATCTTATTTCTTTTTGAACTTCAATGATATGAGTTTTTATGGGGTGAGAATCCATGTCATTCTATTGTAACATCTAATATATGAACCTAACGAATTGAATGATCCAACAAACATACGAAGTATCTTCCATGAATCTCATATAGTATTCCTTTCAAACTTCACCCACATGGGGGAATATGATCATGATTTGGGTATTCTAAAACATAGGAAATAAATTTATACTGAATTATAATGCTTAAATGATTATACCTCTAATGGAAATTTGTATTATTAAGAACATACCATGATTCATGGAATGATTATAGAGTTCCTATGTTTTTTCTTAAGATATTTATATAATATTTGAAGAATAATACAAGTAATTTATCTTTATTATAAAAATATATGAGATGTAATTATTTTAATTATTTTATTAATCATCATCAATTTTATCAAATATTATTAGCCCTCACCATTGGACTAAGCATGTCATATCATATGGAAACTCTAGTGTAATATATCCATATTTCCCATCTCAAAAACCGGAAAAGGGTTTTGTCAATTACTTGATGGTATTTAGATAGTTGGTCTTACCAACTATATGATTTTAATTCCGCGTTTTGTAGAGTGGAATCCACATTGTTTAAATCTCGGTTCAATTTTCTGCAACACATGCCTCCATGTTAAACTATGTCTAGAAAGGCATTATCATATTGATTTTAACGTAGTAATTTCAAAACAATACCTTAATTATATTTCCATGATAAAATTATGCATCATAATATGGTCCAATCAAAAACATAGTTTTATGGTTCCATTATAAATATTTTATTATATATATTTAAGAATGTAAATTTACTTGAGGGATTATTGTTTATTAATATGAAACTTTATTTATATTATCTGTTACATATCATCTTAATTTTAGGTTTATTTTATAAAACTAATTAAGCATATTACAATAAAATAATTTATACATAATACTTTTATTTTACTTTATCTTCTATGTATTGTTATCTTATTTAATTTATGTTATCATGTTTAGTTTAATATTAAACTTTTTCATAGAAAATAAATAAAAATACACCTAAAATATATTATATAAATAATGTGACTTGATCATGATATTTACAATGGTTAATTTATGTAGTAGATGATGAATCAACATATGACCCTATTGGGAAAAAAATCCTCGATCACACCTTGGACCAAGTTATAGCATTCAACTAGTGAAAATTATTACATATGGGTTAGTTTCACCTTATCCTTAGTTCCAAAACACCAGCTATCATTGAAACTATATCGTTTACATATTTTATATTCAATCATGTGTGAAGGGATCTAGAGGTATTGGATACATAAAATAAACCATATACATTCAAGAAATAAAAAATAAATATAGGTGGATGGCTCGCATATCGTCATATTTAAATTTAAGAAATATTATTACATATATAATTTGATGCAATAATATTAAATTAAATATATTCCCAACACATAAGTTGCACGTTCATGCCCATTATAATCCATATACATGAAAAAATGTCATATTTATAAAATGATTCAAATTTTTTTCTAATCAAAATATTAATTATGATAAATTTGACCAAAATAAATAATTAAAGTTATTATTAGTTAACTGATTATGTATCTTAATTATTTATCCACATAGTCCTAAAGAAAAATTATATTATCATCCACTTACATTTTATCTTAATTAATTTTATTTAAAATTACTCATGTATGTTTTATATATTTGGAGGTAACAGAACATGTACTCTTCTTTACTTTGTCGTGTCGTTCTCAGTCATGTGTTGTGTACATACATGGAATTTATCATACATAATGTATTATATTATTAGATAGAGTTTAGATCTATGAGTCCACCCCAATAGTAAATTTTTAATTTATGACACATCGAAAATAGTAGTATACATGGAGTGAACTAAATTTAATGCTTGTAATGTATATCAATGGGTGATTACTTTACATGGAATGTAGTTATAAAATTAATTCATAATTTTATTAGGAATTTAATATTCAATAAAATCTTATAACATGGAGTGTAAAGTTTCTATTTTCCATGTAGTTAAATTTTAATGTCACAATTAGTTCTAGACAGTGTAATTTCATTAAATAGAATAGAATATATGTTGGAAGTTTCTCCTCTTAAATAGATATGAAAAGAATGATGTGTGTACCAGCTAAAAAAATGAGATTAATTCTTGACATATTTTACTAAAAACCTATAATCTTGGTGAGTAATATAACTTGATCAAATCATGTTAGATGGGGTTTATACTGGCTATACATAATGTACTGATATATTTTCCATATCATTTTGATAGCATGAAACATGCAATGTATTAATTACATAATACATTTGTTGACCATAGGATCACCATGACTTATGTCCTTACACATCATGTATATCATTTAAAAACCTTATAACCCAACAAACCATTTGTCTCTCTAGAAGGAAAACCATGATTTAATTATTTTCCATTTATTTATTTTATAATGATCATCCTCATAAATATTTATGAGTGGCCCAAATTCTCGGGTTATTGTTGTTCGAGACTAAAAAAATGAAATTAGGTTACATGGTGGTTAATTCAGTCATAAACCATGTATCATCAACACATATGGAGGTTTACTCCATGATTATGTCTCTTGTTTTTGGACTGTTCTCTGTCATGTGACATTGAGTGATCTTTTTATACATGTTTAATTATTTTGTAATGAAAAATAAAATATAATGTAATAAAAGAATCATGATACCGATAAATAAATTAAAAAATTATAAATTTTAATTTCAATTCTGTAATATAAAGTAATGTTTTGATGCACAATGGAAGTATGAAAAAACTATTTAGTGGATTTATTATGGATTAAATCAAAAATATAGTGTGATCATTATTAGTGACTTTAAATACAATTTTTAATATAATTCCTATCATTTTTTCCACTGTTAGATGTTATATTGAATTATTTCTCAGGTTATATTTTTAAACTTTTTTATTTACATAAAACACACCCAAACCCACCAATATAATAAGCATAATAGATTTTTATAAGTTTCACCTATCAAAGTTATAAGAATAATCATTGACGTGGTATGGAATTCGTTTAGAACACACTACAAACTCGAATTATCCATTATGATAAAAAAAGCTTGGTATAACCCAAAATGTTTTTCTACATCTCCAGATAGTGATTCAGAAAATCCCACACTCTGGTGCCTCCCAAAACATACAATGATAAATATTTAAATTTAAAAATACCTTCACTAATATAGACTCTACAAGTAAATGATGTGATTCTTATTCCTTCTTCTTCTCTTCTTAACTATACAAAAACATTAAAGATCCTACTCTTCTCATTTATACTTAATTTTTCCAAAAACATCAATTATTCTTCATTATTAAAAACATTAAAGATGATTATTATTATATTTTCTAACGTAAATTCAATACTTATTGTAATAACCCATGAAACATTATATATTTTTATTTTTTATGTATATCAAAATCTAGGGAAATTGAAATTTTTTATATTTTTTGTTTTCCATTTTAATATTTTTTGAAATTTTATTATTGTAGGTTGATTTGGGTGCATATTTTATGTGAAACCATATAGATGGATTTCTGGGGGAAATTGGTCAGTTTATTTTGATCATAAAGTGTTTAACCTACTTAAGTAATGTTTGGTTTGAATAACATCTAATAGAATCCACGGATCTTAACCCATAATGAGAGTTTTCTAGTTCATGGATTGCATACGATTTATCAATCCTGGTGAAAATAATATGTTTTGGGTCTTCATTTTAAAAATATATTTTTCACATTTTGTGCATGATTAGTAAACTGTGTGTTAAAACTATACGATGAAGGTCTTTATTTCTCTTGTAAACTCCAGTGTTTCTATATGGCTTACCAAAACATTTAGAATTATCATGTATATTGCATATATAATAACATAAAAAATGAATTTGTAGAATTGATCCTACAATTTTAAAATATTAAAGGGATTCCATTTCTCTTCCTATCATTAGAATATGTTTGGTACACACCAACACGTGTTCATCCTTCCCATAACATTTTACTCATTCATCTAATAACCTCTCTTTTTGGCAGATTTATCTAATGAAATCACTCTAGTATCCATGATTCTACAACTTTTGTCCATCGATCAAATCATTATTTGGTTCCTACCTATTCTGTGAGCCTTATGTGATTCTAGAATTTATTTTGTGTTCGAGTAGTTTGATTATTGTGGTTTTAGTTTCTAGGTCATGCATTGGCTTCCTTGAGGCTTCCTAGAGTGTTCAACATCATAGGTGATGACTTATTGCTAAATTTTTATTGGAAAAAGATAAGTTCTTTAATGAATTTCATCAAATTAGCATAAAATTTTATTCTTGGTGATTTAAAGTGATTTATTTATTAGTATAAAATTTTATATGATATTTTAATTTAGCATTAATATATTTTGACACATGTTTTCCTAACTTAATGGGTATTAATAGTAATTCTAGTGGAAATTAAAATGAAACGTATTAATAAAATTTTAAACGGATTATTTTAGTTTATAAAATATTTTTGAATTGTTTACCCCATTTCGGTTTTTAATTTAATCGGAATGTGGTTTTTTTTTATTTTTGGGTACTTTAATGAAAAAATACGAGTTTGTTATGTAATTAATCTTCATATGGATTTGAAGAATTATTTAAGAAAACCATTGGGAAGTATATTTCAATGGATTGACTTTAAATACTTTTACGAAATGGAAATACAAATGACTAAGGTTGAATTTTCATTCTAGTGAAATTTTAATAGAAGGTCCATTTGGAACATTGAATGGTTTTATGAATAATGTCTATTTCCGAAACCCTCTAGAGCCCCTTGTTGAATTATGGACAAAAATGGTGGAGGGAAGGGGATGATGATTATATATATGATCATTATTTTTCCCTAATGGGTATGCTTTTCGTTATATTATGACATGGATTCTATATAATAGAGACACTTTCTTTTGAATGTTTAAGGTATGAGGCGACATTTAATATTTTCATTTTAATTATTCAATTTTTTTGTAGGTGTCCATTTCTTTATTTAAATGGGGATCCTATGTATCTTAGTGAGGGATAAGAGATGTTCATTACCTAAACTCGATTAGATATACTAGTTTCACTGTAGTAGTTAAGGTCAAAGGGAAGCTCCACTAGTGAGGCTAATTAAGGGAAAATGGTTGATTATAGAGTTAGCATTGGGTCATTATTTTTGGTGAGGGTTCAAACTAGAGTACAACTAGGATCATCTCTTGTTAATTGTTAAAATTTTATATTATTATTTCATGATTTTATTTAGATAATATTCTCTCTTTTTGTTACGTATATTTATTAAACTTATGGAATCCTGTATCATTTTTTTTATTTATGATGTGATGACTTAGTGATTTGTTATCATTACTAATTTTATTTGGTTATTTTAATTTCTTTTAAGGAACATTGAAATGGAATTGATAACTTAATATTTTGAAGTGGATCTAAAATGGTTTTTTTATTAAAATGGGACGGAATACCAAGAAATGTTTTTATGTTATTATTTTTATTTAAGAAAAAGATTTTGAATTTAAATTTAAAATCTATATGTGTTTGGATTATTAATATTTATTTAAAAAAAATAGGGAAAACCATTTTTTATGAATCTATCATAAAAGGAATAATCATTTTGAAGGAAATTGAATGATAACTAATGTCATTGAATACTGTGATTAGTTTTTGTAACACTATATAAAAAAATCTAGTATATATAGATCCTATATATTCTTTTATGGTTCCTTGGAATATACTTTGTCATACTATGGAGTTGGGATATATGATTATGGTTGGATTGGGATGAGGAGAGTAATGAAGGGTCATATGGAGAAGATACCATTTTTTTGGGATTTCATTATGATTTTTTCTGGTTCACACTAGGATGTACATGCATTAAATTTTTCTATAGCATTTTTTTGATGTTTATATGATTATTAATTTATGTCACAACTCTTGTACTATGATTATGAGGTATATTTTTGTTTTCTCAATGATTATATTTTGATTTATTTTTCAACTGTATGAATCTTTCTCATTATGACTACTTACTCTTATTTGATGCTTTATTATTGATCTTCCAAATTTTACAAGCGGGTGAAATCATTCACAATGTTTATGTTAAGATATAGTATAATTTTTTTATATATGGAAACTAGGAACATACTTTAGGTATTCCCAAGGCTAGCTCGTGTGACTGATGGATATATGGCATGGGTTGGTTCATGATAAAATGTTTACAAAGAATTCTCTCTTACTATTTATTTGGTGTTAAGGTATTACTGAGACTAGGATCTCCATTGGGACATGATAGGTAGGTGTAAATACAGTTTTATGATATCTCTCTGGTATTGATCATTGTGTTTCCATGGGTGTTTCAGAATTAATTCTTTAGTTTGAGTCTGATTTTGGATATATTTTATTATAATTAATAATTAATGATGGTATCTAAGTCCTCAAGGGGTATGAAAATGATTTCAGTGGCGATTTTTATATTCAAAGGTGAAATTAGTAGAAAAAAATAGTCTTCTTTATTTTCTCACATAGTGTATTAAAGTATACAGAGCCCATAAAGAATTGGTCCTCCACTATGGATGTTCTTGTAGAGTAGATAATGTGCTATTTAGTAGCTCGTGAAGACAAACAATGAACATGGAATTTTCTTACTGATAATTTTTTCCCTCCCTTGATCTCTAGATTTTTTCTAATAGTATTTACCATTAGTGTAATAATAATTTAGGGGGTTTTCTGTAATTTTATGTGATATATTTCTATTTTATTTGATATGCAAACATGGAAAATTGGTATAGTCCAACTGGTAATTTGTGTTGTGTCTACTAAAAATGTTTTTTTCCATAAAACGGTATTTTATGATGTTTTATACTCTTGAAACATAACATATAAGTGTTTTACAAATATTTTTATCTGAAATATTAGTTTTTTTATTTTGCATATATTTTAATAAATTTGAGTTTATTTATATTTGAAATGCATTAAGTGATTAATTTTGGGTTAAAATGAATTTTGGATTAAAAGGTGTAATTATGAGAGATTAAATTTTAAATGGGGTGTTTCATAATTAGTTTTTAAGATTATCTATCATGGAGTCAATTTTAAAATAACATCTTCAAATAAAATTGGAATGTAAAAATTGGTTTGTATTTCGAAAATATTTTTTGTTATTTTTTATGCATACCAAATGTTTCAGTGGAGTTATTTATTAGAAATGATTTGTTGAAGTGTTTTGGGATTGGGAGTATATTTTAATCAGATTTAAATTTTATTATAGAGATTTATTAAATTCATTAGTTTTGAGATGAGGTTATTTCATGAAATTTATAATGGGTTGAATTTTTTAAATGGTGTTTTTTTAATGTAACATGGGATTTGGAAAAGGATATAATTTTAAATGTGCTTGTCTTATTGAATGAGTATTTTTTTGTCACATAAATTATAAAACAGCTTTATTTGATTTAGGAGAATGATCATATAGTTCCATGTTCTATTTAATTTATTTTACTCCTCTACAGTGGTCTTAATGGATGATGGTATATTTATCTTCCTAAGTAGGTGTAATTATTCTAGATGATCAATATCCAAATACATTAAATAAAGTGGAGGAAAAATGTTCTTTTTCACTCTATATCTTTTAGTATTAATAGACATCATCTCCATGCACTGATCTAGGTTCATATGGATTAGTTGAATGGTCATGATGAATTGGTGTTTTTATAGTGATTCTTGTGGGTGTTTTATTAGGATTTCACATGCCTTCCTCAATTGGATATTTCTTCAATAGAATATATCTTGGAAATAATCAAGGATTTAAGGGATGGGTCTTTAGTTAATGGGTTTGAATTAAGGACTAGTGGATTTTCTGTGTGGATTTTTTGGATGATGTTGTGGTCTGGGTTTTAGTTTATTACGTACAATTTTGGATTCCGTATTTTAGGTTTTTATGTTTTTTCTTGAATTGTGACCATTTTAGGTTGGTTCCTTGAAGACCTGAGCATGGGTAACCCTTGGTTCGATTCATTGGTAGTTTGGATGGATGTCGCATTTGGGTATTTAGTCAAACTATATTTGTAGCATGGTTGGATTCACCCTGGGAAGGTGTTATGAGATTAAGGCCATAGGTTTGCTACAATTAACTATGATATTGGGTCTTATCCCAAGAATCTTCTTATTGGGGATTGATTATGAGTTTTCACCTATATGTGTGATGAATTCTTGACCTTGTTGGTGGTTTCATTTTAAAAATGTTACGTTCTTTTAGGTTGGCTTTCCATTGAATGGTTGGTAATCTATTTCATTGGAAGATTCTAGGTACAACATGGAGATTCACACTCATATTTGATGTTGTGTCTCATGGTTACCTATTTGTAAAATAACATTTTGAGAATTTATCAACAGTTGGGAGACCTATTTCTAGTCTACATCCCCCATTTTTTTCCTTTATCTCACATTCGTGTTTATCTTATAGACAATTAGATTTATGTGAAATTCATTATCTTGTTTATAGAAAATAAATGTTCTTTAATTTTTTCTTTTTTATGGTATTTTTAGGAATTTTATAACCATACTAACCTCATTAAACTAGATGTTGTTTTTTTTTTGAATAATTGTTTTCTATGAAGGACTTTTAGTGAACATAATGTGGAATAGTGGGGAGTTTTGGTAAGGTCCCAGGATTTTTATATTATATTTGATTCTTGAGAAAATTTGTGGTATGTTATATAATATTATACTCATAATAAATATATATTAACATAAAAATATAATCTCATTAATAAATATCATTACATTTTTCATCTATGAAACTAATTAAAATTCAAAATATTAAAATTGGATAAAAATATAAAATATAAAATCTTTAATTAGAAAAAATTAATCAACCAAATTTTATAGAGTAATTTCTCCATAAAAAATGGTTTGTAAATGAAAGGAAATATTAGTAAACATTTCATCATATTTTTGAAATTAATATATAACCTTAAAATGAAATGTTGCGAATTTTGAGAGAAATATTGAATTGGTATTTATAGGCACCAATGTGACCATTAGAATATTAATAAGTATGTTGGTAAAATATGATCATTGGTCAATGTTACCATTGTTCTCTTTTACTATTGGGAAGTATACCCTTTGCGAATAATTTTACCATTATAATTAGTGTTTATAATTGGTAATGACAAAGTAAAATTGATTCATAAAAGATAAATGATGGCCTACACCAATATAGTCATGGAATTTAAATCTAATTTGCTAGAACTTGTGTGGGAGGTAGGGTAAATAGGGTTCACCCTTGACCAAGAGCAATTTGAGCTTCAACACATGAGGATTTAATGAAACTTCCTATTGGATATATCCAAGTCAGTGGAGATTAACACTCATTTAAAATTATCCAAGCCACCGCATGCAACTACCACCATTACACACCTTACACCTATGGTGAATGTGGGAGTTATAATGGGTTATGTGTCCTGGCATTCATTTTATAAAGTGTAATTCCATTATATGAATAATATTTTTATTCCATAAATTCCATTTTAAGAATAGTTTTTCTTAATAAAATAAATGTTTGACATAGGCGATTTTGATAATCTTATTTATAGAGACAAATTAAAAATATATTTTTGGAGTATATACATTATAATAATAACTAAGTTATTCTGAATAATATTTTTTTTAATTTAGTGGTCTTCCAAAACAATCTTATTTAAATATAAATTTTGAAATAATTCTATAATGTCTCAAGAACTTTTTATTAGTGTCTTCAATTTGGATATGCTATAAAAACTATTATGTATCAAAAAATAAGGAATTTTTTTATTTAAAAGTTAAAATTATAATATTTAGATAATCATTCTCATAAAAAATAATATATTAAATCAACACATAAAAATTAGTCTAGGATGAAATTATGTGAATTTTCTAATATAGTTTATTCTCTTGTGATTAGTAAAAATATAGTTTTGACTTTTATATGTTTTATGAAAACATAATTATGAAAAAAATGATGCAACAACTAATTTACCTCATTAGAAACACTTAAACAAGTTATTTTATTAATATTATGTATTTTAAAATATTTTAATTAATTTCCAAACCTATAAGTGACATTACAATATCTAACGAGGAAAATTTTATTTTTAAAAAATTACTTTGAAAAAAAATCAATTTTAAATGACAAAATAAGTATTAAAAAAATTGTATTCAGATATATGAAATTAAGTTATCATAATAAATGTTACAAATTTCTAAACCCATAAGAAAAAACTATGGTTTAGCCAATGAATTTTCATTTTACAAAACCTCTATTTCCATGACCTATATTTAGAAATTATTAAAAAATTAATAAACTATTTCTATAAATAACTATTTTTTTCACCTTTTAACTTCCCTCACAACACATAATCCACCATTTTTTGTGATTTTTTTTTTCAAAAAGAGTCTTCCAAGGTGTCCTTATGTCCCCAAGGTTATGTACTCGGGTATTAGGAACAACTGTTCCTGGTAAGGGAAATATTCACTTCTCTTTTCCATTCAAATTCTCTTTTTGTGGTGTGTTTTCTATTTCCCAAACTAATTCTTTCTGGTCCACTTTATATTATCCAATTATTATAGTAATAGTCTTTTATAAATGGGTTAACATTTTCATCATTAATTTAATATTTCTTTAATCCATGTTTTATACCTATCATGCTGCAAAATTTATTAATCCATTTTACTTGATAAATTCTCATGTATCTTCATTTTGTGAATACAATAAGCTCATTATTTTCCATGGGTATTATAATACATGTAAAATTATTTATTTTATTGGGGATTTTCATTATAAAACATGTATTCCCTTATCTCTGTTTAATAATGATTTAATGATCATGTATTTAATCACTTTTTTGTTCCTTAATTTTGATAAGAAACTCATTATTTTTGCTCCACGAGTAATTAATGAAATGATTTTCAGTGATTTATATTATTCAAATTAATTAATAAATAAGAAGGGTGCACCCGGATAGTGCTAAAATTCATTGGGTAATTAATTTAATCTCTATTGATAACATGTATTTTGATACCTTTGTGAATAACCTTGGTATTTTGGATTTAGGACGCATTGGTGATATGATTATGAATGTCTCATTTAAATGTTGTAGGCAAATTTCCATGTTTTTATTCATGTTTTTTATTAGTATATTCATCATGTTCTCATGATCCTGATATATTATAATACTGTATGTTCTTATTGATATTCCTCTTGATAACATGTTAAATGTCTCTCCTACTTAATCAACCCTGAATGGGATCATGCTCCCCCATTTCATTTGTTACATGTCCCCAGGATATTAGATATTTTATAAGTAACTTAGATTGAACCCATGAAGAAATATTTGTTTTATTTTAATAATTATTTATTTTCCACTGTTTTAATTAATGAATTCTAAACAATCTAAAAAAAGGATCCTATATTTTTTTATATGCAAGAAAACTCTTATGAAATAAAAGGCAGGATGTTATAGTTCGCAACAGGGGATGGTTTAGTTATTTTTTGAAATTAGTTTTATAAATCTATAGTGTGATCCCAAGATAAATTTATAAATATATGAATACTTATTAGTTTTTTTGGGAGTACTAGGTTATTGTTTTCTATGAAAATATAGACCTCTCTAAATACTGCAAGTAGATTTTGCTCTCAAACAGCTATACATAGAGGAAACACCTAAAAATAACACACTAAAATAGACACGATCAATAACTAGTGCCTGACATTGGTCCTTACTACACAGATGGTTAAACAAAACAAGGGTATATGCTTGTTTATAAAAATCTTTTTATGAACCATTATGAAGAATTTATATAAAATAAATTTTTATGGGAGGAAATTAGTGAATAATATATTTATGTATGAATTTTTATGAAATAAAATCCCTTTATAATTATAAGATTCCTAAAAGGTACATGTTTATCTATAATTATTTATTCTTATAGAAAAATGGTTGACAATATTATGAACCACATAAATGTTGAGTGCAATAGATGATTCACTAATGGATTCACAATGAAATATTGAATGTAAAAATTTATGAGGATGATGAATCAAATGTCACATGTTTGGAATAATAACGTCGATCAATTTAAGTGACTTGATTCACCTTTGAGGGAAAAACATTCTATTGATCAATTCATGCTTCAATGAACACCTTCTTTTAGTAGTTCTAATGACCCATTGATTTATGATCCATTTATTTACACTATAGAAAAAACATTTTTTTCACTCTATTTTTTAGTGATAGAGAATGTCACCTTCTTAGAATATCACATAGATGGTTATATTGGTAAATATTTGACACTGATTAAAACCAAGAATCCAATATGGGGGATTTTGGCTTTGGGTTTGGAAGAATTTAATATAATCTCATACTATAATTTCTTTCCCTGATTTGACATGAAAAAATAGAAAAGGATTATCTAGATCAAATGAAGAAGGAAAACGAATCAATGGGAAGCTATAAAATTTACATTATAAGACATTCTCGACACACCTATATCTTTGTTATGGATTCTATATGGAGGTTTTATAGCTTTTTTGTTGGACCGAGACCCCATATACAATGTATTTTAGAAAATAGAGACTAATAATTATATGATGAGATAGTACAAATTTCAATGATGGGTGAATTTTAGTTTAGAGAGACACATTGTTCATATAGGTCTAATGAAAATAAAAGAGAAATGGAGAAATAAATTGTAATAATTTTTAGATGGTAAGTGGAGGAAATATATTTAATCTTCCCAATGAACGAAATGCGGGAAGAATAATTCAAGGAATACCTTTATTTGTATAGGAATGTGGTACACATGCGGGGAATATGGGAATATATCTTATAACTATTGTGCTGATTTGAATCCTCCACATGTCAACACTAAATACATAGGGAATATTACGCATTAATAGGATAAAGTTTAATGATTTATGTGTTAATATCATGAGATATTTTTGAATCAAGGTCCAAATTAAATGATAACAGGGGATAGAAAATCAAACTCACAATAAGATGAGGGGCCAAGGTTAGTGATTTTCTATAATGAAGGTTGAAGTAGAAGTTCGAAATGATGTTTTGTAAGGAACACTAACTATTATTTCAAATCTGAAAAGTACATTGTTTGATTCTAAATCCATTAATTCTTTTTTTTTCATTCATTTCTTCATATATTATTGATTTAATCCACGTAATTATAGAATTATATTTATAATTCAGGACTCTTGGAGGGATTATTTCTTTGTTGAAAGTGCACAAAACACTACTATGATATTTCAAGAGTAAAATCTCATAAAAATATATTAGTCATTCCCATGGTGGAATTCAACACTATACTAGGGATGGACTGGATATCAAAAGTGAAATTCTATGATTAATTTCATAAGAAAAGTAATTTACTTTTCTTGAATAGGAAACCCATGGTTATTTTCAAAGGAGTGATATTTCAACCTGAACAATTTCTAGATGAACATCCAATATTCTTTATGTAAATGATAAGTGAATATGCAGAATTAAATGAATGTATAAAGATATAAAATATCCCTATCATTTAGGAATACATTGATGTATTTCCGAGAGAGTTACTTAGACATTACCAAAAAGGAAATGTAGAGTTCTCTATTCAAATAATAACTAGATCCTATAAAATATTTTAAAACACATATATAATTCAAATTATAGATTTATAAGATTAAAAAAATTACATAAAGATATTTTGGAGAAGGAATTTATCTAACCAAGTGTGCCCCCTTCAAGATAAAGTTTATCTTCAAAAATAATATTTATTGATCAAAGTTTCTTTTCATTAATTATAGTGAACATAAAGGTATTATAGTAATGAACATGTACACTCTCCCAATGATTGATGACTTATTTTTCCATCTTCATCAGGCTAAATTATTCTCCAAGATTGATGTTTGATCTATGTATCATCAATTAAAGTTAAGAAAATTATATATTCCATTAAATTTATTCCAAAAAAGATAAGGGATTTATGAGTTTTTGATTATCCCTTATGGATTGACTAATGATCCTTATTTACTTATAGAGATTATGAATAGAGTCTTTAGTAAGTAAATTGATAAATTCATGGTAGTTTTTATTGATTATATTATTATATATTATAGAAGTCTTGAAAAAATGGGGGTTATCTATAGCTTATATTGAAAATTCTAAGTTAAGATATACTATATAGAAAATTAAAAAAAATTAATTCTTGTTAGAAAAAGCATCATTCTTGGCGAACATTGTTACTAATGAAGGAACCTTTTTTGGCCCCTACATGATAAAGAACATAGCAGAGTGGAAACAACCCACAACAATAAATGAGATTTGTAGTTTCCTTGTTTTACCAGGATATTATTGGAGGTTTTTAAAAAACTATTCATTAATTTCTAATACACTCACTAAGATGAAAAACAATATAGCTAAGTTCATTAAGGGAAAGGAGTGTGAAGACTGTTTCCAAAAATTAATTATGTTATTAGTTAATATACTTATTTCAGGTATTCCTTTATTTAGAGAATTATTTTTTGAGTGATGAATATATGAAAGGGAATATGTGAAGAATAATAACAAATTAAAATGTGATTAGTTATGGATGTTGAAATTTATATCCTCATGGGAAGAATTATCCTACTAATGACCTAGAGATATATGAAGTAGTTTTTTTAGAAGATATGGATGCACTATCTTAATGTGGAGAAATATGATATATACACAAACCACAGAGGTTTGAAGTATATAATATGGAAAAAGAAATTAGGCATAAGATAATAGAGACGGTTGGATGTTGTTATAGAATATAACTATTCAATTAATTATAACCCTAGAAATGAAAAAAAGTTGCTAATGAATTATATAGGAAATAACCTTTCATACTGTAAATGATGAGGATTCAAGGGGATAAATTAATCTAGGACCTAGTAAAGCTGGACATGGGAATCATAAAGGAATGAACATCATCAAACCTATACTAAATAGTTTCCCAACCATCATTACTCAATATTATTAATATACCTCAAATATAATGTCATTTGATTCAAAATAATATAGTGTATATTAAGAATGGGATGTTTCCTATGTTCAGTATTGATCAATAAGATATAATGAAAACATTTATAAAGATATCTATCACATCTATCCTAGATATAAGTAAAAGTTTATGGATGAATATCATAGATCTACATTCTCTATACATCCTAGAATCACTAACATGTATTGAAAAAATCTTGATCATTATTAGTGGGAAAATATGAATTTGGATATTATCAACTACACTACAAGGTTCTAGGTGTGTGAAAAATTGAAGAAATAACAAAAACTTCCTATAGGTGTATGTAAACCACTCCACATACCAACATAGAAGTGGGAAAATATCATTATTAACATTTTCATTGATCTCCTAAGGACACCCAAAGTAATCAATGTGATATGGTCTATAGTGTATCAAATCACCAAGATGTCCCATTTCATTGATATTAGATAAAATTTATATCTTGACCAAATACAAAGATATCTATTGAAGAAGTGGTAAGCCTTCATGGGTAACAAATTTCTATGATTTGTGATCAAGATATAAGGTTCAAATATATTTTATAGAGAAATATTGAAAATGATTTGAATATGGAATTGAATTTCAATATGGCCAATCAAACTCAAACTGATGGAAAATCTAAAAGGACTATCCAGACACTCTATGACATACTGAGATCAAGATTAATGGAATTTAATGTTGGAAGTGGTCAAAAACTATATTAGAATAGTTAATATAAAATATCATCTTCCACTCAATTAATCAAATAACACCATATAAACCACTGTATGAGAAGTGAGGTTGAAATCCCAGAGGTTTGGATGAAGTTGTTGAGAGAAAGGTACATGGGCTGGATATTTTTCAAGAGATGGTAGAAAAGGTTTATACCATCCAAAATTGTATAAATGAAGCCCAGAGTTGGAATAATAAATATACTAACAACCATCAAAGGGGCTTGTATTTTTAGGTTTGTGATAAATTTATCCATTGGATATAACATTGTAAGAGATTAATTTAGTTTGAAATGAAAGGGAAGCCTAGCCCTTAGAACATTAAACCCTCTGAAATCCTTGATCACATATGTGTAGGGGCCTGTAAATGATAAATTTCACCAAATCTAGATCAATTTCATGATGTATTAGACATGTGAATAATGAGTAAGTACATACTTGATCCCTCATATTTCCTAAATTTGGAAGTGGTACCACTAGAACATGACCTCTCTTATCAGGATCATTCGTTGGAGATCATGGATTATTGGGAAAAATTTATATGCAACAAGAATACTCCAATTTTTTTTGTTGTGGAGGTACCGTACACATGAAGAGGGCATGGGACCTAGAGTAAAAAATGAAACATAAGACCACTCACCTACTTTCAATTGAGAATATCTGTTGAATTTTTTGGGAAACATTTTCTATGGGGAATGTAAAAACCAATGTTTTTATATGATATTTTTTTCTTGAAAAAATTTCTGTTATATTTTCTAATATTATCCATGTAAAAAATATATAGTAACTAAAAAACATTTTCTAATTAATAAATATTTGTACATAAATAATCTACCAAACTTATTAAAATTCCAAAAATTACTATTGGCCAAAAAATATAATATAGGAAAATAATTTGGGAATATATGGATAACCAAAATATCCAAGAATCATATCCGAAGCCAAAAAATTCTATATAAATGATAAAATATATTAGTTAACCATTCGAAATCATAAGAAAATTAAAATATTACCATAAGAAGAAATTTTGTGTAAATTTTGTGAATAAATGAAGATGTTTTTACATGGAGCAATGTGACTATTGGAATAGTGGTATGACCATTAGTAAAATACAATTGTTGGTCAATAAAACCATTAGTATATTTTAGTATTTGGAATTATACAATTTTTTAATAATTGTACGGTTATAATTAGTGTTTATAATCAGTAATGAAAAAGGATAATTAATAAAGAAAGGAGAAAATATGACCTCAACATGTAGAGTCATGCCGTTTAAATCCCGTTTGCCAGAATATGGGAGGGTGAAAGTGTCCCCAGGGTCTAACCTGTACCGATCCCAATATGAGCCTCATTTTTTCAGTTTTGAATGAAATAACATATGGGACAAGTTCAAGTAAGTTGATATTATTAATCGGTCAATGTTACCCGAGCTACCCCATGAAACTTCCAAACCCCACACCATACCCTTCGAGCATACATGGGTATTATAAAGGGTAACAGGTATATGCCTTGGTTTCTTAAAGTGTAATTCCATTTCACAAATAAAATTTATTTTCCATTAATTCCATTTTATGAATAGTTTTTCTTAATAGTCTATCTCTTTAATTGAGGAAATTTTTATAACACGTTTTCTGGAAAAAAATAAAACACAACTAATCTCTCAGAATATATATACATTTTTATAAAAAAATAATTTATTATAGAAAATTTTTGTTTTAAGAAAATATTTTTTGGAAGCACTTCCTTTAAAAATAAATTAGAAAATTATTTTATAATGTCCCTGTAAACTATTTTATGTGTTAGAATTTTGATTACACCATAAAAACTTCTTTTTTTCAATAAATAAATTTTTTTATATATAATATTGACAACTATAATAAAATATATATTATATTTCAAATCATCATGTCAATATTAGGTTAGGATGAATTTTCGAGAGTTTTCAAAAATATTATTTTTCAGGAGTAGTAAAAATATAGTATTGGGTCTTCTATATGTTTTAAGTATTTATAATTATGTAATAATTAATTAATCACAGTCCATGAAATGGAATATTTTATTTTATTAATATATTGTATTTTAATATATTTAAATAAATTTCCACATCTATAAGTGACATTCCTATGTCTAAAATAGAAATTTTGATTTAGAAAAAAATTAATTTTTAAAAAATTATCTTTTCCATGCTAAATTATGAATTAAAAATGATGTTTAGTTATATAAAATGAAAATATCATTTAATTTGTCTCAAATTTAAAAATCCATGTGTTAAAAACATGTGTGAGGTAATGGTTTTTCATTTTCAAGAACAAATATTTAGAAGACCTATATCTATAAATTATTAAACAACTCCTCCACTTTTTCTACAAATAACCACACATTTAACCATTCTAATTTTATCCCAATCCATCTTCCATGAATTTATGTTGATTTTTCCTCCCAAATACTCCATGTGGTTTCCATATTCCATAGTGGTTATATCCTCATGTTTTAGGAATAACTCTTCATGGCAAGTCAAATCTAAACTTATCCATTCCATTCTAGTTCCCTTTTGTGCCATGCATTATATATTTTTTAAAAATTCCTTTTGTACACTTTATATTATTCCATTACTATAATAATTGTCTTTTATCAATATTATACCCATTTCCCCCCTCATTCTCTTTTCCTTAATCAATTTTTTATACCCTTCAGGCTACCAAATTAAATTCTCCCCTCTATTTGAGAAATTCTAATTTATTTTCTTTTTATGAATACCAAAACATATTAATTTTCCATGGGTATTCACCTAGTTGTGTAATGATTTATTTATTTGGTGATTTATATATATGAAACCCACATTCCCTTTTATTGGATAAATGATTATGTAATGATCATGTCATTAAGCAGTTTTGTATGATATGATTATTTTATGAAACCTATTATTTATTCTAATAGGGATATTAATGAAATGTTTTATTATGATTTATATATGTCACATTAATTAATAAATATTAATTGAGTTCCATAATAGTGATCCTATTCAGTGGGAAAATAATTTACTCTATAGATATGGTATGTTTTACAAAACCATGGTGAAAAACCCTAGTAATTTTGATTTATAACCCCTTGGTGAGATGATTATGTAATTATCATTTAAATATTGTATCCAAATATCCATTTTATGATTATTATTATTTTTTTAAGATACAACACATGATATCTAGATCATGTTATATTGCTATAACTCGTGTTTTTATTGATATTCTTGATTATCAAATTCTATTGTCTCCCTTCCTTATTCTCTTACAAGGATCATGCTCACCCATTTACTTTGATTTATGTACCCTAGATATGAGATGTAGTATAATTAACATAGGGGATCCTAGGAAGAATCATTTCATGTGGATTAGAATAATGCTATATAATTCCTGGTTTTATGTTCCTAATTTCCATGAAATGGAACTTATAAATATTAGGGACTTTGTTCCATGTAATGAAAAGTTTATGTAATTAAAAGGATGGATTCCATTGTTTTTCCTACACTATATTACATTAGATGAATTTATTCTCTTTTATATTAATTACATTTAGGGTAAATTTGATTATTTTTTATGTTTTGGGATTGGATATTAATTTTATATCCATTTTATCCTGACACAAAGTTTGGGGAAAACTATTTAAAAGAAACCATGTGGGTGACCTTATATAGGGATTTTTTTAGTTCATTTCGAATCTTCTCATATTGACCAACATGAATAGTGCACTATTTTTATGAATCATAGTATAAACAGTAGGGTTTCACCACATTGTGATAGTTTTATAGAGGATTACTTGTATATGGTTTGGTATAAAGCAGAACAAACATTTAGTAGAGGACTATAGGTTTACATAGATAAATTTCATGGTTGTTGTAAAATTAGTAAACTATATTTCTTAAAAATGAAAAGGTGGTTTATTTTTCTGGTGTCGACAAAACAGTTTTTATTGCAAGTTTTGTTTTCAAAAAAACCTAATGTTTTATTTAAAGGGGGGGTATGTTGAGAATAATAATCTATCTCTTTATGACCATTTTGATGCCTCACAGATACCCTTAATTATTTTCTAATGATTTTATTTGTTATGTTTTTTTTTCAGGAATTTATTATTCATTATATTTTTATTTCTAGAAGAAATATTTAAGTTCTTGAACAACAAGGTTTTATTTCTAAAGTATTCACATTTAATGTGTTCTAGAAACACTGTTCATACCCTACTTATTCGGGATCTGCTTTAGCATGTTCTAGAAACACTATTCATACCCTACGTGGAGGAACATAGCATAAGGATAAAAAAATTCAGCATATACATTAAGAGATAAAAGAAAAGTATGGAAGAGGAACCATATGTTATCGGTGAAATAAGAAAAAGAACCCTACGTTTGGAAGGAACCTTACATTTGGGATATCAGAAAAGTATGGAAGGAGAACCGTACGTTAGTATTATACGTTACGTTTGTTTCTCAAAATTATGGTTCATTAACATTACTTTTGTAAACAACCATATGTTCTGGAAATGTATGTTTCAAGTAAAAGTATGGATCTTTTGTTATACGTTTGAAAGTTGATGGGAAATGTATGGATGACCAACCCTACGTTTATGATCAACCTTACATTTGAAGAAAGTGACATGAAACTTACGTTTGTTATCAACCTTACGTTTTCAACCCTATGTTTGAAGACTACGTAATCAACCTTACGTTCAGAGGATGCAATCAATACAACTCAACCTCACATTTGGCGTCAGCAAATTTAAAGGTGATATTTTTATGCAACGGTTTGCAAGCTGATTATTATGCGGATTTCAAGAAGGATTTAAACATGATTTTAAAATAAGACATTGATTGATTCAAATCCATTTTATCAATGGTTTAAAGATCTATTTAAAAGGATCTTTCTATGATGAGTCATCAGGGAAGTTACGACTACTCTGGAAATTCAATTGTTTGAATATCACTAGTTAAAAGGCGACTGTGTGGATAAAAAATTGAATGTGATATACTTATCGTTATTTTATATAGGCAACTAATTATATTATGTGATATATTTATAATTCTAAGAAAAGGGAAGAAAAACTAAATAAAGACTATCAAGAATTCTGATCTGCTGATTCAAGAGAACAACAAATCTCTGTTTTCTAAAGAAGAAAAATCACAATAGAAGATTCATCTATTTCTACATCGAATATCATTTGTGAATATGCTACTGCTGATGTTGTGAGATATATGTATATATGTACTGAAACGGGATTGAATCAGAACGAATATTTTGTGAAGATCAGTATTTTTGAAGGTGACGATCCATCTACTAGAAATTTCATGCTGTTGCAATTGTGAAAAACATCTGGAAAGTATTTTCATAATAAAAAATCATTCTTTTCTTGAGTGAACTGCTCCATGTAATAAGCTATGTATGTTCAGTGAGTGAACTAGAAGGCTTTGTTTTTCCTTAGATTGTAAAGGTGTCAACTTCTTATACTGAGTTGTGATTCGGTCTATTGAAACGAGGACCCGATAGTGAAAATCACCAAGCTCGTGGAGTAGAGCATTAGTGGAGTGGACTAGGGGCCTTCTGTTCCCCAAACCACTATACATCTTGTGTCTCTGCTATTAAAATTTCTGCTACGTCAATTCATCTGATTTAAGTTAAAAATGTAGAACACAATCTCACAAAGATTTCTGAAAAGACACAATTCACCCCCTATTATGCATATTTGATATAATCTGATACAATAATTGGTATCAAAGGTTGTGCTTTCTGATAAATACTGAACAAGATGAAAGTGATTATACACAAAGGAAGATGACTGATACAAGGGAGAGAATGTCTATGGTCAGAGCACCGTAATTCATTGGAGAAAACTATGGATGTTGGAAATCGCGAATGACTATCTATCTGAAAAATCGTGGATACAGAGTATATTATAAGATCCTGACTCGATATGAAATACCAAAAAAACCTAAAACATGGACTCCAGCTACTGAAGTAGATTATGATATGAAATCAAAGGTAATGAATGCAATTATATGTGGTGTAGGACCTGATGAATTTAACAGAGTATCTCAATGCCCAACAACATATGAAATGTGGAAAACTATTGTTGTTTCTTATAAAGGAACTAACAATATCATGGAAATGAGATATGCAACTACTAAGATTAAATATGATACTTCCATAATGGTTGAAGGTGAGAGTATTACTTAAATTAATGGAAGATTGATAGAGATTTTCCATAACATAACTACCTTGGGAGATCCCATTAAACAAGTTGATCATGCTTTAAAAGTACTGAGTGTACTTCCTACAAAATAGAATGGAATCTCATCAACAATCAGACAGTCGACACCTATCAAATATTTAAACATGAGAGAATTGATTGGAACATTAATGATGTATGAAGCTGAAATGGAAGATGAAGCAAATGACAATACAGTGCTTATCAATTGAGATGACACTGCCTTGAATGAGTCTTCACAAAGGAAAAACAGAAAGACGATGAAAAGTGTAAAAGTGAAATCAGAAAGTTCTGATTTATCTAATTCTGATATGGAATTGGTTTAGATAGGCCAAAGATTCACTAAATTCTATATAAATAAGAAGGGATTCATAAAATCCTTTAAAAAAGAAGAAAACGATGTCAGATGTTATTAATGCGAGAAAATGTGGCATATCAGACCTGACTGTCCTCAGCTAAAAGAATACAAGAGAAAGAAATTCATCAAAAAAATTGATTATGAGAATAAAGACGAGAGGGCTATGAAAGCTACATGGAGTGCATCTAAATACTCTAGTAGAACTTCTGTATCAGACTCAGGGATGGAAGATGAAAATATGAAAGCTAATTGGTGTTTTATGGCAGAAACAGATGAGGTACAATCTTACTATTCTTCTGACTCTAGTTCTAAATCTAGTTACTCTACAGAAAAACATGAATCCTACTGCAATATTCTTGAAGAAAAATATCATTGTTTATTTAAGAAGCATAAGTTTTTAAAGAACATTAATAAGGATTTTTCTGATGAAAGAGATACAATGCTGAAATAATGTAAGGAGTTAACTGAAATGTTTGACTCAATTAATACTAACAATACAGATTATGAATCAAAGATAAAATCACTAAAAACTAAAGTGGAAACTTATAAAAATAAAACCCTTGTTTTTACTAAAGGATAAAATAATTTAAATGAAATTCTTGGGAAAAATGTCATTAAAAATTTAATATTTGGAATTGGTAGTAAAGGTGAAAAACCCAAGCTGTACAAAAATTATTTTATTCCAAGTGAAAAAAGACTAAATTGTAATTATTGTGGAAAAAGGGGACATATTTCTAAAAACTATTTCTTTAGACAACCAAAAATAAGTGTTATTAAAAAATATTTTGTATAAAATTATTTGCTTGACTCTTGTGAAATTAGAAATCAAAGCAAGTATGGATTCCCATATCCTTGCTGGCTAATACCCCTGGACCCAACAAAATATGGGTACCAAAGCAAATTGTGTAAATGCCTTTGCAGGGAGAAGGTCACAGAAGGAAAAAACAACATATGGTATATGGATAGTGGCTACTCAAGTCATATGAGTGGAAACTCATCATATTTATCTACACTCACTCAAAAAGAAGGTGGACTTGTCACTTTTGGTGATAATGCCAAAGGGAAAATCATTGGTATTAGCACAGTTGGAGATCCAGAAGCTGTCTTAATCAACAAATAACTTTACGTACAAGGATTAAAAAAACTAATAAGTATATCTCTACAATGTGATAATGGTTATGTTGATTATTTTTCTAACAATTTCTGTTCTATTTTCAAAAATAAATTGCTTAAATTTAGAGCACCTTGAATTGACAATGTGTATACACTGGATTTGAATTCCTATTGTAAACAACATGTAAATTGCTTAACTACTAAAGTGAATGAATATTGTATCTGGCATACAAGACATTGACATTGTAATATATATGCTTTATATAAGTTATCTAAGAAACAATTAGTTCCTGATTTGCCAATTCTCAAATTCGAAAGTGGCAGATTCGATGATGCATGTCAACATTTCAAGCAACACAAATCATCCATCAAATCTATTAACATATTTGCTACATCTAATCCTCTAGAACATATTCATACGGATTTTTTGGACCTTCAAGAGTAGCATGTTTGGTTGGTAAGTTATATGTATATGTTTTTGTTGATGACTATTCTTGATTTACACAGATTTTCTTTTTAAAATTTAAAAATGAAGCTTTTAAATTATTTGAACGATTTTGTAAAGCTGTTCAAAATGTAAAATGTATTAAAATAATTTTATTAAGAATTGATCATGGTGTAGAATTTGAGAATCTAGAAGTTAATTCCTTCTGCTCAAATATATTTATTAAACACACCTTCTCTGCACCAAGAACACCTCAAGAAAATGGAATTGTTGATAGAAAAAATAGGACTATTCCGGAAATGGCTAGGACTATACTAAATGAATACATCATTCCTACATATTTTTCGACAGAAGCTGTAAGAATAGCCTGCTATATAATGAATAGTGTTTTAATTAGACCAATTTTGAAGAAGACACCCTATGAGCTTTATAATAACAGAAAACCCAAAGTAAATTACTTTAATGTTTTTTTATGTAAGGTTTAAATCTTGAACATCAAGGAAAATGTTGGTACGTTTGATCCAAAATATGATGAAGGAATTTTCATATGATATTCAGCTACCTCTAAAGCATATAGAATCTATAATAAGAAGTCCAGGATTGTTGAAGAATCCATTCATGTGAAATTTGATGAATCTGGTCCCTTTGAGAAAAGGACAGATCAAATCGATGAATCTAACTCAAATGATAACATGAGACTTGAGAACTTGAAAAATTATTTTACTGTTGGGATGGAAGATCCAAAACTTTTTAAGAAAACTGAAAATTATAATATTTTATTAGTTCAAATTTATGTTGATGATGTAATTTTTGGTTCAATTAATAAAAACCTTTGTCATGAGTTTTTAAAGTTAATGAAAAAAGAATTTGAAATGAGTATTATGAGAGAAGAAAAATTATTTTTAGGACTTCAAATTTTTCAAAAAGATTTTTGAAATGTCTTGAATCAATGAAAATATATTACTGGTTTATTAAAGAAGTTTGGTCTTGAAAACAACATGACATATACAAATCCTATGTGTACTAATATAAAAGTTGATTTAGATGAAACTGGAAAATCACTTGACAATATGTTATATAGAAGTATGATTGATAGTTTTTTATATCTTACTGCTAACAGAACATATATAATGTATTCAGTATGTCATTATGCAATATTTCAATCAAATCCTAAATAATCTCATTTAGCTGTTGTTAAAATAATTTATTGATATTTAAAAGGAACTATTTTTCAATCTATTCTTTATCCCAAAACTTCTGATTTTAATTTTATTTCATATTCAGATGCAGAATTTGGGATTTGTAGCTCACTTCATGATCTTGTCACTTTTTAGGGAAATCATTAATGTCATGGTCATTTAAGAAACAAAATTCAGTTTCCCTGTCAATAGATGAGGTACAGTATGTTACTGCTAGCTGTTGTTGTGCACAAGTGTTGTGGATGAAAAACACTCTTATGGATTTTGGACTAAATTTTAATAATATTCCAATTTTATGTGATAATACTAGTGCTATAAATATTTCAAAAAATCCTATTAATTATTATAGAACAAAGAATATTGATATTAGACATCATTTTCTAAGAGATCATGTTCTTAAAAAGGATATATCTTTGGAATTTGTAAGTACTAAAATTCAATTAGAGGATATTTTTACTAAAAAACTTCCAATTGAAAGGTTTTATTTTATTAAGGGGGACATAGGTATATTTAATTTTAAATAATTTTTAACTTTACTATGTTGTTTCTTTATTTTAATTTTGTTTAAAAAATAATTTAGTTATTTGTTTTTTAACCAGAATAAGTTTCTTTTCCCCACATAATAAATTTTATTTATATTTAAAATCTATGTAATGATTAATAAAAACATGGGAATCAAGGCTGTGAGAAACCCTTTTGACTTGTAAACCATTTTATTTCTACAAAAGCCTTTTCGAACCCGCAATACCGCATCACTTCTCGTCAATCCTAATTTTTTAACCTCTGAAACCCTAACCTTCAAACCTTTAGAGATTCTCATAGAGATGTCTAAGAATAAGAGAGGTGATGAGGCCAATACCAGAAATTCCATGAAACAATTCTCTAAAGGAAGGAAGACCTTAAAAGGAAAGGTGATTGATCTCGAATGGCTCTTTTAAAATAATATTCTTTTAAAAGAATCACAATCGTTTCAGAATCCTGAATAGACTTTCAACAGTGAACAGACAAAATATTTGTATGAGGTATAACTTTGATATTTTTTCAAATCTGTGTAGTTTATTCTGGGAGAGAATGAGGAATCTATGCTGGCTAAGATAGAGGATAGGGATTTTTCGATCTCTTCAATTGAAATTGGTCATATTTTAAACTGACCTCACGAGGGAATATTTCATTTTTATTTGAAAAATATTAGAGATTCTATGCATAAATCAGAGGACATTATGACTTTTCTTTTTGGTACTTCTTCTATAAAGAATATTTTCATAAAGGACCTAGAGCCTTCTAGAAAACTTTAGTAAAATTTTTGCAAACAGGGGTTGCATAGAGGATGTCTGAGATGAACAAGATATTATCTACTAACATGTATATAATATATCTTTCAGTCAGTGATATTAAAAGCAATTTTCCAAGATACATGCGGAGGAATCAGAATTACTATTGTCACAGTGAAGCCAGAATGAAATTCTACCCTTTTAGACGATTAATTTCCAAAATATTGTTCAAAAGGATATGGTGAGACTGGTGGATGCCGGAGTACGATGTCATCATGGTAATGTGTTTAATTCTGGAACTTTAAGAAAGATTGTACATTTCCAGAGTACTATAAAAGGAAACATCTTGCTAGTAGGAGATTAGGAAGAAATAGAGAGTACCTAGGCTCAGTATGCTAAGTCCAATAAGGGACAAGATGAATCAAGAATAAGCACTGCTGGGAGGAGAATAAGATTTGACATGGAAGAAAATGAGGAAGAAAAAAGTCATGGGGGACTTCACAATCAGTGGAATAGACCTACTAATGAGGAACTTGTTTCCCCTGTAATGACAACAAGAGATTTACTCTCGTACAGATTTGTCAGAGAAAAGGTTATTGAAAAATCTCAGGAACAAGATGTGGCTGTTAGAGAACATGACCCTGAAATAATTTAAGTTGAAAGATAAAAACCACAAGTTTTAGCGGATGTTTCTGTTACACTTCAACAAGAAAAAGAGGCAGAGCCTAGTGAGGAAGTGGCCAGACCTCAAGAACCTTTACAAGATACTATGTTATAAAATCCATTGGATGAACAAGTTGTTGATGTTCTTGATAAGCATGTTTCTGAAGCTCAAACATAAGTACTTCACGAGGATTTTTCTGTGGAAGAGTCTGGAAAAGGCTCTGAGGAAAAATATGTGGGTCAACCTGCTCAGGAAAAGGAGAAAGACAAGTCTGATGCAGATTCACTACCTTTAGTATTGCTGCATCACACTAAACCTGAGAATGATAATCATGCATAGGGTTCCTATGATTCAGGGAATAAGGAAATTGATGAGTTTTACAGGAAGGTGTGTCAATTGGAATCTGAAAATGATACTCTGAGGAGAGCCTTAGAAACAGAGCAGTTCAAATTTTAGAGAATTAAGAATAGCACTATTTCACGACAAGAGTTATAAGCTTTAAAGAAAGATATTTTAACAGAGGTTTCAAAGCTAAAATAAGAAATGGTAAAGAAGTCAGATCTGTTAGAAATAAAATGATATATAGAGACACAATTTGCATCTGTTGGAACTAGTGCTGCTAGTGGTTCGGGCACTTCACCTGATTTACATATAATGTATCATGATATCACAGCTGCAATGAGCAATATGAGTGACATATTTCATAAGCTTCAATGCAATAGTGCGTCTTTATCTGTCTTGTTAGATAATCAGAAATTTTTGGTTGATCAGTTGACATCCAGTGAACTAGGAATCAGATCTGTCTTGAATAAATTCATAGAGAATCAATCATTGTTTATGGAGAAGGAAGAAATACATCAAGAGTTTTTCAAATAAATCTCATTTAATACATTCATAAGACTCAAGAGGCTACATATCTTATTATTCATCTTGGTGATGGAATGTTTCGAAGACTCAGAGAACAGTTGATAGAAATCAAGTCTGTAGTTTAGAGGATATAGAACCTATTTCATACCCTGATCAATCCTAGATTCCTCTGTTCCTCATAATTGTATCTATTCAATAATTTCAATGAAACATTTTGATTTCTGTATTTATCAACTATTGTACTATTAGTGAAATTCTATTTCTTTATATTTATTTTGTTTTACTGTCTTTGTTTAGATATGCCAGTAATCCAGATTACTCTGCATAAAAATAGTTACATCACATTTACTAATGTTAAATGCTACATTAAATGTGTTATATTCCATATTTTATCATTCTTTTTGATATCACAAAAGGGGGAGAATTTTGGATAATCATATACACAACATTTTTTTTGTTTCATTTTATTAGGGGAGTAATTAAAATGGATAATTTAAAGGGAGGAATTATGTTAAATCTAATATTAATTTTTTTTTTAAAATTTGAAACTATATGCAATTAATCAATTTTTGTGTAAGTTAATTTAATTAATTATTTTATGGGTTTTGTGATCATCAAAAAGGTGGATATTTTTCCAAGTGTTGTTTTCAACAATATATAATGTTTTATTTGAAGGGGGAGTATATTGAGAACAATACTCTATCTCTTTATGACAATTTTGATGCCTCACAAATACCCATAAATATTTTCTAATGATTTTATTTGTTATGTTTTTTTAGGAATTTATTATTCATTATATTTTTATTTCTGGACGAAATATTTATGTTCATGAACAAGGAGGATATTTCAAAAGTATTCGCATTTAGCGTGTTCTAAAAACACTGTTCATACCCTACTTATTCGGGATCTACTTCAGCGTGTTCTGGAAACACTATTCATAACATACGTGGAGGAACATAGTGTAAGGATAAAAAATACAACATATACATTATGAGATAAGATAAAAGTATGGAAGAGGAACCATACATTATCGACGAAATATGAAAGAGAACCCTACGTTAGAAAGGAACCGTAATTTTGGGATAGCAGAAAATAATGGAAGGAGAACCATACATATGTTTTAAACATTACATTCATTTCTCAAAAGTATGGTTCATCAGCCTTAATTTTGTAAACATCCATACGTTCTTGAAAAGTATGTATCAAGTAAAAGTATGGATCTTTTGACATATATTTGAAAGTTAAAGAGAAAAGTATGGATGACCAGCCCTACGTTTATGATCAACCCTACGTTTGAAGAAAGTGACATTAACCTTACGTTTGTGATCAACCCTACATTGTCAACCCTATGTTTGAAGACTACGTCATCAACCTTACATTCAGAGGATGCATACAGTACAACTCAACCTCAAGTTTGGCATCAAAGAATTTAAAGTCGATATTTTTATGCAATGGTTAGCAAGATGATTATTATGCAGATTTCAAGCCCGATTTAAATCTGATTTTAAAATATGACTTTGATTGATTCAAAGCCGTTTTATAAATGGTTTAAAGATCGATTTAGAAGGAACTTTTTATGCCGAGTCTTCAGGGAAGTTACGACAACTCTGTAAATTCAAATGTTCGAATATCACGAATTTAAAGGCGACTCTTGTGGATCTAAATTTACAGGATAAGTACTTATCATTATTTTATATAAGAAAAGAATGATCTTATGTGATATATCAATCATTCTGAGAAAAGGAAAGAAAAATAAAACAGAGACTATCAAGAATTCAGATCTACTGATTCAAGGGAATGACAAAGAAATATTTTTTGAAGAAGAAAAATCACAATAGAAGATTCATTTGTTTCTACATCAAAGATCATTTGTGAATCTGCTACTTTTGAAGTTGTGAGGTATATTTCTATATCTACTACAATGGGATCGACTCAGAATGACTCTCTTCTGAAGATCATTATTTCTGATGGTGACGGTCCATCTACTGTCAATTGCATTCTGTTGCAATTGTGAAGAACATCTGGAAAGTATTTTTAGAATATAAAAATCATTCTTTTCTTTAGTTACCAGCTTCTCATGCTAAGATGTATAGGTTCAGTGAGTGAACTAAAAGGATTTATTTGGCTTAGATTTTAAAGGTGCCACTTGCCTGTACTAAGTTGTGATTCAGTCTGTTGAAATAAATAAAAGATAGTGAAAATCACCAAGATTGTGGAGTAGAGCGTTGGTGGAGTGGACAAGGGGCCTTCTATTCCCCAAACCACTATACATCTCGTGTCTCTGCTATTTAAATTTCTAATATGTCAATTCATATGATTTATGTTAAAAAGTCAGAACACAATCTCGCAAAGATTTCTGAAAAGACACAATTCACCCCCCTTTGGTGCATATTTGATATAATCAGATCCAACAGTTTTGACCTATATATCCAAACCATACAAAAAACCTTGCAGGATTTTTAAAATAAATTAATTTTTTTATAGAAATTCTCCTTCGGTATAAAATTCCCCAATGTTTTTATTTTCCCTCCTAATAATTCATCATATATAGGTACACACCAAATAAGGTTCCTACCCCAATCCTCCATTAATTCAGGACACCATCATCCTCTTTTCCTACAAATTACTCCAAGGTAATACCATTAATCTATTTGTATCTCCTTTATTCATCCCCTTTATCTTTCCTCTTTGGCTACATCCTTTACTGCGAACCCTATGGAAAATAAATTTCGATTTTAGTATTTAGAGTTTTTTATTAATGGTGTTTTTGGTTTATAAGGAATGAGTAGGCTTCCATGAGTCTTTTTATAGAATCTACCATCATAGATAATGTCTTCCTACATTCTTGTATTTGAACCAAGGTAGGTGATTTTGTGTGTTTCCATAAATTGACACAGAAATGTGTTCTTAGTGATTTAAATTTTTTTAATTGTTATTATATAAATATATATGATATTTCAAGTTATTATTAAAATCAATTTTAGGGAGGTTTTATGTTTTTATGATGGTTTTAAATGTAATTTCATGTGTTATATTAAATGATTAGTTTTAATAAAATGTTTAATAAATTATTTTAGTCCAAATATGATGTTTCAAATTATATAACCCTATTTGGGTCATGAATTTAATTGGAACATGTTTTATGTAACACCCCAACCCCACTTACCCAGAGCCGGTGCATTATTATATAACATTTTCATGATCACAAGAAAGATCAAATCTCAAAAGACCGATTGGTTTAGTAGCCTTTTTAACACTAGATATATTAATAAAGATTACATTATATCATAAAATGAAAACTAAAACAATATAGTCTCCATATTACACATTCTTATCCCCTAATATTATCCCTGCAGGTCATTCATAAATTACTTCTTCACATCCTGGGAAAAATAAAACATTGAAAGGGGTCAGCTCAAATGGCCAGTAAGGATGACAATATTGCGGAAACTTTCATAAATAAGAATAAACATTTAAAGAAATGTATAACTAAAACAAAATCCTTTTAAACATGATCTTCAACATAGTATGGGAAAAAATAAAATAAAATAATTCCATTTACTTATTCACATGGATATTCTAGTAATCGAATATTCACATGCAATATCAATAACCACTTTCATAATGATGGAATTCATAATGCCAGACTATCATAACCACATAGCCAAGGCCTCGTGCCAAGAATACAAATAATATTTTGCCAAGGCCTTGTGACAAGACACTAGTTTGTCTCATGAGACCTATTAATGCATCGAGGATCTATAGTAGGCTCCACCCGTCACATAATAAGTCTAATTCATTCCCATATGAAAAGGTTTAAACATAACATAAACATTCGTATTAAACCTAGCATACGAAATGTATATACTTCATCCGTAAACCATGAATTGTATAAAAATAACACATCTACAGTCAAACATATCAAAAAACCATAAATATAATATAGATGATTTGTATCATAATAAATCAACTTCAAATAAGCGAAAAATCCATCAAAGGATGTTGACATAGATGAAATCAAAACTCATTTTAGAGAAATATCTCTTTTTATTTTGAAATAATTTAAGAGTCACATATTTATAAAATAAAACATTTTCTTTGAAAATATTTTTATAAGATTATAAGGGATGCTTCAAAGATTTTATAACGGCGGAAAATAGCTGCACCCGCCGTATATGTTTAAAAAACATTCTTACCTTAATTCTGTCAAAAAGGTTAAAAAGGGCCGTTTTTGGAATACGACGGAAAGATTCCTTTATAATCCACTTATAAAAGTCAAAAAGGGTATAAATGAATTTATACCATAGTCCTTAAAATAGTAAGAATGATTTGAAATACATTTTTAAAGAAACATGGATGTGGATGATAAGGATGTCCTAGTAGATAATCACGTATAAGCAACCTCGGATAAAGAAGAGATTGTGAAATAACCCATACCTTGTACTTTTCCTTGGTTGAGGGTAGGTTAACCTCCTTTATCATGGTTAAATAATTTTTATTAAATTATACAAGAATCATATACATTAATATGATACCATATATGATCTTTTAACATTGATTTTTTAATAATATCTTAGTATTATCGTTGTTTCAGGTATTAACTTACTCGTTTTATTTTATATGTTTTGTTACGTAAGTAATGTTTGTCATGGATAGGTTGTATATTAATCATATCCAGGATGATATCAAGTCCATAGATACTATTATTAATCATCAAATAAGAATTATACTTGAATGGATACGATGGAGAATTAATCTCATCGCGTTCGTGGAGACGGTAGTCCGTACGTACGCACGAGCGACAATATCATTCTTATGATATTAAAATAATATATAATTGGATGGTATATCATATATAAAGAATCAATATTATGTTATATTTATTATATACATGAATTACACATCATTATTATACCCATCCAAATAATAATTTATTGAATAACAATTACACCACGACGTGGAGACGGTAAGCCGTACGTACGCACATATGGTGACATGTTATTCAAAGGATGGATAGAATACTGAAATATGGTTGTAAAAATTTTATAATAACATAAAATTATATATAATATACTGGAGTTATTCTTTTATAATGGTAATAACAAAGAATGAAGAAGTGGAAGAAGAAAGGAACTTGAAAAAGGGTGGTGAGATCATTACCTCTTCTTAGGGTTCTTCCTTTTGATTTGATCAAAAGGGCTCCTTAAGTTGGATTTCTAACTAAAATAAGGCCTCTAGGATGAATTGAGGGAATTTGATAGATTATTTGGGCAGAGTTTTTCCAAAGCAAAAGTATTTGAAGGTGTGAGTTAATGAGAAGGAGGAGTGCCCTTTTTTAAGAGGGGTGAGGGGAACCTTTTGAAAATCTAGAAATATTATTTTATAATAAATTCCTATTAGGTTTATAAAGGCTCCAAAGTAGATTATTTAAAGGTTATGGTGGGGATAGGTCGAAAACCACTCAACCAATAGGATTTATACTAGTTTGGGTTACTATATTAACCTTATCTTTAAGTATTAACTCTTAGTTAATTAGTTTCTCTTTTACAATGTCTCTTTGTATTTTTATATTATATGATTAATAAACTTACTATATACATCCAAGAGACCCCCAAGAGGTCCATTAATGATAAAAATATCAAGATATAAGTCTTTTGGCCGAACCTTATATTTTTAGGAATTTAATATCATTTAATAATCTAATATTTTTTTAAAAACTCTTTTATGTCAATTTTGACACTATTCAATAGTTGTTTTTTGTAAAAATCATAACAGAATTATTACATTGAATAAAGTTAATTAAATCATTCATAACATGCCATATTAACCTAGAAAATTAGTTTAATTCATAAAAAGTCTCTAATTATATTGATTTGGGTATTTATAATATCAATTATTTTAATTTTTCACTATTATGGTAATTACTGCATCATCATTGTGTCATAAATAAAATAAATTATTTAATGTATAAAAATTAAAAATAAAATATCATTATGTAGGAAAACTTTTGAGATTTCTAATGATTATTTACAATCTAATTTATCTTATGTATAACCCTATATTAAATTTTTTTTAGTAAATAAACTTTGATTTTAACTCTTTTAACTCTTCTTTGAATTAAATAATAATAAATATCCTAATCTAATACAAGTGGACCTAAATGATAATCTTTTAATCCTATGGTTTTTTTTGGTCGAGATACACTTTTCCAATAGAATTAGGACATGTGTTAGGGTAATATTAATATCATTTGTACCCTTAATTACCCTATTTACTTTTAACTATGGTAAATAAAAGTAAAAAGTTACTATTCACCAAAAATTATTTTCATCTCATTGAACCACATTTTATTCCTTGATATTAACCATGTCTCTTATATTTTCTAAATTCCAATCCCATAAGCTGTAAAATTAAGTAGTATGAAAAATTCAGTTTTTTAACTACCACTTAGTGGTTTCGCTATTCATCAAAAATTGAAGTTTTTCAGAATAATGCCAAAATTTCACCCTCATATATAATTGTTATTCCGAATCCAAAAATGAAGTCCATTTTGAAATATAAAATATATATAATTTTACAAAGTAGGTACTATAATTCATAACAGCTTGTTTCATTGGCTGTGGTGTGTTAGAACTCGATGTTGCGTACAACACACGCTATCACATTATTCAAAGAGAAGCATACCATAGAATCTTGGGGTGTTACATTCTCCCCACCTTCAAATAATTTCGTTCTCGAAATTTCTAGAATAATACCCTATGAAAAGACTCGGGTGGTTCTTCATCATAAGTTCCTTGGGTTCCCACGTTGCCTTTTCCATCTTATGGTTTCTCCACAAAACTTTTACCCGACGCGTCGTCCAATTTCTCACCACTTTTTCTCTCATATCAAGAATCTTGACTTGATCTTCGCAATAAGACAGATCGGGTTCCAGTTCTAATTCCTTGTAGCTGAGTACATTAGTTGGGTCAGGCATGTATTTCCTCAATAGATATATGTGGAACACATTGTGAACTTTGGAGAGACTTGGCGACATTTCCAATCGGTAAGCTACAACCCCAAATCATTCTAGAATTTTGAAAGGTCCAATGTACCTGGGACTCAATTTACCTTTCTTACCAAAACGTATGACTCCCACCCATGGAGATACCTTCAGGAAAACATGATCACTGACTTGAAATTCCAAATCTTTCCTTCGATTATCGTCATAGCGCTTCTACCTACTTTGAGGTGCTTTGATGTGATTTTGGATTACCTTCACCTTTTCCATAGTTTCCCCCACCAGTTCTGGACCTACATGTTTTCCTTCACCAACATCATCCCAACAGGTTGGTGTGCGAAATCTCTTTCCGTATAACGCTTTATATGGTGCCATCTGAATAATTGAATGGAAGCTATTGTTATGGGAAAATTATACCAGAGGAAAATATTGATCCCAAATACATTGAAAGTCAAGTGAGTAGGATCTCAACATGTCTTATAAGGTTTGAATAGTTCGTTCTGATTTTCCATCTGTTTGAGGGTTGTAGTCAGTGCTCAAATGAAGTTCAGTATCCAAGGATTTCTGAAGACCTTACCAGAATCTTGAAGTAAAACGGGGATCACGATTAGAAACAATTGATAGGGGTACTCCATGAAGTCTCACAACTTCAATAATATATAGTATTTCTAGACGTTCCAGTGGTAGATCTTCTCTTATAGCATGAAAATGTGCTGACTTGGTAAGATGATCAACAATAACCCATATTTCATCATTCCTTCTAGGAGTCTTTGGTAGTCCCATGACAAAGTCCATCGTGAAATTATCCCATTTCCAATCTGGTATTGGAAGAGGTTTCATGACTCCTCCAGGCTGTTGCCTTCCAGATTTCATTTGTTGAAAAACCATAAATCTTGACACAAAATCACCAATATCCCTCTTCATGTTGTCCCACCAAAAATGTTCCTTAAAATCTCTATAAATTTTGGTGCTCCCAGGGTGTGTAGAGAAATTGGAACTATGAGCATCATCCGAAAATTCTCTTTTTAGATCATGTATATCAGGAACACAAATTCTCTTCCCAAATTTCAAAATTCCTTATTCATACACAAAGTCTCTCAATCTCCCATCATTCACAACTTTAATCTTCTTTTTAAATTCTTCATCATAAATCTGAGAAATCTTAATACTTTCTAGTAAAGATGGTTTGGCAACCATTTGAAAAAGCATTGATGTTTCACCTTCCCTGGTTATTACCATGTCCATCTTCACTAGATCCATGAAAATTGGATCCCTTTCAATTCTCATATTTTTCTAAACACCATGATCTTTTCTGCCCAAAGCATCTAACACCTTTTTTGCTTTCCCCGGGTGGTAGTGTATCGTACAATCATAATCCTTGAGTAATTCAAGCCATATCCTTTTCCTCATGGTGAGTTCTTTTTGTGAGAAAATATACTTCAAACTCTTGTGATCAGTATATATCTCACATTTTTCACCATAGAGGTAGTGCCCTCATATCTTCAAAGGAAAGATCACAGCTGCTAACTCGTGATCATGAGTAGGATATTTTTTCTCATGAATTTTCAACTATCGTGATGCATAGGCAATAACCCTATCATTCTTCATAAGGACACAACCAAGTCCTTTCTTCGATGCATCACTATAAATAACGGACCCATCATTCCCCGATGGTAGAGTCAATATTAAAGCATTGACTAATCTTCTCTTCAGTTCTTCGAAACATTCTTCACACTCTTTTTTCCAAACAAATTTAACCCCATTACGTGTGAGCTTCGTTAATGGTGTTGACCTCACCTGTTTTGATAATCCCAATTATGTGTTCATATATTATTCTACTCTCAATTACTGATGATCTACATTTTAATTCTTTCAAATCAGTGATCAAGTTAATAATAATGTTTAAATAATCTCTGATTTATGTTAATCTCGATTATCCCTGTTTATACAAGCTTTGAAACAATTCTACGTCAATTAGATGTGGTTTGCATGATAGCCAGAGCTACCGATAGCCAGAGCTACCGATGCACACAGAGAGCTACTGATAGCCAGAGCTACCGCTGCACACACAGAGCTACCGATGAACATAGAGAGCTACTGATAAAAGCTACCGATAGCTAGATCTACTGATGCACACACAGAGCTACCGATGCACACAGAGAGCTACCGATAAGAGCTACCGATAAGAGCCACTGATAAGAGTTTGAAGAGCTACTGATGGAAGATCCCTACACCGAGTCAACCGTACACGTCTACAAACAAACGGCTACCTATAATTAACTATGGAGTCAAATCCTATATCCTCGACACTATTTGTTTATTATACTAACAGTTACATATGTTACTTTTGATGAATTTAATGTTATTAAATGATTTATGTTGCCATTTCAGGAAACCATACCAAGTACGATCAAAAAGTATAATCATTCCTTCTTGTCAGAAAAACAAAAAGGGTATAAAGAGGACATCGTGTATGTATCAAAATGTGGTGTGAAAAAAAACTCGAAGAGATCAAGCACACAGAACAAACTTGCGATCAAGCTCTAAACGTGCCAAGATCAACTAGAGAACTTGCACTCACGAGACTACTACTACCAGCCTCCAGAACATAGAGCATATATCAAGCCATCTATGCTAAAGAAGAACCACACAAAACTCATCATTCTTTGAGCCGATAAGCAAGCTAAACCTGGAAGTCAAGGAAGCAGATGGTACTCTGTTTTCCAGACAAAAACCAGAAGAAGACTCAGAATGAATTCTAATTATCAAAAGGAGTCAAGAGCTGCACGAATATCACTAGAGCCATTTCTAATCTCTAAATCTTTTTCTCTGTGATTTACTTTTGACATTACGAGCAGTGTGTGTTATCTGTTGTATTTTACACACACACTGTCTCCTGAACCTTAACTGAAGGATTTTTAAATCCTCACTCACTTTTTTTTCATTCTTTTTCCCACTGTGGATCATGGTAGAGGTTGTGTGTAACCTGGAAAGCTGGTTTCTGTTGTTTTGTTTCCCACAGATAACAGTGGTAGAGGTCTTGGACCTGGACAGTTGTAAACAGTTGAACCCCGATCCTGGGTGTGGATCATCCTTATAAAAACTTTTGGGAGGACTAAGTCTTGACTTGAGACTGAACCTCTTGGTTAACTCCTCTGTGTTTTTAGTTAAATTTTATATCCATACAATACATATCTATTTCATATTCCGCTGCTATTACATTGAAATATAATTTGTCTTCAAAGCTACTTTGATAGTTAAACTCGCAAGTGTTTATATTTATTATAAACTAGTAAGTTAGTTTCAAAAGTTAATTTAATCATAAGATTAAGTTAACTGAGAACTAATCAATCATTAAGAAACTAATTGAACCTTTATAATCTGTATAAATTCACTATAGTTTAATCTGTTTTTAAAATAGGGGGATTGTAATAGAAATTGTTTTTTAGCAGAAATTTTAATTGGAACTCAATTCACCCCCCTCTTGAGTGTCCACTCCGACCAACATTTGGTATCAGAGGGTTATTAATATCTTCTAAATTACTCTGTTTTCAACTGTGATTTTAGTTGTATTTTAAAGTTCTTAAAATTTCTGTTATTTCTAAATTTTAATCTCATTAAATTTTGTTTATAATGGATAATAGACTTGAGGGTGCTGCTACTAGCAGTCCACCTTTCTTTAATGGAAATAACTATGCTCAATGGAAACTTAAAATGAAAATTCATCTAGAAAGCATGAGTTTTGATATTTGGACTACTATTGAATCTGAATACAAAATTCCCACTACTGATAGATCTAATTGGGATGAACTTATAAAGACTGCTTACAATAATAATTGTAAAGCTATGAATCCTCTGTACTGTGCTCTAGGAGATGATGAATTCAACAGAATTTCTGCATGCAAGACTGCTTTTGATATTTGGGATACCTTGGCTATTTCTCACGAAGGAACAACCAATGTTAAAGAAATGAGATTAAACACTTATACTATTAAATATGATAATTTCAAAATGAAGCCTGATGAATCTATTTCTGACATGTATCTCAGGTTCAATGATATAGTGAACACAATGAGCTCACTCGGAAAGATTGTTCCTGCAAAAGAACAAATTATGAGAATACTGAGATGTTTTCCAGATAGATGGAGAGGTACATCCGTTTCAATTAGAGAATCCTGTGACATTGGAACACTGCCTGTCAAGGAGTTAATTGGTAAGCTGATGATGTATGAAGAAGAGCTTAAAGTAAATAAAGAAGAAGATGAGGAACCCAAAAGAAAATCTGTAGAATTTAAAACTACTGCCTTTAAGAGTAAAGACAAGGATAAACTACAAATGGAGACTGAGTGTTCAATGAGTGAAAATTCAGAATCTGACAGTGATGCCGAGATGGCTCAAATAGCCAGGAGATTCAAAAAGTTTTATAGGAAAAATAAATTCTTTAGGAAACCAAATTACAAAGGAAAGTATGACCAACAAGGCAAATGGAAAAAGGATTGGAAGAAGGTTGACAGAACTGATGAAGTTGACTTCTATGAATGCAAACGAAAAGGACATATCAAAGCAGACTGTACAAAGTTAAATTTCCAAAAGAAATGTGAGTACAAAGACAAGAAGTACAAGAAAGCCATGAAGGCTACCTGGAGTGCTTTAGAAGACAGCACTAGTGAAGCTGAATCCTCGGACTCTGAAAGGAATCGAGCCAACATGTGTTTCATGACAAATACTTCTGAGGTAACATCTGACACTCCTGTTTTAAATTCATATTATTCTGGAGATGATTCTGATTCAGAAAACATGTCAAAATCTGAACTATTTGAGTACTGTGATATGTTGGATGAAACCTGTGATGAGCTTAAAGACAAATACAAAGGTTTAGAGAAACATTATGCTTTAAGTGTTAAGCATAAATATGATCTTGATATACAAAAGGAAAAGAATGCTCAACTACTAAAGGAAAATATAGAATTGAAACTGTCAAATGAGAAACTTAGAAAGGATTTAGAAAAATTCACAAATGGAAAGGATGCATTAACTCAAATGCTAGGAAAGCATGTTGCACCTAGATATGCTACTGGTTTAGGATACCAACCAGGACAGTGGCAGTTCACCAGAACCCGATTTATTCCAAAGTCTGAAAAAAATATTGCTAGTTCCTGTTTTGGAAATTCATATGCCTCAATAGGATATTCATATGGTTATAGACCAAATAAAGTTTATCTTTCAAAATCTGTTGTTTCTGTTAATTGTATGGGACCCATAAAACAAATTTGGGTATCGAAAGCCCTGATTGCTAACCTATCTGGACCCAAGAAAATCTGGGTACCAAAGTCATTTCTTGTTTAAATCTGTCTTATAGAAGACCTGCTTGAAGAGCTGTCACAAGAAGATATGGTATTTAGACAGTGGGTGCTCAAGACCCATGACTGGATATTATTCTTGCTTCAAGAGCTTAATAAAGGTTGATGGAGGTCATGTCACCTTTAGTGACAACTCTAAGGGAAAAATCATCGGCCTATGCCAGATTGGTAAAATTGACTCAGTATTAATTTCTAAAGTTTTATTCGTTGATGGACTTAAATATAACTTGCTTAGTATATCTCAATTATGTGATGATGGTTTCAATGTCAAGTTTGAAAATGATTCGTGTGATGTTTTTAACTCCAAAAATTCGTTAGTATTTTCTGCTCTAAGGAATGAAAATGTTTATGCTGTTGATTTAAATTATTTAGCCAAACAAAATATTTCTTGTTTGAATGCTTTTCATAAAGAATCTTGGCTATGGTACAGAATATTAGGACACTGCAACATTCACTCACTTAGAAAACTGGCTAGGAAAAACTTAGTTAGAGACTTACCTAAGTTAGAATTCCCAAATGACAAAGTGTGTAATCCCTGTCAAAAGGGAAAACAACACAAAGTTTCTTTTAAATCAAAGAAAGAAGTGTCAACTTCTCATCCACTTGAGTTGGTTCACATGGATTTGTTTGTACCATCAAGAGTTTCTAGTTTAAATGGGAAGCATTATGTCTATGTTCTTGTAGATGACTTTTCTAGATATACTTGGGTTTACTTTCTAGCTCACAAAAGTGAAGCTTGTCCTTACTTTATTAAATATTCCAAGTCTGTAGAGAACCTTAGTGGACTTAAGATTAAAACCCTAAGAAGTGATCATGGTCGTGAGTTTGAAAATCATGAGTTTGAATCTTACTGCTCACACAATGGCTATAGTCACAATTTCTCTGCCCCTAGGACACCCCAACAAAATGGTGTAGTAGAAAGGAGAAACCGAACCCTTCAAGAAATAGCTAGAACAATGCTCAATGAATATGAACTGCCTATTTACTTTTGGGCTGAAGCTGTTAATACAGCTTGTTATGTTATCAATAGAGTCTTGATCAGACTCGTTCTTAAGAGGACTCCCTATGAGTTGTGGAACCATAGGAAACCTAAGGTTAACTACTTCAGATTTTTTGGCTGCAAAGTCTTTAATTTCAATATCAAAGACAATCTTGACAAATTTTCATCCAAGAGTGATGAAGGAATTTTTCTGGGCTACTCTATTTCAAGTAAATCTTATAGAGTTTTCAATAAGAGAACCAAATGTGTGGAAGAATCTGTTCACATCAAATTCGATGAAACTGATCCACAAGAGACTAAAACCTCTCTTGAGAATCTTGAAGAAGATTTGTCTATTCTGGACCAAAATGATAAATCTAAAGAACCTGTTATAAAAACATCCAGTTCTGGACTTTCTCCAGAATCTGCTTCTGTTGAACCCGAACCTATAGATGAACCTGAAGTCTCTAGTACAACCTTTACCAAATCGACTAAGATTCTAAAGAATCATCCTTTAGACGATGTTGTTGGTAATCTTGATATAAGAACACAAACTAGATCTTCTCTAAGGAAGCAGGTTGAACATCAAGTTTTTCTGTCACAACTAGAACCCAAAAATATCAATGATGCTATCAATGATGAATTCTGGGTAATAGCCATGCAAGAAGAGTTAAATCAATTTGAAAGAAACAAAGTCTGGGAATTAGTTGACAGACCCAAGGACACCTTGAAAATAGGCACAAAATGGGTTTATAGAAATAAAGTCGATGAATCAGGAAACATAGTTAGAAACAAAGCTAGACTAGTTGCACAGGGATATAGTCAAGAAGAGGGTATAGACTATGGAGAAACTTTTGCACCTGTAGCTCGACTGGAATCTATTAGGATCTTACTTTCATATGCATCACATCTAAATTTCAAGTTATATCAAATGGATGTCAAAAGTGCATTTCTAAATGGTTTTATAATTGAAGATATTTTTGTGGAACAACCACCTGGATTTACAAACCCTCATTTTCCAAATCAAGTTTTCAAACTTTCTAAAGCTTTATATGGTTTAAAACAAGCTCCAAGATCTTTGTATGATATACTCAGCAATTTTCTTATTTCAAAAGGTTTTACTAAAGGGATTACTGATCCAACTCTTTTTATTAAATGAATTTTTAAAGATTTTTTAGTTGTACAAATCTATGTTGATGATATTATATTTGGATCTTCTAAACACTCTTTATGTACGGATTTTTCAAAAAGTATGCAAAATGAATTTGAAATGAGCTTAATGGGAGAGCTTAAGTATTTTCTTGGTTTTCAAAATTTTCAAACTATAGATGGAATTATTCTAAATCAAAGTAAATATACAAAAGATCTTTTAAAACGTTTTGGATTGGATAGCATTAAGGAAAATGATACACCTATGAGTACTACCTGTAAGTTGGATATAGATGAAGCTGGGAAACCAGTGGATCAAACCAATTACAGAGGTTTGATTGGGAGCTTACTTTATCTTACTGCTAGTCGACCAGACATTATGTTCCATGTATGTATGTTTGCTAGATTTCAAGCTAATCCTAAAGAATCACACTTACTGGCTGTTAAAATGATTTTTAAATATCTTAAGCATACTGTAAATTTAGGTTTGTTTTATCCAACAGAACAATCATTTGATCTAACAAGATATTCAGATGCTGACTTTGCTGGATGTATGTTAGAAAGGTAGAGCACATCTGGAACATGTCATTTACTTGGGAAATCCCTAGTGTCATGGTGTAGTAAGAAACAGAACTCAGTTGCATTGTCTACTGCCGAAGCAGAGTATATAGCTGCTGGTAGTTGCTGTGCACAAATTCTGTGGATGAAACACACTTTATTGGACTATGGATTTGAGTTTAAACATGTTTCAATTAACTGTGACAACACTAGTGCAATAAAAATATCTAAGAACCCTGTATCTCACTCTAGAACCAAACACATAGATGTAAGACATCATTTTCTAAGAGATCATTATCAAAAAGGTGATATTACTCTTGAATTTATTGGCACTGAACATCAATTGGCCGATATTTTCACTAAACCTTTAAGTTCTGATAGGTTAAGTTACATTAGGCAAGAACTGGGGAAGATCAATTCTCACTGATGTTGAAATTCTCACCGATGTGAAATTCTCACCGATGTGAAATTCTCACCGATTTGAAATTCTCAGCGATGTTGAAATTCTCACCGATGTGAAATTCTCACCGATGTGAAATTCTCACCAATGTGAAATTCTCACCGATGTTGAAATTTTCACTGATGAAATATTTTAAAACTTCTATCTGCCGCCAAGAATATGAATCGTTTTATTTTTATGTTATTTTACTTAATTCGTTTATTTATGATTCCTACATGATAAAACTAAGCCTAAGCCACTTCTCACGCCACCGAACCCAAAACCTTTCACCTTTGAATCTTAGCTTACTAATCGACTGAGAACCCTAAATCCGTGATGGCAAAAACCAAGATTCCTGCCAGCCGAGATGACAGTGTAGAGCCTAAAACAAAGAAGCAGAAAGTACAGCCAGAAGCTCGTGGAAGTAATGTCAGAACTAGGTCGGGAAAGCGACCAGTAAACCCTCATTTGCAGAATAGAGATATTGTGATTGAAAAGGAGCTATGCGTAGATTGGCTGCTACCAAGCAAGTCGTTGGTGCTTGCAATTCTGGAAGATCAGAGATGGGTAGATTGTTTTTCAAATAACAATGGTCCCTACTACCCGAAGTTAGTGAAACAGTTATACGAATTCGTAAGCTTCGAGAAGTCTGAGAATGAGAATCGGGTAAGTTCTTTTTTAAATGGAAAAAAAATGTCGTTTTCTTCAGTAGAGTGGGAAGAATGTTTAAAAATCCCGCATGAAGGTGTATCCGAGTATGTATCAAGAGCAATTCCACCTACCAACAACATCTTTGACTATGAAACCGCTTTAAAAGAACTAACGGGTAATGAAAGTCAAAGGCAAGTGGTTGCTACTGAATTGGATGGAGAGAACAGATTGCTTTTCAAATTTTTTCAACATGTTTTGATACCGAGGAGAGGGGATTTTTCCAATCTGAGATATCAAGATATTTATCTTCTACATCTGTTAAGACATGGTGTGAATGTTAATCTGTGCAGACTGCTGTTGAGTCAAATGGAAGACATGATTAGGCCAAAATCAAAGGCTAATGCTTTATTCTTTGCCAAAATGATCTCTGTGATGATAAAAGTGAAAGGGATAGTTGAGTCTCAGGATGAGACAGTTGTAGTTAAGAATAACTTCTGTATCACTACTATAGTTTGTAAGTACATGAAAATCAATTGGAACCCATGGAAAGGAGAATGGGTCAGTGATGACCAGAAGGTGTATGATAAATTTAATCCTGTGGATTATCCTTCAAGGCCAAAGGATAAAAGAGATCCAGGTTTAGGACCTAATGAAGAGGAACCCGAGTACAATTATGAGTCAGAAGAAGAAGAAGAAGAAGAAGAAGAGGAAGAAACTCCTATGGATATTGGAGGAGATCCAGACTTGCCCCCAAGTCCTGTTACTGAGTTTGTATACTCAAGTAAAGGAAAAGTTGAGGAAGTGTTATCTATTCATGAGGAAGACCTGCCAGTTCCTCAGCATGAAGGGGAAAAAGAGAATGTATCTGAATCGTCTGATTCTACTAGGTTGAGTCTGAGTCCATTGATTGGAAACTCAGTTGTGCCTACTGCTGAAGTAGAAAAAGAAAGAGAAGAAGCTGTACCTTTTCCAGAAAATCTACTTACTGCTGCTGAGATGGAAGTTGTTGTGGAAGATTCTGATGAAGAAAGTCCAGCAGAGAATGTAGTTGTTGTATATAAGAATTCACCCATTGAGGGGGAGCATCATTCCAAACTTGGAAATGTTACAGTGGCTGTTGAGACTGAAGACTGGGTAGAAGACCCAGGTTTTATAGTCTGTGGTTTGGATTATCCTGATTCGGATAATGAAGTATCCTTGAATAGACCAAAGATTAGCTATGACATCAATTCTGAGTTATTACCTGATGATGTGGTCCGAGTACATGATTTAGATGTGCTGAAAGAAAATCTCAAAGTCAGTCTTGTAGAAGAAGTAAAGACAATGGAATCTTTTTTAGTCTCATCTATTCAATCAGTCATGAATGATTCAGTAGTCAGTTTAGCTTCTGCAAGAATATCTACTACAGTTGCTCCTACTGATTTTGTTACAATGTCTGATCTCGAATCCCTGAAGCATGAGCTGACAGAATCCTTCAATGCCTCAGTTACTGAGATGAAGCACTGTTTTCGTGAAGAAATGAAGTTGTTAGAACAATCTCTTGAGCTTTCTCTTGGTTTCAATCTGTCAACGTTTATGGGTGAGCTAATGGAAGCAGTCAAATAGTGCCAGACCCAATATTCTAGAATAGAAGTAGATCTTGAAGACTTAAAGAAGTCTGTTACTACTTTAGATTCTTACATGAGCTCAAAACCTCAAGCTGATAAGGATTTAGCCTATGTGAAAAGTGTTGTAAGCCAAATGGTCATAGTATTTGAAAATTTCAAATCTTCTATAAAGGGTCATGTTAAAAATCAGGACTCTCAACTGCAAACTCTGATTAGTGGCTTGACCAAAAGTTTCAAAGAAACTGTATTCTTCTCGGTTGGTCCTCTATCTTCAAAACCTGCATTTGATTTGAATCAATTACGAGCTATGATGAAGGAGGAGCTTTGTTCTATTTCAACCAGTGGCTCTGTGGACTCATCAGCTCTAAGCCGAGTAGTGCTCTCTACAAGAGATTCAGTTAGGGAAATAGTGACAATCGTCCACAACCATATGAAAGAGGCCTCTGCCTCTCAGGAGGAAATCAAGAACAACGTGGATTATTATTTCCAAATTATTTTTACCAAGAAACAACTCACCCATCCTTTCAAGGTGATGTTGGAAAACATGAAGTTACCCCCTGTCACTCAAGCCTTCCGAGAACAAGTGAGCAAGCTAAGGCAGCTGACTCCTGCCTTAGAAAAATTTATGGAGAACAAAGATGATTTTATATCTACTATGGAAAGAGGAGGAGGAATCATTATGGATTTCAGAAATCTGTTGCTGCCCTTTTTGCATGTCGATGCCAGACCAGTTATTGTCCCTCCTGCCTTGCCTGCCTCTGCCTCTACTGAGTCTCCAGTTCAGATGACTCCTTCTCAGGCCATCTGAAGCCTCACACCTATGATCACTCAAAAAACTTCCCAATACAGGCCAGGGAATGTATCAGTGGCTCAGCCTCCTGTGATCATTTCTGGAATTCTGAATCCCTCACTCACATCCTCACCACCTGCCTCCTCTTCTGATCCAAAAGGAGAATCTCATGTTGAAGATCCGGATTGCTAAAGTGGCAAGGCTTTTTGATAGGATTTTTTTTTCTTTTCTATTCTGTTTATGTATGTTTTGTCTGGTCTAATACACATGCTTCTCTTTCCACTCTCTCTGTTTATCAGTTTTCTATGTTTTTTTTCTTTCCCACTTTTTGATTATCACAAAGGGGGAGAAAAATATAAAGAAAGAGAAAGAAAGGGGGAGACATATGCTATAAAGAGAAGGAGAAATATCAAAGGGGAGAAATTTGAGCCTTTGATACCATTCTTACATTTCCTTCTTTGGGACCAATTCTTTCAAAACTTATCTCTGATCCTATTGTATTTAATACTAACTATGATAATTTTTGCTCCATCTCTTTCTATTACTATTTCCACTAATTTCTCTCATACTTCTTTCTTTGAGAAATTCCAATATAAATGTTATATTCTCTTATAATATATTCTCACTATTCTTGGTCATATAATAAGTTGTGATTATCAAAAAGGGTGAGATTGTTGACCTCACCTGTTTTGATAATCCCAATTATGTGTTCATATATTATGCTACTCTCAATTACTGATGATCTACATTTTAATTCTTTCAAATCAGTGATCAAGTTAATAATAATGTTTAAATAATCTCTGATTTATTTTAATCTCGATTATCCCTGTTTATACATGCTTTGAAACAATTCAAAGTCAATTAGATGTGGTTTTCATGATAGCCAGAGCTACCGATAGCCAGAGCTACCGATAGCCGGAGCTACCGATAGCCGGAGCTACCGATAGCCGGAGCTACCGATAGCCAGAGCTACCGATAACCAGAGCTACCGATAGCCAGAGCTACCGATTGCCAGAGCTAACAATGCACACAGAGAGCTACCGATAAGAGCTACCGATAAGAGCCACCGATAAGAGTTTGAAGAGCTACCGATGGAAGATCCCTACTCCGAGTCAACCGTACACGTCTACAAACAAACGGCCACCTATAATGAACTGTGGAGTCAAATCCTATATCCTCGACACTATTTGTTTATTATACTAACGGTTACATTTGTTACTTTTGATGCATTTAATGTTATTAAATGATTTATGTTGCCATTTCAGGAAACCATACCAAGTACGATCAAAAAGTATAATCATTCCTTCTTGTCAGAAAAACAAAAAGGGTATAAAGAGGACATCGTGTATGTATCAAAATGTGGTGTGAAAAAAAACTCGAAGAGATCAAGCACACAGAACACACTTGCGATCAAGCTCTAAACGTGCCAAGATCAACAGGAGAACTTGAACTCACGAGACTACTACTACCAGCCTCCAGAACATAGAGCATACATCAAGAAATCTATTCTAAAGAAGAACCACACAAAACTCATCATTCATTGAGCCGATAAGCAAGCTGAACCTGGATGTCATGGAAGCAGATGGTACTCTGTTTTCCAAACAAAAACCAGAAGAAGACTCAGAACGAATTCTAATCATCAAAAGGAGTCAAGAGCTGCACGAAGATCACTAGAGCCATTTATAATCTCAAAATCTTTATCTCTGTGATTTACTTTTTACATTACGATCAGTGTGTGTTATCTGTTGTATTTTACACACACACTGTCTCCTGAACCTTAACTGAAGGATTTGTAAATCCTCACTCAATATCTTTTCATTCTTTTTCCAACTGTGGATAGTGGTAGAGGTTGTGTGTAACCTGGACAGCTGGTTGCTGTTGTTTTGTTTCCCACAGATAACAGTGGTAGAGGTCTTGGATCTGGACAGTAGTAAACTGTTGAACCCTGATCCAGGGTGTGGATCATCCTTATAAAAACTTTTGAGAGGACTAAGTCTTGACTTGAGACTGAACCTCTTGGTTAACTCCTCTGTGTTTTTAGTTAATGTTTATATCCATACAATACAGATCCATTTCATATTCTGCAGCTATTACTTTGAAATATAATTTGTCTTCAAAGCTACTTTGATAGTTAAACTCGCAAGTGTTTATATTTATTATAAACCAGTAAGTTAGTTTCAAAAGTTAATTTAATCATAAGATTAAGTTAACTGAGAACTAATAAATCTTTGAGAAACTAATTGAACCTTTATAATCTGTATAAATTCACTACAGTTTATCTGTTTTTAAAATAGGGGGATTGTAATAGAAATTGTTTTTTAGCAGAAATTTTAATTGGAACTCAATTCACCCCCCTCTTGAGTGTCCACTTTGACCAAAAAATGGGTTAGCCAATCGGGAAAAATTATCGACGAAACGTTGATAATAACCTGCTAAACCAACAAAACTACGTACCTCAGTTATATTCGTAAGTGTTTCCCATTCTTGGATTGCCTTGGGTTTAGAAGGATCAACAGAGAGTCCATCTTTAGAAACAATATGGCCAAGAAAAGAAATCACCTGAAGCCAAAATTCACAATTGGTAAACTTCCCATATAATTCATGTCTTCTCAGAGTCTTCAGAATAATGCGCAAGTGATTTTCATGATCTTTATAGCTTTTGGAGTATACCAAGATATCATCAATAAATAACACCACAAATTCATCGAGATATTCCTTGAAAACTCTATTCATCAAATCCATGAATACAGAGGGTGCATTAGTCAATCCCAAAGGCATTACTGTAAACTCGTAATGCCCGTACCTGGTTTGAAATGTTGTCTTTGGAATTTCTTCATTCTTCACACACAATTGATGGTATCCAGATCGAAGGTCAATCTTTGAAAAGTATTGAGCTCCATGTTGTTGGTCAAATAAATCATCAATACAAGGTATGGGATACTTATTCTTTATTTTTATAGCATTGACCTCCCTGTAGTCGATACATAACCTCATAGATCCATCTTTCTTTTTAACAAAAAGAACAGGGGATCCCCGTGGAGAAACACTTGGGTGAATAAATCCTTTATTACTAAATTCCTATAGTTTTTCTGTAGTTCATCTAATTCCACAATGGCCATTATATAAGGGTCTTCGATATAGGCTTTGATCCAGGAATTAAATCAATGGAAAACTCAACTTCTCATTCTGGAGGATGTCCAGGTAAATATTCCGGAAATACATCTACATATTCTTTCACAATAGGTATATCCTCTATTTGGACATTCCATTCCTCACCCATAGTCATTTCATTTTCTTCATCCCCAATAATTGAATTTAGTTGAGCTACTGTGGGTGGATCTAGATAAGAATTAGGTGGTGACGATTATGTTCTAAAGATAAGGTGTTTCTTATAATCATCATCAAAAATCATTACCTCCTTCTTCTTTCAATAAATCTTCGCATCGTAGTCCAAAATCCAATACATACCGAGGATTATATCAAACTCAATCATAGGTATGACGATGAGATCAGCAGATAAAGAACATTTATGTGCTCTAATGGGGACTGATTCACAAAACATTGTTGCAATGATACATCTCTTAAGAGTTTTAACTGACAACTCCCTTGTTAAATAAAATTGGAAATATCTAATTTTCTTAGCAAACTGTGATGATATGAAACAATGCGATGAACCAGAATCAAATAATGCATTTTCTAAACTTTAGGAAACCATTAAATTACCTGCCACCTCGTCTTTTGGACCTTCTACCTCAGTAGTAGTGATAGCATAAGCTTGGCCTTGATCCCTTGGCCTTTTCTGAGGTCAGTTACCCTGAGGATTAGGACATTCATTTTCATAATGTCCCATCTCCCTACAATTGTAGCACTGAACAGTGGTAGCTTCCTTCTTCCCTTTGCATTCACGAGCTTGGTGGCCTCTTTCTCCACACTTGTAACAGACACCCATTCCCTTCAAGCAAGTACCGGGGTGTTTCTTCCCATATTTACCATAGGATGGATATTTATCCTTTCCCTTCATCCCCTTATTTCCATTCCCATATTGATCAGCAGATCTCTTCTTCTCTTGCTTTGCTTTAAAGTCATAAGACTTAGAGAATTCATTTTCTGTCTTGATAACACATGAGACAATGTCTTCGTACGACGAGAAGGATTGTGATACTAATGATCGACGGAGAAATGGTTTTAAACCATCAAAGAAACGATCAATATTACATCTTGGGTTACATATATAATCTCCAGCATACCTTGCTAACCTTGTAAATTTATTCTCATACTTTGCGACGTTCTCATCCTCCTTTTGTCTCAGACTCAGAAATTTCCTTTCCATATCTGCTCGATGGTTACAAGGAAAGTATTTTTCTAAAAACAGATCTTTGAACTCCCTCCATTCCATATTTGATACTTCATCATCTTCCTTCGTGTTTTGAATCAATGGCCACCATTGATCATCATCTCCAGTGAGGTGGTAAACTGCCATGATAAATTTTTCTCTTTCACTACTTCCCAAAGCCTGAAATATATTCTCTAGGGAATTTATCCATTTCTCATCTACTAAGGGATTTGTACTCCCATTGAAAATTTGTGGTTTTTGCCTCATGAATCGATCTAACATTGATCCTCCATGTTGTGGATCAGGGTGCTCCATACGGATAAGGTTATTATTCATAACCTGAGTGAGTTGTCCCAGTATGGTGACTAGCTGGTCGGCACCAGTTGCATCACCAGCTCCAATATAATTATCTTGAGTAGGAGGGAAATCCCTACATGGAGTGCGTGAATTGATACGGTTTCCATTTCTTCCACTAGGCGCCATTTCTAAACAATGGCATAAACTAGATCAGTTTATGAATCAAAAAACATAATTCCATATTTATAAAACACCTAACATAAAGTGAAATATTTATGGATATAATCCATAATCATAAAAATGTTTTCTTTGAGAAATTATATACTCATAAACCCTTCATAAAGATTTGTAAAGAAAATGAGAGTTATCCTAAGAATATCCCCCGGGAGTGCCATTACCAAGAGTGCAGCAAGGCCCATTGTCGTGTGCCAGTTCCCGTTGAAGACTAGCTCAAAGCGGTGTTTTTGGATTTTACCCCTAGGTACATCTATACTAGAGCCGCCTCTACCTGCTCGTATCTAGATAGGGATTTATTTCTCGGAAAACTCACAAAATCTCTACAATACCAAAATTCTAGGAAGTCCTTTTATACTAATCCTCAAAGCCCATCTTAAGTCTATGTGCTCTAATCAGAGTTTATCTAAATCTAGCATCCAAGGTTTGTACTCAAATTCTTCTGATACGAACTGTAACGCCCTGACCCCAGTTACCCAGAGCTGGTGCATTATTACATAACGTTGGCATGATCACAAGAAAGATCAAATCTCGAAAGACTGATTGGTTTAGTATCCTTAGTAACACTAGATATATTAATAAAGTTTACATTACATCATAAAATGAAAACTACAACAATATAGTCTCCATATTCTACATTCATATCCCCTCATATTATCCCTGCAGGTCATTCATATATTATTTCTTCACATCTTGGGAAAAATAAAACATTGAAAGGGGTGAGCTCAAATTCCCAGTAAGGATAACAATATAGCAGAAACTTTCATAAATAAGAATAATCATTTAAGGAAATATATAACTAATAAAAAAGTATTTTAAACATGAACTTACACATAGTATGGCAAAAATAAAATGAAATAATTCCATTTACCTATTCTCATGGATATTCTACAAATTGAATATTCACATGCAATATCAATAACCAGTTTCATAATGATGGAATGCATAATGGAAAACTATCATAACCACATAGCCAAGGCCTTGTGCCAAGACTACAAATAATATTTTTCCAAGGCCTTGTGATAAGACACTAGTTTGTCTCGTGAGACCTATCGATGCATCGTGGAGCTATATCGGGCTCCACCCGTCACATATAAGTCCAATGCATTCCCATATGAAAAGGTTTAAATATAACATAAACATTCGTATTAAAACTAGCATATGAAATGTAAATACTTCATCCATAAACCATGAATGGTATAAAAATAACACATCCACAGTAAAACATATTACAAAACCTTCAATACAATATAGAAGTTTTGTATCATAATAAATCAACTTCAAATAAGCATAAAATCCATCAAAGGATGTTGACATAGAAGAAATCAAAACTCTTTTTAGAGAAATATCTCTTTTTATTTTGAAATCATTTATGAGTCACATATTAATAAAATAAAAAAATTTCTTTGAAAATATTCTTATAATATTCTAAGGGAAGCTTCGAAGATTTTATAATGGCAGAAAATAGCCTCACCCGCTGTATAAGATAAAAAAACATTCTTGCCGTAATTCTGTCGAAAAGGTTAAAAAGGACCTTATTTGGAATACGATGAAAAGATTAATTTATAAACCAATTATAAAGGTAAAAAAGGGTATAAATTAATTTATACCATAGTCCTTAAAATAGTAAGAATTATTTGAAATACATTTTTAAGAAACATGGATGTGGATGATAAAGAGGTCCCAGTATATAATCACGTATAAACAACCTCAGATAAAGAAGACATTGTGAAATAACCCTTACCTTGTAATTATCCTTGGTTGGGGGTAGGTTAACCTCATGTATAATGGTGAAACAATTGTTATTAAATTATACAAGAATCATATACATTAATATGATACCATATATGATCTTTTAACATTTATTTGTTAATAATATCTTTGTATTATTGTTGTTTCGGGTGTTAACTTACTCATTTTCTTTTATATGTTTTGTTACATAGGTCATGTTTGTCATGGATAGGTTGTATCTTAATAATATCCAGGATGATATAAAGTCCTTAGATACTATTATTAATAATAAAATGAGAATTATACTTGAATGGATACGATGGAGAATGAATCTCATCGCGTTCGTGGAGACGGTAGCCCGTACGTACGCACGAGCGACAATATCATTATTTTGATATTAAATTAATATATAATTGGATGGTATATCATATATAAAAATAATTATTATGTTATATTTATTATTTAAATTAATTACACATCATTATTATACCCATCCAAATAATAATTTATTGAATAACAATTACACCACGACGTGGAGATGGTAAGTCGTACGTACGCACGTATGGAGAAATGTTATTCAAAGGATGGATTGAATACTGAAATATGGTTATAAAATGTTTATAGTAACATCAATGTATATATATTATACTGGATTTATTATTTTATAATGGTAATAACAATGAAAGAAGAAGTGGAAGAAGAAAGGAACTTGAAAAAGGGTGGTGAAATCATTACCTCTTCTTCGGGTTCTTCCTTTTAATTTGATCATAAGGGCTCCTTAAGATGGATTTATGAATAAAGTAAGTCCACTATGATGAATTTAGAGAAGTTCAGAGAGTATTTGGGCACATTTTGGCTGAACCAAAGGGCTTTGAAGGTGTGAGTTAATGAGAAGGAGGAGTTCCCTTTTATAAGAGGGGTGAGGGGCACCTTTGGAAAATCTAGAAATATTAATTTATAATAAATTCCTATCGGTTTATAATGGCTAAAAAGTGGATTACTTAAATTTTAAGGTGTGGATAAGCCGAAAAATACTCAACCAATAGGATTTAAACAGGTTTGGGTTTCTATATTAACCTTATCTTTAAGTATTAACTCTTAGTTAATTAGTTTCACTTTTACAATGTCTCTTTGTATTTTTATATTATATGGTTAATAAACATAATATATACATCAAAGAGACACCCAAGTGGCCCATTAATGATACACCTATTATGATATAAGTCTTTTGGCCGAATCATAGATTTTTAGGAATTTAATATCAATTAATAATATAATATTGTTTTAAAAAACTCTTTTATGTCAATTTTGACACTATTCAATAGTTGTTTTTTGTAAAAATCATAACAGAATTATTACTTCGAAGAAAGTTAATTAAATAATTCCTAACATGTCTGATTAACCTATTAAATTAGTTTAATTCATAAAAAGTCTCTAATTATATTTATTTGGGTATTTATAATATCAATTATTTTAATTTTTCACTATTATAGTAATTACTGCATCATCATTGTGTCATGGATAAAATAACTTATTTAATGTATAAAAATTATAAATATAATATAATTATGTAGAAAACCGTTTTGTCTTTCTAATTAATATTTAAAATATAATTTATCTTATGTATAACCCAATATTAAAAATGTTTTAGTAAATAAACTTTGATTTTAACTCTTTTAACTATTCATTGAATTAAATAATAATAAATATCCTAATCTAATACAAGTGGACCTAAATGATAATATTTTAATACTAAGGTTGTTTTTGGTCGAGATACACTTGTCCAATAGAATTAGAACATGTTTTAGGGTAATATCAATATCATTTTTACCCTTAATTACCCTATTTACTTTTAACCGTGGTAAATAAAAGTAAAAAGTTACTATTCACTAAAAATTATTTTCATCTCATTGAACCACATTTTACAACTTTATATTAATCGTGTCCCTCAGATTTTCAAAATTCCAATCGCAGAAGCGGTAAAATTACGTTTTATGAAAAATTCAGTTTTTTAACTACAACTTAGTAGTTTGACTATTCATCAAAAATTGAAGTTTTTCAGAACAATGCCAAAATTTCATCCTAAGATATAATTGATATTCCAAATCCAAAAATGAAGTCCATTTTGAAATATAAAATATATATAATTTCAAAAATTAGGTATTACTATTCATAATGGTTGGTTTGATTGGTTGTGGTGTGTTAGAACTCGATGTTGCGTACAACACACGCTATAACATTATTCAAAGAGAAGCGTACCGTAGAAGCTTGGGGTGCTACATTTTATTATGTTTTAGCGATTGTAATAAAAAAATATTAGTTCACTCCATAATGTATTTTTAAATGGTTTTGATGAATTCAATATAAATTTTTGGAAAATGGATTTTGATGTATATATTTTAAGAATAATTTTAGTTGGAAGTTAAAATAAAGTAAGAGTAATTTTCATTCAGTGTCAATTTTTATGGAAGCCCCATATAGAAAATTGAATGTTTTTATAAATAGTATCGGTGGGTGATACCCCTTGGTCCCCTTTATTGAATTGAGTCCCTTAGGGGGAGTTGATGATTTATGTGATATGGGATATGTCCCTGTGGGGTATTCTTATTATTATATTGTGATGAAGTATTTATTGGATATGGTTCTTTACATAATAGGGTTTAGTATGTGAGATGATATTTAATATTTTCAATTCATTATGTCCACTATTGAAATCTCACGTCATATTTATTAACATCTATGAGTATCTTACATTCCTTAATGAGAGATGACAGATGTTTACTACAAAGTCAAGATTATCTGAAATAGAGACACTATAGTAGGGAAAAGCTATAGGGTGGTTCCACCAGTGTGGCTAGTTTAGTGAATTTGGTAAGTTATAGACTTAGGAATGCATTGATAGTTCTTTAAATGGCTCAATGTGAAGAATGTCTTAGTTATCCTAATGATATGTTTAAAAATTTCCTTTGTTTACCCAATAATTATCTTTAGTGACTTTATTTCATTTCACATCCTTCAATTTATTATAACTAAGAAATTATGAATCACTAATTTCTTTGTGATACAATGCCATAGTGATTTATTATTGTTAATGATTTTATATTTTATTCAATATTATTAAAATATGTATGAGTTGATATTTATAAAGTTACACAAGATAGTGGTTTTGAAATAGAGATTTTGGTTAATAATGGGGAAAGGTATGAAATTTTTTTCTTACGTGATTGATTTCATTAAAAGAAGACATGGAATTAAAAATGAAAATATACGTTTTTTTGGGTTTTTTTGGAAAAACGATTAAATTTTATTTTCTATATTGTATTTTAAACTTATATAAAATAAATTATAATTTTAGTGAAATTATATGAAATCTATGGTGTTTTCCTACTCATATATTTTTCCCTAAAAATATGACTTCACTACAAAATGTAACTAGCAACATCGGTTTATGTTTAGGTTCCTTGTCTTGGATTTGGATGAGGAGAGTGGCTGATTTGTATATGAAGATGGTAATATATTGGTTGGGATTTTAAATGAGTTTCTTTTTTCATTTTGGGATGTACAGGTTTTTAATTTCCCATTAGATAGTATATTTGAGGTGTTTATGGTTATTTATTTATATCCCATTATCATTTAGTATTATTATTCAACATCCTTTGTCTGGTATTTTCAATTTCATTTTATAATTTATTTTTTAATTATATGTAACATTTTTTTATTACTTGTTCTTTTGATTTCATATTTAATTATATGTCTCATTTGGATATATTAATATGGTATCATGATCTATAAGGAGTATTATAATGATTTTAGGGGTTATGTTGAGTTTTGGATCCAAAATTTTTAGTGAACCAGGGCTATGTTGTTAGCCTAAACGGTATGGTAGATTATGAAAAAACCCATGAATAATGGGTCTATTATAAAGATAGTTCATATTATACTATTTAACTTCCCATGCACCCAAATCATTCATAATGAAATTTACCATATGAAAATTTTATTTTTACTCCCATTCATTCCATATGGGATAAAATGGTTTTTACCACTGATTTTATGTTAATAAAAAATTTTTTGTAGTAAATGATAATATTGAATATTGTTTGATTTGAGGTATATTCTTGGATTCCCGGTTTTTACACCATGGTCTTTATTATGTTATTTTGGGAAATGGATTTTGGTTTGGGAAAACTAATTTTATGATGTTTTATATTTTTGAAACCTATTTTAAATGGTTTTTGGAAATATGTTTGGGTTATTTAATTAAATATTGGTTTTATATTTTATGAAATTGGTGAGAAATTTGATATTTTTAAATTGGGGTTATAGTAATAATTTTCTTTAAAAAGGACCTTAGATTAAAAAGTGGAATTATGAAAGATTGATTTTTCAAATGTGATGTTTTGAAATCAATTTTTTAAATTTCATTAAAGAATGAAATTCCAAACATTGAATTCAAAAGTAATTTGGAATGGAAAAGGGGATATATATTTAAAATATTTCCATGATTATTTTTATTCATATGATGTGTTTTAAATGTGATATTTTAGAATGATTTTATAAGTATGTTAATATGGGGGTGTAGATTTGTTATAATAGTTTGTTTTAATGATGGAGGGTTATTAAAAGCTATAGTTATTAAATAGGGTTTCTTTAAAAAAATTAAAGGAGAATTAATTTTGACAATGTTTTTTTAAAGTGCATGGATTTTGGGAAGCCTGATTTTTTGGACCATGTGTTTTGAGTGAATTGATATTTTTTCAGCATTTAGTTATGAATCCACCTGATTTTAGTTAGGAACCTGAGCAGATGGGATCCTATTCTTTTTGAATTTCCATATTCCCCCAATAATTGTTTTAGTGGAAGATAATGTGTTTACCTTCATTATTATTTGTAATTATACTAGTTTGTGAATATTTTATAATAATGATTGTAGTGTTTGATGAAAGATTGTATCCACTATAGAACAACTTAGATTAATATCCTTCCTCTAATTATAGTGAAACAAATTTGGATAAATCTACATATTAGTTAGGAATAATTGGTATTTACCCATGGTTAGACTTTTGGATGATTTTGTGTGATGCCATGTGTTTCCCTTAAGTGGATAATTTTTATGACTTTTTTTGGTTTATTTTTTTAGTTTTTATGTGTTGCATTTTTTACAAAGAATTTTAAATTGTAGACAAGTGTGTACAGAATATGGATTTTGTGGATGCTATTGGATTTTTAGGGTTTTGTGTATGCGTTGACATTTTGGATTCCATATTTTAGTTATTTAGATGTTTCCAAGTACTATATCCAATTTAATATTGTTTATTAATGACCTGATCATGGGTAACCCTGGGGTTGATGTTTGTTTGAATATGATAGATGTCTCCTTCATGGAGTTGAGAACATAGTGGTGAAAAAATAATTATTTTTTTCATGGGATGGTGTTTCAATATTTAGGTCCTAATTTAACAACAAAACAATATCACCTAGTGTGACTAGTGTATACCATCATTTTCTTTATTTAATACCATGATTTAGAGTTTTATTTCATGAAGGTGATTAATTTTTGAGTTTGGTGATGGTTTCGTTTTGTGGATGTTTAGTTCTTTTAGGATAGATTACCTTTAAGGAGTTTAGGGTTGATTTCATAGGGATAAGATTGGGAATTATTTGAAACTGTAACTCCTAGTGGATGTTGGGTCTCATGGTATACCCTCTTTGACGGATATAATATTTCCACTATTTTTTATATATAATTTAATGACTTAAACCCCACCAATTTCGCATTTAATGTGAATTGAATCATTTATGTATGTCAGAAATGTTTTGAGCTAAATTGTGAAGATTCCATAATATTTGACAACAAAATGCTCTAAATTTTCTTCTGTATTCCAGGATTTCAGGTTAAGCACCCTTTGTGTCATGAGCTTCACTTGCACCATGACAAAAGATTGTGGAGAAAACAAGCAGAACTTAAAAACTGAATCCAAACTCACACATGATGTGTAATATAACTGAATGTAATGACCAATTCAAATTGATTTTTCTAGATGATTATTTTTGTGACTTCATAATGTAGAATGAAAAAAATCTACACATCGTGAGCCTCAAGTACATGATGTGGCAAGAGTCCAATATCAAGCACGATTTTTGGGGGAAATTTGCGCAGATCCAGAATACGTTGGGGGGGGGGGTTCACGTCGTCGACCCACAGTACACATCGTGTACCAGTTCATGTGCAGAAAAAAATAATGTAGATGCAGAAAAATATTTTGATGATATTTAATATAAAAGGAACCCCCTGGCTGTTGTTTTTAGGTAGTCTGCTCGAGCAGGAGCATCCCAACACCCAATTGGGTCCTCCCAACATCCACCTACCGATCTAGAACCCTTCTATACGGTGGTGCATATTGATATCCTTATGATGATTCCTCCCAGTGAAGCAACAATGGATAACATAGATGCCTCCTAGGAAAATAGTAGCTAAATCCAACATGGATGTGGAAGATGACACCCAATGGACACTCTCTTCCATGTTTCGAGCATAATGTGTAATCTCTTTATGAATTCTTCTTGATTCTATATTTTTTAAGGATTTTGGTTGTTTTTATACTTGTATATATCATCAATGAAATTATTTGAATGTTTTTTTGATATATGAATTAATGTAATTGACTATGCTATTTAAATTTCTGCAGTAAGGTCATCCCATTGAGCATAGTGTTTTTAGAAAGGTTTTATTTCATGGAGGTCTCCAAATAATTGAATAACTTCTACAGGCTGAAAATAATCATGTCAAGGTGTTGATATGATGTCTATTGATGTTTGAGTGTTCAACTAGGGGTCATTGGTAGTGCATTTTTGAATTCAAATTGGGGAATATTTTTCTAACAAGGTAGTGGGGAGTGTCTGAGAGGGTTAATCTTGTATGTGTCCACTGCATAAATTTGATTTTCAAAACCACTTTATTTGTTGCATATTTTCTACCATTATCTAAAATTTACTTTCAATTTAGTTATTATTATTTTCTATTTTCAAACTGTTATTCAAATCCCCCAATTTTTCTTCGTGCAAGAATAACAACAAAAAAGGGATGTTTTGAAACTCATATAGAAACCTCCTTAACAGAAAAACCTTTTGGTCAAAACTGTACTTCATTAGAAGGGTACAATTTTCATTGAGGTTAACAAGACTGAAATCCTTCAAATCAACTGGCACTGTTGTCGAGGAGGTTTCTAGAGTTGATTTATTTTCTTAAAAATCATTTTTTATGACGCAAAATTATGACCCAAACTCTTTAACATTGGACCCTAAATTTATAAAACATTTCAGTATAGGTTTAGATATACTAATCCTTATATCCCTATTTTTAATTCTTCAACCAAAATTCATAGGAGGGACTTAGTCGAATCTGAATTCCAAATGGATTAAAATTGAACTTTGAAAGAGTTTTCTTCATCTTATGAAGAAAACCAAGAATATCATATGAAATATCTTCATTTACCTGATGGGATTAAAATCAAATATGGTTTCATCCATGAACTACCAATGTGAAATGGGTTTCCGGGTGATAACCCACATAAACACATGCAAGAATTAAGCTATTTTTGTGTCAACATGAAACTACTTGGAGTTGATGCCAATTAAATGAAATTGAGGTCATTTAATTTATCATTATAAGGATTATCTATGAAATTGTTATACTATTCTCATTCAACCCTGATTATATATTGGAATGAATTGAAGAAAATGCTCTTTGAAAAATTCTTCCATGCCTCAAGAACTGCCTCAATTGGAATAGAGATTAGTTGAATCAGGAAAAATAAAGGGGAAATGCTGCATGAGTACTGGGAACATGTTAAGAGACTCTATTTTAGCTTCCCCCCCCAGAAAATTAGTGACCAAATTCTGATTCAATATTTCTATGAGGGATTGTGTCCTACAGAGAGAAGCATGATCGATGCTATTGTAGGTGGAGAATTAGTCGATACGAAACTAGATACATCAACGATCTTGATTGAGAACGTGGACAAAAATGATCAACCATTTTGAATGATAGGCCTTATTCATGAAAAGGCTTCCCAAGAATTTCTGAATCCAAATCCAGAAAACTACACAATTGCAATTCAACTTTATGATCATACCACCATGGTGAGGTTAATGATGTTACCTAACACCCCACCAACCAAACCCAAACCTAAAGTAGCATTCCAAAATTATGTCCACAGTGGGATTTGTTATTTGAATTAACATTTTAGTGACCAATTCGCAAAAATTTATGAAACTCCATAGAACTGCAATGATTTTTTTTACTAGAAGACCATTTCAATAAAATCAATAATCACCATTTAAAATCAACCATAATTTTAATCAGGGATGGAACAAAAACATGAATAAATGATTTCATCATCCTAAATAACCAAGAGGCTTATTCTATGGACAATCAAGTAATTTTAAACCATGATATTTCAATGAGAAAGCCAATGATCAGTCTAGAAGAAACTTCCAGCTTGCTCCAGCCACTTATAAATCAGAGAACAACCTTGAAGAGTCATACAAACAACAACAAAACATCTTGAATGCCTTTATGACTAAAATGGGTCAACATTCCATTGATGTTAGTTACTTTAAAACTAAAAGATTGGATGTTTTCCCCACAACCACATTTAAAAACAAGAGATACTAGAATGGAAAATATGAGTGCAATTTAACTTATGAGGGGCACAAAATTGAATAACCCTAAAATAGAGAACAACAAACCTGATGCTAATACTATTGATGAGAATCCCACCACTGATGAATATTATAAAAAATATGATGTTGATTGAAACACAATGTCTAGGGATGAAATATTTTTTCTAATAATAAGGAATGATTGAAAAGGGATATTTGGTCATAATGTTTCCCCAAACCACTATTAGATTACCACAAAAACATTAAAACCACTACTTCCTTATCCAAGGTGTGAACCACAAGTGATGTCAAGTGTAGAAAAGGACCTCTTCAATGAGGTTTTGGAAACATTCAATAAAGTCCATCTCAACATTCCTTTGCTCGATGTTGTGAAACAAATTCCAAGGTGTGATACTTTTCTGAAATACATGTGAACATACTAGAGAAAATTCAAAGGGGATATAAAGTAATCATAGGGATAAATGTTTCATCAAAAATTCATCTTTCCTTGGATATCATGTGTTATGACACTAGAACATTTACCATTCCCTGTACCATTGAGAAATTGGAATTCAAAGATGTGATGCTTGATTTAGGGGCCTCCATAAATTTCATGCCACATTCTATCTACTCATTTTTTCAGGTTGGATACTTGAAACCATATGTGATTATCATTAAAAATTCCAACTAAAGTATGACCAAACCTACTTGAGTTATAGAGGATGTTATTTTTTATGTGAACGAGTTGTGTTTTTTTGATGAATTCTATGTTTCTAAAATGTAAGATGATCAGTTTAGAACACATGATCCCCTCACCCTAGAGAGACCATGTTTGAAAACTGTGAATGAAATCCACAATGTTGACAAGGGAACACTTTCACTATAATTTATAGGATATGTTGTTAATTTCATCATTTTTCATTCAATGAATCCCGGAGATAAGGATAATTAATCTCTATAAGAGAACATGATATATTGGTTTTCCTCAAACATGCTATCCAAATTTTCTTATGATAAAATATCTACATATGATGTAAAACATAGAAATTTTCATGGTACTGAATTTGATCATCAATAAGTTTAAATTTAAGATATAGGAGAGTTGTGGGTTGTTTAGATAGAATATTTGAGGATTGAGGAAGATGAATTTCTAGAAACCACAGACTATTTAGTTGTATCCCTAGAGAAGTTTCCAATTTTTCACATGAAACTATTCCTGAGAATATATAAGGAGATATCAGTGATGAATCTAGAGCTTCAATGAATAATATCACCTCTGAATAGTGTCCTATGATCAATGAAGAACCCCTAATAGATTTAGAATTGAAACCACATTCGGAGAACCTCAAGTATGCCTTATTATGTGGTAATGAACAATTCCCTACAATCATCTCAAAATATTTTTCAAAAGTACATGAGAACCTACTACTAGAAGTCCTCAATTCCTACAATAATGTTATAGGTTGGACTCTATCTTATTTAATAGGAATCATCCACTTAGTGTGTATGCATTGAATTTTCATGGAAAAAATTCATAACCTAGGATCCAATTCCAAATGATATTGAATCCAACACTATTGGACGTTGTCAAGAAAGAAGACACCACACTACTGGATGTTGGAAATGATTTCCCCATATTTGATATTCAATGGGGGGGGTCCATTCCATGTTTTTTCAAATAAGAGGGGTTTATAATCTCAAATAATGTATTTAGAGATATTTTCCCAATGAGAATTCAAAATAAATGGAGAATGAGGATTTATTAAATGATGCTCAATATGGTTAAAAGGAAAGAGCACTTCCCATTACCATTCTTGATCACATCCTTGAAATATTATATGGTAAGACACAATATTGTTTTTTGATGGATTGTCTTGATATTTGCCAATTCACATTTCACCAGAGGATCAAAAGAAAAAATCATTCATGTTCCCATTTAGAACATTTTCATAATGAAGGATTCCCTTCTATTAATGTAATGCTCAGTGTAATTTTTCACTATTGTATGATGAGAATCATATCAGAATAAATAGAAACCTGCATTGATGTATTTATGGATGAATTCACTATGTGGGGATCATATTTTGGTAGTTGTTTGAAATATCTAGCTCATGTACAAAAAAAATTTATTAACAATAAATATGTTCTAAATTATGAAAAATTACATTTCATTCTTTGAAAAGGGATTTTACTCGGACAGTTTACGTCTGTCCATTTAATTCAAGTTGATTAAAACCAATGATGAAGTCATATATTCATTTCCATACACAAAAATAGTGAGAGATGTGAGATCCTTCCTTGTCCATACTGGATTCTATAGGAGAGTCATAAAGGTTTTTATTAAGGATGCACTTCCTCTAACTAAAATTCTCCAAAAAGATATCGCATTTGTCTTTGATGAAAATTTTAGTGTGGACTTTCATGAGTTGAAAGAAAAAATGATAGCCCATCCCACTGTTCAACCACCCAAATGTGACTTTCCATTTTAAATCGTGAGTAATGAATCTTATTTTTATCTTTGAGCACTGTTGAGTCAAAGGATAGTAAATAAATCTCATGTCATTTTCAATGCCTAAAAAACATTAAATAAGGCCCAATAAAACAATATAAAAACTATGAGAGGACATTTGGTTGTTTTCATCGTTATAGAAAAGTTTAGATGCTCTCTGATGGGCTTTATGGAGATTATTTTCACAGATCATTCTATAATCATATTATTAATGAAAAAACATGATGTGAAACCAAGAATGTTGAGATGGATCATCTTGTTACATGAATTTTATTTTGAAATAAAGGATAAAAAAGAAGTTATAACCTTGTTTCTTATTATTTTTGTAGTATTGGAGCTATTTGGATAAGAAAACACTAGAGCTTTCCATCCATTAAAGAAACTTTTATTAACAAGGAGTTGGCTTCTGGTCAAAGTAAAAGACCATGGTTTTCTAATCTTGTGAAATATTTGGCTTTTAAAGATATTATACACTGTCTCTCTATGAAACGAATTAATAAACATGTGTGTGATTCATGTAAAGTCATCTTTGATGATGCTTACATATGGAACATTAGTTGTGATGAAATGATTTCGAGATGCATTCCAAATTTTGAATTTCTATCCATCCCATATTTTTTCAATATTGAAAATATATCTGACACATTAGAACATAAATATCTACAAGAATGGTGTTTGATTATAGTTTTTATTGTCCCACCATCTTCATAGATTCTTTCAATTTTTTATGAACCTGTAAAAATTGTCAATTTCAAGAAAATATTTCTAAAAGAAATGAGATGCCACAAAAACCTTTGTTGTTTTGTGATGTTTTTGATGTATGGGAGTGGATTTCATAGGGACTTCTCCAAATTAATTTTTACATCTTTACATATTTCCTTCTATTGATTATGTGCCCATGTGGGTTGGAGATATCCCCACAAGAACTAATGATTTAAAAATTGTGTCCAAATTCGTAAGAGATAACTGGGTTTAAAGGACTGTATTTCAAAAGTTTATGTTTACATATCAATCTAACCATTTTTTTAATAATAAATTGGAAAATAATTTTATGAAATATGGATTTTACCTTAGGATCCTTACACCCTATGATCCTAAAATATATGGAATGAATGAATTGTCCAACAGAGATATCAATCAAATTCTAGGAAAAAAAAGTAAACAAAAAATAAAGGATTGGAGTTTGAGACTTGATGATGCTATGTAGTCTTAAAAGACTACATTTAAAACAAAAATTGGCATTTCACCATTTAGATTGGTTTATGGGAAATATTTTCATCTATCAATTTAGAACAAGATTTCTTTTGGGTTGTCAAATCGTGTAAAAAGAGTCTATTTCCTATGGGAAAGGAATGGAAATTGTCTTTTTAGGAGCAAGCGGAACTCCAAAACAATACATTGGAATTTCTATATATTTTACAATGATAGAAGCAATGCATTTCATGATGGGATGATTCTAAAAAAAATCACGTAGGGGGATAATGTTCTGCTATTTGATTCCATATTAAAGCTTTTCCCAGGTATATTGTATTCCAAATGGTCTGAACCATTTATTGTTTCTCATTTTCCCCTTTTATAGCAATAGGGATACAAGAACCATACAAAGGAACACCATTCATAATCAGTGGTCACGGGATGAAGCTATTTAGAGAAAACATTCAAGATCTTCTTAGGGAGGAGATTCAACTTCTTGATGTGGAATACAATGGATTCCATGTGGTGTCGTTCTCTATCAATTATTTTTGTTGTGTAATTAATTTCATGAATTTATTTCTCACATAAAGTTTCCACACAATGAAGATATTGCACAAAATAAGTTTGGGGGAGGCACAATGCTGGGTATATTATGATTTTATGAACCTTCATTAGAAATTTTCTTATTTTAAAATTTTCATTCCATTTTTGATATGTTTAATTCAATTTATTTTAAAATATTGTGTGTTTTATCTCAAAATATCATAATAATATAAATAAAAACATGTGAGCACTGATGATTTTTATTTTTCAAATTTTTAACCCATAATAAAGAGTGAACCAATTAATCCATTGAAACTAAACATAAATGAATGATTAAGATGACATTGTTTCAAGTTCATCATCATCATCATACTGTAAATTTATTCGAAGAAGCCTGCATAACAAAAGAAAGAACGGGCCCAAATCACCCCAAGGGGAAAAAAGAAAAGGAGAGGCCTAGGGGGGATGAAAATAGTGAAGGTTGAGGGCATCCCCTCGAACCAAGTTGACCCCCTCTGGTTGCATGGTGGTGGCATCATTTCAAGTTCATGAATTTAGAAAATTCTTGATTCTGGCCTCTGAATTTTGAATCTCACTTTACATATCACTAACTTTGTTATTGAAATTACCATTCCTGTGAGGCCTCTGAACCCATTTTTACATCATCTCCACAATCACTTCTTTTCATGAGAGAACCAATCCATGCTTATTTGAACCAGGAAATGATCTATTTTTGTACAAATTTGAGGACTGAGATACATGAAATTAAAATAATTCTAGAATTTTATTGGATTTTGAAGACCCCTTTTCATGATTATAATTTTTATATGGGCATTCCTTGAACATTTGATCATTCATAATCCAGTAGTATCTATATATACATATCCAATTAGTATTGACACATTTCAAGCCATTTTCACTTTCCATCCTACTTTGGATTTTTAAATGCAAGTTCTAGTTGAACATTAGTGTGTGGGGGGGGGATGAAATGTGATGTGATACCTTATTCGGTGCCGATTTGAGTAGATATTCAATATTTGATTATATTTTTTCAAAACTAGAAAATATTTTCTTGACAGTTATACCCACGTGGAGCTCTTATATGATATGGAGATGTGATTTTCTGGAGCATGAAATGGAAGGAAGTTGTTCCCTATCTGAAGCTTTGTGAAAAAAATAAGAAGAAAAAGAAAATTCTATATCATCTGCTAAAATATTTATGGAAATGATCAAAACTAATTTTCTTAAGATAACAGTCAGGAGGATTCTATAATTGAGTGAAAATTATAATCATGCATTGTTTTACTAAAATATTCAAACCCTCCTTATTCAGCCGCAAATGTTTTAACATTTTCAACCTACTAATCACAAGCCATAGAACAACCTTGTAATACCCTAATTATAATCACATTTTCCTGGCTCACATCGGGTGGAGATTTATAAATTTATAAAGTCTATTGTAATTCTTTCATGAGTTGGATGGGAAAAGACTTTTTGAAAATCCATTTTGGTGTGTTGTGTTAAAATTAATGCAAGGTATGTGCATTTTGATAATTTTGGGAGAAAAGAAGTGGAAATGGAATGAAGGGCTAGAATTGAGAACATTAAATATTTATTTTTATTGAGGCATGATATATTTCGATTATTTGTGATAAATTGGTAAACTCTATTGGTATATATATTAAACATACCTATTTAATGCTCACTTATATTGGAGTGTTGATGTTTAGTGGGGGGAATTGATCAAGCTAATAATTATACTATTTTTCACATTTTATTTATGAATTTAAACCCCAAAAATTTGACATTTAATGTGGATTGAATCGTTTTTATAAATAAATATTTTTTTGAAATTAATTGTGAAAATGCCAAAATTTTGGACATTTAACCACTTCGAAATGGCTACTGTATTCCAAGATTGGAGGTGAAGAACACTTCACACTACATGTTTTGCTCATTGGGAGAGAACAAATTTTGGAGAAAAGAATAAGAGTTGGAATACAGAAGGATAATGTATTTATGACGTGTATTATCATTACACATTACGAACTAATAAAATTGATTTATCCTCATGAGACATGTTGTGAATTCCGATCAAAGTGTGACCAGAAGAGACACTTCACGAGTTTGAAGTACACGACGTGGTTGGAGTCAAATATCAACCAATAATCGTGCAAGAAATTAGCGTAGATCTATAAGATTCATAGGGGATTACATGTCTTGAATCCATAGTACACATCATCTATAGGTCGATGTTCAGAAAAAAATAATGGTGACACAGCCCGATGTTTGGAAGAATGTGCCTATAAAAGGCACCCTTTGGAAGATGTTTTGGGGGAACTCTAGTTGAGAAAGAGCGGCACAACATCAATGGGTGTCCTCCTGACATCTGCCAAACTATCTATAACACTCCTTTACTGCAGTGGATATTGATATCATTATTAAGATTCCATACAACAAAGTTACAAGGGAGATCATAAAGGATACCTAAGCAATGAGTGGCTAAAGCCCACGTGGTTGCAGACAACGACACCTAATGGACACTTTCATCTGTGTTTCGATATTAATGTGTACTCCCTTTCTTAATACCTCTTGATCATATATTTTTTAATGAATATTGTTAGTTTTATTCTTGAATATATCTTCAATGAACTCTTTGGGATGTTTGATTTGATCTATGAAGTAAAGTAGTTGGCTTTACTATTTAAATGTATGTGGTAAGTTCATGTCTTTGAGCATTGTGTTTTTAGTTAGGTTTAATTATTTGGAGGTCACCAAATAATTAAATCACTTCTATAGGATAGAAAATAATCATGTAAAGGTATTGATATGATATCTATTAATGTTTGAGTATTCACATAGGGGTCCTTGGGGGTGTATATAGAAATTCAAATAGGAAAATATTATTCAAACAAGGGAGAGTCGAGTGTATGAGAGGGTGAAGCTTATCTGTGACCACTATTTAAATATGATTTTCAAAACAATTTTATTTTCTTCCTATTTTATATCTTTGTCTTCAATTTCCATTCAAATTAGTTATTATTACATTATAATTTCAAACTATCAATCAAATCCCCAAATTTTATCTTCTTTCAAAAATAACAAAAAAAAGTGACAATTTTTAAACTCATATAACAACCTCCTTGAAAGGAAACCCTTTTGGTAATCAAAATACTGCATTAAAAGGGGAAAATTTTGATTGAGGTTAACAATACCATAAACCTGCAAATAACTCATCCTATCTCATCATTTAGATTATTTAAAAAAATTAGAGGCCTATGTTTTGTCTCCATTATTATTAGTATTTTCCCTATGCTCATATTTGTGTCTTTCATTAAGTCTATAATATTTTTATACACATGAAATTTTATTTCAAATAAATCACATATGTTTGATTGTTTAATTTAGTATGTTCTATAAAGGAATTCCATCATTGAAATGAACTCGTTCCATTGGGTGTGGTATTTTTTTGGTTCTAGATTCATTTATTTCAATAAAGAACAATATAGGGACAACAAGTGGAATACTATGGAATTTTTCACACCCCATGACCTTATATATGTATTTTATTTTTTGTGTTAATTAATTCTAGAGGGATATTTAAAAAAAATTATGTTCTATGATTGACTTTTATTTTTCATGAAATTTTGTTCCAGCGAATGGTCTGGGGAACACATTTTAATAGATACAGTGTGGGTATGCTTAGATGGGGTTCTTTTCAATAAATTTTGAATAAAAATGGTCTAAAAAATAGGTATCAGACTTTTCTTATGAATCATATTGGAAAACATGTTACTTTACCACTCTGTATGATTATCCTGGTGCATATATTAGGCATGGTTAGGTAAACCATGTAATTAGAATGTGGTAGAGGAATATTGTTTAAGAGAGAAGATGTTAATTCTTGGAATATGGTTAGAAAACTATGTGTCCAAGACACATAGAGGTTATTTTACATTATAGTTTCAACTTTATGGTTGTTGAATTGATTACAAATCAATGAACAGTAACACTGGTGACAACCTAAACTCACTTTCATGGGATTTTTTAGTAAATAACCCTCAATTTTAAATTCCTTTTGGAATTAAATTTCTCATCATCTTGTTCTTAAAATATAGGAACATAAAAAATTGGGATCATACCTCTCTTATCATTTGATTAATTCATCCTCTATCTTCTTTTCTTGTTTTTCTCCCTAGAAAGCACCCTATTTTTAATGTTTCTCCTTTAGCCCCCACTTAAGTTTTCCTCTCTGGTTCCTCAATTTAAAATGAACCCTACGGGATACATTGTAAGATTTTAGGGTTCAAGGTGTTTTATTATTGTGGGTTTTGGTTTCATATACATATGCTTACTTGAGATGTTTTCGATCATCTTAAGTCATTAGTGAAAATTTTTATCTTGGTTTTGTTTTTGAATTTTGGTAGGTGTTTTAGAATTTTTTCATAAATTGGCATGAAATTGTGTTGTTGGTGAATTTAAATGCCTCATTTTTTAGATTAAAAGTATTTTTTATGTGTCAATTGAGTTTAAAAATAACTTTTTTGGTGGGTTTCTCATGAAATAAAATTTTTAAATGTAATTTCATGTTGTAATTTAAATTAAAAGTCTGTGTGAAATTGTTGATGTATTTTATTTTATTTATAATGAAAAAAAATGTTTTAAATTTTTTTTTCATGAATTGAGTTGGAAAGTTGTGTTTTTGTGTTTTTGTTTCTTTAGAGAAAACATATGAGTTTTTAATTTTATTAATTTTAAAATTATTTTGATGATTTTTTTAAAAATTTTATGGTAAATGGATTTAAATGGTTCAATTTGAAAGAGTAATTTGAAATGTAACATTGAACTACTAATGATGACTTGACATTTTGAATGAATTTCAATGGATAGACCATTTGAATCATTAAAAGGTCAAATAAATATTGTTGGTTTTGGAGACCCCCATGAGATCCTTATTGAATTACAAAACCATTGGGGGTGTAGATTGTTTATGTGATCAAGGCTCTCACTATGAGGTTCCAAATTATTCTTATACTTTTTTTTGGTTTTTATATGATTAGGGTTTTTTCTTGAGATGTAGTAATAAGTGAGGCTATATTTTATATTATCCTTTTTTTGATTTATCACCACTTATTTTTTCAATTACATGGGGACCTTGGGTGTCCTAGTGATGAATTAGAGATAATTACTACCTTATCTTGATTAAATAGACTAGATCCACTATGGTTTCAAAATTCCATAGGGGATTTCAATCAGCGAGGATGGTTGAGGGAAACTAGTTTTTTATTGACTTTAGAACGCATCAACCGAACTATATATGGTTTGGCCCAATTATGATTATTAGTTCCTCATATGAAATTTAGGAAGTGACCATGAATACATCATGATTTTCGTTTTGGAGATTTCATTATTTTATTTTTCTATATTGGATCGACACCAAGGAAACATGTATTATTACTTTCATTAGGATATAAAACATTAATAATTTATTATCATTTGTTATTTTTATCTCGTTTTTCTGAAATGGTTTTAATTTATTTGGGATGGTATTTATAAAATATATTTTGAATGTGGATTTTAAATGGTGTTTTTGATTAAAAAGGGGTCAAGGAATGATAATTTTTTTATGCAATTATTTTAAGTTAATAAATAGACATTGAATTAAAAAATATAAATTTCTTTTTTGTTGTATATTTTTAAATTATTAATTAATATGGATATTTTTTTGGGTATTATATTAAAATCAAGCATTAAATAAAATGTGATTTGTAGGGAAATTACAAGAATTTGGCTTTTAGATTACTACTGAGAGGAGTTTCACTCACACCCTCTACAATCTAATCAGTGTATGTAACTATTATGGTTTCTTATTATGTGTATTGGAATATTTTTCCTACTATTGGGTGTTTAGGTTTCATTTTCATTGTTTTCATGGAATGAGGAGAGTAACCAAGGGTTATAGGAATATGGTAGAATTTTTTTTTGGTTTTTAATTTGATTTATTTTTAGTTTATGTTATGAAGAATGTTTTTTGGTCTTGCATAAAGCCTTAATATTTGAGGTATTAATTCTTATTAATCTATGTTAGATGATCTTATTCCCTGATTCTTTTTTATTCTTGTCCTTATTTTCTTGGAGCTACTCTTTTGATTTTTTTTAGTTGTATGTATCCTTTTTTTTATGTTTCATAAATTTATTAGATGTTTTATTATTGATATATATATTGTTAAATGAGTGTGAAACTATTACCAATAATCATTTTATTTGAACCTGCTACTTGTTTCCAGTTTTGGGTAACAAGGAACACACCACGAGCATGGCTTGGGGAGGCAAGGCTGTCTAGAAGAGAGATAACCCAGGTTTGTTATTGATACTTCAATTTTTTTATACACACTAGAATGAATAAAATTATAAATCTTATTCTTCCACCACTTATTTTTTAGTGAAACATAAACTATAATGGACCTATTCTCTAAAAATTATATTTGACACAAAATATATCTTCAAGAGAGTTTAAATGTTATACATTTTCTCATTTTTCTACATATAAAATAATTTAATATGTTTATCCAATAATACATAATTTTATGAATAGTCTTATAGTATATCTTATTTTTAGTTTATATCTCTTCCATTTCATCAATTTTTCTCTCTCTTATATTTATATATGTATTCCACAACAACAACAAAATGCTTCAAATAGGAATTTTATATATAAATTCAAATAACATATTTATTCAACCACTCATCAACTTATTAATCAAATTTTTGAACCATCAGATATCAACAGACCCCTTAGTTATCATTTATGAGGTTTTCTATCTTTAATTACTAAGTAAAATATTCTATTGAGTCAATTATAGAGACACAAAATCAGATCGAATCAAAGTATGAGCACTCTTTCAGACCAAATATTCTTCTCTCATCAGTATAGAATGTCTTATTCCATTTAAGAAAGCTTCACTGACCACAAATTACACCATGATGTGTTGGAATCCCTTTAGGACCATATTTTTTGAATATCATAGAAGCCACTCTTAATCTAATCTACAATATTTAGTTTTTACCTAGATTATTTTTATACCAATGACTTTTCTAAAAACCATAGGATATTACATGATGTGTAGATCCTCATTGAAATCCTCTAACATCTACTATGTGTACATATCAATATAACCTAAAATGAAGATGATAACATATTGGATGCTCCCCATTTCTGAATATGAAAATTATTTCATACTATAGGAGGTTCTATGGCATCTATATCCCCATTTTGATCTCCAATTTTGTCTTCTTATGACATTGATCTATCCATTTATATTTAAACACTAATTTAAATAACCAACAATAATAGAAAAACAATGGTCTCTATTATTTTGTCTTACTAAGATGTAGTAATGATCTAATCCCCAATATAGACAAGATATCTATTTCATACAATTAAACATTTTTTATGGAATTACTACTAAATGTTTCCAATTGCATGGCACTGCCCTTTTTGATTCATTGTTCTCTTACTCATAATAATTCCAACATGAATGAAAAACCCATATTTAATTGCTCACTATTTTTAACAGATGAAAATTATAATTAAAACACCTTGTGAAATGTTAGTTTTTCATATTCTATCACATTTTTCATTTGAAACCAAACACTATAGTAAACCTTGTAATGATCACCCAATAATTAAAAATTCATCCATTTAGAAAGTTATATTAATTGACAAAACCCATTGAAAAATTATCATTTCCTACACATTGTTGTCGTTATGACTTCTGTGACGATCTACAATCTTGTTTTAACACCATACTGTAGTGAGGTCACTGACAACTTCAACTCAACATCTGGCCTTATTCTAGAACTCTAATTATTTTTATGAACATTATAGACTATCCATGTTACTATTAACATAAAATTATACACTTTAATATTTTAAAAACAAGGATGACACTTATAAATTTTTTTATCCTAGTGATGAATTATTCTAATTAGAAATTATTTATATAACTATAATATTAAATTACTTTTTTAATATATTTCTTTCTCACAATACATCCAAGGAAATATATTTAAACAAAATGTATCCAATATTCCAAGATGTGTCTTAAAATTATTAATCAATCAGCATAAACTAGTATATTCATCAGGAAATTTGTTTCTTCTTCATTAATCATAGGATCTCAACAATCAACCAAGATTTTTTCTTCACCTCAATTCCCATTTCTATAATATTTACATTATACATCAATGAAATCCCTATTTTAATTTAAAATAATTGAAAAATATACAACACAAATTATGTGGTTTCATAAATATCTCCATTGTATTTACTTTCAACACCGATATAAAAATATTTTTAACTATTGACTCTTTTAATCCTAATCCTTCATCAATAATATTTCATTTCATTTTACTCTATCTAATTTTATCAACATTTTTATATAAATTTATCTCCCCCTTGTTGGAAATAACAACAAATTATATCAAAGAGATCATGGTACCACTCTAGACATAAGTAATGTATCATCCCCCATTCCACTCTTAGTCTCTGTGAACTATGCTCAATGAAAAAAATAAGAGGGATTGATTTAGAAAAAAATATACTCCTTGTCATTTTAATTTTCATTCCAATTGAAATGAGATACTCATTAACTTTCTCAGAAGCTATCAAAATATTTTAGGTAAATTCAATTGATAGATACCAATTGAGATAATAAATTATCATATAACATATATCAACCTAAATTCCATGTATTCACCTCAACAAACAAATAAATATAAATCATGTACAATAATAATTATTAATTTAATAATAACACATTCATCATCTACTTTAATGTCGATGATTTACTTAATTTGACTTATTTTATGATACAATTTAATTTTACTTAGATTAACAAGAGATTAAAAAATCATACATTTTCAAAACCATTTGACCATGTACGTTATATAATATTAATAATTTCATGAAATAGATAAAATTTATAGTTTCCTAATCATGTTTCACCACTTTAACCCCCTTAATAAGACACTAAAAATTTTATTTTTTAGGTTGATCTCTTCTGGAAATATAATTAAAAATATTTAATCTTGAAAATGCATAAAAAAGAACTTCTTCATATCGTTTTCAAAATTTAATGACATCAATATCTTCACCAAGGATTATCATTTTCATTAGTTGCTATTGAGAATAGAATATAGATCATTATAAGAATATATAATAACTATCTAGTTTTTTAGTGTTGACCATAGTATCTTAAATATCATCAATGATGATTCTCTTCATTATGTTTTCCTTAAAATAAATATTGAGAGATTAATCTAATTTGGTGGATTATTTTCTTGGTCTTCCAATATTGAAAACAATCCCTATATATTATGTTATCCTCATGATAAAATGATTAACATATAATTATTTTCATTATAAATACTAATACATCATTAATAGGTATGTTAATGAGGTGGATTTTTATTCTCCTAGATGTAACCCACATGGTTGAGATATTTTTATCGACCAATTTTATCCTCTCTATATGATTTTTTACATATGAATTTATAATATAATTTTGTTTTAGAGAGAATAGAACTATTCATAAACTATATTTTATTTGTGGGGAATAATTATTTTTAACAATTGTCATTCCAAATACAATTTTAATTCGCATCATCCATGTTTTTGCTGGAAATATGGTTAAACAGTAATTAAGATTGTATCTATACTTTTTTTTATCACCCACAAATCTAATATTTTCCACAAGGTTTTTCATTTATTTATAACATTTATAGAAAATGTGATTCTTCATATGGAATATCTTTTTTTCCTTTGTGATATGCATTCAATTATGTTATGTTAATTTTTTTTTCAAAATATACTAAAAAATGAGTAAAACATATTTTGAAATATGGTAAGATATTTTTAGAATGATGAAATAGCTTTTGATGAGTGCTTTTAATTATACCATTCTTTCTATATGAAACACTCACCTCAAACTTCATATATGATTTTCTGAATCTGGTTAATATTTTGTTAATTTTGAATGGCTGTTATATTTTTCCCTTTAAACCTCTTTAATGAATTATATTTTTTATATTTCTTCATTTATTGTACCAATTATATCTCTTAATTATTTATCAAATTTTGTGGTCTTATTTATCCTTGAAACATTAACACATAATTAGATGAGCATGTATCACTTATTTCACTAAAATAATTTAAAACGTCTTTAATATTTTAATCAATTCCATATCTGTTTTAGTTTAAAATATTTATCTTAATATGTGGTTGTTGATATTACTCTTAACACAATGAACTTGATATAAGAATAATATGATCTTTAAAATTTATGGTATTTCACCATTAATCCAATTAACCTTTCCCAAACCTATTACAACTCCAGAAATAACCCATAAATATATAGTTTATCTTACCTAATATATACTATTTAAAATTTTCAACACTGATAGCATGTTTTATTTGTGCGTTATACACCACTAATAGGACCCTACCAAGACTAGACCCAACGGGGCTCAAGCCGTGACTCCCCAAGCCCGCCTCCAATAGGCCAGGGGCTGGCTACCAGCACTGAGTAGGCAATCTCACACATGGTAGGCATTAGCCTAAGTTACCTGTAAACACACTTCCATATACACCTCCTTGAAATAATGTAGAGATATATAAAACTGTAAAGTAAATGCATGCAAATAACTATCCCAAACTAGTGTGGAATAACAGTACAAAATGTAAAACACATGGCCCATAAAAAGAAAACTACAACAGCATCCAACCTGCTCCGAAGAAGGTGTACTCTACCAATAGTACCACCAGAAAGATCCTTGGCATAGCTCTGGTAAGACTCCATGGTCAGTCTCGCTCACTCTACTCTGCCTACTCTAGGTCCTCTTAGGACTCCGTCGAAAGTCCAGTGGTCTGCATTGGATACAAACATGTGTGGGAAAATCCCGTGGAGGTGTGAGTGTAACAATACTCAGTAGGCACCCAAAAAACCAAAAACAAAAGTGAGAAATTAAAAAGGAAACAGTACACTAATCCCAGCCAGTGGGAACCCACACGAGAGAGAAACTCCATCTCATGACCATCCTCGGCTAAACACAACTAGTCAACTGAATCCAAGTGTATTCCCATACATGCACCTTGAACATCTGCTTAGGTATACGCCCAAACACTTATCTCGAACATCTTCCCAGGTATACACCCATACATATACCATGAACATATGCTCAGATATATGCTCTTACGTATACCAAAAACATCCAGATATACTCAGCACACACATCAACCTCATGAAGTAACGACCTCATCACCGGCAACTCTTCACAACAAGGAGAGAATACTCCACAATCACTATCATCCCTGATGAAACTCATCCAAGAGATTCACTCCATCGTGTCCCACACAAACATCTCATATGCTCACCCAAGAGATCACACTCCTCGAATATCATCACTGAGGAATCCTCGCTGAAACAACATAAACACTAAACTTCTTGGATCTGGGATCGCTCATAGGGTCCACTAGGGGATACCCGAACCCACACTGTTATATGAAGATCTCATAGATAGGGGATCACTCCCAGGATCCGCTGGGGGATACTAAGAACCTGATCTAGGGTAGTGAAGCTAGATGATCCCGCCCCGGGCCCACTAGAGGGATGCCATAACTCTATCAGATTATAAATCCTATAGAGTGGATCACAAACCTATACTAAGGTTGTGATGCCACGTGAACACTCGTAGGAACTAACCAAGGCAGTACCCTCAACCACTGCTGGTCTAAATGTTGTTAACCCGAGCGACCAGCGATAATGCAACACAGTGCACCTCCAAGGCTGATTCCGAGGCCACCATCGCGATCAACGTGGAAAACATGCAGGATATGCTGTTTACTCAACCAAAATGGACAACTGGTAAAAAATGAAATATTCATCTTAGCAAGCCCTTATGGGGCCTACACTACTATCATGAAACTCGTCAAGTGGATCGTACCACTGCGATCCCCTTAAAAAACACACGGGATCGACTACACGATCGTCCAAAGAGTCAGCGGGTGAAAAAGGTACTATTCACCATAGCCATCCTAGTTGGGGCACACACCACGCTCCTGAAACTTTTCAAGTAGACTGCACCATTGTGATCCCCTCAGAAAAATGTATCAGATCGACTACTCATTCATAAAAAACGAACACCTGACAAAAAAGTTGTGTTTCTCCGTAAACGCCCAAAAGAATCCTCTTGGGGCCCACATCATGATCCTCTTCTTAGTGCCAAGAAACTATCCTGGAATTTACACCTTAATATCAAGATCCCAACTCCACTGACGACATGTCAATCAGACGCTCAGTGTAAAAGTTAACATGGGTCGAAGTTGGAAATAATAAAATATTATTATTATTTTCAACAGTTCATGGCTCCGGGAAAAAAATGACTCATAAATTTTCCGAATCATTCAAAAGGGGTCCGTCTCTTCATGAGGATCGTGGTTCCAAAAACAGCTTGCAAATTGGACTTACGGTTTGCATGTTACGGGGGGTTAAAGAACCCTCGGAAAAATCTGGCCGAACCACCGCTGGGTCACCAGAAACCACCGTCTGCCTGACCGGACCGCCACCACCTACAGAAATCCACCTTGCCTCCACCACGCCTCCACTGCCCTCACTAGAATCTTCTATTGCTGCTTTCGAAAACCAGGATTTCCGCCGAAAATCTGCCGGGAGCCACCGTAAGCATCCCGGTGCTCTAAAATCAGATTCGAAAAAATGTTTTAGAAACCTCGGGACCCGAACTACACAACCTTTATGAATATTTGAAGAAAAACAAGCCATAAATGGGACTCGGAAATTTAAAACACAATCCAACACCTTTTGGCGGAACACCAATACTTTGCACAACCCGCTATTGCTGCTGCACGATCGAGGAGCATCTGTCATCAAGATTTGAGACCATTTGCGCTTCGTTTAGATGATTCGGCCTCTGATTCATCGGCGGAGGAGGAAGTTTGAGGAGAGGAGCTCCTCCTAAATTGTGTTGTTTCGTCAATGTTGGGGGGGATTGATTATGTTATATTAATTAAATAAATTAATTAATTAAACCACATTTTTACGCCCCCGACCAAACCTCCCGACCCGGAAAAGATTAGGTCACCCCTATGGTAAACGCGATGTTCTGAACTCAACTTTCATCTTGTAATTTTGATCTGAGACTCCGTTCAAGTGTTATTCAATCTGACACCCATAAATAAACTTTTCCATCTATTTACTAAAACTCCCCTGGGGGATTTTTCAACAGCAGGCCCGCGCCCGCAAAAGTTACACCCCGCCTAGGGTAAACAACATGCTCCAAACATAATTGTGCACTTGTATTTATTATCCAAGCCACGGTTTAGGAGAAAACACATCTCCACCATGTGTAATTTATTAAAATACTTAATATTATTATAAAATTAATTCTGGGCCCACCGGGGCTCGGAATCGCACACTGTCGTCACGCCTAGCTCTGGAATTATTCATAGGAATATTCCGAAGTCTGACTGGGCCAAAACTAGAGTCTCTACATCCTCCCCACCTTAGAACATTTCGTCCCCAAAAATCCATAAGCACAAGGAAAACAACTGGACTCTCAACTGGGTCTCCCATGCCAGAAATGTTTTCCAACAAACACCACTGCCCGAGCACATAAGTCAGAGGGACTCATCAACCACACCCCAACACTATCTACTTTGGGCGGCACTCAATTTCCCACACGGTTTTGATCGCATCAAAAAAATACATCTCGGTGGGGGGAAATATCCCTCTTCCTCACGCATTCGATGTATGCCAAAAAACACCAACACCTGGTCTTACCGATGCCCTTAACCAAACTCGAGCAAAGAAAAGAAAAGGAAGAGTACCGCTAAACAATGCCTATCAAAACTAATGCAGAAAGTTAAAAGGACACAAGGCGTACCTCTATCCATCCGTAGAGCCTCTAGGTCAACAGTCTCTAGGGCGTGCAGTTGTCCTCACCCTCGCTCTCCAGCTCCCTGAGCTTGGCGTGGACCCCATGGGGGTGGTGTTGGTGGCAACTAATTCCACCTACCACCTCCCACTGCTGCATCGGCTCCATCACCACATCCACCGCCCTACAGACCTCCAAACTCAAGACATTTCCGCTGCCAAGGAACTATATCGATCAGCTCCCTCTTAGCAGCACGATGGGTAGGACAATCTCTAGCCAGATTTCCCTGACCATTGGAAGCGTAACACCGCCTCTCCTATGGCTAACGAAAACAAGCATGCGAGCCCTGTGAGCCCTGAGCCTCAGATCCTCCATCCTGAGGTCACCTCCAAAAATGTCAGCCATGTCTAGACCCTTGTTCTTACCACCGTCTACCAGTTGCCGACATCTCAGCCACCACGTTCCCAACACTGATGACTGAAACTGCTCAGCCAGAAAGCTCTCCACCACCAAGGCTTACTCCAGCACTCCAGCATAGGTGGGTAGACACAAAGAAACCACACCTGCCTGGATGTCTCTATTTAGGCCTTTGTAACACACCAATCTTCAACGGTATGCTTCTCTTTGAATAATACAGCTACGTGTGTTGTACGCAACTTCGAGATTCTAACACACCACGACCAATCAAAGTAGCTATTATGACATGTAATACCCACTTTTTGAAATTTTATAAATTTTATATCTAAAAATGGACTTCATTTTTCGGATTTGGAATATCAAAATTATCCTAGGGTGAAATTTTGGTACTTTTCAGATAACTTTTATATTTTGATGAATAGTGAAAATTAATAAATTTTAATTAAAAACATCTTTTTTAATCAAAATAATTAATAGTGATAAATTATGAATTTGAGTGGTTTTAAAGTATATTTAGAATTTATGTTTACCATTTAATACATTGTTTTTCATCAGACATAATTTCACAATTAAACCACACATAAAAGAGTGTCAACCTTTTGATAGTAATTATTTCTTAAAAACACGCTTTTTGTTTTGACAGTGGGAATTAATTTTAAATTAATTTCGGCCACTTCTGTGTTTTGAATTTGAAAAAATGGATTCCATATTTGGAATCAATATTTACAAATTTTTTAAATAAGTAACTTTTATTTTCAGTCATTTTGAATAATTACTTCGGTAAATATTTTATTTACCATGTTTAAAGGGTAAATCCGGTAAATAAGGGTATCCAATAATATTATTATAATAATAATAAATTATCATAAAATGTGTCTTAACATTATTTATTGATACATGTCCGACCATGGAAATATTTGGGTCGATTTTGGGACCCCATGGAGCCACTCGTAGGTGATAAGGACACTTTATATTAATTAAGCTAGAGTAAATACAAAAATGACATAAACATATATCGTTTAGAAAAAAAAATTACATAGGGTTATATATGTTATATTTTAGACTATAAATATTAATTAGAAATATAATAATATTTCCTACATAATGTTATTTTATATATAGTTTTTAGACATTGAATAATTAAACTTATTTAGGACACAATAATGATGAAATATTTTCCTTACTAATGAAAGAATCAAATAATTGGTATTATAAAAGTAAAAATAAATATAATTTGAATGTTTTGATGGCGTCCATGAATTTTATTGGTTAATATGACATGTTATGATTGATTAAATGAATTTTTTTCGAATTAATAAAGTTGTTAAGACATTAACAAAAATAATTTTTTAAATATTGTCAAAATTGACATAAATGAGTTATTAAAACAAGTATTATGTTATTAATTGACATTTTATTCCTAAAAATCTAATGTTCAGAAAAAGTACATATATCATGATATATGTATCATTAATGGACCAATTGGGGGTCCCTTGGATGTATATAGTATGTTTATTAACTATATAATATAAAAATACAATGTGAGATGGTAAATGTCAATCAAATTAACTAAGAGTTAAAACTAAAAGACAATGTTAATATAATGACCCAAACCTGTCTAAAATCTATTGGTTGAAATTATTTTACCCCATCCCAACCTTATACTTTTAATAATCCACATTAGATCCATTATAAACCGAATATTAATTTATTATAAAATAGTACTTTAATTTTTCCCTAAAGAGCCCCTCCTCCCCCTTATAAAAGGACTCCACTTCTAACAAATTCTTCAAACCATCAAAGCCTTTTGGTTCGGCCAAAACCTACCCTAATATTCTCTCAAATTTCTTCACTTAAACCTAGATTCCTTAGTTTGATCATAATGCCAACCTTGGGAGCCCTTTTGATCAAATAAAAAAGGAAGAACCTGAAGAAGAGGTCATGTTTTCACCACCCTTTTTCAAGTTCCTTTCTTCTTCAACTTATTCTTTCATTATTATTTCCTTTCTAAAATAATAAATCCAGTATATTCTATATACTGTGATGTTATTATAAATATTCTACAACCATATTCAGTTTTCTATCTATCCTTTGAATGACATGTCACCATACGTGCATACGTACAACCTACCGTCTCCACATAATGGTGTAATTGTTATTCAAAAACATTAGTTTTTGGATGGGTATGATAATGATATATAATTGATGTAAATAATAAATATAACATTATAATTATTCTTTATATATGATATACCATCCAATTATATATTATTTTAATATCAAAAGAATGATATTGTCGCTCGTGCGTACGTACAGACTACCGTCTCCACGAACACGATGAGATTCATTCCCCATCGTATCCATGCAATTATAATTATTATTTGATGATAAAAAAATATTTAAGGACTTGATATCATTATGTATATGAATAATATACAACCTATCCATTAAAAAAACAGCTTATATAAAAAAATATATAAAAGAAAATAAGTAAGTTAACACCCGAAACTAAGATAATACAAATATATTATTAACAAAGAAATGTTAAAAGATCATATATGATATCATATTAATGTATATGATTCTTTTATAATTTAATAAAAATTATTTCACCATTATAGAGAAGGTTAACCTACCCTCAACCAAGGAAAAGTAAAAGGTAAGGGTTTATTTCACAATCTATTCATTATCTGAGGTTGTTTATACATAATTATCTTCAGGGACCTCTTTATCATCCACATCCATGTTTCATAAAAATATATTTCAAAACATTTTTACTATTTACTAGACAATGGGTTAACGTCATTTATACCCTTATGTGTTTTTAATGGAATCATTCCGTCGTTTTCCAAACAAGGTACTTTTTGACCTTTTCGTCAAATTTATGGTAAAAATGTTTTTTTAAATTATACGGTGGGTGCAGCTATTTTCTACCATTATAAACTTGTCGAAGCTTCCCTTACATGCTGATAAGAATATTTTTAAAGTAAATTTTATCTTTTATAAACTTGTGACTTTTAAATGATTTCAAAAAAAGAGATATTTCTCTAAAATAGTTTTGATTTCATCTATGTCAACATCCTTTGATGGATTTTAAGCTTATTTTAAGTTGAGGTATTATGATACAAAAAATCCATTTTGTAATGAAGGTTTTGTGATATGTTTGACTGTGGATATGTTATTTTTATTCCATTCTTGTTTTATGGAGAATGTATTTAAATTTCGTATGGTATTTTTAATATGAATGTTTATGTTATGTTTAATCCTGATCATATGAGGAATGCATTGGACTTAATAAGTAATGGGTGGAGTCCACTACAGCTCCTCGATGCATCGGTAGGTCTCATGAGAAAAACTAGTGTCTTAGCATGAGTCCTTGATAAAATCTTATTTTTAGTCTTGGTAGGAGGCCTTGGCTACGTTGTTATGATAATATGTCATTATGCATTCCATCATTATTAAAGTGGTTATTGATATTACATGTGATTATTCGATTAGTAGAATATCCATATGAATAAGTAAATGGAATTATTTAATTTTATTTATGCCATCTTATACTGAAGTTCATGTTTAAAAGGATTTTGTTTTAGTTATACATTTCCTTAAATGTTTATGCTTATTTATTAATGTTTATGCTATATTGTTATCCTTACTAGGCATCTGAGCTCACCCCTTTATATGATTTATTTTTCCTATGATGTGAAGAAGTATTTTATAAATGACCTGCAGGGATAGTATGAGGGGATATGAGTGTGGACTATAGAGACTATGTTGTTGTATTTTTCATTTTATGATGTAATGTAAGATTTATTAATGTATCTAGTGTTTCCAAGACACTAAAATAATTGATATTTAGATACTTGATCTTTTGTGATCATGCCAATGTTATGTAATAATGCACCGACTCTGGGTAACTGGGTTCAGGGCGTTACAGTCGGTATCACATGAAGATTAGTACAAACCTTAGAAGCTTGATTTAAATAAACTCTGATTAGATCACATAGTCCTAAGATATAATTTGAGGATGAGTATAGAAGAACTTCCTAGAATTTTTGTATTGTAGAGATTTTATGAGTATTCTGAGCAACACATCCCTATCTGGATACGAGCTGGTAGAGGCGGCTCTGGCATAGATGTACCTAGGGGTAAAACCTGAAAACATCGCTTTGAGCAAGACTCGAACAGGAACTGGTGCATGACAACGGGCCTTGCTACACTCTTGGTTATGACACTCCTGATGGATATGCTTAGGATAACTCTCATTTTCTTTACAAACCATTATGAAGGGTTAATGAGCATATACTTTCTCAAAGAAAACATTTTTGTGATTATGGATTACATCCATATACTTCTCAATTAATGTTAAGTGTTTTACAAGTTTGGATTTATGTATTGCGATTCATAAACTAATCTAGTGTATGCCATTGTTTAGAAATGCTGCCTAGTAGAGGAAATGGAAACCATATCAATTCATGCACTCCATGTAGGGATATCCCTCCTACTCAAGATAATTATAGTGGAGCTGGTGATGCAACTAGTGATGATAAGCTAATCACCATACTTGGACAACTCACTCATGTTATGAATAATAACCTTACCAGTATTAAGAACCCTGATCGACAACGTGGAGGATCAATGTTAGATCACTTCATGAGACAAAACCACCAATATCCAATTAGAGTAAAAATAAATCGATAGCTGGGCAATAGATAATATCTTTAGAGAAAATATTCCACGCCTTGGGGTGTAGAGAAAGGGAAAAAGTTATCGTGGCAATTTTCCGCCTCACTGGAGATGCTGACCAATGGTGGTCACTGATTCAAAACATGAAGGAATATGATGAAGTATCAAATATGGAATGGAGGGAGTTTAATGAGATTTTCTTAGAAAAATACTTTCCTCATGACCATCAAGCAGATATGGAATGGAAATTTCGGAGTTTGAGTCAAAAGGAGGATGATAATGTTGCAAAGTATGTGGCTAAATTTACAAGGTTAGTGAGGTATTCTGCAGATTATATACTTCACCCAAGAAGTAAATTGATCATTTCATTGATGGGTTAAAATCGTTTCTCTGTTGAGCATTAGTCTCATAAACCTTCTCATTGTGCGAAGATATTGTCTCAAGAGCTATCAAGATAGAAAAAGAATTCTCTAAGTCTTATGACCTTAAAGCAAAGAATGAGAAGAAGAGATCTGCTAATCACTATGGAAATGAAAATAAGGGGATGTAGGGAAAAGTTTAATATTCATCTCGTAATAAATGTGGGATGAAAAAACCTGGTACTTTCTAGAAGGGAATAGGATTCTGTTACAAGTGTGGTGAAAAAGGCCACCAAACTCAAGATTGAAAAGGGATGAAAGAAGCTACTGATGTTTAATGCTACAATTGCAGGGAGATGGGAAATTATGAAAATTAATGTCCTAAGTGTTAGGGAAACATACCTCATAAAAGGCCAAGGGATCAAGACCAAGCTTATGCTATCACTACTACTGAGGTAGAAGCTTCAAAAGACGTGGTGGCAGTTAATATAATGGTTTCCTCAAGTTTAGAAAATGCTTTATTTGACTCTGGATCCTCACAATGTTTCATATCTTCCCAGTTTTCTATGAAAATTTGAAATTTCCAATTTGATTTAATAAGGTAGTTTTCAGTCAAAACTCCTAAGGGAATTATCATTGCTACAAAGTTCTGTGAATCTGTTACCATTAGAGCATATAAATGTTCTTTATCTACTAATATCATCATCATACCTGGGATTGAGTTTGATATAATCCTCGATATGGATTAGCGTTCAGACCATGATGCGAATATTTATTGTAAGAAGAAGGAGGTTACGATTTTTGATGATGATGATAAGGAACACCTTTTCTTTAGAGCATAATCATCACCACCTAATTCTTATCTAGATCCACCCAAATTAGCTCAACTAAATTCAATTATTAGGGAGGAAGAGAATGAAATAACTCTGAGTGAGAAAATGAATGTACAAATATAGGATGTACCTATTGTGAGAGAATATGTTGATGTGTTTCCAGAAGATTTACCTGGACATCCTCCAGAATGAGAAATCGAGTTTTCCATTGATTTAATTCCTGGATCAAGGCCCATATTGATGACCCCTTATAGAATATCCACTGTGGAATTAGTAGAACTAAACAAACAACTAGATTCATTGAGTAATAAGGGATTTATTCACCCTAGTGTTTCTCTATGGGGAGCCCTGTCCTTTTTGTTAAGAAGAAAGATGGATCCTTGTGGTTATGTATCGACTACAGGGAGATCAATGCTATAACAATAAAGAACAAGTATCCCCTACCTCGCATTGATGATTTATTTTACCAAATGCATGGAGCTCAATACTTTTCAAAGATTGAACTTCAATCTGGATACTATAATTTGTGTGTGAAGAAGGAAGACATTCCAAAGACAGCATTTTGAACCATGTACGAGCATTACAAGTTTATAGTAATGCCTTTTGGGATGACTAATGCACCCTCTGTTTTCATGGATCTAATGAACAGAGTTATCAAGGAATATCATGTTGACTTTGTAGTGGTATTTATTGATGATATCTTGGTATACTCCAAAATCTACCAAGATCATGAAAATCACTTGCGCATTATCCTGAAGACTCTTAGAAGACATGAATTATATGGGAAGTTCATCAAATGTGAATTCTGGCTTCAAGAGATTTATTTTCATGGACTTGTTGTCTCTAAGGATGGAATCTCTATTGATCCTTCTAAGACAAGAGCAATCAATGAATGGCCAGCAACAACGAGTATAACTGAGGTACGCAATTATATTGTTTTAGCAGGTTATTATCAACATTTCGTCCAGACTTTTTCCCGGTTGGTTAACCCATTAACGAAGCTCACATTAAAAGTGGTTAAATTAGTTTGGACAAAAAGTGTGAAGAATGTTTTGAAGAAATGAAGAAAAGATTAGTCAATTCCCCTATCATAACTCTACCATTAGGAAATGAAATGTTTGTTATTTATAGCGATTCATCGAAGAGAGGACTTGGTTGTGTCCTTATGCAGAATGATAGGGTTATTGCCTATGCATCGCAACAACTTCAAATTCATGAAAAAAACTATCCTACTCATGATCTGGAGTCAGATGACTTAATCTTTTCTTTGAAGATATGGAGACATTATCTCTATGGTGAAAAATTTGAGATATATACCGATCACAAGAGTTTGAATTATATTTTCTCACAGAAAGAAATCAACATGAGGCAAAGGTGATGTCTTGAACTACTCAAGGATTACGATTTCACGATACACTACCACCTAGGGAAGGGAAATAAGGTATCAGATGCTTTGAGTAGAAAGTATCATAGAGTTTTGAAAAATATTAGAGTATAAAGGGATCATATTAATAAGGATTTAGTAAAGATGGATATGGGAATCACCATGGAAGGTGAAACATCAATACTTTTTCAAATGGTTGCCAACCCATCTTTACTAGAAAGGATATAGAGTTCTCAGACCAATGATGAAGAATTTTAAAAGATGAATAAAGCTGTGAATGACGGGATATTGAGTGAATTTGTGTATGAAGATGGAATTTTGAAATTTGGGAAGAGACTTTGTGTTCCCAATATACATGATCTAGAAATGGACTTATTGGATGATGATCATACTTCCAATTTTTCTATACACCATGGGAGCACCAAAATGTTGAGGGATTTGATGGAACATTTTTTGTGGGGCAACATGAAGAGGGAGATTTCTGATTTTGTGTCAAGATGTATGGTTTTTCAACAAGTGAATGATAGATGGCAACTTCCTGGTGGAGTATTGCATCCGATTCCCATACCTGAGTGGAAATGGGATAATATCATGATGGACTTTGTCATGAGACTACCAAAGACTCCTAGAATGAAAGATTCAATATCAGTCATTGTTGATCATCTAACAAATTAAGAACCTTTTCTTGCTATAAGGGAAGATTTACAACTTGAACTTCTAGAAAGACTATATATTAATGAAGTTGTGAGACTTCATGGAGCACCCCAATCAATTGTTTCGGATTGTGATCCCAATTTTTTCATCAAGATTATGGAAGAGTCTTCATAAGGACGTGGATAATGAACTTTGTTTGAGCACTGCTTACCACCCCTAAACTGATGGACAATCATAATGAACTATTCAAACCATAAAAGACATGTTGAGATCATTCTCTCTTGAATTTAATGGTATGTGGGATTGATATTTACCTTTGGTGGAATTTCCCTATAACAATAACTTCCATTAAAGTTTTCGGATGGAACCATTTGAAGCATTATACTGAAAGAGATGTCGCACACCAATCTGTTGGGATGATTTTCGTGAAAGAAAACTCGTAGGACCAGAACTGGTGGAGGAAACAATGGAAAAGTTGAAGGTAATCCAAAACCACATCAAAGCAGCTCAAAGTAGGAAGAAGAGCTATGCTGAAAACTGAAGGAAGGTGTTGGAATTTCAGTTAGGAGATCATGTTTTCTTGATGGTACATCCATAGATGGGAGTTATACATTTTGGTAAGAAGGGGTAATTGAGTCCCATGTAAATCAGGCCATTCGAAATTCTAGAATGAATTGGGGCTACAGCTTACCGTTTGGCAATGTCGCCAAGTCTCTCCAAAGATCATGATGTGTTCCACATATCACTATTGAGAAAAATATATGTCTGACCCAACACATGTACTCACCTAGGAGGAATTAGAACTGGAACCCGATTAGTCTTATTGTGAAGAGCCTGTCATGATTTCATATATGAGAGAACAAGTGATGTGAAACCGGACGACTCATCTGGTAAAAGTTCTACTGAGAAACCATAAGATGGGAGAGGCAATGTGGGAACCCGAGGAACTTATGATGAAGAACCAGCCGATTTATTTCACTCAGTAGTATTCTAGAAATTTCGAGGATGAAATTATTTGATGGAGGGGAGAATGTAACACCCCAAGCATCCATGGTACGCTTCACTTTGAATAATACAGTAGTGTGTGTTGTACGCAATTTTGAGATTCTAACACACCGCGACCAATCAAAGTAGCCGTTATGAATAGTAATACCCACTTTTTGAAATTTTATAAATTTTATATCTCAAAATGGACTTCATTTTTGGATCCGGAATATCGAAAGTATCCTAGGGTGAAATTTTGGTACTTTTCGAATAACTTCTATATTTTGATTAATTGTGAAAATTACTAAATTTTAATTAAAAAAAACATTTTTAATCAAAATAATTAATTGTGATAAATTATGAATTTGAGTTTTTTTGAAGTATATTTTGAATATATTTTTACCATTTAATAAAATTTTGGTCATTGTAAATAATTTCACTATTAAACTGGACATAAACAATTGTCAATCATTTGATAGTTATTATTTTTAAAAGCACGCTTTTTGTTTTGACACTGGGAATTAATTTTAAATTAATTTCTGCCATTTTTTTTTGAATATAGAAAAATGGATTCCATATTTGAAATAATAATTTCAAAATTAGGTAAATAGGTAACTTTTATTTTTAGACATTTTGAATAATTATTTTGGTAAATATTTTATTTACCATTGTTAAAGGGTAAATCCGGTAAATAAGGGTAAAAAAATAATATAATAATAATAATAAATTCCCTTAAAACGTGTACTAACTTATTGGTTGATACATTTCCGACCATGTGAATCTTTGGGTCTATTTTGTGACCTCATTGATCCACTTATAGGTGATAAGGATACTTTATATTAATTAAGTTAAAGTAAATACAAAAATGAAATAATCATATATATTTTAGAAAAACAATTTTTACAAAGGGTTATATATGTTATATTTTCAACTATAAATATTCATTAGAAATATAAAAATATTTCCTACATAATGGTATTTTATTTATTATATTAATACATTAAATCGTTAAACTTATTTATGACACAATAATGATTCAATATTTTCCTTATTAATGAAAGAATCGAATAATTGTTATTATAAAAGTTAAAATAAATATAATTAGAAAGTTTGGATTCCATACAAGAATTTTATTGGTTAATATTACATGTTAGTATTGCTAAAATGAATTTGGTTTGAATTAATAATGTTTTTAAGACTTTAAAAAAAATCAATTATTAAATATTGTCACAATTGTCATAAATGAGTTTTTAAAACAAGTATTATATTATTAATTGACATTCTATTCCTAAAAATATAATATTTGTCCAAAGTACTTATATCATGATATGTGTATCATTAATGGACCACTTGGGGATCTCTTGGATTTATATAGTATGTTTATTAAATATATAGTATAAAAATACAAAGTGACATGATAAAAGTCAATCTAATTAACTAAGAGTTAAAACTAAAAGATAAGGTTAATATAATGACCCAAACCTATATAAAATCTATTTGTTGAAAGGCTTTCGCCTCATCCCCACCTTAGACTTTTAATTATCCACTTTGGAGCCATTATAAACCAAATATGAATTTATTATAAAATAATACTTTATGTTTTTTCTAAAGAGCCCATCCTCCCCATTATAAAAGGACACCAGTTCTAACCAATTCTTCACACCTTCAAAGCCTTTTGGTTCGGCCAAACCATACCGAAATATTCTATAAACTTCCCTCACTTCAACTGGGAGGCCTTAGTTTGATCAGAAGTCCAACTTAAGCAGACCTTTTGATCCAATCAAAAGGAAGAACCCGAAGAAGAGGTAATGTTTTCACCACCTTTTTTCAAGTTCCTTTCTTCTTCAACTTCTTCTTTCTTTCTTATTTACTTTCTAAAATAATAAATCTAGTATATTATTTATGCTCTGATTTTATTATAAATATGGTACAACCATATTCATTATTCTATCCATCCTTTGAATGACATGTCACCATAAGTGCGTACGTACGACTTACCATCTCCACGTCGTGGTGTAATTGTTATTCAATAACATTATTATTTGGATGGGTATGATAATGATATTTAATTGATGTAAATAATAAATATAACATGATAATGATTCTGTATATATGATATACCGTCCGATTATATATTATTTTAATATCAATAGAATAATAATGTCGCTCATGCGTACGTACGGACTATAATCTCTATGAACGCGATGAGATTCATTCCCCATCGTATCCATGAAATTATAATTATCATTTTGTGATTAAAAATATTTTTTAAGGACTTCATATCATTATAGATATGAATAATATACAACCTATACATAACAAACACGGCTTATGTAACAAAATATATAAAAGAAAACAAGTAATTTAACACCCCAAACCACGATAATACAAAGATATTATTAAAAATGCAATGATAAAAGATCATATATGATATCATATTAATGTATATGATTTTTTTATAATTTAATAACAATTATTTCACCAGTATACAGGAGGTTAACCTACCCTCAAACAAGGAAAAGTACAAGGTAAGGGTTTATTTCACAATCTCTTTATTATCCGAGGTTGTTTATACATAATTATCTTCTGGGACATCTTTATAATCCACATCCATGTTTCTTAAAAATATATTTCTAAACATTTTTTCTATTTAATAGACAATGGGTTAAAGTCATTTATACCCTTATGTGCTTTGAAAGGAATCTTTTCGTCATTTTCCAAACAAGGTAATTTTTGACCTTTTCGACAAATTTAAGGATAGAATGTTTTATATCTTATACGGCGGGTGCAGATATTTTATACCTTTATAAACTCATAGAAGCTTCCCTAACAAGCTTATATGAATATTTTCAAAGTAAATGTTTTCTTTTATAATTTTTTGACTTTCAAATGATTTGAAAAAAAGTTATATTTTTCTAAAATAGTTTTGATTTCATCTATGTCAACATCCTTTGATGGATTTTAAGCTTATTTGAAGTTGAGTTATTATGATACAAAACTTCTATATTGTGTTGAAGGTTTTGTGATACGTTTGACTATGGATGTGTTATTTTTATACCATTCATGGTGTATGGAGAATGTATTGAAATTTTGTATGCTAGTTTTAATACGAATGTTTATGTTATGTTTAAATCTATTAATATGAGGAATGCATTGGACTTAATAAGTGATGGGTGGAGCCCACTATAGCTCCTCAATGAGTCGGTATGTCTCATGATACAAACTAGTGTCTTGGCACGTGGCCTTGACAAAATCTTATTTGTAGTCTTGGCATGAGGCCTTGGCTACGTGTTTATGATAGTATGGCATTATGCATTCCGTCATTATAAAAGTGGTTAATGATATTGAATGTTATTATTTGATTAGTAGAATATCCATGTGAATAAGTAAATGGAATTATATAATTTTATTTCTTCCATATTATGCTGAAGTTCAAGTTTAAAATGCTTGTGTTTTAGTTGAACATTGACTTAAATGTTTATGATTATTTATGAAAGTTTCTGCTATATTGTTATCCTTACTTGGCATCTGAGCTAGCCCCTTTCTATGTTTTATTTTTCCTTGGATGTGAAAAACTATTTTATGAATGACCTTTAGGGATAGTATGAGGGGATATGAGGGTGGAATATAGAGACTATGTTGTTGTAGTTTTCATTTTATGATGTAATGTAAAATCTATGAATGTATCTAGTGTTTCCAAAGCTACTAAACTAATCAATCTTTTGATACTTGATCTTTTGTGATGATGAAAATGTTATGTAATAAGGCACTAACTCTGTGTAACTGGGGTCAAGGCGTTACAGCCCTACTCGAAGGTCCAAGCTCTAAAGAACCAATCTCAAACCATATCCAGGGAGTAGCATGATAGGTCTGTAAACCTCGCTGAGTACTCCGACATAGTCATACCCTCCTGCCAAAGCTATAAATGATCCTTAATCCGCACTAACCATAGCATCACCAGATTGAAATCTTCCCTAATGAGCCACTAAAACTCTATCCATGTGAGTGTCTCGTCATCATGGGACTGCATCACCAAACTCCACCATTTCCCGGGTGAACCATGCAGAAGGCTCGCTGCTAGGACCACCATCTGATCTGGGGGTGTCCTCACTAGGCGAAAAACATAGGTGACTGCTTCGAGCCAGTCATCAGCTGCCTGAGGTTCTGGATCACCCCAAAACCTCATAATTCACTGCCTCTGGAACTCGTGCAGTACACTAAACCAGTACGCAACCTCATCCTACACTACCGGTATAACCAGTTGCTAGAAAGGTGGTGGGTCAACTGGTGGACCACATAGAGGTGCAGCCTTAGAACCTACGCCCTGGTCTACACCCACATCATGGGGAAGATCGTCACCAAAATCCCGCTGTGGAACCCTCACAGGATGTCATCATGGAGGCATCATCAAATACAATCAATACACTCCATAGTCAAAGAGTACATCTAGAGAGATGAATTAAGAAAAACATGGGAAATCCAAAATCCCAGTCCTATATGATGCATGTACTGTTATGTCCCCGCAACAAGTGTCCAAACGTCCCGAGTCTAAAGGCAAGTTATCAGAGTCCTAGTGAATGGATACATTGGCTACAACACTAACACTGGAGTCCCTGGCCTGAAAGATAAACTCGAAACATCTTGACACTACCTCTATGCAACCCAAACCAAACTCACAGCTACACTAGCTACACTCTGAGATCCCAAAGGTGGAACCTCCTCTGATACCACTTTGTCATGACCCAAACCAACGGGGCTCAAGCCGTGACACCCCAAGCACGCCTCCAATAGGCCTGGGGCTGGAGACCAGCACTGAGTAGGATATCACACACATTGGAGGCATTAGCCTAATTTATAGGTACACACACACCCATATACACCTCCATGAAACATGAAGAGATATGTAAAACTAAAAAGTAAATACATGCATATGACTATCCCAAACTAGAGTGCAACAACAATAGAAAAGGGAATAATAGGGCCCATCAAAAGGAAACTATAAAGGCGTCCAAACTAATCGGAAGAAGAGGTATGCTACCAATAGAACCACCGGAAAGCTCCTCGGTATAGCTCCGGTATAACTCCACGGTCAGTCCTACTCACTCACCTCAGCCTGCTTCGAGTCATCCTAGGACTCCGTCGAAAGGCCTGTGGTCTGCACAGGACACAAACATGTGCGGGAAAAGCCCGTGCAGGGGTGAGTATAACAATACTCAGTAGGAACCCCAAAAAGAAAAAACAATAGAGAAAATAAAAGGCAATAGTCTACTCATCCCAGCCAGTGGGAACCCAGATGAGAGAGAAACTCAATCTCGTGAGCATCCTCGGCTAATCACAAATTATCATCTCAATCCATGTGTATGCCCATACATACACCTTGAACATCCGCTCAGGTGTATTCCCAAACATCTATCTTGAACTTCTACCCAGGTATATTCCCTTACATATACCATGAACATCCGCTCAGATATATGCTCTTACGTATACCAAAAACATCCAGATATACTCAGCTCACGCACCAAGCCACATGAGGTATCGACCTCATCACCAGAAATGGTTCACAACCAGAAGATCATACTCCACGATCACTGTCATCCCAGATGAAACTCATCCGAGAGATACACTCTATGTGGTCCCACATAAACATCTCAGATGCTCACCAGAGATATCACGCTCCTCTGATATCTTCACTTTAGAAACCTCACTAAAACAACATAAACACCAAACTCCTCAGATAGGGGATCCATATTAGGGTCTGCTAGGGGATACTATAACCCAAACCGGTAGACTAAGATCTCACATATAGGGGATCACTCCTTGGATACACTGGGGGATACCACAACCCGGTATTTTATTTGAAGATCTCACAGATATGGGATCACACCCAGGATCTGCTATAGATACCACAACCCAATCTGGTATTCAAATATCTCATAGATAGGGGATCACTTCCATGATTCATTGGGTGATACCACAACCCGATCTGGTTCTCCAAATAATCACTTAACTCAGATAGAGGATAGTTTCCCGCCAAGGAGGTCACGACGATTCCGGAACCCATTCTGGTATAACATTCATAGTAGGGGATCAAACCGAAAATGCACCAACCCTACCGAAGCCACGCACAGATTAGAGGATTGTATAACCAACAATGTCACAACCCTACTATAAACCCAATTCTGAGTAGGGGATTGTATAACCAACGATGCCACTACCCTACCAAGCACGACCCAAGGTGATGGGGATCATATTACCGATGATGCCACAAACCCTACCAGAGTTAGCCTGCTAGATAGGGGGTCTCCTCCCATTGATAAGCGGTCACAACGATACCAAGAACCCGATCTAGGGTAGCGAAGCTAGAGGATCCCGCCCTAGGACCAACGGAGGGATGCCACAACTCTAATAGATTAGAAATCATATGGAGATGATAACAAACCTATAATAAGGTTGTGATGCCGCAGGAACCCTCTAGGAACGAACCAAGGGAGTTCCTTCTACAACTTTTGGTCCAAATGTTGCTAACCCGACTGACCCTCCACAATGCCACACCGCTCACCACCATGGTTGATTCTGATGCCACTATCGTGATCCACATGAAAAACACGCAGGATAAGATTTTTACTCACAAGAAATGGACAACCGGTCAAAAAGGAACTATTCACCATATCAAGCTTGTGTGGGGACCACACTATGATCCCGAAACACATCAATCAGATCATACCACACTGATCCCCTTGAAAAAACACACAGGATTGACTACTCAGTCGTCCAAACGGTCACCCGTTGAAAAAGTTATTGTTCACCATAGTAGCCCAGGTGGGCCCCACACCATGCTCTTGAAACTCATCAAGCAGACTGCACCATTTCGACCCCCACAGAAAAATGCATGAGATCGACTACTCGTTCATCCCAAACGGAAACCGGAAAAAAAGTTTCATTTCTTTGTAAACAACCAAAAGCAGCCTCATAGGGCCCACATCCTGATCTCTGTCTTAGCTCCCGGGAACTATTATGGAATGTTGGCCTTACTATTAGGATCGCAACGTCACTGATATCACGTCATTCAGACACTCCGTGTAAAAGTTACAACATATCGAAGTAAGAGATAATAAAATATTATTATTATATTCTACGATTCATGGCCCCGGGCCAAAAAAATTGACTCGTTAAATTTCTGAAGCATTCTCAAGTGGTCTGTATCATCACGAGGATCATGTTTCCACAATCGGATCACAAATTGGAATTATGGCTTGCATGTTACGGGGGTTTAATGAACCCCCGGAAAAATCTTGCCAGACCACCGTTGGGTCGTCGGGAACCAACGCTTGCCTGACCGGACCACCGCTTCCTGCCGGAATCCACTGCCCCTCCATTTCATTGCCACTGCAATCACTGAAAACTGCCATTTCCACTGCCAAAAACCAGGATTTCCACCAAAAAACATCCAGATGCCACTGGAAGCACCCCGGTGCTCCAAAATCAGATCCGAAAAATGTTTCGGAAACCTCGAGACCAAAACTACACAACCCATATGAGGATTTGAAGAAAAAAACATATAAACGGGATCCGGGATTTGAAAACATACACGACCTAAATTTTGGCATAACACAGGATGCTTTTCACGACTCGTTGTTGCAGCTGCACGATCTTGGAGCGTCCGTCATCACGATCTGAGACCGACGGTGCTACGTTATGATGATTCGTGTAAAGACCCGTAAATTTCAAGGATTTTTTTTAATTTATTTGGGATGTTAAGACTATGCAGCTTCAGACCAAACCTGATTCCGAGGCCCGGTGTGCCTGAAATAAATTTCCGAATTTTAGCTCCGGTACGTTCAGTGAATGAACGAGCAGGTTTTCCAAAATTTTGAATCGATGCTCGGAATCAAAATCTGAGGGCATCGATGAAACCACAATTCCGGTAATTGCTTAAGAATACCCTTTATGGAGTTTCATTTTCTTGAGAGGATTTTCTAAAATTTTGAGGTTAATTTGTGAAGTAAATAAAAATTTGTGGAACATATTTTACTTTTAAGCATGTGTGGAAGTTGGGGAACTAACCATGTGAAGATAAAGGTGAGGTGGGGCCCACACGAACCCCACCCCTTCATATTCCCTAAACCCCATAACTCTTCCACTTTGAACCGCCTTGTTTTAAATGATGTGACTTCCTTCTTCACATTAAATCATGGCAACGCTTAAATTAATTGAGAGTTATGTGTTTGATTTTTTAAAATTTAAATACATTGCATGTTATAAAAAAATAAGAATAACTCTTATTTTATTTTGGGGGTTGTTTTGTTGTGTTGGTGATTTTGAGAGAGGGAGAATTCTGTTCTCTGAAGAAGATCATCATCCTCCTTGAAGAACACGAAGAACATCGGCGTGCCTTCCTTCGTTCTTCATCCCACGTCAAAGGAAGGGAGACACCACTCCTCCTCGGACATTCTCCGTCAAACACATACGGAGCTTTACCTCACGACATTGTTTCCCATGATGATCTTCTTTTGACAACTACTTCGAGGTATGGGTGTGTTTTGAATTCAGATTTTTTGGTTTTCCATCCACGTTGATGTTTCTCTCTAAACCTTTTGCTATCAATCTAATGCACAAGGAACCGGGCCAATCTAACACTGTCGGATTCTTCTACTATTCTTGTTGTATGGTGTCCTCCAATCGTTCTTGAGCGGTGAATGAAGGCAAGTTTTTGGAGCTGATCAGGGGACCAAAAAGATCAGAAATTCCCTTGGAACATCGAGACGACCTAGGAACATGAGTTTTGTAGAAAACAGATCATCGAAACAATGGACAGATGCCTTGGGAGGCATGCTGTCCAGAGGCGTCATTTCTAGAAAATTCCAGAATACACGGCGTGTCCTTCCAAAGAACACACCGTGTAGTACAAACGTTCAGCAGTAGAAATAAAGGCCATCAGAATAAGTGACACACGGCCTCTACTGTCCAGTCAGTTTGACAGAGGAGACTTCGAAGGACATAGCGTGTAATCCGAGAGATACACGGACACGGGCAAAAATACACGGCCAATAGGCACGACGTGTACTTCCTTCACCATGGCCAAAGCAGCTTCGGTATGAATCAGTGTGTATTTTGGGAATACACTTACACGGGGTGGGTTAGACGAGCTTGTACTCCACCACACGGCCAGTGTACATGGAGCCGACCCCAGAAGTTTGGACAGTGTGTGTAACTATACCACACGTAGTGTATTTACTTTTTACATGAATATCTTATTGACACAGGCTATGGTACACAGACAATACCCATAGACTGAAGACACAAAGTGTAACCATACCACATGTCATGTAGTTACATTTTACATGACCAGCCCTGTGACATGTGTTGTATCACACGGGCAGTACCTAGTGTCTGATGACTCAACGTGTATCGCTTATCTACACACCGTGTACTTTTGTAAAATTTCTTTTTCATCTTGTTCTCTATTACTTGGGCACGTTTTTCTGGGTTTTCCCCTAGGACATGGGATGGAATGTTGGGATACATATTCCCTGTTCGTCGTGAGAGTTTTTTTATACATCCCCCTTGGCTCATGGAGCGGACCCTCCCAGAAACGAGCATGTTGTGTGCTGGAACCCTAGTGCTAGCTGCGAGTGCGGCGACGATGACGACTGTACTGGGATCCTCTATGGGTTCCGCAGTGATGATGACCGTACTGGAATCCTTCGTGGGTTCGAAGCCAATGACTACTTTTCTTGTATCCTATGTGGGTTCGGTAGTACTTGACTACTATTCTTGTATCCTACGTGGGTCTGGCAGTATTTGACTTTGTACTTGTATCCTACATGGGTCTAGAAGAGTAGCTGGTCTTGTATGCTTTGTGGGTCCGACAGCTTAGATGGTCTTGTATCCTATGTGGGTCCGACAGCTTAGATGAATCGGTGGCTACATCTGATCGTCTCTATTGCCTTACGAAGAAGTATACCTATGTGAGCTGAGTCCTAACTTACAATCAATATCATCGATATGATTGTTGTTCTTTCCTGTGTGGATTGAGTTGTGCTTTCCTATGTGGATTGGGTTGTGAATTCCTATATGGAATGGGTTTATGTTTTCCTATGAGGACTGGGTAGTACATGGGCACGTGTACTGGAGCCGAGCTGGAATTGATAACTTAGGTATATGTATGGGCATATAACTAAGTATAGTTGGTTGATACATCGTGAATGTATCAGTCCTTTGTGGTTTATCCTACATGGATACTGGGAGACCTTCGGGGGTCTCGGGGTCCCTACTGAGTAGCATATACTCACCCCTATACGGGCTATGCCCACACTACGTTATGTTGGATGTAGACGATAGACATCGTTAATCGAGGTATGAGCTCATAGAAATGGATGATACCTAGAGTTAAATTACTAGACAGGACATACACGGGGATGATGGCTAGAGCCAAGGAGCAGAGGAGACTATCTGTACCCACCCTTTAGGTGGGATTTCCAGGGGACGGCTCGATGTTTCTACATTACTTTTCTACCGATGTACACTCTTTTCAGTTGCACTTTACTTTCAGTTGGGTTTGTATTCTGGCCCAATTACCTTCCAGCACTTACATTTGTACCCAGTTTACATAGTGTTTACTTCAGCTTGCATACTCTGTGGTGTTTGTTTTCTTACAGGAAGGCAATTGCTTCCCTTATATCGGGATTTATGCCTTCGGTGCTAGTCGCCAGCCCATGGCCTATGGAAGGCGGGCTTCGGGTAGTCACGACACGGGCCCCGAGGTTGGGTCGTGATAAATCGGTATCAACGTAGTTCGGTTCTACCGCAGAACGGAGAACTCTGATCATTCTTCTTTGTGAAGTAATGATGTTAAGGGTATTTAGTGTGGTTATCAGTCCAGGGAGTCCAGTGTTGGTGCAGCGGATGATGTATCCATACACCAGGTCCCTAACTTCTGATTTCTGACTCAGTGCATGAAAACATATATTGCATGTGTGTTTCAAAAGTTTTATTTGTGATAAATTTGTGTCAGCTCACTTGGAAAACAGTATTGACCGTGGCACACCTATTTCTTTTCGAGGATGGCCCCACGATGGCAGCCAGCTAGGGTCCCAAGCTTTGTGTGAGACGATAGCCCACCGAGCGACGAGGCCTTGGGGCAGGGCCCTATTACAGTGGAGGCACCAGCGGTACCTCTACCCGCCGAGCCACCGATGCCATCAGCCCCAACAGCTGAGAGTGCACGTAGACTTAGTGCACTGCACGAGTTTCAGCGTCATAGACCGCCCAGGTTCTACGGGGTGACGGACCCTCAGGCAGCCAAGGATTGGTTGGAGGCTGTTGTATGAGTTTTTAGGTTAGTAGGGACACTAGCTGACCTCAAGGTGATCCTTACAGCGAGTCTCCTGCATGCCGCAGTAGGTAGATGGTGGAGCCTAATGCTTCAGGTACACAACGAGGCATCTCTTCTTTGGTCAGACTTCGAGAGCCTCTTCTGCTTGGAGTTCGTACCAGCCACCATCCATGTGGTGCGCATTCAGGAGCTACTACAACTGCGACAGGGCAGCATGATGGTAGCCTAGTACTCTGCGAGATTTACCGATCTCTCACGCTATTCCACATACATGGTACGAGACCCATTCTTCCGGGCCCAGACGTTCGAGCACGGACTGAGGCATGAGATCAGGGCATCGATTATCTACCTCTATATTCTGACACAGGCAGGGGTACTGGAGAGAGCCCTTCTTGTAGAGATATTTCTTACGAGGAGCAGACAGTGCTATGCATGCAGCAGGCAGGGCCACATGGCTCGTGACTGCCCGACCCACCCTGCAGAGGAGTAGTAGACGGTTGACAGACCACCCTGGCAGAGGCAGAGGATTGACTGTGGTGGTCCATAGGGAGTAGGTGGATGAGGCAGGGGAATTAGCTGAGCAGCAGGTGGTGGGAGATGTTTTGAGGCTCTACCACCACCACCAACAGGAGGTCCACCCTGATCGGAGGGAGTTGGCAGGTAGAGGCAGGCTCAGCTTCAGGTAGCGGAGGCCTACGACGACAGTAAACGAGAGATGATTCGAGGTACTATCTCTTTCTAATACACCCTTGATGTAGTTCTTATAGACACAAGAGCAAGTCATTCTTTTATTGTCACTGCCCTTGTTCTGATCTCGGAGATTTTGATGGAGCCGTTGGCACGATCCTTACGGCTAGAGACTCCTATGGGAGTAGACTCGATGATTCTGCACTGGTACCAGTAGTGTGAGATTACACTAGAAGTTGAGAGCTTCAGCTGGGATCTTCTTTTCGCATCTTCGAGGCCTTACGACATCATTTTGGGCATGGATTGGTTATCTACAGTCCATGCCTAGATCGACTATATTAGGTGTAAGGTGCGGTGTGTCCGCACCGATGGGAGCAGGTTCACCTTCACTGGCAACAAGGGAGCCTTAGCAGTGCAGGATGGACTCACGCAGAGGATAGGATAGCCGATCACTCATCAATTGGCTAGCCTCAACCTAGGAGCAGTTGACGTGCAGAGTCCATGTTTTCTTGTAGTGGTGGATCAGTATGAGGATGTTTTCCCTGATGACGTTCCAGGACTACCTCCTCGCAGATAGGTATACCTCTACATTGACATGTATCTCGAAAAATCCCCAATATCCACTCCAGCATATCGAATGGCTCCCGGTGAGCTTCAATATCTACTGGTACAGCTGGAGGACTTGGAGGGCAAGGGATTCATCTGACCCAGTGTCTCACCCTAGGCTTTCCCGATTTTGTTTGCCAAGAAGGCGGATGGGAGCTTGTGACTGTGCATCGATTACCGTTTCCTGAACCAGCTGACTGTGAAGAAAAAGTATCCACTTCCTAGTATTGATGACCTCATTGATCAGCTCAAGGGAGCACGATGGTTCTCAATGATAGACCTCAGGTCAGGCTATCATCAGCTCAGAGTTCGAGACGATGATGTGCAGAAGACGACCTTCAGATGTCAGTACGAACACTATGAGTTCTTGGTTATGGATTTCGGCGTAAAAAATGCTCCAGCAGTGTTCATGAGTCTCATGAACATGATCCTTCATCCTTCTCTCGATCGATTTGTCGTAGTCTTAATCGACGACATATTGATATACTCGACCACTAAGGAGGAGCATGCCTTCCACTTGAGGGTTGTATAGTACACACTCTGAGAGCACCAGCTTTATGGTAAGCTCTCGAAGTGTCAGTTCTGGATATGTGAGGTCCACTTCGTGGGACACGTCATCTCTGAGGTAGGAGTTGCGGTGGATCCTGTGAAGATCAAGGCAGTGCTAGCTTGGGAGCTACCCAGGAGCGTGACAGAGGTGCAGAGTTTTCTAGGTTTGGCTAGGTACTACAGGAGATTTGTGCCAGAAATCTCCAAAGTGGCAACACCACTGAATGCTTTGACAAAGAAGGGGAAACCATTCATTTGGTTCGACAGATGTTAGCATAGCATCTAGGAGCTGAGACAGAGATTGACCAGTGCACACATCTTGAGGCTACCGGAGGAGGGAGTAGGGTACGTAGTCTTCTGAGATGCATCAGGGACCGGACTTGGGTGTGTCCTGATGCAGGAGCGGGTAGTGATCTTTTATAGATCATGACAGTTGAGGAAGCATGAGCAGAACTATGCTACCCATGACTTGGAGTTAGCAGCAATGGTCTTCGCCTGGAAGATGTGGCGGAACTATCTGATGTGTGAGCGCTTTACACTCTATTCTAACCAGTAGAGTCTCAGGTACATATTCTCCCTGATGGACCTGAACCTGAGACAGCGGCGATGGCTCGAGTACCTCCAAGACTATGACTTTGAGATATTCTATACTCCTGGAAAGGGGAACGTAGTAGCCGATGATCTCAACAGGAGGACGTGCATTCAGATTATTGGAAAGGAGATAGAGTAGTTATCCGCTTTGCTGATATCTTTCATGGATAGGGGCGGGGCAGCCTTCCTACAGTCACTGACAGTCACACCTCCACTTCTTTAGTGGGTCATAGAGGCACAACGTGGGGACATTGACTGTGTGATGAGGCGTACACAGATTTCCACAGGATAGGCACCTGATGGATTCTCTATAGGAGGAGAGCACGTCGTCCTTTTCAGAGGACGTACCATGGTACCAGCTGCATTATAGGAGGAGGTGCGGACATAGTTTCACACTTCCCCATTAACGGTACATCCATGAGTGGTGAAGATGTACTAGGATCTCAGACGACAGCACTGGTGGCCTGGTATTAAGAAGGTTGTGGCAGAGTTCGTTTCTCGATGCCTCACCTTCCAGCAGGTGTAGGCGGAGAACCAGGTACCAGCAGGCTTGGTACAACCCTTGGAGGTCCCAGAGTGGAAGTGGGATGGGATATCTATGGATTTAGTGACTAGACTTCCACATACATCCAGAGGACATGACTCTATTTGGGTGATCGTCGACCGACTCACCATGTCGGCCCACTTCATACCCATCAGAGAGCAGGGCTTAGTGGAGAGCTTGGGATGCCTCTATATTCAGGAGATCGTGTGACTTAATGGTGTTCCATCATCTATCATATCTGATCGAGATGATCATTTTACTTCCCTAATTTGGAAGGGTCTTCATGAGGCTTTTGGTACGCAACTGTGCCTGAGCACCGCCTTTCACCCTCAGAAGGATGGTCAGATGGAGAGGACCATTCAGACTCTCGAGTACATGCTTCGTGCATGTGTCCTCGACTTTGGTCGTAGATGGGAGGATAACCTACCCTTGGTGGAGTTTTCATACAACAATATCTACCACTCCACCATTAGGATGGCACCATATGAGGCACTGTACGACCAACCTTGCAGATCACCTCTGTGCTAGACAGACCCTTGGGAGTCAGCACTTGTGGAACCGAAGATGGTCCAGGCCACGACAGAGATGTTATAGGTTATCCAGAAGCAGATGAGGGCAGCTCAGAGCTGACAGAAGTCTAATGATGACAGGAGGTGGAGACCTCTAGAGTTCGAGGAAGGCAACCACGTTTTCTTACGGGTCTCAGCTCGAAGTGGTTTACGGAGATTTGGTCGAGGCAGCAAGATGTCTCCGTGCTTCATTGAACCATTCCAAGTTCTCAGCAGGATAGGATAGGTGGATTATTTCTTGGATCTACCACCATAGTTACACAGAGTGCATGATGTCTTCCACGTATCTCAGCTGAGGAGATATGTGCATGACCCGGCAGATATCATCGACCATGGGGAGCGGGCATTGATGATGGGGTGACTTTTTCGAAGGTCCCGGTGGAGATCGAGGATCAATAGGATAAGGTCCTATGTGGATGGTCGATTCCTCTAGTCCGCATCAAGTGGAAGAACGGGAACCTTGAGGAGAGCACTTGGGAGCGGGAGGCTCAGATGCGTGCTCAGTACCCTCATTTTTTCCTCTAGTTTGTGATGTATCATCACAGGGACGTAAAGCCCCAAGGACAGGTCGTGACAATTCGGCCTCTGATTCATTGGTAGAGGAGGAAGGCAGATGGGAGGATCTCCTCTTGAATTGCATTGGTTAATCAAAGAGGGGTGGGGGTGATTGATTATGTTATATTAAATAAATAAATTCATTAATTAAACCACCTTTTTATGCCCCAATCCAATCCTCCCGAAACGGAAAATATTAGGTCACCCCTAAGGTAAACGCGTCATTATGTACTCAACCATGTTCTCAGAATTTTGATCTGATACTCCTTTTAGGGATTATTCGAGCCGACACTCATAAATAAAATTTTCCATTTATTTATGAAAATTCCCCTTGTGGATTTTTCCACAACAGGCCCCTGCCCACAAAATTTAAACCCCACCTAGGGTAAAAAATCATGCTCTGAACACCACCATGTCCTCATATTTCTGATCTAAGCTACAGTTTTGGAGAAAATGCATCTCCACGATGTGCATAGTATAAAAATACTTAATATTTTTATAAAATTAATTCCGGGCATAATGCGGCATGAAATCGCATTCCTTCTTCATGCCTAGCTTTGGTATTATTCATAGAAACATTCCAAAGTCTGACAGGGCCAAACCCCGAGTCACTATAGACCCTTTTTATGGATCTCACACTCAGAGTAATTTTAATATCAACCACATAAATGCTATTTTTCTTCTCAAACACTTTTACTCATCAATATTTGTAGTGATTTTTTTATTTAAACATGTACTACTTGAAAAAATATATTTGGAATAAATATTAGTGTAATGTATTGATGGTACATAATTTTTTAAGTTTTTGTGAGAATGATTTTCAGATGATTTAATGATATTTTTTGAATATAATGGTGGTATTTCATTATATGAATCCTCCTTAGTGTAGTACTTGGTAGAATCTATTTTTTCATTAACTGTGATGACTCAATAAGTGTCATTTCAATGTTGGCTAGTATTACATCAACACTAAACAATTCATTTTGATAAAATTCTTATAGTATTCAAATTATTACAACCTATCATCACATTAATTCCCCACCTTCTTATCCTCTTCATATTAGTTTTTTATTTTCTCTTATAACAATGTTTCATTTTACATGATCTTCATGGATTCAACATCCATTCATATATTACTGACATCAAATATATTTTTCTTATTATCCTCCAATGTATAAATGTTCTCCCCAATATATTTAGTGGAAAAATACATTACATATTTTATATTGAGCCACTCTTATTAAAACATGGAGAAATTATCATCTAGTCTTAGGTTCATAGCTTATTTTTCCAAAATATTTTAATGGGGATCTAAAAATTATAAAACCTTTTCATATAAATCGTTCACATATTCCACTAATTCCTTCTCCAACAAGGTGATTACTTCCTTCAAAAATTTGAAAACATATATAAACCAATGTACCCAACTCATTGGGAGAGAATAAATCATATCTTTTTCATCATCAAGAGATATATCTATTATCATTTGCCCTCTACCACATGTTCATGGTCTTTATTGAGGAAAAAGTATTTAATAATTTTTACATACCTTGTGACCAATTAGGATTATTGAATCATTTGAGGTTGAAGGGTTTCCCAATTACTTGGTGTTTAATTCAAACACAAGTTCCACACCATCAAAAACCATATCTATCCACTTCATCATAATTTCATAGTGAGTATAAACCTTATTCCTTCTTACTCAAGATGGACATATTTTTCAATATATTATTCTAATTATTTATCCAATTCATTATAGTATTTGAAGAGATAAAATTATGATATAGGATTTATATTTATCATCATTAAAGTTGAACCTAATTATTATATAAAATATATAACTTATAATTTTCAGTTTGAAAAACTTCAAAAATATTTAATCCAATCAAAGGTGAACCATGTTTTGATAGTAATAGAAAAGATATGTTAGGGATTAACTAAAAACTGAAAGGGGGAAATAATTTTAGATGAATTTAAATCCAATTTATATATTTAATACTTTTAAATTTTATATCTTCCAGTTACTATTGTTAATAGGTTATAATACTATTTCTTCTCCCCAATATTCACTTCAAGATAAATCCAAAACAAAATAACAGAAGATGTATAAAGTATTTGAATAAAGCCCACCTCTCAAAGTGATAAATGTAGTCCATTTATTTTTATATAATCCTCCTAGACAAAGATACAAAATATAATAATCAAATGGGCTAAAATGAGTAGAGTATAACTAGGAAACTCATATTTTGGAATCTAAAGGTAGTTCTTTGTTGTATCCAACACTCACATGGCTCGCTCACCTTACAATAAAAGTAGTTTGGAAACTAAAATTTCCTCCAACAATATAGACTCTAAAAGTTATTCATGTGTCCCTTATTAATTATTTTTAATTCTTCATAATTTCACATTTTCATTCAGGAACCAATTCATGTCTTTTATTCACATTGGAAACAAATAAAATCCATCTCATTTTCCACATTAGTAAACAAGATCGGTCCTAATTCTTCTCTGATATTTTATAAATTCAAGAATTATCTTCTTTATGTGAAAATTGGAATGCACAACATTTTAATTTATAATTCTCCTACAATTATTCTTCATCAGTGAAACATTAATTAAACTGGTTAAATTCTCTTTGCTTCAACTTCAACGGACAATATATATTAAAGAACATATCATTGTAAGATCTTTCTTCAATTATATTATTCATTGGATTTTTTCAATTGTTTTCTAGTAAAAAGTCTCTTAGGGAATAATCCATGTATATATTATGTTTAGTTTAGATATAGAATATATCATAACATACTTTATCTTTTGTATGTATCAATATATTTTTGAGTGAAAATCTTTTTTTTAATTTTAGATTCAAATTCTAATGGAAATAAAAAACATCATTTTTGCACGATTCAACCATTCCTGCTTATTTTTAAACTATTGGATCATATAAGGATTATTAGTTATCATTTATGTGGCTAAATGAATTCACAGATAAAGCATAAATGACTATTAATTCAATAATAGATCTATGTCATTAGATAAACTTGAAATATGACCAATATTTCAGACCTGAACATCTTCACTCATCACAATGGCATGTTGTATGTTGTTTCAAAATGATTTTTATCATGAATAATCACAGTTAATTCCATATATAGTCACCCATGATATCTCATAAGAAGTCCATGAAGGGTGTTCCTATTCTCCATTTTCTGGAAACTATTATCGGGAATCAATATAAATCTCTTGGGAATGGTTTTTCATGATAATGAATAAGAGAATCATATGTCCTCCCATAATTTTAACATGATAACTCTATAAATTAGATGATCACACAAACAAAATAATTAGTATCATTTAAAAAATTTAAATCCAAAGGCTAACCACTATAACAAGAATATTTTGAATTTAATTATTAATTATAAAATTTTTGATAATGAATTACTAGTAGGTAACCTCCCATTACTACAAGAAATATATTTAAATGAAGTTTATTTTTATTATATTTTGAAATATAACTATAAAATTAAGTTTCATTTTATATATAAATAGACTCATCCACCACTTGAATTCATTTTATTCAAGAAAATAATTTAACAATTAACGTTTTAGTAAATAATAAACACTAATAATAGATAATATGTTTAAAATAAGTGAATATGTTTCTAACCATTCCTTTAAAAAAAATAAAAAATTTTTGTGTAAATGTAAAATGATTTGAATTGAAAACCATTAAATTTACAATCAATGTACTAAAATATTTTTTTAGGTTGGTATTAAAGTAATCCCAAAAGGTAATGCATGGTAATATAAATAATTAAAATAACAACTAGATAATGTTATAAAAATTCCAAAATACCGAAGAATAGAATCCGATTAGTGATATTGAATGAATAACTATATGTAAATAACTTTTATATCAGAAAGACAATAATTTGAATGAATTTAACTAAAACTACATTAATATCTAAAATGATTTAATTTGAGAACAAAATGGATACATCATCATGGGAGTATAATTGTAAAACATATGATCAAGGAATAATAAGACACTAATACTATCTCAGGTATGTAAATAGTCTAAATGTAATTTTCCATTTGAGATGATAAGGAGTGAGTACACATGGCCTAACGGAAAGGTGATACCATTCCATGGAATCATAATAATGTCTTGATATGTAATGGAGTACATTCCCTTTCTATAGTGGAATGAAGATACACTGGCTGGTGACCCAAAATCATATAATCCATGTAAAATAAATGTCTAGTTACTATGGCATGGTCCAAAAGCTGTGTACTTATCGTAGTCACCCTCACATTGGTTTGCAGGGGACCCCAAAATGATTATCCAGAGCTATGTTCCGAGTAACATAGAATTTATCACATATGTATCAATAAAATATAAAATGTCTCCTCACACCTACTTTCTTTTCCATCCCATACCTAATTATTATAATAAATAATAATCCATGTTTCAACAAGTATAAACATGCTCATGAAATAGTCAACAAGACTCGATCCCAACTCATTTATAAAGTCCCACCATATCTTTTGGAATTTATTTAACAAATACTATATTATTATTCCCATTATTAATGAATCAAAACATAAATAAACACATTGAAAATCCATTTAAAAGAAACTATTATTTTAGAAATTCCACCCCACCACCCTCAAATCTGAATAACAGATAAATCCCAACCATATACCTCAAATAGTCTAAAAAACAAATAACATCAATAAAGAGGCCTAAAACCATACTTAATATATAAATCCATTTTTATAAAAGGTATGACTTTTGTTCCATTGAAATAACTTAAAAACAACACCCTCTTCATTTTAACTAGATTTAATTTTAAAAATTCATTAAAAAAATTTACTAAATGATTTTCATGTATACCAAAACGTATCATAATTCAAAAAATTAATTGTTTTCATAATCACTATGAAAACATGAAGAGATTACATTATTTTAAAATGTGTATTATTATATACTCGTTATATATTTTTACTAATGTTAAAAGAATGGTTTTAATTTAATTAATCAATCAATGGTTATAAATTTAAAATATCTCCATGGAGACTCCTCCATGAACATATGATTCATGAGATAACATCAAACTCATAGTTTTCTTTCATAGGATTAATATTTTTATCCCAACGATATAAAACACTAAAATAAATCAACCAACATCCCAGTAAAAAATATTTTAAGGAAATAATCGATTAAAAACTCACCAGATGGAATAATAGAGTTGAATCTAAAATTTATGGGGTTCAGTATACTCCTAACATGCTTATTGAACTAATATGCACAAAATCATTATTTTAATTCCAAAACTAAATATCATATGATCTTTAAATTTATAAAAAACATAAAAAATATAGCTAATAGTGTAAGAACTCAGACCTTCTTTCAGGTATGTTTTCTTTCTTCTGGTCATTTTTTAGAAAAAGGGGAATTTCTGGAATTTTTTGAAGTACACGCCATGTACTTTCTGAGTACACACTGTGTACACAATTACCGTGGGTAGATGTGTGTTGGCTGTGTAGTGGCCATGCACACGACCATGTTAGGGTCACCTAGAGACCGCCTAAAGCAGAGTACAGAAATATAAAGTACACACCATGTACTTCTAAAGTACACGCCGGGTAATTTATTTTTTTTCATTAAACGCACCAGGGTCGCATCTGACGGATAGAACCACCTCCTTCTAGGTTCGGTTCATTCGAGAGTGAGAGAACGACAAAGATTTTCATTGATCCCCAGATCAAGCGCTCTTTCTCCGAATAAAACTTTGTTTGTTGTGTTGTAATCGCATCGTTAAGCTCTCTCTTCTGCTTGATTTCAGTTTCCCAATTCTTCCCCCTTCCCATGTTATCCCATGTTGAACATTTTATACATTTTTGTAGATATTCGGTGTTCTAATGTGATTCAATCCCTGAGACTCAAGTATATTGATCTCCCAATGCTGATTTAGGTGGTTCGTGCCTTCCCATTAAAAGTCTTTGTGTTATATTTGCAATTTTCCCAATACCCATGAACATGGTATTGCACATTTACCATTTCAGCCCTATTGTTTTATTGAAGTTCTTGTATGCTTGAGTAAAGAATGATTGAATGTGAATAGGGTTAATTTCTAGGATTTGGATATGTTTTTCCACACATGTTTTCCAGTTTTGACCATTAGGTCCTTTCTAATGGTTATGCTACTGTTTAATTTCACATGCATAGTTATAGGATGGTGTGACTATTGTTATGACAAGCTAATATGCTGTAGAAATCTATCCATGTAGTTCATTTGGTTTACCTTGTCCAATACGTGCTGTTATTCTTGTTAGAATTACACAGTGTCGTGAGAACCTCGTGTAGTATACCATAGGGAGAATGGACGCTAAGGGCTTCTCTAATGTGTCTGTTTCACATACGATGCCAGACCACATGGGGGAATTGACTTTGAGTTATTCCTTAGAGTTTCTGTAGTTCCTTGATGAGGGCCACAAAGAGAATGAGATGTTAGTGCTACCCTAGAGCACCTTTAATTACAATACGATACAATAAGAGGAATTGAATGTGGGTGATTCCTCAATGATTCTATGCTTAAACTGAAAAAAGGGTTTATACTGAGTGTACTGCCCAATGGGTTTCTTGTACTTTTTAGGTAGGAATAGAGGGGATAGGCTCTGAGTACATCCCATAGGGTTACCTGTTGTGTAATCCATTTTTTTTGTTTTTAGGTAGAAACAGAGGGGTTAGGTTGTGGGTACTTCCCAGAGGGTTAGCTTTTGTGATTATCTTCTATGATTAGATAATTCTTGATATTTGAAACTGTGGATTTTTACTGTTGTGTACTTCCTTGTTTATTACTTTCTGTACTTTATCTACCATATATTCACTAACTATTAGGCACAGATCATGTCGTGGTTGCCTACTAGTATTTAGTCACACAACTTGTTTAGGCCATTCTTTTGGTCCCAAACAGATTATATTGAAGCATGTATATATAGGGGAAAGCACCCTTCTACTTCAGGTACATGATTTTCTATCAAGCTATAGAACGTGGGACTATGCAATGTCTTGCGATGCTGTGGAGTTTTTTACATTGCTTTCTTTTATACGTGGGTTTAGTACTATTGTATTCCAGAATTATGATTTGTCTAGAATCTTTCCTAGAAATATGTAATATTCATCAATCATATATATATATGGGTGCTCGAGTTTTTGATTTTCTTGTCTTTTACTATTTACTTTTGCATGGATTAATCCTGCATCCGCTATTGTTGTTTGTTTTACTTCTGTTGTGTCACTCTACCAATGAGGTCTTTGTTTCCCCACTATCACACCCAATGCCCCCACTACAAGTCGGCAACCTATGGAATTTGGGGAAACGCGCTTGAGGCCATGTGACCATCCGAGTACGGGGTGCCTCTGGGTGGCTTCCGGAACCAGGAAGATACAATGTGGTATTAGAGCAACTCTTTTCTCTTAACTTAATATTTTGATCCTATAGCTTGAGATATGAAAAAATTGGTACATGGTAAGAAGTTGTGCCCAGGAGTACCTAACTAGTGTAGCAGGAAAATCCAATCTTCCTCATTTATTGCAAATTTTCTGGTTTTGCAATTATTACAGTTGAATTGATTTTCACCGTTGGGTGACTCACATGTATTGTGATGTAAATATTGATGTTATTGAGGATCTATTTCTATTACAACCCGATGAGATGAGGGTATTCCATCACATTCATCATTTAGGCACTTGCTAGAAATTACATGTCATGCTTTCTTGTTATCCCATATAGGGTGCATTAGCGATTGCATTCTATTGTGATAGATGTTGTTCTAGAGATGCATGTTGTTGTGATAGTTTCCTTGATAAAATACCTATTGTTTGATAGGGTAATGTTTGTGTAAGGTTTTTTCTGAATGAATGCCATACTTTGGTTCCTGAGGAGTTATGGGCCCTCGTTGACCGGAATTTGGTGGATCTTTGACTTTTTTACCTTATCTATGACATGAATAAGATGTGGATCTTTGATTCGCAGGGAGTATGGTCCCTCACAGATCATAATTTGGCACTAAAATGACTGTTTCAATGTTTTTCTTGGCCCTGGTGTAGTTTCTGAGGCTTACTATACGGAAAAACCAAGAATACACGCCATGTAGTTTTGAATACACGCTATGTGTTCTTTTATTCAGGAAGAAACTATTTTTCTTAAGTACACGTTGTGTATTGTTTATACACACCGTGTAGTCTCTAACTATGTCTCAGACTATGTGGGTTGGGACATGGGTTTGGTATCTTTGGTAAGACACATCGTGTAGAGTATGTACATGCTGTGTTGTAGAACAGTGTAACCGGCCGTGTCACTAATAACACGGCTTGGAAAAATCTTTTTTGTACACTTCTTGTTAGTCTGGAACATGCCCTGTGGTGTATCCCAGGTACCCAGTAGTGTAACTAACAACACATGTCAATTTTATCCTTTATCGTACATGTCGTGTCTACCAGGGACATGCCATATAGTGTGAGCCGCATAATCCATTGTGTATCTAACAACATTGGTTGGTGAGGTTTGTCTAGTACATTCTGTGTTTAGAACTAACACGGTGTGTAGTCTTGTCATAAGGAGACCTGTGTTGCTTAGCCCGGTAGAAGGACTCGAGTAGGGGAAGAGGATTCAAGTCCATGCTGTGTGTTAGTTGAACACAATATGTGTATGGGGTGTTACATGAACAAATATGGAAGGAGTACACGCCCATGTTAATGGTTGAAGGGAAAAAACCATGTAGGTGTTATACACGCGAAGTAGTCATGTTCTGTAAAACATGAATGCTTTACTTCCCCTATTCCCTTATAACGTTTTTATTTTTCAGCCCTTGATAATATTGGTCTAATCTTGCAATTGACCTTGTAGATTCATGCCACTGAGATGTCCTCGTGTTGTACACTAGTTGTAGGGTATTGATTGGAAACCAGATTTGGCTTATCAAAGAATACCTATAGATCCTCCCGTTGTGCCTATATTGGCACCAGCTGTTATACCTTACACAGGTGCTGATGCATAGTTCAAGGAAGGATTTATGAGGACGATGCCTGCCTTTCAAGGAGAACTGCCCCCTGTCCCATCGATGGCAGAATTGACATGTGTCTTTCAGCACCAGCATCCTCCCACATTCTCAGGGGATGGAGGACCCCAGGCTACAGAGCCATGGCTAGAATCCATACTGAAGATCTTTGAGAATCTGGAGGCGCCTCTTGATAGGTGGGTCAAGATCGCTACAGATATGCTTCAGTATTCTTCCATGAGATGGTGGGATGTGATCTCACATATGAGATGTCTTCATGTCATGAATCGGGAGGAGTTCCAGCATATCTTCTATGACTACTTCTATCCAGAGACCATGAAGGCCGATCGAGCCCAAGATTTTATTAGTCCGGAGCAAGGTACTCTTTCTGTCATGGAGTATTCCTCTCGCTTAACTGAGCTGTAGTGCTTCACACTTATTTCAGGAGGTGATCAGTTATTCCTGGCAAGGATGTTCGAGGATAGCCTAAGGCACGACATCTGATCATAGGTGAACATCTTCTGGTTGACTTTTATCACTTCTACCATCAACCGGGCGCTGATCATAGAGCGTAATCTGGGGGATTATGGAGTTGTGATCAAGGGTGGCTTGACATCTGGAGTTAGTATCCCTAGTTCTAACAGCAGAATGCACCACAGGGTATTTTCGCATTGTGATCCAAGGAGGTAAAACACTTCTTCTAGTAGCCAGGTGGTCTGCTACAAGTGCGGGAAGAGTGAACATACGATCCCACACTACCCAAGAGACCCAGTGAAGTGCCGGTCTTATGGAAAGATGTGTCATAATCAGTTATTCTATCAGATATTCTCACTAGTAGATGGTGACATGGGTTCTTCTATGACTCCTCATTCAGGAGAAGCACCACCAGTTTCTCACCGGTCTGGGAACTGGAGTTCTTTCAGCCGTTCAGGCCAAGGTGGAGGTCGTGACGGTGGTAGCCAGTGAACCGGTTTTCAGTGACAATACGGTGGATCAGCTCAGGGTGGTCAGAATTTTGTAGTGGAGCAGACCCAACAGAAGCAGGATCCCAAACCTTCGACAATTCACGGTATGATTGTAGTTTCCTTATTTTTAGCTTCTGCTCTTTTTGATACAGGGTCTTCTCATAGATTTATATATGTTCTTGTTGTGGAGAGACGTGGTCTCTATAACTTTTCATCTACTAATATCTTGATGCTAGACGCTCCATTGGCGACTAGAATGGGGTGTGTATGTTAGTACACAGAGTTCCCCCTAGTGGTTGGTGGGAGTCACTTTTTATGGGACCTCTATTTTCTAGATATGAAATCCTATGATGTCATTCATGGATGGGACTGGTTATATTTGTTCCAGGCAGTCGTCGACTGTTATCATAGCAGTGTGAGTTTTACATCACTCTAGGGCATATCGTTTATTCATAGGGGTGAGTGGGTGTCCAGGTGAGCAGAGCGGGACCAGAGCATCATGGGTTGGGAGGAGTTTATAGCTCAACCTGTTAGTCTGTATTTGGATGACCAGGTGATTTCAAATATGTACATTCCTCTAGTGGTGGATCATTTCATGGATGTATTTCCGGAGGAATTTTTATGGTTTCCTTCAGAGCGAGAGGTGTACTTTTATATTGACCTTATTCCAGGAGCTGCACCAGTGTCCATTACACTTTATAGGATGGCTACATCGGAGTTGTAGGAGATCAAGAAGAAGATGGAGAAATTGCAGGAAAATGTTTTTTTTCGGACCTAGTACTTCCCCTTGGTGTTCTCCTGTCCCTTTTGCGAAGAAGGCAGATGGTACCCTCAAGCATTGGGTGGATTATCGGAATCTGAACTATTTGATGGCCAAGAACCGATATCCTTTCCCAAGGATTGATGATCTCTTTGATCATATTCGAGTTTCCTGGTTGTTCTCAATGATTGACATGAGGTCTGGTTATCAATAGTTGCACGTTAGACCATAAGATATACCTCTTACATCCTTAAAAAGCTAGTATGGTCTATATGTGTACATGGTTACACTGTTCAGTCTCACGAAAGCGCCTGAAGTTTTCATGGAATAGACGAACCGAGTGTTCCATCCATACATGGATTCCTTCGTGGTAGTTTTGGCAGATGATATCTTAGTGTACTCTCAAACTTGACATGACCATGCCACGTATCTTGTGATCATTTAAGGTACACTGAAAGGGCATCAGTTAATGCTATACTCTCAAAATGCCACTATTGGATGGATCAGATTCACTTCTTGGGTCATGTTATCTCAGAGATAGGAATATCAGTGGACCCAGAGAAAGTGAGACCAGTAATCTCCTGGGATTAGCCGAATGACATCTTTGTGGTACAGAGTATTCAAAGGCTGTCTGGATACCACAGACACTTCATTCAGGATGTTCCACACATAGCAGCACCACTGAAGGGTATTACTAAGAAGGGTGCAACGTTCTTGTGGTCAGATTTATGTGTGCTAGCCTATCAGGAGTTGAAATGGAGGTTGAATTCAGCACTGATACTAGTTTTTCTAGAGCCGGAAAAGAGCTATACTGTGTACTATGATGCTTCATGTATCGATCTGGGAGATGTGCTTATGCATGGAGGAGGAGTCATTGCGTACGGGTCTCGGGAGTTGCGACCACATGAGAGGAATTACCTGACACATGATCTGGAGTTGGTGGCAGTTCTTCATGCCCGACACAGTTGGAGACATTATATTCTGGGATATAATTTTGTGGTTTTCACAAAACAGAAAAGTCTCAAGTACATCTTCACTCAGCGTGACCTGAATTTGAGACATGGATGGTGGGTCGAGTAACTTCAGTCCTTTGACTTTGAGAATGCCTATATGCCTATGGAAGGCAAAAAAATGGCTGATGCGCTGACCAGGGGGACTTAGATATAGGAAGTTTAGGAGGCCAATAGTGAGTGGCAGCATATGGATCTGTTCTATGATATGCATATAGAGGTGCATGACAGATAGGGGCAGACATTTCTTTCTTATGTAGCCGTTATCTATACTCTTCTTGATTGAGTGAGAATGAGGTAGCTATCAGATTTAGAAGGACTAGTCCTACAAGAATGCGTGTCAGGAGAACACCATATTCTTGGATAGACCATAGGGAAGGATGCGATCTTTCATTTCCGGGGGCGCATATGGGTGCCTGCAGACATATACAAGGAGTTGATGCGGGAATTTCATTCCACATTTTGGGAAGTTCTTCCGGGTGTCACCAAGATGTAATTAGATCTACACCGTTAATATTGGTGGCCAGGTATGAATAGGGATTTGAATGGTTTCTTCATGAGGAGTTCCACCTTTCAGTTGGTGAAGGCTGAGCATCAGTGACCAGCCGAGATTTTAAAGTAGTTACCCATTCCTGAGTGGATGTGGAATGATATCGTGATGGATTTCCTCATAGGTTTACTTAGGTATCCTCAAGGGAATGATGCAGTTTGGGTTGTCATTGGCGGACTCATGAAGGTTTCTCACTTCTTACCGATCAAAGAGACCTTCAGTGTAGAAGTTTCTGGGTGGTAATACATCCCTGAGATTGTATGTCAACATGGAGTTCCACATTCTATTATTTCAGACGGAGATTCACATTTTACTTCTCGAGTCCAACAGGTGCTACAGAAGTCATTCGGTATACAGGTATTTTTGAGTACAACATACCACCCCCATACAGATGGTAAGACCAAGTGTACGATTCAGGTGCTTGAGGACATGCATCGACCATGTATATTGAATTTCGGAGGTTCTTGGGAGAAGCACTTAACTCTTGTAGAGTTTTCCTACAATAATATTTTTCAAGAAACTATTCAGATGCCACCTTTTGAGGAATTGTACAGTAGGTCATGCTGATCACCGTTATGTTGGATGGAGGCTAGTGAGGCAGCTATGCTGGGACCTCATCTTGTACAGGAGACCATAGAGAAGATTGAGTTGATTAGGTAGAGGATGGCTACTACATAGTCTCGATAGAAGTATTATGCCTATCAGCAGAGACGACCTATAGAGTTCGAGGTAAGGGATCATGTTTTTCTAGGTGTCACACCGAGGATGGGACACAAGAGGATTAGGAGACAGAGTAATATTTTTTCGAGGTATGTCGAGCCGTTGGAGGTGTTGGATAGAGTTGGGCTGATTGCCTATCGGTTGTAGTTACCTCAGAGGTACCGGGTTATGCATGATGTTTTCCACATTTCTCAGCTTCGACGTTACTTCTAAAACCTGTCTCATGTTTTCCCACCCGAGGTGGTTGAATTGGACGTGGATTCATCATTCAAGTAGCATCCTATCCGGATTTTTGATCATAGTACAATGGTTCTCCACGGTTGGTCTATTCGTATAGAACGAGTGCTATGGCAGCACAAATGAGTACAATATGAGACATGAGAGATGTAGGTAGACATACGATCACAATGTTTGGTGCTAATCAGGGTTTCTTCTTCTACACCACAATACTAGGGAAATTTAGGGACAGATTTCATTATGGGGGGAAGTTTGTAATAACCCATACCTTTTTTTCCGATATGTTTTCAATATTCTGGTTGTTTTTGAGAAAAAGGGGAATTTATGGAAATTTTCGAAGTACACGTTGTGTGATTTATGTGTACACGCCTAATATTTTCTGAGTACACATCGTGTACTCAGTTACCGCGAGTAGCTGTGTTCTAGCCGTGTAGAGGCTATGCTCATAGCCATGTGTGGGTGACATGGAGACCACCAAAAGAGGAGTATGGAAACAGAAATTACATTCCATGTACATCCAAAGTACATGTCATGTACTTTTTTTTCGTTATACGCAACAGGGTCGCATCTGACAGACAAAACCACCTCCTTCGAGGTTTCGTTGGTCTGAGACTGATAGAACAACATGGATCTTCATAGATACCCCGATCGAGCATCCGTTCTCTGAATAAAACTCTGTCGGTTGTGTTGGAATCGCATTGGTAAGCTCTATCTTCTGCTTGATCTCTGTTTCCCAATTCATCCTCCTTCTCAAGTTATCCCATGTTGAACATTTTATAATTTTTTGTAGATCTTATGCATTCTATGGTGATTCAAGCCCTGAGACTCAAGTATATTGGTCTCCCAAGGCATAGGAAGGTGGTTTATGCCTTTCCGTTATATGTCTTTATGTTATATGTGAAATTTTTCCCAATACCAATGAACAGGGTATTGCGCGTTTACCATTTTAGACATATTGTTTTCCTGGTGTGCTTGTATGCTTGAGTAGAGGTTGATTGAATTTGAATAGGGTTAATTGATATGATTTGGAAGTTTTTTACCATGCATGTTTTCATGTTTTGACTGCTGGGTCTAGTATGCATGTTAGGTTGCACTTTACTTTCCTATGCCTAGTTGTAGGATGGTGTGATTATTCTTCAGACATGCTGATATGCTGTAGACTACAAGCCAAGTAGTTCATGAGGTTTTCCTTTGCAGATACGTACTGAAATGATTTATTGACTTACACAGGACTGTGAGAACCTTGTGTAGTAGACCATAGGGAGAATGGATGTTGAGGCCTTCTCCAGAGTTTCTGTTTATTTAATATGTGTGACCACAAGGGGAATTGACGTTGTGTGCTTCTTTAGAGTGTCTGTATTTCCTCAACACGGACCACATAGGGAATGAGACATAGGTGCTTCCCTAGATCACTATTAGTTATGATATGAGACTATAGGTGGAATTGACAGTGAGTTTCTCCTCAGAGAGTCTATGCTTAAGCTAAACCAGAGGTGTTAGACAGAGTGTACTACCTAAAGGGTTGCTTGTTCTTTTTTATGTAGGACCATAGGGGATAGGCTATGAGTACTTCCAAGAGGGTTACCTATTGTGTTATCTTTTTTCTTATGTTGCTAGGTAGGACCCGAGGGGATAGACTGCGGGTACGTCCCAGAGGGTTACCTTTTTTGATTATCTTCTTTGATTAGCTATTTCTTGATATTTGAAACTATGGATTGTTACTGCTGAGCACTACCATGATTACTTCTTTTTGTAAATTACATGCCATATATTCACTGACTATTAGGCACATATATTGTGGTGGATTCCTACTAGTATTTAGTCTCACACCCAGTTTGGGCCATGCTTTTGGGCCCAAACAGAGTATATTGCAGCAGGTATAGATAAGGGAATGCACCTTTCGACTTCAAATACATAACTTGTTGTGGCGATGGAGAGCATGTGACCAAGCTATGGCTTGTGATGATGAGAAGTTGTTTACATTGATTTATTTTATACTTGGTTTTAGTACTTTTGTAGTCCAGCATTGTGATTCATTTGTCTCCTTTCCTAGACATATGTATCATTCATAATTCATATATATCTGTGTGCTCTAGTATATTATTTCGGAGTCTTCAGTTATTTACTTTTTTATGTATTATTCCTGGTTCCACAATTTCTATTTGTTTTAATTCCACTTTGTTATTCATCCAATGAGGGAAAAGTTACCCTACTATCACACCCAAGGCCCTCACTTCCAGTCGGCAGCCTCTGGAAATTGCGGAAATTTGCTTGGGGCCATGTGACCAACTAGGTATGGGGCGCCTCTGGGTGGCTATCGGAACTGGGACATTAAAATAGATACACAAAAAGTTATATATTCACATAATACATAAAAATATCCTTTTGGGACCATATTTAAAAAAACCTAATTAGTGAAATAATAACTCTATAAATTAGTGGAATTATCGCTCCAAGACACTATTTCATTTGAAAAAAATCAGAGATAGTCCACAGAGAAAGAGAAAATTCCCAAATATAGTGAATGATGTCATGTAAAAATACATTTTATGATGAAATTAAGAATAAAAAAATTGAATAATATATCCAAAAAGAAGGGGGAAGCCTGGTAGTTACATGTGGGAGGCCAGGGCTGAAAAAAGAAATAAGAAAAGTAAATGAGGTCAGTTTAATTGGGGGATCAAATAAAGAGAGAATTAGATTTTATAAAATAATTATTGGAAAAAGTGGCAGAATGTTGTTGTATTTATACACCATTAGGTGGGTCCCTTCCATGGCCCCCAACTAGAATAAAGAGAAGGGGATTAGAATGATGAGGTTACACGTTACCATTTCATATAAGGGTCCACCCATGCACCATGAAATGATCCATGTCATTGATCATGTTATGTTCTTCCAAAAAACTCAAGGAATGAACTAGAGAGAACTTTAATTTAGTTACTCCAAAATGGGTATTTTAATCCTATGCGAATTCATCCAAGATATGTGTATTCCCTGACTATGGTGTGGTGACCTAGAAAAATACCAAAACACAATCTAGGCTATCAAAATGAATAAAAAAACCTAAAAATAATCATGGGAGGTGGAAATATATATGAATTAAATTAAATAATAAGTATCATAGTTGAAAACGATATTGTTGTTGTTAAAATTATCCCCACAAAAACACTTTATGTCATTGAGTAGTCCTATATACTACTCTTAGTCAAAGAGAATCACACTATGAGGAACTAATCCACATATTAAAAGCATTACAAAAAAATATGATGACACAAATAGAAAAAATATATATTAGGGAGGAGTCCTCCCCACCATTAAATTATTTTAAATTCAAAAAAAAAATCATCAAAAAAATCATCTAAAAAATATAATTAGTATGAATGATCAAATTATTAAATAATGACCCAAACTAACAAATATTTCTTATCCGGACATCAGAAATAAAATACAATCCTTTTAAAAACCAAAACCATATTTAACACATGAAATATATCATAATGAATAGGAAATATAATAACCTTAAATAGAAATTTTATCCTTGAATATGAATAAATTTACTCAAAAAAATATTTTCACACTCTTTTGGCTTTCAAAATTTTCAAAAAAACCAAAAAATATTCACATGAATGGGGAATGGTTATGAATGAAATTAAATAATATTTCATATATTTGAAAATGATATCTTTGGTTTTTAAATTCTCCCAACAAAAAACGTTCCATTATTGAAATGTCTCATAGACTACTCATAGTGAAAACCACTCACAATATGAGGAACAAAGGAACATACTAAAATACTTACACCAAAATCTGATGAAACTAATAGAAAAAACTCTTTACATGGGTAGAGTATTCCCCACCGTAAAACTTTCCTAAATTATAAACAATACACCATCAAAATAATCATCAAACTGATGAAATATTTTTACTGTGAAGGATCAAATTATAAAATAATAACCAAAATAACTGAATATTTCTTGACATGATATCACATGAAAAATTAAATCATGTTAAATAATAGACCATATTAAAAAAAATTAAATTCAAATTAATCATAAGAACCTGAAATGAAAAATTTATCCACGAATATGAAGAAATTTAATCATAAAATATCACAAACTATAATCTAAAAAACCCCATTTAACTTCCAAAAAATCTTTTTGATTCACAACAATGGTAAATTTTAAAGAAACAATTCCATCTTCATAATAATTTTACACCAATTATCCAAAAACATTTTTATAAAAAGATAAATTTTTAAAAACATCAAACTAAATAGGTAAACACATAGGTATTCATACTCATAGAAAGAGACAAATAATTAAGTAAAGGGGAAAATGTCAGGGTCAACACACCTATAATCCAAAAAATAAAATTATTATGAACTTAGAACACATAAATATATAAAATAATCAAATGAAAAATTTATAATTTGAATTCCACAAAATATGATATTTACCTTTACTGATAAAACACATTTGGTGTTGATTAAATTGAAAAATGATATATTTACTTTCCTAACATCTCACTATGTACTAATAATTTAATGATTGTAAGACAAAAATCAAAGGACTCCCTTCATAAAGTATAATAATGGTGAGAAAGAAACAAATTTATATAAGTAAAATGATTCAGAAATTATTTTTCACAGTATTTTAAAACTGGTTTTCTTTAGAAAAACCCAAAGAAAAAAATGCTTAAACAAAAACATAAAATAATTCTCAACATATCATCTAAAATATAATAAAATTATAGAAAAGTTGATATATGAAAAAAATCATTTGAAATATTATAATATCTTAAAAAACCTAAATTTCTTTCATTTAAAACACTTCTTTTAAGATATATAAGTTTCAAAATTGATAATAAATGCCATTGTATAAGAAAAAGACTATTCATAATCATGTAAAAATAACTAGAAACAAATAGAATAATATCATCCATACTCAATTTAAAAAAAACTAGAAAAATTAACATGAAATTAAATAAAAACTACCAAAATCTATTAAACTTACCAAAAAATACATAGATACTATAACAAATAAGAAGTCACAAAAAACAATCACTTTTAAGACACACATGTGCTTAGTATGAACCATTTGAACCATGTTCATAGAGGTCAGTCGTCTCTCTTCCAAATTATATTAATGTTATAACCACACCTATATAAAAGGATAAATCAAACAAAAAATTAAATAAAATATTATTTAGTTATAACATAAACTGTATAGTTGATATTAGTGGTTGTTAATAGTAACATACTAGTGAATTATCTTTTGGGTTTCTAAAATCTTGCCTCCTTTTTAACATGTCTCCCTAAATAAAATGAAATTCGGTTTGATAAATTGTTTTCATGAATTGAAAAATATAATCCCCAATATGAGCAGATGATTCAACTCTCGAAGATTTTCAATGGGTGTTCTCAATCCTAATAGTATAATAACTATTTCCATAAATCAAGATAATACTCTCAGGAGTGATTAAACTAGATAAAAAATGCTATAAAAATACCTCCACCTAGAACTATGATATGATCACTCAATACATCATATGATCAAGAATAAAATTTAAATAGTTTCAATGGTTACATTAACTGAACCCAATACGCATAGATGAAAACAATAAATAACAACGAATAAAACAAGTACCACCTCACAGAACACTGCGTGTCATGAAAGGTACAAATCTTCTTGGAAACACCACCATAAAAAAACATAAAACCATAGAGAACGCTCTATATCCCTATGTTAAAAAAATTGATCGTATAATTATAAATTGTCAAATAAAAAATGACTTATTTTTATCCATTCCACACCCCATTCTTAACCTTTAAAATAAAATACCTTTAATAAAAAGTGAACAATTAAATAATAGACGATTATTGAAAAATTATAATGTGATTCAAACCATGACTTTGAAAACTAAAAACATTTTAGGACTAAAATCGAAATTATGATCCTTATATATCATTTCAATTTAATTTTAAATTACTAAAAGAAATTATAATTTTCTATAGAACTAAAAGGAACAGTCAAAGATAAATTACATGACAACAAACAATGGAAAAATCCCTAGGATCAGCATTCCATATCTATCAAAAAATGAGTACTTTAATCCCAAGGAAATCCTTCCCTTGTGTGGTCATTCCATTACCACAAAATGGTGAACTAGAAAATTACCATCCACATTATAGGCTTACAAATGCCTAAAAAGTCCATAAAATTAAAAAGGGGGATATGAAATAAATTCAATAATAAGTCTCATGCATGAATTCAATATCATGAGTGTGAAAATGTTCCCCATTATAACACTTTATATTCTTGTAAAGCCCTGTGGACTGTTCAAGATGAAAATCACTCACACTATATGGAAATGAAAAACATAAAAAATACATAAAAAATTTCATAAAATAGATTTCTAAAACTTTTTACTCGGGGGTGTAATACCTACCATAAAATGTACCAAAATTTTAAACTAGTTATCATCTAAATAACTAAACAATCAAAAAAATCCCTCAATATAAAAGAAAAAATGAGAAAAGGATAAATAAAATAAATAAATATTTTTTATCCCATTATTACATGGGAAATAAAAACCTTTTGGAATCATAAACCATCTTCATGACATGAAATATTTTTCAATACAAAAGAAACTTTGGAAAATGTAACAAAATTAACTTCATTTGTGATGAATAAGTTTACTTAAAAACCAAAAAACGTGATATAAATAGGAAAACCATTATTAACAAAAATAAATAAATTTTAGGCCAAAAAAAATATAAAATATATATTTCAATGTTAATTAAAATTTATAACACAACATACAAAACCATTTTTCTAGAAAACAATATATTTAAAAATTAATAATTTTGTACTTAAATACGTAGGTATTACTACACACTTAAGGAGACCATTAGATATAGAAAACTGTAAACCATCGATATTAACACAACTAGAATAAAAAACTATGGATTGAACTTGTTTTTCAAGAACACCACTTTATAAAATGTACCTGTGACCCCCTTCCAATTGGATTTTTAATAAAATTTGTTTTTAATCCAATCCAATGGAAGTCATTAATCGAAAAATAAATTTAAATAAGTCCTATTTAATTTTTTTGATTCTGTCCTGCAATAGATATTTTTTTATTTTATAACCCAAAAATAAAGGCCACCTATCATAAATTATAATTATGGAAATTCAAAAAAAAATACTTGAAGTAAAATCTTGATTAAAATAATTTTTTATGGATTTATTTTCATAAATAAATTTCACTGTTTTAATACTTGTTTTGTTTCAAAAAACCCCATCAATAATAATTGATTAGAAATATCAAATAAATATTAACAATACATATAAATTCATATTCAAATCATAATCATAGATAATGGAATCCATTTATTTAAAATTTGAGTCTATCTTAAAAAACACCATTTTTTCCTTGAAAATGTTCCTTCCATGAAATCTTACTTACAAAATATGATACCAAAAGATATAATGATAAAATAAGTATATATAAAATCTGGAAACAATAATCACACACAATGGGAATAATAATAACATAAATGATTTTAAGATAAATCAATAAACAAATTACTTGAAATTATATAATCATTTTCATAATCAATCAATCCAATCTAAAAAATCAATATAAAACACTAGAAAAGGAATGAAAAAACCACAAACTTATGAGACACATGGACTATGTGTACCATTTTAGCCTCTTCACCCTATCCATGTATCTAATTTGTTCATATTAAAACTTCTTTCAATATTTTAATCATACACATAATGAATATTTAATCAAACCAAAGTCTATAATCACTTATTCCCTAATTCTGCAATAATTTCATGTCTTGTTACATGAGGTGTTAATCATGAAAATAATTATAACCTACCTCTATATTTTTGACTGTCAAATCTATTATTTACCTTTAATCCCCAAATAACCCAAAACAATACCTTTATTTGATGACATTTTTCTATGAACAGACTTGATTAATCCTTGATATCGACACCCAATCTCAATAATGACATGGTCTGATAGGAATTCCCAACCCTCATGGACTAAAAACATGTGATAGGAATTAATATAACACAATTGGGAACAATTTAAAATGATAAAAAAAATATAATTATTGAACATCAACTAAGATGTCTCAGTTGATATCTTCTTACATTAGATTATCCTAAAAATAAACTAAATATCATTTGATAAATAAATGAAACCAGAAAAGAAATAACCAATATCAATTATATATTACAATGTAAAATAATAGAAACCCCACGTAATAGTGTATGTAAATCAAGGGACTCCTCTAATTGTAACCACCAACATACATGAATAGAAATTATGAGACCAATTACTACAACCTAATACAATTTTACTAAAACATTAATGGTAAGAGGAATGAGTAATAATTCTAAGAATCTACCATCCCAAACCAAATTCATAACATTAAAATAAAAATCCTTCACACACTAGTTTGAAACAAAACTAAAAAAGTATATTTAATTTTTCTTTCAATGAAAATCATAATCGACCATCATTAGAATTAAATATATTCATGAAAATATTTCACACATTCATTTTTAAATAAATTTTGGAAATATTATGAATAGATGTAAATTAAGATAAAATAAAATTTTTTTAATCATTGAATTTAAAAAAACACATGTCTTAATTGTAAAAAAATTCCCTACTTTTTTCCACCATTAAATTTCCATTTAAATTACAATAACGAATAATTTATTTTCTCTATGACTAAAAAGAACACATAGAGATAATGTATAATGAAATAAAAAATGATAAAACTATTTAAATAATGTAAAACACAAGGATTATGGTAAACAAAAATATAATATTAAAAATTAGAAAAAAATAAGTTTATATACATAAATAATTGATATATAAAACAATATAAAGGGAAAGAACTAATTAAAAACATCAGTAAAATGCAAAATTATAATAGAAGATAACCCAAATAAAGTAACATATTGGGAGTGGACATAGGGAAACAATGTTCAAGGAAATGTATAATCTTTATAAAATATCAAAGTCCAATGTAGTTCTGAATGAAATTATGCACTTGAAAAGATAAGGAATTAATACCATTAGCTTAGTGGGGTGGTGACACTAGACCATGGAACGACATCCATGTCTAAAACCATTGAGGAATATATTCCCTTATCTTAGTTTTAATGAGACTCGAAAACCAATTTCATAAAAATATATCATCAATGTTGTAGAAATGATTAGTTAGCATGTCTTGGGACAAAATATATATACTTATCCAAGTATTCCTTACCTAATTTACCAAGGGTCCTATGATAAACTATCTAGATGTGAGTTTAACAGATTCTATAATTCATCACATGTATATAAATAACATATCAAAATATTTCTCTACAACCCTCTAATCCATCCCTTAATCAAATATCATAAGTAATGAGAATCAATGATTTAAAATATTTAATCAGTGCCACACATAAGTTCACAAGACTCAACCATAACATGTTTATATCAATCCAATAATGTCATAAAGAAACCCTTTAGGCAATAAAATATTATGATTTCATTTAACCAATAATAAAACCATTTGAAATATTGAATATACATTAACAATACCAAATTCTATAAATATTCCACCCATCCTCCCACATATCAAAATTAAAATTAAATCCAAAAAACAGTAAAAATTCATCAAAATATTGGATTTAAAAAAGTGGCCAAAAAATATCATTAATATATAATTTCCCTATCCCCAAATGATTTATCTTTTATCTTTTAAAATAATTAAAAATATATAAACTCCTTGTTAAAAAAATTCCTTCTAGAAAAATTATTAAGAGTTGTTTTTTGAAAAATTATTTTTATGTTAAAAAATATTTTTCAATTAAAATTTGGAATTATTTTCATATCTCTATTTAAACTGTGATAAATGTGAAGAATTTGAAATAAATATATTTATCAACTTCTTATATAATTTCTAAATTTTTTTAGGCATTGTTTTAGTAAAGAAAAGAATCTATGATTTTAAATTTAAATGTATCTTCATGAATCCACCTACCACAATGGAGAACCCGTGAAATGATCTCATGTTATTTTGGTCCTTTTATTGGTCCATAATTACATATCTAAACCATATACACAACAAAAATATATAAACCAATATCCCTGTACAAAATCTCACCGTGAAATAATCAATGCTAACTTCAATGGATGGTGTAATGGTACATAATTCCTAAGTGAAGGGGTTCAATATACTCTTAACAAACATCTAGAACAATACCACACAAAATACCTAAATAAATTCCCCAAACCAATTATTAATTATGTAAAAATAAGAAAACCCCCTAATAAAAAACATGGAGACATACATTTAGATACACAATGAATATAATCACGAAAATACACTTTTGGGACATCTTTTACATGTCACAACCAATATCCGGATGAACTGAAATGATTCCACCCTACCCTTATGGAATCAGCCATACAAATCCTTACCTAGTTGAGAAATAATAAAAAATAGTCACAAGAATGGGAATGAAACATATAGTGGATAAAATTTACATACAAAGAAATTTACTGAATAACCAGATAGACAAGTAAAAAACATATCAGAAGTGTGGGCGTGGTTGTAGTCACATGATGAATGATTTTTCATGAAAAATATGTAGAAATTGGGTTGAGATAAATTAAATTGTTAAAGGGTATAAATAGATCATCACATTTTAAAAAAATTAGATAGAGCATCACAATGTTGTTTTCTTACTAGTTTATAAGATAATACCCATCAATCCAACCCATCAGAAACAAGCACTAGGGGAGCACCATAATGAGGTTCCCCTTTACTATTTTACATAAGATTCATTTCCCATATTCTAGGGAAATATACATGAAATAGATCATGAGGAGGTCCTTCCAAAATACCTAAGGACCAACCTATGGACCACCATAACATTTTTATCTCAAAATTTGTATTTAAATCCAAATTAAACGCCACAATGAAGTGTTTTTTTCTAAGCCACACTACATGGACCTAGAAAAGGAACCATATACACAATATTCTCTCAAAAAACTCCAGAACACCAAGTCATGGTAGCATGTAATGTACACATAATAGATGTTACTTTTGAAATGAATGTTTCAATTAGTGTTTTAATATATATATATAAATATATTTATATAGAGCTATTTCCACTATAACGTGAAATGAAAAATATAAAATGGTATATTAATTAAAAAATATATATTTCCCAAAATCATGGGGTGTTACATTATAAACCCCTTATAATTAATTTGTCCCTCAAAAATTGTCTATAGAATATATGGTTTTATACTAAAAATTTTCATTCAAAAAAACCCACATCACAAAAATGAATACTAAATATTCGCTTAAAAAGAGAATGTGGAAACCTTAATATTTACCCAAATTAAGATATAACAAGGTTTCCATATATTAGAACATAGGTTAGGGGTGAAAACATGGATATTGATGAAATATCTGATAACAACGATATGATGAAAATTGATATAGAACATTGATCCTCATAAGTGGGTTATCAGAAAACCATAAATCCACGATGATCATAGTGACCATCTAATTTATCAGAAATATGGATAGTAGGATAAATATTTTTCAATACCCTTTTACTAGATTCAAGAAACTATTGTACTATCTAGGAATATAAGGAATCATAGATACATGATTTTTCCCTTTTCATATGTACAATCTCACCCTTTGGGTTTCCCTTGATCAATTACATCTTTAGCTATTATTACTCCGAATGATTGAAAATTTGGCATTCGTAATGAACCAACATATCACAATATCAATAAATATAATGATAAGTTATTCCATAATTCATCACATAAGATCTAAAAAATGGGTAAAATAGGTCATCAATTATGAATAAATATTCTTATGGAGAGGTGAAACATTAATATCAGTGAATTATTATAAAGTATAATTTAAATTTTCCACAAATTTTAAACCTGATAACCCTTTTTAAAGATTAAAATTAAATAATTATAAATAATGACCTGAAATAATATTAAAATTGATCCATGATATATAAAAAAATTGTTTTGGTTTTAAAATTCCAAAAATGTGAATACCCTAATTGAATATTCCCTTGAAACATTTTAAAACCCCAAATTACCATAAATTATTTTGGAAAACATGCATGCTTCCATCTTCTAAATAATAGTGGATATATTATTAAAATCCATGAATTTTTAATCTTTATACTTTATGGAATAGAACACTTTGTTAATAATAATTTCTATGGTAATCCTTTTCTTCTAATTTACTTGTTCATATCCAATATATCATTATCCAAAGATCATTATCTCAATTTCAGGAATTAATTAAGGGTTTCCCTCCCTTAATTAAAATATATCCTTTCCATGAAATACCTTTGTTATATCTTCATCACCATTAATTATACACTTTTAAATCCTTAATTAAAAAGTATGGAAAAAATAATTTTACATTTATTAACTTATAAAACATAATCTTTGAATTCCAAAATACAAATACGTCATTAATCCATGTTTATTCTTAAACCATTACTTAGGATTCATCAAATTATACCATAAATCCACTTTCATAAAATATGAAAAATGAATAATGTATTGAGGTTCCTTAAACTCAATCTAATCATGCTTTTTATGATCAATATAAACAATATTAAAATAAGATCACATACCTTTCACAAGTCATTTGCGGTCTTCATATCATTAAATGTATCACCAATACTCATAAAACATTCTTTATTATATTTATGATATTTCCTCTTGGGAAATAAATTTACATAATTACCATAAATTACACATCTGAAACATTCAATGATAACTATTTTTATACTTGCTCCCTCTATTCACAAATACCAAAATTATAGTGTGAGCATTACGTATTAAAATAGAAAACCAAAAAGTCATGAAAATAATTACTTATATGATGTATAAATTATGAAACCATCAATAACATATGAAACTCAAGATTAATCCTAGGATATTCATAGACAACATATATTTAAATCCTCCATGATAGATCAAGAAGATTTTTTCAATTTCTAAAGCATATACCCTAGGAGTGTCAAACTAGGTGTGCAGCAAGGCCCGTTGTCGTGTACCAGATTATCCTCAGTCAAGACCAAAATATCTTGTTCGAGTTTTTAATTCTTTATACTTATTTTCAAAATCAAAATCCAATTATAATATTTTGGCATCATTTAATTTCTAATAAAACCCTCACTCAATACTTTACCAAAATTCCATGAAAATTTCTTAAATGTTGACTCATCCTTATACTTATCCTTAGATACATCCCTAGACATAACTGTAGAAATATAACTTGGAATCTCACTAAATTTTTCTCAAAATAGTTTCAAATGTTTTAATAAACCATTACTTTGATACCAACTATAGCTACCCATACATAGAATACATGGATATTGCATCAATTTAGATGAATATTCAGTATATTACAAAAAATACATGCCCGAGGACCAAAACAGTTTAGTGTAATTTGAAACCTGAAAAAAATATTCTCTCATGGTGAAAGATCTTTATTAAGTCCCATAATGATCTCCATAATTATTACATCTACAATAAACCTATATTTGTAACCTGGGTAAAGGAATCATAATAACGGGGTGATATTAGATACTTATAAAGGGTATATAAAAGAAATTCGTATGCATAACATGAAAAAGGGTATGGGATTTGTGCATAACATTTCATGATCAAACCCTGCATATGGGAGATCATAATAAATATTTGAAGTTCATAAGACATGATTCATAATATAATTATGGGAATAAGTCTTGAAAACATAACATAGTAATAAAACATGGAATTTATGGCTTGAAAATTAGTTTATAATGTTGTGAACATGTATAAGTTAAAACAGGTTATCGCATGAAGTTAAGATCATGAAATCAAGCCTCCTCACCAACATATGCACATGTAACCATTCCATGACTAACATTGAGAACATGTAATCAGGATTACACATAATCTTATGAACATGAAACCAGGTCCATGCATACATTTGTGAATGTGTAATTAGGTTCACACATAATATTGTGAACATGTAATCAGGTTCATGGAAAAAATTATATACATGACACTAGGTCTATGAATAAAATTGTGAAAAGTTTATAAGGTTCACTCATAATACTATGAACATGTAATCCGGTTGATGAAAAAACTTGTGGAAATGAAACTAGGTCCCTGAATACATTGTGAACATATAATTAGTTCACAAATAAAATTTATACTCATGATTCATCAATTATTACCCAATCCATTAGAGTGAGATATAGGTCAAACGAATATCATAATAAAATCATTCATACATGTGCCACAAGATAATAAAACATTCATCATTTTATGGCCTATAAAAAGTGATATGTTTTATAAACACCAAGTGGTGATCTCGAAATTAAATTGTTCTCATTAACATTTCATCACATCATATCCTATAAAATGTGATAGGTTTAAAAATCACTTCATGAAAGAATAACCCATGAACAGAATCATGTTTCAATAGCATAAATCTAGTGTAATATAAATTGGGTTCCTAAGAATCATTAAATCAAAACTTTAAACATTCCAAAATGAATATAAATTAAAGCTTTTGATAATTTTCTTGAATGTCTGAAGTAACATCAAAGAATGTAATCGTATAAGGAAAATAATTTTTAATGATATTTTGAAAACATTTCTTCATGTAAATATTATTTATTATTTGAAAGGGCTCTTAAAAACATAAAACATTTTCAAAACTAGTTCCATGAAAATAATCATTAAAGTTATAAAGAAATATTCTAAAAACATTAGGAAAACTTCTTCATTGAAAACATATAATGAGATGTTGAATACTTTTTTGAAAACCCTTTCTTTTAAAATACATTTGACACATAAAATAAGGGTTCAAATAATTTTGAAAACAATTTTCATTGAAAACATAAAAAATAATCTTTAAAACGTTTAGAAAAACATTTGATTTAATACATTTAAAAGAATATTGAAAACCAATTTAAAACCATTTTGTTGAAAATTTATTTAAAATGAAATCTTGTAACAATTATCCTATATGAATTAAAATATATTTTATAATTATTGACAGTGGCTCAATCTGTACATGTCCTACGTGATAAAAAGAACATTCCTTTTGCACTATAAAAATGTTAGAAAATTCCTTATTAAATAATTTACAATAAGATTCCTTTGAAAAAAAATTGAATGGAAAAAAGGGTAAAAATATATTTTAATGATCAGAATATATTAGTAGAATATACTTGGAAACCCTTTTTAGATAACATGGTTTTCTGACCAAAGAATGGTTAATGTTGAGCTTTCTTAAAACCAATTTCACGACTATATTACATCCCAATGGGTAGAAATATTGTACCAATGACTGAGAGTAGAATGAATAACCATAGGGTAAGAAAATTCATGAACATATTTAGATATGGGTTGTAATATTTCATCAGAGGAAATATAAAAATAAATAATCTTTAAAAGTGATGAAATTGTTCTAGAAATATCTTATCCCATTTTAACATGGGATCGTGGTCTCTATGATGGGAGAGGATTTTATATGAAGCATATAATATCATGAAGATATGTAAAATCATTATATATCATGTAAAATATAAGAATACACACCTCAAAACCTATTTAGCCACATTAGAAAATATGACTCTCAAAAAAGGAAAATTGAGACAAAACTATTTTACAGATTTTGTATTTTTGAAACATAAACCCCACGAAATAAATGTCATAGAATGGAAATTAGAATTCCCAAAAATATAATGATATGAATCATTGAATAAATCCATTGGTTGTACACACATCACACAAAAGGAATGGTTGGTCAATGAAGCTTGTATCTCACAAAAATAAATGTTGTGAATGAACCCCATTACCGTGTTTCTTGACTCTCATTATACTCATTAATAACACTTTTATAATAAATATAAATTTATTACACAGATTTTTTAACGAACCATAATATATATATATATATGGTTTTATTATGACATTATATTAACCACTTAAAAATAATCTGATGTTAAGGTTTCCCTTTTGGCAATATCCTATATATTCTTCGCATTTGTGTTAATTTGTTATATTTTTGTAATATGCACATTATATAAAGATTTAATGAATTTAAACCATTATATTAATATCAAATACAATCCAATTTTTTTATCATAACTATCTATTGAATATATATGTACGAAAAAAATACATTGTTCATTGTGATGATTGGTCATACGTACGCATAACGCTATTTTCATTTATTGACAAGCAAAAATGAAGAATTTAAAAGACATATATGTATATATATATATATAATTATAATATTAGATTTATTATATCATATATGCTTTATATATTCTCTAAAACTTTCCTTAATACAATCCATGTATTGTACGTACACACCCTCACCTAAGAATACTATTCATGGAATTATCCCGCTTTTATCAAGAATAAAAATATAACATCAATATAAAATAGTTATTTATGCAATAATGAGAAGTTGATAACTCATTGGATATACAGAAATAAAAAATCCCATTTATCATGTCTCAAATAGGCCTTCACAACTTCTATATAGAAAGAAATTTATAATATCATCTTTGAAAAACAAACCAAAGAAATGTCATCAAATAATCTCAAATAAATAAATGTCATATATAATACTCATATAAAATCCAAACATACCATAGTTTGTAACTAATAATCTTGAAACATAGTTTTCATGCATTATAAATAATTTGTGAAAAAAAATCCAATGATTATAAATAACCATAAAATGTCCCCTATGGAACATAATTTAATGGTCCATATGATTTTTTTGAAAATATATTGTGACCATTGAATCACGATACATCCCATGTATTAAATAGAAAAAATGGTAAAAGTGTTTTCTATTTGGTAAGGATTAATAAATTCACATAATATAGTCTCTAAATTGTTTGAGAATGCATTATAAATAAGATAATGATAAATGACATTGAATTTTAATGTCTATGCATAGATACCACTACTATTATTCACTGATTTTAGAAGATGAGGTGACATTTAATCACAAAAATTCAATAGAATAACTTAAATCATGGTAAGATGCATTGAAATTAGAAAAAACTAAATCAAAATAATTAAATGTCAACCCCACTATTTCTATGACTACATATGGGTTATAGACAAAGAGGAAAAGGACAATGATGAATAAAAGATGAAGATTATAGGACCATACCTAAAATAGACTTCTTAAACTCATGAATAGAATCTATAAAATAATGAATAAATAAAAGAGAAAAAATGTTATAATGGTGCCAGGTGGTCATAAATAAAATTATTTGAAAAAGAATCCAAAAATGAATTCAAAACAATTAGGGTAAAATTGTAATTTTACAAATTTTAAGACTTGACATATGTCATCCCCATGTGAACCTATGGGTTACACTTTGATCCTATCCCAAACATTTTATAAATGTTATAACACCACAAAATACATTTTAAAATAATTATTAAAAATTCATTATCATTTTTTATAATAAAATTTTACCATTTGAATCAATTTTACTTACATAGTGGAATCATATGATACAAGAAAAATGTTGTAGTTCTCTAATAGATATAGTGTTATCAATCATATATTATGATTCATAATGCCTCTATCAACTATAAAAAACTATTCTAGATATAGGTGATGACCTCACATCAACGGATAAGAGAATGAATCATATATATAAAAATCTATATGCTTGATCATATTGTGAACACTCCTTGTAACACTGTGACTTTACTTCCAGTTGTCACTTATAGACTAGGACATCATAACATTCAATATTTTCATAATGGTTAGGTTCTCTATATTAAATATATAAAACCTCTAGAACGACTTTCCAAATATATTTTTTATATTTTATATATCCTTTATGTATTGGAAAACACATTATAATATTTTTCAAAACTCCCATATAATATATAACAGTTTACACATAGCAGGAATAAAATTATCTGAATATTTTCATCCACAAATGATGTTTTTCCCTCGGTGAGAAAACCCATATCTATGATTTTTCCATTGGACAAAAAACAAATATACTATCTTTTTACATTTTATATTAAAACACATATGTATGTTTTCAAACTTAGGAAAAATAATCTTCACTGGACACATAATATATTTATGTTAATATATATGATTTTAAACTTATCATAATTACCCTAAAAACCAAAATGTAATAATTTTAATATTAGGAATTTTTCAAAACAAGATATAAGGTTTTAGACATAAATGAATTTTTACCAGAAATTCAAGAAATATGAATTCCACACAAATTTCACCATGTTGACTCTAATCTATTACAAGACACATGATTAGGAAAAAACCAAAAATTAACATCATTCAATCCAAGTTATGATGCCACCTTGGCCACGATGTGGCCTACGACCAACCTAAATATGGAAGTTTAGAAAAATTAGAAAACCTATTGTAAACATGGATTAAGTAAGAAAATTAAAATCCTATTTCTAGTTTTAAAATGTCTTGAATCTTTTAAAATTCCATCCACTGAATTAATTATTGATTACCTTTGGGAAGAAAACATAAAAAAAGGTATAATGTCACATAATTTAATAATATGTAGAAAAGTCATAAAACTATTAATTAGAACCATATAAAAAATTTGGGTTCTCCCCATCATAAAAAAACCTTAATATATAACAAAATATCATTAATGTGATAGATAGTTCTATAGGAAACTAAAGGAAAAAAATAATTTCAATAATAATGGAATGAATTGAAAATAATAAAATTTTAGTAAACCAAATATATCTTATTAAGAGTAATAATCTTCAAAATAAAAACTATTATTCCTATATAAATTCTACAGATTCATATAGGAACAGAAAAACCAAAAGCATACTGTTTCGAATATGAAAACCAAAAATAATTTATTAATAAATGATTTTTTTCATTTTAAAACCAAGCATGAAATAATTAAAATAAATCACTTGAACCAAAAATATAGAGTTCCTATCTTAAAAAATAAAAATAAAATATGTCAAATTATTCAAATAAAACCCCTTTAGATACTCATGATTTACTTACATTAAAAAGGTACACTGAAGTTAAAAATTCTTATTCACATGTATATTTAGTACCTAATTAACCTTAAAAAATTATTGAAATAATTTAATATAAAAATATTGAGTTTACAAGTAAATATATAGTTCTTCTAATTTATTTCAAGAGACCATTATGTCATAAAAAAATAAAGAAAAAATAACAATACACATGTAATCTAGAAATGTTATATATTTAAGATGAAATCATACATGGAAATAAAATCAACAAGTTACCCCATTATAATTTTGATTCCATGGATATTTGTAATTTTGGCCCAGTTATACACCATATTTAGTAATGATTATACTGATATAAGATACACTCCATTGTGTGGCCTCCAATCATAAAATATTACATGTATAAAAACCAAATATATAAAGAAATTCACCCAAAATAATAATAAATTTATGTAAAAACCATTTAAAAGAACAAATAGAGGTAGAAAAAGATATTTTTTCGTGATTAATTAAATATATTATTCCCAAAAGTTAAAAACACCAAAATCGCACCAATTAATTTTCCATGTATTACTAAATTTTAATTTTTTGGACAAAATAAGGTTTTTAAAAAATATACTTGTTTATCTAGAGTTTAAATTATCGAAAAAAATATAAATTTTATGTCTAATTATTTTTAATTAGGTGTATAGATAATTCTATTCAAAATTAAATATATTTTTATAAGATTTCCCAATTTTGATTTTATTTCTATATCTAAAACCTAAATGATCAATGAAAAATTTCCTATATAAAAGGATTATGATTATCTTATTTAGGGAAAATTGTCTATACCAAGAAAAATTATATCCAGGAAAAGACATGTAGAAATAGTTCCATTTGTTAGAAAGGACTTATATTTACCTGAAAGACAATCATTTAGAGAAACAAAATTATGATATAGATAATGTATTATGATCGAGGGAAAGTATTATAGTCATGAGAATGGCTTCTAAGAATTTTTAACATAGAGATATAAATAATTGTGATGATAAATACATATAGAAAATAAAAACCTATTAATGTAATGACTTCTTTCCATTTGATTTTATTATAGCCCAAAGAAGATTATTACTATTGTAGTATTTAAAAAAATTTATAATCCCAAATTTGTATCATCAAATGTAATGGTATAAATTTTTTCAATTGTGGAGTTATTTAAAGATTATATTTCACTGAAATCATATAGTTTCAAGGAGGATCGTAGATTATCATAATGGATAACATTTTTTCTATTTTGATATAAAAAGTCACATGTAATGAACAACAAAATAATTTTTAGTGAAATATTATTTATTATCAAACATTAAAATTGTTGAGGTATAAAAATATAATTATATAATAAATTATTCAATGAAAAAATTTATTTGAAACCTAATAACTACTACTCAAAAATAAATTATTATTTTTAATATATTTTCTACATGACTGGAAATAAAAATCTTTTACTTTTTTTATTCCATTATTTTATATAGTAAGTGAACTAGCTTAACAAACTCATTTGAAATCTAACCACTATTTAAAGTAGATTAGTAAAATATATGTTGCTACATGAAAAAATGTGATGAACCCATAATATTTTTATTTATCTCATTATTTTTAATGTTCATAATTATTATATTGAGCTAGTGAAGACCATCGATAGGTCATATGAATTTGGAGATCAGTGGAATCTCCTAAAATCATTATAAAAAGTTACAATTTATTTCAGTAAATTATCAAGGTCCCAAGAAAAAGTACATGTTCACTTAGAATAACAAAATAATTCGATGGAGAGTTTTTCAAGTTTACTAGGAGTTATTTTTCCCTTAAACAACTATAAATTTCATGAGTCCTAAATTTTCTATTTTTTTGTTGGTTAATTATTTATAATATGGAGTGGTCTGATCTAAATTTAGGATTGGGTTTTTAATTTCGAGAAAATTTATAGAACATAATTCACCGAACACTTATGTCTATGTGTAACTATATATAGACAACAATTTGTATCAGTGAATGAAAAGTTTGAGTTATCTAATGCAACTTGATTAATTATGTAGATATATTCCAATGTTTCTACAATGGTCAATTATAATGATATAATTCTCATGTTTATGATTCCATACTTTAATAGAAAGAACTATAGTTTCCAAATAGAATGAATGAATATCTGCTTGAAATCCTTTGTTTAACAGTTTATCTAAAACCTGTCATGTTTTATAAAATCACTAATGTTGATCCTAAGACATGGGATGATACAAGAAAAAATGAATGTTACATAAAAAATAAAGAAATTATTTCTACTAATATATAACTGGTGTATATGTGTTTAATAGTGTTTCAAAGTGAAACATGAATCATGAAATTTAGGGTACCATTTTTTTATTATAAATGAAATAACATTTTAAAAAACTAATACACTTTGATAAAAATCATAGCTTTGATACTTTCATAATGATTATAGGATAAAGAATTACATTTTTCAATCTAATATCAATTAATATTGTGAATGATGTAGCATCATTGAGTACTATATAACCAATTAAAGAACAATATTTATAAATTAAACAAAATTCCTTCTAAATGCAATGAATCCTCAGATGTTATAATATTGTGAAAACTATTAAAGAATATGATAAAAATTAAATAATCTAATTTAAAAATAATTATTCTTTTGGAAAATATATATGTTTAAATTAGTCTTATATGATTAATAAAAAAGGAAAATCATTCCAGGAATTTAAATACTTTAAAGGATGGATTTAAACAGAAAGAATAATTATTCCCTAACTCATTGAATGATGAAGAAAAAATATGTCTAGATTGTAATTGAGGACATTATAATTTATCAAGAAATTTCGAAAATTTCTATAATAGGTGATTAAGATTAATGAAAATTTTCAACCAATAAAATTATTTTAATAAAAACTAAAAACATGTAAGATGATATGAATTTATGATGCATAGGAATGTCAAGGAATATTTCCCACAATTTGGATGCAAAAATAAATCATAAAATAAATTCATAAGATATTATGATTTCAAAATTAATGAGAAGAAGAAGTTAAATACCAAACAGTTTATTATAAAGAATCCAAAATTTATTCAAACTATGATTCAGAAACTATGAATTATAATTAGAAAGTGATTATGTATTTTATTCCTCATATATATAGGGAACATTCTATTTATTCTTCTTCTTCTATAACTAAATATGTTTTAAAGAATTTTTATTTTCATGAATGAAATTATTAATGATCTATGTTAGAAGATGATTATTAATCACATAATATGATGAAAAATTCCATAAAGAAATCCTTCTATTTTGTCTGAAAAAAGTGAGATTTTTATAAACAAATTTCAAAATTGAAATATAAATTAGAAGAAAATTTCATGTTAGGTTGACCGTGATTTTGAAATAATGGAAACTATGGATGAATTTAAAATTTTAAAATACCCAATTTTTTTTAAATATTTGGAGGATTAAAAAATAAAAATACTTGAAAATAAATTGTTAGAATGTAAAAAAATTAATAGGATGTTATATAGAAAAACCATATATATATTAAAATTATTTTATACGTAGTCCTAAATTTAGAAAGAAACCTAATATTCATTTTTTCACTGTGCTAGAAATGGTTATTGTGATAATTATTATTTCCTAATGTATCATAAATTTTTTGGTGTAATTATTTATTTTATTTCAAAAATTTATCTAATTCTATATCTGAATGATTTGGAAACTATTTAAATTAGATACATTTTTGAATGTATATATTTATTTGGCTTATTAAATCTTTTATAGATAACACTATTGAACCCAAGTTCATTTTTTGGTAAAAAATATTATTTTTTATCATTTTTTGTAAGAGAAAATGTGCATGAACAATAATGAAAAATTGTTTATGGATAGTAGTTATTCAAGATTTATGAGTGTAAATTTTGACATCCACTAACTATTTAATATTGTGGGAGAATATTTCACATTTGGGGAAATGAAAAAAGAAGGATTATTAGAGTGAGATATTTTGGTTATTCACTTTCAATTGTTATCAAAAATTTCTTTATGTTGAGTTATTAATGAATAAGCATTTAAATATTTATTAACATTTTGATTGAATATTTTATGATTATTTTTATAATAAACCATGCCCTATATTTGAATTTAATCCAATAAAATTTAGAGAACCATTAAATAAAAATTTTTATGCTCTATATCACCATTATTTGTGTTAAAATAATGTAAATATTACGAATGATAAAATTAATAAAGGTTAGATTTAACATAAATTACTAGGACAATGTAATGTTTATTCCTTGAGAATATTTTCTAAGAAAAATTTAATTTACGATTTTTATCAAATTAAATTAGAAAAAAATTAACTATATGATTTATTCCAAATAGGAGTTCCATGTAAGCATTATTTCAAACAAATTATAGATGTTGAAACTTATAGACCGTTATAACATATTCATGCGGAATGGTTTAGAAAATCTAGAACTACCAACCTTGATAGAAAATAATTTGTATATGTTTTAGTCTATGTTTTTTCAATATTTACATGGTTTTATATAATATGATAAAATAATGAAGCACATATAAATTTTATTTACATTTACATGAAATTATACAATTACAAAGATGTTAAAATTTTGAATTTGTGAAGTGATCATAAATGAAAATTTTAAATCATAGAGTTTAATTCCTTTATTTCTAAACATATAACTAAATTTAAGATTTCTACAGGTAGAATAACTCAATATAATTGTGTTATTGATAGAAATAAGACCTTATAAGATATTTATTGAACAATTATTTGTTAATATATTATGCCTAGGCATTTTTTGAATGAGTTTGTTAATCCGTCATGTTTTATCACAATAAATTGTATAATAAGTCCTACTCGAAGATAATAGCCTATAGGATATGGAATTATAGAATACAAATGGTTGGATAAATTTATTTATTTGGAAGAAAAATGATTATCTTGATCAAAAAGTAAACTCATGGTATGTTTGAAGAAAGGCGTGATAAGGGAGTAGTCCTATGTTATCCCACAACTTTTAAAGACTCTAGAGTTTCCAACAAGAAGTCAAGGATTATTTTAGAATCTAATCTAGTGATGTTTTATAAATTTGATTTACTTGATCATGAGAAAAAATAAATTGAAAACTTAATTGACTATTTAGATAAAATTAGTTTATATAAAAAAAATTGACAAAAAGGATGATGATATTGAACATGATACTGAACAATAATTTCCCGAAAGAATAGAAATTTAGAAAAATAAAAATGTTTTTATAGACAAATTATAAACCATACAAAACATAACATAGAGATCATTTAATAAATTGTTGATGAATTACTTAGATATATAATAATTTTTGTTATCCTTTTTTATTTTTATTCTTTCCTAATCCATATTGAACATAAAATTATATATAAATATTTAAATTATTGAAGTTTGGTAGTTTCCAAAAAATATTAATATATTCAGTTTAAGATGAATAGGCTATAGATTTAGTTTATAGGAATACTAATTATCCTATTAAAGAAACTAAAATAATATTTATAAATAAGAATGAAGACAATGGAGTATTCACTAAAAATCGGGCTAGGATAATTGCTAAAGTTAATAACCAAGATAAGGATTATACTATAATAAAACCATTTTCCCAGATTTTAGGATTGAGGTTATTATAATATTTTTAGAATGTAAATCATATATGATTTCTATATTATTTCACAAGGAATTATAAGCTATGTTTTCAAGTGGTGTTTTAATAGAGTATTTATTTGATGAACACCCTGTAGCTTTTGGATACCCTCACATTAAAAATATTGTTTTTGAACTTATAGGTGCATTATATGGTTTTAATGAAGCACAAATAAATTGTTATGAAAGGTTGAGATAATTTATTTAATAAATTGGTTTTGTATGTTCTTGTAATAACCAAATCTATTTAGGAAAACATCATCAAAAAATATTTAGTTGGTATAAATTTCTGTTAATGATGTTATTTTTGGCTCCACAAAATTTTTTTTTGCAACGAATTGGCATAGCTCATGAAAAAATAATTTATAAAATAACATAATGGGAGAGTATAAAATTATCCATAATTTTTTTATTTACCAAAAATATTTTATAAATTTTGTTAATAAAATAAAATATATGACTGGTTTTGTAAAAAGGATAGGACTTAAAATTATAATATCAAATTCAAATCCCAGGATTTTAAATTATAAAATATATTTTGATGAAGAAGAATAGATAGTTGAAAATAACTTATATAGAGGAAATGTTTTAGGGCTTATATATATGACAACCATTATAGCATTCATTATGGTTTCCATGAAATTATGTTATATATTTCAGGAAAACAAAAAAGAGTCACAATTAATGGGTACCAAAATAATTTAATTCTTTCTAAATGAAAGTATTTAACATTCTCTACTTTTCCCAAAAACCAAAAAACCCAAATTTAGCTTCATATTCTGGTGTAGAAATTGAATTTGTTGGTTATATTAGAAAAACAAATATATAACCTCTCATTTTATAGGAAAATATTTAGTTTCATCATATAGTAATAAGTAAAAATCTATTGCATTGTCACCTAATAATGAATAGTATGTTAATGAAGGTAGCTATTGAACTTATGTTGGTTGGTTGGAATACACTTTTATGGGTTTTGAATTCAATTTTGATCACGTACCAATTTTGATCACGTACCAATCCCATGCGTATAAATAATATTCATCGCTTATACGTAAATGATAATGAAAATTTAGTTTCTCATCTCAAACTTTTATATTTATATTTTATATTCTCTTAGATGTTTCCAAAGATTGTTGTCTAAATTTTTTATTGGATAAATTACTTGGATTGAACCATACAATATTCCTTTATCCAACATATATATAATCTTTTGGAAATGTATAAGAGTTATAATTTCGGTCTAATGATGGAGTATATGTTTTTTGTTGAATTTTGTATAGATAAGCTTATGATATGGTTTGATATGGTTGCATAATATATGTTTAAAATTTAATGTAGAAAGTTAATGAGCTATGTACTACCATACTGGAATATATCACTAAGTAAAAGGATTGAATAATTATTTGGGAATCCCTCCTTACCCCCTGCTTTTGAGATGGAAGATACTTCTCTTACATAGAGAAGATTAATTGTTTCCTATGTATCATACCATATAAAACATTATATTGTATTCAATAAAACCACTAATGTGGATTTAGAGATGATAAAATATAATATGATTGAGATTTATTACTAAGGACATCCATGGGTAGGGATAAATGTGATCTTTAAAATACCAGGTCTTAAAAGATACATATTTCATCTAATCTAGGTTTCTTAAAAATAGTACCTATTAAACCTGATGTGAAAAATTATTCTACTACACCTATTTCTCATTATAATTCACCTCAACCATTATCTTGAGAAAACCTAAACATTAGGATTTATATTTTTTTGGTTCTTTAGTAGTTATATATTTTGTGTATCATTGAAATTATATTATTTATATAATGTATTTTATAACCTTACTCTTATTTACATTCATTATTGGATTTTGCATTATACTTTATATATCATTATTATATTTATAATTTTAATCATTACCTAATAATCCATGAAAAATTTATAATTCAATTCAGTTAAAAGTTTTTTATAGTTTGGAAATCCTATGTTCAATATTCAATGTCTTATATCTGTTGAGTCTGAAATATTTAATATCTTACATCAATTATTTTACGATCTTTTTTATCTCAGAAAAAGTTGAAAAAGATACTATAAAAAATAATTACTTTAAATATAATTTAATATTATAATTTATTTTTATTGTAACCATTTTATACACTTTTATTTGAAATATTATGATATTCAAATCAATAAAAGTTTCTATTAAAACATTTCTATTTTATTACCATCAAAATGGGAGATTGATGGACACACTAATTTTGTTTCAACATATCCTAGTTTATCCTATCTTTTAAAGATAAAAAACCCAATATTTTGTTACAAATGATTTTTATAGAAGATTTTAGATTATTTCATATATAAATTGAATATTTTAATATGTTGTTTCCGTTATAGATAATGAAAATTTTCTTTTTTGGGATGTCATAGAGTTGAATACATTTGTTTTATATGAATGTCTTATGATTTTATAATTTCTATAATTTTTTCCATGCTAGGAAGAATTATGTTTTGGAAAAAACTTATAGAAAAAAATTATGTTTGGATGAAAAGACTTATATTTGGAAAGAAGGATATATGTACTGAGAAAAATACCTACAATTAAGATAAATTCATATAATTGAGAAATAGTCTTATTACCATGAGAATGAATTTTGATAAATACGTACATAAATAGAGAAATAAATATGAATAAAACAACTTATGAAACATTAAGACCTAAAATAATGAATATTTATGATGTATGGTATTTTAATGTTATTTTATTCCATTCCTGATTAGCATATTACTATTAAAAAAAGTTCATGAAATGTCAACTCTTACGAATGTATAATCTAAAGTAGTGATATTCTGTTGAATAAATGTGGATTATTTTAATGTTTTAATATTTAATTAATCATGAAACTCTTTTAAATAACAATTATACACAAAAAATATACATTTATTTCCTTATTTATGGAGAAAATATAACCAAAAAATGTAAAATAATTAATTTTTAGTATTATATTATTTACTCCTGTCTATTTGAATAAATGAAGTCTTCAAAAAATGAGAAAATATCATCTATTAAGAATAAAATATTTTGAAAACAAAATAACCATTGTTAACCCATAATATTTTTTTTCAAACAATTATTATTGTGTTACTAAGAATAAAAATAATATTTTTTTGGTTTATTTATTGTTTTATATATAGCTAACAATCTATATTGAGAGTTTTATTAAAAAAATAATCTATATATAAATGAGATAAGCCATTTTCTAGTTTCTTCTTTATATTATGTGTTTAACCTCTAAAATATTTCTTCATCACATTTATTATAATGTTCACACTCCTTGTAATGAGTGTCCAGAGATCATTAATTTGTATTGTAATGGTAGATCCCAGTGAAATCTCCTGGAATGTTTGTCAGAAGTCACAATTGGTTTTTTTAATAATTATTGAGATACCCTAATAATAGACTATTTTATTGAAATTTACCAATATTATTGAGAATTAAATAGGTGGGAATTAAATTTAAGACGTAGTTATTAGGTTATATAAAATTTCTAGAACACAATTCACCCACTTTGGGAGTTTTTGTGTCACTATATTTTTAATGTATAATCAATACACTCAATTAACCTATTAAAACCTTTATTTAATTGGAAAAATATCCTAATAATACCTTTTACTTGTTCAAATAATTGAAAGTAATCATTAAGAGTATTTGAAATTCTTTGATACTTTGTAGAATCCCCTATGAATTTGAAATATGATTTTAGAAAAAGTAATCACCTAAGGCGACAATATGAGGATTGAGTGTAAAAATAATTACATATCAATAATACCATAATAAAATAATATAATCCCATATCAAATTACAAATCATTCAACAAAAAATAGAAATTATATCAAATGAAAAACAATAATAAAAATCATAATCAGTCAATGATGTCTATATAGAGCATTAAAATATTTAATTATGGAATACGCATCAAAACCACACCCATCTAAGATACTGAACAAATGTGAATGGGATTCAATCTATATTCCATGGCCATGAAAATAAATAGTTCCCATCACACTAGTCTTAAAATATTGAATTTTACCCAAATATAGATAGTTAAAACCAAACTGAAACAAAAATTACACAATCCGAACGTCTTTGGTAAAATCAAGGTATAATACAAAATTTATTTCCCAAAAAATTATTCTCCTCTACCACTTGAGATCCGATGATCCAAAATCATATCAACCATGAGTCCTATAAAAAAAATTGTACCCTTCTCTAATTTTTTTACAATCCTACCGATGATACTTCTTATTCAGGTACCTGAGATTGTCTATTACATGGAACGATGGGTATTCTTGATCCCTATGGGCTAAAATCTATAGCATGAGCATAAAAGTTTTCCATTGTGGGAACTATTTATCATGATAAAATAATAATTACATGGAACCTATAGTGGGAAGTCATGAATGACCATTATGTATGTCAGATAATCACAAATAATAAAAAATTAGTTTAAATAATAAGAAATTGCAAACTATGATAACATATTTCCTAACTGATCAACTATAACCATAACCTAACAAGTAAAATTGAGGTATATATATGAGAAAAAAAGTTTAATACAAGTACCAAGAAATCCAAGAAATTAAAAAATGATAATTAATACATGGAATTATATAAAAGAATTGTAAAAAAATTCATGGACCACAACCACCCATCTGTACGTGTCAAAAAATGACAATTTACATGGATCTACCACAGTGCTATAATCCATACCCAAATATCATCTTATACATTCAAGAAAAAATTTCTTTTTAACTGTTAATATTATAGACTCAATAAATTAATTATTAGTAGCTATCCTCCCCCACCCCATGCATAACCATTAAAATTAAATCCATTTTATGGATGTTTAAAATGAAATTGTAAAACTAATCAATCCATTTTAATTGAAATAATTAACCTGAGACCATAACATAAATTAATTTTATCCAAGGTAAACACATATCCCATTTAAATATCATCAATATTTAAAATATTTTATGATGTAATTTACATTAATGTAATTTCAATAGTTTCAAAACAAAATTTTTGATAAACTAACACTGACGAAATAGGGGAAATATCCCACACATTATATAAAATTTTAAATTAAAAAAAATAATTAAAGGGATAATTTCATAAATTTATATATTAATAAATCGAATATATAAATAGTTTAAACAATACCATAAGAAAAATAAATCAAATATCATCAAAACATATATATATAATCATGAATAAATTACAACATGAATTAAAATTTAAAACAATTACAGCCTTTAATGTAAGGAATCATTAACCAACATCAGGGAAGTAACCATTAAAAACTATGGTCACTACACACTATTATCTCTATATTAATCTATATAAAAACAATGTAACTCAAATTATTTATAGTCTCCTAGATAGAGTGTAATCCCAAACTACTGGAAAAAATAACATCTTAATTAGAGTGGCATTATAACTAGTGATCAGTAGGATAGGTACTGTGGAATCATTCCCTATAAGGATGGTGAATGTGAAATTGATACCTACCAAGTACTTTTCCTAGATTCATTCCAATGTACATGGGTATCCATAGTTATCCAATTAGTGGTGAGAAACAACAATAATGAAAAATATCATCTAAGATCGTATTTATTGATAAAAATAGAGATAAATAAAGAATCAAATCACATCAACACCTCCATAAAAACTTCATATAAGAAAATAATTTTTATCAATAAACAAAAAATTATATAAACATCACTTTATCTTCTACACAAAATAATAATGGTTATCACTCAATGGATATTCTTACATCAAGAAATCCCATTTATTAAGTTCCAAATAAGATTTTATAACAACTTTAGGGAAAATATTATAAATAAATAGTTTAATACCAAATAAATTATACTATATTAAAACATCTAAAGTAGTTAAAAATAACAAGGATATGTCATAAAGAATGAAATCATACCCATAGTTTACAAAAAAAATCAATTTATGTAAAGATTTCCCCCTAATAAATTGTTCGAGGAAAAAACAAATTGGATTATAAAAATTTGTATAAAATTCCACTTAGTAATTTAAAAATTTTCTAGTAATTAAAAAACTATATTAATATTTATTTTTTAGTAAATACCATTATAAATTAACTTTTTCTTAATGGAAACAAAGTGAATAACTAGTTCCCTTTTGGAAATGATTTGAATGTAAACAAAATATTATTTCTAATGAGTTAAGTCACTTGATATAAATACATAAGAATAATATATATTAAAATTCTAATGTCTATTCATAGAGAAAAAAATCCCTATCCTTTAAATTAAAATGTTGGCAAGTCATTTAATCACCAAAAGGAAATATAACCCCGTAAGGATTATTATGAACATTATAATTATAAAACTCTCAATTAGAGTCATGCAATGATAAACCCTAGGCCACATATTCCACCTCATGGAAAGTGAATAATATACCACATCAATACATGAATGTAATCTGAATAATAACCAAAAGGAAGAGGGTAAGGAGTGGGTTGAAACTTAATGGGGGCATCAAAATCATATTGGTGGAAAAAAGGACTCCAAAGGATTTTAATTTTAATAGTGATAATAAAAAATTGTTAACATTTATGAATATACATAATTCTTTATGATGTGACACTATATATTATAGAATTAAAATCCCCTATACCTTTTATAAATCCAATAACATCCCAAATACCTGTAATTATAAATATAAACAATCAGAAATAATGTTTTTATAAATAAAAAATTCAGTTCATATTATTTTTAATAATACAATGGAATTATATGATACAACAGATAGGATTCAATTGTCAATTAATTCCAACACTATCAATCATATTTTATGATTAATAACTCCGCTATTAATCCTAAAATACAATTCAGGCAATAGAAGAGGGTCTCACTTGTATGAAAAATGGAACGAAACTTATATATAAATACCCCTAAACATGTTTAAAGAAGGACCACTATATATTATGGTGTGAAATAACATTAATAATTAAATTTCAGACGTCCACTTCATAACCTAAATTCCTCTCACATCTACATGATTCTATACTTTTGGATCATTCAACTTATATAATAGACTTCACGTATATTTTTATTTCACTATACCTAGAACCCTTATGTATCTTCCTACCATATGTAATATCATCCCCCTGTAACTCGTCATTTTTTTAAATTTTAAAGAGTAAACATTATGTAATGTTTTCATCACTAAATAAGGTTTTTAAAATGGGGAAACCCATTATGGTTGGGGTTTCATTTACATATAAAAACTAATATGTATGTTTTTCACTTTCCCAAAAAAACCCCAATACATATGTTTTATGTTTTAGTGAGAAAAATTTGGTCAAGATTTATAAAATATTTATATTTGTATGTATGATTTTAAATGTTGAAAAATTTACTGAAAACTAATATGTAAGATATTTTATGTGTAAGATTATTATTTTTAAATGATATAAAGTTGTAGATATTAAAAACCTTTGTCAGTAAATGTATCTAATTTGATTGTAACACCCATCACACCATTATTCCAATTGTACTAAGTTTCATTGGAATATAATAAGACTTATTAAAGTTATAAAAAGTTATTAATTAAACCAAACAAATATATCTATACAATATCATTCAAAAAATATGAAAATGGAAATAACGAAACTATAAACTAATGTACCATTCAATAAATTCATCATTTGAGACTTATTTTGTGATTTATAATGAACCCCATGGAATTGTCTTTATATTATTTCCTCCATGGTGAATTTATGGGATAAGATGAATCACTCATCATATTAGTATGTTTTTTTTCTCATCATGGTGTTCTATAACCTCACTACATAAAGATGAAATATAAAGAGAGCTTCTTGAATAAGGGGGTATCATTCTATAGCTTGGGAAGGACTACATACTATCAGATACATCAACAGAGTGGACACTACCTACATTATATATAAACATTTAGGATGATCCGATTGTGATAAAAAATTTACTCATTCATTATGACTCATGATTAAATTCAACAACCAACTCCTGGATCTTTTACATGAATTCAATGAACTCCGAAGTCTTTTATTATATGAAATAATACCCTCAATTACTACCAAGGTGAAATATTGGCCAACTATTAATAATAACTATTAAATTTCCATTTTAATAATAGGATGTATGAGTTTATTATACCATGTGATAGAACTGAACAAATCCATATGATATCTTCTAATAGTGCAAAACAATTTAGATGGTAGGGGAATAAAATCCAATTTAGTTTTTATAATCATATGCTAAAATTATAAAATACAGTATACCGTATAACATAATATGAAAAATGGGATTAATTTATTATATATCCTATAATATCACACATGAAAAAAATACTAAAATATATAGAACCATTCCACATAATATTTTATTATATAAAATAACTTCTGATTCCATACGGATAGAATTATTAAATATCTTCAAAAAATAGAAATAAGTCACTTCCTATTTTATTAAAAAATATATATTTATATTTGACTACCCACACAATAATATTTTTGATAAACTCTAAAAAAACATTTAGGGTTTCCATTCATGTTAAAATAAATCCCATTTTATTCAAGGTCACAGTGTGATCCAAGATAACTTTATTTTATTGAAAATAATATTATAAACTGGGTCCTAGTAGCCCAAAGTCAGTGTCTACATTATTAAATTGGTAAAATATAGAAGGAATATCATCCCAAATGATTTAATTATTTACTAGTCTTGGTAAACTAAATATATACTTGACACGTATACTGTATTTGAAAACGCCACATAAAAAATAATTTTTTTAGAATAAAATTATACCATATATATTATCCTTTAATATCAATCATAGTAAAATTGATGGATTCCTATGAATAGAAAAAACTAATGGTGAGGTGAAATTATCAGTAAGGGGAATGTATAGTGGAATAAATGAGGAATCAATAAGTATAATAAAAAATGAAAATTTAAATATTTGAAGACACACTCCATTTAAAAATCTTGTCTATCATGACAAGGAATGACATAAATAATATAAAAAGGTTAATGACTATTGAAACATGCCATTTATTCCAAAAAAATAGAATTAAATGAATCAATATATAATATCATTCTTAAAATATGATTTATAATAATAATTTAATTCTTTATGAAGGGAATGATTAATTATTGGATGTCATGATCTTATGAACCATGCTTCATGTACTATCAATACATATCGCGAGACAATTTATAAATATTGGTAAAACCCCATTTAATGCTAGAATAATATTTTACATTATCTAACATACCGATTCATTAATGGATATATAATACCAGGGACCATCCATCATTATAGGTCCAAATCATTCTTCATATATCAAATAATTTATTTAATTCATAAATATTATTTCTTATAATCAAATTTTCATAGGGAGTATTGAATATAGTTTTATAAATATATCCCTAGAAAAAAATAGCATTCAACGTAGAAGATCGTATTTAAACATGGTATATGATTTATTCAATTATCCTACCCATGATAAATAATATATATATATATATATATTGGTTAAATTTAATGTTCAATGATAATAAAAAAGTTAATATTTCATGGTATATTTAATAACTAGAAAATGAATCAAGAATGAAAAATTTGACACTTTTCTTGGTCAATGTGATCCTAAACCATCCAATAATAAAATTATATCAACAAAACATATACACATTAGAGTAAGAATAATTTAATTCTTTGATTTTGAATAGAAATATCATAAAAATAACTTTAATTTAATTATAGAGAAAATTAAAATTTTCATTTTGAAAATAATTTTTTCAAACCAATAGTTCAAAAAATAAATGAAAATAATTTTATTTGAAATTAATAATTGAAACATATGAATAAATATTTATAAAATTTTAGTGGTCATGAAGAATGGAAATTCGATTCATGTCATGCACATAAAAAAAATATACATTTCACCTTTTCATTAAAATTCAAAAATATATTGATTTGAAAATGATTTGAATATTCTGTTGAAATTAATTCTTAAACATGAAATATTGGTTAATTTATTTTAGTAAATAAAAATTAAAATTCTGATAACATTTTTAATAAAATTTTGTGACATCATTGTTTTTTAAGGAAACATATTTTCGACCGAAGAGAGAATAAATATCATGTAATATTAAAAACATATCCTCAATTATTTTAAGTACTATAGAGTTGGAAACTGATGAAAATACATGAAAATAGTATGAATAACCAGATTAAAAAAATTAATGGATTATTAAACAATTAAAAATAATAATTTTCATCAATGTAAATTCTAGTATAAATAATACCAATTAAAATGTGATTCTGAAATAAACCCTTTCAATGATCTTAACATTGATGTATGAGTTAATAAATGAATAGATGACATGTTTCAAATTTAAATCCACATAAATCATGTGGAATTATGACATAAAATAACCATAGTTCATTACACACATAATTATATAATATCAAATATAATGTAGATGTAATATGACACAATGAAAGGAAAATGAGTTATGAAATTATTTACCACTTTGTCACTTTGAAGTAAATTCCAATGTAAGAATTTATTAAAATTCAAACATAATTAAAATACTTATTAAGTAATAATTATATTATTTTAATTGGGTATGTATATATACCATATAATATAAATTTCTTTCTAACATAAAAATATTCCTCAATGGAAGGAAACTGAGAAAGAATTCCTTACCTCACACTTCATTTTGGTTGAACATGATTTAAAACCTTGAATAGTGGTTTGAGAATTTTTTTTTAAATTTACATATAACAATATTAATATTCGTAATATCATATAAGATCGTTTTAGAACATCTTATAACTCTTATCTTAATAATATCCCATCATTTTCAATATATTGGGTGTTAATTTCCAGGTTTTCTCAAGTCTGTTTTTAATGAATATTCTATATATGTTATATGGGGTATAATTACTTCCTATAAATAATTATTTTTGTAATACCAAATTAAATTAAAATATTTTACTTTAAATTGAATTTGTTTTTTTTTCTATCGTTCTTTATAAACAACACTAATTTGTCTTGGGTTACACACAATACAGAGTTCCTTCAATAGTGTATAAGCCATGTAAGATCTATAAAAATAGTGTATATAGAATACCGACACATTATGATATATTTATTTTAATATTTTATTTTCATATAGATATTCTGAAATTCATCGAATATATTTGATAGATATATGACCAGAACCACACCATTTTTACACAAAAAAAATGTTTTATTACTCAAAATGCAGTTTTACACAGTTTAATGTATCACCTATTTTAGAACCTAATTTTGACCATTTATAGATTTTGTTTCTAAAAATTATCATTATTTTTATCACATAATTTAAAAATGATCTTGGGTAAATTTTTTTTCTTTTTCAACAATGATTTATATTTGATTAATAATGAAAAAACAACATTTTAATAAATTCTTCCTTTTAATTTCAATAATTATTAATGTACTATTTTATTTTTAATTGGATTTAAATTAATTTTATATCAATTATATATCTATTAATAAAACGTTTTACATGTTAAAATTTTTTATATTTAATTAATATATAAAAACATAGTGAAATTTTTAACATTTGAAATTCAAAAACCCACTTTCTCACCATGTCTATAGTATTAAAATTAAATTTAATTTTCACAATAATGTAATTTAAATTTGGTAAATTATAATTATATATTTATATTTATTATAAGATTTAAATTCTAATTATATAATCATAAATTTTTACGATAATAATTAGAAAAATAAGTTCAAATTAATTGTGGTGCCTAAAGAAAAAATGAGTTCACTTAGTGGTTAACATTAATATTAAGGGGCTAAATAACCCAATGGATTTTAGAATACCCATTTTGTTGCCATATTTTTTCAATATAATATATTGTATATAATATAATGATTTAGTGGTCTAATATTCCATAAATTTTACCTATAAAAAAGTAATGTAAAGAAAAAAACAAAAAAGATTCTTCCTAATCTTTATCATTTATATATATCTTTCATATACGAATAGAAACAAAATTAGTTCAGTTATACAAATTATTTTTAATCATAAATGAGTTTTGTCCCTCAAATTGATCTATATTTGTTTTTTAATATGATATATCTTGATAAAAAACTTATGTAATGGAAATTTGATAATTATTTTGTTAATTTTTAACTCAAATAATTGATAATAAAAATATTAAAAGTGAAGTAAATTGAATGAATTATTTTATTCATTTATTGGTTTGATGAAAATATCAGGTTAGATAATTTTTCAGATAATTTATTTAAATCCTATCATTTTCTTGATATTTTTTATTTTAAATTATGTATATTATGTAAAAATTAACATAATTACAATTTTATTATAAATTATATTTTATTAAAAGATTTAAGATTTAATAAAAATAATATTTTCTTCAAGGTTAATTTTAAATATTAATAAATATAATAGGGTCCATTAGTGGTCCAATGTATTTTTTATAATGAACCTATTGACTCCTAAATCGTAAAAACGTTGTCATCATGGTTCGGGTTAAAGTTGTGCTTTTACGCATTATATGTGCTTATTTAATAATAAATTTCCAACACACCTGGGATTAAAATTATATATATTATAAATATAATTATAAATTTATTTGGTATATAAGTTTTATTAAATTTTAGTTTAATTTCATCATAATGGTAAAATATCCTTTGTTAAAAAACTAGTTACCTTAATACAAACCATAATGGTAAATATGGGGAAACAATGAAGATCAGGATCAAAATTTTTAAAATGAACTTATTTTTGTGAGCTAGATGGTTGGATTGATCATAAGTTCACTTTAATACATTATTAATAAATTTTTTATCCAGAAGATGAATGTTTGAAATCCCATTAGTGTTTACCTTTTTCTATTTACATGATTGTCCCTCCCCCTCCACATGTAGTAATAATTTTTTTTATAATTAAAAAATTCAATTTAATATGGTGCATATACATTAACCTTGTCATTTAATATCTTTATTCCCTAATAATTTATGATATTTTATGTTTCAATTTTAATTATATCATCTATGGGGTTTAATTGAAAATTAAAAAGTGTTAAAAATTATCTTTTCAACCTCACATTGTTTAGTGATAGTTACAATTTTCTGAAACAATCATATAACTATAAAATTTATCCATTCAAAAATAAATTTATTATAAATATCCATACTCTTATGTGATGGTTATAGTTGTTTCCTAAACTATATACCATTTTTACATTGGTTTTACACTTCAAAGGATGCATAATTAGTCTGGAAAATAATAATAAATCCATATATTTTACTCAACATGGATATTCCATAAAGAATATTGTTTATGAATTGAATATATTATTTGATATATGTGGAATTATTTGGACATGTTTGAAATGGGTGGGGTTTATTAACATATATCCCCCAAATTTATCATTACTCTCATGAGACTAATAAATTGTCCAATCAGACTTGTTTTAGCTAGATAAGTTATAAACCATCTTGTGAAAGTCTTACTGGTTATGGTACCATATACATAAGAAATATAAAATCAAATAATTAATCATTTAATTAATTAATATTCAGTTATTATTATCTATGATATTTTCTCTTTGAAATTATCTACGGATGTACTTCATTCCTTGTTTATTCATTAAATAGCATGTTTTTCCATTATTTACCTTTACTTATTGATTTTTCAATATCCATTCATAAAAATGGAAATTTTTTCTCAGTTATCTATGATTCCATGTTTATTATTCACATTCATTCATTATTAATTCATCTTTATATAAGCCTTCATAATAATTTTATCTCATGCTTATTTTGTTTCATTTCCCATGGATACGAAAACATATTCTTGGAATGATATTTCAAGGATGAAATTTATTATAATAGGTTATTTATTATGTTTTATTGTCTATAAAAAATATAATATTGGTATAATCTATGTAATATGATTTTCATAAAATACTTAACAGATCATTAATCAAGAATTTTATTACTTATAATCATTCCAATTAATAATGTAAGGCATTTACTTTGGGATTCTGGTGGGTCGATGAATTACAGTTGATAATAGAGGATGTTTAGTAGAATACACAGAAACTAAAATTGAGGAAAATACATTCTAGTAAAAAACCATATGGTATAATTTGAGGATAATTATATTAGAACATCCTAAATAAACCATGTTAATGATTATGATATTAACTATACATAAAATTTTAAATTTATGTTATATAATAAAATATTTTGCGGATTATACATGATATGATCTCATCAAGTATATGTAGACATTTATAAATGGTTCATAGAATAAGTAATTTGTGCCTCACAAGTGCCCATGATCCAAATAGTATAAATGATCATTAATTTGATGGTCTAAATCCAATATTTATAAGTGAAATAGTCTCTTAAGTATTCACACTATACGAGGACATAATATCATGTGCTAATGGGATATAGAATAAATTCTATAATTTAAATGGTTTTATAGAGAAAAAATAGAAGAAGAGTGTGAAGAGGAATATGATGGAAAATGGAAGATAAAGAATTGTTTTCCCACATGAAATAATTGTGGAATGAAACACCCGAGTACACACATAAAAGTAATGGGAGTTTTCCACAACTATGGAGAGGAAGGAAAAACACTATTGATTGAAAGGGTAAGGAAAATGGTTCAAATTTATAATTCTTAAAATTATTGGAGATTTTACACTAATCAAATATATATATCAATCATCAATTGAATATACCCCAAAATAGACTAATGGATCATATTCAATATTCTTATACTACTATAGGGCAAGAATAATGATTTATATTCTGAAGATTAGATTCAATAATAATATTATTTGAGTTATTTATTAGTTGTGTTTGGGTTATAATAGTTATGTAATATTTAATGATTGTACGGTTATACAATTAAATCTATTATTTGAGAGAATTTGTTTAATGGTACCAAGAAAACTGACTCATTGGAAATTTTATCTTCTTGTAAAAAATATAATTAATCAAAAGATAACCCTTAATATTGTCCAAATACAATTATATTTATATTGTTGTAAAGATATGAATGAATTAAATAAACTAAATTAATAATATCTACTTCTTTGGAACTAATTAATGGGTAGTTGAAAAGGTGATTTATTCCATCATTTATTGAGTTTACAATATTTTCAAACATATGGAATAAAACCAATAATCAATTTTTTACTTAATATATAAGGATTTATGAATGTATTTTAATAATTTTTTAGTGTAACTCGTGTTATTAAAAAATATTATTGATAATTTAAAATGAAGGTGATGACATGTTTGATATGTGATAATTAAAGATCTAATTTATACCGATAAATGTCTAATGATATGTTCATTTTTGAAATTCATTGACCTTCTTTATAATGTGTTCGGTTATAATCTTTTTAAAAAGTTAACCATTTAAGAAATTATTTATGTGGATATTTTTATGAGGTTTTAGATTTCTATATATTTCATCACCATATGATGAATCCTACGCTATGAAATGGAGTAAAAATTGTGCAAGGCACACAAAAAAGTATATGACTGTGTTTATGAAATATAAATGAATATATACTTATATTCATAAAGTTTGAAATAAGTATTTAACTCTAGAATAGTGGATCATGAAATAAAAATGATATCTTATTGTATTCATATCCGATGAATCATGTGGTCTTTTAGGTCATCAAAAATGTATGGATTGGTGGCCATTAACATTCAATTGACCACACTTTTTCTTATAACCAATGAATATAGTTATTTAGGATTTTCATCCACTTCCATGTTTTAATTTGACACATATGTTCTCTTACATGGAAACCATGTTACGTGACATTCATACTTTCCTATAGCTCTTATTAAAATTATATTTTATTAACCCTTTATCATTTTGGTTTTTTCAATAATGGAATATTCAAATATCAATCCCTAGATTACTGAGATCATATTATAGTTGAACAAACTCAATATATAAAAGTTGGAAACAATGTAACAAACCTTGATTTTAAAATATGATGTTTTTAGAATTAATTTAATTTTTTCTAGCAGTCATTATATTGAACATTATTTTGAATTGTGTTAAATGTAATACTATGTACCATTGAAAGCCTATAGGACATGTAAGAGCAATCATAGAAGTGTATGTTGTCACAAACCAGCCTAGGTACCAATGTAACTAGATAATAGAGCTAGCTCTACATATCCTGGAGGGATTTCATTAACCCATGGGATGGTGACTATCTTCTGGCATCATAAAACAAGATAATGGGAATGATTTTTCCACCAACAATTTGTATAAAAATGAAAACACGATAGTTTTCATATTAAAAAACTCCACTGTGAGTGATTTTCTAGAATAAAAAAGGCATAAAGAGGCCATGAACTACAACCCAGGTACCAAAAACAGGGAAAATAGGCACATGGTCCCTAAGGAAACAACTCACCAAGCCACAATATCAATATTTGGATCATCTTTTAAGATATCCTTTCCCTTTTCTTGAACCTATAGGAAGAAATTCTCTAATCACAAAAGGAAAAAGTATGTTGTGAGCCTATTACCATTAGGATACCGCCAAATATTCCATTACTATTTCCAAATAAGATTATCAAATCAAAAGATAACAATTTTTCAAAGAAAAAGACATCCCAATTCAAAATTATATTAAAAAAAATCATGTTATACATTTTCAAAATGTTGGAAAAAACTTTTAAAGAAAATGGTTTTACTTTATATGAGATGGAATATTTCAAAAAAAATTATAAATAAAACAGCTATATAAAATAGTTTATGTAAATCTTGTAAATGAATGAAAATCAATTTTATAACATTGAAATACATTTATATACCAAATATAAATAAACAAGAGAGCTACATGTTCGTCTTCCAAGTATGTATGAAAGTATTATCCAGCTATAGGATCAAACACTCATTATGTGATCGTAGAAAAATTATTATACTTTTATCCCCATAAAAAAATTCAATAAGAGACTTTTCACCCTCCCATCAGTGATGTGACCCACTACTGGTATGTTCTAGAATGTTGTAATAGGGTAGAGTGTGTCCAAATAACTCTCCAACAACCAAAGTCTTGTATGTCTTATATAATGGGAGATTTATTTTTATATTTATTTTAATATAATTAAATCCCATTCATCCATTTCAATTATTCCAATTTTTCCATTTAAATCGAAAATGGATTTTAACAAAATAACATTCCATTTATCATAACATAAAACTATTGGGTTTATATCAAATCATATTTTTCCATTTTCACACGATTAAAATGCATTCATAACCAATTCCACCCTTTTCACTATTCATTTTCACAATTAAATTCAATAATTTAATTGAAAATGTTTCCATCAAATCCGAAACCTCAATTCAATAAATTAAGTCGACCAATTTCTATAAAGACCCCCATTTCAATGGAATTGGGGTTTTTCCAAATTTCAAAGATGAAACCTTTTAATTTATCTCTATTCATAGGAATAGTGTTTTATCAATTTAATTGATATAATATTTGAGAAATTGAATTTAAATCATAAATTGAAATAAATCAAGATATTTAGGAATAATCAATTTAGTTAATTGGGATGGAACTACCAGCTAGTTCACGAAATGCAACATTCTCAATAGCACCCATCAATGAGATTAAAGGTGCAGAAAAACTCAAAACACTACCAAGAAACAAGATATCTCACCACAAGTTATCGATCCATAAATTACAAGATGATCCATTGAAAACCCATGGTAATAAAATGATATAAATGTTAAGAAAGATGGATAACTCTTACTAGGGAAATACACCGCTAGTGTATCGATGATCTAATGACGAATGAATAGATTTGGATGGTTTGGAGGGATCTATGTTTTCCTGGAAAAATAATCCTTTGGTTCAGGGATAATAAATCATAGAGGAACCAAAAGGGAACACTAGCTACAATGCCAATGGTTAAACTTTTGTTTTTTCTCCCTCGACCCAAGGATATGTTCGGGGGAGAATAATGTATTGCTTGGGAACTATTTTCAAGATTCTCTTTTAGAAAATTTGGTCCAACCATGGATCTTTTAACAATCTCTAAAAAAATAGAGATTTACAAGTCCCTCAATACAAGACCTCAAACGGTTCCACTTTGATCACATGCTGGTAACTATTCTTATAAGAAAACTGAACCAATCCTAAGTGATCATACCAAGCCCATCCAAAGTTGAGAACAGAAGTGTGAATCATATCCTCATGAATCTATATAGCTCTCCGTATATGGCCATCCAAATGTGGATGGAAGGTCATACTTTAATGGACCTGAGAACTATGTGCATCCTAATGTCTATTAAAAATGTGAAATGTAAACCAAGGATCCATATTTGAGAGTATATCAGATGGAACTCCATGAAAATGAACAATCTCATTCTCATAGATATTTTCAAACTCCTCAAATTCGTATATATCTCGAATGGGATTAATTTGAACTAACATGGTCTACTAGTGGATCACATCTCATATCTAATTCAACTTCATTTGGGTACAAGGAAACCCACACAGAAAGCCCATATAGATTTCATACCACTTCCAACTAGGTACTGGATGTGGTTGAAGAACACCTGATTGTTTTTTGGGATCATCATTCACCTGTTAGAACATATATAAATGAGAAAAATACTCACAAATTCCCATCTCACACATGGCCACCAAAACTATTTCCTCGTTTTATAGAAAATATCAGTGGTTCCAAAGTTTACTACCCTATAGGAATTATGGAAATGTGCGAGTACATCCTTCCTTCCCACTAATAGAACAACATAATAGGTCTGATAACACATAACACCATACATAGTGAATGACCACTGATTATCAATCTCCCAACTATTTAGAGAGTCTCCAATGATATAAAATTTGACATCAATCTATTGTTCCTGAAGAATAATCCCTAGAAGAAAAGATATAAACTATAATCTAGTGAAAGAAACTTCCACCCCAATATTCTGAAATCCAATATGAAAATGTAAAAGAATATCCATCAAACACCACTCCTGAGAAGATTCTTTCAAATCCTTGTTTGGAAGTTTTCATATTCAATGAATTTTTAATAATATTCCCTTTCTTCGTGGTATAGGATATGTTGAAGTAGAACGACAATAGTTATTCCACCCAATGCCTCTCGAGAAGGATCTAATATTTTTACAGGGAAGATATAATTCATGCTTTTTCAGAAAACATAGTAAATATTTCTCTACAAAGGTAATGATACAAACTCATAACCTCATGCATCATAGTTCCAAGTTCATGATTGTGGGTAGAATAATTCTTATTTCATGGCATAAGCTGATGTAATCCATAAGAAACTACATGGTCAACCTACATAATATTATATCCCAAGATAGTACCTAATTCATCAAATAACACCATATAGCCCTACCCGACCTCTAGAAGAGTCAATATCAGTGGTTTATTCAATAGAAGTTTAATGTTATCACCAAAATTCTAACATTTATCATCCCATGAAATCATCACCCCCTTCGAAGTCAAATCAGTAATCAGATATGGCAACTCTGAGAAGTCCTTCCTGATCCTACGGTAGTATCTAGTTAAACCCATGAAACCACAAATTCTATAGACAATTTTTTTTTCCACAAGTCATAAAAGCATTAACCATATCATGATCAACTTATATACCATATTTGGACACCATTTTTAATAAGAATTTCACTCCCAGAATCCAGAAACTGCACTTAGAAATAATGGAATATTGTTAGTGATTTCTCATAAAACCCTGTACAATTCTAAGATGTTTCCCATGATCCTCCTCAGATTTAGAATATATTTAGATTTCATAAAAAATATAAACAAAATGTTATCCATATTCCCATGGAAAATTTTGTTCATCAACGCCATGAAAACTACATATGCATTTTGAAGAAAAAGGCAATGACATGGTATTCATAATAGTCATACCTGCTTTGAAAGATGGTCTTATAAATGTTTGATATCATTATCCTCAACTGAAGGAAACCATATTGAAGGTCAATATTTGGAAACAACATTGTACTTTTTAACTGATCAATCAATTCATTAATTTGTGACAACAAATACTTGTTCTTTATCGTTCCTCGATTAATATTTTAGTAATAAACACATAATAGATTAGAAACACAATCCTTATAAAAGAGGATCATTTTTTCACCCAAGGTTACACACTAAAGATAATAAATCCTTTCTCAAGAATATTATCCAACTAGGAATTTATCTCTTTCTGTTCAGTCGGTTCCATACTGTAAGAAAGAATAGAAATTTGTTGAGTACGAGGAATTAATTTGATGAAAAAACAGACCTATCTCACATGTGGAAAACCAGTGAAATCCAAATAAAATAGGTCAGGAAAAGCGAATAAAATTGGAAGAAGATCCAAAATCAATGAATCCCACTCTAGATCAAAAGAAATCAGTGATATCACATTCCACAACTCTGGATAAGAGGGCTCATCTTTTCTCAACCTTGGGTCTCATTCAACATAAAATACAAGGTGGATCACCACTGGTTGTTGTATGGTATACCCTTCGAATATAACAAATAATTCTTCCATTATTGGAAATGATATAATCTATCCATAATATAATGTCACGATAATTCATGTCGATAAATACAAAACACCATGAAAGCTAGACCTCTGATCGAGAGAAGACAAAAGAAGGACTATGAAGTCCCTTCTCTCTCTTCATTCCATGGGTAGTAGTAAAATACATTGGAAAAGATAAAATATCCATAAGAATATTAAGTATATGAATAATTTGGGTTGAAATAACCGATTGAGATGAACAAGTGTCAAATAGAACAACCACTAATGATGATAATATAGTAATGATACTTATCATGGTCTCTATACCCTTGTCTACTACCTCTGGGGACTCTTCCACTTCATGAAGATGCTTCAATCTAGATGCATGTGGATAGAACCCTTTTGTAAGTAAATCATCTAATTTTCCAAAAATTTTAGGTGATGATGATCGAGCCCCAATATGCAGAGTAGAGAAGTGATTAAATAATCTCAATATGTTCCCTGAATGTCTGCATTATCTATAGTTATGTAGTGCCTCAGTGAAAACACTCTTAATATTTCCTGGCAAACCACACTAGTATAAAATCAATGATCTTTCTCCTGGGGATGTATGAGGTCTGGTTGGACCCTTATATCAAGAAATACCATGAGAATAAACATTATTCTATTTTCATTTGAAGGAACCTATGCTGCCACTGGGAGGAACTGAAACTCAGGACAACCCTAACAATCTATCAAGGTCTATCTCAACTATCATCATTTAATCCATCACATCAGCATAAGTGGGAATCTTTATCAAGAAACATTGAGAATAGATATTTGTATAAATACCAAATCGATCTATAAATCCTTCATTATCTCATTAAATATAATCTCAGGAAAAAAACTACACCAACATAGCAAAACTATTTGAATAGTCATTCATGGTTTTATCAGCCTACTCAAACGTGGTAAAATGTGTAGCCTTATCCAACACCATTGAATCTAGATACAACTAGTTAGTGATAATAATGTTGATTTAATTCCACTATAATCCCTCAATATTCTTTTTTCCACTATCAAGTACCACTATTTATTTCTTGGTCCCTCCATCATGAAGGTGGAACACCCCACCTTGATCACGTTAGGTGTTTCCAAAAACTCAAACAAGCATTCTATCTTACCAGACCATTCCTAAACATGTTGAGGATCATTGTATCCTTTGATAACTGGTGGATTATAGTGAAAAAAATCTTTAGAATGATTTGTATTAACATCTCTATGAGGGTCAACAATTGGAACCTAAATGGGGACCGGAGGTGGTGCCTATCCCAGAGCGTGGATATTGTGCACAACCACATCAACTAGATTTTGGTCCACACAGATATTTTATCACTAAGTTTCTGTATACGCTTCCTTCTTTGTCAAATTATCATGTTTTATTAAATGCATGATACTACCCAACATTAGAAGATAACATTGAAGACATTAGATTCCCACTCAAAATGATAAAAAGGGGAAATTATTCCCAATATATGGAAAAATCAGATTTGTATTCCTCTCTATGAAAATCCGAATATGGAATGGACTAGAACTAATCAATAAAACATCCTTCCCTAGAAACCCATGGTGAATTAAGGTTCATTGAGGTGATAATTAGAAAGTAACTAAATCACTACTACATCAAATGTCTGAACAATATTTCAAAAAGGAATATTGACTTCAAGAGAAATGCTCACATTCCTTCTACGATCCAAATTTGTTATGAACTATCCAGGGTACCATTGTATCCGGATAATTGAGCTAACCTTGATATATGCCTAAGGGAATTCCTGATCCCCATGGGTTAGTTACATGCCCCTAGAATCAAACAAATGTACGTGGGAATGATTTTTTCACTAACAATGCAAATTTTAACAAAAAACAAGATAACATGCATATCAATGAAACTCTACTGGGAGTAATGTACCAGGATTCAATAAGGCATAATGATCTTATTCACATCAACACAAGTACAAAATATTGTAAAAAAACATCAATTTCCCAATAGACACAATTTACCACGTCATAACCTATATAGTTGGATGCACTTCTAAGAGATCCCACTCCATTGTTTAATCTTGGATGAAGAAATTATAGAAAAACTCAAAGGAAAAATTAGGGTGTGAGGATAATCCTTGTAGGATACTACCAAATATTCCATAATAGATGCCAAATATAGATAATCCAAATAAAATCGTACAATTTTTCAAATAACTAGGTTTGGTAAATAAAAAACATAATTAAATAAAACATTCTATACATTTTCAAAATGATAGAAAATAATTTTAAAGCACGTGATTTTAATTTAAAAGAGATGGGATATTTAAAAAAATTCCTTAAATAAAATTGTAACATAATTTTTTTTATTTAAATCTAGGAATGTCATGTTAATCTATTTTACAACATTGGTATGAATTTATATATCAAATATAAATAAACAAGCGAGCGACATGGTCATCTTCTATGACGGTAAAAAAGTATTATCCAGCTATATGATCTAGCACTCTCTAAGTGATGACAAAGAAATTAGTATACACACATCCCCCTAACACTAGATAAAGGTGTCTCATCACCCTCCTATCGGTGATGTGATCCACCACATGTATGTTTTAGAATGTTGTAATATTGTAGAGTTTGTCTAAATAACTCACAAATAACATATGGAATGCATGTAATATTACATGATTGAATATATATTTTAATAATTCATAAATAAATTTAAATCCTATTCTTCCTTTTCAAAATGCCAATTTTCTCATTTGAAACAGAAACTAGTTTTAACAAAAAAAAAGATGCCCATTCTAACAAGATAAAACCAGTGGGTTTTTATAAAATCATATCAATCCATTTTCACTTCATTGAAATCATTTAAAAATCAATTCCATCCATTTCACAATTCATTTCAGTAATTAAATTCAGAAATTTAATTGATAATGTTTATATCAAATTCACAATTGAAATTCAATAATTTTAATTTTACAATTTCTATAAACACAACCCAATTCATAAGATTTGGGGGTTTCAAAAAATTTCATGCTCAAACCATTTTAATCCTCTCGATTCAATCGAATCAGGTTTTTGTTAATTTAATTAAAAGAAAGTTTGAGTAATTTAATTTAAATAGACATTTGAAATAAATGAACCAAGTTAGGAATTATCAATTTGGGTAATCGAGATGAAACCACATACCTCTTCCAGAAACTCAATACTCACAATGATACCAATCAATGATAATGATGTTAGATAATACCTAGAAACCCAACCTAGAAGAAAGATCCAAAGCCATATGTCATTGATCTATCAATTCCATTATCATGAATTGAAAACCCCAGAGAGTATAATGATAGAAATATGTAGAATGAGGGAGAAATATTACTGAGGAAATAAACCGGAAGCATAGTGATGATCCAATAACTAATAAATGTATTTGGATGGTTTGGAGGGCACCAAGTTCACCAAGTAAAATCCCTGGGTCGAGGGAGAATAAACTAGAGAGGATCCAAATGGAATGAATATCTACACTTCATGTTTTAAAAATACATTCATGTTATTGTGTAATGTGTAATCCTAAATCATGTCTTGAAATAAATAAATTTAGTAACAAACAAAAAACGTGTCACCTTGACATAAATCCTAATGGTATCAATTAAAAACTAATCATTAATTTCTACTCCATGTGTAATGACCAATCACGATGTGTAGTTATCAAAACATTAAGTTGTTCAAAAATTATTGCAGAGCCAGTACAAGACATGTAACCCTATTACATGACGAGAAATACTCTAGAAGATTACATAAAGGGCTAGTTAAACATGAAAATCCATAAAATCTCTTACATCAAAATTATATGTATCCCCCCAATCCAAACTCCACACTTAACCATTTAATTAAAAGAATAAACTATGATAAGATTTAAGATGTACCTATCAGATGGGAAAAAAGATGTTACATATATAACAACCTGATACATTATGATATATTTATTTTTATATTATATATTCAATAAATTTTTTACATTTATCCTAAATATTTGATATAAATGTGATAAAAATTACCATTTTACATATAAAAAGTGGAATTTTTCTAATTACACTATGCCTTTATTTTTATTGCATTCTTATTTTAAGACAAAATTTTAACCATATTGTAAATTTTAATTTTCCAAATAAAATTCGTTTTTAAATTCTGAATGTGAAAATATATTCAAATAAATTTTTGGTATTTTTCTAAGAAGATTATTTTATTATGAATACTGAAAATACTACATTGTAGTTGAAAACTGCCTTTTAATTTATTAAATTATTCATGATAAATTATATTTTAAATTAGGTTTAAAGTTATAATAATGAATAATAAATATATTAATATAATATAGTTCATTGGAATAATTCATATTTGAACTTTTATTTAGAAAGATAATGATCTTCTGAAAATTTTCAGTTAAAAAACCCCTTTCCCCCCTTATCTACGAGTTTAGTTTTAAATTTAAATTGTTGAAAACTAAATAATATTTATATACTAATAATATAAAAACAATTTTTTATTAAAATATTTAGTGAATATAATTAAAATTAATTACAATGATTATGGTAAGAATTGGTTTACTTAGTGGTTAAACAACAATCTTTAGTGGCCAAATGACCTTGAAAATTGACCAAAACACTTTGGATGGCCATATGATGACCATATACCCTATAAGATATAATTATTTCAGTTTTTCAAATACTATTACCAAAATATAACTTATATAATAAAATATGTAAGGAAATAGGTAGAATAGTAACCTTTTTTACCTTCAACATTTATTGGCCTTGAGATATTGAAAAAACCCACATTAGTTCAATTATACACATTATTTTGAAAATAAAAGAATTTATTCCATAATAGTAATCTATATTGATTTTTTGGGAGAAGTTAGATAAATAAACAGGTTAAGGAATGCCAATGTAGTAATTATTTAGTTAATAATTAATTAAAATAATTGGTACAGAAAATATTAAAAGTGAAATAAATTTATTAAATTATTTTATTTCATTAATTTTTTATATTAATATATTTTTTTAAATGTTTTTTATTTTATATTTTTAAATTCTGTCATTTTATTAATATTTTTATATTTTAATAAAGTAAATAAGGTTAAAATTGAGATAAATTTTATTTTATAATAAATTATATTTTAAAAAAATATTAAAAATGTACTAAATATTATATATCATTACAAATGATTTTTTGATGTTAATAAACATAAAATAAGATCTATTAATAAAAAAATGGCCCTCTATTACAAAAATATTAATCTTTGTATAGTAAAAACATTATTATCACAGTTTAGGTTAATGTAGTGTTTTTAGGTGTTATGTGTGCTTTAATTAAAATTAATTTCCAACACAAGTGGAATTTATTTTTCAGAAATGAGATAAAAAAATTTATAAGTGGTTATAAATTGGATAATAAATATCACTTTAGTTAATTAATAATGAATAAATAAAATCAGTTAGAAAATATTTTACCTTAACAAAAACCAAAAAGTTAAAAGTGTGGAAACATATAAGTTAAGAAATTCAAATATAAAAATGAACTTATTTTTGTGCCTTGGATGTTTAAACTGACCATAATTTCCCATTACTCGATTAATTTAAAATATTAGAGGAACATTATGTAAGGGATACCTCCCAATATTACTGACCATTTTATATTTTCAAGAATGCAACTCCCCCTACACTATAAAGAGGAATTCACTCCCACCAATTATTCACACCTCACAATCCATTTGGATCGTCTAAAACCTTACCAAATATGATTCCAAAATCCATCCCATCAACCGATTTACATAAATTTTTTAATAAATAAAATAAATGAAGTTACTTTTTATAATTGAAAAGAAGTTACCTAAAAAAGTAGAGTTTTAAAATCATTCAACCAAAATGGGTGTGTAAGGTAACAAATTTTGTTTCAATTTACGTTCCATTGAGACTATTTTTATATTATGAAAAAATTAAATATAATTTGTTTTATATACTACACATATTATATTTAATTTCATGATTCACTCATAATTCATGGTATCTTATTTTTTACTTTTAAATATCTCATCCAAGGAGTTTGACAAAAAAAATTAAAATCAGTAAAAATTTTCTTTTCAAACTCACTTTCTGTTTTGAATATTAATTTTCTATTGAAACAATAATTTTGTTATAACCATTTTTTACTAGAATTTAAATTTATTTTAAATATATTGACTCTTATGTTATGGGTATTTTAATTTCCTAAATTGTATATCATTTTTGAATTTTGTGTACACTTTGAAAGATATATAATTTGTTTCATGAATATTGATAAATCAATATATCTTAGTCAAGAAAGATATTCGATAAGGATCATTGAAGTGCCCAGATAAGTGTGAATCACTGAGAGGGGGAGGGGGTGAATCAGTGATCCTTTAAAACTTTTTACTAATTGATTCTTAATCAATTAAACCTCTATGGCTTGTTAAGGCCTCGATCCACTCTTCTTATGTCTCTCAACATTTCCCGGATAATGCAGTAATGAAAAGGCACAGGACACAAGGATTTACAAGGTTCGGCACCAAAGGCCTACATCCTTGCCATGCTCTCCAAGCATGGATTCTCCCATTATAATCTGTTAGTTTTACAATGGTCGATACAGCTTCCCACCATATCTCTCCTAAGTCCCACAGGAGGGTCTTTATACTGCGTCCCACAGTGTTACCAGAGTCCCACTGGCCTGCTCCAGAATCCCACTGAAGACTTCTTCTCCCTGAGTCCCACAGGGTCTTCTCCTGGCTGCTCGAGTCACACGAGTAGCTCTTCTTCTTGTTCAGCTCTTCAAGTATCCTCAGCAGTCTGGGATAAAGACTGCTGGCCTTGCTCTGTACCTCTGATCACTTGTGATGATCAGGTCTTCTCGTCTTGCTCAGGCTTTATCTCCTTATTCTCAGGATGACCTGGCTTCTCTCTCCAACTACTGAATACTCAGACAACTGATATCTATAACTCCAGTCTGGTCCAGTCTCACTTCACATCAACTTCATGCACTGGGTGCATGGCATCTCTGCATCCTCATGCACTGACTGCATGGCTTCTCAAATTCTTCAAGAACCACTGGTCTTGGACTCCTCAGATGCACACCACTGATTTAGCACTGTTCACGTGTGCACGTGCATGCATGCATGCATGCACTTCTCCTTTCCTCTTCTTGGTGCAGTAGACCCACAAAGGGTGTAGTCAACTATAGCACACACCTCCTCACAATCTTCACACACTATATTCAAATTGTTCACACACTTAGAAGTGTGTTTTACTTTAGTGTGGAACTTCTTCTTCTTCTTCTAATGTGTATACACTTTTTAGTGCACACACATAGGTTCGGCCTTCATGTCTCTTTTCACACACTTGTTTTACTTTTGCACACACATGAGTTGGCCTCCTCCTCTTCTTGTTGCACACACACACTTTTAGTGTTCTTATAGTTTGTTCTTCAAAGTGTGCACACACAAGGCTACGGCCTTCTTGACTTCTTCTTGCACACACAAGGTGTGTCTTCACTTGGTGCACACACAAGGTGACAACCCTCGGCCTCCAACTTTTACTTTGCACACACAAGAGGCAAAGCCACTACCGCGCAAGGATGCTACTGCTTTGGGTCGTGCAAGGGTATCACTCGCGGGCTTCAACCAAGGGCGCGCAAGGGGTGCGGCCTCTTCTTCTTCAACAGCTGCACAAGCCTCGGGTGCAAGGCGTCTCAGCCGCGGGGGCTTCTGTCGCACAGGGTATGGAAACCACGGGCGCGCAAGCCACGGGTGTAAAGTACAACACCACGGGCTGCCTCAGTCGCGCAAGCCTCCAGGTGCGCAAGTGCTACCGCGTAGGGGGCCACGGTGCACAGAGGGAGCGCGCAAGGTTGCACAAGCTCCTCTCCTTCCTGTCGCGCAAAGAATTAGCGCGCAGGGGACTCCTTCGGGCCAAGGATGGCATCGAGGACTTCAGCCGCGCAAATATATTGCACGGGGCTTCTTTCTTCGCGAGGCACAAAGACTTCTCACGGGTCTTCAAAACTTCAGTGCATCAGCAAGCTTCTTTGGAGCCTTGGGGTCTTCTTTTATAGGCGAGGCAGAGGCGGTTCATCCGCGTAGAGATACAACTCAAATCCCCGAGTTTTTCGGGTTTTCAAGATTCTGTGAATCTTGTTTTTCTATTTATTTCACGCGGGCTCATTTATTTTTTTGCTCCTTCTCATGCATGAGTCGCGGAACGTGTGCATGGCTTCTGTTTAGGCCATCCCATGCAAAACACGAACACCCGATGCCTCGGCAACTTCGTTTGCCTCGGCCTTCATCGAAATTCTCCATCCATCGTGTGCAAGCCAATTTTTAGGCATGGATCTGTTCAGTGTGGCCAGACGAACCTCAAGGACACTTCGGCTTCGTCAGAGGTGGCCGGATACTCAAAATCCATCTTCGGATGGAGCCTGGTTCAGCGGGAGACGTCGGAGAGCTTCGGTCGAGCTCAACGAAGGAGACGACGCTGGGAGCCGTCGGATCAGGCGAATGAATAAACTTGGACGACCGGATTAGATCGTGGCGCGCGGCAGATTAGATGAGCGGCGCCGATCGTCCGCGAGATCAGATGAGCGGCTGGGATTCGCTCCCGGTGAAATTTGCACGTCCCACATCGAAACGCTGCGGGATTTTGCCGCGGTTTATCAATATGCCGCTCCCTCAACCCGGCAATTGAATCTCCTCCCTCCACAGTGCCGCCCCGCACCGTGTTCTCCCTGCGGGCGCGCTCTGCGCCCACTATGCTCCCTGCGGGCGCGCCACAGGCGCCCCCTATGCACCCTTCGGGCGCGCTCCTGCGCCCACGCTGCGCGGGCTTCATCACCGCGTGGCCTCGGGGCTTATACACGGCCCCGACCTCTCTTGGGTTGGCCCCATGGGATCCCCTTGGGCGTGGTGACCTGGTCCCATATGTGCCTTGGGTTGAACCCTTAAGGCTGGCCCTTGAGGTTGGCATATTTTTTGCTTAAGTAATAGCTAGGACTTTGTATAAAAACAATGTTAACCAAATGTAATATGCCAAACCACATGCCCTTCAATCCATTCTTCTCCTTCATCTTCTTCTTGAGAATTCAAACATCAATCTTCTTGATTAGAAACAACTCCTCAATTCATAATTCTTCTTCATCATCTCATTTTCTACTTAGGAGAGAATTCTCAAGGATATTCATCTTCAACCGAACTCCTGAATCACTTAAATTATTCAAAGTGCTTCATTGATCTAATCAGAGATCAATTGGATCATCTTCATGTTCACATGCACTAAGTGATAGTGCATGGGCTTCTTTAGCTCACTTCATCCACTTAGAGATTGTGGATGGATCTTCTTCACCTCCTCATGCATTGTCAATACAATGCATGGTCTTCAAACAATGTTGTGACTTTGTATCATCAGGATACAAGTTCTATGAACTTAAAGAGAAGCTCAGCAATCGTCAGATGTACATGGAGAATGTTGCAACCACAATTTCCAATACCACTTAGTGAATCTCCTAAGTGACATGCATCTTAGTACCATGGCCATTCTCCTTCACCACCAACACCATCACAACCGTTGGCATTCACATCTTGACATTCCCTGACTTCCATTCATTCCAAGACAACTTTATGTCTCATTGACAACAAATGCAACACAATGCACTTCAATCTCCCCCTTTGTATTTGTTGTCAATACACTACTTCTGCACATATGAATGGGTCAATATGTGTGCCAATATTTTCTCCCCCTTATTGGCAATCAAATGCAAAGGTGTGGTGTGGTTCTCTTCAAAAATACCTCTTCCTCCCTTCGAATAGCATCTTCTTGAAAAGCACTAAGAGAGGGATGATGTCACATGTTCTTCTTTAGCAAAGAACCTTTAGTAAATCATCTCTAAGTCTACTTGGGCTAATCCGGTGTAGAAAACAAGAGTGATATGTCCAAGGAATTCAAAGCTGTCCATAATTCTCTACACATGTGAGATCATGCTTAGGGGTTTGAAATTTTTCAGATATAACAATGAATTTGCTAAATCCTGCACAACTTCACAAAAACTCATTAGAAAGTTCAGGTGCAAAGATAAAGCTCCCCCTTTCATCCATTTTCTTAAGATGATATTAATCTCAGAACATCATCTTCTTCAGATTTGCTCCCCCTCAAGGGGTGCACTCCATTCTGTCCAAACCATCCTCCAGCTGAGAATGATCATCATCTTCAATTCCCTGCAATGTCAGCACATGTAAATACCAATAGTATAAGGGAATAAGATGGAACCTCCTTGGTTCATCAATGTGAACAACAAGGTTGAGAAGATTCTCTGAACCGAGATGTCCCATTTTCACCATTCTTCACACTTGCACATTTGATCTTCAATGATGATTGTGCTAGTGTGGTTCTCAAAACATCTTCATGTGAAATATTCTTCTTCCCTCTTGACTTAGCAATTTCCAGAACTTCTTCTTCAGCTCTTTTCAGATCTTTGGCAAGTGGCAACTGATTTGGCCATATGACTAGTAAGTCACTTGGAAGTGTGGCCTCAGTTCTGGATATTCCACATGGTTCCTTTGATTCTGTCAAGCTACCTTTCTTAGGAAACTTGTTTTCAATCAATCCCTTCGGCTTCTTCTGGATTGATTGTCTGTTTGAGTCCAGTCTGCTTCTATTTAATTTCATGGCTTCTTTACAAAGATCCATGATATGTCCTTTCTTCCCACAGTAGAAGCATTTCTTGGTGGTCCTTCTGGATGCATCACCCTTCTTGGACTAAGACTCCAAGGTCTTCTCTTCATTTTTCATAATCTTCTTGGGAGCATTGTCCACTTTCTTCTTGCTTCCCAAGGATTCTTTCTGATCCAGGTTCAGTGATCTTCTCTTCATTCCAGCTTCGGATACATTCGGAGAGTGATATGTATCAACTCTTTGACCACTTTTGCAACAATCCCAGATGTTGTCAAGTAATCCAAATCTATTTGCAGTAAACAGATGTCTCTGGACCTGTGGATGTTGCTTCCTTCCTTCTGGCTTGCTCCCCCTTGGCATGGGCTTCCTCTGTGCTTTGGCATTCAGTGGATTGTACCAACAATCCTTTGCACAATGCCCATACTTGTTACAACACCAGCATTGTCCCATGAATCTTGACCTCTTCAGTCCTTCTGATTGTAGGGTACTTTTCTTGACCTGTTGTGCTGTTTTAGGAGAGCTTTGCTTCTTTGCTGTCTTCATCCATATTTGTTTGGAATTATTCTTCCATCCTGCACTTTTAGTAGAAACACTATTAGAAGCATCAGTACAAGATGGGATGGATGGTACCTTCTTTTTAGAAGTTGTTTCCCTTTTATTAGAGGATGTCTTTCTCTTAGAATCATCCTGCTCAATCCATACTTGAGTAGCAACATGTCTTCTTTCAGCTGACTGGGAGGCTTCATCTTTGGGTGATTGCAGATTTTTCAATATCACCTCTAGTTCTAAGCATTTCATATTGAGGGAGTTCTTCTCATCCTCAACAGTTCTTAGCTTTCCTTCCCAATTCTCTTCCAGCTGCTTTATCTGGTCTTCATGCACCTTTTTCATTTCAAGCAATGAGTTGTCAAGCTCCTTCACCCTTTTTACTTTGTCTTCAAGTTGAGCATCTTTAACAACCATTGATACTCTATGCCTCTTCTCCAGTGCATGGAACACATCTTTGATTATTACTTTAAATAATTCTTTCTCAGAAAGGCTTCTATGCAATTCTTCAGCAGTGTCTTCATATTATTCATTGCAAAGGGAAACGGTTTCATCTTTAGCCTTCACCAGCTTTCTGAGAGTGTTGGTTATGCCAACCCTTTTTGCCAATTGATCTTCCATTGCATTGGCTTCTTCTTATAACTGTGATTTTTCTTCATGAAGATCATGGATGCCTGTAGCTATACACTTTGCCACTTCCATGGGAACTGTCTTCTGAAGATATTTGAGTGCACTCTGAAGATCATTCATTGTTTCAACTTCATCACAGCTAGGACAGGCTTTCTTCATCTTCTTGGCCTGTTTCTTCTTTATATTTTTCTGAGTCTTGGCAGATATCTCTATTTGAGGCTGGTCACTCGTTTCCTCAAATCTGCACTTCATAAAGACTCCCTTGGATCTTTTAGAGTTAACCTCGCTCTGATACCAATTGAAGTGCCCAGATCAGTGTGAATCACTGAGAGGGGGAGGGGGTGAATCAGTGATCCTTTAAAACTTTTTACTAATTGATTCTTAATCAATTAAACCTCTATGGCTTGTTAAGGCCTCGATCCACTCTTCTTATGTCTCTCAACCTTTCCCGGATAATGCAGTAATGAAAATGCACAGGACACAAGGATTTACAAGGTTCGGCACCAAAGGCCTACATCCTTTCCATGCTCTCCAAGCATGGATTCTCCCATTATAATCTGTTAGTATTACAATGGTCGATACAGATTCCCACCGTATCTCTCCTGAGTCCCACAGGAGGGTCTTTATACTGCGTCCCATAGTGTTACCAGAGTCCCACTGGCCTGCTCCAGAATCCCACTGAAGACTTCTTCTCCCTGAGTCCCACAGGGTCTTCTCCTGGCTGCTCGAGTCACACGAGTAGCTCTTCTTCTTGTTCAGCTCTTCAAGTATCCTCAGCAGTCTGGGATAAAGACTGCTGGCCTTGCTCTGTACCTCTGATCACTTGTGATGATCAGGTCTTCTCGTCTTGCTCAGGCTTTATCTCCTTCTTCTCAGGATGACCTGGCTTCTCTCTCCAACTACTGAATACTCAGACAACTGATATCTATAACTCCAGTCTAGTCCAGTCTCACTTCACATCAACTTCATGCACTGGGTGCATGGCATCTCTGCATCCTCATTCACTGACTGCATGGCTTCTCAAATTCTTCAAGAACCACTGGTCTTGGACTCCTCAGATGCACACCACTGATTTAGCACTGTTCACATGTGCACGTGCATGCATGCATGCATGCACTTCTCCTTTCCTCTTCTTGGTGCAGTAGACCCACAAAGGGTGTAGTCAACTATAGCACACACCTCCTCACAATCATCACACACTATATTCAAATTGTTCACACACTTAGAAGTGTGTTTTACTTTAGTGTGGAACTTATTCTTCTTCTTCTAATGTGTATACACTTTTTAGTGCACACACATAGGTTCGGCCTTCATGTCTCTTTGCACACACTTGTTTTACTTTTGCACACACATGAGTTGGCCTCCTCCTCTTCTTGTTGCACACACACACTTTTAGTGTTCTTATAGTTTGTTCTTCAAAGTGTGCACACACAAGGCTACGGCCTTCTTGACTTCTTCTTGCACACAGAAGGTGTGTCTTCACTTGGTGCACACACAAGGTGACAACCCTCGGCCTCCAACTTTTACTTTGCACACACAAGAGGCAAAGCCACTACCGCGCAAGGATGCTACTGCTTTGGGTCGTGCAAGGGTATCACTCGCGGGCTTCAACCAAGGGCGCGCAAGGGGTGCGGCCTCTTCTTCTTCAACAGCCGCACAAGCCTCGGGTGCAAGACATCTCAGCCGCGGGGGCTTCTGTCGCACAGGGTATGGAAACCACGGGTGCGCAAGCCACGGGTGTAAAGTACAACACCACGGGCTGCCTCAGTCGCGCAAGCCTCCGGGTGCGCAAGTGCTACCGCGTAGTGGGCCGCGGTGCACAGAGGGAGCGCGCAAGGTTGCGCAAGCTCCTCTCCTTCCTGTCGCACAATGAATTAGCGCGCAGGGGACTCCTTCGGGCCAAGGATGGCACCGAGGACTTCAGCCGCGCAAATATATTGCACGGGGCTTCTTTCTTCGCGAGGCACAAAGGCTTCTCATGGGTCTTCAAAACTTCAGCGCATCAGCAAGCTTCTTTGGAGCCTTGGGGTCTTCTTTTATAGGCGAGGCAGAGGCGGTTCATCCGCGTAGATATACAACTCAAATCCCCGAGTTTTTCGCGTTTTCAAGATTCTGTGAATCTTGTTTTTCTTTTTATTTCACGCGGGCTCATTTATTTTTTCGCTCCTTCTCATGCATGAGTCGCGGAACGTGTGCATAGCTTCTGTTTAGGCCATCCCATGAAAAACACGAACACCCGATGCCTCGGCAACTTCGTTTGCCTCGGCCTTCATCGAAATTCTCCATCCATCGTGTGCAAGCCAATTTTTAGGCATGGATCTGTTCAGTGTGGCCAGACGAACCGCAAGGACACTTCGGCTTTGTCAGAGGTGGCCGGATACTCAAAATCCATCTTCGGATGGCGCCTGGTTCAGCGGGAGACGTCGGGGAGCTTCGGTCTAGCTCAACGAAGGAGATGACGCTGGGAGCCGTCGGATCAGGCGAATGAATAAACTTGGACGACCGGATTAGATCGCGGTGCGCGGCAGATTAGATGAGCGGCGCCGATCGTCCGTGAGATCAGATGAGCGGCTGGGATTCGCTCCCGGTGGAATTTGCGCATCCCACATCGAAACGCCGCGGGATTTTGCCGCGGTTTATCAATATGCCGCTCCCTCAACCCGGCAATTGAATCTCCTCCCTCCATGGTGCCGCCCCGCACCGTGTTCTCCCTGCGGGCGCGCTCTGCGCCCACTATGCTCCCTGCGGGCGCGCCACTGGCACCCACTATGCACCCTTCAGGCGCGCTCCTGCGCCCACGATGCGCGGGCTTCATCACCGCGTGGCCTCGGGGCTTATACATGGCCCCGGCCTCTCTTGGGTTGGCCCCATGGGATCCCCTTGGGCGTGGTGACCTGGTCCCATATGTGCCTTGGGTTGAACCCTTAAGGCTGGCCCTTGAGGTTGGCATATTTTTTGCTTAAGTAATAGCTAGGACTTTGTATAAAAACAATGTTAACCAAATGTAATATGCCAAGCCACATGCCCTTCAATCCATTCTTCTCCTTCATCTTCTTCTTGAGAATTCAAACATCAATCTTCTTGATTAGAAACAACTCCTCAATTCATAATTCTTCTTCATCATCTCATTTTCTACTTAGGAGAGAATTCTCAAGGATATTCATCTTCAATCGAACTCCTGAATCACTTAAATTATTCAAAGTGCTTCATTGATCTAATCAGAGATCAATTGGATCATCTTCATGTTCAGATGCACTAAGTGATAGTGCATGGGCTTCTTTAGCTCACTTCATCCACTTAGAGATTGTGGATGGATCTTCTTCACCTCCTCATGCATTGTCAATACAATGCATGGTCTTCAAACAATGTTGTGACTTTGTATCATCAGGATACAAGTTCTATGAACTTAAAGAGCAGCTCAGCAATCGTCAGATGTACATGGAGAATGTTGCAACCACAATTTCCAATACCACTTAGTGAATCTCCTAAGTGACATGCATCTTAGTACCATGGACATTCTCCTTTACCACCAACACCATCACAACCTTTGGCATTCACATCTTGACATTCCCTGACTTCCATTCATTCCAAGACAACTTTATGTCTCATTGACAACAAATGCAACACAATGCACTTCAATCATAATTCTTTAATAAAATCTATTATTAGATACATTTTTTGTATTATGGATTAGTAAGACTCAGTTGAGGCCATGTTATAGATAACACCTCTATGAATGGTTGGTCTCGTGAGATGAATCATTTATCCAATTAGATTGGTTTTTACCAAATACATTATAAAACATCTTATGAATGGTCTTTATGGTAAATGTACCATGAACCAAGGACACATAAATTCTAATAATTATGAATTACCTTAATTCATATTCCATCTTTATTTATCCATGCTATTTTCTATTTAATATTATATATAGATGAATTTACATTCTAAATTATTTGATTAAATTAAAAGTGTTTATGTTATCTAACTTTTAATAAAGTTTTTCCTAATCTATTCCTATAAATGGAATGTGTGCTCTGTTATCTACATTTTTATGTCGAATATTTTCATTCCAATATAATTACATCTATTTTACTTACCCCTAATTATGTATTTGAGATCACCCTTATTTTGTTTCCTTTCTATAGGATATAATGACATGTTATTAGAATTATTTTTCAATGAATAATTTTTTTGATTTTTTATTAATTATGTTTTATTATTTATTCTGAATGTATTATGGGTGTCACGTATATAATCATGTTTTAAAAAAAATTTTAAACTAATATATAATTATGGATTTGATTCCCAGTAATCATTCCTATGAAATAAAACAAGGCCCCAAATTTACGCTTTAGGGGTGGGGAATTTATAATAATAAGGGAATAAATATCATATTAACCCTATAGATACTGTATTATTACCACTCTTAATTAATGGTCATGGAAAATGAATCCCATCATTTCATGTATACAGTATGTTGTACATACACACGAGGGATGAAATCATTCCCTTAATAGGTAAAAATATAATTAATTTGGTGATATATTAATTTTTGAGTATCAAAATAATATCTTATACATCAAATATGTTCATTAATATATCCTTATTAAATTCCTTATATATCATATGTTAAAATAGAATCATATCTCTTTATGAGGTCGTAGTTCGCAGTACACACGAGCTACGTTATCGTATATGAAATTGAGTATAATGCAAAAGGGCATATGGGGTATAAAAATTGATCACCTATAATAACATAATAAATTTTATATAAATATTTTAAATAAATCATTATATCCATTATGGAAACGTGGTGATGTAAAATGAACTACATCGATTTACGAGATAGTAGTGCAACATACACCCATTTGATGATTTCATTTCCCATTTAGATTAAAGTGGAGAGGTATAATTATTATTTTATCAACATAATAATATCTAATTATATGTTATGTACTAGTATTATTATATTTTATGTTTTAATACATAATTTATGTTTGAAAAAGAAGAATGAAAATGAAATATCATTTTCAATATATTTACCATCTATGAGAGAAACCTCCATTGGATCTCCACTTAAGGACCCTAACAACGGTATTTTGGGAGTAATAGTAGAAATATAATGTAAAAAAATATTTTTTAGAAATAATTTTATATTTTTTGGATTAGTAAAAGATATTTTTAGGTGTTAAGAAGTCTGGGGAGGGTGTTCTATTATATAAGTGGGTAAAGAGGACCTCCATGGAAATTATATGGAACACTTCAAAAAGGATCCAAGATGATAAAGACATTAACATTAAAAAAACATAAAAATTACCATAGATTATATATTGGGAAGGATAAGGTGTAAATATGTGAATCTAATATGATTTTGAATATTTGGACGGTTATTTGAACCATTATCTTCTACGTTAATCCCCTAATAGTATCATTTTTACCTTAAGAGAGGAAAGTTATTTTTTTTCTATTACCTATTCATTTTTTCCAAAAATAATTTAACTTATTATATAAAATAAATTATTTTTATTCCATATATGGTGTATATTATTTAATATTCAATTCATATAAGTGATAAAATTTATTTTTAAATTAATCTCATATATTCAAGGAGTAAATGGGTCTTCATTGGGAAAATGTTCAAAACATTACGATGTTTTTATATCATAATTAAATATTAAATTTATTTAAATAACCTAATTAGATAAATAGATATATAATTTTTCTAATTATTATTTATTTTCAATTCATAATAAAATCTATCTTTATAAACAATTTAAATGAAAATGTAGTTTTCAAATTAAATTTGGTATTTTTTATATATTCACAGAAAAATAAAATATTTCATAAAAGATGAAAAATTAATCCGAATATAATTTTGATATGACTTTTAAAAATATTATCATTTTTTTTCAAATTGGTTTTAAAATATTTTTTAAAATTAAAATTAAATTATGTGCACAAAGTACAACTAATCCATCTTTTTGAAAAATATTGGTTTTCTGAAAATATTTTTTTATTTTAAATGAATAGTATTTTATTAATAATAAATAGCTGAACATAATTTGAATAATTTGTTATTACTATTCAAATTGGATTACTTAAAAAACTTTATAATGATATAGTATAGTATGGTTTATTTTATCTCAATGTTTCATGTTCGTTAATCTATCTAAGAGGTTGAATTTAATCAAATATATTTGTGGGATATTTAATCTTGGTGTTGTGTGTCATATAAAATATCTAATAAAATGATATTGATTTATAATTTCATGGTTTTACATTATCCACACATTGAATAAATTTTTTCCTCACAAATTAATCTTGATCTCAGTTATCAGGTGTTTGATATTTGGAAATTCTTTTGATTAAACCCCACATCGTAATAGGTTTAATAAAATATCCTCTTAACAAGAGGGTAAGTGACGTGAAAAGGAAATTTGTAATGACACATTACTAGTTATATTTTAGGATAACATTGGTATAAAATGAAGGTATAGATATGTAATTGAAATGTAAATAATTATAGAGAATTATTGATGTCATTGATCACAAGAAAGTGAACGATAAATAGAAATTTAAGGTCTGAAAAACCATAAATATGTGTTGATTTAAAAGACCATATGATTCATCAAATATGAATTTTATAGAAAATCAATTTTTTAAATATTATTTTCCTAATGTAGATGAATTCCTTCACAATCTATGTATTATATGATATATACATCCTTTATAAGTTTCAATTTCATAAGTGTAGTATTATACATTAGTTGTACATTGATAAAATTACAATAAATCGCTTAGTCAAGGGAATTCATATCTAAAAATATATTTTTTATTCTCAAGGCACAAAAATTAATATTTAATGGATCGAAGGATCCATAAATTAGTGAAAAGACATTACAACTTTCATTAACTATTTTCCAAAATCAATATTGTTAGCTTAAGTATTAAAATATAATATATTAATATCTAAACCTCAAAAGTTACACCACCGGTTCATCTTTAATATTTATTTTTCCTGTTTTAAAAAAAATTATGAAATATTAACCAGGACATCATGTAGTCTAGTGGTACGTGTTAATCCCTTTGGGATCTATGAGTCCTTGGTTCTTAACACTCTACCTTGAAGGATGTGATGGGTTGACACCCAACATTCAAGTCACCCTTTGTATAAAACCATATTAATATTAATCATGTAATGTTAATAAAAAAATATTATGGAAATCCATTAAATGAAATTAATCATTAAATAACCATTTTTTATTGATTTCAAGAAAACATGTTTTATTTTGAAAAAATTATTTTAATATTATTTTAATATTATTATAATGTCATTAATTTTCATGTTAACACTAAAGGTTCTCAATATATTTAAAATTATTTCCATAAAATTTAACGGCTATATTACACATATTAATTTTCCACAAAAACATATTCTCACCATAAATTTCTTTCAAAATGTCCATCATCAAGGTATAATTCCATCAATGAAATACCAAAATGAGGTGTTCAAGTCATTGAATATATGATAAATCCTAAAATTGTAAACCCAGGATGGTATTAAAAACTCTTAAGACAATAGAACCATATATGATTCAAAAATTTAACATAGTCCTAATATGTTTCTAAATTCCTACCACCAAAATACAATGTGTGAAATAGTTATAAAATTTTCTTCTTGATTCATAATACCTGAATATGTAATCAGATTTATTTCAACACATTTAATTCCATTGCCTAGGTTTTAACCATTAGAATTGTTAATTGAATAAAATAATTCCTAGTTGATCCACATTTAAGGAAATAAACTATAAGTTTACCCCTGTGATGAATTTTATTTCCATCCATAATACACTTATTTTTTTATAATAACATCATTAACTAATGCACATATTTTCCACAAATAATATATTCTATAATTCCTTCAAGACACGTTCTTTTAAATCTAAGAAACCCAATGTTTTTTCATCGTCATATATTCAATTCTGTAAAAATGGTTTGTAATGAAAATGAGAAATATCCTACGCATATCCCCTAAGATTGAAAAACTAGGTGTGTAAAAGGATTGTTTTTGTTCACCATGGGATGATCCATTTGTTCCCAATTCACGCTTTTCAATGTTTTTACCCCTATGTACATCCTTAACAGAACTACATCTACATTTTATGTCCCAAAATGGACGTATTTCTAGGAAAACATACATGACCTCTACCTTACCAAAATATTATCATGTTATTCTATACCTACCCTTAATATCAACTTTGGGTCATGAAATTTAATATATGTTTTTATAGATCATGTTATCATGGATTCTACTAAAACGTCCAAAATATCAACTATAGTGACATCGACCCAATAACTCGAAGACAGTGACAACTTTATTACATTGGAAAAATTTACAATGAATCATATCCCAGAGTTTGGAATAGTTTCGTATTCTTGTAAACTATATACATAATTGAGCCTTATAATATATTTTAGAACCCAAATTATAACATAATTTAAATTCTTTTTTTGCTATGAAATTATTCCCTATATCATATACCTACATACCAATCATAGTACACTTAATAGATTCCTTTGAAAGGAATAAAATTTATGGTGGTCCCAAATGCTCAGTAAGGGTTAAGTATATAAGAATTTGTCCTGAATAATTAACTATAATAAACCTAGAATAATAAATAATAGAACACACATTCAATTAAAACATCTTAAATTTGATAATAATATAATGAAAAATCAATATGGATAGATGAAATACTGAAAACAAACTCCATTTAATCAATAAAATTATCATCAAATTCATCCAGAGATAATATCATTGTGAAAATATCACGGATAATGATAAATAAATAATTAATGATGGAATGATTAATTAATGGATATCATGATCTGAAGCATTATGAGACCACTATGGTTAAGACATTTCTCAAGATGGTTTAAAACTATAGTTAAAACTTGTTAATTCTAGAATACTTATTTTTCTCATGAGATCTACAGATGCATCAAGGGGATATGTAATACCAGGACCAACTTTTACTACAGATCCAAAGCATTCCTTAGATACTAAATATTTGAAATAATTTATAACTAATGTGGTTTGTCATCAACTATCTATTTTGAGTAAATAATATAGATTTATTAACATTTCCCCTTCTAGAAAATTATAATTAAATGTAAAATACCATCTACTATAATAATATATTGTTATTAAAAAATTACTTATCGTTGATAAATAATGTGGATATTTCAAAGAAATATAATGTCCAATGATCATAAGAATTTTAAAATTTTAAGATAACGTTAATTGATATGGAAATGAATCAAGACTGGGAATGCCAACAGTTTCTTTGGTCAAATTATCATACCCTATCCATTGAAATAATAAAGATAGAATCAATACGACATATACCCATTGGAGTTATAATAAATTATTTTTTGTTGATGATGAAGATAAATACAATATAATTATCATTAAAAAACCTGAGTAAAATATCCTATTCATTTTGAGAATTAGTTTTTTAAACTAAAAGTAAAAAAACATTTTAAAAATAATTTTCTCTGAAAATAATATTTTAATCATATAAATTATCCTTTAAAAATTTGAGTTTTCAGGTTGTATTTAAATTTTATTCATTTTAAACATGTTTAAACAAATATTACTTTAGTTTTTTTAAATCTAGACATGTTTTATTTTGGAAAAGAAATGAATATTACTTTTATGTCATTTTAATAAATAAAAATGGGTAAAATTTTCATTAAAAAATCATTTGTAGAAGTTTAAAAATAGTTTTTTAGACATTGTCTTGGGACGAAAATAGGTATCCGGTCGAATAAATAAATAATGTTATATATTTTTTTAAAAATAGTATATAAAAATATTTTATGTAATAATGATTTGGAAAATATAACTATAACTTAAATATATTTTGAATTAAGAAATATGAATAAAGTGAAATGGTTTATTAAACAATGATCAAAAACTTTACCTCAATCAATATTAAATTATAAACAATCATGATTAAAATTTGATTATGATATTATACCATATAATGATAACAAATTTGATGTGAGAATTAATTGAAGAATAAATTATGTCTATGAAAGTTAAATCCATATAAAACATGTTGAAATAAAACATATGATAAAAAAGGTATTAAAGACATAATCATAGAATATCAATGTAAAAAAAGAAGTAATATAACCCGATGAAATTAAATTTTTTGATGAATGTATTCACCACATGGTATGTTTTAATTAAAATCCCCATAGATGAAATAATTAAAATTAAAACTAAAAATACAATGAATTTTTATGGAATCATTATATTACATGTCAAAGAGGGTTGTATATACACCATATAAATTAAATTGGTTCATAACCTATAGACATTCGTCAGTGAAACAAAATTGATATTCAATCGTTTACCTTAAGATTCATTTGGTTTGAATGTGTGTTAACTTCTTGAATAATAGTTTCAAACATGAGATTAACTTGTACTTAAACAATATTAAAATATATAATCTAATATAATATCATTTTAGAAACTTATTAACATCTATTTATTAATAATAACTACTACAATTTATTTCTTTTAACAATAACTCTAATAGGTGTTTAAAATCGCTAAAAAAATAATTGACTACAAAAGTGAGGTTAGAATATGACCTTTGTCTATGCTTTTATTTATCTATGATAATTTCCACATTATTAGTGATTTTTTCTAGTACTGATAAAAAATTATAAAAAATATTTTTTGTACCCTCTCTATTTGCTTCATACCCCCTTTATCTACTATATAACTGACCTCGCAACAACCATCCCATTCCATAGCACTCACGACCCCCATTCCATAGCACTAGAACACTACTCACTTACCCACACAAGCCTGGATTTGATCTCATGGACACCTTTTGATAACCAAACCACATTACCACTACCCCACACTATTTTAATGTATATTAAAATCTTTATATGTATTTATATATATTTACATACATATTTAATATATATATATATATAATTGTTTCTAAACACATGTATACAATATATGGTTCTATGAGTGTGTTTGTGTGTATGATATATATAGAAATAATTTTATTTAATTATATTATATATTAATATTCATTTACATGTATTGGAATATAAATATAAATATATATATCTTTATCAATACACACATATATATATATGTATACATTATATATAAATATTCGTATAGGTTTAATGTAAATTACTTAATGAAAGATATTAAATAATAATTATATAATTATAATAGAAATACATTTATATATGATGTATTTTCAATATTGATACACATATGTGAACACAAAATTTTAAAAACTCATGTACACATTTACAATTCACAGAAAAAAAAGTAACAGATATATTTTCTTATCATATATTTGAATATACAAATAAATATATATTTTTCTATTAACAGTAAATTTGTTTTATAAAAATATTTTATTATATAGGAATATATATATATATATATTAAAGAATTTTTATTGTTAAATAAAATGGATAATTATTTTTTTAACTGAAATGAATAGTAAATATTTATTTCCATATGATTTAAATATATAAAAATTATTTTTTTTGTTAATATTTATTTATAAATTTGATTTAGTTTACAATATTATAACAACCTATACATATATTTAATTTTAAATATTACTATATTAGGTAAAATAATAAAAATTTAAAACCATAAGATCTATATGAATTTAATAATAGAAAATATATTTAGTACCCTCTGAAGACATGGAAGAATATTCTCTTAAATAAAGATAAATGACATTCAATTTTTTTAAATGGTTTCCCAACTAAAAGTCCATTTTGAGGGCTTATGGGAATTTTTTTTCTCGAAATAAAGTTATCGGGGTTCTCCCTAGTCACCATTGCGTAGATTGATTCGTAGTATTTGATTTTATTGGTGGTAGGGCCCAACCAGAAACTGAGATCAAAAGTTCTGGCTTTTGGATTTTCATGTATTTTTTTCTATATATCTTATTCTATTCATTAATTAATTTAATTTTTATGACATAAAATTGTTATCAAATAGGTATTATTAAATAATAATTATTAAATTGTTAAAAATTGTTTTTTATATATGTCATTTTTTTAAATATCTTGTATATTAATTGTAAATGAGAATTTCTCCTTATTTAAATAATATTTAATAAAATATAAGATATTAAAATTAATATAAATATATTTATGTATAATAAATTTTATTTAATGAAATAAATTTTTTTAATGAAATATTACCTTTATTAGTGCTGGTAAAAATCCATTGATTATGGTCCCCCTTTATCTGTTCTTTTTATTAGCATTGATAAAGACCGCATATTTGCTTTATTTTTTTAGTGCTAATAAAGTACCCTCTTTATTATTGATTTTTATGAGTTTTTATAAAGGGGAACCTTTATGAGTTATTTATTAAAATTACTGTTAATGGGACCCTTTATCAGTGCCTTTTTATTATCACTAATAAATGAAACTCTTTATTTGAGCATTTTTTTATTACTGATAAAGACCCCCCCCCCTCATTAGAACTTTTTTATAAAACTGATTAAGGGAAATAATATAAAATTTTCCCACGAAATAAAATTTTATTTCCTTTATTATCAATTTTAACTCACTATAATGACATATAATTCTATTAAAATCCCATTTTATTGAAGTAAATATTCCAATATTTTAAAAAATTTCTCTGTTAATTACCTTGTTTTCTTATGCATTTTTTGTAATGAAAGTTCTAGTTCATGTAAATATGAAAAATTACTTCATATATTAAATTATAATAATGATAAAAATATGAATATTTTCCCTTTAGAAAAATTATTAGTAACACTTTAAAAATTTGGACATAAAAATGAATCACATCGCTTCGTGGAGACGGTGGGCCATGTGTACATAGAAGAGACAATATCATTCCATTAATGGGCGAACAGGTTAGGAATTGGGTGAAATATTAATTTTAAATATTAAATATTATATATTATATATAACATATATTAATTAATTATTTTCATGTTATATTCGATGAAAATCATAAGTGAAAAACGAATCACATCGCTTTGTGAGACGGTAGTCTACCGTATACCAAAGTGACGTTATCGTATTTATAAATGAATGGATCGTAGAAGGGTATATGTGAAATTATAATTATATAAGTATATTAATATCATAATAATAATAAATTTTTTTTAATACATCATTTTCTTCTTGTGGAAAAAAAATTCTAAATCGGTTCACAAGGTCATAGTTCACCGTACACAAGATCGATGATTTCATTTCCAATTTGATGGATGTGGAAATGGATAATTATAATTAAATAAACATAATAAAATATCATTATATGTAATATATTTGATTTGTTATATTTTAAGTGTAATAATAAAAATTAATTTTAAATAACAGGTCAAAAATGATAGTGAATTGTTAATCTAATTACCTTCTCAAAGTGAAACCTTCATTGGATCTTTTCTTAAAGACATTATGGATGGTGTTATGGGAGGAACATAAACACTGGAAAAAAATTTAGCATTTTGGGGAAAAAATATTTCAGGTTCTTGTTGATCCAAAGTTCTTGGTTGGTGTGAATATGTGAGGGGAGGGAGTACCCTTTTATTAGCGGGGAAAGTTGAACTTACTAGAAAAGTCATAGAAATTTGCAAAAAGAATCCAAAATGATAAATTAATTCATAATAGAAATGATTAATAATGAAACTATATTCAATATAAGTAAGAATAATTTGGAAATATGGAAAGTAAATAAGATTTTTTCAAGCTAGTTGGTCATTTTAACCCTTATCTTCATAGTGTAACCCCAGAGTAAACTCATTTTTACCTTAACTAGGGTAAATAAATTTTACTATTTCACTATTCATTTGGATAAGAAATTATTACTATATAATATTAATTATTATGATTCCAAATTTTGAATCCATATTTTACAATTCCATCCATGTTATAGAAAAATTTTTTTAAATTAATCATATAGGAATAATGAGAAGTAATGTTTTCAAAGAGAAAAATATCAAAAGTTTACTATGTTTTTATTTCCAAATTATATATGAATATGATTAACATAAAAAATTTGGATTATAATTATTTAATTGAACAAATTATACTATTAAAATTGTAAAATATAATTTATATTTATAAATTATTTAAATTAATATGCAGTTTTCAAATATAATTTAATATTTTTCATTATTCATCGAAAAAAATATTTTAGATGAATCCTAAAAATTCATCCAAAGATAACATTAAAAATATGATTTCTAAAATGATGATTATTTTCTCCTAAATAATTATAATGGTGTTTCAAATAAATTTTAAATTATGTTTACAAAGTATTATTAATCCTTCTTTTAGAAAAATATTGCATTCTAAAAACATTTTTTTTCTTTTAAATGACTATTATGTAATTTAAATTCAATATATAACCACAATTTTAATATATTTTTTAACATTAACCATACCAAAAAATTTGAATGCTATGTTAATATATTATAGTATATTGTTGTTCATTTTGACTTGGGGTTGTGTGTTTGACATGCTATCAAAGAGGTTAAATTTAAAGAAACATATTTCTGGATTATTTAAGCTCAGTATTGCATGTAAAAAATTCTATCAAATATGAAGTTATATTTTATGAATTTTTGTATTATAAAACAAATATTAACCACATGCATGCTTAAATACTCTCATTATACAGGACATCATGTTACTATAGGAAACGGTGTAATTAAATCCCATATATCCAACTCATATGTTCTAGAATATCTAGGTATAGATTAACCAATTTGATAAATACATCACATGATATTCTCCTTTATGGATGACCACATAAAATTTTCCTCATATAGATATAAAATAAATCATATAGACTATTTTTATTTGATTGTAAAATTAAAATACTATCTCAATTAAGGGACTATATAGAATACTTGTCACGTGAGATGTAAAAAGATTCTCATTTTAGAAATATCAAAAGACATTATAAAGAACATACCCAACCACACCCTAATTAACTAATCCTGAAGGATAGTGTAATAATTGTATAAAAGTATGAAGGTAATCAAGACAGGTATCTCAATAACCTCAAGTAATAATAAAAACAAAAATAATATATAGACCCCTAATATACCATGTACATAGTATATGTCACTCTATGTTGAAGATATCATGGGTCATTCTATGTATAAAAACTTGTTTTGTGCCTAGTAAGTATATTTCATATCTCAATAAAAGAATCTTATAAATGCTTCCTTTTTATTTTATCATAACCTAAAATATTACTAATTGAAATATACTTATATTAACTCAGTGTTATTCTTTGAGTGATTAATATGAATTAGTTTCATGAATTTTATGTCAATACATATATTTATGCAGCCAACATGAAATAATTATATATGGATATTAACTTTTATATGATATATTTTATATTCTTAAAAGTATTTTAAGAATACATAAATATTCCATATATAAGAACCTATTAAACATATCATATTTGATATACTACCAGGTAAAACTTATATTTACTCTACTATTGGGTTTTAGTATCTCAATACATCTATATTTAATTCATATTATCTCTATTTTAGACTATCTGAAAAAACCCTCCACAAAAACACATCAATTAGTAAAATCTATTGGAAAATAAATTTTTATTAATGGTGAGATTTATGAATAATATTATTAATGTTCAAAGCCATGGACATATTAAAACTCCATAACTCCACAACATAAAATATCATAATTTTAATTTCATTTTTTGTATACATTGAACTTTTCTATGTTTAATCATCATCATCCAAAAAACTATTTCTATGAAACTACTCATGTGAGATCTTATGGAAATTAATATAACTATTTAAGTTATGACTTAAAAAAATAGTAAAAAAATTTAAAATAATGTAACTTTCAATATCTTATAGTTTCTAAATTTTAATCATTACATTCCTTTTACCTATACACCAGTAAATAGTTTCCAGATTTTAGATGAAATTCACTCTATAATTTTACACCCATAATCTTTCATGAAATAGTGACATTCACTTTTCTATGTCAATTAAATGTAATTATTTACTTTTTCCCCCACCAAATATCCCAAAATAATTAAGATATTAATTATAAAATAAAATTAACTTTAGATCAGTATAATTATTTATTTTTAAACCTTTTGATTCCCTAAGTTTGAATATACTACCACTAGCCTCTTAAACACTATACTCTATTCAGGAAATCATTAGAAGATACATAAATTCCATCATGCTTAAAAATAACCCTTATTTTAATGTAATATGAATATTTAACAAAAAATATTTTTTATGTATCCTTAATAGTATTTATGTGATTGAATTATCTTCATCTTTAACTAAGTCTATATTATTTAAAATATTCCACTATTGGGTGGTAGGTACACCTTACATAATAGTTTTTAAAAAATGAAATTTTTTATAGTCATAGTTAAATCATTTTTATCATTTTCAATTTTTCAAAATTTTATTGATTCTCTTGAATTATAAACCACATGTATACAATTAATCATCCCATTTTTTCTATAAAAATATTTTTTAATACTATTATTTTTTTATAATATACGAAAAATTTGATGAGGATACACATCCTTTTGTTATATCCATTTGACCTTGGTAAATTATTTTACATTAAAATCATTGATTTAGAATGACTTTTGTTCATCACTGGAATGAAAACTATAAGATCTTCCAATTATAAATAGAATTTTTTAATCCTTCATATTTTTTAAAATATACATTTAATTTCAAACACCCTTCAAAGTATGAGAATTTTTTTATAAAATGGAACATGAAAAGGAAATTTCATAGTGTTTCATAAGTCCCTTTGGGTATATTACAAAATTACATATTATGAAATTATTAATCCTTCAATATAACACCTCAAGTATTAAATGAACATGAATAGATACATGAAGAAACACTATTTGAATTTCCAACTATCTTTACTTCATTTGGTCAAAAATTTTACCCACTGGTCCTGACTACACAACCCCAAAACCTATACTTAATAAGTCTACTTCATCAATTTTCAACACTTGAAAATATTTATTAATATTATCTTTAATTATTCTTATTTAAAAAAATCATAGATGAAAAAAATAGAGAATTAAAAAACTATAAAAATATTTAAAAAACCTATAGTCTCACTATATCATTATATTAATCAATCATATTGGGTGTCATTATGAAACCCCATTTTATTCAGTATGTGAGACTAAAATCACATATATTATATTACATTTGATTCCATTGAAACCCATTGTAAATCAATCAATGGTTATCATAATCATTTATATTTATGTTCTGAATAACAACAACACATGGTTACTTATGATGGCACTTCTGTAACGTAAATAGTTTCTCTTAATAAAATTTTATAATTTACACATCATAGGACATTATTACATTAAGGTTGTATTTTTTAATTATTAACAATAGTGTTTTTAGGGTGATTATTATATTTAATTATAATAAAATCTATTATAAAATGTGTATTATATATTTCTAACATTTAATTAAGACATTTATCCAATGGGATCCCAATAAATTTATTAACCCATTCAGATTTATTATACACATTATGGTGGATAGAACCCTATTTCAAAAATAAATGATTTTTTATGGAATCCCTATCACTATGTAGATATTTATATAGGGAATCATCCATATCATATCATATATAACTCTTGTATAGTCATGAATACAAATCGTTGAATAATCCAAACATATGGAAAAACCCAACAATATTCCTCAAACATCATAAATTTCACGGATTCCCATCTATGTTTAACCTAATGAACATAAAATTATTTGGATTCATAACAACTAGGGACAGACACTTCCACCATACATTAAACAAGATAATACATGGTCATATTGATATAGAAAAACTTACCTAGAATAATGATTGTTGTATTGATACATATACATTTAAAATGAATTTATCTTTTAGTATTTTTAAGTGGATTTTATATCACCATATTATCTAATTTTATTCAATTTATTTGTATAAATTATTCAAATTAATTTTTTAAAATCCAATTTCCTCCAAAAAACTATAGGTTCAGAAAAAATTATTGCATAATTCGTTACATATTTTTTTTGATGAAAAAAAATAGAATAAAAAAATAAACATTTAAAATGTATCTCATGAATAATGTACATGAAATATTCATTTAATTTCATATAAAAAATGATATTAGAAACCCTTGATGAGTATGTATAGAGAAATAGATATCCCATACCATCAATTATAGTGTAAGGGAAAAGCCTTTAGATTAGTGGGAAGTTCAACCAAAATCCCCTTTACCCAGTGATACATTACTCATGAGATATTCAAATTCATCATACCCCAATGAAATAATATCTATAAAACATATTAAATAATTTAATTCAAGGAAATGACATTAATAATAATTATAAGGTATGGTAGTTGGAAATTAATCACATTATCATACTTGGAATGCAACACGATAGATGTGTGTATGATAATATATATATGTAATTTAATAATTTTAGACTAAATCAAAACCCATATTAACAAATAAGAACAATTTGTATCCTTGGATAATTTTCAAGGTAATTTTAATTAACTGATAATTAATATATTTTGACATGGGGAAATACATTATGAACAATTTATAAATAAATTATAATTCTAAACATTTATAATTTTAGCTAGTTATTATTGAAAATCCATAATATTGAATATATTCAATTAATAATCATTTTATAATATAAACCCCATCATTTTATTTTTTATGTGGAATTTACCTTTAAATATATGATATTACATGAAATATAAATATTTTATATTTGAATTTATATTATTTAAACAATTAAAAAAATCTAAATATTACATACTTATCATTATTTGATCCCTAATCAAATAAATTATAAAAACTCTCTAAATTCGATTTAAATAATTTCCAAAAGAATGACCCTTAATTTTAACACTTTATATTGACTATTGTGAAAAGTTTATTATCATTAAATATATAATACATATATATTGGGCTTAATTTTGTTTTTATAAGCACTGTATAAAGTAACCATATTATTTATAAAGTAAAACTTTTTTCTTATTCGAATGACATGAAATATATTTATTTTTAATTTATTTATAACCTAATCATATAATATTATATAATTTTTTGAATAAATGGATCAAAAATATTAATTGTTTACTTGAAAAGTATTGATAACTAATTAATTTAAAAAAACATTACAAATTAATAAAAATACATAAAATAACTTTTATCCTTTTAAAAAAATATATAAAAAATATATTTTAATTCATAGTTATAATTAATGAATAAATTATTAAACCAATCATATTTATAGATATGGGATGAGTCATAGGATGTGTTTGATAAGGCATAGAGCATAAACTATTCATGCACCACTAGTTATATATTATGCATGATATCCATATCCTAAAATAATATATAATAATACTGCATAATAAATCATATTTTATGGATGACAGTCCAATTATTACCTATGATATCACATATTTATATAACGATTGACATCAATATTTTAATAATGATATGATTCTCTGTTTTTTGGAAATAATAGTACTTGATATCAAAGAATATTATATTCTAATATCATATTCAATAACCATTATAAATACATGGTTTTTTCCTAGAACATTAACTACAGTCTCCCCATATCATAAAACATGATTCAATCAAGAAAAACAATATAATGTACTGTATATTATGATAAAAATATGATACATTATATGATTCCAAATGCCTTATATCTCAAACATGATTTCAAGAATGTAAAAGAATGGTAGGAACTGATAGCACTACTATGTTCCCTAGGGATATAATAACACATATTAGTAGAAACAATAGTTATTGAAAACACCAAAAAAATATCTCCCTCCACGATAATTGAAAACATGAAAAATTGGAAAATGATGAAGTTGTGAACCAAAATAACATTCACCGAAGACACTACAATATCCTTCCTACATGGTTTATGAAGATCCCCAACAAAAAAATTTATATTCACAATGGGTTATCAACATTATAGGACGAATCCCTGTTTTTATAAATGGTATCCCCCTTCTAACCATGACATGTTAATTCCTCACTAGGTAAAACTAGAAGGGCAGAGGTATTCCAGAATATGGGAGTATTGACCAAGATCATGGGAATGGTTGAATGCTATCAAATACATCCACTTAATAAACAGTATGTTTGTTATATAGAACATTAAATATTCTCTATAAGTGATCACACATTTATTAATAGGATATAGTGAATGAGTTAATAATATAAGAAACTCATTCCACACTTTTATGAATGAAATGAAATTATGAGAACTTTGTCATATGAAACACAGATAACATATAATACTGGTCAAATGTATTCACTAAATGCCCAAAAAAACATATCTATCAAAGTATATATGAGTTTATCAGACTTCAGGACTAAACTCAAAATATTCATATGATATCATATGGTCATATATTATAATTTAGATTTTAGTGTCATGGAATTACATTTCCTTCCATTTATGATATAAATTAATCTCTAAATAATATATTTCATATTTTATAATATTAATTGATATATTTTTGAGAATATATATAATTATTTTATAACAGAAATGATTTAATAATTCATCATCCCTAACAAAAAAAATTCTACGTCGACTATCTATGTCATCATTCCTCCTTGGCCCCCACACGACCTACAACCAACCCAAAACATAAAGGCACAGAAATGAATAAAAAACAACAAAAAATATATACTATGAATTATTAATGGAAATAAATTAACTGTAAAATTATAGAGAAAATTTAATCATGGTTCATGTCAGGCCTATAAATGTAAGGGTGATTATATCCTTATACTTAATATTTTATCCTTTAAGGTTGAACAACTATGTCAATATCACACATGAAAAAAATAAATTTATTAAAATCATAATATTTAGTTTTCACATCCCGAACCATAACCAAAAAATGGTATTATTAGTTTATCACAAACAATTAGAATATATATTTTTGATGACTCATATGATGTTATACCAATGTTGATTTTATCTTATAAATAGATGATATTTTTTCAATAATATTAGTTTATCTGAGTGTATTACTCCCAATATCACTACACACATCACTAATTAAACAATTAGGGTTTTACAATATAAAATGTGTTGTAAAAATTTGATAGGGGCCCTATAAACCATCTCCCACTGACTAGTATCTACATCTCTAACAAATATTGTTTTTTTACTAACCCACTATCGTAAGCACAACATATCCACATCCATTCTAGAGTAAAAACACCAAAGTTTTTCATTTTATAGTCCATACCACTCAATGGGGTGAGAGGGGGAATACATGTTGAACTATATACTCAATTATCCCACCAATATGATGTTGGGTTACATCTAAGAAACCCCTCTCTAATGATCATTTCAGAGTGAATTATTACCCAGTCACAAAATAATAGTTTAAACATAATAACATATTTCTCACAAAACATCATATTAAAAGTTTTGTAACTCAAACACTTCATCAATATTTTCCATTTAAAAAACTATAATTTGGTTAATATAATCCTTGTAATAACTATGTAAATGGACTTCACCAAGGTCAAAATCCATAAGGTAAGTCAAAAATAAATCATGACGATAATTGAAATATATTATCATCAGAATTATTTTTTCCAAGTTTAGTTTAACAATGATTATAAGGGAGTGTTAATTGAGTTCAAAAAATATCTTAAGCATAAAACCACACACTTAAAGTTGGTCCAAACCTGAAGTGACCATCTCAAATATATATAAATTGATAAATAAGAGGAATAAGAAACAATATATTTTCTATGGTTTTTGTCCCCAATTTGCACAATTCAACTCTACCAACAATCTCTCTTTGTGATTGGGGATTTTTAATAAACCAAAAAAATTCATAGGTGCTTCCCACCTGAGTTAAATCGATTTTAAATTGGTAGAGTATTCAAGAACATTTTACGAGTTCTTATTTATAAGGATTGTGAACAACCTACAATCATGATTAGTGGAAGGAGTGTTCTATTATAAAAGTAGTGAAAATATGTGAAAAAATAATCCCATTTAAGGAATTTTTTTTATACAAAAACAGATATATGACCAAGATTATTTATTGAAATAATATTATTTAAATGAAACATTAAATATAGTTTGTTTTCCATAGATACAATATTTAAAAACACAACCATAATTTTATTATAATTTAATTTCCTTATTTTAGGATATGAAAAATAAAGTGATTATCCAGGAAGAAAATATTTCAAATTTGGGAGATAATTCAAAAATTATTAGGCACAACAAATTGTTTGATGTATTTTGAATTTAAGAAACTGATTCCCTCTATCTCATCATGGGGGGGGGGGAAATTCATTGTTTATTTTATAGAAATAATTGGATTTTGGAAACTACCATATTAACAACATAATTAATACATATCAAGAGTTATTAAGTTGAATCATTTTTTATGATTTGGTATTTTAATAAAGATAAATTATATTAAATACATATTCCCATAAATAATGATTTGGTAGTTGACTTTAGATAAATTATATTGGCACAATCAATCATTCAAATAAATAAAATATAAAATGAAAGAATTGAAATGAATAAAAATCATCATGATTGAATGGAGGTGAAAATTAGTTTTTATAATAGGATAAAGAAACAAAAATATCTATATAATGTTATCAAGTAATGGGTTAAGGATTTTTATTGTTTGAGGGTGGAAGATGAGTGATAGATATGAGAGAGTTTGGGATAGGTTCTGAAGTATTTGGGTAATCATCAAAATATGTAACTGAATTAGTTAAAACATATATTAGAGAGGAATCCTTCATGTATTCTTCAAAAAAAGATCAACTAGAAAAGTAAACCTTCAAAATTTCATTGTATATAGAACAAAATTTATAATTTTAAGTCCTAGGGATCTTCTATCTAGGAGTTAATATAAATATCAAACATGGTAATCTATCCTCTATACAATTTCATGCTCATTGACCTCATGAAATATCATGATACTCATCCTCATATCTACTTGAGTGACCCTATCAAGTAAACTAAACAAATAAACTCGAGCCATATAGTCTTCATATAATATATTTCAATCAACATTCTTTGGGTCTAATAAAATTTTGTGGGAGATGAAAGTTTGATACTAAATAACTACCAACTCATTATCCATTGTGAAATAAAATAAAATTTTAGATATTTGAAGAATATATTCATGAAGGAATTGTACAAAATTTTACACCTATAGGCTATCAGGGGTTTTTTTAATATCCCTTTGATTATTTTCCAAAATATGATATTTTTATTCAAGGTAAATTCCTATACTATTAAATTATTGACAATATTTTATCTTTAAACTACAACATACGTAATTTCAGGATAGATACCCTTTATAAATTATTGAAGATTATAAATTGAAATATTTTCATTGTGATGGGTATTCATATTTTAAGGAAATATATTCACAACTAAGGAAACTATTCCATACTTTTATTGATATATTAAAACAAAAATAACTTACAAGATGAAAAGATTACCTGAGTCGATGGAGAATTCCTGATAGATAAAAAATAAGAGACTATCATGATATTAATTATTCAAAAAAAATTAGAAATATTTTTTTTATTACTATATGATATTTTTTATTCAATAAAATTAGACATTAAGAAATTATTTTTAAATCATTTCTTTCAGTTTAACCCTTAAATATCCCACTTCCTTAATAAAAATAGTAGAATCAGCACTCTAAACATGTTGAAATGTCCTTATAATTTCATTTAGGTATACACTTTAATAATCAATATAGAGAAACAAATCTTGTTGAATAAATTATTATATAGGATTTTCAACTAATACATGTATGATTTAATATTATCATTGATCTAATTTATATCTAATTTGGAATTATAAAACACATTAAACACTTTAATAGTAATGGTAGGAAAAATATATTTAAAATCCCCATCAGTTTCATTCTTATTAACCAAATGGAAATTCTCATAAATTTTATTAATAGATGATATGAGGATTTTTTATAATAAATAAAATTTCATTTTTTTCTTCTCACAAGACACACATTTCTTTTGGAAACTTTTGAGTCCTTGAATTATTCTTCAAAAATATCATTATCTTATATTCTACCATCTTGATGTGAAAAATAAAATTAAACAACTACTATATTAAATGGATTATCATCAAAATATTGAACATCCAAATACTTACATACTGAATCATATTTGAAACTTTCCTTAGATACCATAACATTAACATTCACAATTACAACTCTACAACTTCTAATTCTCTAAACACTATCATATATACCTCGAGGACTATAAACTATAAGTGAAAAATTTATGGAATCTTGGAAATCATAATCTTTATTATTTTTCTCTTCATGAGAACACTTTTTAACACTAAATATAATATATTTAATTAGTGAGACCTATTTCACCGCAATATCAGATTGGGAAGGCATTAGATGTCCATATTTGGATTAATCACCTTAGTAAAAGATTAATCTACATCAACTCTTTTAATATCACCTCATGATAATTTGAAAAAATTTCATAATAATTTTATACATATTCTTTTTAATTATTGTCCAAAATTATATATTTTGATGTATCATCAAATTTGAATATACTAGTTCTTCAAATACTAGAACAATAAATAGAGTTATGATTCTATCTCACTCACTTTGATTAAAAAATATCAGTATCATTCATGTTGATAATTATAATTGTATGATGAATATAATAGTATAATCAGAGCATTAATGTCCATAAAAGGAAGTGATACGTGGATAATAACATATATCTTAAAAAAATTATTCTACCCCATCACTATTTAGTACATTAACTATATGTGATAAATTAATACTTTTTCAAATTCACCAATTTTTAATAAAAAGTTTTTTTAATAAACATCACAAACATTATTCTTTCAGGAGATAAACCCTTCATTGAAACTTTTTAAAAAGTTATAGATCTGAAAAGACAGTCCATTACATCATCTAGACTGAAGGATTAACCCTTCTCTATATGAGGACAGGTTAAATATCATCCATTAAGAGGAAAATAAATTAGATTAACCATATCAATAGAAGAAAGAAAAATTTCATTCTCATTTAACATATAAAAACATATAATATTCATTCTGAGTAAACTAATTAGGATTCTTTTCTTAGATGTCTAGAAATTAATTATCAAAAAAAATTAGATCCTTTCTATAATGTTTGTACACATATCCTTGGTTTCTTAATATATTCTTATACAATAAATATGTGCAATAAATCAAATGAAATTTGGAAGGTTTACTTGGAATCAAATGATTCTCACTACATGATGTTAATGATCTTTTAAAATTAACTAAGTCACCTTTATCATCCCACTTGTCATTTCCCATAATCACATAGTTGTTCAAATTTCAATAGGATGGGAAATATTAGATGTATTTAGGAAATAGGAAAAATGAGAACATTGTTTAGGTTTTTTTAACAGGGTAGGTTTTGATTTTGGGTTTATATTGAGTGTTTTAAATCGGTATACAGAACATAATATAGTGATTTTGTAATCTTATTAGAATGAAATATATATGATATTATAAAAATTACTTAAATTCACATAGAATTAAATTTTATTTCATATTTATAACAAATCACATATGAATAAAGTAAAAAATAATAGAGATATGATAAAATGATTATAGAAAATATTTACATAAACATTAACAATTCACTTTTTATAAAATAGAATCATTCACTCAGTAATGGTTTTCTAAAAATATCTTCTAATTGATTTCATATAAAAAGGAATTATAAGAGATTCCATAATTTTGTGAGTGGTCCACTTGGAAATGATTCTTTAAATTATTGTGTTTGATCCTCAAATGGATTATTGGATTTTTTAAATACTTATAGAGTTATTTTTATAACATTTTATTGTTACATGATAAAATTTGAATCCAATATCCCTCAAAGTGTTTTTCATTCACAATAATTGTTCACAATAATTAAAAATTGATATGTACTTGGAATTCGTGAATAATAATTAAACTATTTCATTCATTTTAATAGAAAAAAACATTATATTATCCTAGAAAGTGGTAGGTTCTATATGTACTCTCCTATAAAACCTAGAATCATAAATATTAGCATTAGAATATGAAACCAAGAGATTTAACCATTTTGTTATGAAATACCTCAAAATTCCATTAGACGATGAAAAATATGGATCTACTGTGTTTCTTGAAATCTACTACATAAACACATGATAAAAATAATGTATTTTCTACTAATAGTTAGACAAAACAGGCTTCCAATTATTCATATATATATATATATATCATACCTTCAACATTCTTTCTTAGTTTATGTAAATCATGTTTAATGTTTAAACACATCAAAGTTTCATGTACTTTTCTATCATTATGTGCACTTTTTTAGTAAATATTAATTATATTTTCTTTGATTTTAAACATTTTGAAATTAATTTTTTGTAAATTTCAATACCCTATACGAAGTTCATGTCACCCATGTTGATCATTTACAACTATTTTTTCATGATTTCTAAATGGTAATTACACATTTTTTTATCCAAAAATTACATCATCAACATATATTAAAAATAACCATTTGATGAATTTTCCTTAGATAAGGATTTTTATTTGAAGAAACATTAAAACCGTTACATAAAATAAAAGTACATAACCATTAATCACATGTTCTAGGTTCTTCATTTTGACCATAAAAATAATTTGTTTTTTTGAATGTAAAATTTAAAAAAAGTGGGATTTCAAAACATAGAGTTTGTTCAATAAAATTCCCCTAAAAATAATCTATTAATTTTCTTTATTTTATATCTATATGAAAAAAATTTAAATTTATATAAGATGAATATGGTAAAAATATCCAGATTGATTCAAATATAACTATTTTGGAAATTGTTTTTTTATATTCTATTTATTCCTCATCGTTATAACATTTTTTAATAAACACTCCCTTATATCTAGTGATGACACCATAGTCATCCAAATTATAAATAAATTACCATTTTCTTGCAATAATAGTATAGTTATAGGTCCTACCTACTAATTGTCATATCTTATTTATCATCAACTAGTTTAAATATTATTTGATTTCTAAAATCCAAACATCATAATTTAAAACATCTTCTATAGTTTTATGTTATAATGGGGATAGGGAAGAAAAAAATTCATCAAGGTATCCCACACTTCATCTAGTCCAAACACCCTCATCTAATCTTCCAATAATTGTATCTAATCGATTTTTATGGGTTCAAGGTTATATTGGAATTTTTTGGGGTTATTTAGATTTGATTCTTTTATTATTGGAGTATTTATTATCATTATTCAAATCAAAATCCATTTTTTCATCAAATAGAGTTTCACGTCTCTTGTATTCATATGAATTAATTAGAACACAAATTTTAATTTTTCTGTGGTAAAAGGGAACAAATACATCCAAGTTCACATGATTATATTATAAAACAATACATGATTTTATTTTGAAATAATATAAAATAACTATATTTTTTACACCGAAATGATATTAGGTCCAATAGTATACGATATTAATTAATTGGGAACCCAAATCTGTATATATTGTCATGAATTTATAAAATTTCCTTAATTTGTAGAATTTATATCACAATAGTTATACTATATTAAATATATAAAAAACTCTTTATATAAAAAATTTTGTGTATATTAAGAAACAATCATTAATGTAATATCCATTTATACAACAGTGAATATAAGTAATACTAGACACTATTTTTTGGGGGCTAGACTGAAACTTATTCTTATACATATTAGGTTTAACACCATTACTTACTATGGATAATTTTCATTATTGGAGTTGTTGTCACTAACTATTTTGTAGATGTTATCCTCCCCCTTAGTGAAAACACTTTCATCATCTATTATATATTTAAATTCAAAAATTAAACCCTTTATTTTGTCATCTTGGAAAAAACAATATATGGGATAGTTTTCACATTTAGATTTCAATTCAATTTTTTTTTGAATAGGTCACTACTTTTTGTTAGGATAATAATTTTTTGATTTTTTTTGAGTTTTTATTTATTATTATTTTATTCATACAAATATTATAATATAGAACTATACTTTTTTATGCTGAGACCAATAGGTTATGAGGAGGTTTTTTGTTAAGAAGAGGCTAGTGGAGAAGAAATAATATTTTCTTATATATTTTGTTCAGTTTTTATAGATAAATCACTTGAAAATGTTAAATCATTTATTTTAATGTATCTTGAATGGAATGTTTCTAATAGTGAAAAATGATGTGAATAAACCATGACCAATAGAGTGATATTTTAATATGGAATGGGGAGCTGAATGTTTATCTAATTATATTCACCATTCTACCAAATAATTATGTTCTACAAAGTTAATCAATAGAAGATTTAATTATCATAAATGTACATTAAAATCATGATTATATGGTGGTATTCATGATTATAGATTATGTTATTTTGATGGGTGATTATTTTTAAGTACATTCCATAGGATAGTTATGGATGTTGATGATGAGGTTGTATGAGTTGAAAAGAAGCATAAAGTCAGTTTGAAAAACATGGTGAGTCATCAGATAAATAATATGAGAAAGAAGTATCCAAATAATTAGTCCGAGGTTTCCTAACAATGTAATTAGAAAAAGGAAATATGTTAATAGAAACATTTTTAGAAATTATTATGTAAGATTTAGATGAAATGATTTATGAAGAAGGTATATAGAAGAGGTTTCTAGGAAATCCAAATAGAAAAAAAGTTTCTGAGTGAAGTCAGAAAACATTTCCATCAGAAAAAATTTCCCTAAGAACTTTGGATAGAGGATTTGAAGCAATCAAGAAGATACTTTATAATGAATCTATATATATATTCTGTACATGGATAATTTAACCATACATAGGGTGATAAAATAAATTATTTTCAAAAAAGGTGAACCAAATAATATTTTTAGGATCTTTGCAAGGTCATTTCAAAAAACATTAATTATGAAGAGTCTAAATTGGATATTCAACACTTTAATAATAATGATCGGAATAATCATGATTCTATCTTAATTTGTAAAATGAGTAAAGAAGATAGATGACACCCTGTTTCAAAGGGATCTTCTAGGATGTTAACTTACTCATATATTTTAGGAAGTTTATAGGTTGTCAAATGGATAAATAATCGAGTGGGAATTTAAAATTTTCATGTGGGAAATCCAAACATGACGTTTTTACTACACTGTATGTTTTTGGTGAAAAGAAACCTATAGAATGGAGAGTATGGTTAGTGGAAAAAGGTTGTTGATGTTATTATTTTTGGATGAATTTAAAAATATATTTGGTGATGGAATAAGTGTTTTATATATCTTTTGTCATAGAATCAAACCTAGTATCACCAGAGTGAGTGATACTGTGTTGATTCATCTAATATTGTGGTATCAGATAAATTGGGTGAAGTGGAAAATATGTGAATAGGGAATCAGTTGTTTTCAGTCAAATAAGAAACCAAAAATAGGGTATCATACATAGGAAAATAGACTGAGGGATAAAGATAGAGAGTATCATACATACGTGTGTTGTGACCCCGACTCCAATAACCTGAATCTAGTGTCTTTTTTATTACATTGACCAAGATACAAAGAAAAAATTCAAATGGACCAATCAATTTAGCAGTTTTGGAAAACCAGATACATACATAATAAAAATATAACATTTTTCATAGAAAATAAAACATAAAAAATAACAAAATCAAATGAACTACAGCCTTGAAATCTCATTCAATGAATTATTATTCATATCCTAGGGAATGAATAAAAAATATGGATGAGGTAAAATGATCATCAAGGGTTAATTCAAATAGAAACAATCATGAATCAATGAAAATAATAAAATTTTAATGGAAAAAACTAAATATACATTCTATTTAAATAAAACAACTCTCTTGATAATATAATTATCGATCTATATAAAATGGTAAATAATAGAAAACACGTTCCATTTAAACAATAACTGATAATGAAATGAATCTAAAGAAAATATCATAGAGAAAATGTAATGGATAATAATAAATATTATATTGTAAATGAAGTAAATTTTTAATTTTTAATAATCATGATCTTTGGTATCATGATACCTCAACCATCAAGATCATTCTTCAAGATAGTTTAAAACTACAAGTAGAAACCCATTTAATTTAGAAAATTATTTCTTCTCTTGAGACCTATTGATGAATCAATGATATTTTTATTACCAATACCCACATGTATCTTCATTTAAAATCATTCCTCATATATTAAATGATAAATTTAATTCATTTATAATATTTCTGATAAAAATATATCTTAATTGAGTAAATGATAAATATTTGTCCGTATTTACTCAGTTAATCAAATAAAGTTCAAAGTAAAAACCAAATGTAAAATTTTAACAATGTTTACGAAATTATAATATCCATTATGAAGGTATATAGATTTTTAAGAGAAATTTAATTTTTAATAAAAATCATATTATGAAAGTGATTGTTCGAAGAGAATGTTAATTGTAAAAAATTGTGAGATTTTCCAACAACATTTACCAACTGGTAATTATATGTCAAAAAACCTGGAATTGAATAATTTAAATTGAAAAAAATAATAACTAGAAGAATGAATGAATCTGGATATTACAACTCATTGGGGTAAAATATACACCATATAATATTAATTATGATCAAATCATTACAATATGGATAAATTAAGGGATATTGAGATAAAGTACCTTACTTCACACTTTTCTTTAGTCTAACATGATCTAACCACTTATATAAAGGTATTAAAAATGTTATTAATTTTTATAATAAACGTAACCATATTTATAATGTACTGACATAGATTTTACATTTATTACTTTTAAAAATTATATGGATTGACTTCAAGACCAAATGTTGAGAAGAAATGTGTCTCTGAGGCACGGTTTGACAGAAAAAAATGTATGAAAGGTATTAAAATTTTTAATATAACACATGATTGTTTTCCTAAAAACATATAATAACACATGAACTTCTAGTTGGATCAGAAATTTTTGGGCACCATTGAGCTCATAATAACATCATTACCCAAGTTGTAACTGAACATTAGTCAGTGTGGGTTGTCTGAAGAGAATTTCAAATAGAACATAATCGTAAATATAATAATTTAAAAAATAATTTATTTTGATTTAGAGCCTTTATTCTTATTACATATTTTCTAGAAATATAGGGTTAGCATCATAACCCGGAAATTTCTCTATAGTCATGGAGAAAGAACCTCTGGGGAAACCATTGACGGTAGACATCCGATATTTTGAAAGATGCATCTTGGATTCGATAAACCATTCAAAATATGATTACAATACTTCATTTTTCATAAGAGATAAAACCAAATCGTGGTAGGACATGTTGGTTTAATAATTTTTCCCCTTTATTTTTTTATAAAAAGATCCTAGACCAATCAGAAATAAATTATCCTGTGGATTGATAATTGTTGCGGGATGGGTTATTATCTATTTGATAATGTGGGGATTTATATTTATTCCTCTTCATTTATCATTATAATAGAAATTGATTGAGTGTGACAGTATGAAAATATAGGATTCAATCTGTAGGGTTTCTCTTTTCGTCCTTATCCCTCGATTCTCTACGTTCTTCGTCCCTGGATACCCGTGGTAATGGCTCGGCCTTTCAAGGTGGATTTGAAAATGATCGGACCCCTAGACTAGAGGATGATCGAAAAAAGAAGCTGAATCGGTGTATAGCGGGTCTGGAGGACCCCAGATAAGATATTGTATATACTTTTAGGCCTTAGAGGAGGATTTGTGGCTCATGGAAGTAGAGGTGGTGGTGGACATGGGAGGCCACATGGGACGTGTCCAGGAGGACTCTTAAGGTGATGAAGGAGGCTCACGTGCAAGCCAATTGGGCAAACTAGGATGATCTAGGTGGGTCATGCCATGTGGGGCTGGGCTATGTGGGTCAGGTCGGACCTGGGTTGGCCTGAGGTGACCAGGGTGGAGCCATACCACAATTAACCATGATGGTTGACCATGAGCGTCGGAAAATCCAGCTACCGTGGGTGCAGTGGTAATGCGATCATGGCTATGTGATGTCAGTCCACAGTCACAATCTCCCCCTTTAAAACATCAAACAATAGTAACTTAAAAATGCAACATCTAATCTATGAGTCATCATTGGTGATGAGACCCAGATTTTGAGAAGATACTTTTGATACAAGTGATGAGTTTTTAGTTTATACCAGTATAGTTTGAGAGTGTTATCTTAGTACATTCCTAGATGTTTAATTATAACATTACATCCATATCACTTTATTGTAGTACCCTATTGAGACCGAGTCCCTAATATTTTATGGTATCCATTTGTGGGACTGGAGTGTGATCATATATCGTCCCTGGAATAGGTTTGTGGAATTGATGTAACCACCGATAGTAGGACATTGGTTCTCCCTCTAGGAGGCCACAATATTTGGGTTAGTGGCATTCTATTGAGTGTCTGGGAAGGATCGTCTACATTGTCAGTTGATCTAGATTGGGTACATGGTATTCCCCAGTGTGCTTGGGCAAGATCTATCACTCTGTATCAAAGGCTTCCTTGACCAATGTATTCTCTTTGGGTGCGGCCCAAATGGGATAGACCAATTTGTGAGAGCCTTCAACGATATCATGTCTCGAGGACTGACTTGTCCCAAATCTATGGTGCATCCAGTTGATTCATGTGGTCAAAAATTTGTTATGGATTACCCCAATACATTGTGTCATGGATTGAGTATATATGAATGTTCTTATTATATATGTTTAAGATATATACCCATATAAAGGTAACGATACATTTCTTTATGGTGTTCCTTTGTGGTTTTGGATTTTCATACTGAGTATTGTTATACTCACACCTTCACAGACTTTTCCCGCACATGTCTTGTCTTTTGCTGATTATCGGCCTTTCTAGGTAGTCTAAGGGAGACATGGACCATGAAATTATTTGTGAGACCAGATAGACCGAGGTAAGTTCCTACATCTTTTTAAACACTAGTACTAATAGATATTTTCTTACATATTGGAATTGTGGTTACATATAGTTTTTTGGGTTTTTATTTGTCCTTTTTTACCTTTGGGTACTTTCACTATTGTACTCTGGTGGTTTCATATTGTTTTTTTCATATATTTTTTACATAGTGTTTTTACATTTAATCATTTTTGACTTGGAGATGTGTTCATGTCTTTAGGTAAATTTTGATAATGCCTCCCATTTGTTGGATATTCCTACTCTGTTATAGTCCATATCCCCTGACATATGGGAGGAGGGATTTGGGTAGTCACGACATGGGAACCTCTAGGAAGGTCCGTGAAAGATTGGATTTAGAGGGGTTTAGTTCTACATTATGATGGGGAGTCTATGAGATTTGGTTTGGCACAGTAGTGTTAATTGTTCCTAGATCATCTTTCAGGCCATTGAATCTTTTTTTGGTGTGGTAGTTGATGTTTCCATACACCAGGACTCTGAGCACAATATTTTTGAATCGGAACTTGAAAACACTACTTTAATAGAAAAACCATGGTACAAGCACTATATATGAATTGTTTCATTTTGCATGTCCTTATTAATTCATCTCTCTAGATAAACTATATTGACTGTGATAAATCGTGTTTTACGTCATGATTCCTCCACGTAGATAGCTAGCCCGGATTCCACTGAAATATCATGGGTATGATCTTCCCTGTGATAAGGAATCAGTACATGGTCTTATACCAGAGATAGAACATTTAAGTGGGTTACTAGATATACCACAAGCTATCAAGAATCATCTACTACCAGAACTATTAGCTGAGGATACATGCATGATAAGATTATTTCATTAGTTTTAGAGGTAGTGACCTTCTATGTTTTTGGGTGATCCAGAAACCAAGATGGCTAATGATTGTCTAGAGACAGTCACTCGGGATTTCTACCTTATGAGGACGCCTACCGATCCAATCATAATATGTTCTAGGAATCTTGTTTAGGGGTTTACAGGGTGATGGTGGAGCCTAGTGACTCAGACATAGTTTGATATGTCTCTCTCCTGGACAGACATCATGAATCTCTTCAGAGGAGAGTTTTTCCCATACACGTTATGATCTATGTGCATACTGAAGCATCTACATCAATAAAAGGGAAGTATAATCATGGAGTATTCTACAATGATTAATGATATTTTTTTACACCATGGATATACTATGAGACCATTTATTCAGGTGTCAGACATTTGAGTAGGGATTACATTGGGACACTAGGTAATAGATGGAATCCATTATCATTCTTGTCTATGTTGGCGTACTTGACTGGGCCAAGCTAGTGGAGAGCATTCTAGAAGAGAAAACACGAGTAGTGGGAGGTGGTAGTGGGTACTAGGTAGATGAGACCACAAAAATAGGTATCTGAAAATATCCACAAGGATTCTAGTGGGTTAAGCACTTTTGGAGGAAATCCCATCTCATAAGGTTAATCGTGTAGGGCTCCCATGGTAGATTGAATCAGCTAGGGGAAGAAGGTGTTACTCATGCAGTGTCGGGGACATATGTGATGAGATTTCATGACCCGTTATACAGATGATTGGGATATGGTCAATAGACCATCAAGGTTCAGGTATAGACATGATCAGGGTGGTCCAAAGGGCGTAAGATATGGTATAGGAGTGGGTGGGGTAGTAGGAGGTGGTCAAAAATTTTACTTATTACCACCAACACCCCTATGTTTTCCACCCCAAGAATAGGGAGATATTGGATTGAAATGATGACAGTTATAGGAAATGGAGGCTTATGACCCTAAGGCTCCATGGATAATTCAAGGTATGATCTTTTTTTTACACCTTTTTAATAGTTTTCATATACATGGGTGATAGACATTCTGTTCTCTCCATGAATCATGTTTGAGACCCAGAGATCCCAGTTGAATCATTATCTAGACCCTTATTCTTGGAGACTCATAAAAGAGGTGATTCAATGATCACACACAAGTTTTGACAATGTGACCTGAAGAATGGAGGTGAGGGTTTCGGTTGGGATCTATTGGTAGTGATGTAGAGGCCTTAAAACTTCATTCTTGGAATGGAATGGTTATCCATTATTAATGATTAGATTGATTGTTTTAGGCACAAAGTACGGTTTGTCCATATATATTGATCCTGGTAATCCTATGTTTGTGGAAAGGAAACATAGGCAGTGCATGAAAGACATAGACATAAGAGGGTGCATCCAATAACTCATTAGTTAGTTAACATGAAAATTGTTGTAGTGGATGATATGACTCCTCATCTTCGTATAGTAGTGGTGGATTAGGAGGAAATATTTCTTGAGGATGTTCTAAGTTTGTCTCTGAACAAGGAGATATATGTTTACATTGATCTATTCCATGGGATGACACTAATAACATCAAATTAATATCGGATATCTCCTGTAGAGCTTCATGTTTAGAGGGTATATTTGGAGGACATGCATAGGAAGGGCCTCGTGAGACATTGTGATTCACCATAGGAAGCTAATGTATTGTTTTCCAAAAGCAAGATGAAATCATGTGATTATATGTGTACTACCATCACATGAACTAGGTGACTCTGAAAAATAAGTATCCATGAACTAGGATTGATGTGCTCTTTGATTAGTTGAAGGGGGAGCGATGGTCCTCAACTATTGACCTATGATATTTCTATCACCAACTATGAGTTTGGGATGAGGATATACCAAAGGCAACCTTCAGATGACGTCATAACCACAATGAGTACTTATTGATGACTATTTGCATGAGTAATTCCCCAATAGCATTCATCATACTCATGAACATGATATTTTATCCTTACATGGACCACATAATAGTTGTCTTCATTGATGGAATCCCAGAGTACTCGGTGTCCGAGGAGGACAATGCAAGAAACATTAGGATGGTCCTAGGAACATTCCAAGGGAACCAGATTTTTGGGAAGATCGTGAAGTATTAGATCTGTATGGGATAGTTCTATTTTATAGGACACATAATTTCATAGTCTATAGTTACAGTGGATCCAATGAAGATTGATCCAGTTATTACCCAGGTTCCACCCTGGAGTGGTACCGATGTGCAGAGTTTCCTGGGTTTGGCAGGGTACTTTCAGAGGTTTTTTCTTGACATTTACATGGTGGTATAATCCTTGATAGATTTTAAATTAAAGAAGTAACCTTTTGTGTGGACGGAAAATATCCATGAGAATTTTTAGCATCTGAGGTAGAGATTGACGAGTGCTTCTATCTTGAAATTGATATAGGAGGGTGTCAAGTACATAGTGTTCTACGATACGTCTGGATCCTTGCATGATTGTGTCTTGATGAGGATTCATGAAGTGATTGCCTCTGGTTCACCTTAGTTTAGACCTCATAACCAGGATTACATGACCCATGATCTTGATTTTGTATTAGTAGTCTTCTCATTGAAGATGAGGTGACACTACCTATTGGGAAAGTGTTTTATAATATTCTCAAATCACAATAGTCCCAGTTATATGTTATCATATAAGGATATCAATTTGATATAGAGTTTATTTCTAGTGTCCCTCTAGGACTTCAAATATTAAATTTTCTAAACTCATGGGAAGGGAAAAATTGTGCCAGATGCTCTTAGCAGGTGATACAGTTCACAATTTATGAACAAGGTGTCGGTGTAGATATCCTCATTTCTGTTATCCTTTGTGGATGGAGATGGAAATTTTAACTCTAGTCAATGGTTTTCACCCCTCTGCTATTATAGTGATTCAGGGAGGCACTACATGGGGATACTGACTATGTGACATAAAATGCTCATGATTGCATTAGGTCATGCTACTGATGAATACTAAAATGGTCGGGAACACTTCATTCATTTTAGAGGATGTAAAGTAGTACCACTGAGGTTATAGGAGGTGGTTATAATAGAGTTTCATAAATCCCCTTTATATGTTCTTACAGATGTCGAAAATATGTACCAAGAACATTAAAAATAGTTTTTGTGGATAGGAATAAAGAAGGTAGTTGCAGATATTGTCTCTCAATGCCTTACATATCAGCATGTGAATAATAGAAACCAGGTTCCAATAGGATTTTCTCAACCCATTGAGGTGATAGAGAGGAAATGGGATGCAATATCTATAGACATCATGAAAATAATACCATTTACGCCCATGGGACACGATGCCATCATGGTGATCATTAACTGACTCTAGAATTCATCCAACTTCATAGCTATCTAAGAGTAGAGTTTAGTAGAGAAATTGGGACACCTATATGTACTAAAGATTGTTCTATCCCATGGGGTCTGACAAAAGATTGTTTAAGATCATGATGATTTCCTTAAACCCTGGTTGTTGAAGGTATTGTATGAGGTTTCTGGGACCTATTTACACTTGATAAAAATGTTCCATCCATAAACATATGACCATAATGAATAGACCATTCAGGTTTTAGCAGACAAGTTGTTAGATGGAATTTTAGACTTTGGTTGTATTTAGTCGGATCACATACCACTTGTGGAGTTTTCAAACAACAAAAACTAGCATTCTAACATTTTTATGGAACAATTAGAGGCCATTTATAGGTGACCCTAAAGGTAACCCCGATGCTTGGCTAGAGATGGTGTAAACTGTTATAGATAATATGACGATCATCCAGGATAGGATGAAGCATGCACAAATCCATCATAATTCTTATGCAGAAAGTAAATAGAGGCCTTTAGAGTTTTATGAAAGAGATCAAATGTTCCATCTGGTTTTACCTCTATGGGGACAAAAAAGATATGGCCAGTGTAGCAAGGTATCATCAAGGATCATTATACCTTCATAGTTAATTTGCAGAGTTAGTGAGGTGGTGTTCCTCTAGGGTCTGGCTCCATTTTTACAGCGGTTAAATGAATTTTTCCAGTTATAATAGATGAGGAGGTATGTGCATGACCAATTACTCATAATCGACTGGGGAGAACTGAAAATTTAGGATGTAGTGAATTTGGTAGAATACCCAGAGTTAATAGATAATCGATAGGATAGGATCCTTTATGGAAAAAATATTCCATTATTGCATGTATTTTGGTATCAAAAGAATCTCCAAGAGAGTGCATAGTAGTAGTAGCCTCAGATTCATGCTCAGTACCATCATCTATTTGAGTAGCCCATGTCTTATCATTTGGGGACATCAAGCCCCAATGTTGAGAAAATTTCACATCTTAGATTTTGCATTTGTTATTTTTAGAAATTAAATGGAATGATTTTGAGAAATGTTGCTGAGAAAGAGTGTGATTCCATGGCATGGTGTGCCTGGAACAAATGTTTGGAAACTATTCGACTTTTTAGTATCTTCGATGTGCAATCATCCAAAAAATGGCGAATAAATATTAAAATGATTCCTGAATAAAATATCATAGGGCACATTTGAGATCAAAATGGAATATTTACCATAAGTGAAACGTAACATTAGTCGTTGTGGGTTGTTTGTAGACAAACTCATGGAGGATGGAGCTGTAAAAAAAATTATAAATGAAATTATTTTGATGCAAAAATATTCTTTTTATTAATATATTGTTATAAATTCAGGAATATTATCAAATCCTTATAATATCACTAGAGGTTTGGTGAAATAAAATATGGAGAGATCATTGGTGGATGATAAGAGATCAATCGAACGACACACCTTGGATTTGACAAACCTCACCAAATATGACAAAAATATTTCACTCCTCCACAAAAATCAAATTGAATCAAATTAGGGTGTGTTGTTTTTATTTTTTTCAATTTTTTTAATTCTATGATGAATAAAAACCAATCAAAAAATTTATTATCCCATGCATCAATTGTTTTTGCAGGAACAGAAATTATCAGCAGGAATGTCAGATGATTAATCTCTATTCCAAAATGTTTATTGTTCTAACGAAAAATGATTGAGGTCATTATCAACAAAGTATAAGGTTCTTTCCTCAAAATTTATGTTTGTGATTTTATCCCTCCATTTTTCATGTTATTCATTTTTGGATCCCCATGTTCACAGATCATCTTTAATGGGTGGATTCGAATGTGATCGAACCCATAGATTGGAGGAAAATTGACAAAAGGGGCCGAATTAGTGTATATTGGGAACCAAGGAACCCAAATCTGAGACCATTACAAATTACGGGCAACTGATGATTCTTGTAATTACTCAAAGGAGTAGGTTGCAGTAACTAGATAAGTTTGAGGCAGACATGAATGTGAAGCATGCAGTGGCGCATGGCAGAAAAACGCGACCAGTGGATGCAACCAGTGTTGTGGGTGGAGGAGACCTGAAAAAGAAGAGGTAGCTATGTGGGATATAGTGGGGCTAGAAGAAGTGAAGCAGGATGGAATCCACATGGGACATCATCGGCAGTCATGTGGTCCGAGAATTCATTAGCACGTCAGATATGGGAGGCCACGTGTGGGGGCCCCAGAGGCCCATAGACAAGCATGCAGGGCCGAGCGGGCTAGGACATGTGGGTCGGGCCTAGTGGGCCCATACTAGGTGTTCTCTGTCAGAAGTAGGTAATTCCTAGACCTGGCCTGGGGGACTAGGGCAGAGCAGATCCATGGTCGACTTTGATCCACAACAACTGCAGCTGACGCGGGTGTGGTGGTTGCACAACCATAGTTGTAGACGGTCAACCATCACGATTGACCACCATGGTTGGTCAGCCAGGACAGGGGGTCTAACTTCCACGGTTGGTCCACTACGGCCATTCCATAGGGTGATCGACCACCATGGTATGTTCAAAACCCAGTGACCCCCTTCAAAACATCAAATGAAAATAAATTCTACTGGGAGTGTCCAATCAATGATCTTTATATGGTGTTGAGACCCAGACATTGATAAGATCCTTTTGATTCAAATTTTTTGTATTTAGGTTGGTCCCGAATAGGTTGAGATAATTCCCATGGCCCATTACTCAATGGTTTATTATAGTGTTATGTCTACATAACTTGACTATAATCCCTTCTAGAGGTCGAGATCCAGATAGAGTATGGTATCCCTCTGTGGGATTGGAGTACGATCCTATATCACCCATATAGGTGATTTTTGGAATCGGTGTAACAAATGAGAGGAGGGAAATTGTCCTTAATCTATTGGGCCATATTAGTTGTTCCAGTTGTATTCTCCAATTTTTCTAGGCAGGATCTTCTACATTTCATTTTAAACCATAATGGGTATGTGGAATTCCCCAGTGTTTCTGGGAATGATCCCCTCTTTGTGTGTCATAGTCTTCCTTGACCATTGTGTTCTCTTCAGGTGGGGACCAAATGAGCTAGACCTCACCGTGAGTGTCTCCGATGAGTTCAGTTCTCGAGGAGTGGGTTCTCTAAGAACAAGTGCACTTCAAGAAAAATCTTGTGGGTGTTAATTGGTTGTGGTTTTCCTCTAGTGTTTGATTCATGTTTTTAGTGTATCTAGATGTTCTTGTTATATGTGCTATAGACATATAAATATGTAATGATGAATGTCCATTTTTGTGGTATTCCATGGTGGTTTCAGGGTGCCATACTATGTATTTTTATAGTCACCCCAGAACAAGCCATGATTGTATGTGTCATGTCTTATCCATATGATCAACCTTTCCAAGGAGTGTAGGATTACCATGACCAGGTGGTTATTTGTGAGTCCAGACAGACAGAGGTGTGTTCCTCTGACTTTTCAGAAATAATTCTAAGAACCTGTTTTCATATAGGTTGGACATGTGGTTACAAATTCATTCTTGTGGGCTTGTATTTATCCCTGTTTGTTTCCCATACTTTCACTACTGTACTCTTTTTATGTTATATACTTGTTTTCTTGCATTATTTACTCATTGTTTTTATATTTCATCATTTTTTGCTTGGATTTTTGTGTGTTCATATAGGTACATTAGGATAATACATCACATTTGGGGGATATTCATACTCAGTTCTAGTCACTAACCCCTACACTATGAGAGGCATTCTATGTTTAGTCAGGGAATTGGCCCCTCTGGTCTGGTTCATGATTAATAATATCATATATTATCCTATCATAAAATTTTACCACGGAATTTTTAATAATATTTTAATGTTGTAATTTTTCTGAGTGTCGATTTCCTTGTTTCCCTGGAATGTTTTGTAATAAAATTTAAGGTTGATGTAAATAAAATATATTTATTTCATATTTCTAATTATAATAATGGTATAAAGATATTATTGACTCTGTAGATACATTATTATAATCAATCTAAATATTTTTATAGGATAATGAATCACTTCGCTTCATGGAGATTGTAGACAGTACCTATGGATGAGTAATGATATCATTCCCTTAACAACATAAAGGGTTTGGATGTGGGTGGTATATTAATTTTAAAAAACCAATATCATATCATATGTATCACATATATGCATTAATTTTTTCCATATTACATTACATGTAATGTTTATTTGAAAAAAATCACATCGCTTCTTGAGGGGATAGTTTGTCGTACACAAGAGCAACATATCATATTTAAAACGGATTGGAATGGAAAATGAATATTTCATATTAAAATTAAATAATTATAATAATAACATAAATATCATATAAATTAATTAAATCCATCATTAAATCAATCCTTTAATGGTGTTTATGGAAAATTATCTACATAGGTTTGTGAGGCACTATCCCTCCAAACACAAGATCGATGATTTTGTTTCTCATTTGATGGATGTGGATATAAAGAAATATTATAATATCAACATAATAACATATTTTAATATGGTATATATTATCTTTATTTTGTTTTATGTTTTGTGAAAAAATTTATGGTGGAAATGGAGAATGAAAATAAAATATGTGTGTTAACACAACTACCTACCTTAAGAGAAACCCTCCTTGGATATCCTCTTAAAACCCCAAGATATGTTATTTTATGAGGAACATAATCACTATAATATGACTATTACTGTAGAAGAGCCACAACCTAGTTGGTGAGGACTCAGAAAGTGCATCCAAGAGACCCAAGTTCAAAATTCTGTGGAGGCCTATTTCAGGGGGTACTATAGCATTACTGTATCACGTACTATAAAAGGTACTATAGAAGACAGTGTTCGGTACTGTAGCAGTCGAAACTATTTATCCATTTGGCCGTTTTGGCCCCTGGTTTGGGCCTCGGGACCTTTAAGGCCTTCTGTCCACCCAAGGCCCTTAGACCTATAAGGATTTCGGGCCACCTCAAGGCCTTTGGTCCCCCTCAAGGCCTACGATCAACCTGAAATCTGTGGTTAATGATCTAATAGAATATATAAGGAACAGACTCAATATGGGGATCAGAGCAGGCACATTAACTAGAGCAGAAGATAAGAGGATTTTCAGAAAGTGAGGGTATGACATTGACATCAGGACCATCCTTTTCTTGCATGGGAAGCCCAGCCGAACAACCAGGTGAAAGGTGTAGAGCTGATATCATGATGAAGAAGCTGGGAGGAGGAGTTCCAAGTATAGTCTGTATAATTTCCAATACTTATGAGTCTTTTAATATCTAATCATATGGTCCTTGTAAGGGTTCACCTGTATCCCTTGAAAGAGGGGTTATCAAAAATTGTGGGAATGGGGTCCTCAATGGAAATTACATGGAAATTTCATAAAATAATCCAAAATGATAAATTCATTCACATGAAAAATTATTCTAAATGAACATATATTACAAATTTTAATTTTCAATGTGGAAATATGACAATAAAATAATACTTTTACAAGTTGTTATGTAATTTTAACACTTTTATTATTATTTTAACCAATAATTAAACACGTTATTAGGTTAACCATAGTAAATAATTATTACTATTTTTACTATTCATTATGGAAAAAATTAAATTGATCATATTAAGAATATAAAATATTTATTATTCCAAATATTTAATAAATTATCCCAAATACAAGTCATAGAAGTGGGAAAAATTATTTAAAATCAATCCGATAGACGTGATGAGAATACAGGTGTCAAAAGAGAAAATGTTCAAAATTTACAATATTTTTATATTAAAAATAAATATTATTATGACTCCAACAAAATAAATTGTATAATTTATATATAATTTAACTAATATTACTTTAAAACCAATTCATAATATAAATTAACTTTATTTATAATTTAAATGAAAAATCACTTTTTAATGAAAAATTATAAATTTTCAATATTCATCTAAGAATTAAAAATTTTAGGAAAAATCCAAAAAAAATCACCTATTGAAAAATTTTATTTGATGATGTAAAAAATTTTATTTTATCGAAATATGTTTTTAAATGTGGTAAAAATTAATTTTAAAAGATGTGCGTGAAGTATGACTAAATAGTCTTTCAAGAAAAAATATATATTTTTGGAAATATTTCTTATTATCCCAAATAATTCTTATTTATATTTATAATCGTTAGTTAATTAAATTATTTTTGAAAAATATATTTATTTCATAATTTACTTAGATATATTCATACCCACTAATTGAACATCTAGTGTATGATGATAACGTTTAAATATTATTTTAATAATGTATCACATTTTTTTTAAACCCTACAATTGTGAATCACAAGATATCGATGAAATTAAATTTTTTATAAAACAAATAAATTTTAATTTCATGGGGTGTTACATTATTACCTCGAAATAAAATCTATTTCTTATTATTTCATCGATATTACCCTCTAAATAGATGAGGTTATTTTTTCTTCATAGCATGATGTGGTTACCATGTTACATCCTCCTATTTCTGATTTCTCACAGGTACCTTTACCAGATAAGTCGTATGATTACTCTATTATTTCCATATAGTATCAATTATCTATACGTGTTTTTTACAGTATAATTGATCAGGGAACAATACCATTTACTCAAAGGTGATAACATTCATTGGGTATGGAATATACACCTTTACCAATGATATATGTAACACATAATATACTTTTGAGAAATTTGGAGTCAAGACTAAATAATGAAAAAAAATTCCAATTATTTTAGGAAATTAAAAGATCTCTATGTAACTAGAGATAATTTTCCATTTCATTCATATCCATATGCACCCATCGAAATTGATTCATTCCTGAAAACCTATTCTCCCACATGGAATTCCAAATCATTCCAATAATTATCGACATAAATCTGTTTTCCAACAATGAACCACATTATGGTGAGTCTGAATTGTATTGAACTTTTTTTCCAAATCATCTAGTTCTGGGCCAATAAGATTCCATTCAAAAACATTATCCCAAAAAATTTGATTTTGACATCTCATTCCATATAATATATCCTATGAAACAATTTGATTATGTGATTGTAAATTATTGTTTATGGAAAACTATACCAAAGGAATATATAGATCCCGTATACTTTTAAAGTTATGTTATAATAACCTCAACATGTCTTATATTGTTTGAATCATTATTTCATAAATTCAATAATTTTTTGGATGATAGAAAGTGCTCAAATGAAGCTCAATATCATGATCCTTATGAATAACTTTCTATAATTTCAATTTAAAATGTGGATCTTAATAAAAAACTATTGAAAGAGGTTCACCATGAAGACAAAAAAAATTATTCATATACATCATTTATTGGGACTCAAGAGGATAATAATATATTATATATATAAAATGTACAAACAAGGTTAGGAATCAATAATAACCCATTTTTCATCATTTATTATAGGATCCTATTATAGTATGAAAAACATTCCCATGCAATATCATTCAATTTCCACACAGTAATAGGATGAGGTCATGTGACTCCTCTTGGATTCTATCTCACAACATTAATTTTGGAACCATGGTTATCTTTTCATGAATTAGAGTATGGTTTGTGTTTGTTTTCAATCCTCAAAGGAAGTTCAGAATATGTGCCAGCAAAGTGCTCAAACAGGTGAAGCAGATTACAGTATTGAAGGTGGCACCTTTTCCTAGTTGTTGCCAATTTTTTGGGCTTGAAAATAGACAAATCAAGAAAACTATTTTTGGAAAAGAGACATGTGCGCTGTGTACGTGATGTAGAGGAATCCTTCACGCCATATATTTTTCAGGATCAGAACATGGAAAAATAGAAAAGGGGTAATGGACACGCAAGTTTTGGGCTGGTCGCGCAAGTGACTTGCGCGCTGAGAAAGGAATTTCGCACCGATGCTTTGAAGGTTGGAAATTTGTGTGCCTGTTGTTCTTCAAGATCAGAGCTTCCAAATATGGTAAAGGAAATAGGGTCACGCATGTATTGGTGTCTTCATTCATGTGAGTTGCATGGCCGAGACTAGGGCGGTTGGAGCAATGTGCCAAGACATGAGCGCAGTGAGGACACTTGCGCGCCACCGCACAGTGGGTCTAGTTTTCCTATAAATAGAGGTCCACCCGTCCTCATTTTCAATGAAGTTCAAGACATAGATATTTTTCGATCTCTCTTCATTCAAGTGGTTGAGTCGCGCATGTGGTAGTTGGGCCGCACAGGTAGAGGTAGCATGCCAGTTGTTGGATGCGCGTCCAAAGTGGTTTGGGAGTTAAAGGCGCTGATACGCGCAAGTTTGGGAGTTGAAAGAGGTAGTGTCGCGTAGGTGGGTTGGTGTCACCTGCGCACCAAATTTGTACCACGAAAGTGACATGCGTGACGATCTTGAAACTTTCATACCGCTCTTGGACAAGCACGCGAGGTGATGTTGAAGTACACCCATTCTTTGTAGAGCAGCACGAAAGTTGGAAGATTGCCTGATACCTTCCATGCAAAGTGAGATTAGTCTACAAGTGAAAGTTGGAAATCAACAAATCATCTACATACAACAGAGGATGTATTCTTTTGAAATGATGAAGATACCTTCACTTCTATAAGCATAGTGTGACTACACCAAGGGTAGTGAGCCAGGGTGAGTCAATGAGAGTGACCCAAGGGACGCTGTGAGCTATCCTTGAACATTTTTTAAATGCTGTGATCTTGGGACAGAGTGACTATGCCCAAACCTTAGTAATCCACAGCTAGTGAAGTTTAGTGGATTTTTGTATGACCGACAACCTATCAGTGTATGCTCCTTAGACGTAACCCTTAGTGGTGAAACAAGTAAAAATTGTTGTGTCGTCTCTCTACCTGTGAATGTTTTCTTTCTGTTCATATCTATCATACAGGTTTAAAAAGTTCATACCAACGTGGGAATAATATCCATCTCTATAAAAGAAAAAGTTGAAACCCTGATTCACCCCTCCCTTCTCAGGGTATCTCAGGGTCCTACAATTAATTTATTGTCAAACCTAATATTTGAACACATAATTAAAAATTTACTACTTCATTCAATCCCACCAAAAATATTCCCTCAAATCCATATAGGTATTTTGTATACCTAGGTTTATATAAAAATTTTATCTATGAGAATCATCCCACAATTCCCTTTTTAACTATGTTATATATGGAACACATATTCTATTTCAAAATTTTAGAGCACCAATTTCACAAGTGATGTCTTTTAATGTCCCATGATTCACAACATTAATATTCTTCTAAATGTTTTCATCAACAGATTGAGAACGTTTTATATTTATAGATAATAATTTTTTAGTAATCATTTGAAAAATTATTGTTTCCATCACTCCATTAATAATTCCCATATACATATTAAATATATATATATTCATTTCATCCCTTTAAATCATCAATTTTATAAAAACCACAAAGATATTTCCCAGTCAATTCATCTACTACATTTTTTGCCTTCCATTGGTAGTAGTGTGCTGAGATATTATTAACCATGAGTTTCTTTATCCATCATATTTTTATAATATTTAACTACTTTTATGAAAAGATATGTTTTACAATTAATTTATCCTTTTATATATCCTTTAAATCACCACAGATATAATGCATCTATAGATTCATTGAAACGTTTAAATATCCCAACTCAAGATCATGGGTTGGATAGTTCTATTCATGAGTCTTCAAATATGTTTATTAAGTTTAAATAAATTTATCATTTATTTTGAAACAAATTTTTTCTTTATTCTATGAATCACTCTATATTAAAAACCCATAATTTCTAGATGGTTCATTCAAATTTAGGGCAAGTAGAAATCATATATTTAGTTTAAAAACATTATCCGTATTCGTTTTCCCAAAAAACATCACCACATAACATGTAGGCAAGGTTAATGGGTTATCTAATCAATAAAACTAACGATGGAATCTCCAATGCTACCTTTCCAAACTAATTAAACAACATACCTCAGTTATCTTTGATGTCATAGGACATTCTTCGACTTCCTTTGTCGTCATAGGATCAACTGAAATTCCATTCTTTGAGAAAATATATCAAAGAAAATAATCTTCTTGAATCCAAAAATCTCACATACTAAATTTACCATTTAACATGTTCCTTTAAAGGGTGTCAAAAAATATCCCCAATTGGTTCTCATAGTCTAAATAGATTTTCGGATAGACAAATATATCATCAAGGAATAAAAAACCAATTCATCAATTCATTCCATAGACGCACTATTCATTATAACCATTAAAAAATAATGTGAATTAGTCTATCCAAATGTAATTACTATAATACTATAATGATTATACATAATTTTAAAATATATCTTTATAATGTATCCTTCTTTAAACTCAATTGACGATTCCCTAAATGAAGTTCAAACATTAAAACATATTTGTCTCTATGAATTTGATCCATATGTAATCAATGAGAGGTATAGAATACATTTTTTATCATAATAGAACATGTCACCCTATAATCAATTAGTATTTCCAAGGATCCATCTTTTTTTAATGAAGGGAACATGGTCTCCCCAAGGAGAAACACATGGAAAATATATCCTCTATCAACCATCTTCTCTATTTGTTTTTAAACACCAATAATTCTACCGTGGACATTTTTCATGGATTCTATGTTATTGGTCTTAAAATAGAGGTTAAAACAACAAAAAATCAAGTTCATGCTTTGGGATATTTACTGGTAAATCCTTAATAAATACTTTAATTTATTACTATAAAATAGGTATACACTCAATTTTAAAGAACACTTTGTACACCCTTTGATTGTTTTCTATTCTTTCATAAAATATCATTATGTATAGCTACTAGGATGTATCTAGATATTACTCAGATCACGAAGTATTTTCACTAATGAATTTTAATTCTATATCTTCCTCACAAATCATAATGCCTTTTTCTTGCACTATGTTTTGGCATCATATTGTGAAATCATGTCCATAACAATTATTATATAAAATTCAACCATAGGTATGATAATGCGGTCAGAAAAAAAATCACATTTATGTTTCATAATGTGGATTTTTTAAACATCCTCATTACCAAGAGGCTTCCTCATGGCATTTTGAGTGACACCACTCTACTTAAATTAAAAGTGGGATTTATAATATTCATGGAAAACTAGGAAGGTATAAATTTTTTTCAGGATCCAAAAAAAATAAATTATTAGATAAAATTTAGTTTTGAATTAAATTACCTTATACCTCATCATTGGGTTGTTCAACCTCATAAAAAGTGATAGAATATTCTTGACTATCTCCGCATGTCCCCTTCTATGTTATATTCCCATAAAGTATGGGGAATTTTTTTGTGTAGTACCCTATATTAATACAACTGAAATACTAAATCTCATTGTTTTATTTTTCCCTATTGATTTTTTTTACCATAGTTACTTTTATAAACAAACTTATAATAAACTCCTAATTTCTTCAAGCCTTTCCCGTGGTAATCCTTTCCAAATTTTTTAGAAGGTGGAAATCATTTCATTATCTTCTTCTACATTGATCAATTTCTTTTTTCATGGAATCCACATATACTCATCATATCTTGATTCCCATAAAATTCAAAATAATCATAGATTTATTTCTCTATCTTGTTAGTACATGATATTATGTCCTTATATGATGATAATTTTTTGGAAACTAGTTCAATTTGAACAAGTAGCTTAATCCAACAAAAGAAACGATCATTCATACATATTGGATTATGTGGATTGATGTTGGTCAAAATCCATTTTCTAGATACCACTTATGAATGATGCAATATAGTAAATTAAATTATAACATTATTAGGATGAATGTATAATCCCAAAATTACAGAAAAAGATAACCTATGTTAAAAATTTAATACATAGCTAATCTCATAATCATACACATTGATACATTGGAGATATATAGTTTTTCAAATCATTTAAAATCATTTTTAAAGAATATGTTATTTAAACTAAGAATAATCCATGATTTTGTCAAACTAGATACACAGTAAGGCCTGTTGTGGTGCACTTAGTGAGGATTGGTTCGAGTCTAATATACCATTATGGGAGTTATTAACCATAGGAACATCGATTTCAAAACCAAATCCACTATTATTATCAAGATAGAGATGTGTTTCTAGGAATAAAACATAATATATATCTTAACTTACCATTAGTATGTTATTATATACTTATCCTCATAGCCTATTATAGGTTTATGTTCCACAATATATGTTGTCCTAAATCTAGTTTTTAACATGTCTACTAATCATCCTCTAATAAAAAAATTTGCAACCATGACTCTAGAAATAAAGAGATAATGTCTTATTGATTATATTTATATATATATAAATGGTAAAAAATAAATGGACTTATTAGTATAGTAGTGTTCTAGAAATATATACAAACATGATACCCATTTTACATTGGGAAAAGAAAATAAAACATAATAAATAAAAAAATAAAATGAAATGCATCCTTAAAAACTCATACCATGAATTATTAGTCATATCCAGGGGAAATGGAAACAATAAGGGTGAGATAAAATGATTAGTATGGGTAAAGTGTGTTATAATATATCATGAATCATTATGTATAATCAACATGGAATGATAATTAATTGAACATAAATTCCATTTAAATAACTTAGACATCATGAAAATAGAAAGCATAATTAATATGATATGGTAAATATATGAAAAACATTATATTTAACCAATAAATGATATTGAAATGCATCCAATGATAATACCATAATGAAAATATAATTTATAACAATAAAAACAATTTCCTCAAATATGTAAATTATTAATTATTGAATTCATGATTTCAGGTATCATGAAACAACAACCATCAAGATATTTCCTCTAGATAGTTTAAAACTATAATTTGAAACACATTTAATTTCCCAAGCCAAATTTTTTCATGAGACCAGTTGATGCATCAAGGGGCTATCTATAACTATCCTCTAGCTATATCTGCTTGTCCAAATCATTCCTCTCATAATGAATGACATATTTAATTCTTGAACAATATTTTTTATTAAAAAATATCCATATTTATTAATGGATAAAGACTCATCAACATTTTTCAAATTAATTAAAATGATATGAATGTAAATTTAATCTAAAAAAATGGCTTACATTTTGGAAAATAAAAATATCAAACATTTAGTGATATTTATATTTAAAATAAATATAATTTTTAATGAAAAATTATCAAAATAAAGTTATTGTTTCCTGATAATGAAAACAATTACAAGGAATGTTGGATTGTATAGTAACCTTCACTAAATATTAATTTTCTAGTAGAATCCATATGGACAATGTAATTATTATTTAAACAAAGAATACCATGAAGTATGATTGAATCAAGATATTGCAACTAAAAAGTATAGAATACAAACTATATAAAATAAATTATGTTCATAACATTGCAATATGCCTCAATTAAGGGAAATTTAGATGAAACACCTTACTTCACACATTTATATCTGTTAACGTGATATAACCATATGTATATTGGATTTAATCATTTTATTAATTAATTAGAAAATAATAATCATATTTATAATATCACATATGATGATATTAAAACATTTTACTGCTATTTGGTCAATAACAATTCGCTATTTTCTTAATTTGAGGATTTAATTACCTTATTTTCATTTTCATGTTTTGTAATGAATGTTATTGTTTTTTAAATAAAATATAATTAATTAATATCCATAATGGTAATAATTTTATAAATATAATATTTGATTATTATTTACATAATTAGAACCACTCCTATAATTTGGGCATAAAAATGAATGTCATCACTTTGTGCGGATAATAGGCTTTAAGTACGTACAAGGAAATATATCATTCACTTAACATGTGAAGGGGTAAGAAATTAGGTGATATGTTAATTTTATAGAATCAATATCTTATCATATATAAAAAATATATTCATGAATTTTATCCTTATTACATTCCACGTAATGTGTATTTGAAAAACGAATCACATCGCTTAGTGAGGTGGTAGTACTCAATGAAAACAAGCAACACTATTGTATTGAAATGAAATGGAACATAAAAATGTTTATATGACATTAAAATTATATAAGTAAAATAATATCATTAATGTCATATAATATTTCTAAATATATCATTATATCAAATCTTTAAATGTGGTTATGGAAAAAATACATTGGTTCGGAAAGCGGTAGTTCCTTTACACAAGAGCGATGATTTCGTTTCACATTTGTTGGATGTGGAGGGGTTAAAATTTATTAAAACAACATAATAGAATCTAATAATATTAGAGGTAATTTTCTTTATAATTAATTTTTAAAAACAAAAATCATTGTGTAAAAAAATTAACAAAATTGAGGAGCTTTGTTAAGACAATTAACATTTCAAAAAGAAACCTTCTTTGGATCTCATCACAAGGACCCTAGGAATGGTATTTTGGGTGGTCGATCAGATCTATAATTTTACTAAAGATATTTAGTAGATTGTTTTTTTTTGTTTGGTTGATACTAATGAATTTGAATGTGTAAAGAAGTGAGTGTAGGTATGTCCCTTTCATAAGTGGTGAAAGGGGGCCTCCTTGGAAATTACTTTGAAATTTCCCAATAGAATCAAAAATGATAAATTCATTCACTTTGAAAAACTTCCTAATGACACTAAATTAAAAAAGAGGAAATTTATGGTGGAACTAAGTCCATATAATAAGATTTTTAGAGGTTTTTATGTCATTTTAACCCTTATTTACTTCTTTTAACCCCTGGTAAAAACATTTAAAACTAAACTATGGTAAATAATTTCTACTATTTTATATATTAATGATGTTAAAAAATAATGTTTAAAATATTATATAATATAAATTATTTTTATTCATAACATGTAATCCATTTTTTCAAATTCATTTCATAGAAGTGGAATATTTTAATTTAAAATTAATCTTATATACACTATATAAAATTGTTTTATAGAGAAAATGTTGAATAGTTTACACAGTTTTTTATATCAAAATTAAATATTAAAATGATTTAAATGAAATAAATATCATTTAATTATATATAATATAACTAATTTTACTTAAAAAAAATTTATGTATAATTTATCTTTATAAATAATTAAAGCAAAAAATATGTTTTCACTTAATTTTTAGTATTTTTATATATTCACCAAAAAGTGAATCATTTATAAAAAATTGCATAAACTAACACTTATATAATTTTTATATGATGAATGAAAAAATTAATTTCATTTTATATAAAATATTTTATAAAATTAAAGAAATAATTTTCAAATATCTTCATGAATCATGACTGAACCATATTTTAGAAACAATTCTATTTTTTAGAAAAAATATCTTATTTTACCAAAGGATACTTAATTTTATATCTAATAACTAGAAAAAACATTAAAATTTTAAAATATTAATTTTTATATAATTTATTTAGTTCAATTTGTGACCAATTATTTAATGGCTATGTTATAATAGCTATCATTAAAAAATATTTAATTCTGTATCGCATTTCGTTTAGACAGGATTTTGTGTTCATCATAGGCTATCGATGACATTAAATTTATTCATAAATAAATATTTTGTAAATTATTTGGGGTTTAAAATATTTTCAGTTGAATAAGATGATAAAAAATAATTTTCTCAAATTTATGAAGTAAAGTGATGTGGAGAAATAATAACATTCAATAAGGCTAGTGTGAAGGATGTTCAAGTAGACTAATAAAAATTTAATGAATCATATTGCTGTGGGTTTTAATTTTTCTTATAAATATTTTTATATCAATTAATGTTGTGAGGAGAACATGAACCATTGAATGTATATAGTTCAATATAATTTATTGAATTTAATAACATTCTATAAACCATGAAACAGATTTCTTTTAGTGGATTTTTGTTCATGGATTACATCTAAACCATTCTAATGATGAGATACACTTTTTGTGTAGTGAACCATGTATAAACTTATATCCCCATGGGTGTACATGTTTTTTTAAATAAAATTCCCACTAACCAAAGGATAATTTTGTTTCTCAACTATGAAAACATAAAAACACAAGATCATAGATTCACACCCTTCACCTCATAGTTATCACATTGATCTGGATTAGTTCATTCGAGTGGTATCATTATGAAGGTTCCTGCATTGGAAATTTTAATGATGTTTAATTAATGTTATGGTTTCTAGGATTTATTGAAATACACTACATATTAATGGGAATTTATGTATTATATGAGAATAACTATTATATCTAGAAGGATAAAATGTTATCTTATTGTTAATATAATAGATATGACATTTTAGAAGCTATTATAGATGGTTTCTTTCCCCCTGATGAGGGTAATCCTCTAAACACTTCTAGTGATAAAAAATTGGAGATTTATGGGAGATCCAAAAATTATTTTCATTTTTAACTCTTCAAAGTGAGATATTGAAGGTTAATGGAGTAGAAATATTAAATGGCATAAAAAAGTGTTAAATATTTATGAAATAAATAAAAAAATGAAAGATGAAATGATAAAAATCATGAAATTTATATATAAAGTTATCTAAATAAATAATAATTAATCAAATGGTGACATCCTTTCATGTATTAATTACAATGTAATAACCATGATATGTTTCAGGGAGAAGATGGAATTTTTAACTTATGTTTTAATGATTTTATAATTCATTGTAATATATTTGACATCATGATATCATCTATAGAGGGTATAAATCCTGAAACAATCAACTAGGATAATTTATATATTATTCTCATCAAAAATGATATGAGAAGAAAAAAACATTCAAGACTAAAGAATATATTGACTATGAAATGTATTTAAAAAATTTATAGAAGTGAGAGTCGGGGAATATTTCTAAGGATAGTGTTAGTGACTTTGAAATTAAATATGTGGTTATTAAAAAATTTTATGAATTCAGGTATTTTCTCTCTATAATGGTAAAATTAGGAATATTTAAATATAAATGAGAGTTACTATAGATGTGTTTTAGTTGTAGAGATGTTTGAAATTTCAAAAACAAAATACCTAACGATACACGAAGACGATGAAAGTAATTGAGAAAATATAATGTAATTAATTTATCAAAAGAATAATATAGAATAATGAAATACATTTTAGATGGATATAATAATAATTTTTCAATGTATAAAAATAAAAATAAATATTTTCAAAATGTATGAATTATGATGAAAGTGAAGTGGGAGCCAAAAAAATCAGTGGTGATACTACTGATAAATTAGATATTCAAATGGATAATGGTGGAAAGAATTAATTGATGAATATATTAGATGCAAAGAATAATTATAGGTAACTCAAACAGAGTTTATTATTTACAGATAATAAGGAAACTTTATCTAAAATATTACTAAATATGAAAAAATAACCAGAAGTTGAATAAATAATATCTATTGTAAAATATTCTAGAAATATTTCAAGAAGAAAAGTAATGAAAAAAATATTTATGTCCTAATGAATTTACTTAATTATAAAAATAACCATAACATAAAACATGATGAAAATATGTAGGTAAAGGAAAAATTACATGATCTTTTAAAAAAAAGTTTATAGAACCTGGACAAGGAAGCATAAACATCTAAAACACATTTGCAAATCTAGGTGAAAGTTATAAGAAGAAAAAACATGAGAATGATCTACATTAATCATCATCAAGGCTTATTAATATGCTTAAATATATTAATGACAAGAAGAAGGTTTAAAAGACCATGTATATAACCAAAAAAACAAAAGAAAAAAATTATAATATTTCTATTATATCAATGGATTATGAAAAAATCTACCCAACTAGGGTCTTTTGAAGGATATGCTGAATTCTAATATGATGAATGTTAATTGATAAAAATACGATCAAAATGAGTTGTATAGTTATAAATAGTATATATGTTATAGAGGAAAATATGTTTTATATGGATATTTATATTATTGTAGAGGTAGTGGTCATACCAAAAAGATGTTTTGGTTCAATCGTGATCGTTAAAATTAATATAGAGGATATTAGAAGAGGAATTGTAGGGGAGAAAACCCACTCAAACAAGACAACATGAGAATTTTTTTAAAATATTAAAAATTTATTTCATCATATATAATGTTTATTGAAATATGTCATCAGAAAAACCATCTTTCTAAATGATGTCTAGTAATACTATATTCTCAAAAACATTTATAAGAAAAATATCAAAATCCATATGGGAAGGGAAAAAAATTTAATGTGAATGCCTTTATTTTTTAAACTACTCTCAAAGAGATAAATGTATAATAACCATGGATATTAGAGATTGGATATTCCGCACATAAGACCATTTAATTAATTATATTAAAATTGAGAAAGTTTTTAATTTATGGATAATGAATAATGGAAAGGACGAGTCACTCAGATTTAAAAGAATTGGATATGCTATTATCTGAAATCTAAAAACAAAAATCTTGAAGTTCTTTATTTTTTGACGGGCTGAAGAAAATCATGTTGGGTGTTTCCCTGATTTTTGATTAAGGCAATGTTTTTTTTCATAGGAGACATATTTATTATTAAATGTATTGGAGATGGAAATTTTGTAACAAGAGGATAATGAACCAATAGAAACTTCTTCTATGTTGGATTTTGACATGGATCTTGCTATAAATGTATGGTGGAAGAAAATATGCTATGGTATAAGAGACATCAACATTTTTTTATCAAGAAATATGATAATTATAATAAAGAGTTGTTGTTTTCATGAAATTACCAAAATTATAAGAAGAATATATTTGTATATTTTGATATGTCAAAGATGGAAGAATATTATCATAGTACATAAGAATGTTGACATACATTCAACTCATTTCATGGATATTATCCACTCTGATATATATTTTTCCATGAGAAGAAAATAAATAATTAGAGATATGTGATTTATTTATTTTATTGATGAATTTATTAATATTAAATGTATTGGGTTTTTGAAATATAAATCAGAGGCTCTGAAAAGTTTATGGTTTTGGAGAAGTAATTAAAATGAATTTGGATATTTGAAAATGAATTTTTGAATGGATAATGGTGGAAAATATAAAATTGGGATGTTCAAATATTATCTTTAAAGGAATGAATTTCATCATTAATTTCACGCACTATAAACACTATAAAAACGATGTTTCTGAAATAAATAAAAGATGTTTATCAGAGATGGATAAAACTATACTGACTCAACATGACACATCTCGATTATTTTGGGAGAAAGAAATTAGATTATTATTTTATATTTATAATCATTTTTTTCTATAGACTAAAAATGGTTTTATGTTAATATGAGATATACTATAAATAAAACAAAAATTTGAAATACAAAAAAGTGTTTGATTTGCCATACATTATGAATGATAATGGTCATAATATGGGGATGATTGATCGAACAGGTATTGGGGGTATTTTCCTTGTAAACCCACATAATGGTATAGGATAAAGGTGTTATAATAGGTAATGTGGTATGCTTTTTGAATCTATAGATGTAAACGTTTTTAACAATTATGATATAATGTTTTCATAGTCAGCTGAAAGTAGAATCGTATGTAAAAATGAAGTTTTTACTGTCAATAAATATAAGAATGTTTCTAATATAAGTGATAATGTAGAAATTTTACAAAATAAATATGTCAATTAAACAATTTCAACTGATGAGGAAAAAGCTAATTCATTTCATCCATGATTGAAAAATCAATAAGAGATACAAAACATAAATGTAGATCAAGGGAAATAGGTTTTAACAAGAATAATGTCAATGATTTTTTTCACATATATATTTTTATTTGTTGGTTTTTTCATTTAATTTTATATAATTTTTATATAATTCATATGGTATTGATGATATATAATAAAATGTGAATTTTATTGAAATAAATTTGGAAAGGGAACTTATACCCAACCCATTAAATAAGAATGTGATTAGAACAAAATAGGATTTCTGAAACATGTTGACTAAAAAAGGTGAAGTGATAAGAAAAAATGAAATTCTAGATTGTAATGATTATTCAGAAGTTGATGGTATTGATTTTGATGTGGCCATTTCTATAATAAAAAAGATTGAATCCATCAAGAATATTTCTTGTTGTTTCTACAAAATAAAGATTGATTATTTTACAGAAATATTTTGAGTTATCATTTTTATTGGAGAGTATAATGGTGCGGTTAACATTGATAAAACAAGTTTCTAATTTCATGGTAAATATGAAAACTATGTTTGAATTTTGACGATGTATTTTTATATTTTGAAAGAATATTTGATAGATTGGTTTTCGAAGAATGATATTTTCTTTAAGATATTTAATTTTAATGAATAAAGATTTGATGGTAATCTCTATAGGCATTAAAATCAAGTGGTAAAATGTGTGTTGAGGTTATAAATATGTTATTTTATATTAATATTATTAGAGAATGTAATAATTTTTTATATTAAAAATGTCTCAAAATAAGAAACACATTTCTATATAAAAAGAGTAGTATGCTAAGGAAATTCTGGTGATATTTGGTTTTGATGATTTATATCCTATTTCCACACCCATGTCATTGGGAAAAGTGTTATATAAATAAGAGAATAGAAAAAAGTTGAAAAAAAATTAAAATGTTAATTAAGATCAAGTTGAATCTGAAGGCTTGAAGGCCATATATAGTATATGCTGTTAAACATTGTGGTGGTTATGAAATTGAATCAAATGAATCTCATCTCATGGATAGAAAATTAATTCACACATATATAAATTAATAATTGATTTTGGAGTAAAATATTTTAGTATAAGATTGACTGATATATTATGTTACACATATTCATATTGGGGAGGTTGTATCGATGATAGAAGATCGGGATCCATTGGAGATTATTTAGGGAGAAATATGTGTGAGTTTTCATAGAAAGAAGGGAAATTTAATTACCATTAGTTTTTTTTTGAAAATGATTTTGTAGCTTCCAATCATACAGTAATATAGTTTATATGGATAAAGAGATTTCTGGAATATTTTATAGTGGATAAGATTTAATCCATTCTCTTAGATTATTATAATGAATATTATATAAATAACTCTAATAATCAGGTAAAACATTCTTATTGTATAGACATTGATATTAAATATCAAATTCTCATAGATAATTTGGAATGAATTGAACTAAATATGGATCATCTTTCTAAATAAATAATATTTATGATATATTTACTAATCCAATATTTATGAATAATTTTTGAGACAGAGGTTGATTATGGGTGTACAACATCACTCTCATCAAGTATAATATTTTTGATGTTCGTCCCCTCTCTCATCTTGTCTGTTGATAGTGTTTTCGATGAGGTATAAAATATGTTTCATAAATATATCCATTGATACATGATTTAAATTTAATGGAGAAAAAATATTAGTAGTTGTTTAGAGGGTTATGTTGTGATTTCAACTTGTGTGAACAATTTTATAGTTTTTTAATAAGGCGTCAAAAACTATTTCTAGTAGGATTATGTTATGAATATGTGGGAATAAAATAAGTTTGGAAAAAAAATTGACATCTCTATTTATCATATTCTTTTATTTTTTAATTATTCCTTCTTTCTTACATTGAGTCCACTCAATTGTTATTAAAATAGTTTTATTGTAATCCATTGCATGAGTTATATATTTTTTTTGATTTTTGTTCCATGGAAGATAGAAAAATATAAAGGGGAATATTGGTGAGTCAAGGATATTATGTAGTGTTATTTTTTAGAAGATGCGGGATGAGAAGAAAGAAGGATTAAATACGCATTATATTATGTTTTTCATACATAAATCAATGGAAAATATTTTATCCTACCATTTAATTTATCTAGATAGATTGTTATGGTAAACAAAAAAATATGGGAACATACCCATTTCAACAGTTTAAGTCCAATTGAATGATGTAATCAAATAAATAGTGGAAATAATTTTTTATGTTATTATATTATCATTTATAAATGACATAGATATTCTATAAATAAAATCTTTTAATGATTTGATGATCTTCAACATAGTCAAAAATTTGAATATATTAAAGTGTTTATTATTATTGATAATATTTTTTTAAGGATTAATATATTTAAAAATATTAGATAGAATATTTATAGATGCTATGGAAGTGGTTTTATTTAGAGTAAAAAAGTAAGGATACTAACTAAAAAAATAGGCAAGTCTTCAAATAAACTCTATCAAATTGACATTTCTGAATGATCAGAAATATTATTCCTAAATAATTTAGTGGAAGGATGACACATTTAAAGATCATCATAATTAAATGTTTTATGGAGGTTTTAGTTGAATGAATGTTTTAAAAGTTCTCCGGAAGAGGCTTATTGAGAAAATAAATCTTAAGAAGTTTCATAGTAATTTCATCAGATGGAGAAAGTAGAAAAAATAACTCAAAGATATTTAGATTGTGGATATCCAACTATCATTCAGATAATTTATAAAAAATCAATTAAGACTATGTTTATTTGAGAAATGTAATTATATAGTGGAAATATAGATAAATAAGTTCTTATAAAGATGAACCAATTTTTTTGGGATCATTAGAATTTCTTTTGAAGATACATTAATTGGGATGTTTTGGAGATAGGTGTTCGATGATTCAATAATCACAAACGGGATAATCATGGTTCATGTTGAAATTGGAATAATATTGTAGAAGATATTTGATATAGTTATCTAAGGGTAGTTCTTATAAAGATCATTGACATCTAAATTTACGTAATTTTTATGGTTAAGGAAAAAATAATAATGTGGGATATTCAAATTAGGAATAAGGAAATTAAAGTTTTGGGTTTCTTCTACTACTAAATGTTTTTTTTGAGAATCAGTGCCAAAATAAAGTATATAAAGTTTACTGAGGAAACTTTTGTTGTGTTATTTCTACATGTATAATTTCAATTGATTTCAGTCATTAAATAAGAACATGAGGGATACAGAATCATAACATTGCACAGAATAGCATCAAATACTGTGATATCATAAATTGTTTTTATATAAATAGATATTAGATGAACATGATGAATAGATAGTCTACCAAACATGTAATCTTATTGTTTTAGATGAACAAGGTACCAGATAGAGTGTATCAGATTGAGGATAATGGATATATGGTACCATACATAGAGTATCAGACAAATATTTGTAGACAAAAAGAGTTTTCAAAGAAGTTCTTACTCACTATTTTGAATGAATGTGATTTAGAAGATGAAAAACATTCAACAAAGAATGAATAAAAAATTTAAAATATTAAAATGAAAAAATATTGAATCATGTTAGTGAATGTTATTATTTTCATTGAAAATATTTTTGTATAATATTATATATATGTGGGAAAAACACATTATTGAAATAGTATAGTTCTTTAAAAGTTATGGATATTCCCTGATTCCGATAAACCACAATAAATGTTGTTTTCTTGTACTTTTTATCCTTGGATTACTTACCAAACATTCCATTTACTTGTTACACATATTGTGTATTGAAAATTTTAAATACATGTGTTCCTCTGTGTGTGCATGTTTTTTATTTCCTGAAAAAAATAAATTCTTATTAATTAATGTTGAAATTTTATTATTAAGTAAGAAAACATTAAAATAGAAGATCACCAATTCACCCTCACCCTTTTAGTGATCACATAGATCCTAATTATCTTATTTATTTTAAATCATCAGAATAATATTTTTTTAAATAAAATTAGGATTCAAAAGATTATAAATAATATAGCTTCCTCCAACTATCGTGTTCCATAAAGTGCATTTTTTATTTTAAATTTCATATTTAATACTTTGAATTAGATGATGATTATTTTCAAGAGTTTTCAGAATCACTCCTTATGGACATCAATTATTTCTTCCTTTTAATTTTTAAATTTTATTTATGGATCAATTTTTATGATTTAATCATATCATTCAACTAATGGATACAAGGCTTCATATTCCTATAATTGGTGCATTCATAGCACTATAATTCCTTGTAATTTCAATTATTTTTTTCATTTTCTAATGATTTTATGAATTGTATTCTCATATTATTATTTTAAATTTTGTTCATAATTTATCATTCTCCCCATAAGAATCTTATATAATTTAATATTCTTCATTGGATGAGGTATTTTTTAAATTTTCTATGAGATTCATCTCATACTGTGATATATATCACTTTATTGAAACTTTTCCCATATTGATTAACTATGCAAATTAAACTACAAAATTAATATCATCATCATACATCAGAAGTGTTCTAATGAGGTCCTTAATTATTATATTAGTTATAGGTTTATATTATTAGATTGAAAAATTTATTCCAATCCCTTTGAAGGCAAAATTATGCACACTTTTATTTCTAGATCTAATTCAGGAACCAGTACTCCCTAGGAAGAAACATTATTGATAATTTTAGTGGGAATACATTTCATTTGAGGTTAAATTTTACTATCTATCATTAATAATCTGTAGAACATAATTTTAGTAGTGTTTTAAATTTTTTTGTCTTACATTTTCAGTTCCTATATAATTTATAACAATTGTATCACATATCATTTTCTATTGAGAATTATGAGAATTGAATTCATTTTTACCAAAACTGTTTAAAAAAGCATTTATTACTCTTGAATTAAAATTGTATAAATCTTATCATGTATCGTAACATAAATCCAATTCACCATTAGGAATTTAATATGGTTAGAAAAAGTTTTGATTGGATTTTAAAAAATATTTTTTGGATATATCACCATTCTAGCATTCCAGCATCCATGTTTATTTTTTTACAAAAAATTTGGAGTTTTTTCTCATAGACACTACTTTTTTAGTATTATTAACCTATAAAACATATAAATAGATCTGTATACTTCAACTATTTAAAATTCATAACTCAAAATTCACGTCCTATGACACCAATTCATATGGCAGTAGAGTTTAAAAAAATGTTCAGAGGGGTGAATTGAATTCTTAAAATTTTATCAACCCAAAACCATCCTATTAATATTGGTTTGAAACATGTTACAATACTATAATATATATATATATATGAAGTATAAAATAAATTAATAATGATATACTATATTTATAGGGGTTTAGGGAACAAATGTACATAAGTCAACTCCAACAAAACTCTCTCCATGAGCTTGGTGATTTTCAATAAACTGACTATTTTCCATTGCTTGACCAAGTTTTGTTCAAGAAACTATCAATTTGTAAAATATTTATTCTATTTTCTTATTATATTAATTATATTTCCTATACACATACATCACCCACACTAAAATAAAAGAGTATTTACTTACAATATTAGGGAAACACTTATTAGATAGTTTTCTAATACAGTATATCTTTTTATGGAACAACTAACAAATGAGTGTGATTGTTTAGAAATAGGGTAGACTTTGGAAGCATATATAAGGATAGTTCTTTTTTATAAAATTTTCCAAAAATCTTAATCAGGTCTATAATTAAATTTCATTCTCTAAGATGATAAATAATGGAGTGTTTAGTTAGGTGGAAAATATTTTAACTTCAAGAGAAAAATAAAAATTTTATACACACATGAATCAATTAAATATATTATTATAGAATGAAACTTGTTCACTATATCCATTCATTTTTGTGAAATTTTTATATTTATTTTATAGAATTATTAGGTTATTAAAATTTGTAGGTCAATATTATAATTAAATATTCCCAATAGTCAGTAGTAAAAGTGTCCATTTTTATGTTCGAAAATCTACAAAATGTGAACAATTAAAATATAACACATAACTTTATTTACAAACCTTTGATTTAATAAGATGAATTCTAAACTAGTCTTTTCTAAAAAAATCAATAATAAATTCATCTATAATAATATAAGAATAAAAATCTATTTTGTATGGTTCATTTAGTATTGACATGAAACATTGTAAAATATTAATTATTGAAAAACATGATCCTATAGAATGGTAATTTTGTATTGAAATAATCTCATGTTGAATAAACATCAAACTATCCCTTGTAAAGTTCGGTCCATCCTATATAACCATGAATAACCATTATGTAAGAATCATGTTCTCCATGTTAACCTCATTTCATCCAGAAATAATCATGTTGCCTATGAAAACATAATTATATTCATATAAGAATGAATGTTTAATGAAATCCCACCATATTTCTCATGTACAAATTATTTTTCATTCAAGGAATCGTGTTTCTAGTTTTTGTAACATTGAATATGTTATTTAGAAAGGATTAAAACTTATTTAAAACATCAAAATATTTTTTGAAGAACATGAAAACTGATATATAATTATAAAAATATGTTTTAAAAATATAAATCAAAAGAACTGAAATTACTCAACGTAAAAATATTATTAAATAAAAAATATTTTTTATTATCATTTAAATATAGGATATGTTTGAAAAATATTAATATTTCCATCAAATGATACCTTATGAAGTATGAGTCTATGGATTATTACTATATGGTAAAAACAATTCAGTTCATGACTTGTTGAGAAGGTTTTATACCGACTAATAATTACATTTTTATTTATCACACACTTTTAAGAGAATTGTGAGAAACCCGATTTCAAACGTAAAAGTAAATAAGAGAGTCATTAAAAAAATTATACCTACCCAAATTAGACTCCCTGAATAATTTCCATGAAATATTGTTTACCTAGGTGCCATGTTCTACCATGATAAGATCATAAAATTGAGAGGCTAGATTTTTCGAGGTCTGGATTGACTCCTCTTGAAAAATCATACCATCATTGAAACCCCCAACTAGTCTCAAGTCATGCTTATCAATCTAGATGTATTCATCCCCATTGTCTATTATATTTATAGATATCCCCATCATCTTAGCTGCTTCTTCATTATAATCATTGAGATACATAACCTTTTCAGAAACAAAATCTTTCGAGATCAAGAGTAGTTTCATACATTTCTCAATCGCATCCTCTGGCTTGCCCTAATTTCCATCAAAACCATACTCATCAATAGTTCTCCATTCCAATTGAGATTTAACTTGACTGAAGTACTTGAATTACTTAGTGTCACCCATCTATAACATCTCAGATCTAGTAGTCATGTTCTTTGAAGTATTGGAGTAGTCCTTTTGAGACCTTCTCTTCAGGGGGTCATATATGATGCCTCCATTTTCAAAAAATTTGGACATCCCATTTTGTGAAAATATACCTAAGTGAATCTTTAGTGTATTTCAGGGCCATAGGGTGATTGTTGCCTATTTCATTTCAATGACTCACATCCTTCAAATGATAGACCATCTACACAAATCCATGCCCCATGAATTTTGGATAAACATTAGTTTCCTCAAAACCCATGCATTGAGATTCTACTTAAATGTTTGGACCATCACGGTCCTTATATTTCGACTACTTGAACAATCTAGTATCCATTGGTAGTGGTGCCTAAGAGAAATCCTTTCTCCCATTCTTGATTCCTTTCATACATTGCTTCCCCTAAAAAATGGGGATCCAACTATCATGGAAGTCATCAGTTGGTTCCACATAAGTATGGAACGTAGAATCCTTATGGTCTCATATACAAGAACTTCAGGACCCTCCGAAGCCACAATGTGGTCTACTCCCTACTCCAAAGATAGTTCCCCATTCACTAATTTTTTGAATCTATTATGAAGCTCAATACATGGGAACTCTTTTCCTTGGAGTCTTGTTCCACTTATTTGTAACCTTCAATTGGTATTCTCTACCTCTATTTGATCCACCTTACAAAAGAATTCACATGTCTTCCCCCACCTATTCCTTGCATCCTGCAACATCTTTTGGTACCATCACAAATTAAATTCCAATTCCCATTACCACTGTATTATCTTTTCTCATTATTTCCCCAGAATTGCACACCCCAGGTCATGCTAAAATCTACCAAATACATCCACAACTCTCACGTTCATAGAGGTAACTAATATTTTTCTCAAGTGTCTTGTGATGAAAGACTAGGACTAGACCCTGAAACCTCCTTCACTGATTGCATACGAGATTCAATCACATTATATACCATAACTTTCTATACTTCAAACAAGTTACTACTACCTTCACCCATACCAAACCCCTTACCCTTGACTGTTGAGTCTCCATCCTTCTGATTAACATGTTCATTCATCCCACATCTACCGGCTGCCACATGATTTCCCAGTTTTTTATATAATGAACAGAAATCTTACCAAGTGTCATAAACTATGGGTTGTTTGTGTCAGAAATCGTCATCCACATTAATCCATAGAATACTGGGAGTAAATTTTGAGACGTCGATTTCCACCTAGATACATGGATAAAATGGATGATAGAGCACCCTATTTTTCTATACATCACCCAAAAGTATACCAACAAGGTTCCCTAAAATTCAAAAAATCAAGGAATTATAAAACAATAAATGTAGTTTCATAAAACAAACCCAAATCATAGATTCATATGAGTCATGTTTCATGATGAAATCGTACGACCAACAAAAGAGAAAGAACCCAAGACTATTATAGTTGTGTGGTGCACTGCACCATGCCTTAAGCAAATCATCCTCTGATGAGAATTGAATCCAAATGATTCTAGAATCCAGAACATGCAGTATTTATTTATCTTGTAAAACCAATTACCAAAAAATGCTTTAGTAAAATTAATCCACTGAAGAACACCTCTTCTAGAAATTCATAATCAGAAAAAGATTTTGAAGACCTGAATCTTCGCTACACTCTGAGGTTGATATTTAAAGATTCAGAAGGCTGTTAATAAAATATGAGACTATCAGGAAAGAAGAAATCTTGGGAAAAAGGGGGAAATTGGGGTTTGAGAAATGGGAGAAGGATTGAGTCTCTCCCTTGAAGGATGTCTGAGGTCCCTCCCCTAATGGGGGAGGGGTGGACCGGCCTATAAGCCACTGCCATCAACGAATATTGATTTTGAGGATTACGATACTATCACATCCAATATAATCTTTTAAAAGTAAATATGTTATTAAATTATATATCAAACAATATTATCCATTTACCACATGTCATTAATACATCATATTCCAACTTTTTACAATTTTAGGTTTAATTTATATACATAGAAATATTTTATTCATAATACAAGGATAATAAAGGTATCTTATAGTAAATATACTTCCCACCCCATAATAATTATAAAAAATTTCATATAATAAAGTACTTGGACTTAATTTATAGAAAATTTATTTCCATCACTCCAAATCATGATAAATTTATTAAAACACACATATCATATCTAATTATTTTTTTATTATTAGTATTAATAATTATTGTCACGATTTAGGGTTCCACCAGATTATCTTTTATGTATAATAATTATCATTAAAGCCACTGGACCTCCCATGTGTAAATTAATTTCTAAATATTCATTTAGTGATTCCATCATGATAGAATCTCTAAATTTCCCCATGTGGGGAACCATATGATCCACTTTTGAAAATGAGTAAAATATGTAGTTTTAAAATTTGTTAAACTAGGTCACTGTGAAACATGGTATAAAATAATTTAAAATTATAAAATTCACCTTAAAATTCCTCTAATATATCAGAGATTATCACTAAGGTGATTTATGTGAAAAACTGTATCATATTTATTTTTTTATATATTGAAATCATGAAATGGGTAAAATAAACATTTCAATCCATTTTAATCATATAATATAATAATAATAATAATAATAATAATAATATATTATTATTATTATTGTTGTTTTTGTTTTTATACATATAGATTCAAAGTTGAAGGGAATATCAATAGGTCAGGAAGATAAACATATATATTTTACTAAAGGTGGAGGTGTTCCATATTAATATCAATGCTGGGGAGGAGTTTTTTCATGTAGTCTTATCTTGGGATGATTGAGATCCTTTTTATTTTCAGATTGTGTAAATGTCTCTAAGTCATTGAGTCTTGTGAGGTTTCCCCCTCTTTCCCTTAAAAGGATGTTTATTAAAAAACATAATAAAACATTAGGCCCTCGGGACATTCAGTAAAATTGAATGATGAAACTCATTAATTTGGAGGAAATATTTGTTTAATTATAGTAATCCAATATGGTATTATTTTGATTCACTACTTAAATATAGAATAAAATTAAAGACGGTGTATATAGTGGTATCTATAAACCAATGGTCATTTGCAATATTTGATTCCACATTTTGTAGAATCATCAATAAGGGTTATATGGATCACATTGATTATTTTCATGATGATATCATGGAATGGTTTTATCTGTGAATGTTCTCTATTATGTCATAGTTCATACACCGAAATTTTTAGGAACCCAAAAAATTTAATGAATTCCCCAAGAACATTACTTCTTCTTTAGGATTCTTTAATTAGTGAATTATATCTGTGGGGAATGGTTAAATTCAAATAATTTTCTCATATAGTGATATAAAATTGAAGGACTAGGGGCTTGGATCAGTTTCTGTCAATAACAACATTCCCAATATTTTGAGACGAGATTTGAAAATCGACCACTTTAATGTGAGTAAATTGCATGCCATGTTTTTTTATTTTCATTTTGGGGTTTTATTGGTTTTCATAGAAACCAATTATCCATTGGGATAATACCACCATAATAGGTATCCCTATTAAATTGTATATTGATATATATAATTATATGTATGATCATTATGATCAGATCAGGGTAAATATGGAACAAAAATTTACTTTAATTGTAGTGGTTATCCTTGGGTATTTGAAAGATAATATCACACTCCAGATTTAGTCAAAAATGCTTCTAAAATTTTATATTGACAATAATTTTATTTTTCATCTCTATAGTAATAATATTAAATCCACTGGACACTTGGAAAATGAATAGATGAAATAATGTTTATCTATTAACGGATAATTGATTTACCATACAAGTCCTTGTTCTAGGAGTTTCTTGTTGGATTTTGTTCCCTAAAACCAACACCACTTTGATTTAATATTTCATGAGTTCATGGTTTTTAAGATTAATAAACCTATTTTGTCCTCATGATTTTTCTTATTTTTGAAATTGTGTGTTATTATATACCAAGGGTACACACTGCACTAAATTATTAGAAGGGTTCCCAATTTTAATAATAGCCTATAATTTATATTTAAGTGTTACTCAATATACATTTTAGTAATAGAAGATTTAATTTTATGGGATAATGTGATACAAGCTATTAGGGTTTAGGAGATAATAATACACTAAGAATTCATCTAAGTAATTTCATACCTATAATTAACAAGAAAGATGATTATGAGAACATGACCAACTACTATGAAATATGTATTTAAATATTTCATTGGATTTTTGTATATGCAGACATGTGTAATGGTTTTTAAAACATAATATTATCATCAATTCAACTCCTAGGTCATGTACTTTTTTATATTTATGAAAACTATTTAGAAACATTCTTGCAACAATATAGAATAACTTGGGATCCTTATGACTGACATTTCAACAATTAATAATGTGTGAAAGGATTTTTACATTTTGTTCTTTATCATAAGATGGTTTGTTAAAAACATTAATGGAAATGGAAATGTATGATTAACCCCATGTATATGAAATTATGATGGTTTGTTTATTTATTAATTTTAAAAGAAGGATTCATCAAGCACATATATTGATGACACTCGTGTGCAACCTATGCGATTGTAGATATCGAGAAAATTGTCCATATTACATAGGGTACATTCATATACATATAACATAATTAAAAAATTTAATTTATTTTATTATAGGTTACTCATTAGTTTTTTATATTATATCATTTTTAATTAGGTGTAACAACCTATTGTCATAGAGAAAGGGTACTGAAGTTTCACATACTACGTTCTTTTGGATCCTCATTTAAATAAAATTTTAATTTATCATTTTGAATAAATATTATCCCATCTCATTTTTTAATAATTATTAATATTTCATGATTAAAAATATTTAGTCACCAGTTATTATAGAAAAAATATTTGAGTTCGGTATTTAATATATAATAATTTTTTAATTTTTTGAATATAATATTTATTTATTTATCAGTGAATAGTGTAGTGTTTTTTTATTTAAATAAATAATCATTATTCATAGTCCAATAAATATTTAGGATGATGAATGATGTGTAAATATCCTGATGAGAAAAGATAATGTTGAATATTATTTTCATAAATATCTATTTCTTTTTATATGAATAATAATATTTATTTTATCTCAATTCATGATGAATTTCAAGTAAATATTAATATTTTTATTTACAAAATTGGGTTTTTCATAGATTTATTAAAATAAAAAGGGCATGGATCAAATTTTTATTTAAATATCCTTAGAAAAATATAAACCCTAATATGTATTTATAAATCTAAATTTCGTTATAAAAAACGAAATTTTAGTGACCCATTATTTTCACATATTGATACCACATCTTAATATATGAATATTCATTACAAAACAAAATTATCAACATTATAATCCTATAGGTATAATATATTTATAAACATGGATGTTTATATAATTGGTTCAAAAGATTATCCCATTAATTTTTTTAAAACTATCTCTGTTCATAGATATATTGGTACACCATGATTTTTAATGAATTATGATTTTTGAATAAATTAAATTCGTTTATATCCTGCATTGCATGATACACAATGTTAATATTTCTTTTTTACACGACACCTAGTTATGATTACCATAAACATTATATTGAGTTTAGCCTATGGTATGCACAACACTGATTTTGGGTTGTGTTACACAAAATAAGATATTTATATATCATTACACTCTACACTGAGTAATTTTTTGTTACATGGAACCCTCAATTTTAACGAAACATGTCAAATTGCTAAAATATTTTTATAGTTATAAGATAGAATTTGTTAGGGAGTGTATGAAAAAGAATAACTAAATTATGAAAGTTTTAACTATTCATGTTTATAAAATTAATTCCTTGGTAACCAAATAATTTGAAATTATTTATAGAACAATTTAAAAACAAATAAAATCATTTTTAGAAAAAACATTTTTTCTCTATAGAAACACATTTTATTTCAAACAAATAAACATACAATTTTTTAAGATTTATTTTAATGAAAATTTACTATTATATATTCAATAAAATATCTAGCATTGATATTCTATTCTTTATAGATAATATATTATAATATATCCAATTTTCTACCTACAAATATTTATTTTATTTGAAAGGTAGTTTTACTATCTTTTAATGCCAATCGTATTTTAAAAATAATTTTTGAATCATTTATAAAATTTATTGGAAAAAATAACTTCATTTTTGAAATCATAATATCAAAATTATCTTGTGGTTATTTTTTAGTTTTATGAGAAGATTAATTTTTTGATGAATAATTACAAATAATGAGTTTTTATTGAACACTAACTTTTTTCACATTATTTGTAATATTAAATTATATTCTTAATTTATTTTATCATATATATAGTTTAGTTATATATAAATTAATAAAATTTAATTTATTTTAATTACATCATATTGAAATTTAATATAGAAACATTTTATACTTTTGATCATTTTTAATTTAAAAACTAACTTTATTGTCAAGTCTGTAAGATTAAATTTAAGTTAAATTATCCAATTTTTTGGGAGATTAATTTGGAAAATTGGATTTAATAATTGAAATAATAATAATTTATAATATATAATATTTACAACTAAATTTTTTACCATAATTATTTTCTAAAATAGTTAAAAGTAACTATATTTACTAAAGAAAAACTGAATTTTACCCGTGGGTTAACAAAATATATTTTGTATAAGAATAAAAACAAATATATTCAGAACTTATTATCTGGACATATTTCAACACTTACGACATTAGAATTTAATTTTATATGTTATAGTATAAATTTACATTAAATTGACCCATATAATATATTATATAATAAAAATGACAATAAATGCACTTTTATGCATTTTATTTTATTTAATGATTTGGAATTGGGAAATGTAAAATAAGTTCAGTTAAAAATATTTTAATGATATTTAAATGAGTTTTTTCATTATGTTTAATTTTATATTATTATAAGTGAAATAATTACAGTAAAATATTTGGAAAAGAAAATGCTTGAATAATTTAGGTAATAATTACAAAAAGTTAATTATATGAAAATGAAAATGATGAAAATTGATTTAATTAATACATTTAGTTAATTTTTTATATTAATATACTACGTTAAAAATGTTTTAAAATTATATATTTAAAATTATATATTCTAATAAAATTATTTTCAAGATATTTTTATAATTTAAATTAAATTAATTGTGTCAAAATTTACCTTAATGATATTTAATAACAATTACTATTTTATTTATAGATTTATGATTAATTAAAATAAAATATTCAATTAATTAATTTTTAAATATTGTTAAATATAAACTATCATCAATTCATGGACCATTATTTATTTTATAATGACTATATTGACTATTAAGTAGTAAAAAAATTATTTAAGGAGTTTATGTTTAGATAGTGTTTTTGCGCTTTAAATGTTATTCTGTTAAAGCTAATTTCCAACACACATAGGATTTATTATTTATAAATAATATATTATATATATAATTAGTGATTATAAAAAAAACCAATATTTCCCACATAAATTTAACAATAATGGATGAATTACTTTGGTTATAAAAGTAGATACTATAATGAAAAATGGTAAAATAAGTGAATTTATGATTTAAGGAACCAAATGGTTAAAAAATGTGAATAAATGTGTGATAGATATTTTTATCGACCATATAATCTCTCAAAACCATTAATTATCTACTTTGGAGAAACATGAGGTCAGTTTTAAATCCCAATACTGAATACATTAGTGATTTTTAAAGAAATCCTCTCCTCCTCAACTTTAAAAAGCCACTCACTCCCCCACTTCCTCACACATATCATTCCATTTTTTGTGAAGATGATCTGACCCATGAAATTCCCAAATTCACTCCACTCATAAATAATCCATATTTTTGGAATAAATCCATCTATTGAATCTCTTTGTGTAAACACATCGAGTATACCAGAAGAAGAGGTAACAGTCTTTAAATAAGTGTTTTATTTTATATCATTCTACATGAAAATAAATTATTTTCATATATTACATATGTAATAACATCATTATAAACTATGTACATATATTTTTTATTATTAACTTAAAACATACAACAACACGCTCTTCTATAAAATGTGTTATGAAATCATCGTCCATGTGTAAGGTCTACTACTGCTCGCGAACTAATGTCATTTGTTTCTTATACCATTTATCAATGTTGGGAATAATTATGGAGAAACGATTTATATACTATATATATGATTTTAAGGATTAATATATTATTCTTTAATTAATATCTAAAATAAACCTTCATTATTTCCATTCATAGGGAATACAATAATTTTGTTCATCTGTACGGTAGACAACTGCATTGTGAAGTGATATAATTCATTCATAAATTACATGGAACACATTCAGGATGGGTAAAAAAGATATATGTGATATATATGAAATAAAAATTATAAATTAATTATAATATTTATAAATATAATTTACTTTTATTTATTCAAATATTATTAGAAAATTGAACCAACATTCATGCATACATACGACCTACCGTCTACAAGAATGGTGTATTTCATTTTTAATCACTAAATTTTATGGATAAATAAAAATAAATTTATATTGAATTTATATGTTGTTTATATAATTTTATCATTCCTAATAGGGTTAATTAATTATATATGTAATAGGACCATGAATAAAATTTTAAAAATAGTTAAAAAAAGAAAGCAATTATTACCCGAAACATAACATAAACATTTAATTTCTTATAAATGTGTAATATATGTTCATAATTAAATTATATGTGGTATTATATATTTTTATATGGTTGAATTGTAGATTAATAATAAACTTATATTTATTATTCACGAGGTTTTATGGTGTACGATGGATGTCAAAACATAAGGAAAGTGGTTTTTATCACACTTTTCACATTTTTGAGACATTTGCCATATTCACCAACTATTTATTCTATGTATATTATATACATCCTAGGATTTTATATTGTGATTATTATACTGAAAATTATTTTCCATTTACATATAATCATCTCAACTTCATGGGATTATAATTCAAATGTTAACAAATTGATTAAGGAATTTTGTCTTAATTTTCATTCTTCGAGATGTACATTAGGTTATAAACCTATACTTTTTTAGGAGGTGTATATAAATTATTTTTATATTTAATATCACAAATTTATTCAAAGTCATTATATTTTATGTATCCTTATATGTAATTACTTCAAGAGGCTTATAATTCAATATTACTAACGTGGCATAAAAATTATTCCCAAATCTCTTCATTTACTAGTATTGATTACAATTAAGACTCCAATATTAAAATTTCATTATATAAATCCATTAAATTTCCATGAATATTATTATAATATGCTTAATCATGATATCAATATGTATTAGTACCATTTCCCTCTCTATTTTTACATAATTTCGTAAGGAAAGTATTTTTTAAGAAAACTCATCTTTGTTTATCTCTTTTTTCATAAATCCATGTTCCTTAAAAATAATGGTTTTAAAAATGTTTTAGAAAAATTTTAAATGAAATTATAATATCATTTACATGGGAAATTATTTTTGAAATTATTTTATATTTTTTAAAAACATTAACTTATTTTAAAGTTTCATTTATATGTTTTCGTGGTTATTTACATAGAAAATGGTTTACATAATAGTTTATTCAATAATAAAAAATCTTATAAGAATTTTTTGTCCCCAAAAAAAGTGAAATTATTTTTAAGCATTACTTTATATGTTTTAAATTTGGTTTTAAAAGAAATGGATTGTTAAAAAGTTGTTTTTTTGAAAAAGTTATTTTCAATGAAAGGTTATTTTCTTTATGTAATTCACCAAGTGATCATTCAAAATAATTCCCCATTTAATATTAAATCATTTGATATATTTTTTGAAAAAAAAGGGATATTATCTAAGGAAACACTAATTTTTATTTATTTGAATTGTTTATATTTATGAATTATTTTGATGATACTTATTTCTCTTCCCTGAGATATACCATTATAAAACACTTAAGAAAATTAATTCTTTTCATTGGATATTATCTAAGGAAATGATTATGAAAACTGTCTCTTTTACCAATGTTTTGATATGAGTACATGATTTCATTTAATGGGGTATGATATGATGAATTTTTAGGATATTGTGGAACACATATGTATGATTTAATAATGTGACGGGTGGGACGTATATAAACCTCAAATGCATTTTGTAAAGATTTATATCTCATGAGATATAAATGGATTGGATGGGGAGTAAAATTATTTCAATAATAGACTTTTTCTACTCATATGGTCTTGGTTCTTAACCATGACTATAAATATGGTTTGGGGGGTGACCCCATTCAAATATGATTTACTTGGAAATAAGACTTGACAGAAATGGAAATAAATTTTCATGTTCAAGTTTTTCCATAATTTAATTTCCTATGCCTATGTTATTCTCATAGGAATTATTCTCACTGATTAATTTATGAATAAATTATTATGACTTACAATATTTATTTCATGAACAAGATCATAACCTTAGGTATGTATGGTATGAACTTATAATGTTATGATAACAAATTCACAAACTTATTCATGTGTTCCCCTTTTATTTATTATTTTAGAGCATCTGAGATCACTCTTTCTTATGTTTACTTTCCACAGGTTATTGATAAAGGTATTAGATTGAAGTGCTTAAGGGGATGATCATTATGGGAAACATTGAAAATTATTCTCATAACTAGAATATTATTACTAATGTTTCCAAAGGCACTGAACTGTTATGGTTTTTGGGGATTTATATGAATAATGTAATTAATATTCATGTGAAAATATGTAATATCCATGTATGAAAACAATGGGTAGCTATAGTTTCTTTCAAAGGAATGATTTTTTTATATTGTAAATATATATAAGAAAACATTATTGTGATCCCCATGGACATTTTTAAGGATATGTTTGGGAATGTATTTAAGGATATGTCTAAGGATGAGTCGAAAATAGGAATATGTCCTAGAATTTTGGTAGTGTATTAGGAGATTTTTTCCAAGAAATACATTAATATCTAGATACAATAAGTTGATGTTTCTCTACCATAGATTTTCATAGGGTAAAAACCCACAAAAAACGCATGTCGAGCTGGACATGATCTAGAATATGTCCACAAAAATAGCCCTTGCAGACACCTATTTTGAAACTACCAGGGGATATACTTTGGAAATTGATGAAATATTTATAAACTATAATTAATGATTTAAATTTATGATAAATAATAATTAACAAGTACAAACAAAAGGAGTTATATATTAAATAAGGTTTCATGATTTAGAAATCCTATTAGTTCTTTTTCATGATACTATAGTTTTCTACAATGATTAATCTTGACCAAAAAATGATTTTGGATTTAGTAAATGGAAAAAACTACATGGAACTGGTTTAACATTGAATGTGAAGGTTAATATAGTGATGAAAACCCAATTGCTATTATGACTAGAGTAAATGATATAAGGATTATGCCTATTTTTTTCTCAAGCGTCATTAAAAAAGTGTAAAATAAAAAACACTATAATATAAAAAAATAATAGGTGGAATGATTTCATTAAGAGTTTGGGTAAAAGTGGTAATGGAGAAAATAATATTCAATTTACATTTAAATAAGAATGTGTAATAAAACACCTGAGAAATTTCTTAGAGGAACATGATGTTTTATTGAATATGGAAGATAAGTACAGAAAGCATATAACTATAAGGGGAAAATGAATATTTAATTTAATGAAATAGATGAGTATAATTTCCTCCTTAAGATATCATTTACTTTGAGAACATTTAAATATTTCAAGTATGGGATCTATGAATAAAATTCCTAATTGGAAATCTAGTGAAGAAAAATTGTAAGGAGTTAAAATTAATTGTTATATATTTGATTATAAAGACAGTAAATATTACATTAGAAAGAAATGACTTGTCAAACAATAAGACAAAAAACTTTAGTTTTTTATATTAGAATGATTTCAGATAAATTAAATATTTAATTATTGGAATTAAATTATTGTATTATCTAAATTATGAAATATGTAATAATTATTCAGCCTATACAATTAATTAAGGATTTGAAATAATATGTTCAATTATGTGGATTAATTAGAAAATTGGTATAATTGAAATGTGATATTTGTATTGGGGTAATATAACCCTAAATATTTTTTCGATTTTGAGATAATTATGTAGGGATAAAAATATGTTGGTTATAAATAATAAATTGGAGAGTACTGATTACCTTAGAGAGGATTATTGATTTCATGAAATAGTGGTTCGTGCTCTCATGGAAGGATTTTATGAGATTTTTGTATTCCATGAATATATCAAATAATCTTTGGGATAAGAATGCATGAATTTTTCAATAATGATTTTTGGTAATTCTTGTTATTTACACTTTTAATGACAATACATGTTAAAGGTATTCATATTTTGTTATGTGATAACCATTATCTAATTTATGATATATTATGGAACAATGTTATGTTTATTATGATAAATTTGGGGACCTTATTTATAAATATTTGGATTATGATCTCTCAAAAGAGTAAAATAGTGAACTATTTTTGAAATATGATAAACATTGATGGAGGTTTTGGAGTTTAATATAATATTTCATCACATGGAGATTTATGTATATTCGTTAACCTATTAAAACATTTTTTATGATAGATGGAATAAAGTTTCATTCATTTTATAGATATTAGGATTTGTTAGTGTTTCAGACATTACAAACCCACTTTCATTTCCTGGAGTAAGAGATGAAGTGAAAAGTTATCAAGGCACAACCCCATAGTGATATAGTGATTATGAAATCGAATGAAATCAATAAATTATATTTCCTTGTGAAAAATTATTCAACAGTAGGAAATTGATATTGGAATAATATTTTTTGATGATATCATCATCTTGATTATCTAAAAAAACCAATTTGAATTTTATTAGGGTTATGGATTTGGGATCATTAACAATATTCTAACCATATTTTCTATCACACTATATATGTATTTGGGTGTTAATTTTCTCTTCTATGTCTATATTATCACTTCTCACTTATGTTCTCTTATGTGGAAACCAAGTTATGAGTTACTGTGTTTAACTGTTATTTTTATGCCTTTCGATTTTTAAATGAATTATTAGAATTAACTTTTTTCTATGTGGTTTTTTATGAAAAAAATATTCCATTACTAACACATTCATTAACCAAATGAAATTTTAGAGGAGAATTCATTTTAAGTTGGGTAGAATGTAACACCTTCAATTTTTGTATACATTAATTTTGAAGATAAATTAAAATTCTATGATAGCATGAATTTTCTGGAACACTAAGTTAACCATGATTTATATGTACCTCCATGTTAAGATTGAACTACATAAAATATTGAATTTAGATTTGGATACCTGAAAAAAATTGTATTTTTAACATGTAATATCATATTTAGATTGTGTTACACACAACACTGAGCGTAGATTGTGTTACACACAATATTGTGTTTAAATAAAACATTACATATTATTAATATATTATTATAGTTATCACATAGTCATTAGAATTGAGGTTATATAAAGGATTACATACAATTTGAAATCATGGATAATGCCTGTTTATGAAATTAATCACATGGAAAAAAAATATTATAAATTAATATAATAACAATTTGAAATTATGGAAATTTATTTAGTGATAAAAACTATTTATTTTCACAAATATGTTTAATCTCAATAAATTATAGAAACAAATTTTTATGAACGATTTTTATTTAGTTTATATATTATGTATTAAATCAAACATATAAAAATTATTTTATATTTTTTAGACAATACATACGAATAAATCCGATTTTATGTGTATTGAGTTTTTTTTAAATATTCTGTTTTACCACACATTATTTGCTCACAAATTTTTGAAAGATTGTTAATAATTTTATAAAATTTATTTTAAAAAAAAGTTATTTGAAAAATAAAAGTAATGTTGTGGTGAATGTTTAGTATTTTTCCGAGAAGTGTCAAATTTTTATGAATATTGAATAATACAAATATTTACATGAAAGAACCATGTTTTCTAAGTATTTAAATATTTAATTTATATTTTAATTTTTTTAATGTATAATTAGTTCGAATATATATTAGTTAATAAAATTAATGTCATTAAAATAAATTTCATATTGAAATTGAATATAAAAACACTATAAACTTTTGAATGATTTTATATCAAACCCCCACTTTCTCATCACACCTGTAAGAATAATTTTAAATTTAATTACAAAAATATTTTGAGATAAATTTGGGAAAACGGATTTCATATTTGGAATCAGAATAATTTATGAAGTGTAATATTACAAAAATAATTTATAATCATAAATATTTGTTAAAATAGCTAAATAAATTACAACATTTAAATAAAAAATGAGTTTACATAGTTGTTTAACTTGGTAGATAACGTGTTCGAATGACCCAAAAGGTATCCAAACCCCATTATAAAGAATTATTTTGACACTTATGACCTTATTAAAAAAAATTATGTTATTTGGGACATGTTTACAATAAACTTACCTATATAATAAGTTGCATAAAAAAAGACAAAAAATTTACCTTTCTTCTTTTTATTTTTTTTTATGATTTGGCATGGGGTAAACATCATAGGTTCATCTAAAAATATCATTATGATATATAAATGAGATTTTTTTTATAATGATAATTTATGATAAATTTTTAGATATGATATAATTATATTAATGTCTTATGATATGCCCATACAGGAATGTTTTAGTTATTAATTAAATAAATCCAATGATGCTAAAAACATTGAAAAAGATTTAAATTGAATGAATTGTTGTGATAGATAATTTTTTAGATTAATATATCATTATCTATATTTTTGAACATAATGGATTCAATTTTGATTATTGTGATGATATTTTTTAAATTAAATTAATAATGTCAAAATTGAAATTTGTGTCATTTTATAATAAGTGGTATTTTATTAGTTGATTTATGATTAATAAAAATCATTTTTTTTGATTATTTATTTTTATATATTAATATATATAATATATAATCCATTAGTGGACCAATTCTTCTATTATAATGAAAATATTATCCATCAAATTGTAAAATCATTATTAGAGTGATTACTATTTTTTTTGCTTTTGCAATTTATATGCATTTGTGTTAATGTTAATTTACGAAAAGTATTACAGGATATAAATAATATAAAATATTTTTTATCTATTAATAATTTTTATAATAATAAGAACTTTAATTTATTCTTAGAGGATAAATTACATGGGTTATAAAATTAGTTACTATAGTGAAAAAATAGTAAAATAGTGGAACTCGAGAGTTAGGGGACCAAATGTTTAAATAATGTGTATATGTGTGTGTTAAATATGTTAATTTAAAATATAATCCCTAAAAATCTTAAATTATAAATTTTTAGGACCTTTATGTATGATTTACCTCCCAATAGAGATTACCTTCGAGTATTTACAACAATTTCACTCCTCCTTAACAATAAAAGGAACTCACTATCCCCACTTCCTCACACCACTCAATCCATTTGGATTGACCAAGATATGCTGATATCACATAAAAAATTTCATCAACTAAACGAATAAACATTATTTTGGCCATAAATACATCCGGTGAATACATTAGTGTAATCGTATAGATAATTCGAGAAGAAGAGGTGTTGATCTTCAAATGACTATTTTTTTATATCTTCATCCACCTCATTTAATTATTTTAATATATTTCTTATATATTAATACAATAATAATATATAATGAGATGTATTTTTGATAGTAGCTTGATAAAAACCCACACTCACATTGATAAAATTTGTTACAAAATCATTATTCGAGTGTTTGGCGGACTACCCCCTTATGAAGTAGTTCATTCATTTTTCCATTACCAACTATCAAGATTTTGAATAATGATGGGAATATTGTTTATATATGCTATAGAGGATTATAATTTTTATTTTATTTTTATTTAATTAATTTATAAAACATGTTTTTATTCTTACTATTTTGTGTAAATATGATAATGTTGTTTATTTGTACAACAAACTACCCCCTTGTGAAGTGACTTGATTTCTTTACGTTTTAAATGGAATATATTAAGGATTAGTCAAATTTAAATATGTTATTTATATGAAATTAAAATCATATTGTAATGATATTGTATATATATCATTTTACTTTATTTCCTTCAAAATGATAATAGTATGGAAATAATGTTCATGCGTACGTACGACCAACCATCTCCTTGAACAATGTATTTCATTTCCTATATATAATTTTATGGATTAATATAAATATGTATATACAGAATAAATATGTTATTTATATCATGGATATCATTATTGAGATCATTAATTTACAATAAATGTAATAATACCAGCAATTACAAGTGAAAACATGTACTAAAAAGATAGTGGGTATTGCCCACAACATAACATAAACGTTGAATTGTTAATACACCTGTAACATAAATTCATAAGTAAATAATATATTATGACATCCCAAGTAAAAGAATAATACGAAATATTTCATGTTTATTAATATTTGTGAATTAAATATTAATTTTACTTTAAAGGGGTTGCTATGTTCGATAGCGTACCTGATACACAACAACGAGTTTCATTGAAATCTTACGTTGCACACTAATAATATAATATTATTATTATAAATGGTAGTTAACTCCTAGCTGTTGTATTGGCGGGAATAAAAAAACTAACAACAATATTATTATACATGTTTTTTAAATTTATTTACATTCATCCAATAAATGTTAGAGGCTTAAAATGTGAATAAATCTAATTTCATGCATAATTTACATTAAAAGTCTAATTTAGCACCTTTTAATGGAGAACCTTCTTTAAATATAGTTTTGTTCACATTAATAAATTCTAATTGAACAAATAAAATATTTATTTATAATGGGGACATAAAAATTTACTTTGTGTTAGTTTTTTTTATTTTTCTGATAAAGATCATTTTTAATGAATAGTGAAAAATACTGCATTTTAATTTAAAAGTACCTTTAAATATAATTTATTTATATGGTTACTTTATATTTTTAATTTTTTTTAATGTGTAATTAGAATATATTTTTACCATTTAATCCAATTTTGGTCATTGGAATTAATTTCACTTTTAAATTTGACATAAACTAGTATCAATCTTTTGATAGTTATTGTTTCTTAAAAACGCGCTATTTGTTTTCGATAACGGGAATCAATATTAAAATTAATTACTGCCACTCCTATGTTTTGAATTTGGAAAAATAGACATCATTTTTGAATTCAGAATATCATATATATATTTGGCTGAAATTTTGGTATTTTTCTGAAAAAGTTCATTTTTTGATGACTAGTAAAAACACTTAGTTGTAGTTAAAAAAATTGACTTCTTCATTTAAATTAAATTTTACCACTTCTGTTAATTGAATTTAAAAAATTTGACATACATGGTTGTTATCAAGAAGTAAAATTTGGTTCATTAAGATGAAAATAATTTTTGTTGAATAGTAACTTTTGACTTTTATTTACCGCTGTTAAAGGAAAATAGGGTAATTCAAGGTCAAAAGAATATTATAATAATTAAAAATTACATTAACACTTATCCTAACCATATTTTATGATTAGTGGCCGACCTTGGGCATCCTTTTGTCGATTTGGGGACCCCATGGAGCAACTTATGAATGATAATGACACTTTAGATTAATTAATTTAATGTAAAGACAAAATTGACTTTAACAAAAATCTTTTAGTAATTAATTTTTATATGGAGTTATATTAGTCCTATATTCGACTATAAATATTCATTGGAAAGATAACTATATTTAATAAATGATATTAGTTTTTTTATAATTTTTAGACATTGAATAATTAAATTATTCATGACACAATAATGATGCAGTATTTACCTCATTAATAAATGATTTAAATAAATAAAATTATAATGATTAAAATATTATCCAAAACATGTCCAATTCTTATTGGATGATTTTATATTGACAATTAACTATTGTATCATCATCGTTAATGACTTTTTGACCATTAGAAACCGAATATCATTATATAATAAAATAATATTTTTCACACTTTCCTAAAGAGCCCCACCTCTCCCTTATAAAAGGATACCATTTCTATCCAATTCCTCACATCTATAAAGCCATTTTTCTCATCCAAACTCTGTGCAATTAATATCCATACATCTATATCCTCCTCTTAGAAGTCTTACCTTAGGCATAAGGTACTTCAAGAAGTCCTTTTGGTTCAAACAAAAGGGAGTTACCCAAATTAAAGGTAACAATTTATCTTAATTTGTTTTCTTTTGATTTACTTCTCCATCCCCTATAAACTTTTTATAACATTATTTTGTAACAAAACCATCACCCTAAATATATTATGATGTTTTTAAACAAATTATTCTAACTAAACTTACGTACACCTCCATCTAATGGATGAATAACATAATGTTTATGTGGATGGAAAACTAACACCTCACGAAACGATGATTGTTCAATTACATCTTATCGCCTCTCATGGTGTCCATTATGATGGAACTATATTTATATATGATATAAATTATTTTTATGATATCTTTATGATTCTGTACTTCCCAATTATATCAATCCTTTATGGTTTCCATAGTGGGTAAATACAATAATCTCATTTGAGGAAATGCGGAATTCTGCCCCCTCAAAGTGACGTGACTCGTTAATTCCTTTTGGGGGATGTATAAAGGATTTACATAATGATATTATATATGATATTATACTGGAATTATAATATACATATGTATCATTATGTTTTAATTCCATTAAAATAATAAATAGAAATGAAAGTAGCGTTCATGCGTACGTACTGCTTACCGTCTCCATGAACGGTGCATTTCATATCTTACCTCCAAATAGTATATACTATTATAAATACATGTATAAACTGGATACATATGATATATATGATATCTAAATCACAAATATCATTCTAGATATAATTGAAAATTGACAACATTGAGAACTTGTAAATATAAGGTGTTCATTTTGTCTCAAGTACCGAATATCGACAAAATGAACGTAATAATATTAAATGATTACATAATGTTTATAACGTGGTTATATAAAAGGAATAATAAACTTGAAAAAGGTTCTTAAACAAGTCGAAATTAACTTTATTTTATTATTCAGGAGATTAAAGAATGATCAAGTCAAGTCATACACGAGGTTAGGGAAATTCTTAACACAATTTCCATTCATTGGGTTGATCTTCACATTCTTGTTTATGTCATTCCTTAATTATGTGAGAAATGAATTTTTATGTATTTATACTTGATTTATGTGTGCTTATATTGAATACACATAATAGATCTATTTTTTTTACTAAATAATATTTTTAAGGGACTTCGTCTCAATCTCCTCTCATTGAGGCAAATTTTATTCTAATACAAGACTTTCTTTTATATGCTGTATAAATACCTTTGACTTTTCATTTTATACAAAGTGAATATTTTTATATGATGCATTTTAATAAACTACAAAAATAATGTTTTTTACATAAGCGGTGACAACGACCTTTTTTCCACAATAAGTATTATTTGATCATTGGATTCCATAACAAGCCGGAATGTTTTTAAAATGAAAAATATATACCACATATTCTTTTTACGTATTTGGTGTTGAAAATGATTTTGAGATTGTATTTATTATTTAAATATCTTGAAATTATATTTTTATATTGCAACGTGGAAATTTTATCCTTATTTTATGCTTACGTTATGTGTTATGATCATGTTATGGTTCTTGGGCATTATTTATGTATACGGCTGGTTCTGTGATAAACCCAGAGCGGGTGAGGTCGAGATAGCTCTCCAATGCATTGGGTAACCTGACAGAGGTGAATGTGAATGTTTCTCCTAAGAGATTTAGGGAATTTTCTGTGATGGGTATTCCAAAGTAACTTCCTATTTAGCTATGATAGCTATAATGTAAGTATGATATTGATTCCTAAAGTTACATTTATGATTTATGATTCCTATGTGTCTTTCGTAAATATAATGATTTCAAGATGTAAGTAAAAGGTTTCTTGTTTTTTATGTACTTATGAAAAAATGTGTTCATTGTATTTTTTTATAGCCCTTACTGTGATTTTTATGCTCATCCCAAGTTTTAAAATGTTTTCACAGGACATAAAGATGAATAGGGTCAAGGATGGGATTAAGGAAAAGTCATGCTGTCAAAAACATGGAACTAGACATGACTCTTTTTTTCAAGATTTTTTATTTTATTAATAAAATGGAAATTGTGTAGAAGTGTCTACTTTATAATATTTTGAGATATAATAGTTATGTCCTAATTCTCTAAAACTCTAAACCTAAAAAGATCCTCAAAGTGAATTATTCATTTAATTCAATATTATGTAATGTTTAAGGCCAGGTCCTTATATTCGGTATCAAAAGTCGGTTTAGAGAACTTTAGGAGTTAGGGTATTGTTAAATTAATATCCATAAAGTAATTTATCTTAATATCATATAGCATTTAAATATTACCATGTTGCTTCACCTAAAATATTTCTGTGTTCAGAATGGTTTTCCGCAGAGGAAACAAGGAAGCTATGTTGGGATGACATTAGGAGGAAGACTACCTTCCAAATCAGGAACCTGAGATGGTCGGAATTGGAACTGAATAGTCTGTTGCAGTGATGGCACAATTGACTCAGGCGATAAACGGTGGTGGTATTCATATAGAGATCAGCTAGATCAACCACAGAGGTACATATTTGTAGTATAGAATTTCATGAGGCAACATCCCCCATCATTCAAAGGATCATATTACCATGTGCTAGATGAAGGGTGGATTAAAGCACTAGAAAATATTTTCAATGTCATGGGTTGTTCAGATCATCAAAAGGTTCATCTCGTTGTTTACCGATTTGAAGGTGAAGTTGATCAGTGGTGGTCGATGGTGAAAAATAACAGGCATAGTGAGGAGATTGATGATCTTGATTGGGATGAATTCAAAGGTATGTTACTTGAGAAATATTTTCGAAATGTTTTTTGTCTTAGGATGGAAACACAATTCCTGGAATTGAGGCAGGAGGATGACTCGGTGGCTTCATTTGAAGAAAAATCCACTCAACTGGAAATGTATGCTCCAAATTTTATATGAGATCTTGATAGTGAAATCAACGATATTTACTCAGGATTAAAGCCAAAGTATTGAAAGCCTTTAGCTTCTCGTGAGTTCAAAAGTTATGAAAAAATTGTTCGTTGAGCGGAGAAGGTGGAAATTGAATTTTTTGATGATCTGGTATTCTTTGACAAACAATAAAATAAGAGGTCGAGGTGGCAGGAAAAAGGGAAGAACTCTACAAAATATTCTGATGGTAAAAAACATATGTTTACAGTTTTTGAAAATTGTGGTAAAAATCATGCTAGGGAATGTCTTTTGAATTCTGTTAAGTGCTACATATGTTGTAAAATGAGGCATAAGGCTCGTAATTTCACTTAAAAGGATAAAGGTAATGGTAAGACAAAATCTGATTTACAGTCAGTAAAATGTTTTCAGTGCAATGAAATGGGTCATTATGAAAATGAGTGTCCAACACAGAACTCAACCGAAGGAAAGCAGCCAGACTACATGCAGAAAGGGGTGGTGAAATCCTTTACAACTACTTCTGCAGAAGTTAGTCCATCAAATGATGTAGTATTAGGTATACTATTTTTTTCATATTATGGAAATGTGTTGTTTGATTTTGGGTCTACACACACTTTCATTTTTGATAAGTTTTCTATTAAATTGGTAATTCCATCTCATGATATGAATACTGAACTTACGGTAAAAACACCTGTAGGAAATGTTGAGACAAAAATAAAACATAAGAACATTCTTGTCCTTGTGTGTGGAAAGAATCTACCTAAAAACCTTATTTTTTTTCCTCTAGTAGAGTTTGATGTTATTTTGGGCATGTATTGGCTTTCTTTTTATCAGGATAAGATTGATTGTAGACCTAAAGAGGTTTCTTTTTAGAAAGATTTTCAGTTTGTATAAAAAAATGAACCCTTTCTTTTGATAACATATCTGGAAGCTGAGAAACTAGTAAAAATGGAAATGAATGTAACCGTGCACATATTGTTGAAAATAAAGGAACTGTTCATATTAATGATGTGACAGTGGTAAATGAGTACGTTGATGTTTTTCCTGATGAGTTTCCTGGTATTATACCTGATCAGGAATTTTAATTTACTATTGACTCAGTTCCTAATGATAATCCAATTTCAAAACCCCCTATCTAATGGCTCAAATTGAAAATTTAGAGTTAATGAAGAAATTGCATGAGTTATTAGATAAAGGTTTCATTCGACCTAGCACATCACCATGGGGTGCTGCTATCTTGTTTGTTAAAAAAGAAGATGCTTCAATGTGACTTTGCATTGATTATAGAGAATTGAATAACATCACTGTTAAGAATAACTATCATTTTCCTCATATCGATGATTGGTTTGATCAGCTCCAGGGAGTTTAGTATTTTTCAAAGATTGATTTGAGTTCGGGGTACCATCAGTTGAATGTAATGTAAGCATACAATACAAAGACCGCGTTTCGTACTATATATGGCCATTATGAATTTGTACTTATGCCTTTTGGGATAACCAATGCACCTCTTGTATTCATGGATCTTATGAATAGAATTTTCCATGAGTTCTTGGATAAGTTTGTGCTTATGGTCATTGATGATATTTTGGTTTATTCCAAAAGTAAGGAGGAACATGAAAGTCATTTAAGGGTTATCATGCAAACTATAAAAGAAAATAAACTTTATGGGAAATTCATCAAGTGTGAGTTTTGGTTACAACAAATGTCATTCCATGGTCACATTGTTTCAATAAATGGCATAACTGTTGATCCTGCTAAAACAAAAGTGGTTGAAGAATGTCCAAGACCCAAAAATTTTACCGAGATCCATAGTTTTCTTGGTTTGGCAGGTTATTACCAGAGGTTTGTTGAAAATTTTGCACGGTTATCTAGTCCAATGACTAAGTTAACTCGAAAAGGTGTTAATTTCATCTGAAAAAATGAATGTGATGATTGTTTTCAGGAATTATAAATAATATTTGTAAATGCTCCAGTTTTGGCACTTCCATACAGAAATGCTGAGTTTGTTATCTATAGTGATGCTTCGTTGAAAGGACTGGGTTGTGCCCTAAGGCAGAATGATCAGGTAATTGCATATGCTTCACTTAATTTAAAACCACAAGATTTAAATTACCCTACACATGATTTGGAATTAACTTGTGTTGTTTTTGATTTACAAATTTGGAGGCATCATTAGTTTGAAGTGATGTGTGAAATATATACTAATCACAAAAGTTTCAAGTATATATTCACTAAAAAATAATTAAACATGAGACAGAGGAGATGGCTGGAATTATTCAAGGATTATGATTTCACAATCCATTACATTCTAGGAAAATCATATATAGTGGCTGATGATTTGAGTCGAAAAAGTAATACTTCATTTACCATATTACGTTTGGAACAAGATCCTTGGGTTTTTGATTTGATGAATATTCCATTGAAGTTGTTGGTATAGGAAATTCTTCTGTTTTGTTTCAGATGGTAGTGAAATCATCTCTATCAAACAGAATTAAGAAAGCATAGAAGGAAGACATTGAGTTCTAGAAAAAGGTTTTGTTGGTTCAGAAGGGTAATTTTCCTGATTTTAACGTTGATAATGATTGTGTTTTGAGATTTTGAAAGAGATTTTGTGTTCCTTATTATTCACATTTGAGGAATGAGTTGTTATATGATGCTCATAGTTCCATTTTTATAGTTTATCCTGGAAGTACTAAGATATATAGAGATCTTCAGTAGTATTACTGGTGAGATTGAATGAAAAGAGATATTGTTGATTTTACTGTGAAGTGTTCCACTTGTTAGCAGGTTAAAGCAGAGCGTCAGTTACCGAAAGTGTTGCTTCACCCTCTACCAGTGGAAGAGTAGAAATGGGAAAATATATCCATGGACTTTGTTGTGGGATTACAAAATACATCTCTAGGTAAATATGAAATCTGGGTTATAGTTGATCGATTGACTAAATCTGCTCATTTTCTTCCTGTTAGAGATACTTTTTCTTTAGATGAACATGCTCAATTTTATGTTAAAGAGATTTTCAGGTTTCATGGAGTTCCCCTCAACATTGTATCTAATCGTGAACCCATGTTCACTTCTATCTTTTGGAAAGGCCTTCAGAAGTTGTTGGGTACTGAAATAAATTTTAGTACAGCTTTTCATCCTCAATCATATAGGCAGTCAGAACGAACAATTTAGACCTTGGAGGATATGCTAGGTGCTTGTTCACTGGATTATTAGGGACGTTGGGACCACTCTCTTTTTGGTTGAATTTTCATATAATAACATTTTTCATTCCTATATATATATGGCTCCATTTGAGGCATTATATGGAAAACGTTGTCAAACTCCAGCTTTTTGGGATGAAGTAGGTGAAAGGAAGATGATGGGACCAGAATTGGTAGAAGGGATGGTAGAAAAAGTTTAGTTGATTCAGAAGCACATGAGAACAGCTCAGAGTAGACAGAAAAGTTATGCAGATAACCTGATGAAGGATCTTTCTTTTGAGGTAGGTGATCATGTCTTTCTCAAAGTTTCTCCATGGAATAGTGTGATGCGTTTTGGTAAGAAGGGATAGCTGAGTCTGAGGTTCATTGGACCTTATGAAATTATGAAGAAAGTTGGATCAGTTTCATACAAAGTGGCTTTACCTGTATGTTTATCCTTGGTACAAAATGTTTTTCATGTTTCTATGATAAGAAATTATATGTCAGATCCATCTCATGTTTTGAGCCCAGAGGTAGTTCAGTTGGAAGTGTATCTCTCTTATAAAGAACAACCATCCAGATTCTTGACCGTAGAGAGCAAGTGCTGGGGAATAAGGTAATTCAATAGGTAAAGGTTTTGTGGAAAAAATTATATGGTTGAAGAGGCAACGTGGTAATCTGAAAATTCTATGAGGGATAAATACCCCCACTTATTTTGATAAGGGAATAAAAAATACGAGGACACAATTTCCAAAAGGGTGGAAGGATGTAACATCCCATGTTAACGAAGAATAAGACATATTTCATATTTATTAATATTTGTGAATTAAATATTAATTTTACTTTAAAGGGGTTTCTATGTTCGATAACATACCTGATACGCAACAATGGGTTTCTTTGAAATCTTACGTTGCCCACTAATAATATAATATTATTTTTTTAAATGGTTGTTAACTCATAGCCATTTTATTGGTGGGAATTAGAAAAAATAACTACAATATTATTATACATGTTTGTTAAATGTATTTACATTCATACAATAAATGTTAGAGGCTTAAAATGTGAATAAATCTAATTTTAAACCTAATTTACATTAAAAGTCTGGTTTACCGCCTTTTAATAGAGAACACTCTTTAAATATAGTTTTGGTCACTTTAAAACATTTTAATTGACCAAATAAACTCTTTATTTTGAATGGGGACATCAAAATTTACTTTGGGTGAATTTTTATTATTTTTCTGATAAAGTTCATTTTTAATGAATAGTGAAAAATACTGCATTTTAATTCAAAAGTGCCTTTTAATCTAATTTATTTATATGGTTGGATTATATTTTTAATTGGTTTTAATGTGTAATTATAATATATTTTTATCATTTAATCCAATGTTGTTCATTGGAATTAATTACACTTTTAAATTGGAAATAAAGAAAGACCAATCTTTTTGTAGTTATTGTTTCTTAAAAACATGCTATTTGTTTTGATAAGAGGAATTAATTTTAAAATTAATTAATTCCACTTATATGTTTTAAATTAGGAAAAATAGACATCATTTTTGAATTCGGAATATCAAATATATCTTAGTCGGATTTTTTTTTATTTTTATGGAAAAATTCAATTTTTGATAAATAGTAAAACAACTTATTGTGGTTAAAAAAATAGACTTTTTCATTTACATGAAATTTTACCACTTCTGTGAATAGAATTTAAAAAATCAGACATACATGGTTATTATCAAGAAGTAAAATGTGGTTCATTAAGATGAAAATAATTTTTCATGAATAGTAAAAATTGACTTTTATTTACCACCGTTAAAGGTAAATAGGGTAATTTAAGGTTAATATTTTTTATAAATATTAAAAATTACCTTAACACTTGTCCTGGCCTTATTGGATGAGTAGTTGTTGACAATGGTCATCCTTGGGTCTATTTTGGGACCCCATGGAGCCACTTATCATTGATAATGACACTTTAGATTAATTAAATTAATGTAAAGACAAAATTGACTTTAACAAAAATATTTTAGTAATTAATTTTTATATGGTGTTATATAAGTCCTATTTTAGACTATAAATATTCATTTGAAAGATAAAAATATTTAATACATTATAGTAGTTTTTTTATAATTTTTAGCCATCAAATAAATTAAATTATTCATGACATAATAATGATGCAATATTTACCTCACTAATAAATGATTTAAATAAATAAGATTATAATGATTAAAATATTATCCATAACATGTCCAATTATTATTGTATGATTTTATTTCAACCATTAGTTATCTTAGATTCATCTTTAATTATTTTTGGACCACTCGAATCTAAATATCATTATATAATAAAATAATATTTTCACACTTTCTTAAAGAGCCCCTCCTCTCCACTATAAAAGGAGACCATATCTATCCAATTCCTCACACCTCTCAAGACATTTGACTCGTCCAACCTCTGACCATTTAAGCTCTCTACATCCCTCTCCTCCTCTTTGAAGCCTTACCTTAGGAATATGACACTTCAAGAAGTTGTTTTGGTTCAATCCAAAGGGAGTTACCCAAATTAAAGGTAACCATTTCTCTTAATTTGTTTTCATTTATTTTGCTTCTCCAACCCTGAAACACCATTTATTCCTTTCTTTTGTAACAACTACAGTATCCTCAATATACTAGGATGTTTTTATAAGAAGTATTTGAACTATACTTACACACACCTCCATCTAATGGATGAAGAACATAATGTTTCTGTGGATGGAAAACTAACGCCTCACGAAACGATGATTGTTTAATTACATCTTACTGCCTCTCATGGTGGACATTATGATGGAAATGTATTTATATATGAGGTATATTATGTTAATTATTTAATTTTTCTTCTCTACTTCCCAATTTTATCAATCCTGTATGGTTTTCATAGTGGGAAAATACGATAATCTCATTTGAGGATGTGCGGACTACCGCCCCTTCCAAGTGACATGACCTGTAAATGCATTATGTGGGATGTATAAAGGATAGAGTTATTGATATTATATATGTTATTTTACTAGAATTATAATATACATAAGTATAATTATGTTTTAATTCAATTAAAATAATAAATATAAATGAAAGTAGGGTTCATGCGTACGTAAAACTTGTCGTCTCCATGAAAGGTGCATTTCATTTTTTTACCACCTAATGTTATGTACTTTAACAAATACATGTATATACATGTATATATATATGATATATATGATATCTAAATCATGAATATCATTCTGGATATAATGGACTATTGAACACATTAAAAACTTGTAAATATAATGTGTTTAATTTTTACTCAAGTACCAAATATCAACAAAATGAACATTATTATCTTAAATGATTACATAATGTTTATAACATGGTTATATAAAAATAATAATAAACTTGAAAAGGGTTCTTAAACAAGAATAAATTAACTTTAATTTATTATTCAGGAGATTAAAGAATGATCGAGTCAAATCGGACACGAGGTAAGGGATCTTCTTAACCCAATTTCCATTCTTTGGGTTGATATTCTCATTCTAGTTTACATCATTCCTTAATTATGTGAGAGATGAATTTTTATGTATTTATACTTTATTTATGTGTTCTTATTTTGAATACACATATTAGATCTATTTTTATTAAAAAATTATATTTTTAAGGGGCTTCATCTCAATCTCCTTTCATTAAGACATATTTTGTTCTAATACACGACTTTCTTTTATACACTGTATAAACACCTTTGACTTTTTATTTTATTCAAAGGGAATATTTTTATATGAATCATTTTAATAATTGAAAAAAAGAAATGTTTTTTTACGTAAGTGGTGAAAACTACCTTTTTTCCACCATGAGTATTATTTGATCATTGGATTCCTTAACAAGCCAGAATGTTTTTAAAAGGAAAAATAAATACCATATTATGTTTTAACGTATTTTGGTATTGAAAATGATTTTGAGAATGGATTTATTATTTAAATATCTTGAAGTGATTTTTTTCTATTGCAACATGGAAATGTTATCTTTCTTTTATGCTAATGTTTTGTGTTATGATCATGTTATGGTTCTTGGGCATTATTTATGTGTACGACTTTTTCCGTGATAATCCTAGTGTGGGTGAGCCTGATACAGCTCTCCAATGCATTGGGTAACGTGATAGAGGTAAACATGAATGTTTATCCAAAGAGATTTAAGGTATATACTGTGATGGGTATTCCAATGTAACTCCCTATGTAGCTGTGATAGCTACAATTTAAGTATGATATCGATTCCACAAGTTACCTTTATGATTTATGATTCCTATGTGTCTTTCATAAATCTAATGATTTCACAAGGTAAGTAAAATATTTCATGTTTATTATTTATTTATGAACAAATGTTTTCATTCCTTGTTTTATAACCCTTACTGAGATTTTTATGATCATCACAAGTTTTGAAATGTTTTCACAGGACTTAAATATGAATAGGGTCAAGGATGGGATCGAGGAAAAGTCATGTTGTCAAAAATATAGAACTAGAAATAACTCTTTTTTCAAGAGTTTTTATTTTATGAAAAAAATGGAAACTGTGTAGAAGTTTCTACCTTGTAATATTTTGACATGTAATAGTTATGTCCTAATTCTCTAAAACTCTAAACCTGAAAAGATCCTCAAAGTGAATTATTAATTTAATTGAATATTATATAATGTTTATGTTTGGGTCCTTATATATATACTATTATATATATAATATTTTTCTATTATATATGTATAAAAATATTATTTTTATTATATAGGAGGATTGTTGGAGTGTGATGGATGTCCTGACTTAATGTAATGTATTTATGTTTCACTTTTTACTTTTTTGAGACACATTCTATACTTACCACCTCTTTATTAAATGTGGCATATATACATACCAAGAATTTATAATTTGATTATTATAGAAAAAAAATATTCTTGTTTAAATATCCCTTTGATTATATCTTTTTCATGGGGTTTATATTTTAAAAGCTAATAAATCTGTAAGAGAATTTTGTCTCAATTTTCCTTCCCTGAGACATAGGTTATGTTATGAACCTATATTATTTCAGGAGGTGTATGTAAATACCTTTATCATGAGATATATTGAATATATTAGTATTTATTTTGTTTATTTAGAAGTTACTACTTAAAGGGTTTATAAAGTTACCAAAGTGGTAAAAAAATTATTTCACAATATCATATTTTTTTTGGATTGATTACGATTAAGTATCCAAGGATAAAATTTCATGATAGACCACTACATAATTCGCATTACATTTTCTATCACTCAGTTATTTTTTATATCTACATACAACAGAAACATTATTCTACTATTTGGCTCGTAAGATAGTTAAGAATTATGTTAATAAAATCAAACATTATTTTTCTATTCGGTAAAAAATATAAGATCTTTAAAACCAATGTTTTATACAGAAAATTAAATTTTTTTAATGATATTTTAAGAAAAAATTAATAGAAAATTATTTTTCTAAACTTTTTAATTTTTTGGAAATTTGTTTAAAATTATATTTAAATCATTCTTTAAAAAATCTCATAGTTATATTCAATGAAAATGGGTTTCAAAGTATTTTATGTTTTAAGAAAGTCATTATAAAAACATAAATGTAATTTTCCTCAAGAAATGTTTTAAATTATATTCATATATTAATTTATAAGTATTTTTTGTGGTTTTCAAAGGAAATTATTTTACAAATGGTTTAGTTTTTAAAAATTTATTCCCAACAAATGTTTATTTTCTTTAAATAATTCTCCCTATGAACTTTTAAAGTCATTTTCCATAAAAAAAATGAAATCCTTGGATAGTGTTTAGGACTTAATATTAATAGATTCAAGAAACCATTACTATTTTATCTTTTATTAGTTTTTGGATGATTATTTTTTGATGATACCCATTATACTTCTACAAGTACTATTGGAAAAAAATTAATTTATGACCCAGTTATTTTTGTGGATTATGCTATGAAAAAATGACAATTAAAACTATATCATTTCATAGGTTATCATATTATGGAATATTTATATTAATAGTTCATTTCATGGGGTATAATATCATGAATTTTTACGTTCTTTTAGAATAAATATACATGATTTAATGATGTTATGACTGGGAATTATATCTCCCTACAAATCCTTGGGTGATGATTTATATCACATGAGATAAACCAAGCTAGAATGGGGAGTATACCAGGTTTCATAAAAGAATTTTTTACACTCAGATGGTCTTAGGAATGAACCTTGACTACAAAGATAGTTTTGGGAGTCAACCCACTCTATTAATATAGCCTATGTAGTGAGCCCTAACTACCATGGAAATAATTTTTCATTGTTTATGTGTTTTCCACAAATCCAAGTCATATACCTAGAATATTGTCCGGTTAGTTATTCACTCTTATTCCTTTATGATTCATATAATATGATTATGATTAAATTTTTTCATTTCTCATGAAGATAATATTTTATATATAGGTTATGATCTTCATATTTTATTATGATATTATCATACCCATATGCTCATGTTTTGCGAATGTATCTCCTTTATTTACCATTACATATCATCTGATGTCACCATTTCTAATATTTTCTTTCCCCACGATATGAATAATGTTTTTAGGTAGTTTTTATAATGTCGAACATATTTGTTGGAAATATTTAATATCATTCAATATACTAGAACATTGTGTTTAAATTTTCCAAATGTATTAAACTATTACAATCCATAGGTATATTTTTTGTATTTAAATTAATATTCATCTATAAATATATAACATCCATGTATGAAAATCCCATATCACTGTAAATATTATTACTAAAAACCATCCATGTAACATTGGGAGTGGAAAAAAGAAAAATTGTGAGATCAGATGGTCAATATGATTATCCCAGGGAGATATCAATTATCACATAAGAATAAAATGAGATTATTTGTATATGATCATGAGATTAAAATATGAAAAATACACATTTGATATCAATGAATATAATCTTGAGTAATTTTATAAGGATTGATAGTTGAAAATATGTCAATCATAAAGGAAATAATGAACATGAGCTATGAATTAAAATCATTAGTATAAGACCAGATATTATGGCATACACATAATTTTATAATATTTTAAACATTTCTAAATATAAAAATGATCATAAATTTTGTAAATTAAATTAAATAACACCAAGCTACAAAATCTTATGGAGAATAAACCAGGTCCACACATAATCATGTTGAAAAAAAAATCATGTCCACACATAAACTTATGGGATTGAATGATTGGTCCACACATGAAAATGTATGGTTTATATAATGTTCAAAATAACATTATTACCTCATGGATTATTAATCATCACCTAATTCATTGGAGGGATATATAGTTCCCCTAATCACAAAATGAAAATCATACATATTTACTCTGTAATATCATAATTCATTCATCATATCAGATCCAATGATAAGAAATGGTATTATTAAACATCTTTTCATAAAAAAAAATTAACTATATTGAGAAATTAATAAGAGTGGTATCATTGGATCACATCCAAATTAAATTATAATTTATATCAAGTATTTTTTTAATTAATTAAAATAAAATTTAAAAATCATTAAACCATGTATAAGGAAAATTTCCATTACATTTTGAAATTAATTAATAAAAAAACACTACACAATTATAATTTAAATTGATTACCCAAACATGACCTTCTAAGCATGTAATGGACGATTCAAAGAAACAATAAGTCATAATGGTGGAAATTTGTTTTTCATGTTGTATAATTATAAAGAATTTATTCAATACTTTTGTCAAAATATTCAAAAAATATGTAAATAGTAAAATTAATAAAATATTTCATTCAAAAACATTGTAAAAATTTAATCATGGTTAAAAAATAACTTAAAATATCCTTGCAAAATAGTAACATATATCTTAATTTTATTTTATAAAACATGGATATGGAAGGAAAATAATTTTTGACCGAAGAGAGAAAGAAGTTTGATTTTTCTTAAAAGAATACTTTGGGTATAATGAGTAAATAAGGTGAGGAAAACGAAATAAAAACAAATATTTTCATGAAATAAACATAGGTTAATAAAATTCATAACATTATTGAGAGATATATCATAATATTATATCATTGGAAACATAATCATAAACAGTCTCGATAAACAATGAGATTATAACATAAAACCCTTACACTGTTGGTAATCCAATGATAGATACAACCATTTTTTGTATATTTATATAACATAATATTAATATTAATAATCATAATTATGATCATTGAGTAGGATAAACACTATAAAAACCAGTGGTGAATATGAAATCTGTCCCATGAAAAAAACAGCAGAGAAAATCCCTTACCTTATGTCTGAATTTCTTCACACTCTTATGAAACTCTTGTATTATAAGGACCCATCCCTAGTTTCCCAGAGTCGGTGCCTTATTTGATTACATTTATATACAAACAAGAAATATGAATCCAAAAGGACATATTAGTTTAGTATTACTGGAAACAAGATATATACATAAGTTTAACATTACAACTTGAAAAGAAAAACAACATGAAAACTTTGTAGACACTTGCATAACTCCAGGGTTATTTCAGCATGACATTCATAAAAAATTATTCATGTCTTGATAAATTGAAACATAATAAAGGGGATAGATAAAATGATAAGTATGGGTAGGCAATACAGCAAAAGATAGCATAAACATTAGACATTGTGATTAATTGAAAACAAGTGCCTTTAAAAATAATCTTGAACATAATATGGAAGAAATATTATCAAAGTAAATATTGCCAGAATATAAAATAATCATCATTATTCTACGAGTAGAATAACCACATGAACCATAAATACAATTTTCATATTGACGGAATTCATAATGTGGGACAACATAACCATACCGTCAAGGCCTCATTCCAAGACCGTAAATAATTATTTTTTCAAGGCCTTGTGCCAAGGCCGTAGATTGTCTCATGAGACCTACCGATGCACCGAGGGGTTACTGAGGGCCCCAACCAACACTTAATATGTTTAATTCATTCCTCATATGAATGGGGATAAACATAAACAACATATAAATTCATATTGAAATGAATATATGAAATCAAAATAACATTCCCCGAACATTAAGCATAAACACTAACCATTTGGAGTAAATTGGTGAATGATTTTAAGATATCACATCTATATAAAAAAAATAATAATATATTAAATTAAATATGGTACATTATAACACAATATACTTATAAAAATAATATATAATAATCAAAAATATTGTTTATATACATGAAGATACTCTTATAAAATCATTAAGTAAATCTTGATATAAATACTATTTTACATTGAAAAGAAGTGTTATTTTGAAACTATATATGTATAATACAATATGTTTAGTAACATATTATTTTATTAATTAAATATGTTATTTTTTAAATATTATGTTTTCCCAAAACAGATTATATAATTCCCTTGAAAATAGGTATTATTTGGAGAAACTCTTTTGAAATGAGTATGTATTTTAGAAAATAATTTTGAATGTTCCTTTTTTAAAACATGCAACTTTCCAAAAAATAAAGAAGGGGTCTGATTGGTAAACATATAAATAACACTCAACCAGATTTTATGAGGATTAAATAATAATATTTAATAATTTCATTGAGTTAATTATACAATAAAAGTAAACCAAAAGAAAAGGGAGGTTTGGGTGAGAAAACCCTTACCTTAAGTCTGAAGGAATTCCACTCTTGAACATAAGGTCATGGAATATTAAATTAGACTAATTAATAAATTATTCAATAACCTATTATACATGTATTTAGATTATCATAATTCTTTTTATTTTATTAATGCCCTTATTGATATGTTATTATATAGAATTTCGTCGTTCTAGAGTGTTCATTTTATTTATTTTCATAATTGGTTCAAATGTTCTTAAGTAATGGTGTTCTTGTGGAAGTGTTTTAAATCACCATAATTAAAATGAACTATTATTTATCAACATATAGGAGTGTTAATGGTAATTTTTATTATTTTGATACATGGAATGAGGAAGAATCAATAGATGAAAATAACTTCAATTATTTGGTGGTATTTGCAATATTATGTACTAGTTTTATCATAAAAATTAATAATATGTACATATACTGGTTAATGAATATTAAAAAGGTTATAATATATATATATATATTATAGTTTGTCTCAACCATAAAAATGGTTTCATGACCAGTAATGAAGGAAAAATTGAAGAACAAAACTTCGTTATCCACGAAGGTTATAAATTGGAACCACATTGACGTCGATTTCATTTATTAAAATAAAAGAGAGTGAGTTAGAATATTGATGATGGTTCTTCCATACAAATGATATTATTGCTGTATATATATGATACTGAATTTTTCATGGTCATTTGGAGGGAAAAAGTTAGGAGAGGACAACAAAAGAAGATAAATTGAAATGAAACTAAATGAAAAAGAAGGGTGATTCACCTCTTGAAATAACCTCCTTGAGAACCTCCTTAAGGGATGTGGTTTTGTTCTATTGGAAGGACCAGGAGCTTCTTGGAAATGGGGAGTGACTAATGAAGGTTAAAACTGAAGATCTTTAAAGATATTTAAGGCTTAGAGGTGTGAAGAGAAGTGGGAGTGGTGGGGGTTTTTATAGTGGAGGAGAAGAGTGTGTTTTGAATATTCAATTCATTATTTTATTATTTCTATCAAGACAAGAAATAGTGTTGTTTCTAGTGACCCCAAATTGTAATTAGTGCATTTCATTTTGAACCATGTGGTCCTAGAACACTTATGATTTCATAAATAGTGTATTTAATAGAGAATTTCTATATACGGTATTTTACAGTATTTCACTATTCATCAAAAATTCAAAAATTTCAGAAAAATCCAAAAAATACATCTCTTCCATTTTTCTGTATGTAGAATTAAAAAATGAACTCCATTTTTCATAATTAATTTTCTATATTGTTTTAAATAAATTTCTAAATAAAATCATATTTAATTCGGAAAATAAAAATTTTAATGGTATAATTAGTTTTACATGACATTGAAAAGTTAATTAAGATCTCATTATCTTATTACATTAAGAAAATAAAATAATATAATTATTTACTATTCCTAAGGCTCACATTACTATTCATAAGGATATGTTACTATTCACCAAAAATAATTTTTGTTCTATCAGACTCCAAATGACTTACTGATCACAACTCCAGATGATAGTTTTTTGAAATTCAAAATATAATAGAGGAAATGTTGTGTTTAATGGGTAGATTATAAAATGTGTTGTTTTTTAGGGACATAGTGTTTCAGGAATTCAATATTTTTTTTCAAAACCTTGGGGTGCCACTTTCTCCCCTCCTTACACAAATTCCAACCTCGAACTTCCAAAAATGTTACCTGAAAATATTCGGGTACATATTCAACATAAGATCCTATGAATCCCATGTAACTTCCTCCATATTATGGTTCCTCCAAAGAACAATTTACCAGGTGAGTCATCCAATTTCCCAATACATGTTTTATGGCATCAAGAATCGTAATTAGATCGTCACAATAAGAAAGATCGGGCTTAATTTCTATTTCCCTATAGGTGTGTACATGTGTTGGGTCTAGTATATATTTCATTAAAAATGATATGTGGAACACATTATGATCTTTGGAGAGACATGGTAGCATTACCAAACGATAAGCTATGGCTCCAATTTGATCAATACTTTCAAAAGGTCCAATGTACATGGTACTTAATTTCTTCTTCTTACTGAATTGTATAATACCCTTCCATGGAGTTAACCTTAAAAAGACATTATCTCCTTCTTGAAATTTCCAATCCTTCCTTTGGTTATCAGCAAAGCTCATTTGCCTACTTTGAGATGTTTTGATATAGTTTTTGATAATCATCACCTTTTCCTGTGTTTTCCCAACATGTTCTGGACCTCCGAGTTTTCTCTCACCAACCCCATACCCGCAAGTTGGTGTACGACATATCTTTCCATACAAGGATTCATATAGTTCCATCTAAATACTTGAATGGAAGCTATTGTTATAAGAAAATTCTACAAGAGGTAAATACAAATCCCACATGCCTTGAATTTCAAGTGAGAAAGACCTCAGTATTTGTTCCAAAGTTTGAATAGTCTGTTCAGATTGTCCATTAGTTTGTGGGTTGTAGGCATCTCTCAAATGAAGATTACTATCTAGGGGAACTCAAAGACTCTCCCAGAATATTGATGTAAAATGGGGATCACAATAAGAAAAAATTGATAAGGGTAAACCATTATGTCTAACAACATCATTAATATATATTATTTCTAAACGTTCAAGTTGTAATTATTTTTCTATAGTAATAAAATTTGATGATTTTGTAAGATGGTCATCAATGACCCATATCACATAATTCGTTCATGGAATCTTTGCTAGCCCCATAACAAGGTCCATTGTAATTTCATCCTATTTATACAAATAAATATGAAGGGGTTTCATGGCTCCACAAGGATGTTGTATTACAGCCTTCACCTGTAGAAAAACCAAACATCTTGACACCTAATAAGCAATCACCCTCTTCATATTTTCCCATAAAAAATATTACTTTATATATCTATACATCATTGTGATACCTGGGTGTTTAGTGAAATTATATCTATGATAATCATCCAATATTTCCCACTTTAGCTCAAGAATAGTAGGAACACAAATCCTTTTTCCAAATTTCAAAATTCCACCTTCATATGTGAAGTCAGTCAACATACCATCATTTATAGCATTAAATTTCTTTTAAAACTCATAATCATTAGCCCGAGAACATTGTATCCTTTCTAGTAAAAAAGTTTTGGAAACCATTTGAAAATATAGTCATGTATTACCTTCATTGATAATGACTATATCCATCATTTCTAGATCCATAAACATAGGATGCCTTTTGGCTCTCATCTTGTTCAAAAGTCTATGGTCATTTCTACTCAAAATATATGCTACCTTATTTTTCTTCCCTGGGCAGTAGTGTATTGTGCAATCATAATCTTTGAGTAGATCAATACATATCTTTTGTCTCATGTTATGTTCTTTCTATGAGAACATATATTTCTAACACTTTTGGTCTGTATATATCTCACATTTTTTTTCCATAGAGGTAATCTCACCAAATCATTTGAGAAAGTATTTCCACTTCTAAATCAAGATCATAAGTTGGATTGTTTTTTTCATGAATTTTTAGATTCTTATATTCATAGGGAATCCCACAATCATTGTGCATAAGGACACAACCAAGTCCTTTCTTTGATCAATCACTATAGATAACAAACCCATCATTCCCCAATGGTTGGGTTTGGATCAGAGCATTCACTAACCTCCTCTTCAATTATTAAAAACATTCTTCACATTCCTTTGTCCATACGAATTTAACCCCTTTTCATGTAATCTTGGTCATTGGGTTGGCTAAATAGGCAATGTTCTAAATGAAACACCGATAATAACCTGCTAAACCAATTAAAGTACATTCCACATTTATGATCATTGGTGTATGCCATTCTTGAACAACCAATGTCTTCACAGGATCAATAGATATTCCATACATAGAGACAATGTGGCCCAGAAAGGAAAATGATTGAATCCAAAAATCACACTTCATAAAATTCCCATATATATTAATTTCATCTAAGAGTTTTCCAAATAGTGCGCAAGTGATTTTCATGATCTTCATAGATTTTAGAGTATATTAGGATATCATCAACAAACACTAACACAAAGTCATCAAGATATTACTTGAGAACTATATTTAGAAAATCTTTGAAAACAGATAGTGCATTAGTTTTTCCTAAAGGCATTACTATAAAATCATAATGCACATACCTAGTTCGAGGTGCTGTTTTTAGGAATTTCTTCCTTCCTCCCAAAAAACTGATAATATCCAAATTGAATATCAATCTAAAAAAAATATTTGGCTACGTTATATTGATCGAATAAATCATCAATTCGTGGAAGGGGATACTTATTCTTTATTGTGATAGCATTGATTTACCTGTAATCATTGCACAACCTCATAGACCTATCATTCTTTTTAACGAAAAGAACTGGGGCTCCCCATGGAGAAACAATAGGGCGAATAAATCCTTTATCACTCAATTACTCTAGTTGTATCATTAGCTCCACTAACTCCACAACTTTCATTATATAAGGGGAGTTTGATGTGGGCCTTGAACCATGAATTAATTTAAAGGAAAACTCAGTTTCCCACTCTAGGGGATGTCCACATAAACCCTCTTGAAATAAATCAACATATTCTTGCACTACATTAACACCTTCAATTTTCATATTTCATTCATCACCCATTGATATTGGGTTATCTTCCTCTCCAATAATTTAATTTAGTAGAGCTACCATGGGTGGATGTAGATGAGAATTATATTGTGGTGTTTCTACCCTAAAGATAAGGGATTCCGCACCATTCTCAAAAATTGTAAATTCCTACTTCTTGCATTAGTTCTTCACATCATAATTTTATAGAAAATTCATTCTATGTATTATATCAATTTTAGTAATTTATATGGTGATAAGGACAAAAACTAAATCACTTTTATGTGTCATGAGGGGGAATAATTGACATGCCTTTTTGAAATGATACATAAAATAGGGGTTTTTACTGTTAACTCAATAATTAAATCAAACTGTACATATCTAATTTTCATGAATAAATCAGAAGATATAAATGAATGCGACGATCCAGAATCAAATAATGAATTGGATAAGTTTGATGAAACAAGGATTGTACCAGCCACCACTTCATTAGGAACATTGACCACCGAAGTGGGGGAAACATAAGCTTGGAACTACTCCTTTGACGTTATTTGGGGATTGATTCCTTGATGCTTAGGTTATTCATGTGCATAATGTCCCATATCTATGAAATTTTTGCACGTAATATTTATAGCTTCTTTATTCCCCTTACAATCATGAGCTTGATAGACTTTCTTTCCAGACTTCTAACAAATTCGTATTCCATTCAGGAATGTTCCAGGGTGTTTCTTCCCACAATTATCATAGGATGAAAATTCAACACTTCCCTTCTTCCCCATTTCCCTATTTCCTTTCCCAGAGTTTTTAGCATCCCTCTTGTTCTCTTCCTTTTCGATAATGTCATAAGATATAGAGAATTTTTTTCTGTCTTGATAGCACATGAAACTATATCTTTATATAATGAAAAATTATGTGAAACTATCCCCCATTAGAATAATTATGTCAGACCGTCAAATAATCGAACAATTTTTTTCTTCGGATTTCTTATGTAGTCCACAACATGCCTTTCTACCCATGTAAAGTTATCTTCATACATTGCAATATTATCATCTTTATTTTGCTTCAAATTCATAAACTACCTTTCCATATCTACTTGCTATTAAAGATGAAAATATATCTATAAGAAGATTTCCTTAATGTCCCTCCATTCCATATCTTATATCTGTTCCTCCTCATTTGCATTTTGGATTAATGACCACCACTGATCTGCATCTCCTGATAGATGATAAAATTCACCGATGACCTTCTATCTTTCATTACATCCAAAAGTGATAAATTTCTTCTCAATGGAACATATCCACTGCTCAGCCAAAAATGGGTTTTTAGTCCCATTGAATGACGAGGGTCATTTTCACAATAATAGATCTAACAAATCTTTTCCATTTGGAGGTTCCAGATTCTCCATATGGGTAAGGTTATTATTCTCAACCTGAGTATAATGTTACAGTATATTTATAAGTATCTTAGCAACAGTCACAACACTAGATCCAACATCATTGTCTTGCATTAGAGAGAAATCCTTATAGGGTACATCTGTGTTCATGTTTTTTCAATTCCTTCCACTAGGTTACATTTCTAATCAATGGATAACACTATATTAGGGTATGGGTCATAATTTATAATCTCAATGTAGAAAAATAAATTGAATTTCTATGCATATATAATTTTTTAATCATAAACATGGTATCATTGATGAAAAATTTACATTTAAATCCTTCATAACAGCTTCTAAAAAATGCTAATTATCCTATGAATATCCTCCAGGAGTGTCATAATTAGGAGGAGTGTATCAAGGCTCGCTGTCATGTACCAGGATACCCAGGGTCAAGCTTGAAACCCCTTGTTGAGGCTTTCACTTCTAGGTACATTTGTGCCAGATCTGCCTCTACCTGCTCGTATCCAAATAGGGATATATTTCGTGAAAGATCAAAATAATTTATTCCTTACCAAAATACCTGGAGGTTATTGTATGTTTATCCTCAAAGACTATCTTAGGGACTCTTCCATAATCTGTGTTTTTTAAATCCAGTTTCCATGGATTCTACTAAACATCCTTTGATACCAATTGTAAGGACCTAACCCTAGTAACCCATAGATGATGCCATTTTTGTTTACATTGGTATACTAATAAGGAATATGAATCTCGAAGGACCGAGTAGTTTAGTATTATTGGAAATAATATACACACATAAGTTCAATGTTACAACTTGAAATAAAAAACAACATAAGAACTCTTTAGACACTTCCAAAACACCAAGGTCATTTCAGCATGTCATTTATAATAAAATTATACATTTCTTGAGAAATTGACACATAAGTAATGGGAAATATAAAATGATCAGTAAGGGTAATAAATATAGTAGAACATAATATTATCATTAGACATGGTGAATAATTGAAAACACATGCCTTTAAAAATAAACATGAACATGATATGGTAGAAATATGAGCTGAGTTATTATTTCCATAACATAACATAATCATGGATATTATAATAATTGAATAACCGCATGAACCATCAAACCAATTTTCATATTAAGGGAATTCATATTGAGGGACAACATTATCGTACCATCAAGGCCTCGTTTGAAGACCATAAATAATCTTTTTGTCAAGGCCATGTGCAAATACCGTAGTTTGTCTCATGAGACCTACCTATGCACTGAGGGGATATTGGAGTCCCCACAAAAAATATACTATTTCCAATACATTCCTCATATGAATGGGGATAAAAATAATCAAAATATACATTCATATTGAAATTAATGTATGAAATCGAAATAACTTTACCCGAACATTAAGCATAAATACTAACCATTCAATGTAAATTGGTTAATGGTTTTGAGATAGCACATCCAAATAAAAAATAATCATAAACCATTAGATTAAATATTTTAGATGATAACATGGAATACGAACCCCAATAATACATAATAATCATCAAGAGTGTTGAAATAGATAAATATACTCTTATAAAATCTTCGAGTAAATCTTTAGATAGATACTCTTTTACTTTGAAAAGAAGAGTTCTTTCGAAAAAATATTTGTATAAATCCGGAATTTAAATAATAGATTATTTTCATAATGAAATTATTGATTTTATAAAGATTTCAGTTTCCCAAAATAGATATATAATTCCCTTAAAAATTGGTATGAATTTGAGAAACTCCCTTGAAACGGGTTTGTATTTCAGAAAATAACTTTCAAAGTTCCTTTTTAAAACCTATAAATATCCACAAAATATGGAAGGGTTATGGTTGGTAAACATATATAGAACACTAAAACATATTTTATGTGTACTAAATGACAATATACAATAATTTAATTGAATAATTAGAAAATTAATGTAACCAAGATTAAAAATGAGGTTCGGGTGGGAAAAGCTTTACATTAAGTCCGAATGTGTTTCACTCTTGAACTTAAGGTCTTGGAAAATAAAACTAGGATTATTGACAGATTATTTAACAACCTATTATTCATGTATTTTTTTATTTTAATTATTTTTAGTGTATTAATTCCATTATTGATAAGTTATTATATAGAATTCTGTCGTTCCAAAGAGTTCGTTTTCTTTATTTTCATAATCGGTTCACTTGTTATTAAGTAATAGAGTACATGTGGAATGGATGTAAATATCCATAATTGAAATTAAATTTTATTTATAAACATATAAAAGTGTTTATGGTCATTTCTATCACTTGGTTACATGGAACGGGGTTGAATCATTATATGAAAAAAACATCAATTATTTGGCGGTATTTGGAATATTATGAACTAGTTTTGTCATAAAAATTAATAATACTTACATATAGTGGTTCATGAATATTAATTAGGTTATAATACATATATTATATTTATGTTCAACCATAAAAATGGTTTCATGACCAGTACTGAAGGATAAATTGGAGAACGAAACTTTGTCGTCCCTGAAGGTTATAAATTGGAACCTCATGGAAGTTGATTTTGTTTATATAAATAAAAGGGATGGAGTAAGAATACTGATGATTATTCTTCCATTCACAAGATATACATCCAGTATATATATAATAATTCAATTTTCATGCTCATATGGACATAGTAGGTGAAGAGAGGACAACCAAAGAAGATAAATTGAAATGAAACTAAATGAAAAAGAGGGGTTATTTACCTCTTGAAATAACCGCCTTGAGAACCTCCTTAAGGGAAGGGGTTTTATTCTTTTAAAAAAACCAGGACCTTCATGGACGTGGGGAGTGACTAGGGAATGGTAATTTGGTAGTTCTTTAAGGAGTTTCATGGCATATAGTAGTGAAGTGAAGAGGGAGTGGGGGGGGGGGGGTTATAGTGGAGGAGAGGAGTGAATTTTGAATATTTAAATCATTATTTTATTATTTCTCTAAAAAAAATCAATAGTGTTGTTTCACGTGACCCCTAATAGTAATAAGAGCATGTTAATTCAAACCAAGTGTCCTTACATAACTTATGATGTTATAAAACGTGTATTTAACTGATAAATTGTATGCACGATATTTTACGATATTTCATTATTCAAAAAAAATTCTACAATTTCAGAAAAATCCCAAAAATTCACCCTTACCATTTATCAATGTGTATAATTCAAAAATTAACTCCATTTTTCAAAATTAATTTTCAAAATATTATTAATTTATTTTATAAATAAAATCTTAATTAATTCTAAAAATAACAATTTTAATGGTATAATTAGTTTTATAACACATTCAAAAATTAATTAAGATCTCATTATCTTAATACCATAAGAAAATAAAATAAAATAATTATTTTCTATTCACAAGGGTCACATTAATATTTATATTACTATTCAGAAGGGTTTGATACTATTCACCAAAAATCATGTTTGTTCTATCAGGCTCCAAATGAATTACTGGTCATAACTTAGATTACCATTTTTTGAAATTAAAAACATAGTATAGGAAAAGTTGTGTTTAATGGCTGTATTATAAAATGTATTCTTTAGTAGGGACTCAATGTTTCATACATTCAATATTTATTTACAAAACCTTGTGGTGTCACATGTACAATACATATTTATTTATTATAAATATATTAAATAATCATAGTGATATATATCATAACCTATATGAATTACTTATAACCGTTTATCACCCATTTGTTAATAAATCTTTATTAAAATCAATTTTCCAGGTGATATCTGCTTCGTTTTTCTTGTATAATATAGTATAGTAGTTTTATCCCTTGTATTTCTATCATGGTTAAATTTAATAATTAATGTTAATAATGGTATAAAATCATATATTTTTATTTTAAATGTAATCATAATCATTAATAACAATTATAGATTGAAAAATGAATTAAAATATTTATGGAGATGGTATGTCGTATTTACACATTAATGTCGGTTTCATTTTCTGATGGATTGAATTAAACAACAGTAAAAAATAATACCCATTTCGCACTCATTATTTGATAATATATAACATATAAATTTATTAAATCTATCCTTATTTCCAACCATGCATAATTGAAATAAAAAACGAATCACATCACTTTGTTGGGGGGTAATCTATATATACACATGAATGATGTTATTATTTTCCAAAGGTGTGGAAATTAAGAATGTAGATATGAAATTATCATTATGGAATTATAATTATCCCATATTTATAATATAAAAAAATTAAAACCATCATAATTATCATCCCTAAAATATTGTTATGATAAATTAATTATATCGCACACTCAGAATATAAGTTGTACGTAAGCACGAGTGAGGCATTCACATCATGTTTGATGGGAAATAGGGTGTAAAATGTGGATTTACTAATCATAAATTAATTTTAGAATATATATGAAACTAAATTTATTATTTTATTATAAATAAAATAGATTTATAGGAGGTAATGAAGACTAGAGAAGAAAGTGATCGGTTAAGGTGATTACCTCTTATTTGAGACAACTTATATAGATCTCCTCTAAATGTATAAATGGTTGGTATTTTGGAATTTCCATAACCACTATTATTTGTATACAGATGTTTAGAAGTTAAATATACATAGTTTTGTTGATCTGGAATTCTCATTGTGGTGTAATTTAGTGAGGGAGAAGGGACCCTTTTATAATTGAGGTGAGTGGTACTTTTGAACATCATCAAAATATTTAAATATAATAATGTAATTATATATCCAAATACATCCAAATATGTAGACATTCAAATATGATGTATGATAAGGTTTTAATTAAATCAAAGGATATAATTTATTCAATTATGTTTATAATTTTAAACCTTTTCATTTTTATTAACCCTTAGTTAACCTATTTTAATTTTAACTCTAGTAACAAAATTTTTCAAATATTAAAGGGGTATGGTTTTTAATTATAAACTAATAATTTACATATTACTATTCAATTAATGGAAATATCTACCAAATAATATCTATTTTGTCTAATTTAGTGGTTTTTTTATTTAATTTAAAAAAATATTATTTTCATAAAATATCAATATTTTCAATTATGACAATATTCATTTAATTTTACTTAAATGACATAATAAAGAATTTGAAATAAATATTTTCTTCTAAAATTAAACTAATATTACATATTATCATATATAATTGGTGTAAAACTACAAATAACTCAAAATAGATAACTTTTAATATTTTTAGAATCATTTTTTAATTTTTTCACTAATCGAATAAATATTTATTTGATGTTGTGGATGAATATAAGGAAATTTTATAATATATTAAAATTATAAAGAAATTACCATAAATAATATAATTTAATAAAGAAAAATTTACTATTAATATTCAATCATAACTATGTTTCCATATCTTATGACAAAATTTAGATTTGAGACTAAGAGAGTGACATTTTGTAACTTTCAATAAATTATATAATATATCATTCATTTTCATTGAAAAGTGTCCATTAAGAAAGAAAAAACTTGATCAAAAGGTATGAATATAATTAAATTTATCCAATAACAAATATGATGAAAAATATGTCCTTATAACATAGTTTTAGCCTAGATTTACTTAAATTACCATATACCATGGTGATAAATTATTCCATAGTTAAATGCATATTGAAAACAAATAAAAGGATTATAATTAAAACATTTGAACCTTCTAATTATTAATATATAAATCATTTTATCTAATTAAATACAAATAAATTTGATAAACTATGTTTAAATTAAATGTGGAAAAAGCAACAAAATCATCTTAATAGAAAAATAAAAGTTTTAAGCATAGAATAACATTTATATTTATCATAAAGGTAAAAAATTATAAGATGAATTTTAAAAAAAATTATTGAGTATATTATATGTTAATTTAAATTACATCATTCTCAAGTAGTGATAATTTTAATTTATTATTCTAAAAACACACTATGTGCGTAAAAATAGCTTTTTAGAAAAATGCATTTTTTTCCAAAAAAATGATTTCATACTAAATTCAGACATGCAATTTATTATATTTGAATAAATTTAATTTTATAAAATAGAATAAATTTAATTTTACTCTGAAACAATTTTATAATAAAATGAAACTATATGGTAATTGTTTTCAATAAAATTATCCCTTTTTTACTATTCATTGCAAAAAGTATATCTTTTCAGAGACCTATAAAAAATTCATCCTATGATAATTTTAATACGATGATTTAAAAAATTATATTAATTTTATAAAATAATATTTTTTTTATTTTTTATAAATTTATCATATTATTTTCGTAAAATATTTATTTTTATAAGAAATCATATTTTTTGAGAGTAATTTGATTTTACTACAAATTGGGTGGTTAATTTCAAAGAATTTATCAGAACATTTATATTGAGAATGAAATTTCTATATTTTTCTAAAATTATTTAATACGATTAATACATTACTATTTAATTTTTATGTAATGGCTATAAAAAATAATAATATTTTAATAATATATCATGGATCGTTTAAACTTGTTATTGAGAGTAATGAAAGCTAACAAAAAATTATATATATTCAAAAAAAGTAGTCTATGGAATTTTTGGGTTTTATGGAAGGTTTATACATAATTATCTAAATACATAGAGATATTTTATTTTATAATACTCTCATTAATGAAGAGTGATCCTCTTACAGCAAACTCTCAATACTAGAGAGACCAATAAGAGTCCTTCCAGTCAAAGTGATTTTGTGGTGATTATAAACTTGAATCAAATCTCCACAATGATGAAAGGAAAATATGTAGTCTAAAAATTCAACAATGAATAAGGAAATCGTACATAAAATATTTATTTTTTCCAATAAATTCATAATGAATTACCAGTGATGATAATGCCTATTTTTTCTGACGTTCATGTAAATAAATATTCAAATTCATTTTTTTGTCACAACATTATTCATCATATATTTAATGGTTTTTTGTTAAATATGATAAAAGTTTTAGTTAATTATTTCCCACTAAGTTATTCCAATATGACCATTACATTCAAGTGGTATTATAAAGGTCACCTAATTAATTTATAAATATTTATTAATCATTGATTGATGATGTGTATTTTATTTTTTCTTATTTTTGAATTATTCATTCATTAAATACAAACATTGAAATATCTTATTTTCATTATATTTATCACTCATATGATCAATAATAGGTAAAAAACTAAAATAATATATGAAAACTACATTAAGAGGTTCTAGTGGTTCTCTCTAGATAACAAAATACTACATAGTGTGTGGCCTAGTGGTTCAAATCATAAAACCATGTACAGTACCCTGTGATGAACCACGAGAAATCTTGGTCGTAATATATTAAATACACATTGAGTTTATTAAATGATAAACACATGTTTAACATTCCATAGTGGAACATAATGTTTTTCACTACACACTACCTAAAAGGCTTTCTAGTAGTGTAATACAACAAATTTTTATAGAATATATCCAAGGGTCAATGTAATTTAGTGCATTTATGACATGTAATAGGGGTACTTAAGTCACATGTTGTGTAGTTGGCGTGAACATTATAAAGCTCAGAAATTCATATTGTTGAAAAAGGTTACCATTTCATATTCATGAGTTTCATATATGGGGAAAATATGTTACATGACGTGTAGCCCTAGTACACACCATGTATCCCACTATAACATATGAGAAAAACATGAAATAGTAAGAAAATTAATGGTATAAATAAGGCTAATCAAAATATTTTATCACGTCATTTATTAATAGTAATACCCACATGAATGAATTATTAATAATATAATAAAAAATAGTCATGTAAAATTATGAACAAAAAGCTTTGTATGGTATTTACATGTGGAATACTCAAAAAACATTAATATAATAGCATTACAGTGAACATACATGTGACTATGTGTCATTAATATGTAGTATATACATTTTAATTATGTTTTACATTGTTACTTATAGATTCCAGGTGAGTATACATTACATGGACTATACCACGTAGTTTTGAATGGAACATGTCGTTTACTCCATGTACACATATGTACACTACTATTTTTTTTAAATTATATATGATGGAAATTTTTCTAATGGTTGGATGTAATTAAGATGAATTGGATTAATTTTTTAATGTGATAATTAATTTTAATTACTCATGATGATTTTATCATTATTAAATAACTAATTGAAGTGAATAGTAAATATTATAAGAATATAATTTCACTATATTGTAATAGATGATATTGAGATTATAATAAATTGGGTATGGGAATATTTTATGTTAATTTATTATCTTTATATTAAAACTATGGTCTTCACACCATCCACTCCTTCAAATATATGGGAATTTCTGTCAGCTGGTTCTTTTTTTTAATCTCAAAAACCCATCCTATGTTTCACCTCACTTACTTTTGAGTACAATAAGAATTAAATGATTGATCTTTTAGGTGAGAGGATTAGTTTCTAACACATTTTATAGGTTAAAACAACACAAGACATATATTGGACATCGGTGTAATAATGAAACTCTAACTGAACAATGCTTCTAAGAGTATTTCCCCTTGGGTCACTATTTGATTTACCATATTCATGATAATCCAACAATTATAAAATGAAATGATCAAACAATTTTATTATTTGATTTTAGTTAGGTGTACAGTAAATTTTTTGATTCTTTATTATAACCACATAATAATTAAATTAACATACATGAATTATTGAATTATAATAAATTTTTCTATGAGTAAATTTTTTCTCATCCAATATTAATCATATTATAAAAATGAAATTTGTACTAACAGTGTATGTAATATGATAAAATAGCAAATTTCTCTATAAATGTTAAAAAAAATACCTCAAATCAAAATATTATGTCATCAATTACAAAACTACATAGGTAGATATTGAAAATTTTTTCAAAGTGCTTGAAAACCCTCCATTTTGGAGATTTTGATTATTGAGAAATTTGTAACATCAGTTTTTGGTATGTTTATACTAGTTATATTTAAGAGTCGATTTCCTCCATGAGAGATACTGCAACTAGTTGTAATGTGATGAGGAAATCCAAGCCTAGGAGATCAAAAATATGGATTCCACTCAATGGACTAAGGAGTTTCATATAATTTCATTTGGAAAGACATTCCCAAATGCATACATTCAAATATTTTTTAGGGGCCCATATCGGTAATGAGAATGTGAATGTGGAACCCTACCACTAGAATTCAATAGAGATTATATATTTAATAACAAATGGAATGTGTTGTTGGGTTTTAATAAAATGATTTTATTCTAATAAATTATGATTATTATATCAATTTTTTGTATTGATAATGTACTTAAATTAATATCGTGTTTATTTTAGAATATTTCAGGACACAATACATAGATTAAATAACTATGAACATTATTAGAAAATGATAACAATCTGAATGGATAATATTTTATGTAATCAAAAAAGGACTTATGAATTATATAATTCCATGAGCATAAATTATATATGTTAGAGACCCATGTTTGAAAATTTATTACTAAAGAGGATAGTTAGACTAATGTATCTTTCTACATTAAATATGTGGACTATTTCCCATATGTCTAGTATTTTATATTATCATTCATGTCTAGTGAGATTATGAAGCAACATGAGAAAATATATGTGCATAGAATGATGACTCAACATCTTTATAATTTTCAAGATAATGTGATACAATAGAGATATGAAATCCCTAATTCACTATTCACATGTAGTTTTGGAGAGTTAGTACCATCAATGACTCATGTAGTCAAGATGATTAGTTTGATAGTGTTTGGACATTTGGGAATAAAGATTCATGATTTGTTTATCATAGATAACAATATATCCTCACTACCTATGATTTTACCAACATTAAATGTTAATCATAATATAAACAATAGTAAGAAGTCTCTATTGGAACTTCATACATTTATTTTCTATACTGATAAGGATATGGAGCATGAAAAAATCAATAGTCTTTATGGTGAATAATGTGATAAAATTGTGTCCTAAGTCTCACTATACATCAAAGTATTATAAGAACCATACTTATATGAAGAGTAATATCCAGTTATATGTAAATAAAATTCATGTATTATGTTGTTGTTGTTGTGGTAGGAAAGAAAATAGATAAAATAAATACAAAAAATTAAAGATGAAATGGGATGATTTAGAACTGCTCATTTTGTAGGGTTATCCTCTTATATATACTAATTGGGTATTATATATAGCTTTTGGTAATATCATATGTATATTAAAAATAATGATTCAACTAGATTCAAATAGAATTACAGAGGAGAGATGTATCTTCAACCAACCAATGGAACATGACATAATTCCATAGATATATGATACTATAATCATTATTTTCAATAAGGAAAATTTGTATTTGGAGATATTATTACTATATACCATAAATTACCAAAAACAAAATTTTGTGGAAATTTTTAGACATATATGTGTATATTTTCATATTTAGTAATAAATTGCTTTTCATTTTAAAAATATAACATATTTTATGGTGTTTTAAATTTAAATAATGAACTTTATGTATTAGATTTGAAAATTCTTTTATTGTAAATTGATAACGAATCAAATTTAGATGTCCCATTTCACACCCATTTGTGGCATAACAGTCTTGATCTAGTAAAAGAGATGAATCTGAAAATGAATTGTTGACGATAGCTATTTAGACTATTTGGAGATAAAACAACCTGTATGGTTCCATTTTTCATTATAAATAAATATAACTAAACTAGATTTTGATGATAGGGTGAAAGAGACATATATCATTTATAATTGGTACTCATTAATGTGTCTATACATTTTCAAAGGTTGATATAGAAAGGGTATTATTATATCAAAAAAAATTGGATGTCTTGAGATGATATTCTTTTCTCTATACAATGAGGTATAAGTATAAATCCCTTGAGAAGTTCAAATACATCAAGAATGATGTAAATAAACAATGTGGTATAATGAATAAGAATCTTCGATCTCATTTTTTTGGTTAGTATTTTTTCCAATATATCACCAATAATAATGGGATTTTGTGTATTCTATCATAACACATTCCTCCCTATAAACCATAGTGGAATAGTCCATCTGAATTTAAGAAGCTTTACTTACATGAAAAGGTAGGTTCGATGATTATTCACAAATATTCTCCATTACCCTATTGGGGACATGTATAAATAATCATAGAACACTTTTTAAATAGAGCAACATCTAAGGATGAAAATAAAATAAAAGTTGAATTGTTGTATGGAAAGAAATATGGGTTGTTTTATACACATGTATGAGGTTAGGAGGGGTTTTTAATGAAGATCTGGATGTAAAATAGCATCCATGGGAATGAAATGTATCTTGATATGATATACTGAAAAATTGGGGATATTATGTATGTGATCCCTCCGATAAAAATTTCATTATAGGAAGAAAATCAATATTTCATGTGTGGGAGAACATCTAAAAAATGGTTAGAGGGAGTAAAAATGACTCCATTAAAGTTGAATCTCAATATAGAAATGTGTTGGTTCTGGAACACATTATATAGATCCTTATAAAAGCCAATCCTTCTGATACCAAATTTATGTCTAAATTAAATAAAGAGGATAGAGAACAAGAAATATATTATTCTATTGTAACTAGGGATGGTGAATTATTATTCGGCAAAAATAACAATCACATTTCCTACAAGGAAATAATATTGATCTCTAAATCAATTGGATAGATATATGAAATGTATTTTGAGATGGATTCTACATATCCATACAATGTATGTGTTTTACTCGATCATTTGGTTGATGTAAATGACATTGTGTGAAAATGGTATTGAATAAGAAATGGACATGGAAGGTAATGTGAGAGCATATAAAGAATAGATAATGGATAAAGGATTAAAATAGTGTCTTTTAATTAAAAATTGGGAAATATTTTATCTAATAACTAGGTATAAATATGTTAGAATAATTATTTTAATAATAACTTTCCATGACTTGGAAATTTTACCAATTGATATCAAAACCACATTCCTGAATGGAATGCTTCATGAATATGTCAGTAAGATAACATAAAATATTGGTTTCAGCTCTAGGAAATCCTAATAGTTTAAAAAAGATTAAGATATACATTAGGGATTAAATTAGACATCTAGGTCATGGAACATTAAATTTGTTGATGCTTGTTTCTAAATCAATTAATGTGATCTATGTTTTTAAAAGAGGGTTAGTGGTAGAGTACATGTATTCCAAGTAGTATATATCAAAACAATATTATTCATTATAAAGAAGATGTTAATGTTACATTCAGCTATGTATTGGTTTGACAAGTTCTTCTCCATAATGGACTTAGTTGAAGTGACCTACATTCTCGAGATCATGATCATTCATTATTGATCCAAGATGATTTTCTAACTATTTCATGTTAAATAAATTGACCTTATATTAAAGAGATTCATTATTGAAAAATCCATGTGGGAATTGGATATAAAGTTATATGGTATACATATTCCAAAGAAAATTATTCCACACAGTCAACATGAGAGAGAGGGAAGGAGAGATATGATGATTAAAATCACATAAAATAAATAATATGATTGATCATATATTTCATGTTATTTACTTGGCCTGATGTTGATTATTCCTTGAGCATGGTTGGTATATTAGATGGTGATCAAGTATACTAACATTTTTATCTGTTAAGGATATCCTTAGGTAAATATGGAATATAAAGAATATATTCCTAATATATAAAGAAGATAAATAATTATTAATTTGAGTATATACTGATTCTTATTTAGATACTAATAAAAATGATTTGAAATTATAATTTTGATATGTATTAAGTCTCAACGGATGTGGTGTGAGTTGGAAGAGATCATAACAGCTAGTGGTAACATATTTTATAATTTAATGTAAATATATTATTTCTTCTAATTAATCCAAATAAATTGTGAGGATTTGAAATTTAATGTCAGAGATTAATACGATGTCTGTCATTAAATAAATTTTCAGGTTGTTCTATGATAATAATATAATGGTGGCCCTCTCAAAGGATCCAAGGCCACATCAACAAATGATGAAAATACTTAGAAATAGTTACCTATTGAGGGATTCTTCTCAAATGTTGTCAGTTCTTGTTGTGTAGCATTTCCCTAGAAGAAAAAATTGTATACCACTAGAATAAACCCATATACCAATAGAAGAATGAACATCACATGAGATCTAGAAAACATAGTGTGATTAGTAGTTGGATATAATTCAAGTGATATTCTGTTTGAGTTGGTTCCCTAGAACCAACTTCATTATTCCCTCTTATTACAAATATTCATGTATTATTATAAACTAATTATTACATCACTATTGTTACATTATATGATGTTTTATGTTATAATTTTATTAACGGTACTTATCATATTAAAAGGCTAGATTAATTTCCTAGTATGTTGTGAACCTAATAGTTATATGAAATTATTCTTAAATATTTGTTTTATGGCCACACTATATCTTTATATAGGACCCAAAATATATTTTCTATTAGGGTAAAAGGTCATAATAAATTAATATTTCTTAATTTGGCGTTCATCCTTGATAATCTGAATAATCGAGATAATTATAGCATAACCCTAGAGTAGTAAATCTAAATTTATATGTCTTATTGGATATTTACATCTGTAGATGGTTGTAATGTTCTTTAGAATTTATTATTATTATAAATTTATTTTTTGAGTCATGTATATTGATTTATTGATGAAAAAATTTATAAAATATTCTCATAGAGAATTAGGATACATTGGGTTTGTCAACGATTACATTTCATTAATCAAAAATGTGCTAATGGATTTTTACCTTCAGTTCATTAATGGAAGTTGATATTTCAATAAATTTTATAAAAATAGAACTACATGATAATGTCCATTTCCATGGTTTTATGTCAGCATGTTCATTTCATAATTTCAAATAATAATAAATCATGAACATTGAATGATGATACAAGATTGAAACCTTAATTATTTGATAAATCAAGAGAAATAGATTATATTAAATAGTTTATGTTTGTTTGGGATTATTATCATTTAGACATATAACATCCTTTTCTATGGGTGACATGGAATGATTCAATAAAAATTAATTATACTATAGGTGTATAACCTATTTCCACTCAGATAATGGCCAAGAGATCCACACACTATGTCTATCTAGAATCTTACTTAAATTATATTTGAATTTAACTATCTAAATAAATATTATTCTCATATATGGAATAATAATTACTCCAATTTTTATCATAAATAATCAGTCAATAGTTATTCATGAGAACATATATGAGTTGAATATTTGATAAATATTTTTATTATATTTTTATTTAATATAAATTTTTTATTTATCTATGAATATTTAATTGGTAATTATATATCTCAAAAAGTATTTATTTTTCAAGGAATAATAAATGCGGACGAGGATTCATTTTGAGTTATTGGACTAATGGGAAGAAGGAATATAAAAATTTATTTGAATAAATATTGATTATTTATAGAAGAATAATAATAATTATTTTATTATCATTTTTGGGGAAATTGAAATAAATAATAATATTATTATTTTATATATGAGGTCTTTTGGAAATTTAAAAATATAAAAAGGACCAAAGTTAAATAGTTGTTTTCTTAACTACAGAAATATATAATCATGACTATATCATTTCTAAACCAAATTTTTATTGTACATAAAAAATATATATAAAATTCTGTCCATAAATATATATATTCCAAGAACACTCTAAATAATGTGGAGTAATACTCCTCCACAAAACCCTAAATATTAAATAGGACATGAAGAGTCATTCCACCAAATGAGATTATTTTGTTAATCATAATTGAGTGGATGATCCCTTAAAAATATACTTTCCTATTACCTAAGGATTTCAATGGTGGCATATAAAGGTTGTGGTAGCACATGTGGATCACATAAAGTGGGATTCAACACTTGAAGCCAACCATCATAATGAAATAAGGATAATAAATGGTATACCAATTTATAAATGAATAAGTAAAATCAATGTAAGGAATTTATTTATTATAATAAATTATTTATAAATTATATGTGTTGATCCTATGATTTTTGTAATTAGTGTTCATGAAAATTCTTATTTTATCCTACCATTTTGGTTGTGGTGTTTATGTCAATTCATATTTAGAGGTTGGAATGTTACTAAATTATGAGGTTACTGCTGCTAAGGATGGCCCCCCAATTAATGCTACTGATGAGAAAATAAAATTCACTTAAGACACACATAAGAAATTTTCTAGAATAAGAATAACATCAAAGGAAGATGTAGAATATAATTTTTTTAATCAATTTCTCATCTTGAAGAAAAATTAGGATGATGAAAATGAAAACAAGGAGTCAAAAATACATATTTATGGTAAGATATAAAGGGAAAGTAATGTGTAGATTGAAAATAACTCTGAATAATAAAAATAGTACCCAGAGTGGTGATCTATTTTATTCAAAAATAAATCATTACTTCTAGAGATGTTAGGGGATAAAAAATAATGATATATCATCAGTACTTATGAAGTTCATTAAAATAAACAATCATAGTTTGTCTAGAATTTTCAAACATATTGATCAAAATGAAAATTTAAATATCCAAACTATATTTACATTTGATATCAACTATTATATTGTAATTTCTAAAATTAATTTGCATCGACTATTTAGTTTCCAATAAATTTGAACGGAAGGAAACGATTTTTAAAGAGGGACATAAACATATTACTATTATTTTGGTTGATATTTCTTAGAATGGGATATTTCTTTGTATTCTAGAATCTCTTAAACTAGATTTATGTATTTTTAGTTTAAAGTAAAATAAATTTAAGTCCTTGGTGTTCATAATAGTATAGTTCTACGTAATAATAAAACAATTTATAACCCTTTTTTGAAACTGGGAAAAAAATCCTACTAAGTCTTCTACAATGTACATTAAAATTATTATTGAATATTTTTCCTATTGAAATAATATTACAAGGTGATGGATTCACAAGGTCCAGAAACAAAATGAATTAGATTCAATCTAATATGATTGATGGAGAATTTATCTATCACTAGAGGAGTGATCCTCCTATTAGATTCTATTGTCGCTACCTATTGATAATCCACTCAGATCACTCTCATTTTATGGTTAATCACCATGAGAAATTTGATAAGAATTATCCTCTCTCTTTAATTTATAAATATTTATAGATCCTATTTTATGATTGTTAAAATGTGGTTTTCTATGAGTAGTTGAAAAATTATAGTATTAGTTCCTTATAGATAGTAATCTTGAAACTCAATATGGGGAAAGAAACATTAGGAGCCAACAGAAAATAATCATTTATAAATATGAATATAAATATCAATTTTTGTGAAAGGGGAAATCTCTATTATTATGATATATTTTTTCATTAAGAATAACCAATACAAGGGGAAACTAAAAATCATAGAACAATGGATGATGTAATTAACACAAGATATAGGTTTCTCAAATAGAATTCCACATTATATGGATGATTTTTAGTGATAAAAAACATCAAATATTTCTATATAATTACCAAAGAGAGGAATTCTAAAAGGTCTGTCATATCAAAAATCATGAATAAGTAATAAATTAATTCGGATTATGATATCATAACAGCTATTGTTTTGTACTTATCTCAACTCTTGAATGTATAAAGTAATAATACCACATAAATGGAATTCTTATATGTCATTTCAAACTAAAATTTAACCTGAAACAATTTATAACACACCACATTACCCCTAAAGGTGGAAGTTAAATTATAACTTTTAACTTTCAAAATAGAGAGTGATTCTTGAATAGATGGATTTAACTATAAATTCTTTATAATTGTTTTTTCATTTGTGCTATGATAACATTATTATGGCTATCAAGGGGTTCTTTAACATTCATTTCGTTCGTACAACAGTTATCTAGAAATTTATTATCCTCATTTCTAATTTGGAAGAGAGTCTTAATATTAATGAATATATAGTAATTACGGGGGGGAAATTGCTAACCCACAATTATTAGTATGTTTCTTTCACTTAGGATTGAAAATATGTCAATTTTAATTATGTAATCAAATTAATGTTTCTTTCCCCTAGGGTGAAATATTTTTGAATTATTGTATATTAAATTTGAATGTGTTAACCAACTTAAAAATAAAACCACTGAATGAGCATATTTTTATCAATATCATTATTTGTAAGGAATTTTTCACTGCTAGATATGATTCAATCTTTTATGTCCTTTAAAAATATATATTTTCAATAATATTTATCTTGATTAAAATAACAATTATTCTAATACCATGACTTTTATTTATCAATAAGGCCTCCCCCATGGGTAATTTTTATTTCTCTAGACGAATAAGACAATGAGATCTTCAAAGGGAACTTATTTTTTTAAAAAAAGTTCAACTTAATTGAAAAAATTACTTAATAATAGGTCAATAATGGTACCATATTTCCTATAAATTATTCCATACATTCAAATTCTCCCAATCACCTTAAATTTGTAGAAGTTATTCTCATTTTCTATGAAGGAGGTGAAAAATATTTGAGTTCTTTCAATTAAATTTGTAGTCATTATGATCAAGTTTCTAGAAAATCAAATAGTCATAATAAGTCAACTATTTTATTTGGGTTGTTATTTTCATCCTAAAGAAGGTAATAAAATTATAGGCAGATATGTGTTAAATATGAATCTATTTCATTAAATTACATCTGGATGATACTTTTTTATGTATGAGTGAATGCATCACCTCCTGAGTACATTAACTAAATTAATATAGTCTAACATTATAAGGTCACAACCTTAAACATTACCTAATCTTGAGTTGAGTCAATAATTTTACAGTCTCTCATATTGATGAGATTTTTTGGTTTATTTTGGTATAGAATTAGGCCAAAAAAGAAACATAAAATACAATGTGGACCCTTTCGATCAATTTACATTTTCCCTTAATATAAAATTTTTAAAATAAGTCCGCAATTATTTTTCCTAGAAAATGTCCATTACTTTCAACATGACTTCTTACATTCTTTTAGCCATCCTTAAACACAGCGAATTTTCCTAAAAACATATGAAGGATATAAAAACATATTAAGTTATATAAAAAAATGAAAATTTTAGTTTATTAACAACATGAAAACTCATATAACAATTACCTTTTACATAAATTATTTTTTGAAATTACTGAATAAAAATTTTATCGTGAAAAAAACCCACATTTATATTAAATAAAATACGTAAAACCTATAGATACTAATTAATACTTCTTTAGGTGACTTATATTATCAGATTAATTAAACCCATTTAAAACCCTTTAAATTTGAAAAGGTACACGGAATACATCCAAACATTTCACTCTAACAAATTGAATAAAAGGATCATCTAAGGATATCCCCAAAAAAATCACTCTTAAATTTGGAATATCCATATAGATGACTTTAAAACATTGTAAGGATATCACATACCCAACAATCCATTATTCTATAATCATCTCTCCTAGCACTATTTGTACTACCCCTATATAATCTTTAACTGGTTCACCCTATGCTATCTTGGCTGCCCCATATAAAATATATTTCAGACAGAACCATTTAATATTTTGATTGACAAAAAATTCCTAAAATTTAAAAATTTATTCTTAAAAATTCATAGAAACAAACATTATTCATTTCTGTCCTAATTACCCCATGTAAAATAAATGGGTTTGATGTCAATCACTTCGATACATGGTTAAACCCTAGAAAGAAAATTGGTTCCATTACAGTATCTTTGAAAAATATTAATCAATATAGAAAAAGAATGAGAATTGTATAAATATTAAATATATCAAATGAATGATAATTAAAAATAAGTATTTTTTCTAATGATGAATTGAAATACAATTATAATACCATTAAGAACATTCTTTGGGAAGATAATCTTTAATCATTCCAAATTGTCCCATGACACATTTAACCATTCATAAAATAATAACTGTGATGGAATATTATTTAATAGAGAATAAAATATCATGAGAATAAATATATTCATAATATTATATGTTGAAGGTTATTTATATACAACTCATAAAACAAGGAGGATTTATAACATTAAAAACAATGCTTAAATGAAATAAAATTTAAACAATGTACCTTACCTTGAGTCTGACTTATAACTTGTTTCTTTATCTTCTTGAATAATATACTTATGTTTAATATTTACGTGATTCAAATAATTTTTTTAATTTATAATTACTTTTATTTCACTTATTATAATTTTTTATAAAACTACATAAGAAATTATTTCATTGTTAGGTTTTTTTACCATTTTAAGTTTATATGTCAAAAATAGCTCAGGATGGATGACTACGGTCTAGGGGTAATTATATAAAAATAAAAATACTTATAATAAAAATATAATTATAATAATTTTACATCAATTATACTTTTCAAAACTATAATGAAATAGTTTCATTAAAAATAATCCAAATTACAATCATAGAGATGGTAGGCCATTCATACAGATAGTTAACATATGCATTTTTTAAATGAAAATTACAGAAAGAAGGTAAGTTAAATTTATATTTAAAGAATTATAATTATATCAAATATACTATATTATTTAATCATATATATAGATATATATAATTCTAGTGATGTAAAAAATCACATAGCTTGGAGAAGGAGGTTCTTCACGCATCCATAAATGACATTATTACTTGTTAAGTGTTTGCAAAGCTAATAAATAAAATGATCTATTATATTTCATGAAATGAAATTAAGATATTAATATACTATAAATTTAATATATGTCACATATTATCAATTAAAATAATATTTAATAAATTCCATATTAATAGTGAATGAGTCACATTACTTTGAGGAGGTGATAGTCCACATCCACAAGTGATGTTATCGTATTCCCAAAAAATGGAAAGAATGAAATAATGTGTTATATAAAAATTAAATAATTATAAATTCATTATATATATAAAATATATCATAAAAATATTATTTCAATTATAATTTCAATCCATGGGATATGTTAAAGGAAAAATAAACGACATAGTTTTGTGAGGCGGTAGTCTAATGTTCACAAGAATGGTAATTTCATTACCCATTTGATGTAAGTGTGTGTATGTGTTGGTAAAAAAATTTGAACATTACAATTTATCATATTTACGTTACTTTTTTATATAATTATTGAATAATAATAATATAATGGGTGGAGAATGAAATAATGCAAAAATGCATGATGAAGAACGTTACCTCTTGTATAGGTTACTCCTTATTGATTGTGCGAAAGGAATTCATTGGTAGGAATTGTGACCAAATTTATTCATATAAGATTATATTAGGGACTTTGGGATAATATTTGGGTAGTTTTTGTATGATCAACAATTCTAGAGAAGTCTGATGATGGGAGAAGAGTGAATGGATTTTATAGTGGTGGGGAGTGGAATTCTTATATATACCCAAAGGTAAGTTTATCAAGAGGTACCCATTACATAATGTTCTTAAAAAAGGAAAAAATATTCAGTGATGTTGAAATATATTCATGAATCACAACAATCACACAAAAATAAATTCAGTTTTATAATTTTTCTTTTGTGTTTATGTTTCCCTATTGGTTTCATTTTGATTTTCCAATTACATAGCTAATTTCTATCCTATGTAATTTAACCATTATGACGAAATTAAAGTAAATAATTTATGAAATTTTATCCCCACAAATTCAAAAAATTTAAATCTAGTTTATTGAATAAAACCCATGTCTATTAGAAATTAATTTTAACAAAAACACATGTAATGCACAAAAACACTACTTTAACTATAAATGTTCTAACAATGTTTTTACTATTTATTAGTCAATGTGATCATTATAAAAGATAAATTTCAACATCAATGTAAAATATTTTATATTTATTATGACAAAAAAACATGTGTACGAAGAAATTATTTCTATTAATTTCATATCATTTAATAAAATATGTTTTATTTTATTTAATTTTTATCAAAATAATACATGAATTGGTGTTTCCTATGAATTTAATGTAATTGTATCATCTCTAGAAAATAAATATATATTATTATGATAAAAATTATTCAAAATAATATTTATAACCAAACATATAAAGTTTATTCCCAAATCTATATCTTTATTAGTGTTAGATGTAAGGAATGTTCCATTTTAGTATTTTTCTTTAATTAAATTTTTATATTGTTAACATTCTTCTAATAGTATTCCAATTACTATAAAATATAAATGATAATGTGGTTATAGTATAAATAGGTCTATAATATAGGGTTTGGACACATTTTGGGTCTTTTATACACCTTACATTCTATGTTTAATCCTATGTATGATTTTTCTGACCACAATCACTGTAATTAATTTCAACTATTTTCACTAATCATTTCTGTCAAAAAATTAGTTAATATTATTAGAACAAAAATTCAATACGTATTTAATATATTTATATCAATTTTAAAAAATTTAATTCATATAAATGTCTAAAGTCATTTTAAAATGAATCTTAGAAATGGTGCAGGATAACAAATTTTTAAGGAGAAAAGATCAAATAATTAAAATGTTTTAAATAAAATTTCATTGTAAAATTTAATACATTTATATGCATCGGATTTATTCATGTAAAATTTAAATACTTATAATTTCAAAACAATTTGAAATACAATTCAACTATATAAAAAATATAATACAAAGATGTTTTCAATTAAACTATAGTGTATTTCACTATTCATTAAAAAATGAAACTTCTTATAAATATAAAAAATTTTAAACTGATGAAAATTTGATATTTATAATTGAAAACATAAGTTTATTTTATCAAAAAAAATTAAATGTGTCAAATGATAGTATTAACACATTTCTTCTAATAAATGTCTCAAAAACTGATTTTTAGAATATAATGTTTTAAAGAGTAAAACTAGATTTATTATTATCTTATGCCTATAAAATATAGAGGTTAAATTTTAGGAAATTATATACATGTGTTAACTTAAAATAGTTATTCTTATTTAATTAATATAATATAATTACCAGGAGCTAACTTCCACATTAAATAAAACTATATATAGTATATTATTTTTTAGTAAGACTAGGAAGTCATGTTACAAAAGTTATCAAAGAAACATTATGTTACACTAAATGAATTATAAGCATGCTATTATGTATAATGAAATAAAAACAATGAATTTCTTGAAACTCAAGATATAAAATAATTTAAATAAATTTGAAAAAAACTTGTTTTATGAAATATCAGGATGTTATAAACTTCATAGGAGAAAGGGAAATAGGGTTCCACATAATGGAAGGATTTAAATTTAAATTTTTTGAAAACACAAAAGTATTTTTATTTTCACATATACAAGTGGCCAATTTATTTTTGTAATATAATAGAGAATAATTTTTGGAACTTCATGTGGAATTGTGTAATTCATGGGAGAAACATGTCACTATTTCATGGGGAAAATAAATCGAGCCCAATAATCTTGGATGATTAGGAATCAAGAATATTTTCATGATCAGTGAATCTATTATTAAAAGATTCAAATGTAATATTATTCTCTGTACATGTAGAATCAATATATTCATAAATTCTAGAGTTATTAACCAGTTATATAATAGTAACCTCTTCCACATGTGTTCCCCCATATGGCATAGCTCGATAAAATATCTAATATCTTATTCTTAAGATATAAATGTTTTTCACAAGGTACTATGACCTCAAATAATAGTTACTGAACCATATCTAAATCAATATTTCTAGTTTTTTCATTACTTAAATTGTTTTTCTTGGCTCTATATTTGATCTTCTTGGTATATGCAAGATCAACTCACCGACGTCACTCTAGATGACATGTTTCCCCAAGAAACAGGCCCAAAACATAATATACAAATTATTTTGTTCAAATATTAATTATAGAATTGGGAATCCCAATATAAATATATATATATATATCAAATATTTCATAGTGGGTTTCTGAATTACCACTTAAGTGGATACAACTATATAAGAATAAGTTTTTTAATCATGATCAATGACCCCTTCTGTGGAAAATATTTTATAAAATACTCCTAATAGAAGATATAACTAATGTTATTAGAATTTAAATTCCGTAATTCCTCCAATTTCACAACAAATCATTAGATATAAGGATTAAATTTTAATTGAATATAATTTTTCAAAAAATATTTAGAGCTTTATTAAACAACAATTTATGATATCCTTTCACATGTTAGTGACCTAAAAAGATTCATGGATTCTGTTGAATCTCTTCACCATAGTTCATAAACATATAACCTTCTCATATATTCAGCTACATCGGGATTTTATCAAAAATGGATGGTTATTAATGATCTTATATTTAATGGATTGAAGATTACATGTAGATATTTTTTGGGATTGTATTTACAGATATATCCCCTTGCATCGATGTCTTAAACTGGTGCTATAAATAACAATGTTAATGTATTACTTATCACTAGGATTCTTAATGTGAGCCATGTTTCTTGTAGACTATAACAATATAGGTATATTATGTTGAATCCCCCTATTCCTGAGTATATTGATGGGAATATGGAGATCTCTCCCCTTTGTGATCCTGGATCTTTGGGTCATTATAGATTTCTCTTAAACCCCAATATATTTTTTAATAGTCCCTAATATTATTTATGTGGAATACAATTTTTTTGGATTCTAAATCATGGTTTGAGATTCTTGTAGTGATCTATAGTAGATAGTTTGGGTGAAAAAAATATATTTATTTTGGCTTAGAAAATAATTTTAAATATAGTTAATAGTCATTCGCCTATTTATTATTATAAACTATATCTTCTTTTCAGAAAATATATAATGTATTTGAAGGAAATAAAGATTATGATTTCGAAAACCTATAGGTATATTCATATGGTGGTTGATACTCTTTCTTATAAATTGATGGATTATGGAACATCGTCTCATCCCATCAACCATTTGAATGATATTTTTGTTTTTTTATCTTTGAAATGTTAAAGTTGATATTTACACATTCGTTGTTTGACATTTTATATACAACCATCCCCTTTTTATCAAAATAATATTTATTGGGGGTGTTCTTTCTAGTATCATCTCTGTTGATTATTTTTATAATTCATATATTAATACTAATTGAACGATAAAATAGAAATATTATTGAATGAATTTGAAAATATAAATATTTGTTTAAAAATTATATATATGTAATAATTTTTTTTTCATTTTTTTCAATTCATTTTCATTCACAAGAACCAATAACCTATATTTTTTTCTATTCTAATTTTTATCTTCCATAGTATATCTATCAACACTACATTTTTTATCTTTGGATCCTCACTTTTACTTCACTAAACTATAATAAATATTCATCATGTCTCACCCCTCCCCTTAATTATATCATTGAATACTACCTGTACTCAGAATTCTAAATGTATAAACCAAAATGTATCCACATGGTTCTCTAAACTAATTGAATAATAAGACACTGATTTATTATTCAGTGATTAATCAAATAATAATTATTATTTAATGTTTCTAAGCTGTTCCGACTACAAGAATTTTTAAATTTAATTAGGTTAATTAAAAATAATGGAAATCAATTCTAAATGATAGTAATTTCATTACGTCCAAAATAAATTTCATAAAATTATTATCATGATTTAACCTCTGGTCCATGACAGAAAATATATTACCCAATCTACATTGTTGAGATATAGTAATCTGAGATTTCGTAAATCAAAAGACTATATTCCCATGTATGGAAACATTAATAAAACAAGATAATAATAATCATGAATAAGAATGATAGCAATTATTGATCCTATCAAAATGGAGATACAATATCATTTCTTGAATCCTTACTCATATATTCATTTGAAATAATGAAGATAAATCGTCATAATAAATTATTTGTGTAAATATTCTCAAAAATGGTTCTTGGATTGGTTTATAACCATATTTCATCTAATATCACTATAAAATGAACAACCATACATCGAGCATCATGAATCATCCTGACCTGGGTTCCACATAATGGTTCCATAATCCAGTGGGTCACATGACCTCATGTGCACCTCCCTATATGCCATAGGCTCACAACTAGAAGCAATGGAATGATAAATCCATCATATGAAGACTATACCCTATTTTATTAGAGTAGTGAACCCATGGATGTAAAACAATAGTGGTAGAATCATATATAACCATATACAAAACCAATCACTCATGATATTCAATTTAATAAATTAAATATCCAACTAAAGAAGAATAAATGTCATCCTTATGTATGTTACCAGTGTCTAAAAGTGAACACAAAATAAACTACCTAAAAACACCCAACATGGTCCAAAATCACATCTAGTTCCCTTACCATTCTCTATTCCGGCTCATCAATCTAACAAGGGGTCCATTCCATTAAATATTTCTACATCCATGAAATCCATTCATGTACAGATTAGGAATACCAAGTATCATATGATAATAACTCATTAATCCACCACCAATAGTGTCTAGAACCAATCTTATAAATAAATTTTTTTTTGTAGTTGTATAACAAAATAACTAAAATTCAGAAGTAAATAGTTATCACATAATCAATTAAACTTCATTAAACAACTTATACCACTGAGTCCCAAGGACATTTGTACAACAATAACTTCTCTGGTCCACATTGCATTTAAACCATGTTACATATCCCACTCTCAATTCATTTCATCAAATGAAATTTTATTATCCATTTTGCATTACATCAATTAATAGGACCAAATGGAACCATAATAATTTGCTAATGCTTCTGGGTATAGAGCTTCATGTCTAATAAACCATTTATTAATAAAATATATTTATCATTGGGATAGAACATTCAGTCTAGAACACCCAATTATAAATCATACATATATATAATGGGAATAAAAAATCATGTCTAGCCCTCGATTATCAATCACGAACATATATAATTTGTGTTTATTACAACATCTAACACCCAAATTTCACCACCTCATTGATAGATTAATCATTAATTTAGAACTCCTGGTCTATCACCCCATATATCAACTTTTCATATTCATCAATGGTGTAGATCTCCATGTTTAACAACCTAAATCTCATCCATTTTTTATCATTATTTACTGGGATTATATCCTTATGATTAATTCCCATTTTACTACCACAATTAAAAAACATTAATCCTCTTATCACATTTTTCCACCAATACTTCATTTAATTAATTCATAAAAAAATTAATTGAAATCCCTTATAGAATTAAAAAATTAATTAACAACATCACTTTTGGTTAATCAATTCATCAATCGATTAACCATTTCATAATTTTAACATCCAACAATTATTTCACCAGTTAATTATTATTAATTAATATTCAAAAAAATTATAATTAAATCAAAAATTAATTATCAATATTTATCAATCAAAAGAATGATAATTAATTTCCCAGTTAACAATCATTATTTTAAATTTAATTTCTCAATCCAATCATCTCAATTACATAATAATTAATTCCCTAAATTAATAATAAAATCAAAAATCCCAATATCTAATAATTAATTATACAATTAATTGTCTTGTTCAAAAATCAGTAAATCTGAAAATTTCACCATTATCATTCTTATTTTTTATAACTCATTAATTAATTTAATTAGGGATTTAAATTTCAAAACAAATCCCTCAAATATACAACATTCATCTAAGAAATCAAATAACAGATATGGGATTTTTAAATTATTCCACCTACCATGATTTTTTTATTAATGATCCTTGAATTAAAATCCCCAAAATTGAGAAGCCCAATGATGTATATCGGATCCAAATATATTACAATAAAACAAAAATTAAAAAATCATGATCGCTTAGATAATGGATGATATCAAAAATCAGGGATTTTGATTATTCAAATTGCGATTTAGATCTAGAAAAAAATAATATTTTATCCACAAATAGAAGTAGAGTACATATGATGATGAATTTGACAGAAATGGGATAATATCCCCTTACTAGTAAAGGAGCCAATATTTAATTCATGCTTTGAATTAAAAATAACGGAGATTGGATGACGATTAAATCCCTTCTAAAATCACCAAAAACATGAAATACCTCATAGGTTAGAATGATTGTTGAAATAGGTGACTTCAGGGGGTTCGTGGGATTTTAAAAAATATTTTTGGACCACATTAACAGTCATGCATGGTTTCCTGGGAAAATGACCACAATGTTCTCTTGTCGTTCACTAACTATGCAGTTGTTGTTTATGGTTTGAAAATTTTTAGTTTTAGTATGCAATGTTGGTAAAACCAAGTAATAGCCATTTTAAATCTTACAGTCTAGGGATAAATGATTTCATGTTCTAGGAACAAGGATTTCAATAACCATTTTCTAACTATGCACAACCCCCTTCTCTTCCATTATCTAAAATATTCCCCTCAAACACATCCCAAGGTAAAACCCTATAAAAAGGTACATAATGAGAAAAATATTAATTCTTGCTCGAGTCAACTCCATAAATGTTCTAGATCATACAATATCCCCACCTTATAATATCTCATCATTGAGCTGCACTCTTAAGTATATCAAAGATTTCAATCCAAAATGAGTGGTCCACTATGTTTGCATATCTACTTTCCTTTCCCATGTTTCCTTTTTCACACACCATTTTTTTCACAAAACATGAACTATTAAAATAGACTTTACCTACAAAATTTTCTCATTGTGATCCAACACACATACTAGATCCTCCTAAAAGGATGCATAAACTCTAACGTCACCCTCATCCACATCGATCAGATGAGAAGGGTCGGGGTGATACTATTGTAGCTGTGATACATTGAAATCATCATGAATAAATTTTCTCTTATTTGTAATATCCAATAAGTATTCCACATTCCCAATTCTCTCCATAACTTTAAATGGTTTAACAAATAAGCGTTCCAAAATTCCCTATATCTATATTATATGTTAACCCAACCTAGGAGAGACCCAAAGGAATACATGATCACTTTCTATAAACTCCGTGGGTAATCTCTGTCGGTCTACATATGACTTATTCCAACTATGAACCATATCCATAGGATTATGAACCAACTTCACATTCTTTGATATTTCTTATAAGAGACCCAGTCCCAACAACTATGAATGACTATCCTCAATCTAACAAAATGGTGTTGTGCATGTTTTACCATATAGATCCTTATATGTTTCCATCGGTATCATTTCATGATATCTATTGTTATAGGGAAACTCTTTTATGGAAAAGTGGTTCTCCTATGATCTGTTAAACTCCTACACACACACATAATATCCTCTAGAACTTATATAGTACACCCCGACTACCCATCAATCTATTAGTAGAAATTCATACATAATAATAAATATGTAACATGAAATTTTTCTGAGCCCTTACTGAAGTGTGAAGTGATACATGTGTCAAGATATGAAAATATCGTATGTATAACCCCATATAGGCAGACTTACTCTGGAACATACAAATCTCCCAACTGCTCTACTAAGAATGTATCATGAGATGCAAAAAAATTTGCTTCTTTCTTCATAAGATCCAAAATAACCCAAAGGTCATCGTTACTATTAGTAATCATATGAAAATCCAAAACAAAATCAATTTTGACATCATCCCTGTTCTATTCTAGAATGGTAAATGGATGTATCAAATCTACAGTTCGTTGATACTCTGCCTTTTCTAGCTGACATGTGTTGCATCTTGTCACAAGAACTGCTATCTCTTAGTTCATTCATGGCCACCAAAAGTTTCATCATCAGTCACAATACATTATTTACCCCTAGATGTACATTTCAATTTGAGTCATGAAACTCATGCATGATATCCTCCCACATGATCGTAGGAATAAAAATTCAATTATTGACATAGATGGCATTATCTTCATCGATGCTCTAATAGGAAGGTGACTTCCCTCCTTCATGGTTTTCCATCAAGTTAAAATACATTGGGTCCTCATAATTCCTATCTCATATCTATCTCAAATGTGTATAATCCACTAAAACTGAAATAAGATCCATATTCTCCTTAATCTCCTGAACCACCACATGCAGTTCAACTAGTAAATCCATCATTTTCCACTCATTCAAGGACTCCTGAACCATCTGTGTCCGATTTATCTAGCTCAAGGAATCTTCCAAACTATTTACATTCCCATGTGTATATGAATCAAAAAAATCAAAACAATTCATATAATAAACCCATATTCTTTTGTTGATGATTCGATGTTCATTTTGAGAATATATACCCTTCGATCTTATAATAAGTTAACATAATAAATTTTTCACCAAGCAGACAGTGTCCCCAACAATTCCAAACATAAACCACTCCCTGTATATTTATTTCATGTGTATGGTTGTTCCATTCAAGTTGCCTCAGCTACCGAGACACTTGAACCATGACTCTTTATCCTTGCATCAACACAGCTCTGAGTCTAATCCCAAAAGCATCGCAATACATATTGTACTCCTCACCTGGATCGGGTATGATCCAAATGGATTCTGATGTCAAAGGATTCTTCAAATCGTGAATGAATTATCACAGTAGTAAATAAATTTAATGGAACTCACTTTCCTTGATAACACATAATGAGGAACTACCGAATTGGAAATGTTTTATATAAACCACTAATAATATCAATCTAATCCCAGAATGATTTGGATATACAACATGTTAATCCTCTACACCCATGAAACCACTGAATGAACTTTCTCTGGGTTCCCTAACACACCTTATGTTATGATTATGTTCCCCAATAAATCTACCTTTTCAATCTGAAACTAAAAATTTTATAGCTTCGAATATATACAATTCTCTATCATTATACTCTGGACGATGTCGATATGTTGGTAATGATCATCATGAGTCATGGAGTACACCATGATGTCATCCCCAAAAAAACTATAATCTGATCTAAGTACATATGGATGATTCTATTAATCAAGGCCATTAGAATTACTTGTGTCTTTGTATTCCCAAACTACATTACAACATTCTCATATAGGCCATACTATCCTATGAAGGAAATCATTCAAATATCAAAAGTCTGTTGTCTCAGCAGATGATATCCCAACATCAATTCAATCTATAAGAACATTCTATATCCTCTCAAATATTCAAATATATGATTAATATGTGAAATATGATACTTTTTATTCATCCTCATTTGGTTCAACATATGGAAATACACACAGATGCATAAACTCTTAACCACCTTCTTTGCACCCAACAATGTCGAACCACAAGCAAACATACTTGATAAAATGAAGCCCTTATCCCTGGAATCTTCCATCATATTATTGAGATCATGTTTCTATATTTGATCAATTTTGTATGGGGGAATTGAGATTGGATTTTCCCCATCCATTATCTCAATAGTAAATTCCAAATATCTCTTAGGTGGAATCTTAGATAAGTCATCAAAAAATCACCTTAAAACTATTTCACCACAAGTAGAAATTCATTAGGTATTAATGATCCTTCATCCAGTAATAATTTGGAATCTTGGGCTATGAGCTTGCACAGTTGTTGAGTAATTATCCCAACTCATCCTGCCTAGATATCCTACTCCCCCTAGAGAACATACTTGTTAGCCTTAGGAGACATAAAATCCACTGTCCTCTGGTAACAATCTATTTGGGGAGGGTATACGACTAGCTATTCCAAACCCATAATTTGGTTAAATTCTGACATATGTAGGATATAAGGATCCCATATAACATTATACTTCCCAACATTAAGAGAACAACCTTTTCATATACATATGTCCTTATACTATACTCCTAGCGATGAATCTAATTTCATAATCCCTCTATCAAAATCCAGTGCCGCGATCAAACTGTTAATAGGTTTTTTATAGATAAAGAAATGAGAGGCACCAATATCAAATAAATAACTAGTTAAAGTAGAGGCGAATAGAATATCACCTCTCACAATTTTTGGCCTATCCTCACTATCCAAATTTATAGGCTTCACCATATGCAACTATCCTTCCCCTCTGCTCAGTGATTCCACCTAACTCCCTTGAGATTCACAACTCTATTGGTATGGACACTCTTTTATAGAAGCACAAAATCCACTAACTCTACCTGATCATCTAATAGAACTCTAGTTTCCAAAACTGATACTAAATATAAGATCCCCTTCTTGCTTCGTAGTTCTATCTATCTGCTCTATCACTAACTTTCTACCTCAGGTTCCTATAGAACCTCTGTAGATTTAAAATCGTTTTAAACGATAGGCACTCCAATGGTGGTCTTGAAAAATGTCTAAAAATGTGTCCCAGCCTACCAATCTAGTGGAGAATCACATGGGTAAGATCCTATGTAACGGATCCCCCTGAATGGAAACTATGCATCCCACTGCTTTGGATAATGTTCTCATAACGATGCTTCATGCTCTCAGAGGAAATACCTCAAGATCATCCAGAAGAAACTACATGTCTACCAATAGAATACTCTTTATGGTTCCCCTATAATATGAGATCCTAACTCACCACTTATAAAAACATTTTATGCCTAATGATATTCACTTAGGACATAATTTGACACTTATTTACTTATTGAAATCATTTTATTGATGTATCCCCATCTGTTACCAATTATTTCTCAAAGAACTAAAAAATTGCGTAGTGACTAGAATACTCCATCACATTCATGATTAATTGATTTTATATAATGAAATGTGATCCTCTCTCCTATCTCAATATCTATAGGTGAAATTTCTCCATGAACTTCTCCAAAAGGCCATCTTATCACATACCCTCAGTGTGTCTAGTTTGTGCTTAAAATGATCACAAGTACTTCACTGATCCTCATATCATATAAGTAGCTAGCATAACCCAATTCTACTTAGGAGACTCAAAGTGGTAAAGTATCTTCTCTATAAGCTAAACCCCAAACAATGCTCACCCAGGTCCACCATCTCCAATAAATTTAAGTGGGTGCTGAAGCTGAAACTCCCCCGATCATGTCTGACATGTTCTTCTCAACCCACTTTATGTCTCTTCCTGTGAATTGCAAGAAGTGATAACAATTCTCTCATAATTTCACCCTTAAATACACACTCAGAGATATCAGTGCCTCAGGTTCCACCATTGGAGGATCATCCAAAACCATGTTCTACGATTATTTACTCAATATGAGTTGTTGTGGAGGAATAACTCTACAATTCAGAACACCAATAATTATGTCTCATAACAAAACATTATCACAACTATGTTAAAGGAAGGTAACAATAGGTAACAAATTTTTTTTCCCCCAATCCTCAGGACAAGGTCAAAACTGTGGCAGCCTCACTACCCTTAAGCATCCTCCACCAAGGTCTTGCTTAACAAGTGTATAGATTTTCTCATAGTTCATTTATATAATTTACATCTAAATTTATTCACAATATTGAATCATTTTTAGAAATTCAAGTTTAAAATTAGGATCCATTTTCAATTCAATTCCATAAGATAATAATATAATTTATGTTCCGAAGCATACCCAAATCAAGCTTTCAAGTGAGTGCCTAAAAAGATTCAAGTTCAAAAAATAATACATAGTTCCTAAAATAATGCATGCATATTCAAATTTCATTCTATCCAATTTCATAATTCAAAATCGACAAATATCAAAAACCATAGACACACCACACAATATGTTCATCACCCATGGTTAAATAACTATCCACTATAGCCATAAGAAACAATAACAATAGTCCCACCATGGGCACTTGTGATCTACCTCTTATATAGGACAGCTACTCCCATACACAAGATCATAAACAAGCCCCAAATCTTCATAGTCACATATCGGCCTTTATTAAACAGAAAGACAATTGAATAATACATGAACCTCCTCTAATATTTATTTGTAATGTCCCGACATGGGTGCCACAGACTGGTTTCCTAAGCTAGTCTATTGCATGACCACAACTATGCCTTCCCATATTCTAGAGGTTGTGGAGTTGCAGTGAGGGTCTGATAAGTCAATCATGGGGAGACTATACCCTCTTTTGTTAGATTCATATACCAGAGGAAATAAAAAAACAATATCATAAACAAATATAACAATAAAAAATTTCCATTCTCAAAAGATATTTAATATATTAAATACAATATTCAACTAAATAAAAAATCATGCCCTGCTAATGTACATGACAATTTCTAAAATGAAACTCAATAGAAAGGAACTAACAAATCCTGAGCATGTCTTGAACCAAGTTCAGTTCCATCACTAATTCTCCATTTCAACTCATCCATCAAATAAGGGGCCATTTCCATTAACCATCCCAGCACACATGAAATATATTGGGTTATCAATAAGGAAGCCCAAATAGAGTGTGAGTTAAACACATTTGGCCACCACCAACGGTGTCTGGAACCAATCTATTCAATTACAAGTGTATGTAGTGGTGTAAAGAAATAACTAAAATACATAAGTAAATAGGTATCACAATATCAATTAATATTTATTAAACCACATATACAATTGGGTTCTGAGGACACCCCTACCATACTACTTATGCCAGTCCACAGTAGATTTGAACCATGATACTTATCCAAGTATCAATTCATTTCATAAAATGGGATTTCATTATCTATATTATTTTACATAAAAAAACATGGCCACTTGGAACCATAATTCAATGATGATGTTTTTTGGTATAGAATTCCATGTCTAGTACCCTTGTTATTAATAATACATATTTGTCATCAACATATTAGGTCATTTGTAGAAACCATAATTCCCAATAATACATATATTTCATGCATAAAAAACATCATGTCTAGCCCATAATTCTCAATAATGCGCATATAAATGTTTTTAGATAAATATGTATAACACATCAAGTTCTCAACAATACAAATATATATATCATCAGTTAAGAACTCCATGTCTATCACCCCATTTCTCAACTGTACGTATATATCCTTGGGGTAGATCTCCAAGTATAACAACCCAAATATCAACCATTTATTTGTATACATACATATGGGGCATAGATAGTAATGTCTAATAACCCATTTCAAAACCATAATTAAACAAAATTAATCCTATTTTCACAATTTACCACCACCACCACCACTTCCACTAATTAATTCATAATTTAATTAATCCCAATTTTTAATTATTTCAACAATTCATTTACAACATAAATTTTCATTAATCAATTCAATAACCTGTTAACCATTTACAATTTCAACATCCAATAGTTAATTCACAAATTATTTATTCTTAATTACAATTCAACAATGTGATAATTAACTAAAAAATTAATTATCCCAAATTTCCCAATAAAAAGTTGATAATTAAGTCACCAAATTGTTTTCCTTATTTCACATTTAATTTATCAGTCCAACCATCTCATGTACATAATAATTAATTATCACAATTAATTATTGAATAAAAAAATTGATATAATAATTAATTATTCAATAAATATCCTGTCACACAATCCCTAAATCTCACAATATTACCATTATCTCAATAAATTAATTTACCACATTAATTAATTTAACTAGGGATTAAAATTTTTAACCAAATCTAGAAATTGCAGTGATTTAATGTACGAAATCATATCACGATTATAGGATTTGAAAATGATACCTTCCACCCCAATTCATTGAAAAATGATCATCTAATGTACGAAATCATATCACGATTATAGGATTTGAAAATGATACCATCCAACCCAATTCATTGAAAAATGATCATCTAATGGAAATCCCAAAAATTAAGCACCATAATGCCATAGATCAGATCAAGGTCTATTAACTTATAATATTATTTTACAAATAAAAACCCCTTATATATATTTATACATACACAATCATATATGTGGATTCAAAAATATCAAGATCTACATCATGGATAAATAGATTTTTTGATCAACCAAAAGAAGGATAGAATATATTTTTATGAATGATAATGCAACGAGATAGGATCCACTAACTAGGAGAGTTAAAAATATTCAATTTGGGATTTGAATTGGGAAGAAAAGTGGTCAGAAATCCTTAAAATCCCTCCAGAAGGCTCTCAAAATGTGAAAGACTTATTAGGGTCAAATAAGGGTCAATATAGATGACTTTTGGGGGTTTGAGGGATTTTAAAATTATTTATTGCACCACATTAAAAGTTTGTCATAGTTTCCTATGCAGGGGGCTATATTTTCCCTAAATGTTCCCCAATTGTGCACCTTTTGTTTTAGGGGTTCATGATTTTTCTTTTTTGGGTGCATGATTTGATAAACCCTTTGCTAGCGATGTGAACCCACACTGTCCAGGTCTAGACAATTTCTTATGATGGGTGCACAATTTTTTCTAACTGTTCTTCAACCATTCACATCCCCATTTTTCTTCCAATTTCCTTCATCTTCACCAAAACACTCCCCATGGTAAATTCATATCAAAAGGTACATCATGCCAAAAAAATTACATGAATTTATTCCCTAGTCCACTCCAGAATGGTTCAGGATCTTACACATCACCACCCCAATAATATCTTAATAAGATATATTATTTTTTAGAATTATATATAAATACATTAAATAATAATAAATTTATTTTGTTAATTAATTAATTGATCAAAAAATATATGAAATTAAATAGTAAACATTATTACAAAAACATACATACTATGAAAAAACTATATTCCATGGTCAAGGATATAGATAGAAACATATTTCAATATTTTATTAGAAAATATATAACCACTTTCCCCTAGAAAATAGAATATTTTTAGATTTATTTTAAATAATTAATTATTAAATTTCTAAATTCACCATAACTTTAAACACTTTCAATTTTTTCCAAAATATTTCCCCAAATTAAATACACTATTTCTTAATCAAAAGAACATTAAAGTTTTTATAGTTTATTATGTCATTATTAGACAATTTATACAATTATCAGATGGTAGAACTTTAATTCACAAAAAATCATACACAATGATGTGCTAGAACTGTGGAATTAAAAAAACGAAAACATCTCACGTCTTAGAGAAAAATATTAATGAAACCCACATCCCCATAATCACCACCACTAAGTATAACCTCTCAAATTCAATTGGGAATGTAAAAAAAATTGGTAAAGGAAACACCATGATAAATAAAGGGGAGGCACACAAATTATGTGTTTTGGACATTCATCCTATGTCTACAAGATAAAAACTCAAAATAATTATTTCACGTGAAATAAAATCATTTCAATTAACATAAAAAAATTCTATTAATTACACATAGTATCAGTTAGTGGCCACATCGAGTTACTCTCATGTTCGTGTTATTCTGCATCCAGTCGTAACTCCATTTTATAGAGGATCATATCTTCTTGAGTTATTGGAATAACCTTCCCTGATTCACATTTAAACATAGTTGGGTCCTTCATTATCCTATATTTATAACCACCTCAACTACAGAAACTGGTATATTTTTTATGACACCCTATCTGGCCAACAAATTCAACCATAACCAAATTATGAGCGAACTCGTGACATCATATATATCCTATTATAAGTTCACCATCATAATAAAAAACAAACTTATGTACTTAAGTTTTCAACTTCCCATCCCTGAAATGACCATATTATTTACTAGAGTTCTTAATTAATGTAAATTATATCAATAAACATAATCAAATGATTCACAATAGTAATAATATTACTTTTGATGACATATTTAAGAATATTTTTATTATTCTCAAACACTTCAACAAAACAAAAACTTTTTCTTCATTCAAGTATTGTTCTTCATCACCTCACATTCAATCAAGTACAGCTGAGGCATAGTAATGCATCATTATTTCTTGGGCAATAAACCATGTGAACATATATTCTATATTTTGCTTCCATGCTATCTTCAATAACTCTAAAATTTTTCTACCATTATTTTCTAAATTAAATATAATTTTAGGACAATGTGTTTCATTTTTGTTTGAAACACCATATTTTGAGAAAGGTTAATTTAACTCTTACAAACATATAATAACACCCCTCATTCTGCACCACATCCAAGATCCATAAACATGTTTATTAAAAAAATTATTTTCTTTATTTATTTTTGATTTTCAACATTTTATACTTCTGTCAATGAATATGAAAAAAGGCTATAGTCGAGACCTCCAATAGAATTTTTTTATACCCAACATAAAAATTAATCTTATTGTGACCTAACTGTTATCTAAATCCCCCGTAAACATACACACACACATATATATTTTTTAGGATTATCATTAAAAAATAAATAATATCATCCTTTAATCACTTTATGTATCAAATGTTCCACTTCAGGTCTTCTTACTACACTTATCTGAGGCTCATAAAAAATAGACATACAAATCCCCCAAAAAAGGAAATGTCCAACCCCATAAAAATCCCCACTTACAAAAAACATTTGATAACTAGTAGAAAGTGATCATTTTCTATATAACAGGCCTCATATTCCATTTGTGGTGTATTTTCTATGGATAAATTCATATTTTTATCAAGAGGGGTTTAGACTGGTCTTTATCCATTCATCCATATTTTTCAATTATCTTTCAGTTATAATAATTATTAGATAAGAAATATATCTGTTCCACTGTCCATTTCTATCTATATTCCCATTATTTTCATTACATGTCTATGATATTTCATTCCAAATATTTTAGATAATTTAAACTATTTCTCATAAGTCATCAAACACTTTGAACCCACAATAAATATATTTTCCACATATAAAAGGTGTATGATGTATGTTCTATAATAACATATTATTAGAAAAAATAATGATTTGATCCTCACGACTAGAGAAATTCATCATTCATGAATGTCTCAGACATCTAATTCTATTATTGAGGTGTCAATTTCAGGTCCTAAATTATTGATTTAAATTTAAAAACAAGATCCTCATTCCGATGATCTTCAAATCCCTATCGAAACTTCATGTATTTATCATCCTCTTTGAAAATATGATGAAATGAAATATTTGAATCCATTTTCTCTAAGTGTAATCATCATAATAAATTAAAGTAAACTCTATATATATGGTAGTACATTTAATTATTAGTTAGTTTTTTATGAAATCAGGTAATTTTATTATAATCTTTTCACAGCTCCCCATCCACTATATATTTTACATCAATTTGATTATTCCTTCAATGAGATGACCCATTTTATATATATAATAATCATTCCATCTGGTAGTTTAGTTATTTTATAGTTTCTATTGAAAATCTTGAAATTAATTTCTTCTTTAATTGCATACACCAACTATTTTTAGTAATTGTGTTTTTATACATATTCTATGTATTGAGGTTTCCCAATATCCATTAAATGTAATAAATTTTTTCAACCATAAAATTTATGGACTAGTTTCTATAATATACAATATTGTCAAAAATCAGTTTCATATTTTTCACTTACACATGCTATTTTTCCTCGTATCTTAGCTTTTAGTGTAACAACAATTTTATAATCAACTTTTTGATATTTCCCCATGGTTGCAATAGACGTTGATCAATATCAAATGTCTACTACTAGTCAAATTTCCACTAAATCTATGAATTCATCTACTCTCACTATAAATTATGATCTTACGGTGCTTCCATCCATATAACACAGTCTTCTATAATTGACCTATTTATATCATATTTGGATTTATCACATTTTTTATCATTCTATAAGTCCTACTCATTAATGAGAACATATTAACAAATGATTAATTAGTTATTTTCATGATCCCATAGTATAAAACCAATGTACTATCTCTCATATAGAATAAGGAATCACGTCCCAGACATAGAGTAAAGTTATTCTCTATCCATAGAATTTAGGTGGTTCTATTCCAATATAATGATGATTTTAAGGTAAAAAACATCTTATATATTAATAAAACATATATGTTCAAAGAGGATCAGTATCATATAAGATGATTGGATTTTCATAGCTATGTATACATCTATTTCAAACACTTATGACAAAATGGCCTTAAAAATTATGAGGTGAAAACATATGAATATTTTATTCCCCTTCAATGAAAAATTCATTCTCTCTTCAACTCCATTTTGTAGTGTTTCAAATACTATTACTTCAAGCTCGATCTATTTTTATTGAAAATTTTCAACATGTTTTTACCTTTGCACACTACCCCGTTGTTGGATCTGAGGAAATTAAACTTACGACCCATTTCAATTTACTCTATATATATCCATTATAAAATGTATATGATGACATTAGACATTTGAATAAGAAAATAAACCCATACATTCTTCATTTCACAATCAGTAACCAAGAAAATGTAATGTAATTATTTATGAGACCAATTTGGGGACAATATATATATGCCTGAGTGAATAAAAAATAAATAAATCCACATTTTCCCCATCACACAATTCCAAAAACATTCAATGATTTTCTGATTGAGATTCAATATTTCATTCCCTTATCAATCATCCATGTTCTTCACACTAAGGTGGTCAAGCTTCAAATTATAGAGCTCTAGATAATTTGAGTTTATAATTTCTAAAATAGTACATTAATAGAAATTTACGTTCATGAAAATCATTCCATAATTAATTCATCACACAATAAATATGGACCATGAAGAAGCTTTCCATAATCTGTTTTAAAGGTAGTGCCATACCCATCATCATCAAATTCTCCCACATAAATTATATTATTTTGGGTAAAAAAGTATCTCACTTCCTTAAATCATATAGAACTACCATTCAAATTATTTATGTTCACATAACCCTTTTTTGTAAGTTAAAAAGATTCATCATCCATGAGATTGCTATAATAATTTGTGTACTATAATGATTTAATGGATTCAACCATCCATTAATTCATTCCAATATTTATTATAATCCCTAGCTAGTATCTTATCTCTATTTTCAATGGAATTTGAACATTAATAGGCTTTCCCACTAACGAATTCATAGAAATTTAAATTATTACTAAAATGATATCCATAATTTCTATAATGTAGTAAAGTTAGACCTTCATTGGTTAATGTTTCTCAAATCTTATAACATGATATATATTTTAGTCACCAATGATTTCTCCTCTGAGTTGAGAATCCCATTACACCATAATTAAATGCATTAAGGGAAATTAACTGGATATCCTTTCATTTGAGTTCTCTATTGAGGGTCAAATTCAATGCCACCTACAACATCATATATTTCTTTCCATATGAATTTTTTAGAACAACAATTCTCACATTCCTTGATGTTGGTATAGATAAATATATAATATTTCCTATAAATCATTAGTGAATGTATCTTAAATAGGTTCATTATGACTCTCGATCACATTGATACTGTTAAATTGATCTCCCACTGGCCTCCCTTATGATAACTTCATTCAAAAATAGAGGTCATATCAAAAACACTTTTAAATGAAATATTCTATTTTACACTTATATTCAAGGGAAACAATCATTTCAACAATATAATTATTCTCCTGTATATTGAAGGATACATTCTATGCCAATGAAATCCTCAATATTAAAATTGATTCATTATTCAGTATTTTAATGGATATATGAATATTGATCTAATTTGTATTAATTTATTTTTATGCTAAAAAACCCTCATTTATTTTACTAATATAGTTACATTGAGTGATTTTTTGGTTGATAAATTTATTTCAAACAAAATATTTTTTTATTGTATTTAGAGTAGTCTTTTTTTAGTTTGGATTTTTGTATTGGTGTGTAAAAAACAATCTTGAGTCATGATGTTGTAAAAAATTTTTTTGGGATCACTCTTATGGAAGACTAGTTTATCCCCTTATTTTCATTTAACCTTACATTAAGTATTCAAAATTTTGTAAAAAACCTCACATTTCGAAAAAAAAAACTTTTATTGATGATCCTCATGTTAAGGAACCCAATGTTTATGATGCAATTCATAAAACTAAATTCATATTGGTGATATTTCTCTAGGTGAGAACCTGAGGTAGAAATTAATCAACGTAATGTGGAACTCTACATTAGGGATCATACATACACTAGATACCATACTTTTGTTCCCCACCTTCTGCAGAATTGTCCCCATGTTTTTTAAATTTAATGTGGGATTTAAATTTTTAATCATTCCGAGATTTCTGTTATGTTTTATTCTAGGGTAAATTTCTTTGTAAAAAACATTATAGACTATTTGGGAACATGTAAGACAACATATTGAATCATTTAAAATTATATTTCATGTTATGAGATTAAATAGCTTTTAAATTTCATATTTCATATTTGATTAGAACATTGATGTATTGATAATATATGAAATTGGTTTCATATCTATTTGTACATTGGTTTATATGAAGTTTAATTATTCAAAATTATATAGTTCAATTGAGACAATAATATATGAAAATTGGTGCTCTCAGTATTTGAATACACTTCTTAGTTAAAAAACTTAAATTAGTCTTTCATAATCCAAATAACAACATTGTTACTAATACGTCTTTTTTGATATATTTTATAGGACTAAATTTTATAGATATTCATATTCTATAAACTACAACTCTTTATTTTTCTTACTACAACAAAAAGAACAATTAAACTACTACTAAATTATCTGAATATATTATATATATAGTTTTTGTATCTTCAAGAGGAAAAACATTATGAGATAAATATATCTCATTGATGAACTCGACATCTTTCATCCATGGTATCTGCATCTACATGCTACATTTTAGAATTTATCTGTCCAAAATTAATCTTTATTTCTCTTTTGAAACATTGGTTTTTAGTGCTTCATAGACAGGTTTTGGTTTCGCATGAAGGCTCTATAATATCTTTCTTTTATAATTTCATATTTTTTAATCAACCATTTATGTCCCCATATAAAATGAAATGATTAGTCAAAATCACCCTGATATTAGAGAGAGTGATGGTATAAAGGATTAACATTTATTTTTCCCCCAAACCACTATACACCATTATATACAACACTTTTCATTATTTAATTTTCATCTTTTTTATTTGACTATAAGAGGGATGATCATGATCGACTATCTTTCAAAAGGTACGAATTAAAATTTTCAATATTTTAATAATACAAAATTCACCACAACACTTTGGTCTTAATTATTATCATATCTAGACTAGTTTTGTTATAAGAGAAGATGATATTATAAAGATTTATTTTATGTATAATAATCATGAGTTACATATATAGATGAGAATTTATTTCATCAGATGATCATAATAAAGGATGTATATGATTAGGTATTCATATTTCAATGATGATAGTTATAGATGTTGGAAAGATAACCTAATTATATACTTGAAAAATCACAAATTGAATGTATACATGGAATATCTAAAGCCTTATGAAATCCGTAATGGTCAACTAGAGACATAGGATAGATTTAAAAAAGGATTATGATATGAACTCAAGATCCTTGAATGTAATAATTTCTTTACATGGATCAGATGAGTACAATCATGTCTCTCAGTGCACTACTACTTTTGATATGTAAAAAATGATCATTGTTGCACATGAAGAAATTAAAAATGGGATGAAATTAAGTTAATTTTTTGATAATTTAATATTAGTCACATTTTGAATATTAGAAGGTGATTGTAACAGTAAAATGAATGGATAAATGAATAACATAGTCCATAATTGTCCTACTATTGGAACACATGTACTTGAACATGATCAAGCCGTAAATGTTCTTTGAGTTTTTCCCCCCAATTGAAAATAAATTTCTACAGCACATAAGTAGTCTACATAAATTAAAAATATGAAAATTAATGTTTTTATTAATACACTTATGATGTATGAATCTAAGATGCAAGAAGATGTTAGTGATCATAAAATGATCAAACATCATCATAATTCACTCAATGTCCCAAAGGATAAAAGATCATAAAGGAGGAATATATAATATATAATTATAATTCATGATTTTAAAATATGGTAGAATATATTTCTTAGTTTTAGATAATTTTTAAAAAAAAATTATAACATAAATATGGGTTCCAAGAAACCTTTCAAGGACTATAATGAATATAATCATGAACTGAATGAAATTAGAGGATATAAATGTAATCTTTTAGGATATATGAATCCTTATTATTCATATATCCAGGAATGAAGAAAAATTAATATGGTTGTATATGATTTATATGGAAGATGATTATAAACCTATAGGTTAAAATGTTGTGGATTCTACCTATAGTGTGTCATAAGATTCAATTACTTCCTCCAATTTCGAATATAAAACAAAAAAATCAAATTAAAAGGAAATTATATACATTATAGATCAAAAAAAATGAGGTATAATAATATTATCTTCTAGTTTAAAATTATAAATCTAAAAATTTATTATATAATAAAATAATTTAACATTGATCTCTGATTGAATAAAAATATGAAATTTTAAGGAAAAAGTATAAATTCCTCAAAAAAAAATCTTAAGACCATCTTAAGTGAAAATGATAGCATGTCAAAAGATATTTTATAGTATAACAAAAAAAATTCAAGATGTATTGATCATGATTGTAAAATAATAGTTTTTCCTATAGAAGTGGAATCAATAAAACCAGTTTCCAATATACTTACCATGAGGTATGATTATCCAAAAAATCCATCTAAATATTAAATATTCAAAAAAAATATATAGAATTAGTATTATTACTGAGAAACCTAAACTGTATAGAAAATATTTTTTTCCAATATCGAAGAATAAAAGCATGTCTATAGTTTCCTATATTTATTATAGTATTAAGTTTCATTAAGTTAATTTCTCAATATTAATAAATAGTTATATAAATTCTTTTAGGCAATTTTTTTTTTCTAGAGACATCTCTAAAGAAAAAATTGATTATCTTGTAAAACTATGGATTTTTATTACCATGATTTTTTCATGATCAAACGGTTGGTCCTAAGAGTATATGAGTACTAAAATAATTTTTTCCATTTTTAGGGGAAAATCCACGAGGATAGAAACACTATTTGTTATATATACTACATATATTCATATTATATGAGTTAATTTTAATCTAATTTTTAGGTACATTCAAAATTGATGGGGGTTTTGTAACCTTTGTTCATAATGTTGAAGGGAATATCATTGGTGTTCATTCATTTAGAGATCAAAATTCTTTTTTATCAACAAAGGTATCAATGTTCAATGGTTATAGAAAAATATGAAAGGTATTTCTCAAGCATTTAAAAAAATTATGTTTAATTTTTTAAATATTTGATGTTTTGATTATCAGAATATACTAATTCTATTTAGAGAACGTAGAAAATAAAATTTCTACACTTTAGACTTTAGTTCCTTGTGTGAAAAAAATGAGAACTATTTAAACTCTATATTTAATGTGTACTGGATATGGAATAAAAGGATTGCTAATGGCAATATAGTTTCCTTATCTATGTTATCTAAAAATAATTTGTTTTCAAATATTACTTGTCTTATATTTTTTTAGAAAATGAGTAATGATTCATGTCAAATAGGAAAGTAGCTGAAGTCGTCATTCAATTCAATGATCTAGTTTCTTATTTCTACACCATTAGATATCATCAACATAGACATTTTTGGGCCTTATAGAGTATCTAGTCTAGCTGGGGGATTTATTATTGTCATATTGGATATCGATTGTTTTAATATTTATATTGGTTTATTTATTAAATTAAAAATTTAATGTTTTTGTGGTTTTTTTGTATTATTATAATATGGATCAAATTGAAAAATATTGAAGAATATTTTCAATAATAAATGATCATGGAGGAGAGTTTGAAAATCATGAATATACTCGATTTTGTGTCTTAAATGTACTTTTACTTTTCTAATAACACCTCAACACAATATAATTGTAGGGAAAAGATATTGAACTATACAACACATATCTAGTAATATTTTAAAGGAAACCAATTATCATAATTATTTTATATAAAATATCTTTATATAAAAAGAAATATTATGAATAGAGTCTTAATAATACATTTTATCAAGATGAAAAACTATGAGTTAAGTAATAATAGGAAACTAAAACATGGGGACTTCTATGTATTTAGATTCAAGGTGTAATTCTTTTATACAAAATACCCTTTATATGTATGAACTAAATTCTGATATATGAATATTTATTTGGAATTTGGATACCTTTCAATCTTATCGATTTTTTAAAACAATTTCAAAAAGTGTGGAATAATAACCTTTGGTTAATTTTGATGAGAGTGGTCCTTATGATCATAACATAACCCCTATAGATGATGTTACTAATTCTATTCTTAAAATAATAATTGATTATTAAAATGATAAAATTTAAATTAATATATAGGCTGATCACGAAAAATATTGTTCTAAAGGAATGAAATTAAGGATCCAAAAAGTCTTTTATCATGGAATCCTTGAACCTTAAAAATCATAATCAAGATACTATTGTATGAAATATATATGCGGGAGTAAATACTATAATTACACTTGAAATCTTAGTAGAGTCTTCCAATTTTCAATCCTAGTTATAACATGATTTTATAAAATAAGACATAAATGGTGAGATTTGGTTGATGATTATGAAAATGGAGTTTAATTAGATTAAAAGGAATAACGTTTAGGTGTTTTTTTGATAGGCTCTAAAAAAATTAAGTATCATGAAATAAATGGTTCATTAGGAATAAGATTGATTATCATATAATAATTACCAAAAATTAGGATATGAAAATTAATTAAGGTCATAATCAAAAAGAAGGTATATACGAGGAGGAGCCCATTTCTATGGTTTCTAGTCTTGAATCTATAAGTACACATTGATTTTAGAAATCTTATATTTATATAAAATTATACCATATAGATTTCAAATATACATTTATTAGTGGATATTTAGTTGGGGGTGTTTTTTTATCATCTTCAGTGTTTTGAATATTATAATTTTCAAAATTTTGTCTAGTCAATTCTCTTTACATTCTTAAATAATACTGAAGGTGTTGGTACAAAAGGATGGGATCATTTAATTTGAAAAATGGTATTTAGGACTGGAAGATCCAAATCATCATAAGAAAATAATTTCATCTGATGTTTTTTTAGTTAAAATATTTGTAGATGATGTCATTTTTTGACCAAAATTCAAAAATAAATATAATCAATTAAAAATAATTATTCATGAAAAAATTGAAATGAGTGTGATGAGATAATTAAAATTCTTTCTTGGATTTAAAATATTTCCAAATAATTATTGAATTTTTTTAATCAATGGATGTATATGAATTTTTATTAAAAAGTTCTGGAAATGAAATTAATAATACATGTACTAATTCTATGCATTAAAACATAAATCCTGACTTGGATGAGTCTAGTAAACTTTTTGATGACATGTTTTATTATGGCATGACTTGTAGTTTTCTATATAACTTTGCTAGTAGCTAATACATTATGTTTTCATTTATTTATGTTCAGGAATTCCATTAAATCCAAAAAAATATCATTTGAATGTTGTCAAATATAATTTTAAGGTATTTAAATTGAAATATTTTCATATATCTACACTATCCAAAAACATCTAGTTCATATTCAATTTCATATTAAAATACTGATTTTGGATTTTGTACATTAGATAGAATGCTTAATTTTGGAGGATATCATTTTTTTTGGAATATCCCTCGGTTCATGGTCAAGTATGAAAATAAATTAAGTTTCATTGTTAACTTCTGAGGTAGAATAGGAATCTTCTAACGTTTTCATTGTATATATGTAGTGCATAAAACAAACACATATTGAATTTGGACGAAAATGTATCCATAGACCTCTTAAATTTGGTAATACAAGTACTATAAAATTTTCGCAAAATATGAAAAGTAATTCTATAATTAAAAATTTTGATATTAAATATAATTTTAGAAGATATCATATTTAAAAGTTTGATATTTTTTTGGAATTTGTCAAAACAAAATATTATCGTGCAGATTTTATTTATAAACATCTCCTCGTAGATAATTTTTATTTTATTACATAGTTTTTAGGTTTATATGATTTTAAGTACAATTATTTTAAATAACTATTTATTTTATTTCATATGTCATTATTATTTATGTTTTATTATTTAAATTATGTTGTATTATTCAAGTTTCTAAGTTGTTTTATTTAAATTTAGTTTCTCATAAACTCTATTTTCTATGTTTTCTTTTCATGTTTATCCTTTGAAAATTTTAGTCATTCCATTTAATATTTGGGTTGAGAAACACCAAAATTTCCTAATTTTTCAAAAAATTATTTTCTCTTACATAACTTTTGAAACCATGATCTTTAAATATTTGGATTCCTCAAAACATAAAACTTATACCACTGTTTGAGATAGTTATGTTGAAGAGAATTGATACAGCTGGTCTAAGAAGTTCAAAAAAGGTATCGATTGTAGAAAACAATGTGTATTATGGTAAATTGGTTGAATTTCAATGGATGAACTGATCAACTAGCTTTTTAATTCTTTTATTAGGGAGATAAAGTCATTACATTACACTATACATGATTCATGGACATCTACCTAAAATTCAAAATACTAACATCCATCTACAAATCATTAACCATGCCCCTTTTATTTTGATTATATTTCTTTGGGATAAAATCACTTTCTAAATATATGTCCTTAATGAATTTTATTTCTTGTGACATTTTCTATTTTTTTCTATTTTTAAACTTATCTACATTACTTTTATATTTACTTTTTATTTTGTTCAATTTATATTCATTGAAACACTGAAAAGCGTTTTGTTGAATATGATAATTTATTTTTAATCTCCCATAAGAGGGATAAATCTTTAAAAATGAAAAATCCACATAAGATGATACATATATTTGGCATAATTAATTACATAATTATAATTAAAAATTAAAACATTTATATTCTTGTTTTTTTGGTATTGTGATCATAAAATGGGGATATTGTTGGGAATTGAGGGTACATATGCGCATAAAAGGGGGATATTTCTAGGAATAAAAATGTTGGTGTAAAAAAGTACTAAATCTTTTTATTCACATATAAACACTTATAGTTTTACTAATAATGAAACTCATATAAATTTTAATGTAGAAAACCTTATATTCAATAGCATGTGTGACACAACACACCTAGTGCATGAAAGAATTTATTATCCGAATAATTCAAAATATATTTAATATTTGAATGAATTAAATAAATTTTATAGATTTCAATATACAAAAAAATTAGTTTGTTTATGTTACATGCAGCATTGAGTTTCATCATTGGATTCTGTTACAAGAAAGACCATGTTTTACCAAATAATAATATATTAATAAAATTTTATTAGAATAATATATAACCTAGATGTAAAATTTGAATTTATGAGAAGGGTCGATGAAATAATAAAAAACTATGGTTTACACAAATATAAAATGAATTCATTGGTTAAAAATTAATTATATATATATATGAAAACATATTGAATATAAATGAATATATAAGAATTGTAATGATCACAAAGTAATTTTGACCTAATAAATTAAATTTATTACAATTAGTGATTGATATTAATGATATATATATATATATATATAATTCAATCAGATATTTCATATTTTCAACCCATATATTTTATAGGCTTAAGATAAAAACAAACCCAATTTTATGCATAAAATACTATATATTTATTATGGTATTTTCACCACTTTTAGTAGAGATATGATTTTGAAACTATATAATGACCCTTATATAAATTTAATATGTCTAAATAAACTTCAAATTTTTAATTAAAACGTAAATTTATCTTAATGTTATTTTTATTGTATTTTTCTGTGAAGTTTCATTTTTTAATGAATAATGAAATATACTGAATTTTATTTCAAAACTGATTTTCATTTGATTTAATTATTAAGATAAATTATTTTTTATATTGGTGTTAATGTTAAATTAGATAATATTTTTATAAATTAATATAGTATATTTATTAAAATCAATTTCACTTTGAAAATGATTATAAAAACAAATCGAATTTCCAGCATTTTTACATTAAAACCCTACATTGTAGTCCCTCCTATGGGATGAATATTAAATTAATTTCTACATATTTTGTTATTGTAGTTTGTGAAAATAGATTTAATATTTTGAATAATAATGATTTATTATATATAATAATAACAAATTTATTATTTACTAATAAGATTAGTGAATGTAATTTAAATTAAATGCATTATTATGGTAAAATTATGCTTCATAAATTTCTAAACCCTCATTTTAATGGACCAAAAGACCTATAAAAATGTAAATAAACCATTTAATTTACATAATTAGTCAATGAATCTTCCATTATTTAGTTTTATTGGTTTTTAAGACTATTATTATTTTAAAACATGTGTACGATAACTTCTTTTCCAAATTACCGAATAAGTCCTTTTTCCTCCACAAAAAACGCTACAGTATCTCCCCAATCGTCCCACCTATAAAACCACTTAGGTTGGTAAAAAATAATCACATATAGATTAAAAATCCTTAATATTGAATTAATAACCCTATTTTTTGAATAAATTCATCTGAGGAATCCTTTGGGTACAAACCAAAAGAAGTTACCCAAATAAGAGGCAACATCTTCTCTCCCGATATACACATTCATTTTCATTATACAACACAGAAAAACACATTACTCAATTATTATATAACAAAAAAGTATACTAAATTTACTGTTATGTTATTATTTAAAGAGTTCCACATAAACATACACACACCTTCATCTAATGGGTAATAGACATACTATTTTAGTGTATGAGGAACTACTGCTTCACGAAACAATGATTGTTCATTTTCCCATTACCACGCATCATGGTACCCATTATGATGGAAAAAAATTATATATGATATATATGATACTTATAATGTATTTATTCTTGTTTAAAATTTATTTATATCATACCTTTAGTCCTTCCACCTTAAGTAAACATGATAATTTCGTTTAAGGAAGTGTGGACTAATGCCCCTCAATGAGATATGAATCATTCATCCCCCACATTGAATTTATAAAAAATAGTATTAACAAAAAAATGAAAAGTATATTATATTTATTTTATACTTAAATTATAATATGCATATGTATCATTTATTTTCCATTTATTCAATAGAACAATGAAATGAATGTATTATTCATGTGTACGTACAGCCTACCATCCCCATGAATAGTGCACTTCATTTCTAAAATCCAAAGATTATAGACTATAAAAAGTACCTATATAATTAATATAAATGATTATTAATTAATTTTTTACATTATAGATATGATGAAATAATTATCTAATTATTAGGAAAAAAATTTAACAAGTCCAAGCATACTAGAGGAAATGTGGAAATTAACACATTAAATAGTCAAAATAATAAAAGATTTGTAACAAATGGTAATAAGATATTATAAGAAGATAATATAGGGTATTATAAAAAATACTATGTTTATAGTATAAGTTTGTAACATATTTCAAACCACAATACCAGAGTATAAAGACCACAAAACAAAAGTAAGGTTAAAGTAAGGGAATTTTGTCTAAAATTACATTTCATTGAGACTTACTTGATATTATGTTCCAATTCCATTTTATCAAGTGTATATAATGAATTTTTCATGGTATATAATGAATCAAATTATTCTCATGATACTATAAGTTCCATTTAATGTAATATATTCTACAGACTATGATTCATTTGATTCAATGTGGTATGGGACGCTTGGGAATGTTTAAAAATTATTCTAATCAATTATGTTATTAATGATAATATTTTTAATATCATTTCATTTATTAATAATTTGACATTATAAATTGAATAAACATATTTTTAAATTAATTGTATTATTATTTTCTAAACCATTTATCATATCATATAAGGTGTTTACTTTGATAGTTACTTTATTAAATAGGGTATTATTAATAAATCTGTATCATTTATTCTATCTAGATATATGATAAGGCATATTTTCTATTGATAATATTGATTATTAGATACGGGGAATTATTTGGGCCTGAAAGAATGGGTTAATCCTGAATATTATATATCTCTTTCATTCATAGATAGGTTCTCATTAGAGGATTATGTTGAAAAAATTAAACATGTATCTACGTATATTTTTAAACTATCCAGAGGACGGATATTAACATTGTAGGTCCTCATGTTCCTTTGACCTAACACCCAATAATTAATCATTTCGTTCATAGATATTTCAGTTATTATTGATCACTGAGATTTTGGGTCAACATGATTATGGATCGATTTCATTTTTTTTTCATTTATTAAATAGAATGTATATCAATTTCTTACCTTTCCATATTTAATTTTCATTATCAAATTATTTGAATGGAAAATGTTATTAGTTATTAGCGTTTCCATGTTAATTTATTCCTCTTGATTAATTATTTCTACTACTTTACATTCCCTTATTGAGTATTTTATATCATTCTTTTTATGTTTCTTTCCCTAGGTTATGAATAATAAATATATTAATATGAGTTTAAGGATGTGGTATATTTAATTTTATTTTGTATGATGTTTATGACATATATTTACAAATATATTTTTGGAATCATGTTTGTAATATTTCATTCAAGGAATTATATATAGATCATTCCATCTGAATCTCATTCCTTGTAATCATGCCAATGTAAAAATAGGCATCGTCTAAGAGATACTGGGATCGCAGCATTACAGTTAGTATCTGAGGATGTTTTTCAGCAACCTTGGAAACTAGAGAATAAAAAAGATTTGGTAGCACAACACTAGAATGGAATTGAGAATAAGTATTGAATAATATACTATATTTGTAATAAGTAAGATATTATGTGTGTATTGATAAAAATACATCCCTTTTCAGGATACTATTAGTGGAAGTTGTTCAGACATAGATATAACTAAGAGTAATAACTCAAACAAGGTGTTTTGGGCCTGACTCGGGGTAACCTGGTACATGAAAATGAGCCTTACTACGCCACTGTTTTGAATGTCCTAGGGGATATCCTTAGGATTGTTTTCATTTTCTATACCTACCATTATGAAGGATTTGAAATTAACTATTACCCCAATGTAAATCAAGTTTATGATTCAAGGATTTATGAAGAATAAATTTACGTTTTAAAAAATGCATTATTTTAAGTGATTAAATGTTTATTATTTTATGAGATAATACAGAATGTTTCATTATTTTGAAATAGAACCTATAAAGAAGAATGACATCAATACTTGTGGCCAATGATGAGGTTTTCCTACTAAAAAAGTAAATTAATCTTGTAAATGAATTTTTGATTTATGGATATATTAGATTTTATTAAATAGGTTATGACATATAAACATTACCTAATGAAGAAGACTATTCCATAGAGAGAATATCCAATGCTATATCACATTACGAAGCATAATCCCCCATAATTTTGTGGGAATAATAATCCAATTGTTCCTGAGAAATGGATTCGGCCTTTAGAGATTATTTTTACGGCCATAGAATACATCAAAAAGGAAAATGCATCACTTGTGGAATATTGTATCCATGGTGATGTGGATTAGCGGTGGTAATTGATCCTAAATAATAGTGATGTAGAATACATATAACTCATAGAATTCGGATAATTTATGTATACATTCATCAATAAATAATTTGGTTCTGATCAAAAAATTGTGATGATGGGAAAGTTTCCTGGATGAAAACCAAAGGAAGAATAGAGTGTTGCACATTATGAAGATAACATTGCGAGGTTATTGAGGCATGATAATGATTATATACAAAACATTTATTGAATGATAAAAAACATCTTTAATGGTCACTATACTAATATTTTAAGGGTTATGGTTTCTTATAATTTATCATCAAACTATGTGATAGTTTTATGTGCCATCTTAATAGAGAAGAAATTAATGAGATTCTATGTATTAAAGGGGAACCCAGAGAAGAATATGACTTTTAGAACACTATGAAAAAGGGTATTTATTAAAGAATATGATTAGAAAGAAGGATTTTACAGCTTGTGAAAACTGTGGAGAGAATCACCATGGTAAATGATTGAATGGATTGGGATTTTGTAATAAGTGAGGAGAAAGGGATATTTATGAAAAATGATAGAATGCGAAGAAGGAAAATGTTTCTATTCAATTTTACAACTGCATGTATATGGGTAATTATGCATATAAATTCCCTAAGAGTCAAGATAATATACCTTAGAATATGTTAAGGGATTATGGACAAGAATATTTTATTGAAACAACTTAAGAGGAATTGTAAATGTGATTCAATATTTTTCCCAAAGAAACATTTTTAAAATTAATTTTTTATGATGTTATCATCATATGATTTATGAAATATGTATGTAAAATATTGATGTACTTTTACATTATGTATTTGAGATCATATTCTAATATTTACCATGAAATTTTATTCCATAATAAGTTATTTTTTTCTAAATACACATGATTGTGGGAAAGGAAAAGCTAAATATGTCATTGATTTTAAGATAAGTATGAAAAATGATTGATTAGGACATGTGATGACTACCTTGGAACTGAATAATTTCATGTCAAAAAGTGGTATATTCTATCATTGATTGTGTTTACAATACTTTTGAATTAAAGTGACATATCAAATAACATACATCTTACATATGGAATAATGATGAATCCATATTTTCAATGAAGATTTACGATGATTTGAGTTATTATCACATTTCAAAAGGATACATTATGAATTTAATCACATGTTCATAATGTAAAAATATAGATATACATTATGTTGGTTGAAGTCTAATGATATTTTGGTTTTGGAAATTAAATTTCAATCCTTCAGAAGTGGTTGAATCCTAATCAGTTGAAAATGTCAAGCAGTAATAAAATGTTTTAAGATAATCATTGAATGAGATATTAGTGTTTAATGTATTACTTCACTATATGATACATCACATTCTAAGATAACATGTAAAAATAGTTCTAGGAATAATCAAAGAGAAATATTATGTTTATAAAATTGTATATTTATATATATTCTTAAATAGTGAAATGATTCCTTAACTATAAAAAATGGGTTTAAAATAAAAATTTTGTCCTATAATAATCATTTTTTATTATATAAATATCCTTTACTCAAACTTATAGTTTATGGTCATGTAGTCAACAATTTTCATCTGAAAATGTTCTCTAAACCTCTCTATTGGAACATAATTGTGGGATTTTATTATGTATCCATGATTCCATTTCCCGTATATGTTCTCCTACAAGGGAGCATAATTACATATTTGTTGTATTTTATATCCTATCTTATTAAAAAAATATGTGATATTAAACCTTTTATAATGTGGGTCATTCAAAAATATTTTATATTCAACCCCTCTATCACCAAGATCATATTTAAATTACGAGGACACAATTTAATTAAGATGGGGTGAAAGTAACCCCACGAAATTCTAAATTAAGAATCTTATATTCAATAGTGTGCCTAAAAACTTACACCAAGCACCTAAATGAATATAATATACTCATAATTTATAATTTATTTATGATTTAAATAAGATCAATATATTTTAGAACATTCAATATATTAAATAATGAGTTAGAATTGGTTACACACAACTATGAGTTACTTAAATGGCTTATTTTACAATCCAGGATGAGTTTCACTGAATAATAATATATTATTAAATGATTATTAAAATATTATGATAATAAGATATAATCTATAAATAAAATGAGATGTTACGAAAATGGCTAACAAAATTATATAATTCTATTGTTTTAAAAAACATAAAATTAAATCATTGGTTACAAAATAATTCGAAATATATGTGAAAATTGATTGAATATAAAGGAAAATATTTTTATTTTTATTCTAACAATGCTATTTTACAATAATAAATTAAATTAATTAAAATTAGTGAGTAAAATTAATTATATATATATATATATATTATTTTCAATAAAATATTTTGGATATTCATCCCATTGGTTTTATAGGCTTAAGATAAAAACAAACCCAATTTTTTCATAAAATAATATATTTTTATTAACTTATTTTCGACAGCTTTTTCTGGAAAACCCATTTTGAATAAGAATTTTGACCATTTTATAAATTTAATATGTCTAAATAAACTTTATATTTTTATGATAAACATGAAAATTATCTTATGGTTATTTTTTGGTATTTTTCTATGATTTTTCATCTTTAATGATTAGTGAAAAATACTGAATTCACGTTCAAAATGACTTTTCATAAAATTTATTTATAGTCTTAAATTAATTTTTAAATATGTTTTAAGGTTTAATTATATAATATTATTTTCTCTTTATACAATTTATTTCATTGTAATCAAATTTCACATTGTAATTGACTATAAAACAAAGCAAACATTAAGATATTTTTACATTAAAACCCCTCATTGTCATCCCGTATGTGGGATGAATTATAAATTAAATTCAACCCTTTATATGATTAGAATCTGGAAAAATTGAGTACGTATTTATAATTAGCATAATTTATAATGTCTAATAAGGCCAAATTTTTGACCCAAAAGTTTTGTGAATGTAATTTTAATTAGTTACAATTATTATGTTAAAATTAAGCAAAATAAATGACTAAACCGATAACTTAAGGGCCCAGATGTTGTACCCATATTTCTAACACCCATTTTCATTCCAAAATTCATCCATGAACCATCCATTCTCTAGTTGTGTTGGTTTTTTAATAAATTCTTTGGGTTAAAAAGTGGGATTACATAACTTCTTTTCAAAAATACCAAGCGAGTCCTTTTCCTACACTATAAAATGCCACAATATCTCCCCATTACTCACATCACTAAAACCATTTATGTTTGGCCAATTTTTCCACATATAGATTACTTACATCCCATCCATGATATGTGAAGCCTCTATTTTGGTAGAATGTGTCACAACCCGACCCGACGGGGCTCGTTCCGCAACGCCATAGGCTCGCCAATAATAGGCTAGGGGCTGGCGACTAGCGCTGAGTAGGAATATCACTACCATGGGATGCATTTCCTATGTAATTTTTTTCATGACAAAATATAAAATATCAAAAAATGATGGAATGTAAAAACCAAAAGAAAAAAATGCATGCATACATCTATATCCCACAACCAGAGTACAAAAAAGTACCGAAAGTGAAAGAAGGGAAAAACAACATTCATCAAAGGAAACTATAAATGTATCCCAACTGATCAAAAGGCGGGGATATATTTCAATTACAACTATAGTAAATCACATTGGCCTAGCTAGGGTAAACACCTCGGTGTATCATGCTTACTAGGCTACGCCTACCTCGGGTCCTTCATAGACTCCGTCGAAATGAATGTGGTCTTCACAAGAGAGAAAACAAGAATAAAAATAATCCCATGATTGGGTGAGCATAATAATACTCAATAGTCACACCAAACCCCCCAAAATAAAAGGGGATAAATTGAGTGGAAATAGTCCACTTGACCAAGCCATATGGAAACCTAATTTAGATAAAGAAACTACATCGTGAACCATCCTCAACTGTACATGTCAAGTCAGCTTAGTCTATAATGGGTGTCAACCAGACATGAGACAACACCCCAAAGAGTCCAAGAAATCACCCATATATACTCATATTTGACACCAAGTTTCAGGACATTCCAGCCACATATTCATTAATAATATTATCTTTGAAGTCTCTAACCATAACATGATACCAGGAGATCACACTCCATAAGCTCAACCATCCCAGATGGAACTCATCCGAGAGATGCACTCCAACAGGACCAACTCTACCATTACAAATAGTACTCCTAATAAAACATGATCCATCTTGAACATCTTTCTAGGTCTAGATCTAGTTCTCAACACTAGATCTCTGACCGGTATTATCATTCAACTGATGCAAACTAATGAATCCCAAGTGAATATGTCATCCCCTCACCACTACACACATTAGAGGGAGCACTTCTCCAGACTATGCAACATGTGTATCATTTATATCAAGATATAATTGTGGGAACTTTACATCGTCACTGCCCTTTAGTCATGGGATTACAAATATAATCTATACAAAAAAACCCTATCACTCTTGTATGGAGTTTCCCGCACCTCATTTCATAAAGAAAGCACTTACACTTATATAGGTGTTATTCATATCAATTTGAGGGGCCCACTCCTCATAACTGTATCCCACGGCTGAGGTAGCTCAAACTCCAATGGAGTACCTGCTACCTGCTTCTACTCAAAGATGGGGGAGTGCTACTCCATAAGTGAAGACTCATTCACTGTAATGGAAGTGGAGTATAAATAAGAGAAGAGATGACCCACATCCTGACATGAAATGGGAGTATAACTCCATCCAATGAGGACCCACACCCTTACCTAGTAGGGGAGTACCACTCTGTGGTTTGAGGACCAACACCCAGGTACAATAGGGGAGTACCCACTCTAGTAGTTCGTTTACTATGGGGGATCTGTGCCCTAACAAAATACGGTAGTACCAACCCTATACAAGGGGAAATGATCCCTGAAACTGTAGGGGAGTACCAACTCTTCCAGAACAACATGTATAGTAGTCTTCCTCTCCAGAAAGACATGGGAGTATAAAATCCTTTAATAGAGGACCCACGCCCTAACACGGTATGGAAGTACCGACTCTATCTATATGAAATATATGGAGGACCTATGCCTTGGTCCATTAGTAGATTACAATCCATTATCATGAAAATCATGGGGAAACATCCACCCTGGCCCATTAGGGGAGTAACACCACTGGAGGAAACTACCAAAAGGTATTGAACCCGGAACCACATTGTGAGGAGTCTCATATCTTCCTAATTATAAATTCAAGGTAAAACCCATGCCCTAGTCCATCATGAAGTACTAGTCATATCTTCTCTCTATACGAACAACATTGCTCTCCATCCTTGGATAAAAACAACTTCACAAGAATCATACTCAATTTATTCCACCTCATATATCATAATCCAAAACATAGCCCACCATAACATTCTACATGGTAAATATCTTGGGATAGGCAACTCACAATCCTGAATCCATATCCCAGATAAGAAGATATTGAAGGTGGTAGATCCCCATAGCATCTCCTAGGAGTACATGCCATGCATTGGAGAACACATGGTGTGGGGGCCCACCCGAGCACCTGGTTGTGTATCCTGTATAGACATAATATCAACCCAATTAGAGGTACACATCATAATGAGGAGGTATACAATGTGTCCATCATCAATTGGCCCCTGTCTATATTCTCCTTCAATAAGGACCAGGCAATCATCTCCCTTAGATGCCTTGGATCCATTACTACATGGTATGATCATGCTTGACAACCACCTTCCCATGTTGTTGTGTCATGTCCTTGTCCTGACCCCCATTTCTAGGTAACTAGAAGGTGTCTTAGTACAAGACCATTTGTGTGTGGATGGATAACCCAATCCATGTCCCATGATTACGCGGTTGATGGAACTACAGATTGTGTAAACCCTATACACGATATGTAGTCCCAAAAGTTCACCTTCACAAAACAAGATGATTTATATGCTGTGTTTCTCTGAACTACACATCATGTAGACGGTAATTATAATTGAGAAACACTAACAAAACACATCAATTTATCCCGTTCTTCCCCAAAAATCACATATCTATCTAGTAGGGATCAATAAAAATTGTATTTTGGGATTTAGAACCTTAAAAAATTCCTAACAATCAGGATCAACACCAAAACTAAAATAGTCCTACCTCAATTAAAAAATTGTGAATCTATGGATGAATTATGATGCCCTGATTATTCTACTTCTCGATATGATGGTGTTCTTTTTAAGAAACAAAGATTGGTAGAACATTTCTTTGTTGATTTGGCATGTTTCCATCCGATGTCCAATGGTGGGAGAAGATGAGGAGAGGATAGGTGTCCCTCATTTGGTTCAATGCATCTCTAAGGTTTTGGGTGGTTAATTAATTATGTTTAATTAAATTAAGACATTTAATTTACCTTTCATGCCACATCATTTAAATTTCCCCAGATCTAACTCCCTATGAAGACATCCCTAGGGCATTCCTAGGGTAAACATGAATTTTCAGACTCAACTGTAGTCTCTGAAATAAAATTTGAGACCCCAAACAAGAGTTATTTATGATTCAAGTAAAACTAAGCATGAAAAAAAACATATTTAATATTTTTAATATTGCGGACTGATGATCCTTGGGCCTCGGATTCCCACACCGACTCCACGCCCGACTTCAAAAACATTCTCCCAAATATTTCAAAGTCTTAAGGGTCAAAAGTTGAGTTATTAAATTGACACCACCTTAGGAATTTTCTTCACAGAAAAGATAAATCCTGAACATAAGGGGAGAAATTCATCACCCCATTATACACCCATAACAGTGAGTTAATAAAGGGTTCCAGTTCTCCTTACATGCACACACAAAGAGGAACCACCATGATCAAACCACTCTTATTTCCATATTCTACCAGGGAAAAATCATACAACAAACATGAACATATATCCGTAGATGCAAAAAATTGGAAAGAACAAAGAACCAAGGTCCATCTATAGTGTTGAGTTCTAGTGGTACACCACCTCAATAACATGACATAGATACTAACAGAACACCATAATTCACATCCACCCCTTGATGGAGTATAAAAAATTCTCCAAAAAAGTTCTTTAATCATGTTTTCGGAATAATATGTGAAGGAATTTAAAAAAAACAGGTCTTCCCAAGGGTAAACACTGGGACATACTAGGCCCCTTGTTTACAATCCTCTAACTACAACACAACTCACCAAAAAAATAAACATTTCATCACCCACTAGCGGCATCCCACCTTAGTTTGGATGGTAGGAAACGAATCCACACTATTTATTCATCATAGGATATAATTTTACCCCTATAGAATGATTGTAATCAAGACTCGCCCTTTACAAGGGCTGCCAAGATACAGAATTAGAGTTGATAAATTCTACGACCTACTCCAACAATTCATTGTCTAACCTCACCCTAAACACACAAGTCTACGGAACCTGTCAACCACAACATGATATAGTCCACTTTAGGCTACATTGTCTTTTCCATATCGTTTTAGTCATGTAACAAAAATGCATCTCAGTGGGGAAAGAATCCATTTTTCCCTTGGGATTTCAATGTTACTTCAAACTACACCTCATCATCTCGAGCCTATCTCATAAAATGATTCCAAACACATGAGGGTACTAATAAAAAACAAAGGGCTTCCCAAACACACATTGGGTCTTAATAAGACCTCTATCAGATCTACCAAAATGGGGTTCTACTGAAAACCCACGTCACCCAGGTTAAACCTTTAGCCTAAGAGGAATGTAATGAGTAACCATAATAGTTTCTTACAATCGTTACATTAAAAATTATGAAGTACGCAAGGCATACATCTATTCATCATTAGATATTTTGGGTCAAAGGCTCTTACAGCCTGCAGTTGTTGTCACCCACGACATTCAGGTTCCTAAGCCTAGAGTGGTCCACCTGGTGGTGGTGGTGGAATACCTAAAACTATCTTACAACCATTGATTCTATTATAGCTCATCCAACTCATACATCACATATTTAAACTCCTTCCTCCAAGTGATTTCTCTTCTATGGCAGATCTCCGGCCAACTGCCTCTCAGAATCATAGTGGGGTGGACAATATCATGCGATATCTTCCCATCCAGCAGAAGGGTAACATTACCTCTCCTGTGGGTGACCATATCCTCAGTGGTTCTCATATATTATATACACATACGTCTTTTTATGGTCATGGGTATTCTTCCTATGGCATGATCATTTTACATGTAGTGTGCCAACATCTAAATATTAATCAACCACATGACCAATTTTACAGGCCGTATCCACCTTCTCTTCAGCCAGGAAACACTCCACCACCAGAGCTTGCTCCAGCACTCCTAAATATGTGGGATACATAGTGGATTCACAAACACCATGATTTCCCTATGCAATCCCCACCCTATAGTTTGTGATCTGAATCACGGATCCCAAACCATAGATAAGGAATGTCACAACATGTCTGTGAACCTTACTGCAAATTCTTTCACAATCATGATACCCTACCGAAGCTGCAAAATCTTCTTGATATGTACTAATGTAAGTGTGGATGTATAAAAATATTCCCTTAAGAGTCTCTCAAAATCTTCCCAAATGAGAATAACCTTGTCTTGAGACTATATTACCTAAATCCGTCGTATCCCAATAGAATGTTGCAGAAGGATCTTCTCTAGGACCACCACCTGATCGACGGGCCCCCTTATTAAGTGGTAAATTCACGTGACTTCCTCGAGAAAGTAATCTGATATTTGGGGGTCTATTTCACCCTTGTACCTCCAAGGTTTTTTCCCCTATAACATGTATAGAACACTCATCCTATTCGCATCATCATCCTGAACTGTAGGTAAAACCTGTTTCATAATGGGCAGTGGCACTACTGGAAGACCACCTGGAGGTAATTCCTCTAAACCTGTTCCATACACATAAGCCTAATCATGGGGTGAATTTGAATCTTAATCACACCATGGAATCCTATATGGATATCTTCATAAAGGAATCCTGATATAAATTCATTGTGTACCACAGTCATAGAGTTTATCTAGGGAGATGACTCGCCATTGGAAGAAAACACCAAAACTCACTCATATAAGATGCATGTACCATTTATTTCTTAGAGACCAATATTTTAATGTACTAAGTTGAAAAGAATGTTATTTGAGTTCTGGTGAATGGATATGTCAGACTTCGCAATTACACTAGAGCCTATGGCGTAGAGTCTAAACTCAAAACATCCTATCACTGTTGTAATGCAATCAAAACGAAGCTCAAAACACTATGATCCCAATGTGGAACTAACCATATTTGATACCATTTTTTCATGACCCAACCAGATGGGGCCTTAAACATAACTCCCCAAGACTGCCTCCAATATATCAGGTATTGGAAACTACTAATGATTAAACATATCACTAACATGATATGAATTTCTTATTTACCTGTACGTACACACACATCTCCATGATCACAAAATTCGTAAATGTAAAAACCAAAATAAACTAACGCATGAAAACATCTATATCCCACAATCAGATTAAAATAGATGTAATAAAGTGAACGAAGGGTACAAAATGCCTACCAAAGGAAACTGTAAAAGCATACAACTCGTTTAAATGGAGGAGATCACTATAATCTAGAACTACAAAAAAGATCATACGCCCATCTCTAATAAATATCTTGGTCAATATAAATCACTATTCTATACCTACCTTATGTCCTTAATGGACTCCGTCAAAAAGCATGTCTTCCCATGACTCATAACTTGTGCGGGAAAAGCTTGTGTAATGGTGTGTATAAAAATACTTAGTTGCCTCCCCCTATACCCCAAATGAAAAATGGATAAATTGAAAGGAAACAATACACTCGACCCAGATAGAGGGAACCCTAATTGAGATGGAGAAACTCCATCTCGAACCACCATCGACTGTACAAGAAAATTCCTCTTAGTATACATGGAGAGTAAACCCCGACACGTGACAACACATTAAGGACTCATAGAAATCACCTAGATATACTCTTTTTAGAAAATAATTCTCATGAAGTTCCAACCACATAGCCAACAAATGGATTCTCTTTGTATGCTCTAACCGTAACACAAAAAAAGAGATCACACTCCACACGATCATTTATCCTAAATAGCACCCATCCAAATATGCACACCATGAGGAATAACTCTACCATTTTTAATTTTATTTCCAAGAGAACATGATCAATCTAGAACATTCACTACTATAATTTAATTTATTTGAGATGGGGAATTTCCAATGGAAAAATGTATCATTGCATATAGTTCCTATGAATAATCTATTTACTAAAGATATATAATTCCATCAAAAATAGTAATCATTTGAGAAGGAATTATTAAACCATCAAAAATTGTTTTTGTAGGGTTTCCCACTTCCCAGTGTGAAAATAATTCTTGACGAGAAATTGCAAGAGTCTACTTACTCCGTCACTAATTCCCTTCGAGTTGCGACTATTTGGGACAGAATTAAATGCTCCTCACAAATAATTTTTTTGGAAAATAATTATTGACTATACTTTGTTCCATGATCATATTGTTTTATATTTTTTGTATATGTTATAAATAATTGTTTGATAAAATATAGGTATAGAAATTTACTCTATTTTGATGTGTTATTTGACATGTAGGGTAAATCTAAATTTATTATTTTATATTTGAGTGTCTGGATTAAATATGAGATATTTTAATTAGGTTTACAGCATATTTCACTTGATCATTAAACATAATAGGTTTTTTGTGCTTAGTGTTTCAAAAAAATTATTATTTCTTATTATTATATAAAATATCATTATTATTGAAATAATCTAATAGCATATATTTTTAAAATATGCTAGTTTTTTCAATACGTAGATTAATTATAAATTGTATGGTGTTTTAGGGTTGTCAGATGTTTATTATAATTTTATTGGTTTGTTGTTGCTTATTTTTTTGGCTTTGGTATTCATTTCATTTGTGTCTTGGTTCCATTTTTTGTGCATGCATGTATGAATGTATGAATATTTGTTATGTTAATTTTTTTATAATAATAATATTTTCACATGAAAATAATATTTTTTTATAATAATATTTGTTGGTAATAATAATGTTTTTTCATGTACATATATGTATATATGTATAAATAATTTTTATGTTAATTTTTGTTGCATGTGCATGTGTGTAATAATATATTTGATGTTACCATATTTGATTAAGAAATTATATAATTTATGTATATTTATCTATTGATATAAATAGAATTGATTGGTTTTTTATAATGATGAGAAAATTAAGTAAAAGACAACAATTTAATTATACATTATTCATAAGTTTTTAAAAAAACATTAAAATAATTGGATTAATAAAAAACAATGAATATTTAATATATGTAGTTTTTATTAAAAACATACCTAGTAATAATTAGAAGAAGAAAATTAAATATTTTGCAACAAAATAAAATAAATATAACGAATTATTATATATTCATAAAAAAATTATTTACTAAAAATGTGGTATTAATTTAAATAATTAGTAAAAGTAAATAAATAACTTATAATATGTAATTATTAATTAGTATTTTTTAGTAATAAATTTTATGTACATGTGATAGTTATAAAATAAAAATAATTTGTAAATAAATTATATTAAAATGTAACACGTTTTAGAAATTCCTAATAATTCATATAAAATATTGTATTAATTAAAATAATATTTATTACTATTTCACATAAATGTTATAAAAACACCAATCAAACAAAACTATTATAATTCACCTTGGTTAAAAATTATAAATTCAATATATTATGAATTCAAATTAATTATTAATTTAAAAATATGAACTCAAATTTATTTATAAATTATTTATATAAATTATAAATTCAAGGAAATGAAATTTATATATAATAAAAAGTAACCATTTATAAAAACTATATATAATATATATATGTAAATCTACTTATATGAATTTGATATTTTTATATTTTTTTAAAATGTGTCTTAAAATATTTGATTGATTTAAATTAATTAAGAAATTGGTATATATATGCATAATAATTATTAAAGCTCTAAAAAAATTTAATTAAATTAATAATAATCATTAAACAATTTATAATAATTAAAATAATTTAAGAAATTGTAATAAAAATAATAATTAAATATAAAATTATTGTAATTAAATTACAATAATAAATTAAGACATTTTGATATATATATATATGTAATAATTTCATAATAGTTAAAAATTAAATAATTAATATTAATAATTACATAATAATAATTACATAATTTATAATATTTGATAATAATTATTAATAATCATTATATAGTTTATATTAATTATCATTACATAATTAATAATATTTATTACATAACTTATAATAAATTTTGATATATATATAGTAATTATTAATTAAGTATTAATAATTTCATATAAAAGATTAATTATTTAAAATAATTCATATTTATAATTTTTATAAATAATGTCATATATATTTATAAATATAAATAAATAATTATTTAAATAATACTAATGAAAGATTAAAAATGACAACCCCGCGTGCAATGTAACTAAACAATAGGAGCTAACAAATGTTATGTTGCGCCTAGGGTGAACCCTATATCATTGATCTAATTGTGGTATTTGATTTTACATAGGATAAATACATTGGGAAATACAAAAAAAATTATTATGAAATTAAAATAAAAATATTAAATGAATTACCCTCACATGAAATTTAACGAAGCTCTCAATGCTAAAAAATGTTATTTCACACCTAGGGTAAACCACACATCCCGGAACAAATGGTGGTTTCTAATTTTTCATAAGATAAATTGTTTTGAAGATACTTTAAATTTTAACATGAAATTTTATTAAAAATGTTAAATTAATTACCCTCGTGGGCAATCTAATGAAACACTCAATGCTAACAAATGTTATGTCACACCAACGGTAAACCCCACATCCCAGACCAAATGACGTATTTTGAATTTTCATACGATAAATAATTTGGGAGTTACTTATAAATTTTAATTTGAAATTATAATAAAAATATAAAATAGATTACTCTCCCACAAAATACCCCACACTCCCAAATGTTATGTCGTGCCAAGGGTATACCTCATATCTCAAACTAAATGGTGGTCTCTATTCATTTATGAGACACATTATCATATATTATATGATATTCAAAATATAGAATTTGTCTTATATAATATATTTAATATTTTTATTCTCTATGAACCAAGACATTATGAGACCCGTAATCCAATGCTTACCCATTCCCTCGTGAGGATTATATTTCACAAAATATTTCAACGTGTAAAAATATAATAAACATTTTCACCTAGTCAAAGTGATTGGTAATAATTATTATTATTTCAGTTGTTTTATTTGATAAATATGGACTCAAGAAGTAAACAATAGTTTTTATTAATCAATCATGGTTGGATAAATGATCAAAAAAATCCAAACAGATCGTGTATAAATCTTATATACATTGAAGGTGTTGAAACATTTCTATCATTTGTATCATCGAATTTCGATTTTTTTATAAAGAAAATTTTAATTGTCCTTGTAAAAAATGTGATCGTAGAATATTCAAAATGATTGAAAATATTGGACTCTGTCTTTTACATTTTTATTTTTGGAGGCATTATGTTTTTTCGTATTAACACGGGGAATAAAATTTACTATAAAAAAATTTATTGATCCATCATGTTAGACAATATCACATGAGGTTGCCAATCTATCTCTTCCTAAAACAAGAACTCATAATTATATTCCATTTGCTCAATTAGAACCTTCACAGTTTTACAATTTGTTGAAATATACTGAGAATACCTTATATCCTAGATTCAAGATGAAAAAAATTCAAGATGTTACAAAAAATATGGCAATTAAAAATATTTTGGAATGTTAAATAGTTGTTTTGACCAGATTTTACCATTGGTTAAATTGTTTTTTCCTAATAGAAATACATTACAATTATATTTATATGAATATTAGAGGTTGGTTTTTTATTTGGGTTTTACATATCAAAAAATTCATGCATGATCAAATAGCTTAATCATATATTTTGGTGATTATTATTCTTTGGTTAACTTTCAAATATTTGGATAACTGGTATATAAATTTGAACAAATGGGATAATCTCGAGTTCCTATGAAATAGATGAGGTATTTTCTAATTAAACCTTATTTACTTCCTTTATTTATGTCTCACAACACATATTTACTGAAGACATGGAATAAATAAAATATTTTCGTCATTAAAATATTAAAAAAACCATGTGATGGTGATTCACAGAAGCACTTTGATCAGGAGCATCCTTATATTTTTTTGAACCTCACAAAAAATAGTTTTTCCTTTACATTGATTGTTTTTTTTCATTTGGTATGTACGACATCCAATATTCTTGTTTGACAATTTTCATTAGTCTTTACAACTTACCATCTCAGAAGTTGATTAAAGAACCATATATGTATTTGGCACTATAAATTCTAGGACATCCATAGAAAAAATATTGATGTTTATTTTAGGCCAGAAATTGATGAGTTTATTTATTTATAGAACAATGCTGTGACTAAATTTTATATAGTTGAATATCATAATTATATAATGAATGTTTAATTATTATGGGCGATCACTGACTTCACTGGAACATGATAAGTTATCTAAATGGTGCACACATGGTCTAGAATCATGGCCATACTGCATTGATGACAACAAAGAATTTATTCTTTGTAATGGTACAATGGATTGTTATTTTGACTGTTATAATATATTTCATCATTTTGATAAACCTTTTTGAAGGAATAGAAAGAATTTTACAGAAGGATGAATTGAAATAAACAAACCTCCAGTAGTACTATCAGGTAATCATGTAAAATCAATAGTCTCTACCATACCTCCTGTATCTTTGAGACCAACCATAAATGAACCAAAAATAAATCGTTTTTTCAGAGATAATAATTGGATACAATAGATGATCTCTTGAGATCTTCCATATAAATTTGATTTTTTGGTTTGCAACATATTATATGTAACTCATATTGTTATCATTTCATTGATAACATATTTTATACTATATTTGACATGTATTCAAAGACAGAAGATAATGTAAAGGCATGTTTAGATCTTGAAATATTTCTAGAAGTCCTAAATGTCAATTATTTGATTATGACATATCACACAAATTAATGTAGCCAAAATCATCTTACTCGCATTAAAAGGAAAATCACTTAATATTCTATCAATGGATTAGATATTTGATGTTACCATATGGTTATGCCTATAATTTATCTTATTATGACAGAAATGGTTATATTCTCCTATTAAAAATCCATTACTAATATGTCATAATTGAAGGAGTACAACCTATTTGTATTGGAGGGATGATTAATTATTAAATCTTAGACATGTTAAAAAATGTATCATATTTTTCTATGATATTTGTGTGGAAACATTGGTTTATGATTCATTGATTTTTCTAGAAAAAGTTTTTGTTTAAATTTTATGTAAATTATATAGATTATTCTCTTCGGGCTTCCCTGATTCCATGGAACATTTGATATTTCATTTATCATATGGATAAAAATGTGGAGTGCCAGCACAGTTCTGATAGATGAATCCATTTGAGAGATGTTTGAAAAAATTTAGTAATAATGTGTGTAACAAAGATTTAGTTGAATGGTAGATTACATAATCATACTTGCACGAGTAAATTTCAAATTTCTGCTCTTATTATTTTCTATCTGAATATCCTTAAAAATATAATCGCATGGGTTGAAATAAAGAAAATTTTGCTAATGTCACTGATGATAATTTTTTGTTTTTAATTATCCAGGGCTTTTTGTGTGTGGTTATTATGGATGATGGATTATATATGATGAATTGCAATGAGATCATACATTTTTTATGATAAAATATGATGAAAAACTATTTTTTGTAGTTAGTATTGCTTTTTTATTATTTTTTAAATTACTTTTAAAAGATGATTTTATGTAAATTATCATTTTTGTAAACTATATGATTACCATATAAGAAAAAAATTTATAAAAATTACAACTATTTCTCTTGAATAACTTCATTAATAATTCTAGCATATTGGTTTCCATGAATAGTAAGTTATATTGAATTTGATATAATAAGAAATCAATTTTCTAATGATATCTGTTATTAATAATTTTTATTATTTACAAGAAACACAACATGAATATAAAATTAATAGTTTATTTTTTGTACACAAAAAAAAATCCATCAAATTTGGTAAAATCATATAATGGGTATGCGGTGAATGGATTTAGATTTCATACATGCATAAATAGTGTCTCTATGAAATCAATGAATAGTGCTGTGTTTTTTGAAATGCTGGCATCAAAAGGAAAGTGAAGTTGAATTTTATGGTTTGATGGAAGAAATAATTGTGTTATGTTATATGGGACAAAACTATATAATAATGTTGAAATTTCATTGGTTTTATACTAATTGAGAATTGCGATTTCATCCAAGAAAATGAGTCAGTGAAATTTAATATTGCATTCTTGTTCTATAAAATGAACTATTTATGTTGGAACATCAACAACATCATGTCTGTGATCAATATTAATATATTGTTTCAGGAGCTTTGAAGGACTGGTGGAGTGTGATAAAAATAAAATCCCAAGACTATCAATTTACTGAAAATAATTGTTCTGTGGAAGTAAAACATTTTTTAATATTTAAATAAAGATCCCAAAAATATATCTCTTACCTAACCATATAAAAATATCAATAATGAAACCCCCTAGTTAATGGACGATGATATAGATAATGTAGAAGAAGTAAGGGATGATTAAACTGAAAGTCATATGGGATTTGATTTTGATGAAGATGATGATGAATACATTAATGTCTATAAAAATGGTAATGAATAAGATGATTAATTTATTATCTTCATGTATTTACCTATCTGTATTTATTATATTATTCTATTTTTTATTTAATTAAATGTAATATTAGTATTAAAAATCTATTAAAGGTAACATTATTGTATTCTAAAATTTATTTGTTTTTTTATATTTGGTATATGTGTTAACAATATCTTATTAGTGAGAATATTTGTTTCATATTGTTGGAGATGATGTTGACGATATATGATGTTCTCTCTCTGATCCTAGACTTCCTGTTAATGAGCCAGATTTAGCTCCTCTACCTCAGGATGGCGTACCTTCTAGAAGGTGGTGCAGTCTTATAATAATTATGTATATTAATTTTGATAATAATTTCATGATTTTTTTTTTCAATTTTCATAGTTTTTCATTTTAGTCATCGGAAATGCAAGTGCAATACTGAGAAATTATTTTTCTAAGCCATGGGTGTCATGCGACCTTGTAACCATCATTGTGCATGATTAGATGTTCAACCACTAGATTATACATTATTAAATAATATATAATTTTTTAAAAATTATTTTTTTAATAATATAATATCTTAATTGTATTAAAGAATTTATTTTATATGATTTTTGATAGCTATAGAGATCTTATCCATTATGCATAGGATACATTTATACATGGGCACATTCATCAGTTTCTATATAGCATCTCAATGTGAGTTATGTATAAATATTTTTCTACCATTTCATATCATTCATGAATATCCCAATGTACTATCTATATATCAACTCAGGTATGGGATGGGTTGTGCTCATATCTGGTAGAGAATTTTCAGAGGAGATCATCAGTTGGATGAAAAACCTTTGTGAGGGAATGTTGTAGGCAAACGACAAAGCCATATTGGGGTTTGTGATTTGATTAAAAATTTACTGAATGTTAATTTTTATTATTATTTTAATTTGTTATTATATTTAATTTAAACATCTTAGGATGTGACTTCTCATTCAAAAGAGAGTCATGCTGAGAATTAACTATATTTCACTACTGATTTAGGTTTCGATGAGGGAGAATGGATACAGACAACATGATAGGGTTTCTATAAAGGTCGAATGATTTTTATTGGTTTTCGATTGACACCTACAAGTTATTATGGTGCATCAGCAATGGAATCTGTGATCATGAAGGGAGTTCATGGAGATTCATCATAGATGTTGTCATCTGCTGTAGTCTATGAGGAGAGATTGAGAGATCAGGATGAGATGATACTGCAGATGAAGAAGGAGAGGGAGAAAGAGCATGAGAGGTAGTGTTAGAGACATGAGTGGATGATGAAGCATATGTGGTGACTTGGAAGCGGAGTTGGAATTTTGTTTCCTCCCCATTGTCCTTCGAGTGATCCTCCCCCAAGTCCTTTGAGTGATCCTCATCCATTTGTTGATTGTTGATGATTAATGATTTGTATGACCTGTTTTGTTACATCATATGAGGGTCATGTTATTTTTTAACTAATGTATTACTTTTATGAATTTTTTAATTTTTTAAAAGTGTTTGACTCTTTTTCCATATTTGTAAATTTATTAATTTTATTAATGTGTTTAGCATAGTTTTATACATTTTATGATTTACAGTTATTCATAAAAATCTATATTGTGTTTATTTTTTTCGATATATTTTATGGGTTAGTTAATTTAAATAATTGAAATTTTTTGTAACTAAATTTTTTTATATTTATTTTGTGAATTAATATTAATTTATTAAATATTTACATTTCTCAAATATATAAATATTTTTAAAAAATTTATTAACTTTATGTTATATTTTTATTATAATTATAATTATAATTATTTTTGTAAATTTTGATTATTTCGTATGGGTTAATCCATATGTCGCAAAAAAACCTTTTGATCCTTTAGCGATGGATCTTCACAAATGGCTATTTAAAAGAACATACATAATGCTTTTGAAATGGACACTCTTTGCATCATTAATAAATATTATTTTCTACATATTGTCGCAAATAAACACATGTTTGATGCCACCATCCATGAAGTGGTATTTGTAATGGACATTCATTAAAATTGACATTTTTGATGGATTTCCATCATAAATACCCCAATCATAATTACCATAAATTCCTTTTGTGATCATTCAAGGTTTATCTATAGTTTCCCACACCAAAGTATCAATCATCATTACCTTTCAACTAGTTAAAAATATTGAAACCCAAGTGAAGAGGCCCTTCAATCACCATTGTGCATAATTGAGGGAGCAGTACTCCAGACATTGTGCCAGGTGTATCCTCTCTATAAAGAGATAATGTAGAAACCCATACCTTACCTCTACCCCACAGTCATGGGAGTAATACTCCTAACTAACCAACAAAACCTCTATTGCTCTTATATAGTGTGGCCCACACCTCAGTCTATCAAGGGAGAACTCACTATTATATATGTATCCTTAATATCATGTAGAGTGTTCCACCCCTCATAATTTTATACTGTAGCCAAGGGAGAACCATCTCCAATGGAGGACCAGCTCCAAGATCTTACTCAAATATGGGGGAGTGTTATTCAATAAGTGAGGAACTTCTCCCTAGAATGATAGGGGAGTACCACTTTGAGAATGGGGGACCCAAACCATGATATGATAGGAGATTACATATCTGTAGATTGAGGAATCACAGCCTAAACTGGTATTGGAGTACCACTCTGTATCTAGAGTACCCACACCCCAGTATGACAGGGGAGTACCAACTCATCTAGCTTGTTCACTATGAGGGACTCACCCCACGTCATGGTAGGGGAGTACAAACTAACGCAAGAGGACCCGCTCCCTGACACAGAAGTGGAGTATCGACTCAACAAAAACAACAAGTATGGAGGACATGTTCCTTGGAACAATATGGGAGTACCATCTCTTATAATATATGACACACAATCGAACATAATAGGGGAGTACCTAATCTATATATATGTCAATTGTTGTGTACCCACACCCTATCTCATTAAGGTAGAACTGTCCAATATTCACAAAAAAAACATAGGGTAATGCACACCCTTTCCCATTAGGTGAGTATCACCCCCAGAAGAAACTACCCAAAGGTAAAGAACCCATAACCACAATGTGGGACGTCCTGTATCTAACTAAGTAGAGTGTTACGAGACACCTGCACCCTAGTCCATCAAGGGAGTACAAATTACAACATCGCACTACAAGAAATACACTGATATCCAACATTGTCTAATAAAAACATCATAAGAATATATCTCTATTAGTTCCACCTAATTAATCATTATCTATAACGGTGGCGACCATCGTGTTGTATATAGAAAATTACTTGGGATTGGATATTCAGAATCCTGAATCTCAATCCTAGAGAAGATGACATAAAAGGAGGAATATCCCAAGAGGATCTCCATGGAGTTCATAGTGTGCACCATGGCACACATGTTGTATGAGCCCGCTCGAGAACCGGGTCATGTATTCTGTATATATGAATTAGGAACCCATGTATGGGTAATTTACATGTAAAACAGGTACGTGTTGTGTACCTCGTCACTAGTCCCAAAGCCATGTTCCCCATCTACAGATACTGGCAAACTGTGTCCCTTACATGCCATGAATTCTATGTGTCTATGTATCATGGCTGTTAGTTAGTATAGGACCATGTGTTTTCACCTAGATAACCAAATCCATGTCCCATAGTCACATGGTTTAGGGAACTACACATTGTGTAACCCCTATACAGAACATGAAGTGACAAAATATAATTTTCCCCAAACAAAATGAGCTCTATGGAATGTTTCTCTTTACTAGAATCCATTTTATATGTTAATTATAGTTATGAATTACTTACAATACACACTTATTCTTCTCGTTCTTCCACAAAAATCAAAGATCTACCTAAAAGGGATCAATAAAAATTGTATTTGGGATCTAGAGCTTCAAACCAATGTATAATGAGAGTGATCAGGGCCAAAAATCAAATCCACCTTCCTCAATGGGGATGCACAAAATATTTGAATGATGAATGAGGCCTGGATTATGATACTCATTTAAAGACCCATAAAAATCAAGGAAAATTTTTTTTCCATAATTTTTTTGGGATTTTACAAGGGCGCAGTTTCTAACGGCACCAGATTTTGAGGTCTGGTGTGCCCGGAATCATTTTCTGAAGTGTTTCTCAGGTACGTCCAATGAACGAACGAGCGGGTTTTCCTAACTTTTGAACCAATGCTCGGAATTGAATTCTGAGGGCACCGAAGGAATCGTAGCACCGTTAATTTTTTACGAACTACTTTTCCGGAGTTGCGTTTGCTTAGGTGAGGTTTTTAACTAAATGGGTTAACGAAAGAATAAAATAAAATATTGTGCTACAAATTTTATTTCTATTCTAGGTAGTTTAAACCTATTCTTGGTGGTTGGAGTGGACCCACTAATATACTAACTCCTATGTAGGATATTAGTGAGGTGGGGCCCACACAAGCCCAATACCATAAAATTCAATTTTAACCTCCCTCTCGTACTTTTAATATGTAACTCACCCACAATCCTAATTAATGGCAAGTCAACCTTCAAAATTAATTTGAATATTAAACGCTCCTCAATTAATTAAATTAATTGATTGGGATATTTTTTATTTTAAAATTAATGGCTTACGTGTGTGTTAATAAAATAATACAAGACTTATTTTATTAGGGGTTTTTTCGTTGTGTGAAAGGGTGGGAGGACTCTGGCGCTCTTGTGGAATATCTTCTTCCGCCTTGAAGAATGCCAAGAACACACCGTCACCGACAAAGAACGCGGACCTCTGACGAATGATGACGAATAACACTGATTCCTCAGAGATCGACAACGCGATGCAGTGTACCGCGACTCCAACGGTCCTCTTCTCCGTGACACCGTGTACCGCGACGCCGATGATCCTCCTTCTGCGACGCCGTCTTCTGCGATGCTATCTTCCGCGACGTCCCTTCCTGTGACAAACCTCATTCGAATACTTCATCAATGTAGGGGTTTGATTTTTGGGTCATGAATATTCTATGCCATCCAAACGTCTTTATTTCTTAAGCCGCTTGATATCGGATTAATGGGAGGAGGTTGGACCGCACGAACACGACCGACCCTCCTCCCCCATTGATGATGTGTTTTTTACGGCACAAACAAATGTAGCGCGGTGCAATGACACCGTGTAGAAACAAAGAAGAATGGGTGAAGAAGCGTAGTGCTGTCGCGCTGCGCCATTGAGGCCAAACGAAACCCCAGCCGGAGTTGGGGCCGCTAAGGCAATTCGAAGACTCCGCTTTTTGTTTATTTGATATGCGGATCGACAGGCGATGAAAGAATGGGCCGCATAGGAGATTTGATGATTCCGTATTAATGTGTGGGACCAGAGATGAACATTGGTGTAGACAGATTTTAAAACTGACCACCGGAGAAATTCCGGTGGACCGCGGACTTCACCGGCGGCACGGGAGGCCAGCGCGCTGGTGCCGGCGGCTAGAGGCAGCGGCGTCCCGACACACAGCCAGGATGGACCGCCGCGGCAGCAGGTGACCAGTCCCACAGCCACACGGGACCCAGGGGAGACATGGTGCCCAGCGCCGCGTCCACTGGAAAGGGAGCGGCACCCCACCTGGGGCCGCGGTTACTCAATCTGGGGGTCGCCCCCCCCCCCCCCCCGATCCGCTAAGCTCGGCGGTGAACGAGCTGGCCACACGGGCCGTGCGAGTGTGCCTGGCCAGGCCGTTCCCTAATTATCCAGACCCGAACCCAGTTTGGGTCGAGCCGGTTTGGGCCGACCCAGGGGGGTCTCGGGCCGGGTCGGTCCGGGCCCAAAACCCCCTAAAACCGGACACGTTCGTTCTTTTGCCCATTTCATGGGATACAGATCTCCGATCGACGCACCGTCAGTTTTGTGGCGATCCTTGGAATAAGAAGGTCATTTATTTCTATTACACTCAAGGTTTCAGAGAACTTTGGGTATGGCCAGGTTGGTTCGAACATGAAACCAACCGGGCCCTCCGAGCGGAAACACTTATAACTTGAGCTCCAGACGTCTGATTGACGTGCTATCGACTTTGATGGATTCCTCTTAGTGAGACATACCTTTTGTCTTACTATTCCCAAGGTTTGGATGCAGTTAGAGTGCGGTTGGGTTTCTTTTGATTTAAAAACCAACTGGGCCCTTGGAACGAAAGAGTCATTAACTCTCAGACCAGGCGTCCGATTGATGTGCCGTCTATCTCGTTGAGCTCCTCTTATTGCAACGGAACTTTGAGATAAATCAAATGCGGACTACATGTCATATGATGTATCGACCACCTTGGTTCATGGAGCAGACCCTCCCAGAGTTGAGCATGCTGTGTGAGGAAACCCTAGAGCTGGCTGCGACTGTGACGACGATGAAGACTGCACTGAAATCCTCGGTGGGTTCAGCAGCAATGACGACTACACTGAAATCCTATGTGGGTTCGACAGCGATGAAGACTGCACTGAAATCCTCTGTGGGTTCGACAGCGATGACGACTGCACTGAAATCTTCCCTGGGTTTGGCAGTGATGACGACTGCACTGAATTCCTCTGTGGGTTCGGCAGTGATGAAGACTGCACTGAAATCCTCCCTGGGTTTGGCAGCGATGACGAATGCACTGAAATCCTCCGTGGGTTCAGCAGTGATGAAGACTACACTGAAATCCTCTGTGGTTTCGGCAGTGATGAATACGACACTGAAATCCTCCATGGGTTCGGCAGGAAAGAAGTCCGTACTGAAATCCTCCATGGGTTCGACGATGATGACTACTGTTCTTGTATCCTACGTGGGTCTGGTAGTGTTTGACTCTGTTCTTGCTATCCTACATGGGTCTGGTAGAGTAGCTGGTCTGTATCCTATTTGGGTCTGACATCTTAGCTGGTTTAGTATCCTACGTGGGTCCCAGCATAGATGAATCATTAGCTATATCTGATCATCTTTATCACCTTACGAAGAAGTATACCTGTGTGAGCTGAATCTTGACTTTCAATCAATATCTTAGATATGATTGACTTTCTTTCCTATATGGATTGGGTTGTGTTATCCTGTGTGGATTGGGTTGTACTATCCTGTGTGGATGTGATCGAACATGGGCACGGATGTTAGAGCCGATCTGGAGTTGATGACTTAGGTATATGCATGGGAATATACCTAAGTAGTGTTGGTTGATACTTTTTGATTGTATCTTTCCTTTGTGGATTATCCTTTTTGGATTCTGGGAGAACATAGGGGGTCTCGGGGTCCCAACTGAGTAGCGTATACTCACCCCTGCATGGGCTATTCCCGCACAAAATTGTGTTGGATGCAGACGGCGGATAGCGCTGGTCGTGGTTGAGGCGTGTGGAGCAAGTCGGTACCTAGAGATGAACCACTGGGTGGGACGTACACGGAGAGGACGAATGGACCCGAGGAGCTGAGGAGGCTATCTTTACCCAAACATTAGGCGGTACTTCCAGTGGACGACTCGACGGTGCTTCTTTACTTTTAGTTGTTGTACATCCTTTTCTGTTGTAGTTGTACCTTTCAGTTTGGGTTTGTATTCTGGCCCACATACTTTTCCGCACTACTTTTGAACCCAGTTTTACTTAGAGTTTACTTATGATTTCTTACTCTCTGATGTTTGTTTACTTTATAAAGGCAATGCTTTCCCCTTTGTCGAGATTTACGCCTTGGTGTTGGTCACCATCCCCTGGCCTATGGGAGGCTGGCTTGGGGTAGTCATGTCACGGGTCCCGAGGACGGGTCGTGAAAAATTGGTATCAGAGGAGTTCGGTTATACCACAGAACTCAGGACTCTAATCATTCTTCTATGTGAAGCAATAGTTTTAAGTGTATTGAGTGTGGTTATCAGTCCAGGGAGTCTAGTGTTGGTGTGGCGGCTGACGTATCCATACACCAGGACCCTGACTTCTGATTTCCGACTCAGTGCAAAAAAACATTGATTGCATGTTTATTTCAAAAGTTTTCTTTGTCATTACTTTGTTTCAGCTCACCAGGTATACTTTTTGACCATGGTGCACATGTTCCTTATCAGGATGCAGCTACAAAGACAACTAGCTAGGTTTTCCGAAAAAGGGTACACGATGACGGCCCACCGAGAGACAAGGATCCGGTGCGGAGCCCTCTTACTATGTTGAAACCTTTGGGTTGTGTACAAGCAGCACCACCACCCGTTGGGTACCATAGGCCTCTGAAAGTTTGAGGCGAGATAGTTCCCAGGTATTAGAGGACTGGATGGAGGCCATTGTTAGAGTTTCCACCCAGTGTAGACACTAGTAGACCAGATGGACAGGAGCGGGCCTAGCTCCAGACATGGATAATTTTGTTCATGTTGCTTCTATCCTTGTTGATGTTTGTTTTTGGATGCTTTGTTTCTTTGTACATTGAGATGCAGTAATAAATGACACATTTCTCTCTGGCGTTTACTTTCTTGTCCTCTCTTTGTGTGGTTACTGAGAGGTTCCAGTTTAAAACTGTTGACTTGACCCTCAGTTTTGAGATACCTACATGGGGAGACCTAGTGACCACACACTGATGCCAACAGTGTGACTCAACCCTTGGAGGCGAGAGTAATGATTGGATCTCTTGGTAGTAGCGTTGAGCCCTTATGACTTTATCCTTGCTATGAATTACTATCATCCATGTCAGGATTGACTGTATTAGGCAGAGAACATGGTTCATCTAGGGGATGTGACCATATTTCTCTTATCAGAAAAGAAGAAATCTTAGCATCTCTTATAAGACCAGAGAAGGTACAGGTTGTCCAAGAGTGGATGAGGACAGCTCAAAGCTGACAAAATTCTTATGCTGATCGGAGGCGGAGGGCACTAGAGTTCGATGATGGCAACCACGTTTTCTTTCAGTTCTTACCTCGATGTGGATTATGGAGTTTGGGCCAGGGCGGAAAGTTGTCTCTGCTCTTCATTGGGCCTTTTCAGGTACTCAACAGAATAGGCAAGGTGTCATATCACATGGCTCTACCACCTTAGTTGCACTGGGGGTATGAAGTCTTCCACGCATCTTACCTGAGGGGATACGTGCACGACCTGACACATATCATCGACCATAGGGAGCTAGACCTTGACGATGGGGCGTATTTTGCGGAGGTCCCAGTGGAGATCGAGGATCGATAAGAGTGGGTCCTACGTGGGTGGTCGATTCTTCTAGTGGGCATCAGATGGCAGCACAGGAACCTCAAGGAGAGCACTTGGGAGCGGGAGGCTCAGATTCATGCTCAGTACCCACTTTTGTTCCCCTAGTTTATGATGTATCTTTACGGGGACGTAAAGCCCTGAGGTGGGAGTAATGTAAAGACCCGTAAAATTCAAGGTAATTTTTTTTCTTAATTTTCTTTGGGATTCTACAAGGGCATAGTTTCTGACGGCACCTGATTCCAAGGCCCGGTGTGCCCGAAATCATGTTCTGATGTGTAGCTCGGGTACATTCAGTGAACGAACGATTGGGTTTTCTTAACTTTTGAACCAGTGATCGGAATCGAATTTCGAGGGCACCGATGCAATTGCAGCGCCGGTAATTGTTTATGAACACCTTTTCTGGAGTTGCATTTGCTCGGGTGAGGTTTTTACTAAATGGGTTAACTAAAGAATAAAATAAAATATTGTGCTGCAAATTTTATTTCAATTCTAGGTAGTTTAAACCTATGATTGGTGCTTGGAGTGGGACCCACTAATATTCTAACTCCTAGGTAGGATATTAGTGAGGTGGGGCCCACACGAGCATCACCCCTTCAAATCCCTTTTTAACCTCCCTCTCGTGCTTTTAATTTGTAACTAACCCGCAACCCGAATTAATGGCAATTCAACCCTCAAAATTAATTTGAATAGTAAATGCTCCTCAATTAATTCAATTAATTGAATGAGATCTGTTTGATTTTCAAATTAATGGCTTGCGTGTGTGTTAATAAAATAAGGCAAGACTTATTTTATTAGGTTTTGTTTCGTTGTGCGAAAGGGAGGGGGGACTCTTGCACTCTTGAGGAATATCTTCTTCCTCCTTGATGAATGCCAAGAACACATCGTCGCCGACGAAGAACGCCGAACTCCAACGAAGGACGACGAATAACGCTGATTCCTCGGAGATCGATGACGTGATGTTGTGTACTGCGACGCCGACAGTCATTTTCTCCTCGACGTCGTGTATTGCGACGCCGACGATCCTCCTTCTGCGACGCCATCTTCCGCGACGCCGTCTTCCGCGATGCCTTCTTTTGCGACGTCCCTTCCCGCGACAAACCTCGATCGACGACTTCATCGAGGTAGGGGTTTGATTTTTGGTTCATGAATATTCTATGTCGTCCAAACATCTTTATTTCTTAAGCCGCATGATATCAGATTAATGGGAGGAGGTCAGACCGCACGAACACGACCAACACTCCTCCCCCTTTGATGATGTGTTTGTCGCGGCACAAACAAAGGTAGCGCGGTGCAACAACACCGCACAGAAACAAAGAAGAATGGGCGAAGAAGCGTGGCACCGTCGCACTACGCCGTTGAGGCCGAACCGAACCGCGGCCGGAGTCGGGGCCACTGAGGCGATTCGAAGACTCCAATTTATGTTTATTTTATGTGAGGATTGACGAGCGATGAAAAAATGGGCCGTAGAGGCGATTTGATGATTCCATAGTAAAGTGCAGGACCCGAGATTAACATCGGCGCAGACGGATTTAAAAAATGACCACCAGAGAAACTTCGGTGGCCAGTAGACTTCACCAGCGGCACGGGTGGCCGGCGCGCCGGCGCCGGCGGCCGGTGGAAGCGGCGTCCCGGCACGCAGCCAGGACGGACCGCCACTGTTGAAGCTGTGGCGGCAGGCGACCAGTCCCGCGGCCACGCGTGACCCGGGGGAGAAGTGGTGCCCAACTCCACATCCGTTGGAAAGGGAGCGGCCCCCCACCTGGGGTTGCGGTTAATCAATCAGAGGGAAGCGCACCCCCCCCCCCTATCCGCTCAGCTCATCGTTGGCCGAGCTGGCCACGCGGGCCGCGTGAGCGCGCCAGGCCGGGCTGGGCCGCACCGACCAGGCCTGGCCGTTCCCAACGGGCCGGTCTGCCCCGTAATGGGCCGGACCCAGACCAGGTTCGGACCGGGTCGGGCGGCGCCCACCTCTGTGTATTTGGTTGTACTATCCTGTGCAGACGTGATCGAACTTTTGCTCGTATGCTGGAGTCGATCTGGAGTTGTTGACTTAGGTATATGTATGGGCATATACCTAAGTAGTGTTGGTTGATACTTCGTGATTGTATCTTTACTTTTTTGATTATTCTTTCTAGATTCTGGGAGACCTTCGGGGGTATCGGGGTCCCTATTGAGTTGCGTATAATCACCCCTGCACGGGTTATGCCCACACTACATTGTGTTGGATGTAGACGACGGACAACGCTGATCGTGGTTGAGGCTTGTGGAGCTAGTCGTTACCTGGAGGTGGACCACTGGGCGGGACGTACACGGAGCGGACTACTTGATCCGAGGAGCTGAGGAGGCTATCTATACCCACCCTTTAGGCGGGAATTCCAGTGGATGGCTCGACTTTGCTGCTTTTCTTTCAGTTGCAGTACTTCCTTTTTAGTTGTAGCCATCCCTTTCAGTTTGGGTTCGTATTCTGGCCCACTTAATTTTCCGTACTACTTTTGTACCCAGTTTTACTTAGTGTTTACATCTGCTTTATTAATCTCTGGTGTTTTTTTACTTTCTAAAGGAAATTACTTCCCCTTTATCGGGATTTACACCTTGGTCCTAGTCGCTGGCCCCTGGCCTATGGGAGGTGGCCTTGGGGTAGTCACGGCACGGGTCCCAAGGACGGGTCGTGAAAAATTAGTATCAGAGGAGTTCGATTCTACCGCAGAACTCAGGACTCTGATCTTTCTTCTATGTGAAGTAATATTGTTAAGGGTATTTTGTGTGGTTATTAGTCAAGGTAGTCCAGTGTTGGTGCGGCGGCCGACGTATCCGTACACCAGGACCCTGACTTCTTATTTCCGACTTAGTGCACAAAAACATTGATTGCATGTGTGTTTCAAAAGATTTCATTGTTATTACATTGTGTCAGGTCACCAGGTATACTGTTTGACCATGATGCACCTGTGCCTTATCAGGATGCCGCAACAAAGACAACCAACTAGGGTTTCCGAAAAAGGGTACACAATGACGGCCCACCGAGAGACGAGGTTCCAGTGTGGAGCCCTCTTACTATTTTGAAACCTTTGGGTGGTGTACCATCAGAACCACCACCCGTTGGGTAGCATAGGCCTCCGAACTTTTAATGCGAGATAGTTCCCAGGCAGTAGAGGACTGGATTGAGGCAATTGTTAGAGTTTCCATCCAATGTAGACACTAGTAGAGCAGATGGACAGGAGCGGGACTAGCTCCAGACATGGAAACTTTTGTTCATGTTGCTTCTACCCATGTTGATGTTTGTTTGTGGATGCTTTGTGTCTTTTTACATTGAGTTTCCGTAATAAAAGACACCTTTCATTGTGGAGTTTAATTTCCTGTCCACTCTTTGTGTGGTTACTGAGAGGTTGCGGTTTAAAACTATTTACTTGACCCTCACTTTTGAGATACCTACTGGGGGAGACCCAGTGACCACACACTGATGCTGACAGTGTGACTCAACCCTTGGAGGCTAGAGTAACATTTGGATCTCTTAGTAGTAGCATCTAGGCCTTAAGACATCATCCTTGGTATGGATTAGTATCATCCATTTCAGGATTGACTTTATTAGGTAGAGAATGTGGTTCATCCAGGGGATGAGACCAGATTTCCCTTATCGGCAAAGAAAAAATCTTAGCAGTTCTTATTGGACCAGGGAAGGTCCAGGTCGTCCAAGAGCAAATGAGGAGAGCTCAGAGCGGACAAAAGTCTTGTGCTGACAAGAGGCGGAGGCCACTAGAGTTCGAGGATGGAGACCACATTTTCTTGTGGGCCTCACCTCGACGTTGATTACGGAGTTTGGGCCGGGGCGACAAGTTGTCTTCGCGCTTCATCGGACCTTTTTAGGTACTCAACATGATAGGCAAGGTGGCTTATCGCCTGGCTCTACCACCTCAGTTGCACCGGGGGCACGACGTCTTCCACATATCTCAACTGAGGGGAAACGTGCATGACCCGACACATATCATCGACCATGGGGAGCTAGACCTTGATGATGGGGAGACTTTTGCGGAGGTCCTGGTGGAGATCGAGGATCGATAGGAGTGGGTCCTACGTGGGCAGTCAATTCCTCTAGTACACATCAGATGGCAGCATGGGAACCTCCAGGAGAGCACTTAGGAGCAGGAGGCTCAGATGCGGGCTCAGTAACCACTTTTGTTCCCCTAGTTTATGATGTATCTTTACAGGGATGTAAAGCCCTGAGGTGGGAGTAATGTAAAGACCCATAAAATTCAAGGGAATTATTTTTCATAATTTTCTTTGATATTTTACAAGGGTGCAGTTTTTGACGGCACCTGATTCTGAGGCCCGGTGTGCCCAGAATCATGTTCCAAAGTGTAGCTCGGGTACATTCATTGAACGAACGAGCAAGTTTTCCTAACTTCTGAACCTTTTCTCAGAATCGAATTCCGAGGGCACCTATGGAATCGTAACTCCGATAATTTTTTAAGAACACGTTTTCCGGAGTTGCATTTGCTCGGGTGAGGTTTTTAACTAAATTGGTTAACTAATGAATAAAATAAAATATTGTGCTACAAATTTTATTTCTATTCTAGGTAGTTCAAACCTATGCTTGGTGGTTGGAGTGGGACCCACTAATATTCATACTACTAGGTAGGATATTAGTTATGTGGGGTCCACACGAGCCCCACCCCTTCAAATCGCTTATTAACCTCCCTCTCATGCTTTTAATTTGTAACTCACCCACACCCCGAATTAATGGAAAGTCTACCCTCAAAATTAATTTTAATATTAAAAGCTCCAAAATTAATTCAATTAATTGAATGAGATATGTTTGATTTTCAAATCAATGGCTTGCGTGTGTGTTAATAAAATAATACAAGAATTATTTTATTAGGGGTGGTTTCGTTGGGCGAAAGGGAGGGAGGACTATTGCGCTCTTGAGAAATATCTTCTTCCTCCTTGAAGAATTCCAAGAACACACCGTCACCGACGAAGAACGCCAACCTCCGACGAAGGACGATTAATAACGCTGATTCCTTGGAGATCGACGACGCAATGCCGTGTACCGCGACGCCAACAGTCCTCTTCTCCGCGACGTCATTTACCGCGATGCCATGTACCGCAACACCAGCAATCCTCCTTCCGTGACACCGTCTTCCACAACGTCATATTAGGCGACGTCCATTCCCGTGACAAACCTCATGCGACGACTTCATCGAGGTAGAGGTTTGATTTTTGGTTCATGAATATTCAATGTCGTCCAAACTACTTTATTTCATAAGCCGCTTGATATCGGATTAACGGGAGGAGGTCAGAGCACACAAACATGGCCAACCCTCCTCCCCCTTTGATGATGTGTCTATCACGGCACGAACAAAGGTAGCACGGGGAAACGGAACCGCACGGAAACAAAGAAGAATGGGCAAAGAAGCGTGGCACCGTCGGGCTACACCATTGAGGCCGAACGAAACTGCGGCCGGTGTCAGGGCCGCTGAGGCGATTCTAAGACTCCGCTTTTTGTTTATTTGATGTGCGGATCAACGGGTGATGATAGAATGGGACGCAGAGGAGATTTGATGATTCCGCAGTAATGTGCGGTACATGAGATGAACAGCTCCACAAACAGTTTTGAAAACGGACCACCAGAGCAACTCCAGTGGCCCGTGGACTTCATCGGCGGTGCGGGCCGACAGGATGGACCGTCGCGGCAGAAGCCGCAGCGGCATGCGACTGGTCCTGCGGCCGTGCGGGACCTGGTTGAGACGCAGCGCCCAGCGCCGTGTCCACTGGCAAGAGAGAGGCCCCCCACGTGGGGCCGCTGTTACTCAATCCGGGGGGCAGCGCCCCCCCCCCCCCCCCCGGTCCGCCCAGCTCGGCGTTGGCCGAGCCGGCCACGTGGGCCGCGCGAGCGCGCCAGGCGGGGCCGGGATGCGCCGACCAGGCCGAGCCGCGCCCCCTGGGCTGGGCCACACCCTAATGGGCCAGACCCGGACCTGGTTCGGGCCGACCCAGGGGGTCTCGTGCCAGGTCGGTCTGGGCCCAATACCCCCTAAAACCGGACAGGTTCGTTCTTTTTCCCATATCATGGGCTACGGAACTCCGATCGACGCACCGTTAGTTGAGTGACGATCCTTGGAACGAGATGGTAATTTTGGAATATTACACTCAAGGTTTAGGAGAACTTTGGGTATATCCGGGTTGGTTCAAACATGAAACCAACCGGGCCCTCGGAGCGGAAATGCTTATAACTTGAGCTCCGGACGTCCGATTGACATGACGTCGACTTTGATGGATTCCTCTTAGTGATAAGGACCATTTGGCTTACTCGGCTCGAGGGTTTTATGTAGATAGAGTGTGGTCGGGTTGGTTTTGACTTAAAAACCAACCGAGCCCTTGGAAAGAAAATGTCATTAACTCTCAGATTGGGCGTCCGATTGACGCACCATCTGTCATGTTGGGTTCCTCTTGTCGAGACGGAATTTTGAGATACATCAACTCCGGACTATGTGTCAGTTGATGTATCGACCCCCTTGGCTCATGGAGTGGACCCTCCCGGAATCATGCATGCTGTGTGCGGAAACCCTAGAGATGGCTGCGACTGCGACGACGATAAAGAATGTACTGAAATCTTCTGTGGGTTCAACAGCAATAAAGACTGCACTGAAATCCTCTGTGGGTTCGACATCGATGAAGAGTGCACTAAAATCCTCCGTGGTTTCGGCAGCAATGATGACTGCACTGAAATCCTCCGTGGGTTTGGCAGCGATGACGACTACACTGAAATCCTTCGTGGGTTCGGCAGTGATGCAGACTGCACTGAAATCCTCTGTGGGTTCGGCAACGATGACGACTGCACTGAAATCCTCCGTGGGTTCGGCAGTGATGAAGATGAAACTGAAATCCTCCATGGGTTCTGCAGTAATGAAGACGGCACTGAAATCCTCCGTGGGTTCGTTAGAGATGAAGACCGTACTGAAATCCTTCATGGGTTCAACGATGATGACTATAGTTCTTGTATCCTACATGGGTCTGGAAGTGTTTTACTTTGTTCTTGCTATCCTACGTGGGTCTGGTAGAGTAGCTGGTATGTATCCTATGTGGGTCCGACAGCTTAGCTGGTTGAGTATCCTACATGGGACCCAGCTTAGATGAATCAGTGGCTATATCTGATCATCTCTATCACCTTACAAAGAAGTATACCTATGTGAGCTGAGTCTTGACTTTCAATCAATATCTTCGATATGATTGACTTTCTTTCCTATGTGGATTGGGTTGTGTTATCCTGTGTTGATTGGGTTGTGCTATCCTGTGTGGACATGATCGAACTTGGGCTCAAATGTTGGAACCGATCTGGAGTTGTTGACTTAGGTATATGTATGGGCATACACCTAAGTAGTGTTAGTTGATACTTCGTGATTGTATCTTTCCTTTGTTGATTATCCTTTGTGGATTCTGGGAGACCGTCAGGGGTTTCGGGGTTCTTACTGAGTAGCGTATACTCATCCCTACACGGGCTATGCTCGCAATACGTTGTGTTGGATGCAGACAACGGATAACGCTGATCATGGTGGAGGCTTATGAAGCTATTCGGTACCTGGAGGTGGACCACTAGGCCGGACGTACACGGAGCAGAAGGCAGGACCCGAGGAGCTGAGGAGGCTATCTGTACCCACCCTTCAGGCGGGACTTGCAGTGGACGGCTTGACGTTGCTGCTTTAATTTCAGTTGTTGTACTTTTTTTCAGTTGTAGTTGTATCTTTCAGTTTGGGTTTGTATTCTGGCCCACATACTTTTCTACACTACTTTTGTACCTAGTTTTCCTTAGTGTTTACTTCTTCTTGCTTACTCTGTGGTGTTTGTTTACTTTATAAAGTAAATTCCTTCCCCGTTGTTGGGATTTACTCCTTGCTGCTAGTCACCAGCCCCTGGCCTATGGGAGGTGGGCTTGGGGTAGTCACGGTATGAGTCCCGAGGACGAGTCGTGACAACTCATAGATCTGATGATGATATGTGCCTGAAACGGAGATTGACAGCACCTTCCTTCATTGATTTGGCATGTTTCCATCTGTTGAAAATTTAAGGGATATGTTGGGGATAGGTGAGTCACTCTTACTTTTGTTATGTACACATCTATGGGCCTGGGGTAAGGAATCAGTTTTAATAAATGCAATGAAATTAATTTACCCTTTCACATGGCATCATCAAAACAACCCCAAACTGAAACCCCCAATGGGGATAGCCTTAAGTTTCACAAAGGGAAAAAAATTTCCCGAGCCAAGAACGGTATCATAAATCCTATCTGAGACCCAAAATAAGAGATATTTATGTTTTTAGCAAAAAAATGCATGCACGATAATACATATTTAATTTTTTTAATATTGTCGCACCAAGGCTCCCTGGGGCCCAACATCCCATATCATCATAGTTCATGGCATTGGTGGTATTCTACGAAATATTACAACTACATAGGGGAAAAAAATAATCCATTATAGAAATCCTTCCAAGTAATTTTTTTTGTACAAACCAAAAAAATTTACACAATTAAGAGGTAAAGTCATCTCTCAAGATATCTAGTTTCATTTCCATTTTCCACCCCTTCAAATATTCTTATTCTATGAATATATAACAAAAAAAATATCCTAAATGTACATTGATTTTTTTATATAAAGGGTTATAATTAAACCTACATACACCTTTATCTAATGGTTAAAAAACATATTGTTTCTTTGTACAGAGTACTAATGCCCCATGAATCAATGATTTGTCATTTTTCCTTTACAACCGATCATGTGGGAAATTATAATGGGCGCTCCATTTATATATGATATATATGATATTTAAAATTTCTTTATTCTTCATTAAGTTATATTTAGAATATACCTTTATGATTTATATATTGTGTAAATACTATAATTTCATTTGAGGATGTGTGGACTACTGGCCCCTTAATGCGAAAAGACTTGATCATTCCATACATGGAACGAATAAAGGATTGTTTTAATAAACAAATGTAACAAATAAGACATAGATATGACACTGGAATTTAAATATACATATTTACCATTTAGTTTTCATTTTTTTAATACAATAATGGAATTAATGTATCATTCATTCGTACGTACGACCTACGATCTCAATGAATGTTGCAATTCATTTATAACATGACAATATTACAGACTATAAAAATTAAATATATAATGAAAATATATTATAATAAATCATGTTTTAAATTATTGATATGATGAAATAATGATCTAATTAATAGGAACATAAAATCACAAGGTCAAACAAACATGAGAAAACTATTCAATTTATACATGAAATAATAAACATAATGAAAGATTATTACCGAACGAGTGATATGATATTATAATTAGTTAATATATGGTATTATAAACATGATAATATTTATGGTATAAGGTAGAAAAATATTTTAATCTACTAGACATGAGGAAAATGACTACACAATAAATTGAAGATTAAGGTTGGAGAATATCATCTCAAATAACATTCAATTGAGAATTATTTGTTATTATGCACCAATTTAGATTTATTTGGAGTATATAGTTGTGTTTTCATGTTATATCATAAATCCCATTATTATATTGATATTATAACATACATTTAATGTCATAAATTTTAGATATTATGATAAAAAAGTTTCAATGCGGTATGGGACACGTTTTAATGTTTAAAAGTTATTCTATTAAAGAATGATCAAAATGAGAATCGTTGAAATCTTACATCTATTTGTAATCATTTCTTACTGTAAATTTACTGGAATATTCAAATTATTATATGATAGAAATTATTATTTACTAAATGAAATATCAATTGACATATTGTGTTTACTTTAATAGTTATTATATTTATTAAGTAATAATTGAAAATCTTTATCTTTTATTCAATATAGATATTTAATAAGTAAAATTTTCTAATAATAAAATTGATTATTTAATATAAAGAATGAGTTGGAAATGAAATTAAAGGTGGATCAAAGACATTATATATCCTCTCTATACATCTATAGGTTTTCATGGGATGATTAAGGTGGACAAATTAAAAAGGTTTCTATGTGTCATTATAAACTATCCAGAAGATGGATCTTTATAGTATGTGTCCTCATGTTCCTAAGACATGACTTACAGCAATTAATCATTTCCTCATTGAATTTTTAGTAATTATTCAAACATGATTTTTTTTGTTGACATATCAATGGATAAATTTAATTTCTATAAATTGATTCAATGGAATGTGTACTAGTTTTTTACCTTTCTATATTAAATGTATCTTATCTAGTTATTTAAATTGAATGTGTTATCAATTATTTTCCATTCTATGTTAATTATTTTTGTTGATTAATTATTTCATCTACCTTACATACCCTTACCAATCATTTTACCCCACCCTTATTTTGTTTCACTCCCCAATCTACGATGATGAAATATTTTTATAACATTCCAATGATATAGTTGATTACATTTTATAATGTATCATGTTGAAAATTCATATTTCTCAATGTATTATGGGAATCCTGTATGTAATAATGCATTCCAAGACCATTAAATTAATCAATCAAATACAATTTTATTACTTATAATCATACCAATGTAAAAAAATAATGCACCAACTCCGGGCTTTGGAGGTTACTATTTTACAAATAAAGTTACTATTAGTAATTTTTTATTTAGTCATTTAAATAAAAAAATTAATATAAACCAATAATTTTTGAAATCATTGTTCAGTTTCATTTTTTATATAGGGTTTTAAGAATCAGATTCTATTCTATTTTTTGTGTTAAAAATAATGTTGGATTCATTGTTCTTGAATAGTGGTTTGTACACATGATTGTGTTGAACCTTACATTATGGAGCCTAAATATTGTAAGTAACCTCATGTTTGAAACCCCACATTTGGGATTACCCTCGTGAAAAGGAACCCAAAATATTTAACGAAACTCACTCATGTAACCTCACATTGGTGATATAACTCTCATTCAGAACTATACATTGATATTAAAATTCATTTTCTTGAAATATATGTTTGGAATCATCCATATAATGGATACTATACTTTTTCGATCAACCTCACATTGGATGATCTACCCATGGATCCAAATTTACATGATCTTTAAATTTATATTTTTTTATACTTCTAGTACATTTTTTAAGGTGTAAATGTCACAGTAATTCATTTGAACAACCATTTTAGAAAACCGCAAAAAAGTATTGATTCTTTATAATTTATAATATAAGTTATAATATTTGATTATCTTTTAAACATAAAATTTCAATTGTCAGTGTAAATGTGGTGTTTTTATTTATATAAATAATTTTTTAGATTTATTTGTTCTATGGTATTTTAGGAAGTTTTTTTATTCCCATTTTAACTGTTCAGGGTAGACAAAAAACATCACAAACATATTATATCATCTTGTGAATGTAAAACTCATTTCATGAAATATCAATGATTCATTCACAATCTAAAAAATGTTTCATCACTTATATTTCTATTTTTAAAAAAAATAAGAGGACTACACTTTTGATACGAATATGTTCTATTTTCTAATCATGTGAGTTTTCCTAAAATAACAAGATGTATTTACATACTATAACATTATCTGAATACATTCTATATCTATTGTTAGTTACTTTTATAGAATACCAATTAGTGATATACATGTTTCATTAAAGAACACCTCAACTATCAATTGTCGTATTCGACACTGTATTCTATATTAGTGAAATTTTCCAAACTAAATGCTCATTCTCTAAATATATAAACTCATGTTCTTTGTGTTTTTAAGATGAGTGTTTCTCTTGTACAACGGATCTGTAAAATTCTTGATGTTCCAAAAATATTATTTCATTTACTCTAAACATTTGGGTCTTCCTTCACCACCAAACCCAAATTCAACCATGAGTCTTCCTTCACCACCTTCCCCCACTATTGTGAGAGGGTATTCCTTCACTTACTTTCCTCATCATCGATAAGGGATTCAAATTTATTTGTAGACTCCAAGGTCGACATGGGGCTTTCATTTCTACCATCACCCATATAAAATAGGGTACATCCTTCACTTATTTCCCCCACCATATAGTGGTGGATTTCTTTTTCTTACAACCCCCTCTAATGATAAGGGTTTTATATTTTTCAATCGACCCCCACATTGATAAGGGACCTTGTTTTTCTTCCTATACTCACATCTAGTGGAGAATATCAATCAATTCTAGACATTGAATCATGCGGGGTTATTCATTAATAATAATAATAGTTTTAATAATAACATCAACAAAATATTAATTACTGTTACCACCATAATGATGATGATGATGTAAATAATAACAATCCAATATTTAATATAAAACCACCCATACATGACACTAAACCCACTAAAATAAATTTATACATTCCCAAGATAATAAAATTATGGATAATTAATTAATTAAATGAAATTTTACAATATTGGGAAAATTATTCAGTCAGTGTGTATTTTTAAATTAAAATAGATAGAGATACGAATTAGTAAATAATTTAAAAACCATTCACATTAACCATGTTTTATTATTTTTTTAAAATTAAATTATAAAAAAATAATTTAAATAAAAATTTAATGACAATTTTTAGAAATATGGCATGTTTTAATTATCCCCACCATTATACATTGTTCCCTTGGAATTTCCATAGGAAACATTACTAGGTAGATTTTCAACTCTCCATCAACACTCTTTTATTCCCATTTATACTTCTATAGTATTACCATTTACCAAAAAAAACATTTTTTAAAAAAATTATAAATTATTCAACCTACTATCTTATAATTGAATAATTCATATTAATAACTCATTTACATACATAATCCCAATATAAATAATTATCTATATTTAATTTGATGTATATAATCTATTTGAATACCTTCAAATTCATTTCACATCACCATCAATTTTATTAAAAGATAAAATTAAACGTCACCCCAAAAATTTTTATTAAATTACAATGATATAGATTCTAAGGTTGTAAAAAAATGTTATTAAAGGATATCTCACCTTTATTAACATCAAATAAAAATATAAAAAATAATTCAATAATGAAAATGGTCACCTTTGGATACTATTTAATATAAATCCTGGTGAATCCATTGGTTTTCAAGATATTTTTATTTTATTTTATGATTAATTAAATTTATTTTATACATTTATAAAACATGATAATTCCATAGAAAACTCTAAAAAAATAATTTTCATACAAGTACATCCTTGACAGATCCCAAATATCATAAGATCAGTAGATACACCAAATCAATTAGTAAATAACCTTCTATATCATGTGGTGTTATAACATAGTATTCAAAATCATGACTATAAAAAAAAATAATCATAGAATAATACATAATGTTTCTCCAAAAAATTGAATAAAGTTTTTCATTTACGCACTCTAAATTTATAGCTAGAGAACAAAAATAATCTTACCCTAACATAAGATTATTTTAAGGGTATTATACACCTATTATTCCTAAAAATAATGCCTAAATATTTTTAACCAATGATTAATGGTATATGACACTGTCATCATTGATTTGATATCTCATACAGCTAAAACAAATACCAATATAAAAATATTATGACTACATGATGTTTAATATTTATTTTCAACATACCTTAAGCCTTCATACCCACCCAAGGACCATTATATTACCCTAATAGGGGATATAGAGGTCAAATAATACTAATAATTATTGTTTTAGAGGAAATATAGTTTTTGAAAATATGACATAACATTTAGAAATCATATAATTGCATCTAGATATATTTTATTCCTTCTACAGTAACTATATGTTGTTTAAAAAAGGCACATAAACCCGTAAAATGTTATGATATATTATCTATAACCTTTTATAGTTTAATTAATTATGTATTGCAATGTTTCACTATGATAGAATATACATTTTATAAAAATATATGGTTTGTGATTATTTATAATAATTAACACCCTAAATATATCTCAGAACATTAAAAACCTAAAAATCATATTTATAATATTAGTGGTCTTCCACAATTAACTAAAAATAGGGCCCACATCATTCCTTATATATATTTTCATTTCTCGATATAATTCATTTATAAATCACTAAACTAATATTAGATTCCATATCTTTCACCCATTATGAGAAAACCATAATGAAATATTCTTTTTTAAGTGTTTTACACATTCTATATGATCCTCATCCCAATTTATAGATTAATAGGTAGAAAGAGAAACTAACTCTGTCACCTCATAGTCCCACATTTTAGAATAAAAAAACCCATAAAATTTTAAACATCATTAAAAATACTCTAAAAAAATACTCTATAAACACTAGTGATTAAAATTTTATCTATTAGGAATATCTCATCTATACAACCAGTTACATTAATAAAATATCATAGGTGGGCCCTAATATCTAATTTTTTTTATTGAAAACCATTCTATGAAAAACACATGATAAACCCAAAACAAATTTTACAAAACCTAAATTTCATATATTCACCTTCCATTTCCATTAATTTCCATAAATCAATTTACGTATACATGCTTAATTAACAAAAAAATGATCCTATAGAAATTTATCAATTTATACTAAACTAATTGATATTCAAGGGTCACTATTCTAACTAAATATTGACCGTCTCTACATCTATCAGCTTACCAATAAATCATCCCAGTTTCTACATAATCAGCCCTCAAGTACCAAACACAAAACACTCTAAACAACATTATATAGAGCCATACACCTAGAATGAAACTAAGAATCCAAAATTACACATATAAACCATTGAATAAATAAAATCATGTTAAACATTTTAGAATTTAGATACTAATTTTCCATTGAATAAATAAAATATCAATGATACTAAATAATTTTACCAACACTCATTTTTAACCAAAAATTATAACCATGACATAATCTATTTTAATATACCAACCATATTTATATAAAATAACAAATTGAAGAAAAATTCAATTTTAATATATTAAATTCCCAAAGTCCACCCCTTTAAAAAATAAAACTAAAAGTATCAATCATTCCCCACTATTATAATAAAAATCCAAAACCACCTAGTGGCAACACATTAAAAAAACACACTAATTCTAATGAGGAATAATAATAAATAAACAATTTATTATTCACCAAAACAAAACCTTTAACATTGATTTTATGGTTCTTCAATTGAATATAAATTTGATTGAGGACCAACCCATTTTGCTGAGTCATATGATAAGTATTTGAAGCATTTTATTAATTATAAGATTCATATTATTAATAAAGGTTGAACAAAATAATTTTAAATAACACTAATGACGTTTATTTAGCCTTAGAACCATTTTTTCATTATAATCCTATATATAAACCCCATGTCAAAAATATTATAAAAACTGATCATATAATTATTTTTTTAATTAAACTATTTTAAAATATATATTCTGATAAGAAAAATAATTATTGGAAAATAATCAAAATATTCGAAACCTAAAATTATTTTAGGAAATGACAAAAATAATTCAATGCAATAATCAATTTAAAAATAATTATTTCTAATATAATTTAAATTTATTACCTAAAAAATTAAATATAAACTTTCTAATAAATTCATAACATAAAATATACAATTTCACAACATTAAATTGATATATATTTCTTATTTTTATTATAAAAATATCATTCAAAGCTATGTAATATTTACCTAATCACCATAATAATTTTTTGGGTCTTAACTAAACCTTCCAATGAGTTTTTATTGATAATTACATCATAAATTTCCTTTGCATAATAAATTTCTAGAAAATATTAAATAAAAAATTGAAAATTTTGAATAAATCCATTAAAAAATAAAAATTAGTAAACTATTATAGACAAATGGTGCCAAAAAAATTAGAACACATTAAAAAAACCATCACATTTTCATTTTAATAAATTTAGAAATAAATAAATAAATGAAACCTATATAGAATTACCTAACGTTAGGAAACAATTTTTTAAAACCCATAACTAATATTCTTTAATTTTAAAAATAATAATACAAAAAATAAAATGCATCGATTACAAAATCTTATAATTATTAATATTTAAAATATTTAAAATATTCCTAATGCTATTAAAAAATAAATTTAAATTCTCAATTCATATCCTAAATTTTATAATTGATTCAAAAAAATAATTAAAATATATTGATAAATAGAATTAAATCAACCCAAAACATTTAAAAATGTTTTCCTTAAAATTAATTATAAACAAATAAATTAAAAATATTATATATTTAAAATGACTTCTTTCCCAATTTAATGATACCAATAGGAATTACACGTTATTAACCAACATAACTATAAGATTATAAATTTTTTAAATAAATTTTTACTCAAAATTGAATCCTTGAAAATAATTTTTACTCCTTATCAATGAATATATAATCATGAACATACCATGAGTCTCCAATAATGTTCTCACATTAGTCTTAAAACTATAATAGAATAATCATAGTAATTTTGGGAAAAGATACCTTACCTAAAGAAAAAATGACCTCAAATAGATTAAAAAAATTACCTATAATTTATGAATAATCACCATATAATATCATTGTTATTGTATATATTCTAATGGAATTATTTTTAATTGTTTTAGAGTAAATAATAAATCAATTTTCTAAATAACCTTCATTCATGAGTGTTGTTCTATCCAACAGTGAAAGAGAGATATTTTAGAAAATATATAGAGATCAACTCAGTATCATGAATGAGTGGATAAATATGTGAACTAGAGGGAGATAAAGAAAATAATTTGTTATTTACAACATTGGTATCATATGTTGTGAAAAAAATATGACCTGGTTGAAGTGGATGATGTAGCACCTCTTGGATCCATTTTCCTGCATGATTCAAATGAACTGTAGGGGGTATAGTATGATATTATTTTATTTTTATTCCTATAATAATTATAAAATTAATATTAATATTAACCTTAAGTGTTTACATAAAATAAAAAACCCCAACATAAATTTACTACACTAAACATAATTTACATATTACCAAAAAAGACAATAATTGATCATATTCAATTAATAAATAAATATTATGTCATTATCATGAATAAATTTCAAATAAATAAATCAATTTTAAATAAAGTGGGGATAACATTTTAAAATTTATTTAGAATAATTTTTCACCAATAGAAGATTTAAAAAATTAAAATATAATAAAATCCAATTTAAATAAAAAATAATCATAAAAGGTTAAAAAATCATTATTCTTAAATACAATATTTTAGTCCTCTCAACCTTTTAAAATTCAATTTATTCTCTCTAATTAATTATTCCAAACATTAAATTTAACTTACATATTATTTAATAGACATGAGTAAAGGAAAATATTTTTTGATTGGACTCTAATGATGGTGAAATGGGAATTTTGATTGACTATTTGGTCTTACCTTTTTGTTTTGATTATTATTTTAGATATTTCCCAATATATGGGGATATTTAATGAGTTATCAATTGGAACCCTTATTTAAAATATATTTATGTTAATGATAGTGTGATTATTTTAATTGGATTTGAAGATATCTATATAAACTCACTAACATGTTGATACTATGTGATATTATTTGAAATGTATGGATTAATATGATTATATTTTAGTGTGTTAAAAAATAAATATTTTTTTTATACTGTAGTAGCAAAATTATTTTATGAATATAGATGTCTGTAAGGTTATATATACTTGGGTTTTGTGAGTTATGTTTTATACATTATGATATTTGAGTGATGTAAGTACACTTCCCTATAAAACCATTGCACTAGGGATGTTTTATTTATTTTTATTCATCATCAATATAGGATAGTGGATGTTTGGAATATTGAGTAGTCATATCATTCCCATCCCCACTCCTTGATTTTGTTTAAATTCAAGATACTATTTTTTTAAACTAAAATAATCTGTTGATTGAAGAATGTGTGTTGTTGGATATTTTAATGAATGGTTCTAGTGGGAGACTGTTTTTCGGTCATATTATTACATATATTTTAGCAGTGTGGTTTATAAAATATTTATAAATTATTTCTTATGGAATGTTCCTATAAAAATATATAATGTAGCTTTATATGAGATCATAATTGGATGGTTTTTATATTTATAAATATAGTCACTCAAAATGTTATATTTGTATACTTCACTCACGTGGAAACTATTATAAGCTATAGTAGAGAAACATATACATTGTGTTTATACTCACCTCAATGTTTTATAATTATTTCAATTCGTCAAAATATATTACATGGATTTTTTGTGGCTTTATCTTAGATTATAAAAGTGTTCATGTTATCTCAACTTATCAAGGTTTCTTTTTTATACCACTATGTTATACAAATACATCTTTGGGGATTTTATATTATTGGGTTTATTAGTTTTTGTTTTATGGTTATATTTTTCATTCATTTGATATCTTTTTAGATATTTGTTTATTTTTTATTTTTATATGATTTGTTCTTATCATTTTTTTCAATCATATATTTTTTTTGTTTAATTTAATATTCCACTGTAATATAGAAAAATACATTTAGTTTTGTTTGTCTTTAACACCAACACTAGTTATTAGTACATTTCCCGATTAAGGTTAATTTGTGTTGAAAAACATATTCATTTCATAAATCTATAAAGGGTTATAAAAGGGGATAATTAATATTATAGAGGTATAAAATTGTTTTAGGATATATGTCAATGTATGCAGATGAATGTACTGTGTGAGTTTACTCATATTTGCATGCATTGAAATATAGGATGATAAATAAACCAACAAATATTGTAATGGATATAGATGATAATGAAATTTATGTGTAAGGACCTTGATTATCTATTGAAGACCCCTATATAAAGGTAATTTAACATATTATGTTTTTATATATTATAAAATACATAATATTAATCAATATAGGTCATGATGATTTTGTTTGTTGAGTATTGGGTAATGATTTACCTGGGGAGGTCTAAGTGATATCTTTATTTTATATATCCATATAATTCAACTTGTATTAATTAAATCACTCATGTTATTGTATATATATATGTTATTCATATTTTTCTATATATTTGAGATTATATAATGTTAAAAAATTGTGTTTAAAACGATGGTTGTGCTGAAGATTCAATTAGGGAAAAAATATAGAGTAATATTTATTTAATTAAAAGAGGTAGTGATTAGTAAAGTATAAAATATCTATTTCCAGTAAGTATATAAAGAGTTTATTGGAGTAAGTGTATATTTATTTCTGGTTAATTTAAAAAATAAAATATAATCATGTACTAATATTTTTGAACTTATTATAAAGTAATAATTTATAATAGTGGATTATTTATCTTTGATATTAAGATGAATTCAAAATTCCATATATCATGTTACTTGATTAGTCTAAGAAATATTTATGATCAATGAAACTATGATTCAAGATTCAATATGTTATACTATTAATATCCTAGTGTTGATATAGTTTGGATGATTCTACTGACAAATTCTTGAACCCGATACAATATTCTCATGAATAGTAGGAATGTGAAGTGATTAAAGTGGGTAATATTGACTATAAATTGTGATCAGATGCCCTGTTCCTGATAAACTTCCCTACACAACCAAAAAAATATAAATTTTATTATAATACAATTTATAGAGATGAAATCTATTTCAATTTTTTTAAAACAATAAATATATCCCCATATTTTTTGGTACATATAGGAATGGTTTTTGAAAACCATCGGTATAGGTTACACTAATAACCCAAAAATTTTATAAATCATGTTAACATGTCTTGTTGGTATTATTGTAAATTATACAAAATGATTTAATAAAATATTAGTATAGGTCTAATTTTTTTGGTTACCTGTAATAATTATTTTAAAAAATCATTATTATTGGTTAGACTATAATTTATATATTTTAATGTATAATATTAATAAGTATTTGAAAATATATATTTAATATATATTTATAGATAATATTAATTATAGTTTAGTGGTTCATTATGGTAGGTACGGTGTAATTAATTCATTGAGGTTTAATAAAATTTTAAATTTTACAAAATGACAAAAAAATCATAATAGATAAATTAATAGTAGAGAAATTGTTTTTTATAGGTAAAATACGATGACACAATGAAAAATATATTTTTCAAAGTTTAGAAAATAAAATTATTAATTTATTGTTTGAATAATAAAGTAAAATTATGAAATAAAATGGATTTTATCATGAAGTGGTAGCATCCATGTTTTTTAAATTTTGTGTTTTTGTGTGAGTGAATATTAGAAATTAAATTATTGTTTCATATCTGATAGTGTATTTGAGAAGGAGGATGACCCGTAGACTATGTATCACTTAATACAAAATATTCACTTTTCATATGTTCAGTTAATTCACAATTATAATGAAATAATTGTGGTGATACAATTTTCAAATGTCAACTTCCAAAATTCTATAATAGTCATGTGGAACCCGTGGTGAACAATTGTTTTATTGGGTAGATTATTTCATTTAATATTATTATCAATGGTCATGAAACAAAAGAAAAATAAATATTGTATGAATTTAGAATAAGTGAAACAATCCAAAATATAAATAAATAAAAAAGGAAAATAACTCAAATGCACAATGTCCCACTTTTTACATTACCCAATATAAGATGAGAACACCCTATCATGTTAGTCATGAGTGGTTTAAAGGGAATAATGAAAATAAAGTTTTGGTGGAGGTTTTTATTGTGTATTAATTAATCCATGGAAAAACTCGGTTCATTGTGGAAATGACTTAGAGGAGCACCCAAGCCCCATATTTATAGGTTCGGAGGACCCATCTATTCATAAAATCATAAATTAAACCTTTGTTACTCATCTCAAATAGTAATAGAATATAAACAAACTTGTTAGGTCTATATTTAATTTTTTTTAAATGTATAATTGACCACTACATTTTATGGTGTGACATATTGTGTCACAATGTGAATATTTGTACCTTGTCTGCGGGATGGGAAATTTCTTGGCACGTATTCATAGAGAAACATCACATAAGAAATTCATCTAGATTCATAGTTGGAAAAGGGATTTAGGCTATGAATCATCATTTCTTATCTTCTATTCACTATTTTTCACCTTAAATCTTTACTTAAATTCATGTAATCATGTTCCGAGATTTACATGATTTGAATATTCATTTCATGATTTGAATCATTGTCTTATTGGAGTTTTTTCTCACTTTTAAAATTTCATTGTATCCTATGATATAATAAATAAAAATAGTAATATCATCGGAAATATTAACTAATATAATTTCAAAGATCATTATTTTTAATTTATAAAATTATTGATGAAAATTAAATATCAAATCCCCCAAAACCTAAACTCATGCTTTTTATCATGTATAAAATTTCATTAAATTATAAATTATGACCAGATTACCAAAATTTAAATTTAATACCAATAAAATCAATTTACTAAATGTGGAATTGTGTGACCCTGAGTCATATGGAAGGTTTTCATAACATTCTGAATTTCAAAGAAAAAGGTCAACCATGAATCTTAATTTTCTAATTCTGAATTAACAATACCTCTACATTCTTTCATATATATTTTTTAATTTATTTTCATTTTGATTTCCACTTTCAATTTACGTCAACATAAATTTTTTCACTCATCATCATGGTAAAAATTAAAATGTAATTTGTGGAAATCCTCAAATCATGATTCTTACAATAGTATTTAAATATATTTAATTTGACCACCCCATAGAGAAAAACCTCACATGTAATTACGGTGGAATCTACGTAACGTAAAAGTGACTATAAAAATTAAGTGTAGGTGGGTAAAAGATGTAAAAAAATTAATAACATATAATGTGAATATTCTCTAATAAAAGTATCATAATAGTAAATAAAAACACGATGAAAATTTCTCCCTTTCAAAGGAAATCATCACATTCCCCCAAATACCCAAAGTAGGTTCATAAAGAAAAAATTATCAATCAATGATACACCATATCATTTTTTTTGTTTTTACTTATTCTAAATGATTATTCTGGAAAATCCTCACATCCACCACCTAAACCCAAATTATAAAAATAATTATTCTTGTAAAAAGGGATTTTATAAACTCTGAAACAAAATGTTTATATTTTCATTTTTGGTTATTTTAATTTTATAATGATGATTTCAAAAATGTATAATGGATTAAAAATAATGAAACTTAATTTTATACAATAAATAATCCCATCATAGTTATCCATTAAAATAAAAGCATACCTTCCACCATGGAAATTTTTAACACATTCTCATGTTTTTTATAAACATGAAAAATATATAGACTTTGTTTGGATGAAATAAAATGGGAATAATAATCACCTCCCCCCTAATAAGATGTTAATATATTTTATAATATTAATAAGGATTAATATATTGGTAGGTCATAGGATAGGAGCTAATAAAATTTAGGCCTCAATTATTTTAAAATTGAATTTTTATATTCATTGATTAAATAATATGAAAACAAGAAATATATGTAATAATTATTGGATTTTCCGTAAGAAAATTTATTAAGAATAGAATGGGAAAAATTGGGTTTGAATAATGGTTGAGAATGAGAGCATTTCATAAGGGGAATTACTCATGGAAATCCCAAATTAAAATAAAATTCATTAACCCTAAAATAATATTTTCAAAGAATGGAAAATTTCTGAAAAATTTGTTTACAATAATATTTGAATCACTTATGTTGAGATTCATTAAATTTAAAACCCCCATTTTTATCTTTAATAATTTGTATTCACATTTTTGTATTTCAATTTATTGAAAAAATATATAAAATTTGGCCTGATAATTATTCTAGCCACTTTTTTTCTTTTCCATCAATGATTAGTGAAAACAATATCATCTCTGGTATCTATTTTCAACTTAAATAATAAAATTATTTTTATTATATAATTTAAATTAGAATAAAAGGGTTATGGTTGACAGTATTAAAATTAAAACTTTTACTCCCTTGTTTCAAGTATTCTTTGGATTATAGTCATTCATTATATATATATATATATTATTTCTTCTCAAATAACATATTCCATTTCATTAGACCTAAAAATAAGAAAACACATTGTAATGTGAAGAATATTTTTTACTATAATTTTAAAATATTTTTGAAGAATTTACTTAAAACATAAACTGAGATATTCAAAAAAAACATTGGTTGTATCCCAAAAGAATATTTTTTCCAACATTATGGGGTCAATAGTACCTATTAAGATAAGGTTAGGGGGGTTGGAAAGAAGATTCACGGTCCTGGTCGATGAATGGTGATTGTTGGGTTATTGCTATATACATGTTCCCTATTACATTCATTAACATACTAATTACCCTCCAAGTGTGAAGTAACATTTCTACCTCCATAGGGATTATCCACCAATGATGCCTTATTCCTGATAAAATAGTATCAATATTGTTGACCATCCATACCTATTGGCCTTCTTCAAACATGAATTTTCCAAATGTTCCTCCAAACATCAGTAATAATATCTCACAAATTTTATTGTTTTTCTCATAATTTAGTTATATTTTATTTGTAAAAATGATCTCATCCTCTTTTACCATTATTGTGATGTCCTCTTTAAATTCATCATTTTGGACGTCATAATTTTTCATTTCTCGATGAATGTTAAAACTAAAAAGTTAATTTCTAATCATCATTAAAAAGTAACTCTTCTAGACATCGATCAATAAACTTGTTATATACAAGAATGGAAGCCCCAAAATATTGAGTTTCATCTTCTTATCAATTTCTCAAATGAAAAATTCAACAAAAAAATAATATTTATTAACCTTGATCGGAATGTGTTTGATAAAACCTAATTGTTACTTTATTGATGAGTCTTCCCGTTATATATATTCATTTAATATATTAATTTCTTTATGTTCAATGATCATGAATGTGTTTTAGTAAATTATGTATGTTCCATCAATTAATTCAAATAGATCCATCTAGACTCATTATATATGATACTATATAAAATAAAAATTCTACCCAGATCTATTAGATATTCCAGAAGATCCTTTAACATTATAGTTATGCACTCCCATGTGAGTGGGATCGTTTTAATTTCCTCTAGTCTCCTCTTCATGGTTACTGGATTCTTCATGAACGTATTTGAGTTTTTTATTTTTTGAGTGAATTTTCTAAATTGATTATAATGTGATGTTTTCAAACAAAGTTAATGAACTAATTTTGTTGTGATTCATATTTTTATTATTTACAAATTTATATAAATTATACTATAAGATTGAATAGAGGGGGTTATTTTACTACATATTCATCACCCATTTTATTTCCATTTTTCATTTCTAGTTTTTATTCTTGTAGATTACATTGTTTTGGGTTCTCTTAAATCATCTTTCCACTTCTTGGGGTGATTGTGTTAACATCTATATATGGATAATTTTCTAGGGTCTACAGAAGAACACCCATAAATCATTCATAGAATTTTTATATAATTGGACATAAATGGAATTCTAGATTATAGTTTTATGGTTATTTATTATTTGAACATTGTTTCAGTTCTTTTGTAGCTACTACTAGCTATGATGTTTTCCAATGTCTCTCCTAAGGAGTGAATTTGGAATTGGATAAATGGTCCTTATTTCTATTATTGAAATTATAGTCATCTTTAGTGGTATCCTTAAACATGTTTTTTTACACCAACCCAATAAATTAATATTATTTTACTATTTATAATTACTTTATTGATCATAGATACCTTAGGGTTATTGTTTTTGGACCACTAGAGTTTCCATATTTCTCGCATATGATTATATCTATGCCTATATCCATTAGTTTTTGTTCACTATATAGAAACCTCTTCATTTTTTTTCATTCTCTATGAAACTAGAACCTATTTATTTTCATTTTTAAAAAATTATAACTTCCTTTAGGAAAATTTTTCAGTATGGTACCGCCTGTTGTAGTTTTGATTATTGACCGATCACTATGAAATAAACATTTGTAGAAAATTTTAATTCTTAACCCCATATTAATTTTTTGATAAGGGAACCATAAAAGAAAGTATTTGAAATTTTTACATTCATTTTAGAGTCATTCAAATTTAAATTTATTAAAATTTAATATATTTACAAGAATATCAATTTTTAGGGAGGGAAGTAACAATTTTAGATGTTTCTTGCCATCGTAACCCATGTTGTGATGGAATGAACTATAAATAATTGAACCCATTCCCAGGATCTGTATATTAATGAAAATAAAAATAAATTTTCTCATGATGTGAGGGAAATATTTTGAAATTGAAATTTGTCATAGGGATTGATAAAATATCTCATGTGCAATTTTCGGTCTCTATGCTATAGTCTATAGAATTTTATGGTGTTTGAGTTCATTATAATGATGGTAGATTTAATATTTATGTGGGTGGATAGGATGGGATTAACTGAGAGGATTTGTTGTAGTCTATTTTTTGGATGGTCTCCCATAATCCAGTAGCATTCAAATACCTGGATCTCATAGTGGTAGCTGAGTGAATTGTTGATTCTATTCTAAACTGTCATGGTTGTAACATTATGTTGTGTCCTTAGACTTAATTCTAATTCATTATTGTATTGTAAAATTTATTTCCCTTTTGATATTTTAGAATGTATAGGCATAAAAAATTTAATACGTGACAACAAAACAAGAACATGAGGATAAAATAAAAAATTAAAACAGGATAAAATTAGAATTATAAATTTCAAAAATCATCAAAACTATTTTTAAACCATCCTTATAAATGATTCCAAAAAAATTGATGGATCACATGGAAACATGGATTATTTCATCTTTAATAAAATTTTGAAAATTTAAAAACCCCACATATTTTTACAAAATTAATTAAATTCCTAAAAATGGTGTTTTCATGGATGAATCCCATGAGATGATGAAGGACAGATTTGTAGAAATTTTAAAAATCAAATGATTGATTTATTTATTAATTGAAAAGTAAAATTATTAAACAATATTTTTTTATAAAAAAGATAAAGAGTACCTTGATCTATAAATAATAGGTTCATGTTAGAGTAAATTATATAAATTAAATAATTTTGACATAATTTTCATCATAGTCGAGGATGAAAATCCATGGTCTTCATATAACATCCTTAAAAAATACCATTTTCATAGGGTCAATAACATTGGGGTTTTAATGAAATATTTATCACAATACACTTTATAAATGTGATCATCCTAGATTCTAAAATGGTCATGTGGATCCTAGGGTGATGAATTATAGTTTTATGGGGATTATTTATTTTAATATTTTTTTAAATTGTCATGAAATAAATGAAAAATAATAATTCGAAAAGCATAGAACAACAACAACAACCCAAAACATGAACAAATTAAAGGAAAAATAACTTTCTAACACAAAATCCCCCATTATTTACATTACCCAATATGATATGATATTACCACCCCATGTTATTCAGGATATGGTTACAGGGGCGTGTGAAAGAAACAAATGGAATTGGAACCTATTGTATATGACTTCATCAATTGAAAAGCTCTTTTAATTGTGGAAATTATTTGTTGAGCACCCATGAACCATATATATATATTCTAAAGACACCTTAAGTTATAAAATCATGCATTAAACCCACCCGGGCCATCTTTGGTTCTCAGTAGGTATTAAACTATGGTTTAGGTCAACATTTCATTCATTTGCGAAATAATCTAAAATTCATCACTTTGTTTCACTGTGTGACACAGAGTGTTGCATCATGAAAATTAATATATAAAATATGGTATGGATAATTTAAATCTTGTGTTCATCTAGTATCTTTATATATTAAATACCTCATGTATCATAGCGTGAAAAGAGTTTCACCCTTTAAATATTCAATAAATTCTCTTAATTCGTCCATTTTATCCTCTTGTCTCATTTTTTTGTCATGGAATCATGTACCAATAATTTCATGACATGATTTCAAACATTGTGACATGAATCATTATATTATTGTCATCTATTACTCAAATTAAATATTTTATTGAATACATACAGAAAATTAAAAAAAATTCCTGGAATGATTTATTAATTCAATAACAAAAATATATAAATTTAATTTAAAAATGTATGCATGAAAATTAGTCACTAGTTAATTATCTAAATAATAATGGGTGAGATCCAATTTTATAAATCTCCACATTTTTTGGTAAAAAAATATTTTTCATAGGGTTATTCCATTTATTTTACAATATACTGGCAATTGGTCTACACTAATGTTATGAATTTTGTTTGAAATGATATCCATACCCACGGTTTTGGAAAACCATTGGTATAAAACTATACCAATATATTATAACTAAATGACTCATAAAAATATTGTTAAAGCCTAGAAAAATGTTTGTATGGGAATATTAAAATGGTTCTTGATTGTTATTATAACTAAATTTTCAAGTTTCAATACAGTAAATAAAAATGTTTATAAGGAGATAATTGGATGAGTAGAGATGGATGAGTGATTGTATTTTTTGATTATTTAATATAAGAATCATATCCTGAGGAGTTTTAATTGGATTAGTGATAGATGTGAATATTATATTTCTCAAATATTATCAATTTCCAAAAATTATTGTACATGTTAGCTGTTAAATAATTTATAGACTTTAGTAGTGGGTATTATTATGTTATTTGGTGGAAAACATTGGCCTTATATATTTTTATTGTGGTTGTATGGGTGATCATAAGTCTATATAACCATATTTAAAATATGTTCAAAGGAGTAAAGATTTCAAGATGACGTTGTATGTTCTGATCCTTATATTTTATAAACCATATGAAGAATAATTCTCATAAATGTATTTTCAGTTATATTCATCGATTCGATGATGACATCGGTTCTAAACCTAGTAAATCTAGAATATTAAATTTTAGTTTTTAAAACCTATGTATAATGGTGAATGAACATTTTAACATCAATATGGTAGACCACATAGATATGATTTAATTCCTAATTGTTTCTAGAATAGTGGAATGAATAATGGTCATAGTGGGGAAGAAGGCAGTTTGTGATAACTTTACGTGGAAATGTTAACTGAGGTGGATAACCCATAGTTGTTGAGATTAATTGACTAGGTTTAATCAACTATTTATTTGGTATTTATAGGCATACATTAATAAAATTATTAATCTTTTTATACCCTTATATGAAGGCTGGACCCTTCTATAAAGTGTCTATGTAAAACATTAGAGTTACAGACCCACTTGAGTTATTTCAAAATTAATAGAGGATTTTTATAGATTGGAGTTAGTGTAGTTCATGATAAATTATCACATGACTTAATCATCCTAAATATTAATTAATGTTATTCCACTCTATATAAGGAATAATAATTTCCTATGTAATATTATGTCGATTTCCATCAATAGTGAGTGGTCTTTGGTAGCCTTTTTTGGGAATTCTAAGTATTTATTTTTTAGAAAGAAATGATGTACATATATTAACTAATTGAATCACATTAGATTTCTTCATAGTTATAGATTTTTTTTATTTAAGCTATAATAACCCAAAAATTTAATATGTAAATGTTTTTGATGTTTTTTTGGTTATTTATTCTATTTTATTATGATGTGTTAAGTTAAAATTTCATTATTCATAAAATAAAATTTCTGGTTGACCATTTAATTTGGTAAATTGTGTTTTCCATTAGGGAATTTCGTTATTTTTTAAGTGAGATATAATTTGAGAAAAACTAAAAAATATTACTGAATTTATTTAGTCATTCAATTATTAAAGTTTTTTATGTTAATAATTATTTAGAATGAAATTTTATGATATTTATATTAGTTATTGAGCATAGATTTTAGAATAAACATAGGATGATTCTTTTATTCAGTAAGTGAAATTGAATATCATATTGTAGATTTTGAAATATGATATTTTAAATTAGATGGATAGAATATGTTTTTATAGTTTTAAAAGATTTTTATGAAATTATTTTTGATGGAAAATAGTTCATTGATTTTAATTTAGATTTATCTTCCCCTATTGAAATGTATCACATTTATTTTTCCCCTCATGAAATATATCCATTTAATACATTTATCAAGAGAAATTAGAGACAATTTTTTATGGATAATAGTAATACCAAAATTTTTGATGGAAAATCAGTACAGAGTTCTTTGACTATACATCTTATTGAAGTTCTAGAACAAAAAATTTAGACATTGCATTAATACCAATTTAATTGAACAAATATAACATATCTTCATTTTAGATAATTATCATAAGTAATTAATTATATATAATTAAAAACAAAAAAAATCTCAATAAATTATGTTTTATTGTCTTAAGGAACTAGATACACAATAAAATTATTTTATAATACTTTTGAACATGTCTCCATTAGGGAACCACATTAGACACCCATCTATAATTCTGATAAGTTACATTCTTTATGACATGTTGAATGAAAAATATATAAAAGGGAGAGAACTCAAATTACTAGTAACAGAAAAAATAAAATTGTAATAAAAGTTTAAATCATATTCATGTGAGAATACATGATCATTGAAGAAACTATCACATTAAAATTAATATATAAAAATCAGAGTTATCTATAAGGTATAATAGAAGGAAATATAATCTCAAATGATCTTAAAATTCAATGGAATAGGAGAGTGGAATCATGAGACTTTAATATTGATTTGTTGAGGATAAAATAATAATATAAAATTGGAATTATCATAGAAATAAACAAATAACTCATAAAATAGTGGCTCAAGAATCAAATCTTATTTCCCATTGTAGATTACACAACATTAACTACATCAAATATTTGATCACGTAACATAACATTTTTTTATAGTGTATCTATAATTATAGAAAATTTTCTACATTTTTATCATGATATATAAAGCATTACCCAATTAATTGATGAGTTATTTATAGGGTATAATATAAGTACGTGCAGTCTCAAATAGAAAAAAACAACATTGAATAAGAGTGTGCTATCACGAGACAATAAATATGATCAATTGATCATAAAATATGAAGATAACATACAAATGTGTCAAAAAACTAATTATAGAAATCATAAAATTGTGGATCAAGAATCACATATTATTTCCTCTAGTGTATTAGACATCAAAACCTACATCCAATTGTGGATCAGGTATTAAAACATGTTTCCTAATGTGGAACAATAATTTTTGAAAAACATTCATTATTATATCATGAGATATATTTCATTACCAATCCATTCAATGGTTATTTTGGACCCGCAATTATATTATAATCTTTTATACATATTTCTGCAACATTAAATAAATCATTCATCATATCATAATGAAAAAATGGAATGAAAATGGGTTCCATTACATTTCTAAATATTATCACCTGAAATGAATTGAATAAATATATTAGTTGATAAAAAAATTAAATCTCCATAAAAAATTACTTAATGAATAAATTTATTGGAAGATTTATAAACCATGACAACATATATGGTAGGTCCTTTTGAAATAAAGAATAAAATATAAGTGAAACTATAAAATATGTTTTTTTTAAAAAAATTTATACAACATCATAAATCGATGAAGTTATACGTTTGTTTCAAAAGATAATTTTGAGAAGTGGACAAGAAGAAACTTTTAAAATATTATTTAAAAATTAAATACTGATGATAGTGCCTTGAAAACGATATAAATACTTTTATGAATTTATGTGCAGTGGAATAAAAAATATAATATCAGGGAAGGAACCAAAATAATCTTTCTAAAACACTTTTTTTGAATCTCATATTTTTTAAATAGTATTAATGAAATTTTTTTGAAGAATTTAAGAAAAATATGAGTACAAAAACAGATAATACATTTTTTTAATTATAAATAATAAGTAAAAACATTTTCAAAATGAATGAATATGGATATGGAATAAAAATATTCTACAAATAGTATATGTTTTATTATGAACAATGTTATACCTTTATGTGATATTAATTCATCAAGCAAAAATAATAATAATTTAGCATGTCATTTTCCCTATAGAGAATAATAATTATATATATAATGAATCATTATTACGTAATGAACCAAATATTGAGGACATAACTTCAATAATGAAGCATATAACTCAATGAATGGAGGTTGAGTTAACAAAATCCCTTACAAACTTAGTATAACATGAATTGAAAGACCATAAATGATAAATAGGATTCGATTTTTCAAATCCATTTAATTTAATTTAATCATGATGAAATAATATATATGGAACATCATTCCCCCATAAAATATAAAAATTTTGTGAATATGACATAGGTCTCAAAGAAATAAAAGTGAGATGAGAAGCTCTTACCTTAACTATACACTTACATGAAAGTGATTAAAACTATTTTATAATGGAAATTACCATATTAAAAAGAAATTTTTGAACCTTATTTATATCTATTCCCCTTTATGTTATTCTATTATCATATTTCAATATATATTTATATGTATGTTATAATTTATTTTTATCATTGGATTTTAATGATTTTGATTATTCTACACATTCTTTAAAAGATCAATTTCAATCCCCATTTCTTTGAACCATGATAATCATTCATATATTATACATGGAACTTTAAAAGATTTTTTAATTATTTTTAAATCCCTAATTTCATTTCATGATAATATTTTTCCCTATTCATAAAGATAGAATAGATGATGAGTATTTTGGGTAATATTTAACAAGAAAAAGTTGTCCTATCAATAATTACTAAAATATTAAAATAATATTTAATTAAAATTAATATTTTAATAAATAAAATTTCTATTTTATTAAATAATCTCTTTAATTCTTCCAATTATGGTGGTTATGATGAATGAAATACATCATTCCATAGAGGTGGTAGTCTGTGCGTACATATAGATGTCGTTTTCTTTTTTCCATATAATGAATAGAATCTTAAAATTGATTAATCTTATCAAAATAATAATCAGACAATAAATATCATATTTATTTATTAAATTACATTTCATAACCAACCATTTAACATGATCATAAAAATTCTCACACATCATTCATGGATATCGTATCCCAAAAACAACATAAATAGCATTTTCTATTTTCTGAGGAAATAATAAATTGTAGATAATTGATATCCCATTAACATATTAATATTTTAGTATAATAAAAATAAATATGTAATTGTATTATAGTGGGTAAAATATATTTCACTTAAATATATAAAGAAGGAAAAAATATAGAAGTGATTAATACTAAAATTGTGAATTTGAACGTTCTCTTGGAGGACGTCCTAGAAATAGAGGGTTTAGAGTCCTTACATCGATTATTGGGATAATAACCGAGAATAGGGATTTATGGGATTTAAAATAGTAATTTTTTGAAGGGGAATTTTAATTTTTTGTGGGAATATAATGGTGTGGTTGAAGCTTCATTCTATAATTGAGAGGAATGGAATTTTTGTAATAATATAAAAGGAAAATTCATTATTCCATGTCCGTGAGCAATCAATTTGACAAAATAGTATGTGTGATGAGGATTAGGTAAATAAAACCCTTCAATGTAAATTTAGATCTAATGTTTTATGAATTTATTTCTTTTCTCATTAGTTCTATAATTTACAATAACTGGCTTTTCCCACATGAACTTATTTTTTATCTCACTAACTTATTTTAATGAAAAAAATTTAAAATTCACCTTTTAAAATATTATTATTTAAATTATTTGGAATATTTAAATAATTTAATCAAAAAACAATTAGCGGTGAGAAAAATCAATTTTCATATTACTCGACATAACGGGTAAATACAATTTTTAGAAAAATAATTTTTATGCATTAAAATCATTTTTTTGATAACATTATCAATAAATGTTTTTTATAATATTAATGTGTTTATATTTAAAAAAATAAGATTTATTGGATTTAAAAACATGATAAAAATTAAATACACTTTGTCATTATTTAATTAAAAAAACTATTTTTAATGGAATAAAACATTTCTTAAAAAATTAAAATTTTAAACATACCATTATAAATTACAAATTGTATTTTTAGATAATTAATTTTACATCATAAATAAAAATATTATTTAGAAATTTTTTTTTATATTTTTATGAATTTTTTTTATTTGTGACAAAGTCATGAAATTTTTGGTATTAGTATAAGTTGCATTTTTTATTATTCAACTAAAAATAAAAATATTATAAAAATAAAATTAATCAACCTAATATATTTTTATTATGATGATCATAAAAATGAATTTTTATATTTATTAATTAAAATTAAATATTTTAGGAATTTCTGTTTCAACTATAAATATAAAATATATTGAAAATATTTTATACGAAAACTAATTTACAAATATTATGTTTTTCTTATTATTATTTTTTATCGAAAACTAATATTTGTTAAATTTTTATAAGTACAACATATATAATTTATCATTATTTAACAATAATATATTTATTTTCATATAAAAACAAATGGATTATAAATATTCAATTTTTAGTAAAATATATATTTGTACGTAAAATTATTTTATTCATTTTTTAATATAGTAGTTGAATTTTATCAATACCTTAATATAAAAATATTCCTTTAAAATACTTATTATATAGACTTTATAGTAAGGTTAATTATATTTTATACCACCAATTTAATGGCTATATTATTATGTTAATATTTTATACTTATCATGGTTTCTTAATAAAATGTCTTGCGGTTCGTTTTGGTTTGGTGTTGCATCTGAAACATCCTATTAAAAATGTATTTTTAAACAAATAATACATTATAAAATAATTGGATATTAAATTTTACCAATTAAAATAATTTCTCACTCAAAGTTAATTGCAATGATGTAAAAAATTGATGATGCTTTTACCTCATTATCATTTTTGGTTCCAATGTCACTAACTCAAACATATTATTTACCCATAAAATATTATCCTTATAATTATTGATGTTTTTAGTACTTTTTCAAAACAATCCAGGATTTATATAAGTTATTTCAAGTAAGAGAGACCATTTTTAATATATATGACGTCTGATTTCTGTACATGTTATAGATCAAGTAAGAAAATCCTATAATGGGATACATAGAACACATTGTGCTCTTAGAAATGGATCATAGGAAGTGAATGATGATAATATTTCATCCCCATATGATAAAATATTTCAATAGGACTTGCATATATATGTATTAATATCCCATTATTTTTAAATTTCATAACATTCATTTTGGTGATATTAAGAGGAATTCCTTTTCATTAATATCAAACTCCAAATATCAAATATGATTATCAACATAACTCTTATATTGAATTTTCATATATTTAATGTGACAATGTATATATTGTATCTTCTCTATTATCTCTGGGAGAAGGCTTGGTTCCAAAAAAATTAATTTTTCTATTCCATCCCAACACATTGGATTTCTACACCTTTTCCCAAGAATAGCCTCATACTATGCCATTTGAATTATAGAATGGAAGCATTTGATGTATGAAAACTCCACCAAGTGATGTTGTTGATCCCAAACTACTTTGAAATCTCATAAACATGATCTTATAATATCCTCATGGTTTTCAATGATATATTTATATTAATCATCAATCAGAGGATGATAGATGATTCTGAAGCGAATATTTTTATAAAATGACTACTAATTCTTCTAAAACATATAATTGTAACTCGTATTTTTATTTTATATAATGAAATTTGGAACACCGTGTGCCCTTAGAACATCGCTTATGTGTATTTTGGATAGTTTTTATGAGAGGAATATTATATAATATCAATAAAATTTCTTGATATTATAATCTAATCCACTATAACCTTAATTGAATTATATCCATTATATGTTTTGGGGGATTCCTAAAATGAAATCACTGGTGTCATTTATCTATTACAAAACATGAATGTGTAATTTTTTCATTATTACCTTATAAATAATTCATTCATCCTTAACATTCAATCATATATTGAAACTGAAAATATATTTTTCAATCTCATTCTTCATGTTATCACACTGAAAATTATTAATGATATCTATGTAAACTTTTATATATACATTATGGATATAAAATAACAATCCATGTGCTCAATCAAATAAAAACTTATTAAAATATAGTTTTTATTTAACAAATAGTCATTTCGATAATCTTGTAATTCCATCATTATTAAAGTTAAACTCTGGAATATTCTATATCATATCCTATATATCCAAATTTTCATCATGTTCTTACATGAACATCACATGGATGGATGTTTGAGAACACATTTGGACAAGAAATTATTTCTCCCCTTTCATTGTGATTTCTTGTTCCAATCATTAAAAAAAATGAGTACCAAATCTTTTTCAATCCACATCATGGAAAAAGTAGCATGACCCTTCTCACTCAGTGAACCATCCACATTGTTTTAGTTCCCGATGTGGTAATGAATTGAGAAATCAAAATATTTTACAGTTTTCAACAATCTTCATTGGTACACATTCAAATTATTATGTGTGAAAATATTATTTATTCTAAAGAGTTCAGTACAAATAGTATACTTTTGACCATAGAGACAGTGCCGCCAAATCTTAAATGGAAAGGCTAATTTTTCTAGCTCCATATCTTGTTTTGGTTAATGTTTCTCTTGATTATTTAATAAATATTATGTATTTGATATTACATTTCATTTTTTATTTAGGATTCATCTAAAACAATTTAATGATTCATCAATATATATTTCAAACCCTTCCCCACAATATGATAATGTAATGAAAAATTCATTGGGAATTTTTTCTTAATATCCTTATAGGTTTCCTTGCATTTATCAATCTGTAAGTACATAACTCCCTTCCAAGTTAACCTGGATGGAGGATTGAAAAATAATGATTAATAATGAAAAAATCATTGGTAGATGGTACATGATACTTTTTCTTGAGTTTTATATAGTTGAGCACCTGATAATCTATGAAAATATGTATTGATACATCTTCCTTTTGAACAAATAGGTCTAGCCCACCCCCTGGTGAAGCACTTGGGGTGAATAAATCATTTCTATTGACTCTATGAAAGCCTCTTCATTAATTATTCCAACTCAATGAGGGGCATTCTATAATGACTCTTTTATACATTCATAATTTAATAAGTGAGTGAAGACTATGTGGTTCTTTTGAAAAAATATCAATATATGCTTGTATTATAGGCATGTCATAAATATTGACTTTTTCTCCAATCATATGTTCCAAATATCCCTCATTATTGGATATCAATAACTTAGGAAATGATTTTTCTTCGAAAGGGATTTTAAAATAATATTTTCATTAATATTTGATATTAGAGTGATTTGGGATCTTAAATGAAATTTATATATCTTAGAAATTAGGGGGGTATTTTTGTAGGTAAATAATGTATATTCCTAGAATCACAACAAATTATATTAGGGACAGAAAAACTATATCCATAGTATGTATGTTCCCATAAACATTGATAAATATGATTTCTATTATATTGACCAATGTATCACATACAAAAATATTACATCATTTAAAATAAATATTCAATAAATGTCAGAATAATACATGCCAAAGTACATCAAAGGTTTAATATCATTGAATACTTGATAAAAGATCATCTTATTTCATGAAACATCTTCAATATCTCCCATAATTATTCACCAAACTACACCCTTATTTGACATATTATACATTAAACATTACTTCAAAACCAAGGGAAATAAAAACATAAGAATGGGTGGGAACATATTCTTAGTAATGGTAAATTAGAGAGATATCAACTAATAATCATATGTTTGTATAATATAAAGATAAATATTATGATAAAATGATCATAAATTATCAAAATATACATAATAAGTCAAATACTATAAATCATATATCATGTTTTAAGGATTTTTCTTATCCAAAAAATGATTTATAATTATCTTGAATCATCAATAATCAATCATGATCTATGATATTTTGTCATAGGCAAAGTTTATAAGTTAATGGTATACAAATATGTTATTAAAGTTCTTCACATATACAATTACTACTACCAAGAAAACCAAAACATAGGGGGGGGTAGTATGAAATTGGATTTGGATCAATCCTTATTCCTAAAAACATAGTGGAAAACGTCCTATAGTGCATTAGGTTTACTCCTAATTTCATTTAATATTATTTCATGAGATATAAAGCTATACACATGTATTAGAGGGATATATAATTCCAATCCCACCCACTATATAATTAAAAAAATATTTAACTACACCATAAGATCATAAAAAGATACCTTATTTCATCATAGCTTAATTAACTCATGGTAATGAAATAGGTTTTAAAATGGTTCATTAGAACATCACTAAAATCTATCCAACGAAATAAAATGGATCACACCATGTAATCATAACCCTTGTGAATCATAACATACCTATAATGGACATTGACATAGATGAATTTTTTTCTATATAATGTTTAGAAATAATCATTCTATGAAATAGAAAACATCTTTTATTTTGGTAACTTATAAACACTAAAAATACTTGGAAATTAGGAATACTTTTTTCTTTATAAAACCATGGAAACTTGTAAAGGAATCTCCATGATAAATACACTATTGAAATTTTTGACATTAATACTACCAGACATTATAAATGGTAGAAAAATTCAATGATAAAGGTCACCTTTATTAGCGCTAAAAAGTGATATGATAATGGTTAACTTCTATAAGTGCTAAAAAATAGCTGACAAAAGATACCCTTTCTCAGCACATTTTTATCACTTATAAACAATACCCATTACAAGTGATTTTATGTATCGTTGTTAAATGGTAAATTTTATCAATGCTTTATTTTTATCATTGATAAATGATATACCGTATCATCATTTTTTAGAACTGATAAAATTCCAGAATAAAATGAAAAAAATAAAAAAAAAACAAAATAATTAGCAAAATAATTATTGATAAAAATGAATAAATTGAGTGTATATATATATATAAACTATAAAAATTAATAAATATAATATATTAAATATTTTTATACGTGAAATGAATAATATGAAAGAAATAAATAAAATTTTAAAAAGTCTAAATGGAAAATAATATTAAAAATATTACTAATTAAATAATTATTGATAAAAATTAATTAAATTAATATAGAAAAAAATATTATAAATATTAATAAATATTATATATTATATACAGATATATATAAAATAATTAAATTTTAATAATCAAAAATATAAAAAAGGAATGAATTATAGAATTTTTAAAAAAAATGCATGCAATAATTATTAATAAAAATAAATAAGTATAATATATATATTTATAAATTAAAAACCGCAATAAGTAATATATATTAAATATAAATATATTGAAAATGAATAAAATTTAAGAATTAAACAGATTAATATCATATTCACTTTTTATATTGTTTGAATTTTCAATACAACATATATCCAATATTTTTTACATTAATTTAACATACATATACTTAATTTATGCTTTTTTATATATAATAAAGACCCATAAATAAATACGCAATTAAAAAATCATATATAAAAACCCATACACCTAATATATTATGTAATTTATTAAATTTTGTTATATTTTAGTGTTTTATTATAACATTATATATTTAATATATATTTTTAATGAGTCAATTTTATTTATCTATTTTTCCTATTATCACAGTTAGCTATTATTCATTCATTTTTAATATTTTTTAATTTTTTACATTATTTTTAAATTTAATCATTTTTTATTATATATTTATTTTTTTATATACTCTATTTTTGTATTATAAAAATGTATTCATATCTATTTCAACATATTTATCCATAGATTTTTAAGAACATATATTTTTTTAATGAATCTAATCCATTTATCAATTGTTTTAAGGTGTGCCCATTTTTAATAATCCAATTTAACTTATTTGAAAAATTCATTTATTTACTATTATATATTCCTTAATAGTGATAAAAAAATATTTTTTAAAAAATATTTATTTAAAAATATATTTATAAATGTATATTTAAAATACATTTAAATTTATAAATTCATAATTATTATATGTAAATAGATATTATTTTTGTTGAAGTGTTTATTTTTTTTAAAAAATATATATATATATATTTATATAATTATAAAACTATAATAATTTTGTTTAAATAATATAAATATATATATATTGTTAATATGAATATTTATGTTTATAAGATATATATATATATATATTGAATTTGAAACCTCCGTTTATTCAGGGAAAGGGACTACATTTGAATGAAAAACTAGCAAAATGAAATTTAGGGATGTAATCAGTGATACTCGAACTCGAGAACACGCTGAGTCACAAAGCGCTAACTACCACTGAGCTTCACCTTAGTGATATATATTTAATTATATAAATATATAAATATTATTTTTTAACGTATTATTCATATATTTATAAATAAATAGTTATATATTTAAATAATTATAATTTTATAGTAAATATATTTAAATAATGAATATTTTTATATTTATTGATATAATTGTATTTATAATAATTTGATTATAAAAAATCTATTTACATAATGAATATATTTACTATATTTAAATTTATATATATATATATATATATTATATATATATATATATATGAATATATAAATATATATAATGATATTAATATATTATTAATTATAAATAAGAAATTATAAAAAATAATATTTAATATATTTATAATTATATATTTTGTTTATTTAAAAAATTATATATTTAATGTTACAAATAAAAAATTTATTTTTTTAATAGAATTAATATAATTATAAATAAATAATTATATATTTAAATAATTATAAAATTATAATAATCAAATATTTAATTATATAAATATTTTTTCAAATTTTTATTTATATTTACAGTTATATATCCTTTCACAATGGTAATGTTTTAGCGCGGATATAGGTTCATTTCATGAGTACTAAATACGTAAAGATAAATGCACATTTTATCATTGCTTATAACTTTAGCTCTAATAAACGGTATCCTTATCATTGATTTTTTAAACCACAGATAAATGGGTACACTATATATTTAAAAGAACCCTAACCATGACTCATTAAGTCATAATTCTGAAGCTCTTTCAAAACATTCCTATTGGGGGATGCAACAACTCGATGTTCTCTTAGAAGAATCAAGGATAGAATCCATGGTATGTTATTTCCTCATTTTACGCTATCGTTGATTGATTTTTTGAGTTCTACAATTTTCATTTTCATGATGTTCGTAATAATGAAGAACCCGACATCACATATGGTCTCACCTCTCTCATTGTTTGAATTATATTTTTTAGTGAGGAATACACCCTCTTCAACATGAGTTGCAATGATGTGTTATTTGATATCGTTCTTTGATTATGATTATTGATTAATTACTCATAATCATTATTAATTCTAAAAAAGTCTGTGGGTTTCACAAATAAGGTTGTGTAAATAAGGATTCGTTTGGGTAACATAGATATACAATACTATAATTATCAAACATAAATGTTCACACTTTCATGGATCATGCAGAAAAAATATAACTACCTTTAATAGAGATATTATACATCAATACTCCAGTACAAATAACTTTCACTACATTTTTTTTAATTGTCCCCCATATACATGATTTCTGTCAATATCTTAATGATGGGTAGAAATCTCTCTTTTCAAATAACCTCCCTCCAATCATTGTTATTCCAATATTCGTTGATAACATACCTCCCACTCAGATTGTATTCCAGAATCTCTATCAATGCTCCCCCCAAGAAATTGAATACCGTATCTCCAAACCCATTTGTTAACTCTTTTATATTTTCTTACTCCCCATTTACTACTTATTAAGAAGATGAAAAATGACACCTAAAAATTAATCAAAATGTAATAAATGTATTTTTTGGGTTTCTTGGTATGTATTTTCTAAGGAGACACGCTCTATTAATTTTGAAAACCCTTCACAAAAATATATTTTAATTTGGGAGAATTCTGATTGGATTCTATTAGAACTATACAGTTTAGAATACTTGGAATATAATACTAATACGATGAGTATCCTATTGAAAATACTCATGTTGCACATTTTTTGTGGAAAAAAACCTTTCTATTTTATTCCCCTTAAACACTGATAAATTTAAAAGGGTTCTAATATGACCCTCGAAGGTATTTATCTGATAATTATTTGATCTCTCTAACCATATTTCAGCTTCATCTTATGGATACATTCTCTTAACATATTAGATAAATGGGTTCTTTTCATTCCCTCCTACCCGCCTCTCACCAATACCATCATTATTTTATATCTCATCAATTCCCTGTGCATTATAAATCCATCGAAATTTTGGTTAAAGGATTCTAAGAAAACAAGGGATACCTTATTATATATTAAGATCTCTTGGATTTTCTCCATCTTTTATAGAACTTCCCCCCCACCATCATCGTCCATGTGCTTCATGACTTTTAATGACCTATTTATCCCCTCAATTTCCTACTCCAATTCCAATTTTATGTCAATTTTTTATTGTATTTGAATTATTTTTTGGGGAACCCTCTCCTTTTCCCTCTAGAATCATCATAAATTGGTAAATTATGATACAATAAATATAAAAAATTGACACTCAAAAAAAAATACCATCTGACTATATGTTCTTTTCCAAATTTGGATTTATTTTCATTAGCTTTATTTTTCTATAACTAAGAAAATTTCATAAAACTAATATTTAAAACATTATGAAAACGAAAAAAGATTTATTTTTTCTTAAAAAACATATATTAATAGAAAGAAAATGCCACTAAAAGAGTTAAAAAATGTTAAAACTACTTACTCGGAAAGATATTATAAAAGGAAACATTTCAAAGGAAGTGGAAATAATTAAATTCTTGTGACATGAACTGAATGACTATGAGTGGGAGACAATTCGGCATCTAGTCAGATGAAACGGGATGTTGGAAATACTTATAAATGTGATAATTTAGTATATGTTTTGGGAGAGAAATATAATGATTTAGAAAAATGAATTGATTAGGGAATCAAAATTTTATAGAATAAGTTAATAAAAATTTATTTCAATTTAGATTTTAATGTTCATTCGTTCATTTTTTAAATGAAATATGCTAGAATACATGATTGAAATTAAATTTATATTATTTTTGAAAATGTGTGTGTTTAGAGTATACATGGGATAAAATATATTTTAAAAATAGTATGTTCTAGGTTTTATTTGAGTGATTTGTATGGAATGTTAGAATGTGAGTTATTATTGAAATGATAGTGATTCAATGAGGGTTGTGGTGAGGTTGGTGTGACATTTGGGTTTTTGTTTGTTATTCATTATTTATTATTAGAATTTATGATTAAATAATATATTGTGGAACCCATTTTTTGGTTCATTCATAAGGGAAATAATTATGTTAAGACATTCCCATATTTAAAATTAAATTCTTTAAAAATTTTCCATGTTATACCCATTTCATTATTTCAATGCAATCAATTCATGTGTGGTTATCCCTAAGAGATAGTCTTTGATACTGGGAGTCTAAGGAAAAATCTCACAGTAATTTTGATATTGTTATTTCCTAAGGGAGATAAATAATTATTTTTCCTATTATTAAAATTTTAAACTCTTATTATTAAATTGTTTTGAAAGTTTGGGAAGAAACATGATATAAAATTTTCTTATAATTAGTGAAACTCACTGGTATAAAATGATGTTAATACATTTGATTATCATGGTGTCTTCGTTAGTACACAATGTCATGACATACATGTGTATTTTTATTGTTACTCATTACCCACCAAAATATGTTAATATTCAATGATTTTATTTTAATATTATATGTTTAAATAAACATAAACACCAATTTCAGTGCAATCCATAAATTGATCATCATTGCACATCATTGTGGAATTCATGTTTAAAGTGGAAATTTAAGACGAATTAGTCATATTATAGGTGAATAAAATATTTTTTGCATTAATTTTATATTTTTAATATCATTGACCATTGTTTTTGGAAAAATTTATATTTTAGGATCAATGGATGAAACATAACGGATGATCGATTTTTTTTGCAATGAAGAGTGAAATATATGGACAATGCATAATGGGACTTAGTCCAATAAAAACATGTGGACTGAATAACTAATTCCCAATGAATTTAAATGTTTGAATTTATAATGATAAAACAATGTTTGTAATTTAATTCAATAATGGAAAGTGATAATAATGATTTTTTCTAGGAGATCTTGGGAGCCCAAGTTGACAGTAATTTTGTGGGCATGATATGAGGGCCCATAAAACCATCTCATAATTTAGATCATAAATTAATAGTGGCTAATCTAATTGGGATTTTAAATACAATAGGGGAAAAAAGATGAAGATATTTTTGTTTTACATAACATTTATCAATGGAAATGTTAAGTGACAAATTTACACGTCAATCAGTGGGATACATCTGGCAGAATTTTCTTGTAAACTTTGAAATGATAAAATTCATTTTATTTATCACCAACATTTTTACTCTCAAAATTAAAGTGGAAATAAATTATTAATTAAAATATAAAATAGGTCCCAAAATTTACATTATTTTTGAGTTGGTGGTGAAGGTATTTGGAATTCTTGTTTTTCTATCAATTTTATTATTACACATTCATTTTTTATCATTTAAGTTTTTCATTCACCATAGTTTCTAAATAAAATGATCATATTATTCTCTTATTATATTATTCATTATTCAACTTTAATACCATTTCCTTATGGATTTAATCCATGCTCATTATATTTTTTAAAATTCTTCACACAATAGTGGTGTGATCATTTTTTACTATTTTTCATCTTCAATTACTCCCTCATGACTCTATCTTCCACTTCAATGGACTTAATAACATCAATGGGGGTATAAAAATATTAATTTTTTATCTAATTTAGTATAAATAGTATCGATTTATTTCTATTTCATGTACATGAACATGTAAATATGTTTGTTATTTTCATATTTCCATTTGATGAGTAACATTCTTCTTCGTCTTTTCAATCTTTAACAAAGACACATTTTGAGTACTAGTATGATCCATTTTATTTGAGTGGAAATTAATTTTATACTACATGTTAATTGGATATTATCTTTGGATTTTTTTACGTATTAAATTGGTGAGTGATTTTGGGGAATCATCTTATTGTTTGGATACATCATGAATTAATGAAATAAATTTTTCGTTACTAGAAATTAATCCAATCCACATCAAGAAGAATCCTTTCATCAACTGACAATCATTAATTATTTTGTTCACATAATTGATTTTTCATTAAATTAAATCATTAGTTCTCCAATTAAAATCAACCCCAACTACGGCTACTTCATAGCTAATCCTCCATCAAACCATCTTGTCTATGGTTTTCTTCTTCCATTTTGGTTGATTCGATCCCTACGTGTACAAAAATGACCCATTCTACATGTAGTGTATGTGTGGGTGAAACCTATTACTACATTAAACATTTACTAAAATATATGAATTGTATATTTTATTGTTAATATTAGTATTTATATGTTTATTTTTATACTCACACCCTACACATGATTCATAGTTTATATAGATATCTTATATTTGAGATATGTGTGAGGGAAAAGAACTAATAACATAGATTAGAGTTGGTGAAGCTTAGTGGTGATGAGTTGATGTTCTCATGGTAGTGTTATAGGAATTTTAACACTTTGATATTAGATTTGAACTTTTAAATTAAGATTTTGAAATTAAAAAAGTTTTAAGGAGACTAATTCCATCCACACAAACATCATCTCCCAAACACTTATTATTTCCTTTTGTTTCATAAGAATCAACCCCCATTTCATATATGTTGTTTGAACTACTCTATGTAGTATTAATCCAAAATTATCACTAATATCTAGTATTGGTTGAATTTTGTTTGGATTAGTTAAATAAACATATATGTATGTCTAAAATAGATGGTGAATGAGTTACATGTATCAAAAATATTAATAACTATTTGGGAGATTAAGTTGATGTTGATGACAATTGTCTATAAATTTCACCTTTGTATGAATTCATAGGTTAACACCTACCGTAGTGGGGTAATTATGTTCTATAATTAAATTACATATTTCCATCAAATTATATTCTTGCTAAGGATTTACAAAAAATAGTATAAAATTGGATTATATGAGTTCATCACAATTTTATGTTATCAAACATGTGACCCTTCCCAAAAGATTTATATTTGTTTATGTATGCTATTATTTGTTAAAAATTAAATGTTTGAAAACTCATGAAGGAAATTTATTTTACAAATGATGATGTTACCCATCCTTTAGAGGAAATGGCTATTGTAGATGAATCCTTAGAATTATTAAGGGATCAACATCATGTTGATAAAAAAAGAACGACTAAAAACCACAATTTAGAATGAAATTATCTTGGAAATAAGACATGTTAAAAAATTTGAGGTCGGTTGGATCCAATTTAGACAAGCTATTGACCCCAAAATGAAATATTTATTAGTATTTTTGGTGTCACAAGGACGATGAATGTGTAAAAAGGCATTGATTCATGGAACCACATCCAACTCCTAATGAAGGAAATCCTTTTAGAACCATATAATGAAAATTTCAGGATATACTTTCACCCTATAACCATAAATATTATATATAGAAGTGTTGATTTAATTTTCATTATTCCTTGTATAGTACATTTATTTTGGATGATTTTTGTACGGAATTTTTCTTGATGGCTATTGGAAATGCCCATAATGGATTTCAAGCTCTTCTTATAAAGTAACATCTAAGGGATGTACAGGGGAGAGTAAGTCTCCATCCATCAATTAGTCATGTTCAAAATATAAAGATTGAAACATGGGAGTCATTCATTAATATCTTTAATAAGAAACAATTTTAGGTTCATTGAATTCCATAAAATATTATTTGAAATTATTTATTTTCTCTAACTTGATTCAATACTGTTAATTTATGAAGAGTTAAAATTGTGTTGAAAATAAATTGTGTGAATCAAAACCATTGTACCTCTATTTCAAAAAATTAGCGGGTAGACATCATTAGTAAAGAAATTGGTATAAATATTAAATCAAAAATAAAATTTTAATTATGAGATATGAAAAAAATAATATGTTCATTTTTTTATATGATAATTGATGAATCTAAATCTGAAGCCACATGCATCCCATGTCATGATAATAGAAGGAGGATCATGTAAATAATGAAGAAAAATTATTAGATTAAAACACTAAAATAGTATGGGATCCATGAATAAGCATGATAATATTTTAATTATTAATGAAATATAATAATATTGTACGAAAATATCAAATTATGTTCCTATTTATTTAATTTTTACACACAATAGTCATCAGTGAACATAACGAATGAAAATAAACATTTAGTAGCTCTATGGATGTCGTAAAAATATGTCTATGTTAGACGTTATAGATTTAAAGTCTCTCCTCAAACAAATTTTGGAAAAGATAAAACTACATGAAGATATATATAATATGGTGTGATGATTTCATACAAAAATATGCTCACTGCATGGTATTGTTTATTTCCCTGGTTTGGAAGAACTATGTATGAGGAAAGATCAAAGTGAATCGGTGATGGAACAAAGATATATACATGAATCAGATTATCCCACTTGCAATGGGGCTATTCATTCCCCCTGACCACATATCTTAACTGATTTAATTATTTTTTCATTAATATTTCTCTTAAATGTATATTAAAACACATCAGATGAACAAATATTACGAAAATTATATATGTTAAATATATGAGTTATTTTTATAATTCATGACCCACACACTACCTTATTATGATGTGCACAATGTATAACATCCAAGGAGACCAGATACACCATAAACACCTCCAAAAAGATCACATGAGAGTGGGTATTAAGGTATCTCATTAACTGACTACTAAGTCGCATGTTCAAATTGATGATCAAGATGTTATAATGGTGAATGATGTAATTGGAAAATTCATAGCATGTCTATAAATTATAATAAAGGTACATGAGTTATGTCTTTTAAAAAAATTCATATAAAAACCCTATAATGGATGATGATAAATGGTTTTAAGTGAGATATGATTTTACAAATAGAGAAACTTGAAGGAAAATAGATGGCTGAATCAAGAAAATACAGCAAATAAAAATTAAAAATGAAACTTTGAGAGTACATTTTTACCACCAGTTCTAGAGAAACAATAATTATCATCACAACAGCATGTAGAGACCACATTTAAAGATGAAAATGTGCCTTAAATTCCATATTAAAAAAGAAATATAAGGTTCTTTCATGATAGACATAATTGGTCTCGAGACTAAAAATGAGATTCTCATGCATGAATGGTTGGGTGTCCTAGTTGGGAATACATACAACATTTACATTTTCATAATACATCTATCCAAATAGTGTTCTAATATGTTTTTTTCAATTTAATAGCTATTCATTTTTTCTGTAGTAGTTTATATTACTACTATATTATAGGAATTTTGTGTGAATAAAAATTTGGATTCATTTTTCTAGGAATGATTTCTATGAAAAAACATATATTGGATAATGAATAAATTGATTAGAAAAATGATGAGTTACTCTAAGTGATTGATCAAAAAAATCAGACGACAGAAACATTTTGATTCCCCAAATTCATAATTAAAAATCTATACTCTAATCACATAAAAAATATTATTAATTACAGAATTTATCATTTTTTTTAGGTAGTACTTGATGTTGATCATAGTTATACTGAATAACCAAAACATTTTATTTTTTGTTATAATGGATGAATATCCATCCAACCGACCACACATGATGTTTATTAGTAATTTTTAATACACTACTACTAGTATTTTATAGAAAATATATGTTTTATAAGTTTCAGTTTGTGTTTTAACAAGTATTTTGATATAATAGGGAGATTTCTAAATATAGGCCAAGTCCTAGAATAATGTTAATGTATAAAGAGATAGATTATGTGGGTTAATATAGATTGAAAATATTTGGGTATATACATAATGATTTATCTGTCAGAAAATTTCAAATCAATTTACTTATTTGGTTAATATTTTTCCACTATCAAATGTAATATAACGACATCTATTATGGATATTATGTTTAAAAATTTAAGAGAGTGATTATAAAGAATTATAAGAATACCATATCCCAACAGGTAATTCCAAATAGTAATTAAATTTTCATTAAATATATTTTATAGTCATTTTTGTGAATATTTCTTTAGAACTATCATGATTTCCAACAAAATTCGTACTCCAGAGATGAATTACCTTTGTTAAGAGATGAGTGGGAAACCTAATTGTTGTTTTAATGTATACTAACAATAAAATTTGGTGATTACATGCTACACTTGTGATATATTATGATTTATGACTTAAGAAATGTATTTGGGGAGTGAAACATTACTATTAGAATGCTTATATATTATTTTTCATCAATTAATAAAGGATATATTTAATAAAGTAAATCGATTTGTTTAGAATCACTAACAAAAAAAATATAATTGTTGGTCGATGGAAGTAGTGGAGTAGGAGGCAAAAGCAAAGAGTCAAGAGAATATTGAGGCATAGAATGATGCAAAGCGTTGTCTTCAAAACAATAAAATTTTTGGAAATGGACTACAGTGAAGATTATACAAAGATTTTTTTGAGAGAAAATATTGAAAAGTGCATAGAATATATTTCACTTAATATAAGAGAGATTTTTTAAGTGTTTCAGGTGAATTATTCATTTTTTTCAAATAATTGTTTAATTGATTTCAACTAAGAATTTAAGTGGATGACTTTTTTATGAAACAATAAATACACCTCATGTTTTTTAAACTGGTTATCATAGTATAAAATTTATTTTAGCATATTACAACTAATATCAAATGTTACTAATGTTTTAATGCATCCCCTCACCCAGAACATTCTGAAACACAACCATAAATAGATACAATTTTTTATCCATGACTTATCTATATTACAAAGAAATGGTCTTAGTAGTTGTAAATACCCGTAAATTTCAAGGAATTTTTTTTTTAATTTTCAGGCTTAAAGTTGAGAAATAAAATAATTTTGCGGCAACTTTAATTTATTTCACTTAAGCCACTTGGAAGCAACTTGAAGCCACTTAAAGGCGGCTTGAACTGAGTTGAACCGGATAGTATGCTATCCAGAAATATCCAACCCCCTTGGTAGGATATTTGTGAGGTGGGGCCCGCACGAGCCCCGCCGTTTCTTTCCGCTAAGAAATGCACCCACGAAAACCCGTCTTTATGAAAGTCAAATGACGCGTTTCTTAAAATCTTAACAGACCATTTAATTGGGTGGTTTATTTCGTGAATTAAATGGGCTGTTTCTTTCGTTGAATTAATTCAACGAATTGATGGATCGTTTCTTAACCAGTTTTCATATTCGTTGGTGTAATAATAAAATAAGACCAACCTTTTTCTTTTGGAGGATTACTCGTTGAGAAAGGATCCTTGAACCTTCAGCCTCCTTCGTGAAGAACGCGAAGAACGCGGAGAACGCGAAGAACACCGAACCCAGAAATCAACAACGCGACGCCGTGATCCGTGACGCCGACAACGTTCTTCTGCGACGTCTCTTCCTCCGTGACGGATCTTCGATCGGCTGCTTGAGTTAAGAGTCTCGGACCATCCTTTTTATCTCCTTTGGGGTTCTTAACCAAAACACATATTTAATTAATTAAATTAAATCTGCTGTTTCATGGTGCATTGAGTTCGCCGACTCAACGCTGTGTTCCGCGACGACGCGACGCCCTTCCGCGACGACGCGATGATCTCCACCTTCCGTGACGAGCAGTTTCCACGAAGAACGCTCACGCGCGACGACTCCGAGGTAGGGATTTTATATTTTGGAAATACCCTCCTTATATTCCCGTGAACATTCTTTAAAAATTAAAGAACCGGAATCAAAGAAACAATTTTATTTTATTAGAATTGTTAGTTCATGTGTTGAACATTTTATTTTCTCCCGTTGTTTTTATCTAATGCGGAGTGTGCAGGTCAAACGAACACGGCCCGGCAACCCTCCGTCGTTCTTCGTGTTTTGCGGATTTTGCGGGCGACGATGGAACGTGCCGCAATGGATGTTTGATGATCCCGCAGTAAAGAACGGAACCCGGGAGGAACAACGGCGCAGATGGGAAGGAAAACGGGCCACCGGAGCGGCTCTGGCGGCCCGCGGAAGCCGGAGGCGGCGCAGGTCGCCCGCACAGCGGCGCCGGCGGCCTGAGGCGGCGGCACCCCGCGGGTGTCTAGCGCGACACCCCGCGGGTGCCGCGGGTGTCCAGCGCGGCACCTCGCGGGTGTCCAGCGCGGCACCCCGCGGGTGTCCAGCGCGGCACCCCGTGGGTGTCCAGCGCGGCACCCCGCTGGTGTCCAGCGCGCCACCCCGCGGGTGTCCAGCGCGCCACCCCGCGGGTGTCCAGCACGGCACCCCGCGGGTGCCGCGGGTGTCCAGCGCGACCCCCCGCGGGTGCCGCGGGGTTGTCACGCGGCACCCCGCGGGTGTCCTGGGCGGCACCCCGCGTGTGTCGCGGGGTTGTCACGCGGCACGTCCGGCTGTCTGGCCGACACCCCGCGGGTGCCGCGGGGGTGTCACGCGTGGCGGCGGCTTTCCCCCGCGTCGGCCGCTCGGCCGAGCCGAGCCGGACCGGCCCTGGCCGGGCCGGGCCGGGCCAACCAGGTCGGACCCGACCCGGTTCGGGCCAACCAGGGGGGGGGGTCGGGCCGGGTTGGCCCAGGCCCGGACTCCCCGTCTTCGGACGACTTTCGTTCAAATGCCCGTAACTTGAGCTACAGGCCTCCAAACGACTCGCCGTCAGCGGCAACACAATCCTTGGAGCGAGTCGGTCGTTTCGGTTTATCGCACTCAATGTTTCGGAATACTTTGGGTTCGGCCGGGTTGGTTCGTACACGAAACCAACCGGGCCCTCGGAGCGGAAACGCTCATATCTTGAGCTACGGACGTCCGATTGACGTGCCACCAGCTTTGTTAGTTTCCTCTTAGTGAGACGGATCTTTTGGCTCACTCCGCCCAAGGTTTGGACGCAAGTGGAGTACGGTCGGGTTGGTTTTGCCTTAAAAACCAACCGGGCCCCTGGGACGAAAAAGCCAATAACTCTCAGACCGGGCGTCCGATTGACGCGCCGTCTATTGCGTTGAGTTCCTGTTGACGATACGGAACTTTTTGAATCCTTCGCCCGAGTTTTGGATACAGTTGGTAGTGGCCTGGTTGGATCGCACCCGAAATCCAACCAGGCCCCTAGAACGGAAAAGCTGATATCTTTCAGACAGGACGTCCGTTTGATGAACCGTAAGCGGCATTGACGATCACGTTGAGAAACGGTCCCTATGAGTATACCCTATGAGAGATCGGGGTACATTTTAGATACGGCGGGGTTTGGTTCGCTCACGAAACCAACCGGGCCCCTGGGACGAAAAGGCTAATAACTCACAGGCTGGGCGTCCGATCGACGCGTCGTCTATTGCGTTGAGACCCCTGTGACGAGGCGGTACATTAAGATACTTCTTTGTGGGACCTTGAGATACTTGGAGTATCGACTTGCAGCTCGTGGAGCGGACCCTCCCAGAGTCGAGCGTGCGGAGTACGGAGACCGTGTAGCCAACTGAGACCTGACGACTGCTTGACCGACTCGACTTGGAGTGAGTCGACTAGCCCAGTGGACGGAGCACTACTTTGTTTGGGTGCAGACCCATGGCGGACGGAGCACTACCTGTGTGATAGTGCAGACCCGCGGTACTCGTCCGGAGAGTACCCCAGCAGGCTACTAGGGGGTGTGCACTACTGTGTTTGGGTGACATACCTCAGCGGGAAGCACTACTGTGTTTGGGTGGATGGCCTGCGGTACTCGACAAGAGGAGTACCTCAGCAGTCTTAGGTTAGTGAGCAGTACCTCGGAGTTGTGACAGGACCACTGTACACTCTAGAGACGGAGCTCTTCAGTAGTTACGGTTTCGATAATGAAAATCCTGGTTTGAGCTGAGACTTTTGATCCTTGTGTTTCCTCATGATTGAGATGGGTTACATGATAACTTAGGTATATGTATGGGCATATACCTAAGTAGAGGTTATCTGTTGAGATCTTCTTGTGGTTATCCTTATTGGATTTAGTGAGACCTTGAGGGTCTCGGGGTCCCTACTGAGTATCGTTATACTCACCCCTGCACGGGCTATGCCCGCACCTCGTTGTGTTGGTTGCAGACGACAGGCAGTGCTGACGGAGGCCGAGTGTTCGAGGACTGGACGGTACCCGGAGGTGGACTACACGACAATTCGGTGTCCGGAGGTGGACTTCACGGTGAGACGACACTCGGAGGAGGTTGACAGACGAGAGCACTGTGGAGGCTATCTGTACCTACCCTTCAGGTAGGATTCGTGGTGGATGATTCAGGATCTGCGTCATCTGTACCTACCCTTCAGGTAGGATCCGAGGAGGACGACCCATGAGCCGCTTCCGTCCCTCCAGCTGTTGTCTTTTTCTATTGTACTTTGTTCAGTTGTATTTTTACTTTCTTTTGGGTTTGTATTCTGGCCCATTTAATTTTCAGCACTTCTTTTTGTACTTAGTGTTTTACTTCCGCTTGTACTTTGTGGTGTTTTGTTAATTTCATAAAGGCAATGCATTCCCAGTTATCGGGATTTACGCCTTTGGTGCTAGTCGCCAGCCCCTGGCCTATGGAAGGCGGGCTTGGGGTAGTCACAGCACGGGCCCCGAGGACGGGTCGTGACAAATTGGTATCAGAGGTGGTTGGTTCTACCGCAGACTCTGATCTTTCTTTCTGTGATGCAATAGTGTTAAGGGTACCGAGTGTGGTTTTCAGTTCAGGGAGTCCAGTGTTGGTGTGGGCGGCCGATGTATCCATACACCAGGACCCTGGCAACTGATTTTCGACTTTGTGCACGAAAACACTGTTTGCGTGTGTGTTTTCAAAGGTTTCCCCTTAAAACAGCTCAAACCAGGTCAGCTCACCAGGTATAATCGTTTGACCGTGTTATGTTGTTTCTTTCAGGATGCCTTTTCTCGGACGACCAGCTAGAGCTCAGAGGGATGTGCGTGCTGACAGCCTGTCGAGTGACGAGGCTTCGGTACAGGGCCCTCTTGTAGTTGAGGCACCAGCGGAGGCGCCAGCGGTACTACCATACGTTGGGCCACCGATGCCACCAGCCCCAGCAGTAGGCGATGCCCGCTACTTGAGCGCACTGCATGAGTTCCAGCGCCAGAGGCCACCCAGGTTCGGGGGAGAGACGGACCCGCAGGCGGCTGAGGATTGGCTGGAGGCTGTGGTGGGAGTCTTCAGGCTAGTGGGGACGCCATCAGACTTCATGGTGACCTTTTCTGCCAGCCTTCTTCAGGCAGTAGCAGGCAGGTGGTGGAGCCACTTGTTCCAGTTTTGCGATCGGATGGCTTTCACATGGGAAGACTTCGAGACCTTCTTCAGGGTGGAGTTTGTGCCAGTAGCTCTACACCCCAAGCGTGTTCAGGAGCTGCTGCCTTTGCCGCGTGTTTTTCGATCAGAAGCCGAGTCATCTGTGGGCAGTAGACATATAATGCAGAGGTCCAGGAGGACCCGACCAGCAGTTGGGCGATCTCTGGTTTTAGGACCGGTGGTGCGGAGCACCCGGGGTGGGGTCAGAGCCAGGCGTGCCAGAAGTAGACTGTGTTACTCGTGCGGTGGAAAGGGGCACCTGGCACGTGACTGTCCGACTCCTCGTACAGTTGATCCATAGGCTTTTGAGGAGCCACCGAGGCAGAGGCAGCGACGAATGCTTGAGCAAAAGTAGAGCAGTGGACAAGGCAGTAGAGCTCCTGGAGCAGGTGGATAGGAGCGGAACTAGTTGATACGTCTCTTGTACTTCTAGTTCCATGTTGATGTTGTTTATGTGTCTTTGTACCATGAGCTACAATAAAATAAAGACACTTCTCTTGTGATGTTTGCTTTCCTGTCCTCTTTTGTGATGTTACTAAGTGGTCCTGGTTAAGACTGTTGACTTGACCTTCACTTTCGAAATTCCAAATGGAGGAGACCCAGTGACCTCACACTGATGGCGATAGTGTGACTCGACCCTTGGAGGAGAGAGTGATAGTTGGATCTCTTAGTAGTTACGTCGAGGCCTTACGACGTCATCCATTGCATTAATGCAACCTTCATGCCAGGATTGACTGTATTAGGCAATGGGTGTGGTTCATCTAGAGAGGGGATGAGACCGGGTTTCTCTTTTCGGCAAAGGAGAAATTTTAGCAGATCTTCCAGATCGTATGCAAAGGATGTGCAGTTCATCCAGGAGCGGATGAAGACTGCACAGTGTAGTAAGAAACAGGAAACCAGTTCCAGTCTTAGAGACTCGGGCGTGTTAAATGTTTTAATAAGAGGAATCTTATAGGAGAGATGAGTCTACAAAGAAGCAGATGTGGAGGCACAGCTAGGAGAGTAGCATGAGGTGGTGTACATCCTAACATGGTACAACCACCCGCCTTAGTTATTCCCGCCAGGCTCAGGGAGCTAGAGGGCGGTGGAAGAATGCGGCTGCATGCAGTCCAGAAGTGTGACCCAATGGCTCTAGAAATGATTCAAGAGATAGTCTGTGTATACTACTAGCTTCTGTAGTAACAGACGTTGATATGACTCATTCCTCACTTTCACAAATCTTGTTCCAGACCTAGAGTTTCCGGAAAGCCGTGGACTTGACCATCACATCTGGAGATACCTTGAGAGGAGACTCGATAATCACACTTATGCCGATGGTGTGGTTTGACCCTCGAGGCGAGAGTTTTGGTTGGAATCTCTTGGTTGCAGCATCGAGGCCTTACGACGTTATTTTGAGTATGGAGTGGGCAATAACTGTTCATACTCAAATTGACGGTATTAGGCAAACGTCGGGATGTGTTTTCCTTGGTCGGTGGAAAAGGAAACCCCAGGCAGCGCAGGGTAACTCTTGCATAGGAGGGTGTGACCGATCACTCTTGAGTCGGTCAACCTTACTCTCGTGGCAGCAGTCGTTTTGAGTTTCAGTTCCAGCAAGAATTGGAGACCTCTGGAGTTCGAGGATGATGATCATGTCCTTATACGGGTCTCACCTCGACGAGGGTTACAGAGATGTGTCCAAGGCGGCAAGTTATCTCCGAGGTTCAACGGACCTTTCTAGGTCCTCAGCTGGGTAGGCGGGATGGTTTACCACTTGGTCCATCCACCTCAGTTGCACTAGGTGCACGACGTTTCCACGTATCTCAGCGAAGGAGATACGTGCACGTCCCAACACAAATCTTTGACCATGGGGAGCTGGTCTTTGGTGATGGGGTGACTTTTACGGAGTTTCCTGTAGGGATCGAGGATCGATAGGAGCAGATCTTAGGAGGATGGTCGATTCCTCTTGTGCACTTTCTTTGGCAGCTCGGGGACCTCCAGGAGAGCACTTGGGAGTGGAAGGCTCAGATGCGTGCTCAGTACCGCCATTGTATCCCTAGTTTGTGTTGAAGCTTTACGGGGATGTAAAGCCCTGTGGTGGGAGTAATGTAAATACCCGTAAATTTCAAGGAATTATTTTTTTTTTAAATTTTCGGGCTTAAAGTTGAGAAATAAAATAATTTTGCGACAACTTTATTTTATTTCACTTAAGCCACTTGGAAATAAATTGAATCCACTTAAAGGTGGCTTGAACTGAGTTGAACTGGATAGTATGCTATCCAGAAATATCCTACCCCCTTGGTAGGATATTTGGGAGGTGGGGCCCTCACGAGCCCCGCCGTTTCTTTCCGCTAATAAACGCACCCGCGAAAACCCGTCTTTATGAAAGTCCACTGACGCGTTTCTTAAAATCTTAAAAGACCATTTAATTGGGCGGTTTATTTCATGAATTAAATGGGCTGTTTCTTTCGTTGAATTAATTCAACGAATTGATGGATCGTTTCTTAACCAGTTTTCATATTTGTTGGCGTAATAATAAAATAAGGCCAAACTTTTTCTTTTGGAGGATTACTCGTTGAGAAAGGATCCTTGAACCTTCAGCCTCCTTCGCAAAGAACGCGAAAAACACGAAGAACGAGAAGAACGCCGAACCCAGAAATCGACGACGCGACGCCGTGATCTGTGACGCCGACAACGTTCTTCTGCGATGTCTCTTCCTCCGCGACGGATCTTCGATCGGCTGCTTGAGGTAAGAGTCTCAGACCTTCCTTTTTATCTCCTTCGTGGTTCTTAACCAAAACACGGATTTAATTAATTAAATTAAATCTGTTGTTTCATGGTGCGTTGAGTTCGCCGACTCAACGCCATGTTCCGGACGACGCGACGCCCTTTCGCGACGACGCGACGATCTCCACCTTCCGCGACGAGCAGTTTCCACGAAGAACGCTCACGCGCGATGACTCCGAGGTAGGGATTTTATATTTTGGAAATACCCTCCGTATATTCCCGTGAACATTCTTTAAAAATTAAAGAACCGGAATCAAAGAAACAATTTTACTTTATTAAAATTGTTAGTTCATGTGTTGAACATTTTATTTTCTCCCGTTGTTTTTATCTAACGCGGAGGGTGCGGGTCAAACGAACATGGCCCGGCAACCCTCCGTCGTTCTTCGTGTTTTGCGGATTTGGCGGGCGATGACGAAACGTGCCGCAACGGATGTTTGATGATCCCGCAGTAAAGAACGGAACCCGGGAGGAACAACGGCGTAGACGGGAAGGAAAACGGGCCACTGGAGTGACTCCGGCGGCGCCGGCGACCGGAGGCGACGGCACCCCACGGGTGTCCAGCGCGACACCCCGCGGGTGCCCCGGGGTTGTCCCGCGGCACCCCGCGGGTGTCCAGCGCGGCACCCCGCGGGTGCCGCGGGTGTCCAGGGCGACAACCCGTGGGTGCCGCGGGGTTGTCACGCGGCACCCCGCGGGTGTCCTGGGCGGCACCCCGCGGGTGTCGCAGGGGTGTCACACGACACGTCCGGCTGTCTGGCCGACACCCCGCGGGTGCCGCGGGGGTGTCACGCGTGGAGGCGGCTTTCCCCCGCGTCGGCTGCTCGGCCGAGCCGAGCCGGACCGGCCCTGTCCGGGCCGGGCCGGGCCAACCGGGTCGGACCCGACCCAGTTCGGGCCAACCAGGGGGGGTCGGGCCGGGTCGGCCCGGGCCCGGACCCCCCGTCTTCAGACGACTTTCGTTCAAACGCCCGTAACTTGAGCTACGGGCCTCCAAACGACTCGCCGTCAGCGGAAACGCAATCTTTGGAGCGAGTCGGTCGTTTCGGTTTATCGCACTCAAAGTTTCGGAATACTTTGGGTTCGGCCGGGTTGTTTCGTACACGAAACCAACCGGGCCCTCGGAGCGGAAACGCTCATATCTTGAGCTACGGACGTCCGATTGACGTGCCGTCAGCTTTGTTAGTTTCCTCTTAGTGGGACAGATCTTTTGGAACACTCCGCCCGAGGTTTGGACGCAAGTGGAGTACGGTCGGGTTGGTTTTTCCTTAAAAACCAACCGGGCCCCTGGGACGAAAAAGCCAATAACTCTCAGACCGGGCATCCGATTGACACGCCGTCTATTGCGTTGAGTTCCTGTTGACGATACGGAACTTTTGGCATCCTTCGCCCGAGTTTTGGATACAGTTGGTAGTGACCGGGTTGGATCACACCCGAAATCCAACCGGCCCCCTGGAACGGAAAAGCTGATATCTTTCAGACAGGACGTCCGTTTGATGAACCGTCAGCGGCGTTGATGATCACGTTGAGAAACGATCCCTATGAGTATACCCTATGAGAGCTCGGGGTACAGATGTGATACGGATGGGTTTGGTTTGCTCACGAAACCAACCGGGCCCTTGGGACGAAAAGGCTAATAACTCACAGACCGGGCGTCCGATCGACGCGCCGTCTGTTGCGTTGAGACCCCTGTGACGAGGCGGTACTTTGAGATACTTCTTCGTGGGACCTTGAGATACTTGGAGTATCGACTTGCAGCTTGTGGAGCGGACCCTCCCGGAGTCGAGTGTGCGGAGTACGGAGACCGTGTAGCCGACTGAGACCTGACGACTGCTTGACCGACTCGACTTGGAGTGAGTCGACTAGCCCAGTGGACGGATGTAACACCCCAAGATTTCATAGTGTGTTATTTCTTCAAAATAATTCAATAACTTGCACTACACGCAACACCGAGTTCAATCACACCATGAATTACCAAAGGAAAAAGCCATTCAAAAGAGGTTATGAATATTATTTACTAAATTTTAAACTTTATATAATCCTTATAATTTTAGAATCCATATTATGAGTTTCTTAGTCATAATGCAAGAACAGATTCATTTTCAGTATTACACTTTTATCAACTTTTAATAGTGAAACCTTTTTAAATACAATATTTTATACTTTTTGACTAAATGGGGACATCAAAAAATTTAAAATGAAACATCCCAAGCTTACACGGTACGCTTTCCTTCGAATAAAACAGTAGCGTGTGTTGTACGCAACTTCGAGTTTTAACACACACCACAACCGATCAAACTAGCCGTTATGAATAGTAATACCTAATTTTTGAAATTATATATATTTTATATTTCAAATTGGACTTTATTTTTGGATTTGGAATATCGAATTTATCCTAAGGTGAAATTTTGGTACTTTTCGGATAACTTTCATATTTTGATGAATAGTGAAAATTACTAAATTTTAATTAAAAACAACTTTCTTAATCAAAATAATTAATAGTAATAAATTGTGAATTTGAGTGGTTTTAAAGTATATTTAGAATATATTTTTACCATTTAATATAATGTTGGTCATTGGACATAATTTTACAATTAAACCGAACATAAACAAGTGTCAATCTTTTCATAGTTATTATCTCTTAAAAACACGCTTTTTGTTTTGACAGCGGGAATTAATTTTAAATTAATTTCTGCCACTTCTGTGTTTTGAATTTAGAAAAATGGATTACATATTTGGAATCAGGATGTTCAAATTGTGTAAATAGGTAACTTTTATTTTTAGACATTTTGAATAATTACTGCGGTAAATATTTTATTTACCATGGTTAAGGGTAAATCCGGTAAATAAGGGTTAAAAAATAATATTATAATAATACTAAATTACCCTAAAACGTGTCTTAACCCTATTGGTTGATACATGGTCGACCATGGGCATCTTTGGGTCTATTTTGGGACCCCATGGATCCACTTGTAAGTGATAATGACACTTTATTTTAATTAAGTTAAAATGAATACAAAAATGACATAAGCATATATCTTTTAGCAAACCAGTTGTTACATAGGGTTATATATGTTGGATTTTAGATTATAAATATTCATTAGAAAGATAAAAATATTTCCTACATAATGATATTTTATTTATAATTTTTAGACATTAAATAATTTATTTTATTTATGACACAATGATGATGCAGTAATTACTATAATAGTGAAAAATTAAAATAATTGATATTATAAATACCCAAATAAATATAATATGAAACTTTTAATGAATTAAACTAATTTTCTAGGATAATATGATATATTAGGATTGATTTAATTGACTTTTTAGAAGTAATAAATCTGTTATGAGTTTCACAAAAATCAACTATTGAATAGTGTCAAAATGGACATAAAAGAGTTCTTAAAACAAATATTATATTATTAATTGATATTAAATTCTTAAAAATCTAAGGTTCAGCCAAGAGGCTTATATCATGATAGGATAATCATTAATGGACCACTTGGGGGTCGTTTGGATGTATATTGTTAGTTTATTAACCATATTATATAAAAATACAAAGAGACATTGTAAAAGTGAAACTAATTAACTTAGAGTTAATACTTAAAGATAAGGTTAATATAAGTACCCAAACCTGTCTAAATTCTATTGGTTGAGTGGATTTCGACCTAGCCCCACCTTAACCATTGAATAGTAATCTTTGGAGCCATTAGAAACTGAATATGAATTTATTATAAATTAATATTTCTAGCTTTTCCAAAGGTGCCCCTCACCCCTCTTATAAAAGGGCACTCCTACTTCTCATTTCTTCACACCTCTAAAGCCTTTTGGTTCGGCCAAACTCTGCCCAAATACTCTCCCAACATCCCTCAATACAATCTAGAGGCCTTAGTTTGATCAGAAAGCCAACCTAAGGATCCCTTTTGATCAAATCAAAAGGAAGAACCCGAAGAAGAGGTAATGATTTCACCACCCTTTTCTAAGTTCATTTCTTCTTCCACTTCTTCTTCCTTTGTTCTTACCATTCTAAAATAATAACTCCAGTATATCACATATACTGTGATGTTATTATAAATATGGTACAACCAAATTCAGTATTCTATCCACCCTTTGAATAACATGTCACCATACGTGCGTACGTACGGCTTACCGTCTCCACGTCGTGGTGTAATTGTTATTCAATATAATATTATTTGGATGGGTATAATAATGATGTGTAACTCATGTAAATAATAAATATAACATGTTAATGATTCTTTATATATGATATACCATCCATTTATATATTATTTTAATATCAAAAGAATGATATTGTCGCTCGTGCGTACGTACGGACTACCGTCTCCACGAACGCGATGAGATTCATTCTCCATCGTATCCATTCAAGTATAATTATCATTTGATGATTTAAAAATGATGTTTAAGGACTAGATATCATTCTGGATATGAATAAGATACAACAACCATGGCTTATTTAACAAAACATATAAAAGAAAATGAGTAAGTTAACACCCGAAACGACGATAATTCTAAGATATTATTAACAAATCAATGTTAAAAGATCATATAAGATATCATATTAATATATATGATTCTTGTATAATTTAATAACAATTATTTCACCATTATACAGGAGGTTAACCTACCCCAACAAAGGAAAAGTACAAGGTAAGGGTTATTTCACAATCTCTTCATTATCCGAGGTTGTTTATATGTAATAATCTACTGGGATCTCTTTATCATTCACATCCATGTTTTCTTAAAAATGTATTTCAAAACATTTTTATTATTTACAAGAATATGGGTTAAAGTCATTTATACCCTTGTTTGAATTTTTTTAAGAGGAATCTTTCCTTCATTTTCAAAACAAGGTCCTTTTAACCTTTTCGACAGAATTAAGGTAAGAATGTTTTTTTTAACTTATACGGCGGGTGCGGTTATGTTCCGCAGTTATAAAATCTTCAAAGCTTTCCTTACAAGCTTATAATAATATTTTCAAAGAAAATGTTTTATTTCATATGGCTCTCAAATGATTTCAAAAATAGAAAGAGATATTTCTCTAAAAAGTGTTTTGATTTCATCTATGTCAACATCCTTTGATGGATTTTACGCTTATTTGAAGTTGATTTATTATGATACAAAACTTCTATATTGTATTGAAGGTTTTGTGATACGTTTGACTGTGGATGTGCTATTTTTATACCATTCATATTTTATGGTGAAATTATTGACATTTCGTATGCTAGTTTTAATACGAATGTTTATGTTATGTTTAAACCTTTTCATATGGGAATGCATTGGACTTAATAAGTGACGGGTGGAGCCCGCTATAGCTCCTCGATGCATCGGTAGGTCTCATGAGACAAACTAGTGTCTTGGCACAAGGCCTTGACAAAATCTTATTTGTAGTCTTGGCACGAGGCCTTGGCTATGTGGTTATGATAGTCTGGCATTATGCATTCCAACATTATGAAAGTGGTTATTGATTTTTGCATGTGATTATTCGATTAGTAGAATATCCATGTGAATAATTAAATGGCATTATTTCATTTTATTTATGCCATACCATGTTGAAAGTTCATGTTTAAAAGGCTTTTGTTTTAGTTATACATTGCCTTAAATGTTTATTCTTACTGATGAAAGTTTTCGCTATATTGTTATCCTTACTGGGCATTTGAGCTCACCCCTTTTCTATGTTTTATTTTTCCTAGGAAGTGAAGATGTAAGTTATGAATGACCTGCAGGGATATTATGAGGGGATTATAGTGTGGACTGTGGAAACATTATGTTGTTGTAGTAGTTTTTCATTTTATGATGTAATGTAAAACTTATGAATATATCTAGTGTTTCCAAGGCTACTAAACCAATCGGTCTTTCGAGATTTGATCTTTCTTGTGATCATGCCAATGTTACGAAGTAATGCACCGACTCTGGGTAACTGGGGTCGGGGCGTTACAACGGAGCACTACTTTGTTTGGGTGCAGACCCATGGCGGACGGAGCACTACCTGTGTGATAGTGCAGACCCGCGGTACTCGTCCAGAGAGTACCTCAGCAGGCTACTAGGGGGTGTGCACTACTGTGTTTGGGTGACATACCTCGGCGGGAAGCACTACTGTGTTTGGGTGCCTGGCCCGCGGTACTCGACAGGAGGAGTACCTCAGCAGTCTTAGGTTAGTGAGCAGTACCTCGGAGTCGTGACAGGACCATTGTACACTCTAGAGACGGAGCTCTTCAGTAGTTACGGTTTCGATAATGAAAATCCTGGTTTGAGCTGAGACTTTTGATCCTTGTGTTTCCTTATGATTGAAATGGGTTACATGATAACTTAGGTATATTTATGGGAATGTACCTAAGTAGAGGGTATCTGTTGAGATCTTCTTGTGGTTATCCTTGTTGGATTTAGTGAGACCTTGAGGGTCTCGGGGTCCCTACTGAGTATCGTTATACTCACCCCTGCACGGGCTATGCCCGCACCTCGTTGTGTTGGTTGCAGACGACAGGCAGTGCTGACGGAGGCCGAGTGTTCGACGACTGGACGGTACCTGGATGTGGACTACACGACAAGTCGGTGTCCGGAGGTGGACTTCACGGCGAGACGAAAGTCGGAGGAGGTTGACAGACGAGATCACTGTGGAGGCTATCTGTACCTACCCTTCAGGTAGGATTCGTGGTGGATGATCCAGGAGCTGCGTCATCTGTACCTACCCTTCAGGTAGGATCCGAGGAGGACGACCCAGGAGCCGCTTCCGTCCCTCCAGCTGTTGTCTTTTTCTGTTGTACTTTGTTCAGTTGTAGTTGTACTTTCTTTTGGGTTTGTATTCTGGCCCATTTACTTTTCAGCACTTCTTTTTGTACTTAGTGTTTTACTTCCGCTTGTACTCTGTGGTGTTTTTTTAATTTTATAAAGGCAACGCCTTCCCAGTTATCGGGATTTACGCCTTTGGTGCTAGTCGCTAGCCCCTGGCCTATGGAAGGCGGGCTTGGGGTAGTCACGGCACGGGCCCCGAGGACGGTTCGTGACAGTAGTGGTGTAAATAGTCACATAAGAGTCATTCAACAAAAATTAAATAATAAAAAAAATATAATTCATCAAAAATGTTTGAATAAAAATGTGTGTAATAACCAAAAATGTTATCATGTGTATGAGAAAACTATTTGCGGAAAACTGGCATTGTGAGATTGTGTTCATTTTGGATGGATGGTGTTAAGGGAAACATTACATGAAATGAAAATAAATTTACTTATAAAAAATTCAAAAAAATAAAAAAAACCCACATAAATTGAAATCATGAATCATATAAAATCCGAATGAACACACTTTGAAATATAATCTTGTATCTTCATCCAATACCTCTAGAAAATAAAGAAATACAAAATTTCATTTCATGAATCATGAATTTTAAAAAAAGAAAAATATAGTGGTTTTATTTTTTGGGTGGTGGAATTATTTGGGACATTCAATAGAAAAGTAGATTCATGAAATAATATCACAAATTATTTTTAAATCCATAAAAGTTAAATTAATTATGCATGTTCACATTCATTACGTATAATGTTACTTGTTCACAAGCTCATTAATTAAAAATCATCAACACTGTCAATAATAAATATATGATAATTGGAAATTATTATTTTGATTAAAAATATTTATGATGTATGTTAGAGTTTAACATCACTCAAAAAATGAATTCATGTTGCTTTCAAATTGACATTAATTTTAGTGAAAATGAAACTAATATGCTCAAAACATAGAAATTGAATTTAGATTATTTTTATGCATTAATAAAATGATCCATAAGTCATTTTTGACATGTAGTAATCACACTCACCAAAATACAACTCATGGTATGCCAGGTATGAATAAAAGTGGTTAGTATCAGTTTAAAATTGCCATTTTAATACAAAAATGTTCCATACTCTAATAACTGAGAAAAATGATTGAATTTTCATGATAATTTTGAAAAATATTAATTAGTAATTTTTTATGAATAGGACTCAGTCCCATGTTAAATCTACACATGATGTGTCCTATCTGACTCAATGATCCTATTTCTAGTTTAAAATGTCATTTCAGTAAAAAGAAAAAATTTAATAGATAAAATATATAAAACATATTCTTATTATTTTGATATATTAGGATAATGTTATATATGTCTTTTATATTTTTTTATGAATCATCCAAACATCAATATGATTCATGGAGTGACCGGTATGACTCCTAATGAATATTTTTATTCAAAATTGACCTTAATTTTAGTAATGAAGACAAATTAAATACTTAAATCCAAGAAAACACATTCGGATTGTGGTTGTACTTTAGGAAACATATCAAAAAGTTATTTTTTACATGTTGGAATTATCATAACCTTAATCTAATACACGATGTGACCGGTATGACTCAAATTTTCTGTTATCAATTTAAAATTGACATTTTAATACAAAAAACCATCACTCGTTAAAAACAAAGAGAACTCGATTGATCTTTTATTGAAAATATTGGTAAAAATTTATAATTAAAATTCTATTTTTATGAATCAATCACTTAAAACTCATGTAGAATGTGGCCTTTATGACTCAAAGGGATTGTTTCCAATTTAAAATGACATTTTTGTGAAAACCCCACTAATGGTATACTGAATACTATGGAAACATATTCGAATTATTTTTATACATTTGTAGAATTATTAATAGGTCATTTGGGATGTGTAGGAATTACCCCCTCCACAATCTGTCTCAATTTTTGACTGGTATGAATCCTCGTGTGTCTTTTTATTTATAATTTATATAAATTTTTGTTCAAAATAATGCAATATATGGAAAACATAGAAAATTAATTGGGATTGATTTGATACAATATAAAATGATACATATGTAATTTTTGATATGTATGAATCAGTTGTACCTCAATCTGGTAGAAGATGTGCCTAATATGACTCAAAGTATCTGTAATCAGTTTAAAATTGAAATTTTAATAATAAAAGTGTCACGCACTGAGAACTATGAAATCGTGATCATATATTCCTGATAAATTAGGATAATGATTTCAAATTCATTGGTGATATGTAGGAATAATTCATTCATTAAACCCACAAAAAATTTGACCTATATGAGTCAATGTCTGTGTTTCTAGTTTAAAATAACTTATTTGTAAAAAATGCATGTGGTATAATAAAAAATGATGAAACACATTCAAATCCTTCAGATACATTAGTATGATGATACATAAGTGATTTGGGATATGATGGAATCATTATCACCACTATATGATGCATGGTGTGAACGGTTTGTCTTCAAGCGGTCATTTTAATATATAATTTTCACATTAGTATAAAATGTGAATCACACCACCAAAACTGAGTAGATGATCCTATATTGATTTTTGATAAATTTATCTACAATTACATAATTAATTTCCTTATCATTTTTATATTATATTTATTTAGTTAATTAACACAATAATAATTCTTGAAGTTGAACAATAAATGGCATGTGATGTGAAAAAATAAACAATAATGCAATCTGATACTCATTGTTCCTTGTAAGGCTCAAATTTCAGTGTAAAATTAACACATTCAATTTATTATATTTATTTATATTATTAATAACATAATAATTCTTTTTCGGATATATTTTAGTTATTTTTATCATTCATGAGTGGATTGTTATTTTATATAGGTTCATTATTTTGTTTTATAATAGATTTTGTTTCTTCAGATTATGTTGGAAATTTTATTTCATTTATGTTATATATTATTATATACCGTATCAAATTTCTGGTTCTCTTTGTGGTGTATTAGTGTGACATTATAGCACACTTTATAATGCCCTATTTCTGGTGCAACAACGTGATGTAACATTACACTATATTTTTTCCCATTATCAGAGCTACTAAATGTGATGAAATGGAGTCCATTATGAATGATTCAAAAAGAAATGATAAACAACCCTTTATTAATGAAAAATAAATGTTTGGATAAATGTTATCTTTTAACAGTGTTTCTAAAAGCACTTATAGAAACCTAATCCTTTTAACCAAGTTACGATAGTCATTATTTTTTTACTCCTAAGAAAGGCATATTCTATAAATTTTATATGCCTCTTTTGTAGTATTGAGAAATCAAATTATGGTGGGAAGAACATTTCATGTTTGAAAAATTTAAAAAATGTTTTCATGTACTTTTATTATTAGTGGAAAAAAATAACCATTCCAAGAATGAAAAAAATATTGATTTAAAGAAAATATTTTCAAAAATATTTAAAAATAGGTTTATAAATTATTTAAATGTATACAAGATATTCCATAAATCCATTTTAATTACATTGACAAGGAAGAGAATGATTCCTGACCAAAAAATAAGGTTGTCCTTTCATAAAACAATCCATTTTTTATTTTGTGTTAAAAAAGTGTGTAGTATTGTAATAATACTTATAAACTAAAAAAATTACCATTTTGAAAGAAACTATTTGTATTTTATGATATAAATATTATATAATTCCTCCAAATAATATTATATCATAAATAATCCCAATTCAAAAGTGATATTAGAATATAAACCCTTACCTCAAGTCATGAACTTCATCATACATGATATACCCATAGTAAATCAAATTTAAAATTACTATAAATATATTACATACCCATATTCATACTCAAATTACATTATATAATTCCCTAATAATTTTAATTTACCCATTAATTCATAATTCTTCATTAAAATCAATATTATTCACTTAAGTGATTTATTTTCCACATATGTTTTAGTACGAAAATTTTGTTTCATGATGCTTGGGTACAGTTTCATTATCCCTAAAATATTAATAAATCATTATATATAATATTTTTCCATCAAATATAATTTTCAAACTATCCATGTTATATAGTGAAAAAAAATTAATTATATAACTTCGTTGAGTCGTTATTCCGCACACACGCATGGGTGGTGTTTTTATTTTTCAATTGATGGAAATAAAGGAATGTATCCAATAATTTATCATTAAATAATCACAAATATATCATAAATATAATATATATTTGTTATATCCATATATATATAACTCTCCATGTGAGTCAGTAATGAATGTTGAAATACATCGGTTTAGGGAGACAATATTCCACATGTACACCCAAATGACATTTTCATTTTCCATTTGATGGAATATAGATAGATAATGATTTTTATATAAACATAATAACATAAAATTATATTAATGATATGTATTCAGTTATTTTTATTTGGTTATATAATATTTTGATTAGGTTAAAGAAGATATTAAAAATAAATAATTCAATTATGATAATTACCTCTTTTTTTCATATCCCCATTTTGCATACACCATATGCCTTCAAAGGATGTAATTTTGGTTGGAATAGGATGTCCTAGATTTCAAAGGGTTATTTTGGATATATTTTTTTAATATATTTTTCACGATAAGTAGATCAATGTATGTAGAGAAGTTAATAGAGGAATTTACTTTTTATGAAGGAGTGGAGTGGCACTATTATAAATTCCATTAATTTTAAAATAATATAAATCCATTTTCATTGGAAAGTATAAATTAAACAAGAAATTATTTAATATTTGATAATATAATGTTCAATTGCACTCAAAAATGAAAATTGGTTCTTCTTAGAGTGATAATTGGGGATTATCTCTTAGAATATCCTTTTTATAACCCCTTTAACAATTACTAATGTGACAAAATTTTACCATTGTAAACTATTTCAATTCCAAAAAATTATATTGAAATTATAAAATAATTTTTTTTATTTTTATTCAAAATATTGAATAAATTTTGAAAAAAATAAATTTATATGTGTGGATGAAAATAATTCTTATATCCGTTAAAAAACACGTACAAACCATTATTAGAAAGAGATTGTATATTTTAGTATAAAAAAAGATTTTTATCTCAATACATTCAAATAATGGACTACACTTAAATGAATTATAATTTTTTTTGATCAATTACATTATATAAAAAATTCATTAAAATAATTCATAAATAGTTAATGATATTTTTAAGATAAATTTCTGTTGAACACATAGAAACTATTTTCTAAAAATTATATCATTTTACCTGTAATCTTTTTATTCTTATTTATAATCACTTAGTAACCAATTTCTGAAATTTTAATAATTTTTTTAAATGTATAAATAATAATTTACCATATTTTTTTATTATAAATATTATAAATTATATTTTCAATTAAAATATATATAATAAAAAGATTTTTATAAACCAAACATTTCTGTTTAACCATGAATTATTAAACTTGTGTTTCATATCATTACATAACAAATACTTGGATTCTATTTATTTAGTTTATTATTCATTTAGATAATGTTAATAAATAAATTTTATATCATTCTTCAAAAATCTAATAGTTATCAAAATTGGAAAGTTCAATAGAATATTTTAAAATTATCTCTTTTGAATTTATTTCATTTTCAAATGTGAATTTTACCCCTTTTTTTATAAAGTCCAATTTTTTCAATTTCATTTTACAATTTTATAATTTTTCACTTTTTATGTCTGATAAATTAATTATTAATTATGTTTAGTTTTTCATTCATGAAGATCTATAATACAGATAAAATTTATTAAAGAGAAATGTATTCTGAAATCTCAAGGAGTTACATGTATACCATAGATGAAACCAATGAAAAAAAATATATGGTGCATTGGTTAGTCAAAAAGTCATTACTATAAACTCATAATTCCCGTACCTGCATCAGAATATATATTTTTGAATATTTTCTTTCCACACAAACAACAGATGATATCTAGATCAATGGTCTATCTTCGATAAATATTAGCGTCCATGAAGTTGTTAAAATAAATCATCTATGTCAGGTAGGGTGTACCTATTCTTTATTGTCATAGCATTGATCTCCATATATTCAATGCACACCCTCAAAGATCCATATTTATTCTTAACAAAAATTACAGGGGTTCCCCCTTGAGAAACACTTGGGAGAATAAATCCCTTATCACTAAATTTATATAGTTTTTTCTTTTGCTACACTAACTCCACAATTTCCATTCTATGAGGGGTCATTGATATGGGCCTTGAACTAGGAATTATGTCATTGGAAGACTTAATTTCCCACTCTAGAGGATGTCTAGGTAAATCCCCTGGAAAGACATCTACATATTCCATGACAACATTTACATTTTCAATTTGATCATTCTTTTCCTCACCCATAGTTATTGAATTCCCATCCTCCCAAATAATTGAATTAATTATACCTACTGGGGGAGGATCTAGATAGGGATCAGATGGTGAGGTTAATTCTCTAAAGACAAGGGATTCTACACCATTCTCAAAAATTATAACTTCATTCTTCGTGCAACAGAACTTCAAATCATAATGTGATAGCCAATTCATAAAAAATAAGTATCTCAAGGTCAATATTTGGAATGATGATAAGTTTATTAATTTAGTCACATTTATGTGACATGAGGGGGATCGATTGTCATGCCTTTTTTCCAATGATACATCCAAAAATATTTTTTACTAATAATACCTTTTTCAAATCCAATTGGGCATTTCTAATTTTCCTGGAAATCTAGGAAGATATAAATGAATGTGACAATCTAGAATCAAATAAAGTATTCACTATGTTTGATTAAACAATTAATGTACCTGCCACAACTTCATTAGGGACATCAATATCAGTGGTTGCGATCACATATTCTTGTCCCGACTACCTTGGACTTTTCTGTTGCATGTTTCCTTGACACTTTGGACAATCATTATCATAGTGTCACATATCTTGAAAATTATAGCATGCAAGATTAATGGATTGTTTATTCCCCTTATAATCACTGGAAATATGTCCCTTATGTCCACATTTTTGGCATAATCCTTTTCCATTTTTGCAAGAACCGGGGTGTTTGTTTCCACAATTTCAATAGTTTGGAAATTATACTCTTCCCTTTTCCCCTGATTATTTATTTCATTTCCTTGAGTTTTCGGCTTCCCTCTCATTCTCTTGTTTTCCCTTAAATTCATTAGACATAGAGAATTATTTTTCTTTCTTGATAGAACTTGAAACTATATCTCGATATGATGAGAAAATCTGGGATACCAATGCCAGCCAGAGGAATGTCTTTACTCCATCAAAGAATTGATCAATTTTGCTCCTTGGATTTCATATGTAGTCTCCAACATGTCTTGCTATTATTGTGAAGTTAGTTTCATAATTTGAAACAATATAATCTTCCTTTTTCTTCAAATTTATAAACTGCCTTTCCATATATGCTCGTTATTCATGAGGAATGTATTTCTGTTTGAACATTTCCATAATATCCATCCATTACATTTCATTTATCTCTTATGCCTCCATTGTGTTTTGGATTAATGACCACCACTAATTTTCATTCCAAAAAGATTATAAACGTCCATGATGACCTTCTATATTTCATTGCATCACATATTGAGAAATATCATCTCTAGGGAACTTATCCACTACTCAGATACAAATGGGGTTGTAGTCCCATTGAACAATGGAGGCTATTGTCGCCTAAAGCAATCTTACATAGATACTCCACATGGTGGATCCAGATTCTCCATATAGGTAAGGTTATTATTCATAACCTTAGTAAGTTGTCCCAGTATAGTAATACGTTGCTCAACACCAGTCACAACACCAGATTTAGCATCATTATCTTACATCAGAGGGAAATCCCTAAATGGGACATGCACGTTTGTGTGGTTTCCATTCCTTACACTATGTTCCATTTCTAAAAAATTGAATACACTAGATTAGGGTATGAATCATAATTTATAGTCTTAACATAAAAAAATAATTATCATAAATTGAGATCCTACGTATGGATAATGCCATAATCACAAAAATGGTTTCTTTGTGGAAAAATTTACTTCTAAATCCTCTATAATTGCTTATAAGGAAAATTTTAATTATCCTTAGAATATCCCTTGGGTATGTCAATACCAAGAGTTCATCAAGGCCCTTTATCGTGTACCAAGATACCCCATATTAAGACCAAAACTCCTTTTTGGTTCTTTCACTCCTAGGTACATCTCTACCATAGCAACATCTGCCTGTTTGAATCCAGACATGGATGTATTTTATAGAAACACACACATAATCTCTCCCTTTACAAAATACCATTACGTTATTGTATGTTTTTCCTCTAATTATACCTTATGGATTTGTTACATAATCTACATTTTCAAATCTAGTTTCCAGATTCTCTACTAAACTTCGTTTGATACTAACTGTAATTACCCAACCCCAGTTTCCCGGAGTCGGTGCCTTATTTTATTACATTTTCATATAAAAAATGAATATATATCATGATGTTCCATGTATTTCAGTAGATTTTGGAAGAAATATACATATTTATGTTTAACATTACATTATGAAGGGAAATAAAACACTAATTTATTTCATTAGAAACATCCAAACCTCCTAGATTATGCCTGGAAGACACTCATTACTAACATCATCATATCCTGGGAAAAATGAAACATAATTAATGGCTAAGCTCAAATGCTCAGTAAGAGTAAGAAATACAATTTAAGTTAACATAAACATAAAAAATTGGCATGTTGAATAATTGAAAACACATTACTTTATAAATAATAAACTTTAACTCATTATGGAAGGAATATGGGTTGAGTAAGTAATGTCATTACAGAACATAATCATGGGTTTTCTATTGGTTGAATAACCACATGAAATTTCATTTAAAAGCTTCATAATGATGTATATTCATATTCTGAATATTATGAAACATTTTTTCAGGGCCTCAACCAAAACGTTCAAAAATGATGAAGGCCTCAGCCAAAACCCTATAACATATTGTGGAAGGCCTCAGCCAATTCCATGTCTATTTGTCTCATGACACCCACCGATGAATCGAGGGTCTATAGAAGGCCACACCTATCACATAATAACTCCAATTAATTCCTCATATGAGTGGGGATAAACATAGACAACATATACATTCATATTGAAACTATCATATGAAATGTATCTAACTTTCCTCAATTATTAAATATAAAACACATACCATTCCGAGTAATATGGTAAATAAACATAAGATAAATAATCTGAAATAAAATTAGTCATAGACCATTCAATAAAATATTGTAGATTACATCATAAAAGATTAAACCCAATAATACACTTGAATCATCAAGAGTGTTGAATTAGACGAAAATACTCGTATAAAATCACTAAGCATTTCTTTAGATAAATACACCCTTATATTGAAAAGAAGAGTTCCATTGGAAAATTAGTTGTATCAAAAAAGGTGAAGTATGATATTATATTCATAATAAAATGAGTTATTTTAAAGAGATAAGGGTTTCCAAAAAACTATTATAGAATTCCCTTAAAAATAGATAAGAATTTGATAAATTCCCCTGAATCGGGCATGTATTTTTTTTAAAATTTTGAATGTTTCTTTTAAAAAAAGTAAAAATCCATAAAATAAAGAATGGTTAAATTTGGTAAAAATATATAGAACACCCACACAGATATTATGAGCATTAAATAATAATATACAAGAATTCCATCAATGTAATAAGAGAAAAAAATGTAACCCGAATGAAAATGGATGTTCGAGTGAGAAAACACTTACCTAAAGTCCGAATGTGTGCCCCTCTTAAACATAAGGCCCTGGAATATAAAATTATTCTCATTAATAACTTAATTCAGAAACTATTAGAAATTTATTTAGTTTATCATAATTAATTTTATTTAATTTATGTTCTTATTGATAAGTTATTATATTGAATTCTGTCTACCTGGAGTGTTTGTTTTCTTGATTTTCATAATCGGTTCACTTTTTATAAGTAATGGAGTTCATGTGGAATGGTTGTAAATATTCATAATTTAAATTATATATTATTTATGAACATACATATTTTTAATGTTCATCCTTATCATTTTTTTACATAGATGTAGGACTATTCATTAGATGACAACCACTTCGATTATTTGGCGGTATTTGGATTATTTTGAACTAGTTTAGTCATATAAATTAATAATATTCACATATATTGGTTCCATAAAATTAATTAGTTAATAATAAAATATTATCATTTGGTTCAACCATATAAATGTTTTTATTACCTGTAATGAAAGAGAAATTTAAAAACAAAGCATCGACATCCACGAAGGTTATAAATTGGAACCTCTTGGATGTTGATTTTGTTTAAAAAAATAAAAGGGAGGGAGTAAGAATATTTATGATGGTTCTTCCATTAACAGGATATAATTAATGTATATAGATGATTGAAGAGATATTATGTTCATTTGGATAGAGGAGGTGAGGATAGAAAAATAGAAGAGATAAACCCGAACATAAAAGAAATGTTGAGAGATCCCTTATGAAAATTCGGAAGCATAACAGCGTCGCTTAAATTTTAATAAAATGAATTGATGAGAGAAAAAGGGTATCTCAACACATGGTAATTGAATGTACAGTAAGAGGAGTACATAATATCAAACCCCAAAATATGATAATTTAAATTCAACAAGATAACATAAAATAAGTTTTGATAAAAAGAAGATGGTGAACGGTTCCTTTACCTAGTAGAGTAACTCCTATAACATTAAGGTTGAGACCTTGGGGGATTAAGGACACATCGGGAGGACTCCTAGGGAAGAAAAAAGACCAGATCATCGAGGATGTGGGATTTTTAATGAACGAAAACGAATGTATGACTGGATATTTATAATACAAAAGATAAATTGTTTAATTAATTTAAAAAGACACCTCATTAGTGGTTTTGGTAAAAACATGGGCCTACCTATGGTATTTTCCAATGGTTTTACCCACTTGGTATACCAAATTTCATATGTTACAGTATTAAAGTTGACTAAACTTTTATTTTATTTATTATTTCATTATGATATCATTGAACTACTGAAAACTCCCAAATGTATTTTTACTATTCAAGAAAAATTCATGTATTTTAGAAAAAATCAAAAAATCCACCACAACTATTTTTAGACGTGTAGAATCCAAAATTGAACTCCATTTATTGAAATTAATTTTCTAAATAATTTGAATTAAATTTTAAAATAAAATAATTGTTATTTCGATTTTTTTTTAAAGGTATACTTATTTTTATATCAAATTAAAAAATTAATTAAGATCTCATTATCTTATTACATTAAGAAAATAAAATTATATCATAATTTAATATTTATAAGGTTCATATTTTTATTCATATTACTATTCATATGATAATGTTACTATTTACCAAAAATCATGTTTGTTCTATGAGACTCCAAAGGTCTTACTGATCACAACTCTAGATGATAGTTTTTTGAGATTCAAAACATAATAGAGGAAAAGTTGTGTTTAATGGATAGATTATAAAATGTATTGATTTATAGGGAGACAGTGTTTCATTCATTCAATAGTTATTTACAAATGATTGGGTTGTTATAGATTTTACCGAGGAACATATCCATAGAGCGGCCCGAATTTTCAACTGTATCATTTAAAAAAGGAGTGCCTTGTTAGTGGCTGCATAGAAAATACCATTCCCAAAATGGGATGTCGAATTCAGTTGATGAAACATTACTTTGGATCTCGTACACATCCCTAGATCCTTGGCCACCAACACAGTGGGAGATGAAGGATAGTCCAATAAGCCCATGTTTCTTTTTCTACTATACCTCGTCGTGGAGGTAGTTCCAACTTCCCTGTATCATTCAAAAAAAGGGAAATATCCTACTGAGGGTAGCTGATATAAGATCTCAAAAGGAGGATAGGAAACCTTAGAGGCTCTTTGTGAGTCATGAGTCATTGCCAAAATTGACCACTGGTTATTTACTGATCCACTACCCAAGTTATCCACGATAATGGAAAGCAAAAAAATGACCCGGGACCATAAACCTAGATTGACTACCTATTATAGTGGGTTTCAATTTATTGGTAGGAGTTACCTTAGATGAGGAAACCCGAATGGAAGGGACACTATTCAAGATACATGGAATATGAGGCTTTTCACCCTATGAACAATCCAAAACTTCCGAAAGTGGAAATTCCACTAGAACAAAATTTGAGGGAATGTGTTTGGGACTACCGAGAGCTCTTGAGGGCCTACAGGGACTGCCTCTGTAGACACCGAGGGAGATGGACACTCACTACCACCTCTAGTAATATGAGATCACCCCATTCTTATGTTTATATTCTCTTTGTTATAAAGAATTTTTTCATGTAGAAGTACTAATTTTGGAGACATTTATGGGAGATGTTGATGATCTTTCACCAGGATAAAAGTTTCTATTTCCAAGATTCCAGAGACACTAAACTATTGTGGTCCTCTGGCATGTATTTTTTTAATATACTAAATATTCATCTAAAAGGATGTAATATCCATGTATGTTAATTAGGGTTCCCTATAATATGAGTATAATGATGAAAATTAGGGGATATGATTATTGTTATGTAACTGTGGTGGAAATATGACAAATGTAACACTTTTATTAAAGAAAAATATTGATTAAAATGACATAAACAATATTATATAATAAAATTAGAAAGTATTAAAAAATAAAGCATCCAAAAATAATCTAATCCTAAAAATATGATCCATTTCAAATGGAACAGGATCCATTTATTTATAAAGGGATGTAACCTATTTATTTCCCTCATCTATATCATTAAAAGCAATCCAAATCAATGAATATATATTTAAGTATGTCGAACATTTATTCTAATAAATTTATGGAATTTTCGAATTTACAATGAGTAGATAAGGTTATTAGTGATTGTATATCAAATCCAACATTGGAAAAATGATGGATGACATCCTCTATGGGATCAATAGTGGATCACATCCACAATTGGATACAAATAGTAGTAGTCATTTATTCTTTTGTAATATCTTATTCTTCCTCCTTCATATGGCCATAACAGTGGGGAAATTAATAACTATGATTCTAATTCCGTTGTATGAAAAGGTATAGAAAAATTGATTATTCTTACATGCATGAATATTGAAGCATAGAAATGTTATTTTTTATGGAATGATAACATTTCATGGGCCATGAGTGATAGGATGTGTTGATGGTAGTACCCTTGGTTTTTTTCAATTGATAAACTATGCATGGATTCTTTCATGCGATAACATAAGGAGAGTGCATGGATTTAGTGTGGGGGAACCCATGTTCATGTGGTAGTGATTAAGGGCCTCTCTTCCAGCATGAATAGTGGATGTTAGAAGTAGTGAAAATATAATGTAAATTTATTTTTGGTGGTCAAGGGTCCTTCAGATGAGGAAATATCATACATAGGTAATAGTGTATTAGGAATTTCGTAGAGGCATTAACAGTGGTGGATGTGGAAGTTGTAGCTATTTCAGATTCTAAAATTGGATTAATGGTATCAGGTGATACCATTTTCCTAATGTTATCAGGTACTAAAATTGATGGTGAAGGATTCATAGAATGTTTCCATGTCTTCATTATAGTGGTGTTCAATCATGGGGATTATTGGCCTGAGACAATGAATTTTACGAGGATTTCAATGGTAATTTCATAGTTAGTTCAACATATGCAATCAAAGAAGAATGTGGTGGTGAATTTGAGAAATGGAAGTGGCATATTATCATTTATACATCCTTCAATGTGGCCTTATTAAGCTTGCATGTATTTCCTTGGGCTCGTCCAAAGTCACTAATGAGATCCATGGTGGATTAAATATTCAACGATAGACTTCGGCTCAGTAAAAATTTCATTGAGTGGAGACCATGGTGGACTTTGTAAATTATATTTGTGGTTAGTTTCAGTGAGGGGAAGGTTATGTAGAAGATATTAGTAGAGATTCTTTCCATGTAATGGAAAATATGGACCGAGACAATGCTGTTATGTGTTTCTTAATGTAAGAAGTACAAATTAAATTAGAATCCTACATCGAAAGGAATAAGTGGATCCATGAGAGATTTAATGAAAATGATCTACATCCCCACCTCAAAAGTATGCTCTAGGGATGTTCTATTGGTTTTTCAATCACACACATGGGTTGCCACTACCCATGTAGATTCTGGACCAACTCATACATGGGTTATTCCATGGGCTCCCACTCTACATGGGACAGATTCCACCATGTGGCATCATAACAAGCCACCATAGGTAGGACCTCTTAGTGGTCTTCTTGGAAGATGAACCTCTTCATTAGGCTGGATAATTGGTTTTGGGATACAGGTTGAGGTATATCCTTTGGTTGGGCAATTTTGTTTATAAAACTCTTGAAAAATTACAAACAACATATAAAATTATCATCACAAAAATCCATAAAATAGTTTTTTAAAAACAGGTCACTAAAAACCATCATCCAAATTCTCTTTAAAACAAATTTTTAAAAATTTCCATAATTTTTTAAAACATTGAAATAAATTGATTGAATTAATGAAAAATATTGAAATTAAATGGAATTTTTTATCATATGGTTGTCCTATGGTATAAAATCTCTGCTGGAATTCAAAGAGAACCAATGTTACCATTATTCAATTTTCAAGGTAAAAAACTAAAACCAATATAAATATGAATTAATACATTCAAATATTGACAAAAAATAACATCTTTATTTCTAAATATTCAAAGAAACACTAAACTCGCGTATTTTAATTTTTGTATTTTGAAAATTATGGAACTTATTCTCCCTTTAATTCATGACCCACTATTATTTATTATAAAAAAAATTAAAAAACATGACTTATGACTCCATATGAATTTGTTAACTCATAACTCATCATAAAATTAAAATAGAGTCATAAACATTAAATGACAACATATCCCAAATCCATATTCTTCTAAATGAACTAATTTCTACACTTACTAAGCACAAATGACACATAAAATCATTGTTACTTTCGATAAAGGATCAAATATATTTGTACATTAATGATGGTTGGTTTTGATGTTTTAAAACTAAGGCCCAAAGTGGATGTTTGTCTATTAAATTATAATTAATGTAATCAAAATTAATGGATTAATGTCATTCTCCAATTAAAATTGTGACAAATACATGGTTTCCAAAACGAAAAGTATGGTCCTGATCAACAATAGTATAATGACTGATGTTCACCTTCATGAATTTTTATCAACTTTTATACCCATTTATTCAATGTATCTTTTCAATTTTTATATTTTTTTGACAATTATACAATTAATGAATCTCACATCCACCACCTAACTATATATGAAAAAAATCATTAGTTTGGTGATTGTGATTTTTTATACTCCCAAGGCACAAACCACCTTTATTATTATTGTATTAGTTTTCATAATTTATATCAATATTGGATAAATAGAAATAATAATGAATGAATGAATAAACATTTCCGAACACCCAAGATAAAACCCCATACCTTTTACATAAAATTTATTCCATCCCTCCACCATTACTCCCTTCACCCCCAATCCAACATAAAAATTTCATTCAAATACTATGTGGATGGTAAGATTTGATGAAAATGGTTTTCAATATGGATAATCCCTAATAAGGATAGTCATTGTATATAAGAATTAACCATATATTAATTCATAATTTGGTATCAATGATATGGGATTTTTAAAGGTTTCCTCAATAATATTAATTGTGGTTTTATACTGTCAGTGATTTGACAAGTTCAAGATATTGTTGTAGTAGGTTACATGTCTCAAGATCAATCATGAAATATTCTTAAGATAAAATATATAATATTTGGTCTACAATACTCTCAAGAATGGTACAAAATCCCTCATGTCATGGATAATATTAATAATAAATCATTTCACATGAATTTCAAAAATTCAATCCATGAAAAATGGAGGGTAAATTTCATTTTTAGAAGTCAACTAATTTCCTCAAATATAGAGTCTTCATTTTAATATCCATGCTTCACATTAGTAATTCAATTCTCCTTTTTATTCATTAAATATCATTAAAATTGAAATTTAAAACATGGGATGATAATATTTTTAATAAACTCATGTATCCTAGATATTTCTAAAAGAGAATAAATTCAAATATAGACGTTAAATTTTCCAGTCGAATGTTAAAAATTGGACTTGATGAAAATTTTAGAGAGATTATAATAATAAAAGATGGAATGAACTCCCTACCTTGTGAAGCTTAGTTCTCCTTCCTCATTAGATATTTCAGGGATTTCTAATTCTATCATGAACGTGTAATGGAAAATTACTCAGTTAAGCACAAATATCAGGTCATTTAAGTTAAAATAGAATAGAGGGAGTGGGGATGTAAGCTAAACTAGTTCAAATAATTTAACTGAAATTTTTTAAATAATGTAATGTAAAATATTTATATAATCCCCATGGTGGGCCCTAGATTTTTACTACTTCTAGAGGGTATGTAACAACTATTATTTATAGTCTATTAGTGGATGGAGATTATTGGATTTAGACCACCACATATGGACACCCTAGATTTCACAACATTATTTTTTGTGATGAATGATCCATGCCTAGAGTATACTAGATCCATCCACTTTAGAATTATGTGTATCTTGTATAGAGGATGTAGGATTAAGTATGGATCATTATACTTATTGGTTTCTACTTGTATAACCTACTCTTACTTTTCCAGTGATATCTTAATAAGGGTTGAATGAATTGAATGATCAAAGATAATGTAATAGACTATTTTTATTTGAAAAAAATAGAAATTTTAACCAAAATAATCCCTTTCAATTTGTGGGTATTGTGTCTTATTTTCATTAGTCCCTGCAACATGGACTTATTCATGGGCTTCCCCAAATAAATTTTGATCAAAACAAAGGATATACATGTGTTACTTGGTAGGATAATTTCATATTTCTTCATCATACACTAAGGAAAAATAATGATTGACTAAATCATAAAATTCAATGTTGCTGGGTGTGATACTCAAATAATATTTATTTAGATCGGAGAATAAATAATTTGAAAAAATTTCATCTCATTTAATTTTTTCTAGTTGAATCACTTCCTCAATAGTAAGTGCCTCTTGAAATTAAATCTTAGCTGATATAGGTAGGTCATTAGGCTCATCCACATTTTCATTAAATTCCATAAATTGAATGGATTCTCCTTCTTCCAGGCTAAAATAAGTAGAGTGGCGATGGATCTTCTATATTTTATTGAACTGGTAGATCATAGTGTACCTCATATTTTTTCTATATATTATCTAGATCTTATAGATATCTCACATGTATCTAAATAGAAATAATATTCCTCTTCATGAATCCACTCTAGAACATGAAATTAATCCTAGATAGTTCTCCTCAAATGGTAAAACTATTGATGGTCTTCGATTTGTGTCCCAATTCAATTGATGTATTTAGTAAAATTAGGTTGCTCCAATTCCACTACATCCCTGGAATCCATTCTTTGATAATCAAGGTTTACTTCAGCAATATTATATTCTAGATATTTAAAGGAGATTCACCCATCATTCTCTATAATCATGTGAATGTATAGGTTAGTGAGTTCATAAATCCATTGTAAGAGATCCTTGTCATTATATTTTAGCACTTTCTATTGATCATGCACCCTGAGTAACTGTTTCATCAAATAAAAAAATGATCATCTAAAAATCATTAAAAAAGATTTTTAGGTGTTTATTTTTGTTAACAAAAACTATCTATTGTGTGTGAAAAATAAAAATTAGGAACACTATAACTAGATCCCTGACAAAAGATTCAGTATTTGACATCATCATGATCATGGGGTGTGGAAAAATAAAATTTTTATATTTCCATGTGTAGTATAGTGGCTACCCATGGTAGGAACAGTTCAGGAGCTTCTCAGTTTTCTAATTACTAATTTTGAATAATGTAATCTACTTAATTTCAGTTTTTTTATGATTTTATAAAATCAATTTATTTTTATAAATGATAAAATATTTCAAATATTGAATAACATGCAATTAAAGACAAAAGAAACAATGCATTTTGGGATTTGTATTTGGGCTCCATACATTATTCATGCTGGTTTATTATATTTAGACTAATAATTTATTTTTAAAATCTCACATTGGAATTAATATTCTTTTATTTTAAAATATTGAAATCTTGAATGGCAAATAAAACACATTCCCACCCCCTCATTTCACCATTGTTGGGGGAACACTACAATCAGTATTATCACACTTACCAAGAACCATGTACATTGTATTCCATTTTATACCTTGAATGTATCAACTCCATTATGTTAATATATTGTGATCATAGAATGTACGGGAAAATAATTAATCAAATTAATTTAAGTGATTTTTTGTTTGATGTTATCGTTTTCAAATCCAATGATACTATTTCATTGAAAATGAGTATGGTTTGAGTTTTCTTTCAATCCACAATAGGTTGATCATGTAATTTTAAAGACATGTTCTCTTATAGAAAAAGATTACGACAATGTTGAAAGTGGTATTGTATCCAAATTTTTCCCATTTTTTGGCTAAATACTTATAAAGGGATAACATCAGGAAGGGTTTTTTTTTCTGGAATCAACTCTTCTAAAATATGGTTAAGGCATGGGATTCATGAATTCTAGGTTGATGTTCATGAATATATGGATTATCGTGAATGGAGATAGTTTTCTCCATGATTATAAGAATTAGAGCATCGTATGTGATTGATGGTTTGATGGAGATCTTCGTGACAACAATAAATTAAAAGGGAGCATTGTGAATGGAGGAGCACCACCAAGATATTTTTTAAATATCTAAAAAATTCATTACAGATAGTGGAGTTTTGTGAATGGATGTTCATATAAATATAAGGCTACCCCACTTCATTTGAAACATAGTTAGTATGAGAAATATAAAATCGCTTGGATTTCGTGAAGCTTGGGGAACATCATGAATTTGTATCTCTAAGTGAGCTTGAGTATGATGAAAATAATAGCCATGTCTGGACTAATACGAATTGTTTTGATTATTGAGTGATTCATGATGATTGAGTATTTTGAGATAACACAGTGAGCCGCATAAAGGATGTTTTCTTTGTGAAAGGATGACATTCACGAAGGATAATCATGAAAGGAAATTTTGAATGCCTGTATTTTGGGGAACAGTGTTTCCAAAGAACATCATCATAGGTATATGGTTCCTTTAGAGTCTAATGATAGACATAGACAAAGAATATATTATCAATCTAATGAAGGATCCTTTATATCAATAAACAGAGTACAAATTCTCTCAACATAGTGAGCTAATGTGAGTCGACAAAATTGTTTTGAGGGATGTAGTGTGATATCCCTAAAATAATATAATAGCAGTTTTCCTATAGTATAGTGAATATGTATAAAATCTCATATTCCACAACTAGTGAATATTTGTTAATTATGGTATGACGAAAAACTGTCAGTTTATTCTCCATGGACTAGACCTTGGTGGTGAACAAAGTGAAATTGTTGGGTTGTCACTTCTCATGTGAATGTTCAAATTACTACACATTTCCATTAAACAAGTTTAATATTTTCCTAAAAACATGGGAATAATATATTTCAATTCGGAATAAAATGCTTACACCTTGATTCACCCCTCCCCAGCTTGGGTGTTACGAGGTCCAACAAGTGGTATTTGAATGAAGGTTCACATATGACGGATTATTTATAGTAATGATATCCTCTTTTGATGATTTGAGTTTCATTCCCCTGTCAACAATTTATTTCTATTTTATTGAAGATTCCATTATCTATGACCAATTGTCTTTGTCCAACAAGACCATGATTGACACGAAAAAGAAAAATATGAGAAATTTTAATAATTCTTTATTATATAAAGGAGATGCAAGATCTTCTTCTTTGTTCCAATATGATAATCACGAAATATCTATCTTGGAATGTTAAATCAGATGTCTCAATATTCAAAAATTAAATAGACATCAATTCTACCTCATATAAATCAATATTTTCATGATATTAAGCGGTACATTTTAGATCCATTAAAATTTGTACTCGAAATAAATATCCTAGAATAAGTGGTAAAGTAAATAATTATAAAACCTCACATGAATTTGAAATTGAGATCTTATGAAATTATCTTGAAAGATATTCCTAAATAAATATCCACTTATGTTTTTATAATAATTTAATGTATACATGTAAACACCACTTATCTCTAATAGGAAGTCAAATCTATGGAAAAGTGAATGGAAGGAAAAGTTATTAAATGTTTAAAGTTCTCTTGATTGTTTGATTACTATTAAGAAACAAAGAGGGAACATGAAATAAGTTTGTATAAATACCCTAATTATGTTTATGAGAATGAGCGATCAAAAAAGGGTCTTGAAGAAAATATCCACCTTCATGAAGTGGAATAGAAAAATAGAACTCAAGTAAAGGGCTTAAAATTGGATGAAACATTCATTAATATCTAGGAATATGAATATTTTATTATGAATAAATTTATGATACATGAAGAAGAAGTTGTTAAAGTGAAGAAGGATTTTGATTAATGGATAATTTTTATTCAATATTAGAAAATAAACCCCAATATGAAATGTATTCATTTGTAAGCTTATTTGGGAAATCTTGAGAAGGCACATATTAAGACATCCCAATAGAAGGAAATAGATTTGGAATCTAATCAATTCTCATGAGAGGATTATTATGCTAAAGGACCTCTAACATTTGATAAGAAAATCATTAAATAATTTAATGGTCTATCTCAAGAAGATGAGAAGAAATGGGTACAATCCATTCTAACATGTATTAATGCTTCCAAACATAAAATAAAGGATTGTGTAGGTTGTGTGGAAGTACTCAAAAAGTATGGATGAATAACGGTGATATGAAAAAATCTACCATGACCATGGAGGATAGTAAAGAGATTATAGAAGATGGTACACCACAATGAGCACAAAAAGTCATGTATAAGATTCAACAACCTTATTTCGAATATATGAGGAGATCATTGTTTCTTGGTCGAAGATGGTGCTATAATAGATTTCATAATTTTTCATTTTATTGCTGGAATTACCTTCTAAATGAAAATTCACAAAGGAAGCCAATTATGAGCGGGATAAAGGCAGTGAAAGATGATGAAACATCCAGAGGTTCAGTAGAATCTATTTACTGAAATAAAATTTAGGAATCCTAAAAACATACATGATGAATGAAATAGATGTGGTCTCAAGGTTGGTACATGTATATCCCAACATGTATTTAATGTTGATAAGAAAAGTATACCAAAAAAGAGGGGTATTTATGAAGAAGCTACCTTTGGAAGAGATTAGATGAATATTGTGAACATAAATTCTCCCAAGAAGATCTCATGTAAGGAACCTGATAATAACATGGTTTCTAATTATAATAGTTTCAAGGGAAATGAATCCATTAGAAATAATAAGATGTATTACTCTCAGGCAAACCGTTTTTGATATCCATATTCATGGAAACTATTCAAAATTACATTTTAGTTATTTGGATAAAATATTTGGAATGACTGAGGAAACCTGAATCTGCATAGGATAGGGATATCACAAAATGAGAATAAAATATTCCACATGATTTAGATAATGTTCCAGAGAGTTTGTAAAGAAAAGGAAACTATTGTGTTAAAGAAGTTCAATGTATGAGATGCATGAAATATGGCCACATTGAAAAAAATTGATTAACTATAAAAAAAGAACAAAAACATTCCTTACGAGGAGTATAAATATATCATCCATTAAGGATATTAAGAAGAACTGTTATCCATAAAATGATGAAGATTAAGTGAAGTGATCCATTTTCATACAAAAAAAATTAGAACAAATGATCAGATGTGAAAAATTGACGACTAGAGAAAATGGAGCTTCATGGTTCAAGAGATCATCCCAATTATGCTGTTCATAATGACGAAGCAATGAGGATCCATCTAATTCCAATAATAAATAGTAATTTCATTTATTCTTATAATGTCATGAATTAATCGGTGATTCATTGTCTCAAGGGAAGAACCTGATAAGCAATGAGGGATTTTAATTCATGATATTCAAACTGAAGAAGTCACCACCATTGAATGGTTATTCAATTTGGTATTCAAATACAAATATGATGGGGGATCATTTTTTATGAAGTTGAAGGAAATCTATTCCAAACAACTAGGATAAAGAGGGTACCATATTGGAATGATCATATTCCTAGTATTATAGATAATAATTGTTCAAGAAGATTATACTTGGTGATGTTGTTAAAATTTTCCAATGTGGAGAGACACAAGTTGAAGATCCATTCTGGTGTATTTTTTATAATTAATTTCTTTGAAATGAATTCTAAATGAGACCCACCATTATGAATATGTTTCTAAGTGTTTCACATGTGGGGAGAGACAAATGGATAATAGTGAAAAGGCTAGTAGAATCAATATTGGAATTTTGACCAAAATTGATTAATCATGAATTTTTCGATGATCATGTCATTGTAAATGGAGTCTCAGGTTGATTTTCTATAAAAGTTTCATATCAAATTTATTATCATTTCCTTGAATGAAATTTAATGATACAAGAGTGAATACATATGTATTCTCATCTATTTAGGGTTCACGATTATGTGGAAATGGATAGATTCAGATAATGAATTAGTGGAGAGATTTCATGATATTTAGGGGTCACACAATAAAGATGATTTAGATGAAGAATTAATAGAGGAAACCATTACTATAGAAAAATATTCTCCCACAATAAGACTACAGTTAATCTAAATTTTCCTCGTGATGGAAATTCAAATAGGATAAAAGTTTAGTAGATGGATGTCAAAACCACATTCCTAAATGGATTTCAGGAATAAAATGTATACATTGAAAAACAATTGGGTTTCCTAAATGGTAATGATGAAATAAAGGTTTTTAAATTGAATAATCCACTATATGGTCTAAATAAAGCACCAAAAGATTGGTACTATTTTGTAAAATCATATATGAAAAGTTCAAATTTAAAAGGGAAAGAATTCACCAAAACCTCTATGTCAAAAATTCAATGGAAGATCACATTATGGTGATGGTATATGTGGATGATTTTATATTTTGGGAAGTAGGAAGATATCACTGATCACATGAAATCATAATATGAAATGATTTTGATTTGTGAACTCACATACTTCCAAGTGAAACAAATGATACATAAGAAGGACCACACTATCATTTCATAGGAAAATTATTCTAGGATGGTTTTCAATAAATTCAATATTCTTGACACAAAAACAATGTAGATTCTAATTGATGTTCAGAAAAACATGGAAAACAAGAGTATGTGACTTCTATGGAACCCTCCCTGTACAAGAGAATCATTGTAATCATATTATAATTTACTACAACACAAATAGATATTTTCTTTGCAACAAGCTTAGTAGCATGTATTCAAGGTAAGATAATGGAAGACCATATGGTGGTAGTTAAAAGAATCATGGAGTACATTCATGGTACTCAAAATAATTTGTCATACATTCTTGCAGGAAGACATAATGATTTAACGACATTTTGAGATACTGAATGGGCTAGAGATGTGGTCGATAGAAAGTCCACAATTGGACGAGAATTATTTATTGGAAATAAATTTATGGGATGGATGTGAAATAAATAGGAAATCACTTTACTTAGTACTGTTGAAGTAGAGTATATCTCTGCTACAATGGATTTCCCTCAACTCTTGTGGATGGAGAGACAACTGAATGATATTGGTGGTAATTTCAAAAAACTAATGGTGAATCACTATGATAATAAGACCATGATCGATAATATGATGATAATTGTTCATAATTCTCATAGGAAACATATTGAAACTATTTATTACTTCATCAGTGGAAAATATGATAATAGAATGATTAAAATGGATCATGTTGGAACTATTGACCAAGTGGATGAAATTATAACCATTACATTTTCAGTACATTTTTTATAGAAACATTAGTTGAACCTCAGTGTTAAACCACCTCCCATTGCATGGGGAGGTTATGGTTGTTCCCCCTTCCCATGTTGTGTTAACTGTTTTAGTTTGTCTGTGGTTATGATGTTGGATTATGGGGGAGATACGATCTAGGGGGTGTGTTTTGATCCCTACAAGTAAAATTCAGGTTGATTGGGATTATTTTGGATAGGGTAAAATGGATAAAGGGATAAATTAAAATTTTCAAAAGGGGATAATGGATAAATAGATAAACCAATTTAGTGTTTTTGAGGAAGTACTCAGAGCATTGTTTGTACATCATTATGTTTTTAAAAACATGAGAACCAAATTCATGATTCCACTATTATTTTCCACATAGATAATTTCACATGTAAACTTAGACTGTTGGATGAGTTGTTTCTTGTGTTTTAGATTTTGATAGTCGATGGTGCTTTATTTAATTTTTCTATAGATTTCCAAACAAACAAAAGGGATGATTTATGGAATAAATGATATTATTTTCTTGAAATTGATATTGAATTGTGTTTTTGGTCAATACACACTAGATTGATTAAAGACCATTCATGACAAGTTATCCTACAGTATAGGCTGACAACAATGTTTAATGTGGCATTGTTTCCCAATGTTTGACAAACATTTGTGCTCAAAATTTGATAGAAGGGCTATGATCATGAACTGTTTCATTCCAGAATCAACTAATTTTAAATCCGGTAATTGTATAGGTTTTATGAAGATTTGGTTGATGTTCATGAACATCAATAGAATATTGAATGGATACAGTGTCTTCCAAAATTATGAGAAATGACAACCACGAGTGCATGATGGTTTTATGGAGATATTCATGATAATGATAAATCTGAAGTGATCATTGTGAATCGAGGAGATCTATGAAGAGGATTTTTTAATTTCCATAAAATTTAGTAAATTTTGTGGAGCTTCGAGAATGGATGAGACAATAATTATAAGGCTAACTCACTGCATTTGACATGAAACTATTTAGGGAAAAACTAGAATCTCTCTGGATAAATGAATTTAGGATAGATGCATTAATCATGATTTCTATACGAGCATGTGAATCACAAAAATACTATATAATCCTTGATTTATGATAATTTTTTTGATTAATTAGTGATTCTGGATGAGTGGGTATTCCTCAATGATATAGTGAGCTCAAAAAAATGTATTTTTTTCATTAAATAGTGAGCATCGTGATGGATCATATTGAAATATAGTTTTTAATATTAGTTTATCAGTGAACATTTATTTTAAATTTCATAAACTTAGGTATAAAGTCCCTGTAAGTTCCCATGATAGATTGGGATGGAGAATATAATCCTAGGATATTAAAGAATCTATCTAGTGTATAAACTGAGTTCGACATCTCTCAACGCACTAAGCTAAGGGGAGTCGACGGAAGTGTTCTGAAGGAAAAATTGTTCTATCCCAAAAGTCATATAAAGATACTATTCTCGGTATATGGTGAATATATCTAAACTCATGTAATCCGCAAATAGTGAAGATTAGTAGATTTAGGTATGACAAACACATTTTCGAATTATGCTCCTCAGACTCGCCCTTTGATGTGAACCATGTAAAACTGATGTGTTTTATCTATTTATGTTAATGTTTAAATTACTAAATATTGACATTATATATGATTAATAGGATTCTACCAACATGGTAACAAGATCCATCATTTTGGAAGATATATTTTTTACCCCGATTCGCCCCTCCCCTCCCATGTTATTTCATTGTCCAACTCTGGTGGGATATCACCACACATATACACAGAACTCTTACTCCCCAAAACATTAATAAAATATTATAAATTTAAGAAAAAAAATCAAGACACCCAATCCTCCCATAAGGCCATACCATAGGTTATTAACTCATTGTAGAGAGAAAGGGGTCACAATAGAAGAGATGAGAAGTATATAACTAGATAATGAATGGGAGACCATTTAGGTATTGTAACCATAGAGTAAATAAAAATGAAGGAAAAATTTCACTAATAAATTATAATAAATTAAATAAACTAAACTAAATTATATAGGAAAAATAAAAGGAAAAAATAGTGAATCTAAGAGTATCATTCTCTTGATTCTATAATCCATTTTGAGTAGGGAAACATCCTTGTATTTAAAGAGAAAGGTAACCTCTTTATCTCGCAGATTTTATCATTAAAAAAAATCATTCATTAAATGTAACATTATTAAGATATTTAGTGTTGAATCAAATAAATTTATATGTGTTTCCAATTTCATATTTTGAGACGTAATTCCTTAGTGATGGTATATCACCTTCCCCATTGGACCAAGAGTGGATCTCATCCAACATCACCAATAACTGAAACTAATAATTTCATTATTCATACCATCTTTTCTTACTCGTTTAATCATCCTGAATTGTGGGTCTATCCATAGATTTTGTTGTGAATATTTGGTAAGATATTTAGGAGAAAATATAGTTATTACCCCATGTTTGAAATACGGTATCATTTACATCTTCTTTATATATGGAATATAGACTCTTCTTGTGTTGTGGCTGATAAGAAGTTGCGATAGAAGTTCCATGGTAGTTCTCCTCTGGATGATCAGGCATGGAATCAGGAATGGTGTGGTATAAGGAGAGTGAATAAAATTTGGGAGGGAAAACCTCCATGAATGCAGTGGTGATGAATGACTAGTACTCGAGTAAGGAATGTTGGATTTAGCAGTTGTGAAAGGATCGATTGGAGATTCCATTGTTGTCAGGGGCATTGCAGTTTGCGAGATGATACTATGTTAGTAATATGTCAAACATTTCCTATAGAAAGTACTGTAATTGGATGTGATAGTAGTGGCTAACCAAGATGTTGTATAACTGTATTAGTGATAACATGTTTTATAGTTAGAACATCAGTAGCATGTTCTACCAAAGTCTCAATGGTATCATGTTTTAGTGTTGTCTCAATAGTATTATGTCCCACAATATATGGTGTAGGTTTCATTAAATGTGGATCTGGCTACAATCCTGTTGTTCCTAAGTATGGTGAAAATTTCCTTAGGGTCGAGCTTTATAGGGGGTTTCATTTTTCATTTCATGGTGAGTTCAATTAAGGTTGTTGAATAAGAGGGACGTGGTGAAGTTGAGTGGAAGAAGTGATGGCTCATCTTTCATCTCACCATCACATTGGCCGAATGAACCATGTATGAAATTAATGGGATCTTTCAAGGTCTATAATAAAATCCATTGCAGATTAATTTTCCAGAGGTGGAAATAGTGTCCAGATCATTGTATGTATGTTTCATCCATGGTCAAATACAGGAAATGTAGAAGTGGCTGGGATTGGAGAGGGTTGTGGCTGGCGGCAGAGCACAGTGGAGGTTATATCTGAGCAAGGAGTTAGTGGGGATGATCCAATGTGGTTAAATTTTTCATAATGAGAATAGAAATTATTAAATTGGAATCTAATATTGAATGGGAGAAGCGACACTATGAGTGCTTAAATGAAAATGAGTTGTATCTCCAATATAGTGTCTTGCTCTTGGGACGGGCTCCCAATTTCTATTTCGAACACATGACCCATGAAGGCCTATGTGGGTTATGAAATAAATCATTTGAATAGTATTATTTTGGCTCACACTTCACATAGGCCTAATTCCCATATGCTCTCTCACAACCTGCCGCCATGAGCTTGCCATCCTGGTGGCCTTCATGGCCATCTAGCATCTTCATGATGCTAGTTAAGTGGTTTTGGGATACTTGTTTAGGGTTATAACCAATCTATCCATTTTTAGTGATATTCTAAACAATTATAAACGAAATTGAAAATATTCATCCTAAATATAAATAAAATAATATTTTAAAAAACTAATCAGTAAAAACCAGCATGCAAATTCATTTTAAAATTTTATTTTAAATTTCAATTTATTTATTAAAAACCTGAAATGTATGGATTGATTCATTGAAAAATATTGAAAATTAATAGAATTTTATAACCCAATTTTATTTAATATTTCATTAAGTAAAATCTTGGAAAAGGGTCTATTTCTAAACATTGACATAGGTGAAAGACCACATTTTTTTCTACTCTATCATGAACCAGACCACCAGGCAACACTTGGCTAGGTATAATATTTGTTTGAAACCCCAATTCTAATGAAAATAGGCTAGGGGATAGATAATAGTTCCATGAATTTATATATATATAATTGGATACCATATCCAATTTACATGTTTCCACAAACACAACTAGCTCCATGAAATAGTGTCGGGGGATAAGAAAAGACTAACATATAGAGTGTAAACAATGCATGAAACAAACTCTGAGAATAAATAAATGTTTGAAAACATAGTAAAAATCATAAAAGAGAAAAATAATTGAAGAACATAAAATGTGGTCCCAATATGACACAATTAGAAATAGGGAGACTGAAGGGTCTATAGGTCCCAAAAAAATATGTCGATAAGGATTTCACCTCACTACTACACTGCATAACTCGGGGTAAAATATCCAGTGAATAAAATACTCCCCATCAGAGATCAAAGGTGGGGGAGGACCACTCCATAGAGACTAGCCACATTCCCTTTTTAGAATTGGGGGTTTCCAACTAAACCTACATGAAGAGTATGTGGGACCCACAATGTGGTGTGATGGGGAGGTTTTTTAACCCCAACGTCTCTATGATAATCCCACCCAATGAATAAAATTATAAAAGTATAAATTAAACAATAATCACCTTTAAAACATGTCATGGAATATCTATGATTCCAAAACTAATTTTACCATCACAATCTACAAAGAAAACTTCTCCGGATAGTCTTTTCAAGAGTGCATATATGAGTCCCAAATAAAGAGATACATAATGTTGAAGTCCCTTGGGAATGTAAATTATTGGTAAATAAGGTCCCATGGTCTTTTAACTTGAATAGAAAATAGTTATTTTGCACTATTCCACAAGTATGTCATGTAAATATGGGACTACATGGATTCTACATGTGGTAAAATGATTTTCCTAGCGGATCACGGTAGGCCCATGTCCTTCCGATCCATGCAAATGTACTTCATCCGATTGTTGTGTACTTTGTCCCAGGCCTCTGTACATTGGATATGACTAATTATATTGTTATGCATGTGTATGCGTGTGTTCTAGGTCGTGTTCGTTTTTGTGTTACATTGGGGTACATGCAAATTTTCCAGCACCATATAAACCATGACATGTGTGGGTTATAAAAGGTGTATGTTTTTTTTGCATTTCCTGAATCCCACAAAATCATAGCCAAGGGACTGTACAGTGTCTGTTCCTAGGGTATATGTAATGTATGTTGTCCTTTTAGATAAACCATGGAATTATTCTTGCATCTAACCCATGATTTATCCACCACATTTTCCACCACGATTCACACTAGGAAACTTCTCTCTAGTGCTCACCACACCCAATCAGTCACCGATGGTCAGATTCTGGCCTCTCAATCCCATGGTGGTGTATCCCATCACATAACACCTCTCTCATGGATGAAAAGATCAGTACCATTCTCCGATCCATTTCATCAACACCTACAACCAACATCAAATCATTATCCATCCACAAAACACATGTTATGTGTGACGTTCACACATCATCATTGAATATGGTGGATTTACCCTGATCAAATTTAACCAGGAAATATCTAATGAAAACACTAGTGTACATTGATGAGGAACATAATGAAAATTGTGGAAAATGTAGAAGAAGTAAGTGATAACCATCATTGGTTCAGGTGATCCCGACCTTTGATTATAAATTTTTGGCCCTAGGGGTGAGACATTGGAACAATGAATCAAAAAATTATTCATTATCTCAATTTTATTTAAATATTGTTTGTGTGATACATGAGATTGAAGATAAATTATGAATATTTGTTATAATCCATTCTGTAAAATCAATAAGATTGAAAAACCATTAAATAATGATTCTATCCTTGGATTTTGATTCGTCATTGGTGAACAAAACATTATCTAGTGATGGATAAAAATATTCTCAACATCCATCATTTATTTCATGATTTCCCACGATCATTTTTCATTGATCTATGTTTACTATTTTCCAACAGTAATGAATAAAAATAAGTCCTATTTTATGATATCCTAGGTTATGTGACTAAACCTGGCGATTTATATAAGATAAAATTAATAGAGGTCTAAGGTTAAGGTCATAAAATAAATAAATAAATTTAACTAAATAAATTACATAATACAGATGTTTCCAACTGACATCCATATTCCATTCTACGCCTGCCAACACTATCTCACTAATAGGGTAAAAATTATGATCTGTAAAAAAATTATGGTATCATATTTCCCATTCTAGGTTTCTGTCAATAGGATAGCCCATTAATTATAAAAAATATTTGACTATGTTGTTTAATATATATTAATATTTTTAATATATTATTTCCATGGTCTAGTGACTCCCAATAACAATGAAGAATCTAATGAAAAATCCAAACATATATATAGAAATTTTCAAAGGACTAATCCCACAAAACCAGTGTCATTATAGGATACACCATTAATAGTGTTGTAACAATCTCCACATTTATCGACATTTATATTTTTATAGGATTATATTTGTCCCCAATAATGTATAATGGGGAATTTACTAATCTCTTACTCCATATTTGAGTTATAGTAATAATTTTTATAGAAATATTTCTTTCTCTTATTGAACCTTTAAATCTTCATCATTTAGAAAACTCTATATAGCTTTAAAAATTGTAACATGTTTATTTTCATCCTTTTCTTCATCCCTGAAAGAATCATAATTTGTTCATCTAGATTTATTCATACCTTTCTCCTAAATGAATTAGATATCACCACTCTCCACAATTTTACTCAACCTATTTTTTTATCATTTGTAGGTCTTTTTAATTGTTTGGCATCCTAAAGTTACTTATTAGTCGCCTTATCAGCACAATTTCCATGATCTCCTTATTTTTTATACACATAACTTAGTTCCAAATAGGATAAATTTATTTAATGAAGTATTATATCCATACAACATTTAAAATGGTTTCCTCTCTTTACTAGATCTTAAAAATTACCATTTATATGTATAAAATATAACTTGTACATCCTGATTAATAAATTTGGAAGAAATTCCAACTTAAATGAGTAATGTTTTGGACATATATTCCAATATATTTTTCCATTATTCATGAAATATATTTTAATATGGAGTTATCATGGATGAAAATTCATTATTCAAGCAATTTTTAACATAACTATTATCAAACTCAATAGGGGTGTACTATACTCTTCAATGAGATCACAAAGTCATAATTTAGTTCCCAGGATCATTTTAAAATAATATTGTTTAAATTATAATTTATACTATGACTTAACTATTTCTTTTCATAGTAATGGTTTATTCCATTCTACTATAGTGATTAATGAAAAGAAATAAATATCTTTCTCAATATGTTCTGGAATTATTCATCGGACCATATGTGTAAGGGTATTATGAATATATTTGATTTTATTCCATCTCATTATTTGGATGATAATGATTTAAACAATTTTCCCCGCATACATGTAGCACATATCATTTCATGAAAAAAAATATAAAATTGGTATGTTAACTAGAACATTTTTCTTGGTTATGTTTTCCATGCGTGTTTGATTTTTGTGACATAATATCTGATGCCCTCTAATTTTTCAGCAGTCATTGTAAGTAGATATGTATATTTATGGAATTCCATATAGTTTAATTTTTCATTAGTTATCCTTCCTCTCTTAAGAGAGTTTATAGCTCTACCTTTGACCAGAAACCATTTATGGTTAAATGTAACCTCAATTCCCGAGTCACAATTTTTTCTCACATTTAAATGATTTTTCGTTCACCCATCGACAGATTGAAAATTGTTATATGTTATCTCTATTCCTATAAAATTTGTACATCCAATCCTCTTGATCTTTAATGTTTAATATTTTCATAAAAATAGTCCCCTCAATTCTAAATATCAGGTTTTCCAAGATGCAAAAGATTCCTATCATTTTTAATGAAGACCCTCTATATGTAATCCATGTCTTAATATTCTTCATATCATTTAGAGTGATTTGAGGTATATTTTCATTAACTCTCTTATTCTTGCATCTCTAAAATATTATAGATTGAGTTCGGAAAAAATATGAAATCTCCTGTTTCACTTTACCATACTTAGTGAAATAACACTCTTCATTCTCTTCTTCAAATAATGGTTATATAATTTTAAAATTAATCTTATTATATTATATTAAATTTTCCTAGATTTGACATATATGTTGATAAAGAGCTATTTTATGTTTCCCTAAATTAACAGATTTTTGTTTTAGGTTAGATAAATATGAACAATATCTATATAAAAAATCTCTAATATAATGTGGTGGATATGGAGAAACCATATTTTGTGAAATTATAGGTGTTTATTTAATAAACGAACTTCTTATGTCATCCTAGAAATACATGGTAAGGACACTATATCTGCAAAAATAGAATTTCCTAGAATGAAAAATATTCTACCAATCACTCCTCCATATGTCTCCAAACATTGTAAAACACCACAATAATTTATTGATTGTTGAATATTGGTATGAGTTTCAAACACTTTGATATCCTATGACTAGATATACCTTTTTATGTAGAGTTTCTATTTTAGTGTTGAATTTAGAATAATCAACCATATTATTACCTCTATTTTGATCTGGATTTATTACTACCATTGATTTTGTAGTGTCACATTTGATTCCATAGTTACCAACGGATATAGGTCTTTGTTCACATAGAAGTTTTTTATCATATTCTAGTCCTTTCATGTATAATTATTGAAATTACCCATGAAAAAACATTTCCAAATGTATCTTTTTATTTAAAAATAAGAAATTTTTTCTAATTCAAACTATTTTCTTAATAAGAAAAATTCATTAACAGGGGACACAACTGTAGAGACTCCAATACTCTAAATGCATCACTCCTACATAGGAAATTATGGAAGACCAATAATGACCCATTAGTACTACCTTCATAATGCCACAAGTTTGATACAACCACTAAGGGTATAGAAATTTTTCATATAGAAGAGATTGACATAATAATAAATATGGAACAGGATATTAGACAAATGAAATAGGAAGAAACTATATCACTTAATATAAAATGTGAAACCAATCCATCCAACAATATTAGAACAATGTCACAAAATCTTGATAAAAGACTCCAAATATCCCAAAAGAAAATATAGGTTACAAAATCTATAAAAAATCAATATGAAATATAGTAATTCAAAGATTGGTCCCTGTAACAATAATTTAAATATATTTTTCCATAGTTTGAGCATAGAAACTATACTTTGAAGGATCATACACAAGGTATCCTATGTTAATTTTGGATGATAATACTAATTCAATAGTGAAAAAATTGTAGAGCCAAGAAGAAACTAAATAAGAAAACTAGTTATCCCAACCTCACCATGGATCACTCAAAAAATAACAGAAGTTTGTAGTAAAGTAATAATATTAATTATCACTAAAGTCACCCCACATACAATTCCATAATTTTTTATTTATCTCCTGACAAAATTTCAACTATCTAGTGCTCTCTCCCTTATATTCCATGTAACCACCACATATCAGGTCATTTCTAACGTGGTTTGGGTCACAAACATACCTACCCCAGTATCATTTAGGTCTCAACATCAAGTCTTGGCATCAATGTCATCATGCTTGTCCCCTGTTCCATTATCGCATCATCACACATCCAAATTACATCCCCGTGACTAACATCCATAGTAGTGTATTATAAACATGATCTAAATTGAACTCAGGATATCATGAAATGATGAAATACCCCCAATACATTCCAAATACTCAGGTAAATAGGAAAAATAATGATTTTTTATATAATCAATGGTCCTTCTCTACCACCAGCTACATTATTTCCTTATACTACAAGTGAATGAAGAGAAGGGAAGAGGGGTAATTCGGAATCTGTTCATCACCATATGGATGTTGGAGAAAAAACCCCCTATAACATTTTTTATTACTATATATTAATCTACAATGGTGGGGTGTGTATTCAGATAACATAAAAAATACAATCATATATTTTTACACAGACACCAGGCTAGTCTGAACAAAGGGCTCGACATCAATACATCATCCACACCATACAGTTGTAATCACATAGTTCCACCAACTAGAATAAATGAATCCACAAACCAACCACACACAGTCCACAGTTCATTCATTCAATTATATATTAAATAGTTTAAAACTAGTTATATGGATCTATATTTGAGTTAAATATATTCTATACATCACCCATTTTATTTAACATTGTATACCAGTCCACTCATTACCTTCTAGATATAGATTCACATTCCATTCCTATAATATACATTATAAACCTAAATTAATTATTAATAAATTATTAATCTAGTTATAACATAAAAAAATTCAATCAAATTTTAAGAAAACCCAAGCCACACCATTTCCATTTTTTAATTAACATCTTAAATTTTATAAAAACCATGATACTATAACAAATAACCACACAACAACCATAAATCTACCACTACATCTACTATACTGAAACATTCCCTACATCTGAACTGGTGACTCAATAATCATAAGAACCCCAAAAATACACACAACAATAAGTCTAATTACAAATATAGATCCAACACACCAAAATAAATTTCCTTGTCCTGTATTTTATCAAAATTCATTAAAGGGAGATTTCAAATTAAATGATGTTATTTTATGATGGTATTTTGACCAAGTTTTCGAGGTTCATGCACAACAAGTTCACTAAAAACATACATGTGCTGATCTTTTTATGAGTGGTGAGTTTAAGAATTAATAAAAAGGATCTCAGTATACGGATATTATAACATGTATACACAAACAATTTTTACATTAACTAGTATTCATTAACAAAAATATTATAAAAATATGATAAAGAACAAGACCGACCACACATAGCATTCAATTTACTTTAATGTAGTGAATTATCTTCATTATCTCAAAATTACTACAACCCAAAATAATAAATATAATTCTAATTTCACAAAATCAATGAAATAACAAATGATATTGATCCCCTACATAGAAAGGATGTTCAAAATCATGATGTAGTGAAAAAGGGGGAATGGGGGATGATGTCGTCACCTGGACATCTTGAAGGTAAGGTATTATTAAACCTATAAATTGTCATAGAGGAAGGGGAAATATAAATGAGATAAAATATCTTACATCAAAAAATATACACTTATATAAAAAACAGAGTGGAAAGAATCCCTCAACATGCATAAAATCATGAATATGGAGGTTTTACATGGATATAAAAAACTCTTCCATCATTCAAGAAAATGGTGCTAGTTCTTTAGGACTCGGTCAAACAATCAATAACCCAATTTAAAAATGCATTATTCCTTTAAAATTATATATATAATTTTCCCTAAGTTTAATGTATAAATCATTTATTTTTTAATTTTCATCTATATAAGTTTGATTTAAAAAATGTTGAATGGCCCTTTTTGAAACTATAAGGTCTATGGAATTAGTTCTTAGACATAATACCCAAAAGGACGATGTAAAGAAAAAATTTATTTAGATATAAATTCATTATTTATGTTAAAAATAATTTCCCTATTTTTCTAGAAAACATTGCGATTTTTATGAACTAAGAAATTTTGAAAACTATAAGAGTGATTGTTAATAGTTTGGATTTGATATGGAATTGTGTGAACATACAAATAAATGTTAATATGAACTTGTATCACCTAAAAGGATGAAGTAAATTGTGACCGTGAGAATTATTTATTTGGAATTTTGAAGAAAAAGTGTGGCTATGATAAGGATATGTGAAATTGGGGGAAATATTGAATGTGAGATGGATGGGTGTAACTGTGTGAAAGACTTTGGAAACAAACTAGATCCAATAGAAGTATTGGTGTAAGTATTTTTAGGAATTTTGTGTCCATGTGAACAAAAATGTTATTTTCATAGGGGATTTTTCTAACCCTACCAACGATTGGTGTGAACAAGAAATGTAAATATGTTACCATAATGAAAAACTAGAAAATATTAGAAGGGTGGAGACCCCAAACACCAAATATAATCATATAGACATGAATAATAACAAAGGGTGTATTTATTGGACTATTAGAATTTTATAAAATACATGAAATAACAGATTTTCCTCAAGAATATAAATAGAGCCTTGGAGTAAAGGTAAAGGTGGTCTGGTCAATCACCCACGAGATGGCTCTCAAGGATTTTTATATAAAAAGAAAACAACCATGCATGGGAGGAACAAAAGACCATGTCGACATACATCATCAACCATGGAATAATTTTAATCTCTAATAAATCCTAATATTAATACACATCATCTCAATAAAAATAATTAAGTATAGAATCAAAATATCTCAGGTTATTGAGCATGCAATTATGAATACATATCCTAATAAGTCTCCTAAACTCCACTACTCCTCCACAATATATAAACTTATGGGAAGAATCTCCCATAGAACACATTCAAATAGTAATTTGGGATCACCTATAGTCAATCCAAAAACATTATGTCATCTATTATGTCTATATCTCCCCAATCAATGGAATGTTAGTCATCATAAAGATGGAAATAGAACTATGCAACATGAAAGACATTATGATCAATTTCTATCCACAGAGGGATCTCCAATTGAAATGAAAATTTACTAAAATACTCTAGCTCCATGTTAGTCTAAACAAACCTCCAATAAACATCACTCCCATTGAAAATCCTCCATCACCCCCTATGAAGTGAAACATTCATGATCATGTGGTTTTGAACAAAAATTCTAAGTGAGTCCTCTTTTCATCAATAGAATAGTTTTTATGGTTTTTCACCACCTTCATCCTCCTATGAATGACCTACACCTTCTCAGTTGTACTCTGTACCGTATAAGAACCATGAGATCCAAACACCCCAACCATGGTCCAATAAAATAGAAAAATGATAAACCATCTATCAAATGTCTCAAATGTTTCCATTCAAATGGATTAGTGAAAGATATTGTTATAGGAAAGTTCAAATATGGTTATGTGATTCACCCTGACCCAACAAAATTCCTGAAGAATTCACACAATATATCCCCAAATGTGTAGATTGTTTGTTTTGTTTTCTTATATTTCTGAATTTGGAAAGTACTAATTTTTTTAATAAGTGTAAAAATCATGATAAAATACTCTATAGACTCACATGAATAAATTATCAACCTAGTCTATGTTCACAATCCATGGAATTCTATTGATCATCCTAACCACATCCATACACCTCTTTTCCAAAACATCCACAAAGCTCAATTCCAAGATGTCTATGAATTGAGATGAAATTTTCAATTTACCCTAGGTCACCCAGATAACATAATATCCAACCTTTTACTATGGTAATGCTTGGATAAGGTCTTTTGATATTTCCTCCCACTTACTCTCAAGGATATACAATGGTTGAAATAGTCCTCCTAGAATACTATGTTTTTCCATTACGTAATGGAAAACAAAACATTTATCCATGAACTCTACCACGTCCCATTTTATCTCTGGCCATATGAAATACACCTGAAAAAAATAGTTAAATTTGGCCTCCACATGGTTCACCACTAAATATGAGTTATGAAAATCATGAAGTACACACTCATGATTCACTATCAGGATGGAAAACCTCTTCTAGAACATCAACTGATGTTGGTTGCCCATTGATAATCATTCTAGTGAATCTACATGAATAAAATTATCTGGCCCAAGCATTAAACATTACCTAATATCTATTTATGTCATGAATTCGACAATATGGATCTTTCCAGGTTTAGTGTTTTAGAGAATTAGTCCAATAATATTGTATTACATCTCAAAAATTACAAAGTAGACACTTCTATGCAATCAATTTTTTTTCAAAAAAATAATACTCTTTAAATAAACAAGAAATATTTTCTAGATATAAATTTTCCTAAATTCTTCCTTTATCTTACCCTTCTTTATTCCCTTTGAAAAACATTTCAAACACTTGGAATGAGAATAAAAAGATAAGTAAGGGTTATAAAATAAGGAAATAAAACATTAGTGCAATAAATAATACAAATCAATGAAATCATACTTTTCACTCATAAAAAATATTATCTCTAACATTCCACAAGAAATAATAAGATTTATAAATAACACATAGAAATCATAAATCATAAAATTAAATTGTGGAATCCATAACATAATTACATTTTATCTTTCTTAGCTATATATTGTGTTACTTTTGGAATACTCATCACAGTATATTCCATAAACCTTTTTGGAAAAAAATTAACATTTACCTCCATCACATTTAACCAATGCATTAGAGAGCTATCTCAGGCTCATCAGCCCTAGGTTTATCATGGAACCACCCATATATGAAAATAATTCACAAGAACCATAACATATCCATAACACATAAAACAAGCATAAAGGAAAGATAACATTTCCACATTTAAACAAAATATATCATTTTAAGATATTGACATAATCCATTATTTCTAAAAACTATTTTCAATAAAAAAATAAATGAAAATGTAATTTGTTGTTTTTTTCAAAATGTTATGACATGTTATGAATGTCAGATATCAAATAATTCTTGCAGTGATAGAATGGTCATTATTGTCACATACATTAAAAAAGGAAACATTTCTTCTGTCGTTTAGTAAAATTCCTCATATAAAAAAATATTTTAATTGAATGAAATTAATTTTCAAAGGGGTTTAAACACTATATAAATGAATTTTGTGTATAAATCAAAATATGCCTCAATGAAAAGAGATTCAGATGAAGTCCCTTACATTGAATCTGACTCATCACATATGTTCCATGTTCTACCAAAATAATAAAATGAAGTTAATTTATACATGCTTCAGAACCTTATTTATATTTATTATTCATTTTATATCACTTATTACCATGATATAAACAATAAATAATTATATAAGTTAATATCTGTCATTTTGTTGATTTTTGGTACTTAAGTCAAAAGTAAACTTGTTATATTTACCAATTGTCCATGTGGTAAAACTCTATTATCTAATTAATGATATTCATGATATAAATATAATATGTATACAGTATATATATGTTTTTATAAAATTATATAACATTTAGTGATAATAAATGATATGCACCGTTCATAGAAATGGTAAGTCGTACGTACACATGAATGCTATATTCATTTATATTTTATATTTTAAAAATTGAAAACTAACTTTTACATAGGTATATTATAATTATAATGATATAATATATTATATAAATTAAATAGGTTCATTAACGAAAACCTTTATACGTTCCTTGTATGACATGAATGAGTCACATCACATTGATGGGGACTCTATTCCGCACTTTCTCAAATGAAATTATCGCATTTACACATTATGGAAATCATAAAGGTATTATTTAAATAATAAACTGAATCATAGATACAATATAAATAATATATATATATATATCTCATATATATATATGTAGTTCCATCATAATGTCCACTATGAGAGGTGGTAGGGGAAAATTGAACAATCATCGTTTCGGGAGGCAGTAGTTCGCCATCCAGAGAAACAGTATGTTCATATCCATTAGAAGGAGGTGTGTGAAAGTGAAGTTAAAATATGTCTCATAATAAAATCCTAGTATAATGATGTTATTGGTGAATTTATGTAATAAAAGAATAAGAATATAATAGGGAGTGAAGAAGTAATCTAATGGAAATGAACTTTAAACAAGACACTACCTCTTAAAACGTGTAACTCCGTTTGATTTGATTCAAAATGATATCTTGAATTGCCTTCTTAAAAAGTTATATCCTTTATGAGTAATATAGGTCTATTAGGAGAATATTGGGGCAGGTGTTGGAGGATCCAAGGGGCTTGAGAGGTATTATTAAATGGGTACAGGTTATTTCATTTTATAAAAGGGAGGGGGGCAGTTTATGAATGTTTGAAAGTTTTATTTTATTTTAAAATGATATTCAGTTTCAAATGGTCCCAATGTCATTTATTTCTAATATAAGATTATTTTCGGTCTAAAAAATATCAACCAATAGGTTTTAGACATGTCTAGTTCAGAAATTTAACCTTATATTTTTGTTTTATTACTTTGTTAACTAATTTAACATTTACCATGTCTTCTTGTATTGTCATATTATATAGTTTACATAGTTACTATAAAATAAAAATATAACCTAAAGTTGTTAATTAATGACATGTTAATCATTTTTTATGTCATTTTTCCGAATAATGGATTTATAAAACAATTATATCATTTAATAAAATAATATTTTTAAAAAAACACAGTTATGTCAATTTTTATACTATTCATATCATGACATTTTAAAAATTCACAAAAACTTCATTATTTCAAAAAAACACCATTAATGATAATATAACAATTAGTACTAATCCATAAAATTGTTTGATTTCATAAAAAGTTATAAAATAAATTTATATTAATATATATAATCTCATTTATCTAAATCATTCATTAATAAGGTAATCACTACAACATCATTGTGCCACAAATATATTTATATATTTGATGCATAAAAATTATAAATAAAATAAAATTATGTAGAAAATATTATTAGATTTATAATGACTATTTCTAGTCTAAGTTATCACTTATAAAATCCCATATAAAAAGTGTTTTAGTAAAAATGACATGTTTATGTTTTATTTTTCTTTACTATAAATTAATTATTATTAAATTTTATTTTCACATCAAAGTAGCTCCATTAATTCCCAAAATCGACCCAAGGATGCACATTGTTTTTCATGTTTCATCCAATAGGATTAAAACACGTGTTAGGGTATTTTAATGTTATTATAATATTATTTTTTACCTTATTTACCAGATTTACCCTTCAACCATGGTAAATATAATAATTACTAACGTTACTATTCATAATGTCTAAAAATAAATGGTACATATTTACACAATTTGGAGCATGTGATTTCAAATACGGAATCCATTTTTCCAAATTCATAATAAAGATGTTTCAGAAATTAATTTAAAATAAATTCTCATTGTCAAAAGAAAAAATCATGTTTTAAAAAACTAAAACTATGAAAAGATTGACATGTGTTTATTTCAAATTTCAATTTGAAATTACATAAAATTACCAAAATTGGATTAAATGAAAAAATAAAATCCATTTTCAATTAAAAAAATAAATTTAAAATATAAGAATGAAAATAAATTAGGTTAAATTATATTTTTGACATAAAATGTAGTATATTTCACTATTCATTATAAATGAACTTTATTAGAAAAATACCAAAATTTCAACCCATGTAAATTTTGATGTCCCGATTCTATAGAAGATATTTATATTATAAATTAGAACATATAATTTTTACATAAACTATATTTTAAAAGGGTTCACCATCAGAAGGCAGTAAAACTATCTTTTAGAATTTTACAGAATTAATAGTTAAAAGTTGAATAATTATCACATTAATCCGTTATATTTTATAGAAAAATTGTAAAAACATTTAATTTTTTTAAATCATAATATGGTATGTTATATTCACTCCCATCAATATAATGGACAGGCAGTAACTACCATTTAAAATAATAATAATAATAATATTATTATTATTATCAGTATAACTTAGTGTTTTGTGCAACGTATGATTTTGGAGAAACCTATTGTTACGTGTCTAGTACACCATCAAACATATCATCACCTATCATGTAAAATTAATATTTAATTCAAAAGTAATAATAAATATGAAAATTTCATATTCATTATTTTCCTAGGATGTGAAATCCTTCCCCCTTTTGGAAATTGTGTTTTAGAAATTTTATTCAATTATCAATTATGTGGGGGTATTGATCCCTCGTAGAATTTTCAGATTCTGTAGTTTCATCTTCAACCATTTAGGTTTTCCACAATACCATTACCTGATGAATTACCTTATTCTACAACACTTTCTCTCTTTAGTTAAGAATATGGACTGGTTCTTCCTTATAAGAAAGATTTTATTCTAGCTGAACTACGTCTGGACTCAAAACAAATGGTGGATCCACCATATACTTTCTCAACATTGAAATATAAAAAAAATTATGTACCTGGAAAAACAATGGAGGTAAATCCACTATATAGGAAATTGATCCAACATTCTCTACGATTTCATAGGGATCAACAAACCTCAGACTCAACATTCATTTCTTACCAAAATGCATCACACTTTTCCATGAAGAAACATTGAGAAAGACATGATCCCCTACCTCGAAAAAATATAGTTCCATTGGTTATTGTGATAACATTTCTACATGTTCTGATCTATTATCATGTGCCTCTAAATCAATCAAACTTTTTCTGCCATCAATTCTACCAATTTTGGCCTTATCAACTACTTTTCACCCACATCATCCCAAAAAGCTAGAGTTCGACACCTCTTTCCATTTAATGCCTCAAATTGTTCCATATTTATACTATAATGAAAATTGTTATTATAAGAAAAGTCATACAAAGAAAGATGTTGATCCCAACTTCCCTAATAATCCATTGAAGAAGAATGTATCATATCTTCCAATGTCCTAATTATTCGTTCTGACTATCCATCTGATTAAGGATGACAAGATGTACTGAAAATTAATTCAGTTCCCAATGAAATTAGATGGACCTTCTATAAGTTAGAGGTGAAACCAGGATCAAGATAAGATACAATCGAGTGGGGAACTCTTTGTAACCTGGAATTATATTTAATATACAATCATGATAGTTAATCTATAGATAAAGAGTCTCGAATAGGAAGAAAATGAGTAGATTTAGTCAATCGATAAACAATAACCCAAATTACATTGTTACCTCGAGAAGTCTTTAGTAATCTCACTAAAAAATAAATAGACACATTTTCCCATTTCCACTATGGCATTGGAAAAGGCTGAAGCATCCCTTTTAGTAACTCCTGTTCTACTTTAACCAGTTGACAAATTAATCACTTCACAGTAAATTCCGCAATATCTCTTTTCATTCCATACCACTAGTAATACTCTCCAATATCTCTGACATTTTAGAACATCCAAGATTAACTGCAAACAATGAACAACGAGATTCAAATAACAAATCTTTTTTTAACTATGAATTAGAATGAAATCATAACCTCTTTCCAAACCTCAAAACACAATCTTTATCAATGTTAAATTCTGGTATCATACCCTTCCAATCCAATTCTATTATTTTATGCAACTCACATTCTTCTTTCTGTTATTTCATAATTCTGTCTGATAGAGATGAGTTTTACTTCCATCTTAAAAAAAACAGAGAAATTCCTTTCACCAACAACTTCCAACCCAGATCATATCAAGTAAAAATAAAAAGGATCTCATTACAAATGTATCATGGTTAATGTAGCATTTCTATTTAAACTCAACGTGTCAACCACTTTATATTACTTTCTCAGATGGTAATAGATTGTGAAATCGTAATCCTAGGTGAATTCTATCCATCTCCCCTATCTCATTTTTAATTTTTTCAAAGTGAATATTTAATTCAAAAGTTTTTTTATTATATATTTCACACTTTATGCCATTCAAATGATGCCTCCAAATTTTTAATGGAAAAACAATAGCAACAAATTTCAAATCATGTTTAGAATGAATTAACTCATGTGGTTTCAACTGACATGAATTATGAGAAATTATATGATAATTCTGCCTAAGGACGTATCCATGTATTTTCAATGAAGCATCATTATAGATAAAAAATTCACAATTTCTGGAAGGCAGTGGAAAAACTAGAGTATTCAACAATACATGTTTCAATTCCTGAAAAAATTAATCACATTCTTTTTTCTAGATGGACTAAACAATTTTTTGAGTTAACTCAGTCAGTGGGTTTCATAACTGTGAAAAGTTTTCAACACAACTCTAGTAATAAACTTCTAAACCAAGTAAAATTCCAATTTAGCTCATATTTTTTTGTTGTGTCTATTCTATAAAAAATTTTATTTTACCAAGATCAATAGTTATGCCATATTTCAAAACAATTTGACCAAGGAATGAAATTTATTATATCCAAAACACACACTTTTTGAATTTCCCGTTCTGTTTCTTTTCTTTTATGGTTTTCAAGACACCCCATAAATGACTTTCATATTCCTCTTTAATTGTAGAATAGATCAAAATATCATCAATAAACACAACCAAAAACTTATCCATGAACTCATGAAAAATTATCTTCATAATATCCATGAATACAGCAGGTGTAGTGGTTAACCAAAATAGCATAACTAGAAATTCATAATAGCCATGTCTAGTACGAAACATTGTATTTTAATTGTATATTTTCATTACATTCAAATGATGGTACCCCGACCTCAAGTCAATTTTGAAAAATATTGAGCTCCTTAGATTTGATCAAACAAATCATCAATATGAGGCAACGGATACTTGTTCTTAACAGTTTTTTTATTCAAGGATCTATAATCAATGCATAGTCTCATTGAACCATATTTATTTTTAACAAAAAAGACAAGAGAACCCCTTGTTGATGTGCTAGGTCGAATGAAATCTTTATCTAATAATGATTGCAATTGCATTTTTAACACTACAATTTCAATTTGAGCTATTCGATATGGGGTTTTTCAAATTTCTTTAGCATGAAAAACTAAGTCAACTATAAATTTAACTTCCTAATATGGTATAATACATAGAATATCATCAAGAAAAACCTCAAGAAACTAATTGACCAATAGTGAATCATTAATCTGAACAGTTCTTTTGTTTTCAACAATTTTCATTACAATATGGTTTGTAGGTAGATTATTTTCACAAACATAAACATGAAGGTTCATATAATTTCATTTCATCTAAACATTTCTTCCAACTGTTTTTTCAAACATGTTCAAAATTCATATCTTGAGTTGGAATACCCAATTTAGTAGAAAGTTTCATAGAAAGGAATGAATGTGTAGAACCTGAATAAAACAACCCATTAAAATAATCTTAATAATCAAAGTGTATGCTAGTTACTACTTCATTTGGTGGAAAATCATCTACTAAAGTAGTTGCAAAGGATTTCACCACCCCATTCTTCTTGTAGTTTGAATACATTCCATCATTGGAGTTCTTCGTCAAACATTAATTTCTATATTGAACAATTTCATTTCAATTAAAACTGTTTACTAACTAAAAATCTTATTTTTTTCTTACCATTACCCTGCTATTTTTCAGTACAATTCAATCTTATGTCCCATTTTAACAAATCCGAAGTACTTACCAATATTCAAATTGCACTCTCCAATATTATTTTTACCACAATTTTCAAAAACAATAAACTTATGTTTCTTACCATCATTATTTTTTTGAAGAGTTATTCCCTTTTGTCTGCCACCACAAACTCTTATTCTATAGTATATCATTGAAAACCTGATAATTAGTAAACTCCATTTCCACATTCTCCAAAAACTAAATAAGTTTTCATAACTTTTTAACTCTTGAGAAGCTAAATACCATCGAAATGTTCGATTTAACCATGAATAAAAATTCTTGATTTTACTATCATGACACCGTATAAAATTTAGAGCATACATTTCCAATCAAATAAATTTTTATTCATAAGAATCCATTGAGTGATCCCCATATCTCAATTCCAAGAATTGTTTTTTCCATCCTATGTCAACCACCTTAGTAATATATTTATCAAGAAACATACCATTGAACTCATCGTAACCAATTGGATTAATCACCTCATTATACCTGATATTTTTAACCATCAACCACTACTGGTTGGCTTCCCCTTGAAAACTGTAAACAAAAAGACTAACCTTTTGATGTTATGAACACCCCATGACATCAAAAATATTTTCCAATGATTTAATCCACCCTTAAGCTAGAACAAGGTCGGATGATCCTCTAAGTGATTGGGCGTTTTGCCTCATGAAATTTTCCACTGATGAAATGATTATCTGTGGATAATGTTGTGGATCTCGTGCATGGATATCATCACCATTTATAGCATGAGTTTACAGTTCCATTACTGTAACAAACTATTTAGTTCTGATTCCAACCATCTTAGGTTGTGTATTTGGAAGAATTTTTTCCTCTTGATGTCATTCGATCATAACTACCCTATTTCCTCTGCAAAAAACCACTCTGAACACTAAAATATCTTATGTAAAGAATCGTGGATATCTTAAAATGCAATATTATTTCAATCTTACCATAAATTAATTAATTTAACAATATCATAACTTCTAAAGTTGTCTAAATAGACCTATTATACCAACAATAAAGCCCCAAACTTAAACATTACATAATATTAGGTTATGTAAAGAAATCTACATTGAAAATATTTTCAGGTTTAGTGTTTTTGAAAATTAGGCCATAAATATTTCATTACATCTCAAAAATTACAATGTAGACACTTATAGTCCATCAATTTTATTTAAAAAACATTAAAACCCTCAAAAAATGAATTATTTTTTTGATATAAATCTTCCTGGATTATTCATTTATCTTCACCTTCCTTATAACCTTTGAAAAACATTTCAAAAACATGGAATGAGCATAAAAAACTCAGTAAGGGTTATAAAAAATGAAATAATATATTAGTCCATCAATACATATAAATGAATGAAATCATATATTTCACTCAAAAAACAAAATATCTCTAACAAACTTCATGAATTCATGATATTTATTAATAACACATAAAAATAATTAATCATTAAGTTTAAATGTGGCATTCATAACATACCTATACAGTAGCTTTCACATCTACATAGGGAGTTACAATCAGAATACCCATCATATTATATTCCCTAAATGTATTTTGAGAAACCTTAATGTTTTCCTCCATCACATTACCCAATTAATTAGAGAGATATATTAGGCTCACCTTCCTTTGGATGATCATGGAGCTGCCCGTATATGCAAAAAAAATTCCATGAACAATAACATATTAAAAACACATAAAACAAGAAGAAAGGAAAGATAAAATTTCCATATTACAATAACAGTATATCATATCATGATATTGACATAATAAATTCTTTATAAAAAATATTTTCCTTGCCAAAATAAATGAAAATTGTATTTAAAATTTATTTTCTTTTTTAAAAAAACATTATGGTTTATTAAAGAATCCAGATATCAAATAATTTTCACAGTGGCAGAATGGTCATTCTCGTTGCATACATTAAAAAAAGAATTCCTTTTTATATTTAGTAAATTTCCATGATGAAAAAATATATTCCCTTTGAAATAAATTCAATTTCGAAGGGGTTTGTACTCTATATAAATTAAATTCATCTATAAATCAAAATATGCCTCAATGAGTGGAGATTGAGACAAAGTCCCTTCCCTTGAAACTGACTCAACACATATGTTCCTTGTTCTCCCTGAATAATAATCTTATGTTAATTTATATTTTCATCATAACATTTATCATGTTTATTATTCCTTTTATAATTCTTGTAACCTTGTTATTAACATTACATTATTATTTAAGTTAATATCGACCGTTTTGTCGATATTTTTTCTTGAGTCAAAAGTGAAATTGTTATAATTAAAAATTGTCCATGTTTACAAAAATACATTTTATAAATAATGACATTCATGATTTAAATATCATATATATCCATTATATATATGTATTTATAATAGTACCCAACATTTGGAGATAATAAATGAAAATAATAGTTCATGGAGATGACATGTTGTATGTACACATGAACACTAGTTTCATTTCATTTTAAAATTTAATTGAATGAAACCTAAATGATACAAATGTATATTATAATTTTAGTATAATATTATATTTCATAAATTTCACATAAGTTCATTACCACAATCCTTTATACATTCCATGAATGGCATTAACGAGTCATATCACTTTGAGAGGGGGGTTGTCCACACTTACTGAAATGAAATTAGCATATTTACACATTATAGAAAGTTTAAATGTATAATTTAAATAAAAAATAGAATCATAGTGACTATATAAATATAATATAAATATCATATATCAATATATTTCTACTATAATGGACTCTCTGAGAGGTGTTGGGGAAAAATTGATCAATCATCATTTCGCGAGGCAATAGTTAGTCATCCAGAGAAAAAGTAAGTTCATATTCATTAGATGAAGGTGTGTGAAAGAATAGTTATAATTGTTCTCATAAAAACATCATAGTATATTGAGGATATTTTTTTGTTATGTAATAAAAAAATACAAATAGAATAGAGAGTGAATAATTAAAATAATGGAAATGAACTTTAGAGAAAATGTTACCTCTTAAAACATGTAACTCCCTTTGATTTGAGCCAAAAGGCTTTCTAGAATTTCCTTCTTCCTATGGTATGGATTATAAGAGGAATATAGGGATTTTGATAAAATATTTGGTTATATTTTTGAGAATACAAGGGGCTTTAGAGGTGTGATTAAATGTGTAGAGGTGATTCACTTTTATAAGAGGGAGGAGGGCACTTTTGGAATGTCTGAAGGTATTATTTTATTATAAAATTATTTTCGGTTTCAAATCATCTCAAAGCCATTTATTTCAAAGATAAGACGTTTTTTTAGAAAAACACTCATCCAATAGGTTTTATAAAATTCTAGGACACAAATTTAACCTTATCATTTACCTTTAACCCATAGTTATATAATGTAACTCTTACCATGTATTCTTTTATATTAATGTTATATGGATAATATAGGAACTATAAAATTAAAATCAAACCACATGTGGTTCATTTATGACATTTTAAACATTATCTATGTGTCCAAATTGTATATTTTTAGGACTATTATATCATTTCATAAAAGAGTATTTTTTAAAAACACATTTATGTCATTTTTAAACTATTCATATCATAACTTTTTAGAAATACATAACAACTTGATTCTTTCGAAGAAACATCATTAATTCAAATATAACAAGTCATACTCATCCATAACTTTTTATGGATGGAATAAAATGTTATAAAATAAATTAATTTTAACATTTATAATCTCATTTATCTATATCATTAATTAAAAAGGTAATCTTTATATCATCATTATGTCACACATATATTTGGTTATTTTATGTGTAAAGATTATAAATAACAAACCATGATGTAGGAAATATTTTTATATTTTTAATGAATATTTATAGTTGAAGGGATCTCTTATATAACCTTATATAAAAATATTTTTAGTAAAAATACATGTTTACATTTTATTTTTCATTACATTAATTCAATTCTTAGAAAATGTCATTTTCACATCAAAGGGGATCCATGGGGTCTCACAATTGACCAAAATATGGAATCCATTTACCATGGTAAAGTGGATCCATTAACCTTATATAAAAATATGGGTCCATTTTATTTATTACCTATATTTACCAGATTAACCCTTTTACCATGGTAAAAATAATAAATGCTGATGTGAGTGTTCATAATGTCTAAAAATAAAAGAGACCTATTTAGAGATTTTGGACCTCCAGGTTCCAAATATGGAATCCATTTTATCAAACTAAAAACATAGAATTTTCAGTAATTTATTTAATCTTAATTTCCTTTTTTAATACCAAAAAACTTGTTTTTAAGATGAAAAAGCTTCCAAAAGATTAACTGGCCTTCTATCCAATTTCATTGTGAAATTATTTCCAATTACCGAAATTGGATTAATAGATAAAAATATTATCTAATTAAATTTTAAAAAAATTGAAACATAAAATAAAACTATATAAATAAATTAAATTAATAGACAGTATGACTTAAAATGCCATATTTCACTATTCATTTAAAAATGAACTTTATTTGGAAAATACCAAAAAATCATCCAAAGTAAATTTTGATGTATATATTCTATATAAGATGTTAATTTTATCAAATGGAACATATGAAATGACAAAATCTAGGATAATAAATGGTTCGCATCAAATGGTGGTAAAACTACATTTTAAAAACATTTGAGACTGTATGATCAAAATTTGATTCATTCTCATTTTAAGCATCTAAATTTTATTGGATAAAGGTAAAAACAATTAAAAATATTGTTTAATCATAATATAATTAGTTCTATTCATTCTTGAAAATACAACATCTAGGTGTTAACTACAATTCCAAATAATAATATAATAATATTATGATTATTTTTTTCAGTATGACTCGGCCTTGTGTGCAACATAAGATTTTGGAGAAACCCATTATTGTGTGTCAGGTATGCTATGAAACATAGAATCCAAATTAATGTAAAATACATGTTTAATTAAAAATATTATTAAATATGAAAATTTCATATTCTTTATTTACTTGGGATGTTACAAACATAATCCCATATCACTTCTGCCTCAATTCCCCCTATGAGACTACTCCACCTGCTACATTAGATATGAAATTACAAAAATTTCATTAAGATAACCCATTACCAAAAAATACACCAAATAAATATGTTTTACTACTTTATACTTAATTCTTCTTCAAATATCATGAGAATCCCTAAACACATCACCTATGGACGTCCAACTTAGTGATTTAGCAAATTTATTCTCTTTTCCGAGAGAATATAAGATTCTAATATTGAAATCATAATGATCCTCAATCCACCATCCCTAGTGTAAATTTAGATCTCACTGCGATAAATTATATCCAATTATATTGTGTTCCAAGAAAAATACATTTTTTCACCAAGAAGGAAATACAACCACAAACATACTAAGAACACATTTACATCAAACACCAGATCTTGGGTACTATAGTTAAACTCATGAGGGATAAATTATTATAACCTTAATAGATCACCAACCCCTAAAACATCAAGAAACGTCCAAAAACTAAATGGTACATTTAAAAAAACACCACAAACATCACACACTACATAGAAAACCAAATCACTGGGGAATATATTAGTCCCACCTTCATGTAGTTGAATTGTTATTTTAAATGATTAGTCCAAAATAATTCTAGTTTGTTATTAGTCAAAACCATCAATAGGGATACAATGAAAGATAAATCTAATAAAAACCCTAATTAAAACATGTAATACCAATGAATCTTTGGACATATTCCTCATTATTGGTTGTTTCCTATTGAATAATAACCTTGATCTTTGATGGGTCCATGACCATAACCTATAGAGACAAAACATTCCCATTAAAATTAACCCACTTAAACCAAATCATACACGTGTAAAATATTACATAGATTTTATAGTGTCAAATAAACTATTAGAGAAAATTTAAATGACACAAATTATCCACATTTGACTATGATTAGAACATGATGTTTTGATGAACATGAATATGAACTGATTCAAGAACTCATGGAGCATATTGTTCATGATCCCAATGAACATATCTTGCACATTCATGAAACTAAATGACATGTCTATAAACTCAATGTTCCCTTAATTGCACTTGAAGTTAGTATTCATGACATCCTCTTCTTTCACCATCATTTGATGAAATACTAAACATTAAATATTAAAAAAATGAATGGATCAATTTAGCTAATCAAAAAATATCCTTAATAATGGAGAGGGGGTAACAGTTGATGGTCATCAAATAATTTAACCTTCATAGTGTACACAAAACCTTGGACTACCATCTAATTTATTCATTAAAGTCAATGGTTCATCCTAAAGATATACACCAGATAAGATGGAACCCACTAACATCAGATAATCAATATATATCCTGAACTCATTAATCACCATAAATGTTGTTTTATATAGACCCATCGAAATTGTAGAAATTACGGGTTGCAATTATTTACTAAACAAGAACTTTTTTTCAAAGGGTAATGTCGCAAATTAATTTTGGAAAACATTTGTGAACCGCTCAACAACCATAGAAACATCCACCACATGTTTCCCAATTCAAAACTCTATAAGATATGTTATAAAAGACCTAAATTTTTACCACCAATAAGATAATTCTTCTCACAAATAAATGATACTCACTAACCCTCCATATCAGAAAAGGAATCTACCCCCTATAAGAAATAGTTTTCTGATTTTCGAAGTGTATGACCAATACATTCCATGAGTAACATATTATGGTTGTATATATATAAATAAGAAATACCAAAATGACTGGTGCTACCCCAAACCCGAGGCATAGATAGAAAAACTCCACCCTATGAAGAAATATCATGTATAATACCTAGGGATATAGAATTATCTTCACCTCTAGTCCCTAAGCATAGAGAGAAGAAGGAGAAAATTTGGAGTTCCATTCTACAGAATCAAACAATGGAGAAAATAGTGTAGATGATTATGTTTTCCTACCTTGAACAACCACAAATATCTATCGTACTTAAACCTCTATAATATGAACCTTCCCACACGAAACACCTCCACCCCAATAATAATGACCACTGTGATCATTATTTGGCCTAGGTACCTGACGAAAAGGGTTATCACAAGGCTGAACTCTACTATATCCTTCTCTTATTGGATGTTGAAAAAATTTTAGTAGCCTTTAAAACTTGTACATCTTGGGTTGGCCTCTAAAACAAAACCATCCTCCTTGAGAATTCAGGTACTAAACCAAATTGTGTCTATATCCACCCCAAGAACAACAGAATAATTAAAATCACACTGTATATTATTCTAAACTACCCATTAAAAAATAGTGCAATGAAAAATAATGATATCAAATCCCTAGTGATAAAAACCTCAACTGACTGGAAATCCAAGATCTTCCGAATGAATCCATATACTTCAAGATGCACGTCTAACTTCCCTCTCAAGGATAAACACCTAAAGAGTGCATCTCCTCAATTAATTACACATTATTCTTCATTGTATGATATATAGTAATTTTAAATTGGATTATGAACTATCATATCATTGTAAAAAATAACTCTATAAGATGTGTTTCTCTAGATTCGTTGTTACATAATTGATCAAGAGAAAAACATAATATAACCTTTAATATGATCCTAATCTTAAACACACTAGGACTCACATTACAATGGTCAGATGTCTCCTCGCACCTTAATTTTTATCATTCATAATATGATCAAAAGGATAACAGTTCTACTTTTTTTACTAAGAATCTTCCCCTTTTGTAAAACCCTCAAATTATTAAGTGACAACATTTTAATTAATAATTTGTGTGACACAAAACAATAAAATAAAAAATAAATATAAACTCTTGGGGATTAATGGTGTAATTAATATTTTAAAATATATTGAACATATTTTATATTTTTCAATGAATTCAATACATGGTATGTTTGGTTTAAACATAAAAAAAATATTTAATTTCTTTTGTTACCCACAAGGTAAGGTTTTAACTTACTTCAATATACTACATATATTTTTATTTAATATGATAGTTGTTAACTAGAAGTTTGGATGATGTGTATGAAAGGATTAACTAGATTTTGAAAACAGTATTTACTTAATTTTATATAATCATTTGGTGTTAGAAATGGATATAGAACCCAAATGAATTCAAAGGATATATTTTTATAGAAAACTATTTTATACCCACCAAGGTGCTTTATATTCATAAATTAAATTAAATAAATTCATTGGATGACATTATTCTAATATATATATTTTATAATCAATCAAATATTTTTAAATTCATTCAGTATATTTGAGATTCTTAATGTAATGGTAAACCTGATTTTGACATATAGATACTCATATTTTTATAAAGGCAGTTTTACCTTCATTCATTGAGAATCCTACTTTAGATATAAATTTTGGAATGTTTATAAATTTTATATTTTAAAATTAAATTCATTTTTTAAAATAAAAAATAAAAAATTGGTTAGGTATAATTATTGGGATTTTTTTGTTTCATTTTTTGATGAATAGTTAATAATACCAAATTTTAATTGAATTTTTTTTCTTCATCTAAGTTATTTATATGGATAAATTATATTTTAAGTTTGTTCTAAATACAAACACTATCCATTATACATATATTAATCTAATTTATATAATTTTAATAATTTTATATTTTAAATTTAATATAAAAACATTGAAAACTCTTATACATTTTTACGTTAAAAATCCTCTTTGTCGTCCTATCTGTGGGACTATTTAAAATAATTTAATCCACTTTTGTGATTTGAATTTGGAATAATGCATTCCATATTTGGAGTTATAATAATTTATAATTTCTAATCTAGTAAAAATATTTTCTTCCCAAAATTATTAGTGAAGGTGATTAAAATTAATTACACAGATTTAATGAAAAAAATAGTAAAAAATGACTATACATAAAAATTAATTCCAAAAATGACCTATAAATCTGTAAAAAACCATTTTATTTTCATATACCTACCATATACTCATTTGGAACTTATTCTCACAGTTATTTCCCCCTTTATATTGTAAAAAAATAAGTGGAACTACTATTTCCAAAATTAACAAGAATGTAACTCATCCTCCACTATAGAAAAGAAATCAGCGCTCCCAATTATTCACAGATTTGAAAGCCTTTGCCTAACCTAAATTATTCTCGATTAATATCCCAATATCCCTCCACTCAACATAGTATCCTCTCATTGGGAATAAATAAAACCCAGGAAGTATTTTGGTTTAAACTAAAAAGAGTTAACATAATAAGAGTTAACAATCATCAACTATCACTATTTGTTTCATTTCCCTCTCCACCTATTAATTTATTTTAATATCATGAATATATAATTACATTATTATATTAATTATAGTAATATAAATTAATTTTAATGTTTATACCTTCACTTGCACACACTCAAATCAAATGCGTAAAAAATATACCATTTTTTGTACAATAAACTACCGCCACACAAAACAATGTTGTTCATTTTTTATTTTATTACCTTTGTTGAATGGCAATTATGAAAAAAACAAATGTATATACATGAAATATTTTATATTTATGTTTTATTAATATTTTGTGAACTTTTATAAAACACATAGTACTGGGAAAACCATCAAGGTAACATTGTAGTGTTTTTGGATTGATTCAGTAAATTGACAAAGTGTGTTCCCATTGTATGTTTTGGAGTTGAATCAACATTTTTGAAACAGTATGTTTTAAAAGTTCCAAGAAAAAAGTAACAGATTCCATAGAAGTGTTAGAGAAAGTTTTATACATAAGTTGGAGATGTTTCGTAGGGTTTTCCAACTTTTTTTGGAAAAAATTCATAGGTTGGATCAAGCATCACGAAATATGGATGCCCATAAAGGGCTTGTAATGTTATGAAAATCATCTTTATTTTATGAAGAATGGGTTTCTGGAATGTTTTCTCACGATGGTGTGGATCATCGTGGACGTGCATCACATATGTGTTATTATTTTATGGTAATCTCAATGAATATCTTTACAAATGAAAAATTCCCATGGTGCTTCCGGAATACTAAGAGAATCATTAATGAAATAGGAGAGCATCATGAAATGGTGATGATGTGGAAAGAATCTTATAGTTTTATATTAAATTCTTATAAATGGGTCTCAAAACCCTTTCGAAAAGGGTCTAGACTTAATGAATATTCTAAAGCTCCATATTCATGATGGAGGTCAATGAAGGTTATTCTTGTGAAAATGTTCATAAAGGATATAAAATTCACCCAAACTTTTTGAGAAACATTAAATTAATTATTCTTGTGAATGGAATAAAACTCCAACTGAAATTTGTGAGATTCTAAATGCCTCTTTGAGTATCATGAATAGAAGGATATTTTTTGAAGTCTATTTGAGCTTTGCAAAATAGGAGAGCTTTGCGAAGGTAGAGAGCATCGCGAATGATCATTTTGAATGAACCATCCATCAAGAAATGTGTTAAAAGGATATTTCATATTAAATATAATTTAATTTTATATTCATCAATTTGGTAAAATTTTAACTTAACTAGAGCATCTACCCACAGTTTATAATGTATTCATTGTGGATAATGTAGGGAAAAACATGTCCATAAATTTTGAGTGGATCATTTAGAGTGAATTGAGAAAAGGAAGAGGAATAATGTAATCCATTAAATCAATAAGGAGACATATAAATTTTTTTGGGGAGTTAACCACTAAAAAGTAGTGATTTGACCCTAAGCCTTGTATAGGTAGTGAGTCTGGGCATCAAAGTGATCTATCCTGAATAACATTTTTATAGTGAGCCTTAGTGGTTTTGGTATATTGGATCATTTTAATTGTATACTCCATGGATATAGCCTAGTGAGCATGAACCAAGTAAAATCTATTTTCCCTTTTTAATGCATTCCAGTTTTTCTTTTTATGAATCATCATCAGATAAATAATATTATGATAAAATCAGTATAATCATTAAAGAGAAAATAATGTGACCTCCATAATAAATATGTCAAGATCCTATGGGGAGGGATGAATTTTTAAAAACAATATAAATACCATTATCCACCCACCCCCCTCTTAGGGTATCTTTGTAACACACTGGCCCAGAAGCTTGAATCCATTACATTATTTTAATACATTGGCTTGATTGTAAGGAATCATGTCCCGAAGTACTAGTCATCTTAGCAGTCTTTGAAAATAGATTACATACATGAACATTACATTAAAATTCCTAACATAAAATATAGCATAGATAATCCATAGATAATTTCATTATTCCCCTAGTTTAATCATTCATATCAATCATAATAACCTTCTTGGAATCCTAAGAAAATAATACATAAAAAGGGGTGATCTCTGATGCCCAGTAAGGGTAATTAATTAAGCAGATGCTATAAACATTTAATGAAATATGTATAAAAAAGATCCTTTAAAAAATAAACATTAACCTAATATGGAAAAGATAAATTAAAAATTTTGATATAAAAATACACGTACATATTATACTTATCGAATAATCATATTTAATAACTAATTTCATAATGAGGGGATACATAATACCGGACATAATAACAAGTATGTCAAGGCCTTGTGATAAAAACATTAACAAATATTCTATCAATACCTTGTTCCTAGACACTAGATGTGTAATAAGACCTACCAATTCATAAAGGGGCTATAATAGGCCCTTCCCATCAGTTACTAAGTTCCATTACTTCCTCATATGACAAGGTGAAATATAACATAGACTTACATATAAATACTCTCATACGAAATTTCAATACATGTACTATAAACCATGAAAGGATTAAAAATATAACATCCATAGTTAAACATATCATAACTCATTAAAAAAATCTGGAAGGTTTTATTATAATATTTAAACCTCAATCTATTATAATATCCGACAAAAGATGTTGATATAGTTGAAAATAATCTATACAACTCTATGAGAGAAATATCAATTTTTCATTAAATCATTTAAATGCCACAAAATTTATAAATGTGGTCATTTAAATTATATTTTTTAATCAAATTTCATCATAACACATTGAACATTTTGAAAGAAATTAACCTTTTAAAATAATCATGCCCATATAAATAAATTCAAAATTCATTTTGAAAACATGGACATTAATTAGAACGATTTAAAAAAATGAATCATTAAAAAATTAAAAATTAAGATATAGTGAAAATTACACTTTCATAAACCTTAAAATATTCCTTTTGAAAACATTTGTATGAAATATCTTCATGGATAATAAATATTTCCCAGTAAATACTTACACATAAACAATCACGGATAATGATGAGATTGAGGAATAAACACTTACCTTAGATCTAATAATATCCGTACATATCCAAAACTCTGATATAATGTTTTTAAAAATATTATTAAAATATATTAGAATCATAATAATATTTATGACATCATAAATTATTCTTTTATGACTTCATATTAACAATTGATTAATAATTCCAAGTTTATACAACATTTCAGGTAATATCGCTTTGTTTATCGTATGTGGTTTGACATGTTATTCGTGATCATATTACTTAGATCTGAATTTAAATAATGTATTAATGTAAAAATTTAATTATATATCATACATATTCTGTATATAAATATATATAATAGATTGATATATTAAATGGAACACACCATTTAGGGAGATGGTAGGTTGTATATACGCCTAAACGTTGTTTCTGATTTCTTATCGTATTGAATGGAAGTAGCTAAAGAAAATTGATGTATATATATATATATGTCATCCCAGAAGAATTATAATTTCACATATTTCATTATTATGAATAATTTTTTTTATAATCACTCTTGGATGGTTAACGTGGAGAATGAATCTCATCACGTTGTAGAGATGGTAGGTTGTACGTACGCACGAGAGACGATATCATTCCTTTAAGGATTAAAATATATGTAACTAAATATTAAATTAATTATAAACAATCATAATCAGTCATATTAATTATTTTTTTCTATTATACTCATCATTATACTCATCCAAATAAAGTAGTGTGGAATAACAAATTACACCACGACTTGGAGATGGTAAGCCGTAGAAACGCACACATGGTGATTTTATTATTCGTAGGATGAAGAAAATTAAGAATATTGTTATCACATGATTATATTAAAATATTTTTATATGGTTGATATTGGATTTATTACCTTGGTATGGGAATAATATAGAATGAATAATTTTAATTATAAAATAACTTTGGAATAAGGGATAAAACAACTATCTCTTCTTTTGGGGTTTTATTTTGATTTGAACAATAGGGATTCACAAAATTGATATATGCCAAATGTTAGTCCTCTCGGATGATTCAATTGAGGTTAGTAAGAGAAATGGGTAGGGTTTGTCCGAACCAATTGTATTTAGAGGAGTAAGTTAAATTGAAAGGGCGGGGCACTTTTATTAGAGAGGTGAGTTCAACTTTTTAAAAAATAATTAAATATTAATATATTATAAATTTATTTTCGGTTTCTTATATCTAAAAAATATTTTTTAAAAGTTAAGATGATTATGTGTCGAAATAATCTCAAAAAATAGGTTTTATGCATGTTTAGGTTATAAAATTAACCTTATCTTTTAGATTTAACGCAATGTAAAATAAGTTAACTCTTACCATGTCCTATAGTATTTTTCTACTATTTGGTCAATATCATTTCGATAAAATTACATGGGAACTTAAATTGGATAAATTATGACATTTGTATAATTATTCATTTTATTTTTCTGATTATTATATTTTTTGGGATTTTTATATCATTTAACAAAATAGTATTTATTTTTAAATCTCATTTATACCAATTTTTTCAACATTTTGTAATTGATTTTTGATAAAGTCATAAAATCTTGAGTCCTTCAAAAAAGTCATTAAATCTTACCAAATATTTCAATGTCTTCCAAAAAAATTGGATGGCTTCAAAAATATCAAATTTAATTTTTTTTAATATTTATAAATTCATTTATATGAATCGTGCATTAATGAGATAGTCCCTGCATCATAATTGTTCCATAAATAAATATATTTATTAAATATCTAAAAATTATAAAGAAGATACCATGATATATGAAATAATTTTATAATTATAATAAATATTTATAGGCATAGTGATAAGTTATATAACCCTATATTAAAATTGATTGAGTAAAATATATATGTTTATGTTATAATTAACTTATATTTAAATTAATTCTTATAACAAGTCATTATCCAACCCATGTTGTCCCATGGGGTCCTAAAATCGTCATAATGATTACCATGGTTGTAAATATCTGATCTAATAGGATTAAAACATGTTTTAGGGTAGTTTAATATTATTATAATATTATTTATTACCCTTATTTACATTATTTACCCTTTAACACTGGAAAATAAAAATAATTACTGATGTTACTTTTCATAATGTAAAAAAAATAAAAGTTACCTATTTACACAGTTTTTTACTCTTGATTGAAAATATGGAATAAATTTTTTCAAATTCAAAACATATTGTTGGAAGAAATTAATTTAATATTAATTCCCATTGTAAAAACTAGAAAGTGGGTATTGAAGAAGTAAAAACTATCAAAATATTGGCATGTGTCTGTGCACAATTTAAATGTAAAATTATATAAAATGACCTAAATTATATTAAATTATAATAATATAATCTAATTATATTTTAAAACTACTCATATTTATAATTTAAAACTATAGATTATTTCAAAGAAAAAAATTCAATTAAAATTTAGTATGATTCATTATTCATCAAAATATGAATGTTATCAGAAAATCACCAAAACTTTATCCAAAAAAATATTTATGTCCCTCTTATAAATAAGAATTTAATTTCATAAAATTGAATATATATATATATGTTTTAAATATTTTATTTAAAAATAGTTCGCCATTAAATGACAAAAAATAATTATTTTTTAAAAAAATACTTCTTTTATCTAAAAAGTTGAATTTGTACATATATTATTTCAAAGAAACACAACATACAATTGTAAAAATTATTTGGGATATATAAAATTCAAAATATTTTCAATACTATTCATAATAACCTTTTACATTTCTAGTTTGATAGGTCGTGGTGTGCTTGAACTCAGTGGTGCGTACAACAAACACAATTGAATTATTTAGAAAGGAAGTGTATCATAGAAGCATGGGGAGTTACATTATCATCTACTTCAATAAATTATGTCCTCTCAATTTAAAAACAAGATTGAAAACTAGGTGATTGATATTTAAAAATACAATTGTATAAATCCCACATTGAAAATGGATTAATTATACCGTTATTTTAAAATAAAGAAAGGTACAAATGAAGGTTACCGAGAATAACACATACAAGGGTTCCATGTAAGAAAACATAGATATGGAAGAGAAAAATACAATCATGTTTGAAGGAAAGTGATATAGAATATTATTAGGAGAAATTTAAAAATATGAATTCCATAAATCTATGATAATCTAAGGGACTATTTGATTAATCATAAAAGAATGTACTAGGAAATAATTTATGGGTTTCAAGATCTATTCCCTAAAGTTGAGGAACATGTGAAGTAATAAATACATGATTTTAGTACAATCTCACCAATGGTCATGCCTTGAACAATTTCCACTTGATCTCTTATTCAATAAAATGACGCTCAAGTTTCCATTTCTTACGTGTAGTAAGATCACGGGATACATAAATAAAATGAAAATTCATTACAACTGTCTCAACAAAAGTGTTAGCATAAGTTATCACATATTCATAAGTCCACCTAGAGATAGAAAATACATTAATCGAAAAAACCTCTAATGGCGTGAAAATTATACTATCAATAAACGGTTAACATTAAAATCCTTAAAAAATATAAATCTGAAAATTTAGGGAGAAGTGAACCAAATCAGTATAGAATTTATCTTTCATTTCGCATAGGGTAGTTCTTGGTTGTCACATTCCAAACATGTGAAAACTTTCATCAAGTATTCCCTTGAGTCATAATAACAATCTGAATTATTACATATCATTATTGAAAACATGCATTTTCCCTTTTTCCAAAACATATTGTATTATTCCTTAATTCCCAAAAAGTTGTACACTTCATCCATGATAGAAAAACCCTCTTGTCGAAAATTCGAAAATTAGTGCTCATGAAACTAGAATCATCCAATTTACTTATTCAAATCCAACATAGCCTTATCCAAACAATATTATCATAATATAAGAAAAACATTAAGGGTTATATTTACCAGAATCATATATTATTACCCTTAAATAAATATTCTTGTTCATTACAACTATTCAACATATTCATGTAAATCCTTAGCAAAAACATTTAAACTAAAAACTCAATATATAATTAACTATTCATAATTATTGGATCCAAATACTTAAATAATATAATACATACAATATAATGGTGGGAATGGAATATTTATACATTGTTATAAGGGTATATTTTTATTTAATTCCATTGAGTTAGGTGATGTCCAAGATTTCCATAGATGACACATTGAACTCTATAACAATTGTCCACTATAAGACCCTTTTTTACACAGAGATAAAATATTCTCCTCTATTTACAATATTCCACATGGTTCTTCATCCCTTGCACTTAAAATGTACAAAGAATGATATTATTTCCACTAAGCTTATTAAAATTTGAAAATTTATAAACATTCATCTATCTATTTTGAAATGTGTTAGGAAAGTCATAGAATATTAAATTTTTAATCATATATCATGACAACTGATTCAGCATAATCACAATATCTTTGTCTCTAGTCATTTTCCGATATTGTTGCTCAAAATCACCAAATAATCCATCAAACTCGATGTTAATCCTTTTACTTCTTGTTTCCTTCATATAACTTCGACCAGAAATCAGAGGGTGAGAAACACTACTCTTTTAAGAAAACCACACAATCATGAAAAGGTACTATCAATCTATAATATCATACTTTTAACCATTGGTTATCCATGATCGTTACCAATATTCTAGGTGGCTCTTCTATAGTTATCCTCAAAGTCTATCTTACAGTTATAGTCTCCAATAAATTTTTTCTAAATCTATTTCAATGTTTTTTTCTAAACTAACTCTGATACAAACCATAACAAAAAGACTCAGAATCTAAAATTCGGGGCATTATTTTAATAACTTGGCATGATTACAATGAATCATGTCCCGAAGGACCAATCGATTTAGGAATTTTGGAAATTATATTATAGAAATGAAAATTACATTATAATTTTTAACCTAAAATAAAGAATATATAATCCTTTGATTATTCCATTATTAACATACTTTAATCCTTCATATCAATCATAATACACTTCCTGTCATCCTGGGAAAATATAACTTAAAAATGGGAGAGCTCATAAGCTCATTAAGGGTAAATAATTTAGTGGAATCTGTAAAATTTTAAAGAAATATTTATTATAAAAAAATTATCCTTTTAAACCTAAACATGAAAAAATATGGAAAAAATAAAACAAAAATTTCCATATAAACATGCACATAGATACTCTTATAGTTGAATAATCACATGTAATAACTAATTTCATAATGAGGGTATGCATAATGTCGGACATAATAACTATTACATTAAGTCCTAGTTCCAAAACCATTAAAAATTATTCTATAGAGGCCTTGATCCATGACACTAGTTCGTGTCATGATACATACGGATTCATCGAGGAGTTGTAGTGGGCCACATGCATCACATACTAAGTCAAATTCATTCCTCATATAAAAAGTGTTAAACATAACATAAAAATTCATATGAAAACTAGCATACGAAATTTAAATACCATAACCATAAACCAAGAATGGTATAAAAATATAACATTCATATCCAAACATATCATAACTCACTCTATAAAATATGGAATACTATATTATAATAAATCAAAATCAATGAAAATAATATCCAATAAAGTATGTTGACATAGTTCAAAATAATCAATTAAACTCTTTGAGAGAAACATACATTTTCCTGAAATCATTTAAAAGTCATACAATTTATAAAGGAATTAATTTAATAGATATATTTTGAATCAAAGTGTCTCACACAAATTTTAAACTTTTCATGGTATTAAAATTTTAAAATAATCATTTCTTTGTAAATAAATCCTTAAAATCATTTTGAAATCATGGACATTAATTAAAAATCATTAGAAAAATAAAATTTTAAAATAATTAAAATGAAGATATATTGGATGATCCACTTCCATAAAACCATAAAATATTCCTTTTCAATACATTTTTATAAAACATATACATGGATGATAAATATGTCCCATTAAATACTTATACTTAAACAATATCAGATAACAACTAGATTAAAGAATTAACCCATACCGTCGATCTAATACTCTCAGTACATATCCAAAAAATCATGCATAGGGTTTTTAGAAATATTATAAACTTTTATAAGAATAATTATAATATTTATGATATCATATATGATTCTTTTATGACTTTATATTACCTGTCTATTAACACTTCCAAGTAAATGCAACATTTTGGGTAATATCTCTTTGTTTATAAAACATGTCTTGGCTTGTTATTCTTGATCATATTACTTATATGATAATTTACAAACTTCCATAACATAAAAAAATTATATCATATATATTTGGTATATAAATATATATAAGAGATTTATAAATAAAATGGAACACAACGTTAAGAAAGATGGTAGGCCGCACGTATGCATGAACGTTGTTTTTGTTTTCTTATCATATTGAATAGAAATATCTGAATGAAATATATATATTTATATATCATCCAAGTAGCATTATTATTTCATATATTTCATATTTATTAATAATATATATTTCTTACAATCATTCTGGGATGGTTAAAGTGGAGAATGAATCTCATCGTGTTGTGGAGACGATAAGCTGTACGTACGTAAGAGTGAAAATATCATTACATTAATAATTAAATTATATAGAACTAGATGGTATATTAATTTTAAAGATTAATAATCATGTCATATTCATTATTTATGTCTATTATACTCATCATTATAAAAAACCAAATAATGTAATGTGGAATAAAAAATTACACCACTCTGTGGAGATGATAAGTCGTATGTACGCACACATGGGGATATTTTTTCATAGGCGAGATAAAATGATGAATATAGTTTTCAAAATATTATATTAACACATCAGTATAGGGATAATAATTTATATATTATATTTTTAAGGGAAAATATATAAATAAGAAGTATAATAAGAATATAACTTTCAAAGAAGGGATAAAATGATTACCTCTTCTTCAGGTGATTCCTTTTGATTTGAACAACATGGATCCATATGATGGCTCTATACCAAATTTTAGGCCTCTATAATGAATTTATGGAAGTTTTTATGAGATCTTTTTATGGGTTTTCCGATTAAAAAGGCTTTAATGGTGTGAGTTATAGAGAAAGGGAGGTGCCCTTTTATAGGAGAGGCGATGGGAACTTTTGGAAAAATATTAAAATATCAATTTATTACAAGAATTTTTCGGTATCTAATAGATCTAAATTGATTTTTTTAGATTATTAGATGTTTATGGTTCTATATCCTCTTGACCAATAAGTTTTAGACATTTTGTTTCCATAAAATTAACCTTATCTTTTTTATTTAACCCCTTGTAAAATATGTTAACTCTTTCCATGACCTCTTGTATTTTTATACTACATTTTTAATGTATTATCGAAAAAAATATAAGTGATCCAAAAGTGTATAATTTATGATATTAATATCCCTATACATTTTATTTTTCCTAACTTTATATTATTAAAATATTTATATCATTTAATAAAATTGTATCTATTTAAAAAACTTATTTCTGTCAATTTAGAAACTATTTAGTAATTAATTTTTGTTAAAGTCATAACAACTTGATTCATTTTAAAAAAAGGAATTAAAACATAAATAATATTTCAATTTCCTCTATAATATTCATGGATGACATCAAAACTCTCATATTATATTTATTTTAATATTTATAAATACATTTATTTGAATCATTCATTAATGAGGTAATCACGTTATCATAATTGTGTCATAAATAAATATAGATATATTATTCCTAAAAATTAAAAATAAAATAACATGATGTAGGGAATATTTTTACATTTATAATTACTATTTATATGCATGTATATCATTTATATAACCCTGTATCAAATTTGATTTAGTAAAATATATATGAATATGTTATAATTATCTTTACATCAAATTAACTCTTATAACATGTTATTATCAAGACGAAGTGGTCCCATGGAGTTCTAAAATATTTCTACGGATGACCATGGTCGGAAGATTCTCATATAATATAATTAGGACCTTTGTTATGGTAGTTTAATATTATTATAATATATTTTTTACCATTACATACACAATTCCCCCTTTAACAATGGTAAATAAAAATAATTACTGAAGTTACAATTCATAATATCAAATAAAATGGTACCTATTTACAGTATATAGATTTTATGATTCCAAATATGGAAGTAATTTCTCCAAATTCAAAACAGCGAGTTAGATGAAATTAATTTAAAATTAATTATCATTGTCAAAACTAGAAAACGAGATTTTAGGAAGTAAAAACTATCCAAAGATTGGCATGGGTTTATGTAAAATTTATATATGAAATTACATACAATGAACTAAATTATATAAAATTATAAAAATATAATATAATTATACTTTAAAACCACACAAATATATAATTTAATACTATAAATTATTTTGATTAAAAACGTTGTTTTCAGTTAAAATGTAGTATTTTTTACTATTCATCGAAATATAAAAGTTTTCTGAAAAGTACCAAAAATGTATCCAAACTAAATATTTATGATCCGATTCTAAAAAATAATTTAATTTCATAAAATTGGATATATATATATATATATATAAAAGTGTCAACTATTGTATTTAAAAATAGTTCACTATTAAAAGGCTGAAAAACTAAATTTTTTAAAAATACATATTTTCTCTGAAAAAATGATTTTGTCCTTATATTACTTCTAATAAACACAAAAGATGAATGTTAAAATTATATGGGATTTATAAAATTCAATATTTGGTTAATACTTTTCATAAGTTCTTTTTAAATGGATAGTTTGATAGGTCGTGGTGTGCTTGAATGTCGTACTGTGTACATCGCACGATATTGAAATATTTAAAAAGGAAGAATATAATGGAATCATGGGGATTTACAGTCTAGGACCCTATTAGACCTAAATAATTCATTAATTATTTATTTTATTTTAATAAATACAAAAACATCATTTGTGGATGTGTGGACTATGGCCTTATGAAATAGATTTCATACATTCATACATTACATTGAATGTATAAATGCTATTTTTAATTATGATACGTGATATATAAGACATAAATATGATACGAGGAATTATAATATACATATATATAATTTAATTTTAATTATTTTATATATGATAATGAAATCAAAGTAATGTTTACACGTACATACGACCAACTTTCTCCATGAATGGTGCAATTCATTTCTTATCTCCAAAAAAATTGGATTATTAGAAATACTTATATACTATATATATGATAAATAAATAAATTTATAAATTATTGTTAGTATGGAATTGTGATTTACATATGAAAAACAACAACTAACAAGTCAAAACATACTTGAAAAACTAGGAAATTAATACCTAAAATAGTAAAAATAATAAAATATTGTTAACAAATAGGTAATTTGATAATATAAAAAGTTCATATACTATTTTATAAATAATACTATGGTTATAATATAAATTTTTAGCATTTTTAAAACCCTTATACATTTGGTGAAAGGCTTTAACCCTCAAAAATATGTGTTAATGGTTTTTCTTATCACTTTTTTACATCTGTAAAATAAATGTCATATCCACCACTTAATTAATTTGTGTAGTGTATCTAATACCCCTATTGATATATCATATCATCAAATCTTATTATCATAATGTTTTTTAATATTATAATTATAAATATCCCATCTAAGGGTGTTGACATGAAAATTACCAAGTGGTAAATTTTATCCTTGTAATATCACTTTATACTGTGATTGTTATCATTTTCAGGAAACAATCACTTTATTATTATAATTTTTACTATACGTTAAATTTATCATAATTATAGATATTCTCAGGAAAATTATGTAGTTACATCAGAAACCTCATACCATTTTTACGTATGGTGTTTTCTTTGACCTTTATTTGATTAACTAGGGTATTATTGATAAATCCATATCTTTTATTAAATAAAGATATATGAAAAGACATGTTGGCAACTAATTGAATTGATTAATATATATAATGAATACATTGAAAATGAAATACATGGGTTGGGGACCTGCTTTTGAAATAACTATGTGTTTGTGATCGGTTAATGCCAGCCCCATGATGCATGATTAATGTCATGAGAAAAAACAGTTGGCCAAATCAGAGTAGTTTAACCAGTCGTGAGATTAAATCTTAATGATAAAGGTATCATGTGACTATGAAACATGACATCCAATAATTTAGAATTTCCTATATTTATTAATATATTATTAGTATTATGCATTATATATTATCTTTAAATATCAATAGATGCATTTTCATTCTAATTTATTAATTAAAAAACAAGTGTTACAATTTTATATTCTGACGTATTGATTATTCCATATTGAGATATGTTTATGGAATTTGGTCTTAGATTTTTACATTTAGAAGGTTATTTTGTTCATGGATTCAATAATTCTTCCATTTTACGTACCCTTGTTAAACATTTGAGGCCACCCTTATTTTTGTTCATATTTCTAGTTTATGAATACGAAATCATTGAATCTACTTTAAATGATGAAATTAATTTCAATTTATTATGTATTATAGTTGATTTTTTATTTTTCCAATACAAGCTGGGTTTCATGATTATAATATGGGTTTCCAAAACTATTAAATTTTTATTTCCGTCGGGATTTGATTGCTTGTAATAATGACAATATAATAATGTAATGCATCGACTTTGGGCTATTTTTGTTAGGGAATTATAGTTGGTATTAAAGGATGTTCAGCAGAAGAAATGGAAAATATATTTAGAAAATATATATTAGGTAACATTTACAAAAGTTATACTTTTAGGATAAGTATAGAATAACATCCCAATTAATCCATGGTTAGGATTTTGAGATTAGATACAAATAAAATTTTCAATTTATGTAATGTATTTTACATGTTTTCGAATTATAAATTATGTTAAATAATGTTATTATCTAATCCAATATATTTTGTTTCTTATAAATGGTTAATAGAAGTAAGAATGGTAGAATAATTCATAGAAAATTTAGAGGTTTCCCTACTAAGAAATAAGATTTAGCTAGTATTGGAACTGGGAATGTTATGGATATATTAGGGATGTTTAATTGGGTTATGAAATATAATTATTCACGAATGGAGAAACCTATTATATATAAGGATTCTCTGATTTTTAATCGTATTATTTAATATATCCCCTGTCATTTAGTCGGATAAGTAACTTAGTGGTAGAAAAGCATTGGATTAATTATTTTGAGAATATATTGATGGAATTGGGATGTGGTGAAAAGGAAAAGGTTACATGTACGGTTTATTATCTCAATAGTCATGTGAATCAATGGTGGACTTTGATCTTGAATACTAAGGAGGAAGAGTAAATACAACTCATGGAATGGATAAAATTTATGGAGTTATTTATTGAAAAATATATCCCTCATGAAAACAAACTGAGGTGAAAAGAGAATTCATTCGTTTAAATAAAAATGAATTAGAATTTTTTTTGATTATGATGTTAAATTTGAAAGATTTGAAAGTTATTTGAAGAGAAATCTTGTCTCAATCATTGTCTTTAAATGATTGATTTTTTTGGTCTATTAAGATGGGGAAACAGTAATCTAATTAATATAGACTCAAATGGATTAAGGAGAAGATAATTGTGGTAGAAATAATCATAAATATATATAATAAAGGAAAAGGGAATTTTACCACATGTGATAACTATGGAATGAATCACCTTGAGAAATTCTTGAATGGATTGGTATTTTTTATACCATAAAAAAAGGGCCACCAAGAAAATTATTTCAATGTAATGATAGAAAATTATAATATCAAGTGTTACAACTACATGGTGATGGGGCACTATGAAAATGAATTCCCCATATATCATGTTAATATATCTAAGAATAAGCTAAGGGATCAAGGAGAAGCCTTTGTTATTGAGAGAACTGCAGTGGAATTATTACATTTATTCTGTATCCAGATATTTTAAATATGTTGTAAAAGTATTTTATTTTTTATGTATCCATAATATTAATTATGAAATATATAATGATTGTACTAAAGTAATATTTCATTAATTATTTGAGACCATCTGTTAAATGGTACCATGAAAAGTGAGTTATTTACAAGTTAAACATTTTTTAAAACTCATATTAAAGGAAACCTAACCCTTCATTTTTTCCTAATATTGAGATAATTCTGTTTTAATAATGATATTATTTATTTGGATAAAGTAAATTTTATAGTGCTTATTACCCTGGATCTAATTAATGGAAATGTTGTATATTCTATCATAGATGGATTTTAAATAACTTTTTGATATAAGGTATATATCTAAAAAAATGTATTAATTAATAAATACAGATGAATTTATGTTTCCAAAAGGTTTTATGGTACTCAATTTTATTACCATGTTTCAAGAGAATAAATGATGAGGGTGTTTAAATGATTGGTATCTAATAACTACAGAGTTACACCATATTTTTTGGATTAATAATATGTTCATTTTAGAAAGTTAGTGACATTAATATATAAGTGTTGGGTTATAATTGGTTTTACAAGTTAACCAGTCATTAAATTGTTGATGTTGATCTTTTAGTGAGGTTATTGAGATTAATGTATTACATCAATATATGATGTATCTAGTTCTAAGAGATGAATTAGAAATAGTTAAAGGAATAAACAATGTAAAATATTATGTTTTTAGAAATATATATTTTCTTATATTAATAGGGTGAAAAATTTTCTCAACTCTAAGAAAAGGTTATTGAAAAAAAGTTGTCCTATTATCAAATTTTTTGATGGAATCAATGATGTTTTTTATAACTACCGTTTAAGGATATGTGGTAATCAAATTTTAGCAAAACATTTTCTCTATCTCTCTCAATCAGAACCTAATCATTAGTTTTTTATTTCATATCAATGTTTTCTTTAATATTCTCATAATCAAAAGTGTGGTTTTCTGGTTACCTTCAAAATTCCATTTCCCCCTTATTAATAATTTCTTATTGGAAATATTTATGATTTGTATTTCTCTATAATATTAGATTCACATATAAATCTACTGATTATTGATATCATTTTTAAATTGTGAGGACACAATTTAATTAAGGAGGGGATAATGTGACACCTCTAAATTCTTAACTGGAGACATTATATTTAATATATTCTATGAAACAAAACACCAAAAGTACAAATAAATATAACCAATCAATAATTTACAGGGTATTTAGTATTTTAAAAAATTAGCATATTTTATATCATGAAATGAACATGATAATGGATTATATTTTATAAATGAAATAAATACCTTCATTAATTTCTTGTGTACACACATGATCGAGGTTTACTAAACTATAATATATTATTAATATTGTTATTTAATATGATAGTAATCAATGATAGGTTATAATTTCATGAATGAAGAAGAATAAATCTATTTGGATAACATTATTTAAATATTTTCATATAATTCATTAATTGTTTAAGTGAATATGGAACCAGACTGAATATAAAGGATATGTTTTAATGAAAAATTATTTTTTACCCACCAAGGAGTCTTATCTTAATAAATTAAATTAATTAATATCATTGTATTATGATTATGTAATATATATATATATATTGTATCCAATCAAGTATTTTTTCATTCATTCAATATATTTTATAGACAAAAGGTTAAGGAAACCACACTTTTTACACATAAAACCCCTTATTTTTATAACGGTAGTTTTAAGACCTTTTAATGGAAAACTTATTTTAAATATAAAATTTGTAAATTTTATAAATTTCATATGTAAAATTAATATTAGTTTTTTAAATAAAAAACATCAAAATTAGGTTGTGATGATTATATTTATTTTTCTATAAAGATGCAATTTTTGCTAAATAGTGAAAAATACTGAATTTTAATTGAAAATATCTTCTTCTTATAATTTATTTATAAAGATAATTTATATTTAAAATTTTTTAAATGTAAAATTATAAATTTATTCATAAATTAATACAATGTTTTTCATTGGAATAAATCTTACATTGAAATTGAATTTAAATACCTTGAATACTTTTGAAAAAAAATTACATAAAAATCCCCTTTGACATCCCACAAAAAAGACTAAATTTAAGTCAATTTCTACCACTTATAATATTGTAATTTGAAAAAATGGATTCCATATCTGGAATCAGATTTTTTTATAACCTCTAATAAGTTCATAATTTCATTTTACCATAAATTATAGTTTAAAGTCATAAAATTTAATTACATTTATTTAGATAAATAATAGCTTAAAAAATTCCTAATCCTTAATCATAATGCCCAAAACGAAATTGAAACATGTCCAAAATCTATTTCATGTCCTTATTTAGACCTTATTTTACTAATGATCTTATTTTGACAATTATTGGAAAAACATTACATTGGGAAAATGTGGGTGAAATTCCCTTTTAAAAAATTTAGAAGAATGCCAATCCTCCTCCAATAATAACATGGCACACACCACTCCCACTTATTCACACAAATAAATTCATTTGAATCACCAAATGTAGGCTCAAAAAAACACCCAAAAATCCTTAAATATTCCTAGAATATTCCCTTAGGGAATAAATCTAACCAAGGATATCTTTTGTTATAAACATAAAGGTGTTACATGAATAGGAGTTAATCTACCTCAATGATCACTTTATTGTTGAATTTACCTCTCCACCTCTTCAATTATTTTTGAATCCTAATTATATAATTACCTTACTATATTAAATAAACTTATATTTTTTCATGTAAATAGTTTTAACCACACCTTTCCACACTTCCGTCAAATGGGTAACAAACATTCCAATTTTGTGTACAGTGATTGACAACCTCACGATACGATGTTGTTGATTTTTACATTATCTTAAATCATGGTTGGGAATTATGATTGAAACACTATTTATAAAATATATATTTGATAATTAAGTTTTAGTAATAATTCCTTAATTTTTGTAAAACACATACCACAATGCTTTCTATTTTGTGTAAATATGATAACAATGTTTGTGGTCGTGTGGAAAAATGCCTCCTAAAAGCAATATGATACATTCATACATTACATGGAATGGATAAATGATTTTTTAAATTAAATTATGTGATATATATGAGATAAATATGATACTAGAATTATAATATACATATACATAATTTAATTTTCAAGCTTTTATATATAACAAAAAATTGATGTAGTGTTCATGCGTATGCACAACCTACCGTCTCCTTGAACGTTCACTACTGGAAAAAAGGCCTATAACCACAGTTGAAAACCCTGGGTATAGCCCGCATAACTGTGGGTATAGGCTATATCCATAGTTTTGGGAACATTGTGATGAAACGACGTCGGTATAGGTCCCCATCCTGTACCCATGGTTTTCCAAAACTGTGGGTATAGGTGTTCTTCCACCATGTCAAAAAAACATACCCAATTGCCACGGTGTCAAAAGCTTTTACCCACATTTTCAAAACCATGTGTATAGATCCTAAGTAATGCAGGCGATGGGTTTCGATCCTGAAACCACTTCGCTACAGACACAGTTTCTAACCACTACCTTACCATCACTTATGTGTATATATATTTATATTTAGTTAAATATAGTTATATAAACCATTGGTTTAGAGCGAAGAACCGTTGGTATAGGACTCCCGTGAAAAAAAAAATCCTTCCCGCAGAAAAAAAACCCACACACACACGGGAAACCTATACCCATAGTTTTTCATAACCGTGGGTATATGTATTTTAGCCCAGACCTATCCCCACAGTTCTAGGAAAACTGTGGGAATAGGTGAATTTTCCGGACCTATCCCCACAGGTTTGGAAAATCGTGGGGATAGACCCCCCCTATACTTACAGTTTTGGAAAACCGTGGGTATAGGTCTTGAAAATTTACCTATGCCTACATTTTTCAAAAACGGTGGGTATAGGGGTACCTATCCCCAAGGTTTTGGAGAAAAAAATGTGGATTGGTCCATTTTCCAGTAGTGGGTGTATTTCATTTCTTTTCTCCAAATAGTACAAATTCTTCTAAATACATATATAATAGGTATATATGATTTTTAAGTCATTTTTTACATTATTTCTATGACTAAATATTGATGGGATTAATAATAACAATAAGTAACAGGTAAAAACATACTAAAAAACTAGACAAATTAACAACCAAAATATTGAAAATAATGAATGATTGTTAAAAAATGAGTAATAATACATTAAAAGAAGTCAATATATAAAATTATGAATAAGATTAAGGGTATTTTATAAGTTAGTAACATTTTTAAAACCCTTATGAGGGATTTTAAATTACATTTACCATATAGGAAACAAAAAATAAGGGATTTTTGTCTCACTTTTTACATCTTTGAGATAAATATCCTATCAAACACTTACTTATTTTGTGTCATATATCTACTTCAAATTTTGATATATCATATCACAAATAAATTTATTATAATTTTAATTTTTTTCATTGAATTATCTCATCCATGGATTTTGGCTTGAAAATTACCTGGTTGTAAAAGTTCTCTCTGCAATGTCACCTTATTTTTTGGTTGTTAACATTATCTTGAAACGAACACATCATTATAATAATTTTTTTTGTGAATTAAAATTATCTTAATTATCCATATTATCTTAAAAATGATATTATTTTTTTCCATGCCATATATAATTTTTACATATAGTGTTCACTTTGATAGTAATTTGATTAACTGGGAAATTATTGATAAATCCTTATTTTTTATTCAATACAGATATTTGATCAGACATGTTGTTTAATAATTAAAAAAATTAATCAATATATGATGAATTATTTGGACACTAATGGCACATGTTGGTTACCAATTAATACAATACATATGGGTTGTAGACCATTTAATTCAAGCCCCACAATGCATCGTTAGTCTCATGAGATGAATATGTTCTCAAAATCAGAGTAGTTTAAACACTGTTGAGAATTAATCTTGATTGTGGAGGTATCATGTGCCCAGAAAACATGATGTTTAGTAATTATGTAATTCTTCTATTTATAATTCATTTATTACAGTTAACTGTGAGATTTTTTATTTTACATATCAATGGATTCATTTTAAATCATAGTTTATTGGTTAAATATAAGGTGTTTTAGTTATCTACATTTTCATTTTAATTATGCATTATCAGGTTATTTTTATGGAATGTGTTCTTATATATTTAACTTCCCATGATGACTATGTTAATTAATTCAATATTTCTACCCATGTAATTAACCTTTCTTTGTTTTGGGGCTCCCCTTAATTTTTTATTCTCCCCAGGTTATAGAGAATAAACATTTGAATAAGATTTCAAGAATACTTTTCATTTCATTATATTTTTTGTTAAGATTTGTTTTTTCCGCAAATAAAAATGGGTTTTATTTATGTAATCTATAATTCTAATATTACTAAAATAATCAACCCTTAGATATTTTTTTCATTGTAATTATGCCAATGTCAAAAAATAATGCACTAGCTCGGTGCTTCTAGGGTTGTAGCATTACAGTTGGTATTACGAAAAGTTTAGTAGAAACCATATAACATGGATTTATAAAATATAGTTTGTAGTACATAACAATAAATTATAAATTGAGGATAATTATATAAGCACATCCAATAAAAACCTGTTTATTATTTTGACATTTGATACACATATGTTTTCCAATTTATTTTTTGTAAATTACTATTTTGGTATTATACATTACGTTACATAGTGTTATGATCTAATATATTATATTCCATTCATTATAAATTGTTCATGGAAGAGATAATGGTATCAATACTCTTGGAAAATCTATTAGTTTACATATTATTGAATTTGATAGAGCTGGTATTGGAACTAAGAATGTTATGGATATTTTAGGAAAGCATAACCAAGTTATGAAACAAAACCATTCTTGGATGGAGGAACCTTTTAAAAAATGAGATTATAAGATAAAGGATATCTTTATATAATAGAGGCCCCATAATTTAGGGGGACTACTAACCCTATGGTTTCAATGAAATGGATTAAGTATTAGGATAATATTTTCATGTAATTGAGATCTGACGAAAATGAAAAGGATACATTAGAAGTGTATTGTATGAATGGAGATGATAACCAATGAGGGTATTTGATCAAGAATACTATGGTGGAAGAAGAAATAGAAATCATGGAATATGGAACTTTTATAGAGAAATTCATTAACAATTATTTCCATCATGAGATAGAAAATGAAATGAAATGAATTTTCTTTAGTTTAAATAAAAATGATGAAGAATGTTCTGTCAGGTTTTAAGAAACCATTACAATGTTAGCAGGGTATGTTACAGATTTCATATGCACCCCATAATGCATGAATGACAGTTTCATTGAATGGATTATGCCAATTATCCAAATGGTGCTAGTGTCTCAAACCTTTTCTTAATATGATGAAATATCTTATTGTGCTATAAAGATAAAAAAATTATCCAAGACATATGGCTTCAAATGGATGAAAGATAAGTGATTGTTGGTATAGAAAATCATAGATAATGCGATGATCAAGAAGTTGGATTTTTCAACATTTGATTACTTCGGAAAGAATCACCAACGGAAATGCATGAATGGATAAAGATATGATTAAAAGTGTGGAGAAAAGGGTCACTATGCAAATGAATGAAAACGAAAGGAGGAAAATGACGATATTTGGTGTTACATCTGCTAGGAGATGGGGTACTATGAAGTTGAATTTCCCAAGTATCAATGGAATATACATCATAATAATCTATAGTATCAATGATAACAATATGTTATTAACACAAATGAAGTGGTATGATTAATCTGATTCTATATTGGGATCTACGAAATATGGAATAAAAGTATTTTATCTATTATTTAATCATTATATGAATTATGAAATATATATGTATTGAAAAAAAGTACATTTTCATTGATGATTTTAGATTATATGTTAAATGGTTCAAATAAAATTTGTTCAATATAAAGTTAATCACTTTGGAAAATTCATTTTTAAGGGTAATATTACTCACAAGATGTTCTTGATACTGAGATAATGATGTTGGAATAAATAGATGATTCATTTGGAAAATGTAAATTATATTGTATCAAATACCTTGGAACTGATTAATAGAAATATATATTAAGCCTTCATTGATGTAGTTTAAACCACATTTGAATTTAATTAATTTATTTAATAACTTGTTTCTTTCATATAGATTAAGGAAGAGTTCATTTTTTCAATAAGTATTTCTTTTAATTAAATATAGAACCAGTTTTAAAGAGAATACTTGATGACGGTTTTCACATGTTTGGTATGTCATTAATAGAGACCTAATTCATGTTTGTTGGATTAATTATAAGTTAATTTTTTAAATTTTTTAACATTAATTATAAAACTATTGGGAAATAATTAATTTGAAATGTTGACCATTTTTAAAATGGTTTGGGTTGATATTTGAAATAGGTTTTTGTGATTAATTTATTAATTAACTATATAAATAGTATTGTTCTAAGTTATGATGTATAAATAATTTATGGAATAACGAATGGAAAATATTATGTTAATGGGAACAAATATTTAATTATATTCATAGAGTTTGAATGAATTTCTCAACTCTAGAAAAATGGTCTAAAAGCAATAATATTGTCCTATTATCATAATTTTTTATGATATCAACGAAATTTTTCATATCTATTGTTTAAATCTATGTGGTTATCAAGTTTCCGCTGAACGTGTTCTCTATCTCACTCTTTTAGTACCGGATGTTTATATATTTCTCCCATATCCAAATTTTTACTAAGGTTTTCAAACATACAATCGTAGTTTTTTGGTGACCTACACATTTACTTTTCCAACTTATTAATAATATATGTTAATAACACTATTTATGATGAGGGGTTTTAATTAATTTTAATTTCAAATTTCAATCCTCTAATTACTGAGATCATTTGTAATTTGTTAGGAAAAAAATTAATTAAGGTGGTAAAAATGTAACACCCAAAAATTATAATATAATAACATTGAAATTAATACTGTGTGGGTCACATGACACAAAATTTAGAATAGAATAAAACCTATCATGAACTTATTGTGTACGAAATATTTTATTATAAATTCAATAAATTTTTTATTGTTAAATTCATGCAATACATGTTTATCTTGTGTTACATGAAACATAATTCATTTGATTCCTTGTGTTGCATGCAAGACTGAGTTCTACCAAAATAAAAAATTAAATTAATATTGTTATTAAATATGATAGATTTCAATTATCCATTGTAAATAAATTTATAAAATGGAATATGTAAATTTTGGAAATTTTATTTAATTATTTTTTTATAATTATTTGGTGATAGAAATGAATATAGATCCCAATTGATCATAAAAGATATGTATTTATAAAAGACTATTTCATTCCCACCAAGGAGATTAGTATTAATAAATTAAATTAATTTCAATTAGCGGATTATATTTATGTAATAAACATTTTATATTTAAAAAATTTATTACACTCGTAAAAAAAATTCATTTACATAAGATAAGGACCAAACTAAATTTTAAACATAGAAAAGTTATATTTTTATAAAGATAGTTTTACCACATTTTAAAGGAGAACATATATTAAATATAAATTTCATAACTCTCATTATTTTATATTCCAAAATAAACTCAATTTTTGAAATATAAAATCAAAACCGGTTATGTTAAATTGTTTTTATTTTTCCATGAAGATTCATTTTTTGATGAATAGGGAAAAATGCTGAATTTTAATTAAAAAAATCATCTTTTTATAATTTATCTATACAGATAAATTATAGTTTTCATTTTTTTAAAGTAAAATTATTTAAATTATATATATATCATTATACAATTTTTGTAATTTTAATAATTTTCACTATGCAATTGAATATTAAAACAATGTAAAATTTTATTCATTATTTCTTTAAGAAATTTTTTTTGTCCCATCTATGGGATTAAATTTAAATTAATTTCATCCAAATATATGATTTGAAATATTATAAAAGGATATCAAATTTTTAATGATAATAATTTAAAATTTCTAATAACTTAAACATAGTTTTGATTAAAAAGTGTAGTGAAGGTGGTCAAAATTATTTACATTGACTATGATAAACAATAGCTTAAAAAATGACTAAACCCTAAAAATAATGCCAAAAATGACCACAAAACATGTTAAAGATCCATTATATGTTCTTATTTAGACCCTATTGTCCCTTTTCTTTAATTTGGATCATTATTAGATCCACTTTTCATGGGAAAATGTAGTTGGAATTTCATTTTCATATATTTACATGAATTTCACTCCTCCTTAGTTATAATATAGAACTCCCCACTCTCACTTATTGAAATGTATCAATCCTTTTTTCTCAAAGTAAATATTCTAACATTATATCCCAACATCTCCAACATAATTATAGAAGCCTCAACATTTGTATAAATTAAATAAAGTAAGTCATTTGGTTTAAAACAAAGGGACTTACCTACTAAAAAAGTTAAATTCACTTATAAAACATGTTTATGGAAAAATGTGAGAAAACATCATGAAAAACATGACTTCATACAATAATGTATATAAATTCATTATTAAGGACCAACATAATGTTATTAGATGTGACATCCCAATTTAATTTCCTGGAATAATATGTTACCTCTTTATCTGGTTCTTCATCGATACCTACTTCGAAATAAGATACAAATTTGTCCCATGATTAAAAGAAGTCCTCCAAAATTATTTTCATCTCATTGTGTCCTCTAGTAATAATTATGTGTTGTGTTTGAATCCAAGCACTCTATTTGGTGTTTGTATCCACTTGAATTGGTCTCTCATTCATCCTCTATGCATCATCCTTATAATAATGAATGATGAGAAATGTTTCCAGTATCTATTCCTCAGGATGAATTAGAAGATCCAATGAATCTTAATTAGACATTGCATCCACAACCCACTGCAGATCTGTCGAGATCAATTGTGTACCGTCAATGATTTCAACCTCCTGTCTAGATAGCACTAATATCCCCTCCTCTCTATCCACATCAAAGACCATACTCTCCAGCACCTCATCTACACCTAAATGAGATTTACAACCCTCAAATTAGATATAAATCAATTTACTAGAAATAAATTCCACATTTATAATTGTCGAGGAGTCCCTCGGGCCGTCCTCTATGTCATTACATGTTGCCTTGGTTGTTGATCTAGTTACTATAGTCGTTGTGGTGTTTGAGTAGTCTTTTTGGGGTTATGGATTCCCCCCTTGAGGACTAAGAGGATTCCAGTCAAGAGTTCCCTTATTTCCCTTTCTATTATTTTTGATCATACCAGAGCCTCCTTATCATAGTCCAAACATGTCTGAGAGAAACCATCTTGATCACTTTCCTCCTCGTCTTATGAGTTTCAAAAACCAACCTACTTTCATTTCCATCTTGGAATGAATGAATACACACTTATGGGTCCTTATTTTCTTACCCATACACATTCATGGGAGAGAAGAGATTATGCACTAGATTCGGATTTATATCCCTTCCTAGAATAGGCACCCATTGGCTCGGGGAAATTTCCCCATTCATGTTAAACACCTATGAATCCTTGGGAACCCTAGCATTATTGTGGGATTCTATACCAAAATGTTTATATGGATGATCAGACACGTGAGGTTGAACACCCCCTCAAGCCTTAACAGTATCCAAAAAAGATGGAGAATTCCCAGAGCAGAGACTTCCTGTGATTAGTTATGTTGTCTTGGACAGACATAGATCGTGAAATAATATAGCAAAAAAATATTCAACTCTCGAATCTCGGGGACTCAGCTTAACAATCAGCTTAATCAGGAAAGGATAAGGACCCACTACACATGGCCCTAGTCCTTATCCACTAATATCTAATACTACACCCTCCAGCATAGCAGATCTCCTTGGTCCATGCCTATAGGTATCCTACATGTGATCAAATTTCATACAGATGGAACAAAAGGTGAACCTTGATTCGTAGACCACAAACTGTTTTCAAAAAAAATCCCCACCCACTGTAATCTTGAAAAACGCTGCAATAATCCTCAAATGATCAAAATATACATAAATTCTTAGATAAACTGGGTGACAAAGAGCTCTAGTTATATTATAAAAAAAAATCTACCCATTATATTCCCTTTCATTTCGAAAATTGAGGGGTTTTGAAATGGTTGTAGGATTTGAAGAAAGCATACCCAAATCGAAATCGAAGATGAGTCATAGTTCATTTGGAAGTTTTAATACCATTAAAATAAAAATATCTAAGATCCATTACACCTACAGGGTGCACTAGACCACTCCTTCATCAAATCCCCATCTAATTCAAACTGAATCATAAAATGCTTACCTGAATAAGAGTTATCCTTCTTTGATGATCAATTTTTGTTTCATTAACTTATCCACCTATTATAATATTCAAATATCATGATCATATAATGAAAAAATATTCTTTCATATAATTATATTTTTTAGGATAATTTTTATACATACACCTACATATACATCAATCAAATGGGTAATAAACTCACCATTTTTTTGAATGGTGATCTACCACATCGCAAAATGCGGCTTTTAATTTTAAATTTATCACATCTCACGGTTTTGTATTAAGATGGAAACCCTATTTATATATGAGATATTTGATATTTTTTTATTTATATTTTTTTATATTACCCATACCACAATTGTTTCTATTATGTGTAAATATGATAACATTATTTGTGGACATGTAAACTACCACCTCCTGAAAGTGATGTTACATGTTCATACAGTACATGGAATTTATAAAGGATTTTTAAATTAAAATATGTGATATATATGAAATAAATATGATACAAGAATTATAATATACATATATATCATTTACTTCTCATTATTCTAAAGACAAAAAATAAATGGAAGTAGTGTTCATGTGTACATATGGCTTACTGTCTCCATTTATGGTGCATCTTATTTCAAATTTCCATATGTCATGGTTTATTATAAACACATATATAATGGATATATATTGTAATTAAATCATGGTATATATTCTTGAGATAATGAAATCTTGATATATATAAGAAGAACATTAATTAACAAGACAATACAAACTTTAAAACCAGTCAATTAAAATCCGAAACAGTGAAAATAATGAAAAATTATTAACATAAAGATAATAAGATATTATAATAATTTATTATATGGTATTATGAATAAGAATATGGTTCTATTATTAGTTATTAACATGTTCAAAACATTTATATAAGAGTTTAAGGGATGTTAAACCTAAAGTAATAATAAGGAAAGGGATATTCATCCCACTTTATATATTTCTGAGACAAATGTCATATCCACAAACAATATATTTTTTGATGTGAATATATTATACCTATTAATATATCATTTTATTAATATTTTTATCTTATTTAATTTTTTTAAAATTTTAATTTTCTCATCTAGGGGATTTGAGATAAAAATTACCATATGGTAAAAGAAATCATTACAACATCACATTCTTTTGTGATTATTAACATTATCTTGAAACTAATAGTTCCATATTATTATTTCTATTTTACATTAAACTTATCATAAATATAAATATTATCATGAAAACGATATTATTATTTCCTAATCCGTATACCATTTTTACACATAGTTCTCCCTTGGATAGTTATTTGATTAACTAGGGAGTCGTTGATAAATATATATCTTTCATGAAATTAAAATATTTTGATAAGACATGTAGTTCTTAATTTAATAGTTTCCTCAATACATGAGTAATGATTTTAACATTAAATAAATGTGATAGGGACTATTTAATGAAATCCATTTTAGTTGGGGACCGATTAATACATGCCCCATGATGCTTTTTTAGTCTCATGAGACGAATAAAATGGAAAAAACCAAGTATTTTAAAATGAAATGAGAAAAAATCATAATGGTAAAGGTATCATACTACTAGGAAACATTTAATCCAATAATTATTAATTTAATCTATTTATAATTGAATTATTATTATTGGCAATGTGATTTTTTCTTTAAAATATGGAAACATTTTCATTCTCAATTTGTTGATTAGACAACATTGGTTTTAGTTATCTACCTTACTATATTGATTATGACTTCTTGAGATATATTTATGGAATATTTGGTTAGTTACATACCTTTACATGATTACTATGATCATTTATTTAATATTTCTTTCGCTGTGCATACCCTTACTGATCTTTTGATCTCTCCCTTATTTTTCTTTTCTTTCCCCATGTTATGATGAAGAAATCTTTGAATAATCATTCAAAGGTGTAGTTTATTTCAATTTATTATATAACTTGTTTTTTTTATTTCAAAAATGTTAAATGGGTTTCATGTACGTAATATGGATTTTGAAAACAAATAATTTTTTTGGTTGTTTGGGATTTTATTCCTTGTGATCATGAAAATGTAGTAATGTAATGCACAGACTCCTGGATTATGGAGTCGGGGTGTTACATGATCCTTTTAATTCATAATGTACAACATCTACCACTAGAGTGCTTTTCTAACATATGAATTACTAACCATAGAAACTACCACTCATATTGGGAATAAATTAGAAAAAACTCAATCCCTATATCTTATATCCAATGCTCGATCTCGTGATCCAAGATAATCCCATCATACATATCAAAAATATGAACCTAGAAATAATGTGACACCCTCATCACTATTTCAACCTCCACCATTAGATAAACTTTTTGATGATCAGCTGGGTTAGCCCAATTAACCTCCACTACCTAAACTGCATGCAGAATACGACATGGATATTCCTCTAAAAAATACATGGAATTGAAGCATGTAACAAGTAGTATGGAAATTTTATTTATTAATTAATAAATTTATTTTTTAATTTCCAAATATTACCCATCTCATATATGAATACAGACAATCATGATGTATATACCTATCCTAGGTCTCTAGTCCATTGGTGGAACCACCTCACTCTGTCATTTATTAAAACTAGCAGTATTAGATGTGATTATGGGGAAAATAAAATCTCATTTCCTAGTCAATCTATATATCCTATGTCATGTACCGAAATTGAGTTGGTCCATTTCCTTATCACTCATCTAATCATCATAATTGATTATTCCAAAATCCATTATATCTCACAACCTCTTCCTATGATACCACTTATTTAGGACCCATCCCTACGTATGTACCCCTCCTAGGGAAAGAATGAATAAAGAATGAAAATGAACCCCTGACTCATTCCTTTAGTATCCCCGAGATAGAAAATAGCAGTAAGGGTATAAAAATATTTAATATGGATGTAATTTACTAAAAAATTAATATAGATTGGGGGATAGGTAAATAATCCACCAATAAACCCTATAAAATAATATTAAAAGGGGACGAAACCATCCCAAAAAGAATGAAAAATATTAGTACACGCAGATAAAATCCAATAAATAATACCACAAGAAAATATTAAAGAGAAAAACTATAAGAGCTCCAATACCCAATCAATTAATTCCCAGATGAATCCCCACAACCCTTCTTGAACATTAAACAAATACATTATCTATATAGTGTTAGTATACTATGTATATTTAATAGGATCATACCCAAGGTACCCCATGAAGGTTTTTAAATATCACACTAATGAACTCATTCTCAAATAACATAACAAACAAGAACACAAAATTGTGAATTGTGTATTCCAAACTCACTACAACTCACACATAATGTAACACAAGTTGGAAGTAATGTAATAATGGGAAAAATTACTAAAGGTACCCCCATAAAAATCTATATATTTTTCCAATATTATTCATCAATGTTAAAATACGTATACTCCCATCCAATAAATTTCATCTCATCACTATATATCAAGGTTCCCTCTAATGTGTATTGGGCCCAAACCAAGCTACACCATCCTCATATACGTCTGATCATCTTGTTTTGGCATGAATGAAACTATTCACCTATCTTCTTCAACTTCCACATCATCAATCATCCAAATCAAATTGTCATTTAAAACTACGATAGTATATTATTATGAAGATGAATGACTTTATCCTCATTCCATCCTACAACAACACATAACCCCCATGACATACCACATCCTCATATCAAAAAGAATCTCCACCAACTTTAAAATCATTAGGGGATAGGCTCCACCCTCATTTATGGAAATTCCTAATACAACTACTATAGGAATATATTGGAAGATGGGGTATTTATCCACCCATTCCTAAAAATATGGATGTTGGATGAAGCGCCCCCCAAAACTAATTGGTTTCAGAACATTGTACTCGATGGGGGTGGAATAAATGAATATATATTTACATAGGAAACACATCAACCAAGTATATTGTTTTCACAACAACAATGAGTCACCTAGTCATTATCATCAACACCATATTAATGTTATAAGATGTTTCCCCAAACTATATGCCTCCCATCCATCAAATAAACACCTAATTCCCATAAATATTTCATTACATTATAGATTTACTAGTTTCCAATTATCCACTTTGTTCTATATTTGATGAAAGATCATTCTATACATCACACATAGTAATTCCCATTCTAGTCCACCATGTTCATTGACATTCAGTTAAAAATTATCCAACCTTTTCTAGAGCAGTTAATTAACATTAACTATATATGATTAATCAATTACTCTTCCAATTTCCATATATAATATTACAATACACATTTTGAAAACCTTCCTGCAATGTTTCCCTTTTATAATTTATATTTCATATTCCATCACTTCCAAGATACTAAAACTATGAAACTCAAAAAAAAACACAAATCTACGACCACATTTGAACTACCGCACCACATCCATCCTCTTAACCAGTCACACCAACATCACACCAACCCTAAAAATCCAAAAACACACAATTATAACTACAAACATATTGAAAAAACCAGAAAACAGATTTACAAGACATATATTGTAACATCCCAGGTAAATAAAGAATATAAAAATTTCATATTTATTAATATTTGTGAATAAAATATTAATATTACTATAAAAGGAATGCTATGTTCAATGGCATACCCAATACGCAACAATGACTTTCTTTGAAATCTTACGTTGCACACTAATAATATAATATTATTATTTTAAATAGTTAATGCATAGCCATTGTAATGGCGAGAATGAACAGAACTAACAAAAAAAATGATGACATATGTTTATTAAATATTTTTACATTTATCCAATAAATTTCAAAGGCATTAAATGCAAATGAATCAAATTTTATGAATAAATACTCTAATATATTGAAAAGATTGTTTTACCACCTTTTGATGGTGAATCTTTTTTAAATCCATCTTTTGACTATTTAATAAGTTCAATTTGTCAAAATAAACTTATTATTTAGAATTGGGATATTGAAATTTACATTGGATAAATTTTTGGTATATTTCTGACAAGTGTTGATTTTCTTAATGTATAGTGAAAAATACTACATTTTACTTCAAAACTGATTATTCATCTAATTTCATAATATGGATAGATTATATTTTTTAATTATTTTAAAGTGTAAATAAAATATATTTTTATCATTTAATTCAAGGGTTTTCATTGTATTTAATTTAACTTTGAAATTGGACTTAAACTAGTGACAATATTTTAATAGATATTGTTTCTTAAAAACACTCGATTTTTTTGACAACAGGAATTAATTATTAAATTAATTAATGCAACTTATATGTTTTGAATTTTCTCAAATAGATATATTTTTTGAATTAGGAATATCAAATATATCTTAGGGTGAATTTTTTATATTTTTCTGAAAAACTTCATTTTTTGATGAATAGTGAAACCACTAAGAGGTAGTTTAAAAATGGATTTTTTGTTTAAATGAAACATTACCACCCCTGTGATTTGAATTTAAAAAATCCTACATTCCTGGTTGTCATTAGTAAGTAAAAGGTGGTTCAATTGGATTAAAATCATTTGTGGTGAATAATAACTTTTAAGTTCTATTAATCGCGATTAAAGGTAATTAGTGTAATTTAAGGTAAATATAATGATATAATAATATGAAATTACCTTTACACTTGTCCTACAGTTATTGGATGAGTCATGGCCGACCAAGAAAATCCATGGGTCAACTTGGGGACCCTATGGAGCCACATGGGTAAGAAAATGACATTAATAACTTCTTATTTAAAGTAAAAATAAAAGTGTCACAAACATGTATTGTTTTACGAAAACAATTTTTACATGGGGTTATAAAAGTTATATTTTTTACTATAAATATTAATTAGAAATATAAAAATATTTCCTACATCATAGTATTTTTTTATAATTTTTAGACATTAAATAAATTAATTTATTTATGAAACCATGATGATGCAGCAATTACCGCATTATTGAATGATTTAAATAAAATGAAAAGATAATGTAAAATATAAGACATACACTTGTCAAAAACATATTGTATGGGTGGATTTAGAACCCTTATCACCTTATCCTTAAAATATAAAATTGTGGGACCTTTAATATCCGAAAATTATTTTACAATAATGTAACTTTTCATGACTTCCCAAGAGTGCCTCTCCTCCCTCTTTTAAAAGGCCCCCACCACTACCACCTTACCCACATCTCTCAAGAAATTTTCTCCGCCAAACTATGCTCATTTCATCTCTCCACATACCACTATTCATTATAGAAGCCTTACCTTTGGCAAAAGTCTCTTCAATAAACCCTTTTGGTTTTAACCAAGTGGAGTTATCCGATTTAAAGGAAATATCTTCTCTTATTCATTTGTTTTATTTTGCTTCTCCAACTTCCTAAACTATTTTTATTACTTTATTTTGTAACAAAACCAATATATTAAATATACTAGGATGTTTTTATAAGAAGTATTCTAGCTACACATACACACACCTCCGTCTAATGGTTAAATAACATAATGTTTCTGTGGATGGAGATTTACTGCCACACGAAACGTTGATTGTTCAATATTAATTTATCACCTTTAAAGGTGTCCATTAATATGTCACTATATTTATATATGATATATAATATGTTTATGTTTTCATTATTCTTCTGTATTTTTCATTTATGTCATGACTTTATGGTTTCCATTATGGGTAAACGTGATATCTTCATTTTAGGAAGTGCAGACTACCGCCCCCTCAAAGTGATTTGATTCGTTAATGCCATATGTGAGACGTGTAAAGGATGGAGTTATTGATATTATGAGATTATATGGGAATTATAATATACCTTTATATCATTATGACTTCATTCCATTTAATACAAAATTGACATGAAAGTAGCGTTCATGCGTAGGTACGGCTTACCATCTCCATGAACGGTGAATTTCATTTCATACCTCTAAATGTTATGTAATATTATAAATGAATTTATATTCTGAATATTTATGATATATATGATATCTACATCATGAATATAATTATGTATATAATGGATATTTTACCATATGAACAACTTGTAATTATAAGAAGTTTATTTTTGACTCAAGTACCAATGATCGACAAAACGACCGTTATTAACATAAATATTTACATAATGTTCATAAAATGGTAATAAGTGATATAAAAGGAATAATGAACATCTAAAAAAGTTCTTAAGAAAGTATAAGTTAACTCTAGTTTCTTATTTAGGATATTAGAGAACGATCAAGTCAAGTCGGACATGAGGTAAGGGATTCTACCTCTCTCTTTCTTTTTATGTACTCTCTTTTATGTAATTTCTTTTAAGCTCATATTTATTATGTTTGGGGATGTTATTTTATTATCCTCATACTATTAATTTTATTTTCATATTATGAGAGTCCCTATTTGATCTCATAAATCCATTTTTGGAAGTTTAAGTGGCGTTGTTATGCTGCCGAGTTCTCGTAAGGGATTTTTCATCTCACTTTTATTCCCGTTAGATTTATGCTACATTTTCCATCATTTACTTTGAGTGGTGTATGAAATACACATTATTCTACTCAAAGTGTAATATAATTTCTTTTATGGGTATTTACATAAATGTTGTATATTCTTTCTTTCATGGGGTGCACGTTTCAGAAGTTACCCAATTTGGTAAGGGAACCTTTCACCCTCCTCTTTTTTAAAAGACTTATTTTGTTATGTCTTTTAATTTAATTCTTATTATATTGGGATATGTTATTATATATCCTTATTGATGTAAATTTTATGTCCAAGTGATGAGATAGAATTTTCCCTCTCATCAACTAATTTTCTGAATTTTAATGTGACATCGTTAGGCTGTCAAATTTTTGCAAGGGAACTTCTTAACCTAATTTCAATTATTTGGGTTAAACCGCAACTACTTGATTTTATTATTCCAAGAATATGCGTGGAATATCTATGTTTTAGTTTCCACAAACCATTGTGCGGATATACTATTTCTACACATAATAATCTTATTGATAAATTCTTACGTCATTTATACGAACTTGTATGGGAAATCATAACTCAATCTCATTTCATTAAGTTAAATATCTATGTCATTGGTTTTGTTTTTCCATGAGTATGTGTGAATTACCTCTGATTGTTTTACACTTGATATCCACTTATATTTGGCTTATTTATACTTGTCACACATAATTATTTCATTGATTTATCCTCGCACTAATGACATGATATTTGAATGGGATTACGTCTCAATGTCTCTTCTCTGAGATAGTTCTTGATGATATGCACTTTTATTATTTTTAAAGTGTGTATACAGAACCTTTGAAATTCCATATCCATATTATTTCTATAATCAATTCATTTAAATCTTTTGAAAATGGGCTACATTCATGTGGATTATAATTTAAATGTTCAAAATGGAAGAGGACTCTTTTATTAAAACATTGTTTTTAATGGTTTTAAAGATTTATTCTTTTAATCGTTTATCATCCATTTCCATGTTTTAAAAAATGGTTTTAAGGATTTATTTATATGCACATGATTGTTTTAAAACCCTTTCAAAATTTTCGAAGTGGTATGAGACACTTTGATTCTAAAATCTCTTTTAAATGTCTTCTTTTAATATTTTCAAATAATAATGGGATATTTCTGTCATAGTATTTTAATGATTTTATTAGATATTATATTATGTTAATATCATGATGTGATATATTGTGATTAAAATGTGGAAATTTTATGTTTTTTATGCATGTTTTATGTGTTATGATTATGTTATGGTTCTTGGGAAATGTTTATGAAATCGGGAGGTTCTGTGATAAACTAAGGGCGGGTGATCCTGAGATAGCTCTCCAATGCATTGGGTAATGCGAAGGGGTTAAACACAAAGGATTCTCCGAAGAGATTTAGGGAATATACTATGATGGGTATTCCAAACATAACCATGAGGGTTACTCCCTACGTAAGAATGTTATGAATGCCTCAAGTTACCCTTATGTCTTATGATTTCTATTGAGTTATGCATAAATCTTATGATTTCATGAGGTATGCTAAATTGCTTATGTTTTATGAGTAACATATGATTTCATTGATTATTATGCATACATGGACTAATGTTTTCTTTCCATATTGTTATAACCCTCACTGAGGTTTTTATTCTCATCCCAAGTTTTTTTGAAATGTTTTTCACATGACAAAAAGTGGAATAGGGTCAAGGATGGGATCATGGAAATGTCATGCTATCTAAAACAAGGAACTGGACAAGACTATTTTGTTTGAGAGTTTTTATTTATTGAAAAAAAATGGAAACTGAGTAGATGTGTCTACTTTGTAATCATTGAGATGTAATAGTTAAGTCCTAATTCTATAAAACTCTAAACCTGAAAAGATCCTCAATGTGAATTATTCAATTTAATTAAAGAATATGTAATGTTTTAAGGATGGTTCCTTATATTTGGTATCAAAGTTCAGTTTAGATAACTTTATAGTTTAGGATATTCTTTAAGCATAGGATACATTACCTTAATGGATAGGATTTCAAAAAGATTCATAGTTTTTAGATAAAGACAATGAGTAAGTATATCTTAGTGTTTATCTTCCCCATTAGTACATAATGATTTTGTTGATATACTCACAATGAAACTTTTGGTTTTAGTAAATGGATGGATCTAGCAGGCACCATAGTAACAATGGGTTTGAAGGAAACTGTGGTGGTTCTTTGATTAAGAGACTAGATGAAATGGGGGATTCAATGAGGAATGTAGTGGTTATTCTAAACCAAATATCAAGGAGTCATGATTAACCACTTGAACCTTGGTGAGTTCTCTGATGCATCATGTATCAGAGAACCAACTCGATTTGGATGTTCATGTAATAATTTTAATCGTAACCATTAGGGTTTGTATGATCCTTACTTTTGAGGTAATTATGGGTTACTATATGTTATGAGGAAAATGAAAGGAAAGAGAAAAACATGAGGTTATTTATGTTATGGTTATTTTTGAATATTTTATATCTTTTTTGGGAATGTTTTAAGAATTATATAGTTTTGGAAAAATGACAGCACGGAGACCGTGTGAGAACCTGTCGAATCGGACGTAGTTGCGGGAATCGAACGCACAACCAAAGTGCAACTAGTATTTATCACATGCCACTAGACTACATGATGTCCCTGGTTATTTTGACTAATTATTTTTAATTATATGATTTTATGAATCAATAGTAAGTTGATTTTGCGTTATCTATGTAAATGATTTTCCAATCATGGAGGATATGTGATTAGGTTAATTACTTTTCAGTATGATATGTTAAGAGTAACTGATGTTATTTTGGAGATAAATGTTAAGATTTATCTTGGAAGACTATGTTATTAAATCCTTAAGATATTTGGGTTTAATTATCAGTTTGGATTACATTGATGAATTTCATGGATAGATTTTTATTGAATGGTCTTTGTTGATCATTGGGAATTTTTTGACAAATTTTGGTGATTAAGAATATATTTTTTTAATAAAGGATTATCTGTTTTTGGGATTATATGATCTTGTACTAACCTTTTTGTTTTTGGTTTTGGTTAAGGTCTAAATACATGAGAAATAGACAGTTCTCTTTTTTGAATTATGTGACTCTCAAGAAGTTGATTATAGTACTCTTAATGTGAGGAAGTCTTCCTAAATACTCGTCTTTTGGAGAAAATATGAGTTTGTGTAAGAAATATAGTAAAAGTTGAAAGTCAACATGACAAGTAAGTATGTTTCATTATGTTTTAGTTAAGCTCATAAATAAATTCCTCAATGAAAAGTAACATAAAATAAAAATGTTGTCTGTTAATTTTTCCTACTGGGGAATCATTTACTATTTAACCCATCACAAGTTTGTGATTTTTTGGTGGTTAACTTTCTCCTAAACATATGTTCTATCACTCTCCAATAGAACATTACCATTTGTTTTCTATTCCATGTTCATGTATTCCAACAAGGAATCCTAGTATGGGTGACATTTGTACTTATCTCTCTTTATTTTAATGTGATAGTTTTTCTGACTCTTGTTCCGATGTGGGACTTTCAATGAAGTTTCCAAGCCCAATTTTGAAATTGTGAGGACGCAATTCCCAAAAGCGGGGAAGGATGTAACATCCCAGGTAAATAAAGAATAATCCATTTTCATATTTATAATTTTTTTTTGAATAAAATATTAATATTACATTGATGGGAATGCTATGTTCAATGGCGTACCCAATACCCAACAATGAGTTTCTTTGAAATCTTACGTTGCACACTAAAAATATAATAATATTATTTTAAATAGTTAATGCATTACCGTTGTAATGGCAGGAATGAACATAACTAACAAAAAAATGATTACATATGTTTGTTTAATATTTTTACATTTATCCAATAAATGTTAGAGGCTTTAAATGAAAATGAATCCGATTTTAAGAATAAATACTCTAATATTTTTAAAATATTGTTTTACCGCCTTTTAATGGAGAACATTTTTTAAATCAAAATGTTGACAATTTTATAAGCTATATTTGTAAAATTAAACTTATTATTTAGAATTGGGATATTGAAATTTACATTGGATAAATTGTTGTTATATTTATGACAAATGTTGATTTTTTCAATGAATAGTGAAAAATACTGCATTTTACTTCAAAACTGCTTTTTCATCTAATTTAATTATATGGATTGATTATCTTTTTTAATTTTTCTAAAGTTTAATTAAAATATATTTTTATCATTTAACTCAATGGTGGTCATTGGAATTAATTTCACTTTTAAATTGGACTTAAACTAGTGACAATCTTTTAATAGATTTTGTTTCCTAAAAACACGCTATTTATTTTGACAACGGGAATTAATTATAAAATTAATTAATGAAACTTAAATGTTTTGAAATATATAAAATAGACATCATTTTTGAATTCAGAATGTCAAATATATCTTAGGGTGAATTTTTTGTATTTTTCTGAAAAACATAAATTTTTTATGAATAGTGAAACCACTAAGTGGCAGTTAAAAAACAGATTTTTCATTCAAATGAAACTTTACCACCCCTGTGATTTGAATTTCAAAAATCTGACATACATGGTTTTCATTAGGAAGTAAAATGTGGTTTAATGGGATTAAAATAAGTTTTGGTGAATAGTAACTTTTAAGTTCTATTAATCATGATTAAAGGTAATTAGTGTAATTTAAGGTAAATATAATGATATAATAATATGAAATTACCTTTACATTTTTCCTACACTTATTGAATGAGTCATGGACGACCAGGACAATCCATGGGTAAAATTGGGGACCCCATGGAGCCACTTGGGTAAGAAAATGACATTAATAACTTTTTATTTCAAGTAAAAATAAAAGTGTCACAACCATGTATTGTTTTACTAAAACAATTTATACATGGGGTTATAGAAGTCATATTTATTACTATAAATATTCATTAGAAATTTAAAAAAATTCCTACATCAAAGTATTTTTTTATAATTTTTAGACATTAAATAAATTAATTTATTTATGACACCATGATGATGCAGCGACTACCTCATTAATGAATAATTTAAATAAAATGAAAAGATAATGTAAAATCTAAGACTTACACATGTAAAAACCCTATTTTATGGGTGGATTCCAAACTTGTATCACCTTATCCACAAAATATATAATTGTGGGACCTTTAATATCCGAAAATCATTTTATAATAAAGTAACTTTTCATGAGTTTTCAAGAGTGCCCCTCCTCCCTCTTATAAAAGGCCCCCACTTCTACCACCTTACCCACAGCTCTCAAGCCATTGGCTCGGCCAAAATATGATCATTTAATCTCTCCACATCCCTCTCTTCATTATAGAAGCCTTACCTCAGGCAGAAATATCTTCAAGAAACCCTTTTCGTTCAAACCAAGAGGAGTTACCCGATTTAAAGGAAAATGTCTTCTTTTATGTTCTTTTGTTTATTTTGCTTCTACAACCCCATAAACTCTTTTAATTTATTTATTTTGTAACAAAAACATTATCTTCAATATACAAGGATTTTTTAATAAAAATTTTTAGAGCTAAACATACACACACCTCCGTCTAATGGTTAAATAACATACTATTTTTGTGGATTGTGAATTACTGCCTCACGAAACGATGATTGTTCAATATTCATTTAACACCTTTAAAGGTGGCCATTAAGATGTCACTATATTTATATATTATATATAATATGCTTATTTTTTCATTATTCTTATGTATTTTTCATTTATGGCATACCATTATGGTTTCCATTATGGGTAAACGCGATATCTTCATTTTAGGAAGTGCGGACTACCAAACCCTCAAAGTGATTTTATTCGTTAATTCCATATGTGGGATGTGTATAGGATGGAGTTAATGATACTATGATATTATACATGAATTATAATATTCATTTATATCATTATGATTTCATTTCATTTAATACTAAATATAAATGAAAGTAGCGTTCATGCGTACGTATGGCTTACCATCTCCATGAACGGTGCATTTCATTTAATTCCTATAAATGTTATGTAATATTATAAATGAATTTATATAATGAATATTTATGATATATTTTATATCTACATAATAAATATAATTCTTGATATAATGAATATTTTACCACATGAAAAAAATGTAATTATAAGTAGTTTATTTTTGACTCAAGTGCCAATGATCGACAAAACGACTGTTATTAACTTAAATAATTACATAATGTTCATAAAATGGTACTAAGTGATATAGAAGGAATAATGAAATTAAAACAATGTTCTTAAGAAAGTATAAATTTACTCTATATTATTATTCGGGATATTAAATAATGATCTAGTCAAGTCGGACACGAGGTAAGTGATCCTACCTCTCTCTTTCTTTTTAAGTACTCTCTTTTATGTCATTTCTTTGAAGCTCATATTTATTATGTTTGGGGATGTTATTTTATATTCATCACACTGAACTTTTTATTTTTATATTATGAGAGACCCTATTTGATCTCATAAATCCATTTTTGGAAGTTTTAAGTGGCACCATAAGGCTATCGAGTTCCCATAAGGGATTTTTCATCTCACTTTTATTCCCGTGAGATTTATACTACATTTGCCACCATTTCCATTGAGTGGTGTATGTAATTCCCATTATTCTATCCTTTGTGTAATACAATTTCTTTTATTGATATTTACAAAAATGTTTTATAGTCCTTCTTTCATGGGGTGTACATTTTAGAAGTTACCCAATTCAGTAAGGGAACCTTTCACCCTCCTCTTTTTTAAAAGACTTCTTTTTTTTATGTCTTTTAATTTAATTCTTATTATGTTGGTAAATGTTCTTATGTATCCTTATTGTTGTAAATTTTATGTCCAAGTGATGAGATACCATTTTCTCTCTCATCAACTAATTTTCTAAATTTCAATGTGACGTCCTTAGGCAATCAAATTTTTGCAAGGGAACTTCTTAACCCAATTTCAATTCATTAGTTTAAACCTCTACTTATTGATTTTATTATGCCAAGAATATGTGTGGAATCTCTATGTTTTAATTTCCACAATACATTGTGTGGATATACTATTTCTATACGTAATAATCTCTTTGAAAAATTCATACGTCATTTATACGAACTTGTATGGGAAATCATAACCCAATCTCATTTCATTGAGTTAAATATCTATGTCATTGGTTTTGTTTTTCCAAGAGTATGTGTGATTGACCTCTTATTTTTTTACACTTGATATCTACTAATATTGGGTGTATTTATACTTGTCACACATAATTATGTCATTTATTTATCCTTGCACTAATGACATGATCTTTGAATGGGATTACGTCTCAATTTCTCTTCCTTGAGACACATCTTGATGATATGCACTTTTATTATTTTAAAGTGTATATACAGACCCTTTGACATTCCATATCCATATTATGTCTATAATGAAGTCATTTAAATGTTTTGAAAATGGTCTAATTTCATGTGTCTTATAATTTAAATGTTCAAAATGGAAGAGGACTATTTTATTAAAACATTGTTTTAAATGGTTTTAAAGATTTATTCTTTTAAAAATTTATCATCCATGTCCATGTTTTAAAAAATGGGTTTAAGGATTTATTTATATGTAAATGAATGTTTTAAAACCCTTTCAAAAGTTTCAAAGTGGTATGGGACACTTTGATTCTAAAATCTCTTTTAAATGTCTTCTTTTAATATTTTCAAAGTATAAAGGGATATTTTTCTCATAGAGTTTTAATGATTTTATTAGATGTTTTTATTTATGTTAATATAATGATGTGATATCATGTTATTGAAATGTGGAAACATTATGTTTATTTCATGCATGTTTTAAGTGTTATGATTTTGTTATGGTTCTTGTGCTATGTTTATGAAATCGGGTGGTTCCGTGATAAACTAAGGGCGGCTGATCCCGAGATAGCTCCCCAATGAATTAGGTATCGCGATGGGGTTAAATGCTAAGGTTTATCCAAAGAGATTTAGGCAATATACTATGATAGGTATTCTAAACGTAACCATGAGGGTTACTCCCTATGCAAGAATGTTATGAATGCCTCAAGTTACCCTTATGTCTTATGATTTCTATTGACTTATGCATAAATCGTATGATTTCATGAGGTATGTTAAATTGCTTATGTTTTATGTGTAAAGTATGATTTCATTGATTCTTATGTATACATGGACTAATTTTTTCCTTCCGTATTGTTATAACCCTTACTATGCTTTTTATTCTCATCCCATGTTTTTTTGAAATGGTCTTCACAGGACACAAAGTGGAATAGGGTCAAGGATGGGATCAAGGAAATGTCATGCTGTCTAAATCAAGGAACTAGACATGACTCTTTTGTTCAAGCGTTTTTATTTTGTGAAAAAAATGGAAACTGAGTAGATGTGTCTACTTTTTAATCTTTGAGATGTAATAGTTAAGTTCTAATTCTCGAAAAATATAAACCTGAAAAGATCCTCAATGTTAATTATTCAATTTAATTGAATAATATGTAATGTTTTAAGGCTCTGTCCTTATTGTTGGTATCAAAGGTCAGTTTAGATAACTTAATAGGTTAGGGTATTCTTTAAGCGTAGGTGAAATTACCATAATGGCTAGGATTTCTGAAAGATTCATAGTTTTAAGATAATGTGAATGAGTAAGTATATCTTAGTGTTTATCTTTCTCATTAGTACATGATGATTTTGTTGATATACTCACACTAAAATTTTTGGTTTTAGTAAATGGATGGATCTAGCAGGCACCAAAGTGACTGTGGGTTTGAAGGAAACTTTGGTGGTTCTCTGATTAACAGACCAAATGTAATGTGGGATTCAATGAGGAATCTCGTGGTTATTCTAAACCAACTATCAAGGATTCATGATTAACAACTTGAACCTTGGTGAGTTCTTTGATGAATCATGTATGAGAGAACCAACTCGATGTGGAAGTTCAGGTAATAATTATAATGGTAACCATTAGGGTTTATATGATCCTTACTTTTGAGGTAATTATGGGTTACTCTATGTTATGATGGAAAATTAAAGGAAAGAGATAAACATGAGGTTAATTATGTTATGGTTATTTTTGAAGATTTTATATGTTTTTGGGGAATGTTTTAAGAACTATATCGTTTTGGAAAAGGATAGCACACAGACCGTGTGACAACCCGTCACATCGAACGAAGCTGTCGGAATCGAACCCACAACCAAAGTGAAATTGGTATTTATCACCTACCACTGGTCTACATGAACTCCCTGGTTAGTTTTACTAATTTTTTAGTTATATGATTTTATTAATCAAGAGTAAGTTGATTATGCATTATCTATGGAAATGATCTGCCTTTCATAGAGGATATTTTATTATGTTAATTACTTTACAGTATGATACATTAAGAGTTACTGATGTTATTTTTTAGATAAATGTTAAGATTTATCTTGGAAGACTATGTGATTAAATCCTTTAGGTATTTGGGTTTAATTCTTAGTTTGGATTACATCGAAGAATTTTAGGTATAGATGTTTATTGAAAGGTCTTTGTTGAACTTTGGGTATTGTTTAAAATTTTTTGGAGATTATGAATAGATTTTTTTTATAAAGGATTATCTGCTTGGGGGATTATCTGATCTTGTACTAACCTTTTCAGTTTTGGTTTTGATTAAGGTCTAAAGAAATGGGAAATATATAGTTCTCTTTTGTGGATTAGGTTATTCTCAAGAATTTGATTATAGTACTCTTAATGTGAGCAATTCTTCCTAAATACTCGTCTTTTGGATAAAATATGATTTTGTGTAAGAAATCTAGTAAAGGTTGAAAGTCAACATGACAAGTAAGTATGTTTTCTTATGTTTTAGATAAGCTCATAAATAAATTACTCAATGAAATGTTACTTAAAAAAATTTTTTTCTGTTAATTTTTCCTACTGAGGAATCAAATACCGCTTAACCCATCACATGTTTGTGATTTTCTGGTGGTTAACATTTTCCTAAACATGTTTTCTATCACTCTCCCTCAGAACATGACCATTTGTTTTCTCTTACATGTTCATATTTTCCTACATGGAATCCTAGTATGGGTAATCTTGGGTGACCTTTGTACTTCTATCTATTTTAAATTGATTGTTTTACTGACTATTGTTCTGATGTGGGACTTTCAATGATGTTTCCAAGCCCAATTTTAAAATTGCAAGGATGCAATTCACAAAAGGGGGGAAGGATGTTACATCACAGGTAAATAAAGAATATGATATTTTCATATTTATTAATATTTGTGAATAAAATACTAAAATTAATTTAAAGGGAATGCTATGTTCAATGGCGTACCCAATATGCAACAATGAGTTTCTTTGAAATCTTACGTTGCACACCAAAAATATAATAATATTATTTTGAATAGTTAATGCCTAGCCATTGTAATTGGGAGAATGAAAATAACTAACCAAAAAATGATTACATATGTTTGTTAAATATTATTACATTTATCCAATAAATGTTAGAGGCTTAAAATGCAAATGAATCCAATTTTAAGAATAAAAACTCTAATATTTTTAATATATTGTTTTACCTCCATTTGATGGTGAACCATTTTTAAATAAAGCTTTTGAAAATTTTATAATCTATATTTTTAAAAATAAACATTTTATTTAGAATAGGGATATTGAAATTTACATTAGATAAATATTTGGTATATTTCTGACAAATGTTGATTTTTTGAATGAATAGTGAAAAATACTCCATTTTACTTCAAAACTGTTTTTTCATCTAATTTAATTATATGTATAGATTATGTTTTTTAATTGTTTTAAATTGTTATTAAAATATATTTTTATCATTTAATTTAAATGGTGGACATTGAAATTAATTTCACTTTGAAACTAGACTTAAACTAGTGACAATCCTTTAATAGATATTGTTTTTTTAAAAACACGCTATTTGTTTTGACAACGAAATTTATTATTAAATTAATTAATGCAACTTATATGTTTTGAATTCTGTAAAATAGACATAATTTTTGAATTCATAATATCAAATATATCTTAGGTTTAATTTTTTTTTTCTGAAAAACTTCAATTGTTGATGAATAGTGAAACCACTAAGTAGTAGTTAAAAAACGGATTTTTCATTAAAATGAAACATTACCACCCCTGTGATTTGAATTTCAAAAATCCGACATGCATTGTTGTCATTAGGAAGTAAAATGTGTTTCAATGGGATTAAAATAATTTTGGGTGAATAGTAACTTTTATGTTCTATTAATCACGATTAAATGTAATTTGTGTAATTTAAGGTAAATATAATGATATAATAATATGAAATTACCATTACACTTGTCCTACACTTATTGGATGAGTCATGGCTGACTAAGACAATCCATGGGTCAACATGGGTACCCCATGGATCCACTTGGGTAAGAAAATGACATTAATAACTTTTTATTTAAAGTAAAAATAAAAGTGTCACAAACATGTATTTTTATACTAAAACAATTTTTACATGTGGTTATGCAGGTCATATTTTTTACTATAAATATTTTTTAGGAATCTAAAATTATTTCCTACATCATATTATTTTTTTATAATTTTTAGACATTAAATAAATTAATTTATTATGACACCATGATGATGCATCGATTACCTCATTAATGAACGATTTAAATAAATTGAAAGATAATATAAATTATAAGACTCACACTTGTAAAAATCCTATTGGATGGGTGGATTTAGAACCATTATCACTTTATCCTCAAAATATAAAACTATGGGACATTTAATATCTGAAAATCATTTCATAATAATGTAACTTTTTATGACTTTCCAAGAGTGCCCCTCCTCCCTCTAATTAAAGCCCCCCAACTCTACCACCTTACCCACACCTCTCAAGACATTCGCTCGGACAAACTATGCTCATTTAATCTCTTCCCATCCCTCTATTCATCATATAAGCCTTACCTTATGCATAAATCACTTCAAGAAACCATTTTGGTTCAAACCAAGGGGAGTTACCAGATTTGAAGGTAATGTTTTCTCTTATGTTCTTTTGTTTTATTTTTCTTCTCCAACCCCATAAACTCTTTTTATTCCTTTATTTTGTAAAAAAACCAGTATCTACAATATAATAGAATTTTTTTTATAAGAAGGATTTGAGTTACACTTACACACACCTCTGTCTAATGGTTAAAGAACATGATGTTTCTGTGGATGGCAGATTACTGCCTCACGATACGATTATTATTCAATATTCTTTTAACAAATTTAAAGGTGGTCATTAAGATGTCACTATATTTATATATGATATATAATATGTTTATGTTATCATTATGCTTATGTATTTTTCATTTATGGCATACCTTTATGGTTTCCATTATGGGTAAACGTGATATCGTCATTTTAGGAAGTGCGGATTAAAACGCCCTCAAAGAGATTTGATTCGTTAATGCCATATGTGGGATGTCTAAAGGATATAGTTTATGATATTATGACATTATACTGGAATTATACTATACCTTTATATCATTATGATTTAATTCCCTTTAATACGAAATAGAAATGAAAGTAGCGTTCATGTGTACGTACGGCTTACCGTCTCTATGAATGGTGCATTTCATTTCATACCTCTAAATGTTATGTAATATTATAAATGAATTTATATACTGAATATTTATGATATATATTATATCTACATAATGAATATAATTCTGGATATAATGGATATTTTTCCACATGAATAACATGTAATTATAAGAAGTTTATTTTTGACTCAAGTACCAATGATCGACAAAATGACCGTTATTAACTTAAATAATTACATAATGTTCATAAAATGGTAATAAGTGATATAAAAGGAATAATAAACATAAAATTTGTTCTTAAGAAATTATAAATTAACTCTAGTTTATTATTCAAGAGATTAAAGGGCGATTGAGTCATGTCGGACACGAGGTAAGGGATCCTACCTCTCTCTTTCTTTTTAAGTACCCTCTTTTATGTCATTTCATTTAATCTCATCTCTATTATGTTTGGGGATGTTATTTTATATTAATCATACTTTAATTATTATTTTGATATTATGAGAGACCCTATTTGGTCTCATAAATCCATTTTTGGATGTTTTAAGTGGCGACGTTAGGCTGTCGAGTTCTCGTAAGGGATTTTTAATATCACTTTTATTCCCTTGAGATTTATGCTACATTTTCCACAATTTACTTTGAGTGGTGTATGTACTTACAATTATTCTACTCTTTGTGTAGTATAATTTTTTTATGGTTATTTGGATAAATTTTGTATAGTCCTTGTTTCATGGGGTTAACGTTTTGGAAGTTATCCAATTCGGTAAGGGAACCTTTCACCATCCACTTTTTAAAAAGACTTCTTTTGTTATGTCTTTTAATTTAATTATTATTATGTTGGGATATGTTCTTATATATCCTTATTGATTTAAATTTTATTTTCATGTGATGAGATACCATTTTCTCTCTCATCAACTAATTTTCTGAATTTTAATGTGACGTCGTTTGGCTGTCAAATTTTTGCAAGGGAACTTCTTAACCCAATTTCAATTCTTTGGGTTAAACCTCTACTTCATGATTTTATTATGCCAAGAATATGTGTAGAATCTATATGTTTTAGTTTCCACAAAACTTTGTGTGGATATACTATTTCTACACATAATCATCTCATTTATATATTCTTGCCTCATTTATACGAACTTGTATGAGAAATCATAACTCGATCTCATTTCATTGAGTTAAATATCTATATCATTGGTTTTGTTTTTCAAAGAGTATGTGTGAATGACCTATGATTTTTTTACACTTGTTATCCACTTATATTTGGTATATTTAAACTTGTCTCACATAATTATGTCATTGATTTATCCTTGCACTAATGACATGATCGTTGATTGGGATTACTTATCAATTTCTCCTAATTGAGACACTTCTTGATGATATGAACTTTTATTCTTTTTAAAGTGTATATACAGCCCCTTCGACATTATAAATCCATATTATGTCTATACTCAATTCATTTAAATGTTATGAAAATGTTCTACTTTCATGTGGCTTATAATTTGAATGTTTAAAATGGAAGAGGACTCTTTTTTTAAAATATTGTTTAAAATGGTTTTAATGATTTATTCTTTTAAACATTTATCATCCATGTCCATGTTTTAAAAAATGGTTTTAAGGATTTATTTATATGGACATGAATGTTTTAAAACCCTTTCAAAAGTCTCAAAGTGGTATGGGATACTTTGATTCTAAAATATCTTTTAAATTTCTTCTTTTAATATTTTCAATGTATAAAGGGATATTTCTCTCATAAAGTTTTAATGATTTTATTAGATGTTTTTATTTATGTTAATATAATGATGTGATCTCTTTTGATTGAAATGTGGAAATATTCAGTTTCTTTTAGGCATGTTTTAAGTGTTATGATTATGTTATGGTTCTTGGGCAAGGTTTATGAAATCGGGTGGTTCCGTGATAAACTAAGGGCGGGTGAGCTCGAGATAGCTCTCCAATGCATTTGGTAATGCGAAGGGGTTAAACTCTAAGGTTTCTCCAAAGAGTTTTAGGGAATATATTGTGATGGGTATTCCAAACGCAACCATGAGTGTTACTCCTTACGTAATAATGTTATGAATGCCCCAAGTTACCCTTTTGTCTTATGATTTCTATTGAGTTGTGCATAAATATTATGATTTAATGAGGTATGTTAAAAAGCTTCTGTTTTATGAGTAATGTATGATATCATTTATTCTTATTTATCCATGGACTAATTTTTTCTTTTCGTATAGTTATAACCATTACTGAGCTTTTTATGCTCATCCAAAGTTTTTTTGAAATGTTTTTCACATGACATAAAGTGGAATAGGGTCAAGGATGGGATCAAGGAAATTTATTGTTGTCTAAAACAAGTAACTAGACATTACTCTCTTGTTCAAGAGTTTTTATTTTGTGAAAAAAATGGAAACTGAGAAGACGTGTCTACTTTTTAATCTTTGAGATGTAATAGTTAAGTCCTAATAATCTAAAAAACTAAACCTGAAAAGATCCTCAATGCAAATTATTCAATTCAATTCAAGAATATGTAATGTCTTAAGGCTGGGTCCTTATATATATATTACCCAAAATCAATATACAGGTATTTAAAAAAATTCTTCTTAAGAATGGTTATTTTCAAAAAATATTTCCAGGTTCACCCACAACATGTGCAGAAGCCACATATACCTGCTTATTATTTTATGATCGAAGAGTTTAATAATTAACCACACCATGTATCTTAATATAAAGATGTTAAAACATGAATATAAAAATATTTTCTATATTAAGAAGGAATAATTAACAAAAATCTCATAAAATAGATAATGAAAAAATGCACACATTCCATTCAATTCAATTTAAAAAAATTTAATTACATTTTTTAGATTATTAGTACCAACCACCCACTCGAAAACAAAATCTATATAATTTTACAAGATTACAATATTATTAGAGAAATGGTATCTCCTACTTGAAATGGATTTCCATAATTATGCTACCCCAAAAATAGGGGACTGGGTATGATATCATCACTTATATATCCCAAAGGAATGAAAACAATAAATAATTAAAATATTGGAAATGAAGGTAAAACAAGAAGAAGAAATATTATCCTTACAAAAATGTTTTACAGTGATATTAAAAACATAGTTGAAACCAAGTTTTTCAACACACCTAATATCATGAATATGGTGGATTTAGGTGGATATAGATAACTCTTCAAAGTTCAAGAACAAGGTGTTATTTTATCAAAACTCAAATAAATACGAAATGACAAGAATATTAAAGATCACATACTTTTAATATTCTTATATGATTTTATCAATGATTAATTTTTTAAAATTTCCTCTTTAATTTTCATTTTATTTTCTTTCATTTGAGAATCATATAATAAATCATTTATAAACAATGGGATTTATTGAAATAAAGTCAAATATTTAATCATTATAAATCTTTTTTTATCAAAACATTTATTGATATCTAAATTCATTATTTTATGTTAAAAACATTTTTGATGTAATTATTGAAAATTTGGTTATATTGAAGAATATGGATATATTGAAAAATATTATAGAAAAAATGGAAGGTTTGACTATGAGAATGTATGTTGAGTTAGTGAAAATATAATGTGATTATCAGAATGATTAGTGCAATCATGAGAAGGAAATATGTTACCACGAAAACAAAACTACAGTAGTTAAAATGATTATTGAAACCACAAAAATGATTTTTTTCATTATGAGAACATAAAATTTTACCCTAAGGAATAGTTAATACTCCTAAAGGATTCATGTTATGGTGTGAAAAGAATCTAACTATGAGAAGCACTAGTGTGAACTTGTAAAGTATTGGTTAAAACTTGAAATGGAAAAGGTCAACCATAACGAAAAACTAGAAAATTCTAGTTGGAGGAAAACACCAAACACCCCATTGACACCTACAAAACTCAAAAAATATAAAAATAATGTATTTTGGACTAGATTAATTAAATCAGATATCTATGAAATAATCCTAATTCTCAAATAATCAAAGTAGAACCTAATATAAACAGAAAGGGATGTCTGGTCAATCACCCTTTAGATTCCACATAAATATTTTTTTGGTAAATATTCATGATAGTATCATTAAATAATTTTTGGGATGATTATGTTTGTTAACAAAGCAGGGGATTTGAATATCAACCATGAGTAATGTTTCAAAATCAAAACAACATAATATGAAAAATGAATGAAAGTGGCGAGAATGTCATTTAAGTGGTGTACTAGTGAAGAAGTGGCACGCAAGTCTTTTAGTGGTGGGAAAGTAAACAATTGGCATGAAATTCATTAATTGGGGTGAAAGCGATGAAGCGGAGTGAAATTCATATTTTATGATCATCACATCAAAATATGTTATTGCAAATAAGTGGAAGGTATGTTATGAAGCGGTGGAAAAGTCATTATGTGGCACACAATTCATATTTAAAGATCGTCACATCACGATATGAAAAAGGAAATAAATTGATGTGCATGTTAAGAAGTGGTGTGAAATTCATTAAATGGAGTTCAAGTGAATATGTGGCCTTCAAGCCATATTTCATCACACAAAAATATGAAAAAGGAAATAAAGTGGTGTGCAAGTCAACAAGGGGTGTGCAAGTCATCAAGGTGCATGCAAGTCAGGAAGTGGTACGCTAGTTTTGGAGCGACGTACAAGTCAGGAAGTGGTGCACAATGTGAGATGAGATCCTCACATGTAGGGTCTCTAAAATAACTATAAATATAATTCTACCATCATCATTTTGAAGTATCCCAACACATAGATAAAATCCAAGCTCTGATCGCGCATGTGGAAGTGGCGTGCATGTTTTGAGTGGCCCACAAAAAGTGAGTTGTGCAGTTAGTGGCACACATGTAGTGTCATGCAAGGAATGACACACAAGTAGTGGCCTGCATGTAGTGGCATGAAAGTAGTGGATCACAAGTATAAAGTGGTTCCCATATATAAAATTGGTGCATAAAATTCTTTCCCGCAACAAAGGAAGAGAATTGGCACTAGTAAAATTGGTACACAAGTCACCCTAGGGTTGCGTGAAATTTGGAAGTCTCCTAGTACACTTGCAGTAAAGGGGTATTCATTAGTGGATTAAAATTGGACTTCAATAGAGAATCTTCATACAGTTGAGGGTTCCGTCTTTAGAGATAATGAAAGGACCTACAAATCATTAAACTTTGGGTGTATCATCTAAAGAAGTAGTTAGTTATCTTATGTTGATAGAGAAGTGAGCTTTTAAATTTACATTAGTGGTAAACCTGAGGAGACAGTGAGTGCACTCTGAACATTGTAAACATCAACATGCATTTAGTGGATTTGGTATATTGGCACATCATTAGTGTATGATCCTTGGACGTATCCCACTGATGGTGAACAAAGTGAAATTGTTGTGTACTATTCTTTCTTTAAGATTTGTACATACTATACAATGGGCAGGAGAGTGAAGAGAGTTTTTTCTAATAACAGAAGAAGATCAATTTGGGATGTTGTTTTAATTTTTCAATATCTGATTCACCCTCCCACCATCAGTGTATCTAACCTAGTGGAGCTAACAGTTAGTATCGAAGAAAAAGGATGATATATGTGTTTCTCTATTAATAGTGGACACAAATAATAAAGGGGTTCCGATCATTGTTAGGAATAAATTTCTGTTATGGAAGAATCAGATGTAACACTACTTTAGTTCATTTGTGAGAGATTTGTTTACAACAGTGATGCATGGTATCTCAGCCGACATCTATAGTGGTGCATTATCATAGGATTGAAGAAGAGAACTTGATGTTGATGCTAATGGAATCAATGCCTTAGGTGGAGCCCCATGTTATTCTATATATATGAAGGTGATTTCATGAAAAACATCACATACTATGTGGGAAATCTATTGAATCTATATGAAGGAGATGAAAATTCCAGAGAGGAAAAGATGCATGTTTTGTGGAACATGTTTGAAGATATGAGAATAAACCCAAATGAGTATGTTGATGCATTTTTTAATTTGTAAATATTTTTTTGGAAGAAATGAATATTCTTAGAAAGGTTATTGATGATATAAATATTGTTAAGAAAATATTGAGGAAACTTCACCATCATTTCAATATGAATTTTTTAGTTTTGGATGATACAGACCTGATAGATCAGACATTGGATAACCTTTATAGAACCATTGTTTCAAAGGAAATGAGAAATGATGATAATGATTTTATGTAAAAGGGGAAATCTATGGAAGTGGAATTCAAGGCCATGAAGAAGCTCACCATTAAAGATTCTCAGGAAGAAGAATTGATAGACGAGGTCATGTCATTCCTTTCCTCAAACCTTCGTAGAGAAAAAGGAAAGTTCAAAGGGAATATTTATCAAGAATATTTTCGATGTGGAAATATTGGACATCATGTGGAAAGGATGCCAAAGAAGATCTAATAAGATGATGAGGATGAAGTAAAAAATTCAATGAAGATGTATTTAGCCTATCAGAAATTTAGGAAAAATTTCTAGTGAAATTTTTCTAAGAAAAGAATCATCATTTAAAATAAAGTGATAGTTTCGATGAGTCTAAGGTTCAAGAGGTTGAAGAGATAGATATCTTCAATGATCATAGAGAAAATACTATGGTGGTAGTTGTAGGAAGTTCTTAGAAAAAGGAAGAAATATATGTTGATAAGGAAGAAGATGAATTTTAAGGATGAGTTAATATGGAATCTAAATTAGAAACATCTCTTTAAGAGGTAGGTGTTTTGAGAGAAAAAACAATGAAATCCCACATCGTGTTTCATGATGCCAAACATTATGTGCATCAAGAGGAGAAAGATATGTCTGATATGGTAAGGGAAATTAAGAAACATATGTCTCCATGGCCATAGATCATAGAAATGGTTGATGAACATAAATTCAAGGTTGTAGAATTGAAAATGGCGATCCATGGACATAATAGAAAAAAGAAAGATCAAATCAAGTTCATTAAAAAACTGGATGAAGATGTTTTTGTTCTATGAATAAATGTAATGGATCAGGAAAAAATCTTGACTTATAATATGTTAGCAACAATGAAAATCATTTAGAAGGCCGAAAAGATGAAAGTGGATCATAGTACCCTAGAAACAATAAAGCAAAAATTCAGTTTAGATGTTAAGGTTGATGTGGGGGCAGACTAAAAATAGAAAACATTGAATGTTGATGTCAAACAGCAAGCATATGCTCAAAAATTGAAGAATTATTTATGTACGAAGAAAAATTATAATATTAAGATAACCCCATGGGAAATTTGAAGTGAAAAAGTGAGACATGGTAACACACAATATATAAGGAGTTATTTCTGTGGAATGTTGGGACATTCACAAAATGTATGTTCTAGAGCCAAGAGATACCAAAGGGCACAAGGGAAATAATAGCAGCCAAATAAAGAACAATATTATATAAAATATTATTAGGGAAATTGAATTTTGGTGTGGAGTATTATGGAATATTAAATGATAATATATATCAATCATGCAGAGGAATGTGCCAATTCAAAACTCAAGAGGTCACAAGCAACAAATCAAAGAATCAACAAATGAAATGAAAACTCAAAATCAATTTTCATCTCTAAAAGATGAATATAGTCCATCATACCTCATGGAAGATCATTATTTATTCTCCATTCTGAGTACGAATTAAAAAATCAATCATGAATAAGAGATATGAGAAAGTCATGGTTGAAAAACATAGCCTTAAAGCATCAGACTGTTCTGGTGTATGGATCCTTGAGAGTGGCTGATCATCTTAGATGAACAATAAAAGGGATATTATTACAGGCATAAATATGTAATAACATAAGTTCTCAAGTATTTAAATGATGAATCCCTGAAGATAATTGGCTTAGGAAATGTCAGGTATGGGGGAAAAGAAATAAGATGTGCTGATGTCTTATTTGTTGAAGGTCTCAGTAACAATTTTAACCGAATTAGTCAATTGTGTGACTTTGGGTATTCTATAAGGTATAGTAAAAAAGATGTTTGTTGTAAAATGATGATATGGTGTAGTGATTCTATAGGGGAAAAGGAAAAATATAAATCTTTACCTTGTATGTGGTGATGAATATGTGTTTATTTTTATCTAGAGGGAAGGAAAACAAGTTATGACATAAACGAATTGGTCATCTATTCTAAACTTACCAGAATGACCTGGTAATGTTTGATGCATCTAAGGATCTTCCCAATATATCATGTGATTGTACACATACATGAAATGCTTGTCAACTGGTGAATATCATTAGAAATGCATACAAAGTGAAGGAAAATAAGTCATCAAGAGTGCTGGAATTGGTGCATGATGATGTTCGTGGACCTATCACACCAAGATCCATTGATGAAAAGAGATATTATGTTTTTTTAATTGATTATTATAGAAGAATGGCATGGGAATTCATCCTTTCCCATAATTCCAATTTGTTCAGTTGTGTAAAATAGTATCGGAGGGAATCTAAAAGGATTACTGGGAACAATATTCTGATGTTTCATATTGAAAATGGTATGAAATTATAAAAATAGTCAAGGGGAAGAAGATCTAGAGAAACATGGGATAAGGCATTAATTTTCTTCAATAAGAACACATCAACAGAATGTAGTGGTTAAAAAGTGAAACCGAATCATCAACAACATGGCCAGAAAAATGCTTATAGAAAAAGGACTACTAGAGAAATGTGGGAAGGAAGCAGTATTGACATTTGTCTAAAATCCTAACAGGGCATTATTGTGTCCAAAGGAAGGAAGGACTTCGTATGGGATGTGGTATAGGAAGAATCCAACAATGAAATATTTTCTAATCTTTGGACGTAAGTGCGTCATTCTCATTAAAGAGAAACATAAGATATTTTAGTCTCGTGAAGATGAATGGATATTAATTGTATACTAAAGAAAAAAGAGAGTATACAAATGCTTTAACAAGTGTCTAGGAAAATTAATTGAGAGCATTGGTGTCAATATTGAATAAAATGAAGAGAATAATCAATAACACGATGAATAGTTTCATGATGAATGTGATGTAGAGGAATTTAAAACATGGGTTACAGAAGTAGAAGATACCAACTAAAAAGCATATACTAAGGATAAACAAGAATAGGTAACATATATATATCTGCAATGAAGCCAAAGAGTTGAGCCAAAATTGGTAGTTATAATATCATTGGTGATCAGACAGTGCCAATTCAGACAAGATTAATGAAGTCACCATTGTAGACATAACTCTTATTTCAAGTTGAACATAAATTTTTTGCTAGTGCAGCTATGGATGAAAATTGGGTTCAGGTGTGGAATGAAGAGATAGACCAAATTGAGAAGAGTCACACTTGGGAGATTGTTTCGTGGCCAAAAGTTGAAAATGTCATCAAGACAAAATAGTACTTTCACAACAAAATGAATGAATATGGGGTTGTGATTGGAAAGAAATCACATCTTTTATGTTATGGATACTCCCTGATAGAGGGTAATGATGTTGATGAGACATTTTCACCTTTGGGAAAGCTATAAAAATTCAGATTATTCTTCACCATTGTAGTGCAACATAAGTTTAAATTTTTTTAGATGGATATCAAGTTTGCATTTTTGAATGGGGTTCTAGAAGAAGTGTATATTGAGCATCCATATTGTTTTCCCATTCATGAATATGAGAACTATGTATATCACCTGAAGAGGTATTTTATGGGTTGATGAAAGCAACACGGGTTTGGTATTCCAAGCTAGATCATTTTTTAAAGATGCTCGATTTCCAGAATGGTGGAGATGATTACTATTTATATGTGAACACTGATAGTAATTAATAGATGAAGGTTCTTCTATATGTTGATGATAAAATCTTTTGAGGATCAGATGAAGCACAGTACAATGAGTTTTCCGAATTCATGAAACATGAGATTGATATGTCTATAACTAGTGAGCTGATATTTTTCATTGGTTTACATGTGACTCAAGGAAGGAATTGCACATTTAAATCTAAATCCATGTATTCCAAGGAGGTTCTGATGAGATTTGGGATTGAAAATTCCATGTAAATTATTACACTAATTTCTAACTGTAAGAAACTGAAGAATGATGATGAAGGCAATATGGTTAATAACACATAATATAGGAAAATTATTGGATTTCTACTATAACTAATCGTGACAAGGACTAACATTGTAATCAGAACATTCAAGGCAGCGGGATTTTGATGTAATACCATGGAAAGACACATCCTTGTAGTGAAATTAAAACTTCGGTATATCGATGGAATGATTGATTTTAGATTAATGTGTAGTTCCAAATCTCAGATAGAGCTTCTGGGATATATATATACATATTGGGCCAGTTCAGTAGATGATAGGAAATCAAGGTTATGAGGTGATTTTTACCATGGTGGATTTTGTATTTCCTGGTTGAGAAATAAAAAATATTTCATTTCATAGAGTACCGTAGAAGCTATGTATATTGAAACAATGAAAACATACACACAGTTATTGGGGATGAAGCATAAAATTGATGACTAGGGTGTGATAGTGTTGTCTTCGATCAAAATTCAGTGTGATAAATCAAGTGATATAAATTTTTTCTAAAATTCCATACATCATTCGAGGACCAAATACATTGAAATCAAAAATAATTTCATTAAGGATAATGTGGACCAAGGGTGAGTGAAGTTGGAATATGTGCATATGAATCTACAAGATGATGATATTCTAATGAAGTCCTTACCCAAGGAAGTGTTCAAGAGGCACCAACTATATCTAGGATTTCTATCAAATCATGGCACTTGATAGAGTGTGGATGTGGAATACCCCCTCTCCTTGAGGTATTGTGCGTTTTCCCTAATGTAATGACCTGTGTTCTCTACTTTATTGCAGATCACAAAGGAGTGACTTTTGGGTTCATTGAAAAAGGGGGTAAATTAGTGTCTCTTAAAGGGGGATAAATGATGTCTAAATAAGGTAGAAACTGTATTTGTCAAATACATGGGGAGAAGCTAATCCTTGGATTAGTGTGATAGGGGGATTTGGAGTTTTTAAATATCACAATGCTAGATTTGAGTTTTCAATGAAGATATATCACAACAGCTGAGGTTTATGATGAAATAAGAAGATTGGATTCATGAATTGGTGTCAATAATGAAGTGATTCATTAATGAAAATTTCAATATACTCTTGTTTGTCAAGATGAGTACTGATCATGTGCTCTTAGAGTATGTGTTGAGAAAATAAATGATCGTTATCAGAATCACAAGAGGCAAATGGTGGTTAACAAGCATTAATGAGGTACGAAATTATGAAGTTGTTTTCAAAAAACCGAAAGGGTGATATTTTAGGGAAAAAATCGTGCATGGTATAGTTGAATCATTTTTTGGGATGATTCTGTTTTTTGACAATTTGGGCGATTAGAATATTGCACAGTAGGCATATTTATAAATCAGAACAGCAAAATAAGACAGATGAAAAAAATTCTATGCAATTCATTAAGTGGCTTGAAAGTGACAAAGTGGTGAGAAAGTCATTATGTGGAACAAAATTTAATAATTGGCACACAACTCATTACGTAGCACGCAAGTGAAGAAGCGGTGTGAAATTAAAATTTCAATATAATCACATAAAAATATGACAATGGAAAGAATGTGGAATGCAATATAAAAAGTGGCAGATAAGTCATTAAGTGGAAAAGAAGTTATTAATTGGAAAACAATTCATTAAGTGGGGAACAAGTCATATTTCAAGATCATAACTTCAAAATATGAAAATGGAAAGAATGTTGTGTGGAAGTTAATAAGTGGAGCGCAATCATTAGGTGGTGTAAAAGTGAAGAACTGGTTCACATGTCATATTTCATCACACCAAAATATGACAAATAATGAATTTGGTGTGAAAGTGCATAATGGGCGCGCAAGTCATTAAGTAGCATGGAAGTCATGAAGTAGTTGACATGTTATGGAGCGACATGAAAGTCATGAAGTGGCATGAAAGGTGAGTTGAGAACCTCAAATTCATGGTCTCAAAAATTAATATAAATAGAAAACTACCCTCCTTATTTTGAAGAAGCTCAGCACTTAGAGAAAATCTGAGCATTGATAGTGTATGTGGAATTGGTGTGCGCATTTTCTGAGTGGCGCACAAGATGTGATTTATGTAGTCAGTGGAACACAAATAGTGGAACGCATGTAGCGGCACACTTGTAGTGGTGCGCAAGTAGTGGTTCACAATATGTGGTGCGCAAGTAGTGACCCAAAATTAGTGCCACAGAAGAAGTGGCACACAAGCAGTGGTTCTCAAGTAGTGGCACGCATGTTGTGGCTCCCAAGAAGTGGTACTAAAGTAGTGGAGAACAAGTATAAAGTGTTGTGCATGTATAAAATTGGCACACAATTAGGTTTTTCCCTAAAAAAGGCAGAGGATTATCAAAAGTTAAATTGGCACACATGTCACCCTAAGGTTACATGAAGGATGGAAGTTTCCCAGTACACCCGTAGTAAAGGGGAATTTGTCAGTGGATAAAAATTGGTCTTCAACACAGAATCTACATATACTAGAGGATGCATTCATTAAAGATAATGAAATGACGTACAAGTCTTTAAACTGTGAGTGGATCTTCTAAAGAAGTAGCGATATCTCTTTAGTTAGGAGAGCAATGAGATTTCAAATTATCATTGGTGGTAAACCATGAGGGATAGTGAGATTGCTTCGAACATTGTAAATAATAGTGAACTTTTATTGGATTTGGTACATCCCCACATCATTGGTGTATGATCCTTGGATGTTTCCCAATGAAGGTGAACTAAGTAAAATTGTTGGTTCATGTTCTTTCTTTATGATTTGTTTATACTCTACAATGAGAACGATATAGAAGTGAGTTTTTTCTAACAATGAAACTTGACCAATAGAGATGTTGTTCTAATCTATAATATTCGGATCCCCCCATAAGGGTATCTAACCTAGTGGACCGAACCATTATCTATAAAAAACATATCCAGGATACATCATCGATAAAAGAAGAGAGTTAATCCTGTATAAATAATATATTTAAAACAAATCTTCTCAAAAAAGGGGAAAAAATAAATAATCAAAACAACTATGGGAATTGAGAACACATTACTAACTACAAATCCCATGTGCACTCCTCTACTACACCATGCCACTAAGAAACACAAATCACGAGGATTAATCCCCCACATTATATTTTCTCCCAAATGTCTTGTACCTCCACTGAGTACACCAAAAATTATCAATCCATCCTTGATGTCCACCTCTCCTCATTCTATGACATGGGATACATCATGAAGATAATGATGAGGTTTGGACATATGGATGATATCATGTATTTTGTATAGATATTCTTGGACAACCAAATAATAATCCACCTACCTATCATGCTCCAATATCTTTGAAGGATCAATGATCTTGGAATAAAGATTAACCCCATAACAAATCCATTATATCCCTCAATGAGGGGAAGTCCTATTATACCACATTAAATCCATCCTCAAATTCTAAAGGCCGTATCCTCCGACCAGAGCAAGAAATTTTGTGGCCTTTCACCACCTTTATTCTCCCATATATCACGTGAAACGTTATGATCGTACTGTATACCCCATCAGATCCAAGGACTCCAAAATCACCATCCTCAGTCAATAAAATCATAGAATAAAAAGTTCATCCATAAAACACCTCAAATTGTGCAATTATGATGATTGATTGAAAGATATTATTAGTGGAAAACAAAATTAGGGGTATGTGATTCTCCTAAAAACCTCAACAATCAATGTCACATTCTTATAGAATGCCCTTCAGTTCCCAGATTCTACATTCTATATTCTTGTATGTCTGAGGGTGGAATGTTTTTCAAATTTGTAATGGACTTCCAAAATAATTTTGTTATCCTCTCTAGGACTACTAGGTAAAATGTGAATCCCAGTTTGAGATTATAGACCTCTTAACTCAATGTAGCTACACAACTAAATCCTTATACCACTCCCCTAAAATGTTAGTGGTGCTTGATTCCAATATTGTTAAGATGGGAGATAACATCATCATATGTTCTCGAATTAACCAATTAAAAATTATCCTCCCAAGGAATAACATATTATTATGGGTATCCCACTGATATTTCCTTCCACTTCCATTCCGGGACCTCCAAAGGATTAAATAAACAACCATGAATAAAAATTTATTCTATTAGTTATTGGAAAACCAGAAATCATTATAGAAGATCTAGAATTATGTTTTTATTGCTAGATCACTATAACTACACCCTCAAACATGATAAATTTTTGATACTCTTAGCTTCACAATTATAGATATTTAGTGACAGTCATAATGTTCTCCCTCACACATCACCATTTGGATGACCACCCTCCTCTGGAACATCACCCAATATTGGTCATCCTCTGACTACCCTTCAGGGGAATCAACCTGAAAATGTGATCCCATAATACTTCCACCATTGAATAGATCAATCTAGACTCCAAACCTATTATATAAAACATTAACCAAATATTATATGATAAAGACATCCTCTTTAACCAACTTCCTTTTCATTAAAGGCATCCAAAAAATATCCTCTATTAAAATCCAACCAATATTATAATCTTAAGAAAAATAACATATAGACTTCCAAAATTGTGTATTTTAAAATGTTCCCCCCATTAATAGAGTGTATGAAATCTAAAAATCCAAAAACTCTAGAATTTACATCCCCCCCCACTCGTATAAAGTCATATCCCATTGGGATAAATTTTTTTAAGTCTCTCATGATTTATAGAAACTAAAAATCTCTTTATGATGAGGTTATTCACTGAAAAATTCATTGAAAACACAATGGTTTGTAAATATAGATCATGGTATTCAATGTTACTCTCATGGGGGGTGTAACAAACTAGACCCATAAGAGTCCCCCCTCCATATGATGCATAGAAAAAATCCTCAAACATCACACCCTACTATTAGAGACTAATGCACTGGGGGAACTGATCAACATCTCCAATAGGTATCCTAAATACACCAATCATTAATCAATCTTGAGGAATGATCTACTTGTCTTGTCCATATTCATCAATAGTGCCAACATTTATGACAAATCAAACACAACCCATTAGTAATATCTTACAATAACATGTATACTTTGAACCTTTTCCTTATTCTTCAATGCTTCCCATTTAAGAATGACCAAGGTCATTGAAGGTTCCATGACCACACAAACTAATACAATACACGCCAAAGGAAACTCATCTCCCACACTCAAAACATGTACTTATATATTATTCCCTAGAGTTTATGTTGTCAAATATCCTACAAGAAAACTCTAAAATGATTGACATGACCCTTTGATGACGTTGATTATATTGATATTTCATTGATGGACATGGCTATGAACTAGTACAAAAACACCTAGAACACAGATTTGATGATCCACATGAATATAGATGGTGTTTTGGTGTCATCAAACAACATTAACAAAAACATTAAGTTACCATACCTATTGTTGAGAGATGTTTTTAGGATATTATAATATTTCAACCTCAGATGACTATATCCAGAATATAAGATGATCCTCTAAAATAAAATTGGTATTTTGAGCTGATCAAAACGGTCATCAATCCTAAAGGGGCGTAATAGTTCTTCACCATCATCTAATCAACCTATAGTAGCCTATTCACATCCTAACACTTCCATCTTAATTTTTGGTATAAAAAAATTCTATGCCACAAGTATATAAATTGGTTAATATAGAACCTATCTTCATCAAATTATGAATCATCATCCTTAACACATTCTGGTCAATATATTCCATTGTATAGGGATCTATTGAAATGGGATAAATACCTAGTCGTAACTCCTTGAAAAACATGACACCACACCGAGTGGGTAATTTGGAAAACTCATATAGGAAAATGTCTATAAACTTGTCTACACCTTTGGGAACTTCCACCATATCATCCCCCACTGACTGCTCTTCCATTGGGGATAAAATCTTCTCATGATTCCTACTGCATATTTTACGACACCTATCACTAAAAAACACCACTCACTATCCCTCCAAAACAGAAAACAAACCAATCCACAAAAATTATCTATTATTTCATATATTGAGTAAAAACAGCCCATACTAAGGATAACATCATATAACTGTATCTTTAATGAGAAGAAATACCCCCACCAAATGTTTTATTAGATAACCAATATAAACCCTTAACACACATCAAATAAGTTATCTTAACCACAAAATTGATTGGATAACATCTAGGTCACCATCAGTCTATCCAGAACTATTCCTATAGTGCAGACCAAAGAAGAAACAAAGTATTGTGAACCTCCCAAATCAATGAAAAAAATGGGATAATGTCAACATTGATCCTAACTCAATCACCCTATGGTCACTCTAGTATTTTAACATCTATTGTATGAATATTTCATGTCCATATCAATGTCCTTGATGATAAAAACCTCCACATTTGTTCCCTATTCAACGTCCTAGAGGGTGAGGGCTCTCATTAGGATGAACTCTACTTTCAATATATCCTCTCAACATCTGATGAAACTCCAATGATTTATTCATGGGTTGAGCCAAGGCCTAAACATCAAAATAAAATTGACGTCCCTATTAATTAAATCACTAAGTCTGATGGTTTCCATTACCTCTGATGGAATATCACATGATTAGAAATACCCTAGTAGATTCTTGTAGAAGAGCAACCTAAAAAAGGAAATGAGTATAATTTTAAGATAAACTCATTAATGACTGTAACCATGACTATCCTAATATCTATGATACTTCAACAAAATCCCTTTTATTCAAGAAGTTATTTCGAACTCCCTCTTGAGGCCCTCCTCCCTATGATTATATCCTTTCAATCACTTCTACATCCTTTTTCAAAACTAGATATGTAGGAAGTATAAATGGGGCGCTGACATATTATATATCTATACACAACACCTCCTCATGACATCGTACTCAAGAATCCCCATTAGGGATTTTTTAAGGAGACAAATGCAAGAGATACATAGACATATTACCAAGATCACACATGGTCAGACTCCTCTACAAATGCGAGGGATGATCTAGCTAATTTAATACCTTTATCATTTATGATAAGAACTAAGGATTAAAATATTCATATAATTCGGACCAAGAAACATAATCATCCTTTCACTCTCTAAGGAACAACATCCACCACTAGAAATCTTCTCCACACATTTATTGATTGTATACATAACCCCATAGTAATCATGGTCTTTGATTGGACCAAAGTAAATCATTATCTATTAGATTCAATAATCAATATCTTTGTAAGAGATACTCCACTTGATCATTTCTAGACAAAGATGCTGGAAAGGGAATGATTCCCATAACAATGTATTTAACTGATCTATCAAATTAAACATTGAATGATAAACTTGGTAATCATGTTGATCCTACACCCCTTGAACTGTATATAGATGATGATCATGATCCATCTTTAAAAAAATATGTAAAGGAAGCCTAAGCCATAAAGCATTGAGTTAAATTTATAAATTAATTAATTTCAATTTAAATTTCCAATATTTCCCAATTCAGACGTGAATATAAAAAATCATGATACATGTACCACTCCTAGGTCTTTACCCTTTAAGTAGAATCAACTTACAAGGTCATATGGTTGACTTTGGCTACTTATGTCGAAACATGGGGGGTTATAAAATCCCATGTCCTAGACAATACCTCCAGCATATATCATCAACTATGATTGACCAAATCCATTTCCATACCAACATTGATAATATTCAGAGGTTTTAAATCCGAACCATATCATATCTATAAACCTATTTCATTTATATAACATTTTTACAATTCCCAACCACTATAGGTACCCCTCCAATACTGGCAATGAAAGATGAATTATAATGACGCCCTATGTCCCACCTTTGGTAGGTCGTAGGTTAGTGACTAGCATGAAAGTTATTAAAATATATTATATGAAGGAAATTGCCACCTATAATGAATAATTATTGGAATATGATATAAATCAATGATAAGGAAACTCCACCACATGATGCAAAAAGGTTAAACAAAACTATTCTCTAATGTAGAAAAAATTTCAATAAATAAAGATAAATGTCTCTAAATAATGAAAAATGAAAATCTAAGATATAAAATCTAAAAATTATCCAACCCCAAAGTTATTTATTCCAAAATTCGTCCCCATAACCTCTATAAAAACCCAAATAATAATTTATTTGTATAGTGTCTGAATAATTGTTATACCGGCTAGATCAAACATATCGTCTCCCATGAAAATGTAAAAGGATAATAATAATTATCTATTGAAAAACAAAAAAAACAAGCTCTCAAATGGGATAAATATCTACCCCAATCTCACCATCACTCACCCACAAGATAATATAATTAGGTAGAAAATAATAATTTTAAAACAACATTAAAGGCTCCCAATATCCTCTTACCCATTGAGATGAAGCTCTCAAGCCCTAACGTCAAATGTCATGTTCTCTCGTCACTTAATTTGCATCCTAAAACCATATATAAATCCTCTTATGAGTCTTGTTCGACCATAATCATACCAATACCAACCACCTTTACGGCTGAATATCTCTTGACGGCATTGCTGTCATCATACACCTCTCTCACAACAGTGCTACATCATCCCACATCGACGTCACCTCCTTATAAAAAACTAGGATAGTAGGGTATTATGAAATTGATGAACATAAACCTCATTTCCTACCCCAAAACGAAATGAACACCACCACATACCATATTCCCTCATCAACATGAATCACCTCTAATTATGTTTTCATTAACGTTTAAGATCTACCTCAAAATACACCATTTCCCAATACTATTTCTGAAGGAACATCATGGAAGTGGGGGTAATGAGCGATCCATTCATGACCATATGGATATTAGTGAAAACACCAACTAGAACAAATGAATTTTTATTCATGGTACTTTTTGTGGTTGAGTATTTATAAAAATAACCTGAAAATACCTTCATAGTTATTTTTATAGACAACACACATGCTCGAACTAAGAATTTCACATCAATATGTCATTGCATTCACCTTATCGTAAACACAATTCAAAAAAATTCACATGTTTCCACCAACTAAAAGAAACCCATGAATAGAACAACCACAGACAACCTACTATAATTTCATTTAATTTTAGATTAACCTATTTTTTTACTAGTGTGTTCCATATTTGAGGAAAATATGTCCAATCCATCACCGATACAACATCCCATTCAATGTAAGACTATAAAATACCATTAAGTTATATATTCACCAAACAATTTAAATTTTTACATTAAAAACCAATGTTCCTGATTAATCAAGTTTTTATACAGTAACAACATATAAAATTTAAGTACACTTTTATGAGAAACTATCCCGCACATTTTTCCATTTCATCATTAATAGTCTATTTTCCATCAATATTAGGATACTACAATAAGGAACCATATAAAACCACGAAATCTTCCATCACACCTCCACTACCACAATACATACTATATCTGATCTATTCACCCCTAAATCACTCAAACCCCACAAAAAAACCCAACCACAAGGCCAACTACAAAAAACTAGTCATCACATTGTAATAGATTTAAAGTATAAATATCTTATAAAAAATCATTATAGGGGGATTTCACATTAACTAATCATCAATTATGTGTGTATATTAAATTTGGATTCCATGTTTATGACCAAACTATTTTTTAGGGTCATATAAATTATTAAATTTTTATGAGATGTGTGTTAAATAATTAATCACTGCAAGGGTTCTAAATATACAATATTTACAACAAGTATATGAAATCAATTTTTATGTCAGGCATTATTTATTAACCACAATATCATAAAAAATAAAGAAATCAAAATATAAAACCCACTACCCCTTCAAAAAAATTTAATTTGGATAATTATATTCATAAGTTAGTCTGTACCACCCATCCACTTGAATTGAAAAGCATGATAATTACAAAATTTCTTGTAAAGTATAGAAATATGGAAATATTCCATGAAATTATGTTTCTAATCACACTACACTGAATATAGCAGAAAAGGGGATGTTATTTCTACCATGATATCCAATAGTTATGTGCTTAATAAAACATTAAACATTAAAATCTAATGAGGAAATACAAAGGATAAAAATGCTTTTACCTCAAATGAAACAAACTCTTATAGAAACTTTATTGGAAACCAAGCTATTGAACAAACAAGGAATAAAACACAAGGAGGTTATTGGTTTGTATAGATGAATCTTTTAGGTATATTAACTTAGTTCTAGTTTATCTAGACACAAAGATACAAGAAATAACATTAATCAAAAAAGTCACATACATTTAATCTCTAGAGATGGTTATCTTAATGATTAACATGGTTAATAATTCCCTATAACATTATTTTAATCCAATTTCATTTAAAACAGATGGAATGAATCACTATGAAGACATTAGTATTTGGAATTCAATTAGATTATTTAATCACTACAAAATCAATTTTAGGAAACAATATATTATGTTTTAAATTGTTATTTCACATTTAAGGTTAATTTCATATTTTATTAAAAAATCTAGGAATTTTTTGAATTGGGAAATTAATAAATTTTAAATAGATTTTGAAAAAGATTTATGTGATATTGAGAAGGATTGGTGTTACCATGTGATGGAAAATTATGATTTTGATAAGGATTGGTGTGAATTTGTGAACAAAACTATGACAATGAGAAGGATTGGAGTGACCGTGCATAATATTGGTATGATTTTGTGAGCAAAACAACTACCAGAAAAATGATTTTTGTGATCTTGAAAAGGATTTATGTGACCTTGTAAAGGAGAAGTGATAACATGAGAAAAAACTTGAATCATTCCAGGGGAAGAAGATCCAAAACATCACCTTGAAAACTCATGGTCTTTAAAATTAGAAAGGGGAGATAATTGTGAATCTAGATATTAAATCAACCATCTTATTTATCTCATCTTCAATATAAAAAATGTAATTAAAAAATAATAATTTTCAATTATTTTTAATGGAAGTACTAATATTTTTATAAATTCACATGACATGAAAACTACTAATCTTATTCTTATTGCAGTTGGACAGTATCAACTTCAATCTCAATGATATATTTTATGAATATTTTGACAGTCCACCAATATTTTAATATTTTTACTTCTTTGAATATTGTTCTCTTCTAGAGTTCCTTAGAGACCCACTTTCAAATTCAAAGCACCTTATATTTTACTATCATGATCACCTTTTATCTACATATTTTAGATAGTATCCTTTAATAAATCATCCAATATAACTTGAAAACTATTTCAACATCTTATAGATATTATTATCCATTATATTTTTTTTTCAAAAAGAAATTCCTTTAAAATTTTCATCCAATTCCTCTACCAAATTTAGTAACTTTATAGATGATATATGATCTGGGGTTTTATATGATTACTACTTTAGTGTATCCATCATCTAATTTTAGTGGGATACTTAAAACATTTTTTCTAACTTTACATCCTAGAAATCATGATGTGGGTAAATTTCTATCAATTATATCTTTTATAATCCCAACATTTCATAGCACAATAGAAAGGAACTAGTTATTCAATTAGTCATTTTTCATTATCACTTTTAGTGGTGTAATGATTTTCAAAATAATTTAATTTAATATCATTTCATGTGTGTGTTGTAGATTCTTTTTGCTTAACCCACATTAAATACTCTACTATGATACTCCAAATATCATATAGAGATTTCTTTCCTATTTACCCCTCTAAAAATTCTTACATTTTGAGACTTATTATAATTTTAAATTGTATTAATATCTTATTAATAATAATATTATTATTTATTTCATCCCCATGTCCAATAATATCTCCAAAACACCAGCAATTTAGTTAAATTAACCATTTGAAATTTCATAGGGATGCGTTTTTTATATCATCTAATCTGTTATAGATGAGTTTTAGCATGACCTCCTCCCCATATTATTATGTTCACACGTGTTTGTAAATCTATCCCACTTGTCATCATCCCCAACGAACTCGTCACATTCACATAGATATGATATTTGAATGATCTTGTTAAATAATTTAGATATATTGAATAATTATCATTAAATTTCTTTTCCATTTCAGTCATGGACTATCCTATCAGATCACTAAATTAAATCTCTAATGTAGTTGTAAAAATATCTTCTTTTCCAAGAGATCAAATATGTGACCTAATTTATTTCAACAAAATATAGTATTTTCTTCTATCCAAAATTGTAAATCCTTTATCATTTAATAAATTACCCATCATAAATATATTTTGATAAAATATTCATTTTAAAAACCTCTACATTAATAACACTTCCAATATCCCAGGACACCTGGGGAGGGGAGGGGGCATTAATTTGTTAATTACTTCTTTTTTTAAAACCAATATTTTCCCCATGTTAGTAGGAAGTCATTAAACCCATATGATTGTAATTCACATTAAAAAAATAGAAAAATCAAAAAATAAATATGATGAAAACTATTAATACTTGATTTTTCACTAAGTGGTAGTATAAGGAGAATAAACTAATGTTGTATCTATTATACCATAATCTAATATTCTTTACTCTTTCTTTTGGATTATAATTTTTAAATCACATTCACCCTAGTCCACGAACACTACCTACAATGAATTTGGGGATATCACAAAACATCTATTGGGTCATCTCAATTGACTCATCCATATTCACTTTTTTGGAATAAGTCTTCATTAGTTTATCAAAAAGAAGAAAAATTCCATGTTTTTATGTTTGTATACTTTAATTTTCATCATGAAAGCATGAATTTAATGTTATAATGTACCTCATTTTCTCAAAAATACACACCACATACTCACCTTCTTGACTAAATAATACCCTTCATATACTATACATTTTTCTTTATATATCCATGTCATAAGCTTAATTCCCCTAAAACTCACATCACAAAATCCACCTTCACATAACACTCTTTTGAACATAACCTCATGAATTTAATTTTTTGATCACTTCCCCTTTATAGAAATCCTTCAGGGTAATTCCTACACGATCAACATCATGAACATACTACATGTACATAACTCCATATTCTTTTTACGTATAACATACATCACACATAGTTCATTCCTTCTTCAATATTTTTATTAATCTGGGATCTCCCTAAGCTTTTCATAAGTCCTTAAGGAATGTATTATAGGGTTTTTTGTTTTCAAATTCTTCCGAGAAACTCATAAAATACAAAAACTACTGTATTAACCGTTGTTAAATTCCATCCACATAACCCATTTGTGGGGTAACCACCAAAAATATTTTTCATGAACTATCATTCATGGACCTCCCATGTGAAGTGTCTACTTCCTTTGCGATATGTTAAAAAATTATATTTTGAGATAGGGAACCTCTTATATTAAACAAATAAATCATTCATGAATGGATAAAAATATATTTCATGAGATTTTGAACATACCATGTAGACTAAATAAATCCTCTATGAGTCATGTACTAGCCTACATTGATTGTGTCTCCCAATATGAAAAAACTCCTTTGCATTAAGTTTTTTGTAGAACTAATATAATTTTTACACAAACAAATTTGATAAACTCTATAAAATATTTCCATTGAATAAATCTCTTATATTCATTCATTATACTTCCATTTCCTAGAAACCATCATCACTAGCCTTCATGATCCTTCTATCGGCATAGAAATGTATTTTCAATATGGACAACATTTGGATCAAAAAACATCCAATGGTATCTCAGTTTAGATATAATCTCTTCCAATATAAGATGAAATTTGAGAATAAATATATTTGAGTTGAAATTATTGTAACTCCCCAACCCCAGTTACCCAGAGATAGTGCATTATTTTAATACATTGGCATGATTAAAAGGAACCAAGTCCCTAATGACCGATCAGTTTAGTAGTTTTTGAAAATAGATTACATACCTAAACGTTACATTTCACATTAGAAAATAAAACACAACATAAATGATCCTATGATAATGCCATTAATACCCTATCTTAACACTACTAATGAATCAAAATACACTTCTTGGAATTATAGGAAAATAAAACATAAGAAAGGGGTGAGCTCAAATGCTGAGTAAGGGTAAGCAATATAGAAGAATATAACATAAACATTAGGCATGGTGAATAATTTAAAACATATGCCTTTAAAAATAAAAAACATGAACACTTTATGGAAGTAATATTATATGAGTAAATAATTCCATAACAAAACATAGTCAAGGGTATTCTACTAGTAAAATATCCACAAGAACCATCAATAATATTTTCATAATGGGGGAATGTATAATGCGGGACATTCTAAAACATTTGGTCAAGGCCTCGACCAAGACATCTAAAAATGATTAAGGCCTCAGCCAAACCATATATAAAAATTGGGAAATGAATTAGCCAATTCCACATCTAATTGTGTCATGAGACCTACCGATGCATCGAGGATTTATAACTAGCTCCACCTGTCTCTTACAATGTCCAATACATTCCTCATATTAAATGGTAGTAACATAATATAAAAATTCCTATTAAAATAAGAATACCAAATGTCAATACATTAACCATAAACCATGAATGATATAAAAATAATAAATCCAAAGTCAAATATATCACAGAACCATTAATACATTATGTAAGATTTATATCATAATAAATCAACTTCAAACAAGTTTAAAATCCATCAAATGATGTCAACATAGATGAAACTGATTTGTTATACAATTTGAGAAAAATATCCCTTTTTCATGAAATCATTTAAAATTATGGTAATTTAGAAATGAATAATTTTAAATAGCTTTTTGAATCAAAGATTCCCTTAAGACTTTGAATCTTTTGAATTTCATTTACATTTTAAAAATATTCCTATCCTTATAAATAAGTCCTTAAAACCATTTTGATAAAATGTAAATCAATGAGAATTATTTAGAATAAAATATATTTAAACCATTTAAAATGATGATCTAGGTTAATATTTACTTCCATAAAACCTTAAAATATTCCTTTGGAAATTATTTTTTTAAAACACAGATATGGATGATAAAGAGGCCCCAGTGGATACTCATGTAAAAACAACCCCGGATAATGAAGAGATTGTAAGATTGACACATACCTTGTACTTTTCCGTAGTCGATGGTATTTTATCCTCCTATATAATATTTAAATAATTTTCATTAAATTATATGGGGACCACATACATAAATATGATATCATATATGATCTTTTAATATTTCTTTGTTAATAATATTTCAGTAGTATCATCGTTTCGGGCATCAACAGATCTGTTTTCCAATTTATATGATTGGTTATGTAAGCCATGTTTGTTAGGTATATGATATATTTGATTCTTATACAGAATTATATTAAGTTATTAAACATTATTTTTAATCATGAAATGAAAATTACACTTCAATTATTATGATGGGGAATGAATCTCATCTCGTTCGTGGAGACAGTAATCTGTATGTACACATGATCGACAATATAATTATATTGATGGTGAAATCATATGTAATTGGATTGAATATAATATAAGATGAATGAATAAAATGTTATTTTATTATTTAAATCATTTATAATCATTGTTATACACATCCAAATATTGAAGTGTTGGAATAACAAACTACTCCACGATGTGGAGACAGTATGTCGTACGTACACACGTATTGTGACCCTGTCATTTATAGGATGGATAGAATAATGAAAATTGTAGTTAGATATTTATAATAACATCATGGTATATAGAAGGTACTGGATTTAATATTTTCTTAATGAAATAACAAATAAATAGGAAGTGGAAGTAGAATAGAACTTGAAAGAGGGTGGTGAAATTATTACCTTTTCTTTGAGTGTTTCCTTTTGAGTTGATCAAAATAGCTCTTTAGGATGGATTTCTGATCAATGAAAGGAATCTAGGTTGATTTTAGGGAAGCTGGGAGGATATTTGGGCTGGATATGGCCGAGCCAAATGGCTTTGGAGGTGTGATTTTGAGAGAATGGGAAGTTCTCTTTTATAAGAGAGTTGAGCGTAACATTAGAAAAAGTTTGAAATATTATATTATAATAAAATATTTTTTGTTTGAAATTGTTCCCAAATGATTTATTTCTAGGATAAGGTGTGTATGGGTCGAACGACACTCAACCAATAGGTTTTGGACTGGTTTATGGCACCATTTTAACCATATCTTTTAGATTTATCTTTAGTTAAATAATTTAACATTTACCATGTCTTCTTGTATTCTTACATGATATGGTTAATAAACTAACTATAGACATTAAAAAGAACATAAAGTGGTTCATTAATGACATATATAATATTATTTAAGCCCTTTTTATTAACCTTATATTTTTAGTAATATTATATAATTTAATAATTTAATATTTGTTTTAAAAACTAATGTATGTCAATTTTGACAATATTTAGTATTTAGTTTTTTGAAAGACATAAAAACATTATTGATTAGAAAAAGTTACATTGAATCAATCCTAAAATGTCATATTAAGCTATAAAATTATTGGATGTCATCAAAACATTGAAATTATATTAATTTTTATATTTATAATATATTTTATTTGATTATTTCATTAATAAGGTAATTACTGCATCATCATTGTGTCCTAAATTAATTTATATATTTAAATTATAAAAATTATAAATAAAATACCACGATATATGAAATCATATTATCTTTATAAAGAATATTTTCAGTCGAATTTATCTTTTGTATAACCCTATATTAAAAATGGTTTAGTTATTAAACACAGAATTTAACACTTTTAAATCTTCTTTAAATAAAATAATAATAAATGTCTTAATCTTATCCAAATGAACCAAAAGGAACATATTTTATTCTTAAGGGTTTTTATGGTCGATTGAAACTTATAAAAATGAATTAGGACATTTTTTAAGGTAATTATAATATCATTTTTACCCTTAATTACCCTACTTACTTTTTACTATGCTAAATAAAAGTAAAAAGTTATTATTTGCTAAAAAATATTTTCATATAATTGAATCAAATTTTACTTACTGATATCAACTGTGTCTCTTTGATTTATTTAATTCATATCACATTATTGGTAATATTATGTTTTACACAAATTGGAAAATGCTCCTAGAAGGAGGGTAAAAGACGGTAAAAAGTTCAATAAACATTTATACCTCTAATTTTGTTATAAAACAACACCAATGAATTAAATTGAACATATATAGGTATTATACACCTATTTTTACATAAAATAAATTTAAATAAAATAAATAATTATGTAAATAAAATGTTGGTTTTAAACAATAACGTAGTGTTTTTCACTATTCCTCAAAAATTGAATGTTTTCAGAAAAATACCAAAAATTCACCCTAAGATAATTTTGATATTTTGAAAAAAAAATTAATACTATTTTACCAAATTCAAAAAATATAATTTGCGTTTATTAATTCAAAATTAATTCCCATTTTCAAAACTAAAAAGCGGGTTTTAAAAAGTAAAAACTATCAAAAGATTGGCATGTGTTTATGTCAAATTTAAATGTGAAATTACTTATAATGACATACAATGTGTAAAATGATAACAATATAAACTAAATATTATTACAAACCATTCAAATTCATAATTTAAGCCAAGAAATTCTTTCGGTTAAAAATATTTTTTTCAATTAAAATTTAGTATTTTGTCACTATTTAACAAAATATGAAAGTTATCATAAAAGTACAAAAAATTTATCCACAAAATTTTTTAATGTCCTACTTAATATGAATAATTTAATTTTATTAAATTGAATATATAAAATTTTAAAATATTCGTTTTAAAAATGATTCTCCATTAAATAGGTGGAAAATTTCATTTTCTGAAAAATACTTCTTTTATCACAAAAATTGAGTTTTTCCTTATATTATTTTCAATAAACACAAAATTTGAATTTTAAAATTATATAGGATATATATAAAATTTAAAATTTTGTTAAAAATATTCAAAACAACTTTTTTAAAAAATAGTTTGGTACATCGTGGTGTGCTCAAACTCGTTGTTACATGTAACACAAGTTATTGAATTACTTTGAATATATACCATACTATGAAATATTGGGGGTGTTACATTCTTCCCCCCTTAAATAAATTTCCACCTCACAATTTAAAAATTTTCTTTGAAAATAAATGGGTAAAAATAGAAAAATAAATTTGTCGAAAACCCACATCAGAAATTGGGTTAATAAAATTTAATCATAATATGAGGGAAATGGAAATTAAAAAAATCACCACCAAATTATGATCTCGATTAGGGGAACATTGGTGGAAATTAGAGACATTTCATTGGTGTAAAACGTAAATATATTAAAGGGAGTGATTGTGGTCATCAATCATGAACAAGTGTAAAATTGAGGTCCTCAAAGCCATCAATCTACGATGATTTAAAATATCATTGGTTCAAAAAAAAATAAGGTATTAGGATAACACATTTTTTGTTTTAATATCTCTTCCCAGAAGGTTAAGAATTAATTTCTTCATTGAATAATTTAAAAAAATACCTGACATGTAGGGTTCCATTCATAAACTAATTTCTACCACTAAGTCATCTTTCACTCCAAGAGATATTAGAACTAAAAAATATTCAATTTTTTTTAATCTTATAGGGTTTGAAAAAAATGAATTTATATTTCATCTATCAACAAATTTTAAAAAAACTACATTATACAAACTAGGACATCACTTGGGCCAATGGTTGGTGATGGACCCTTATCGCCCTTCGGTTGTAGGTTCAAGTATCGCGGCCTTTCTGGACGCGACAGGTTGTCGCCCGACCTCTGGGTTTTCCGTATTTATGAAAATCCAGAAAAAATTCATGAAATAATTTAACCTTACCCATAGTATCCAATGTCAAACATAATCAATTCCAACATTTACACATATCCAAAATACTTCTGTCCAAACTCACACTTCAAAATTTATATGTAAGGCATACACAATGATGATCCTTTTTACACTTAATAATATGTGTATACCATCATCATGTATTCTTTTAAAACATTGTAACACCCTAAATTACCATAAAACCTTATTGATTACATTCATGCTACCTTATTCTTCATATAATACTGGATGTACTCCTTCTATCCAAAAATTTTTGTAAACTCCAACAATGATGGAATAGACAAATCATTAATTAGTTTAAAGGTAGTCAAGAATATCCAATATAATTTATCCAAATCAATCTTATCTTATTATAAAATCGTTACCTCAATATCAGAACTATTTTAAGGATTATTATTCCTTCAACCATATATTTTCAAAAAAAATCCAGACATTGACTAACCTTTCATAGAGCCATATATTCTTAATTCCTCAATAAAATAGTACTGTAGTAGAATCCTTATTTATTTAGAAAATTCATAAAACCAGTACATTGTTGATATAATACTAAAATGAAATAATTCATTAATTACAATATAAGAACAATGGTCATTCCTCTTCATCTGTGGTAGTATCATAACGCGATTGTTATCCAATAGTGCTATTTGGGGCATACTATGATGATTTGGACGTGGATTTGCATTGGGTCCCAAATTGTTTTAGAAAAAGCATTGTACCATTGACACCTTCTTCTTACCCTTGCAATCACATACTTGGTGTCTTTTTTCTCCGCATGTATAACAAACCTTCATTCCCTTCATAAATTTACCAAGTTGATTCTTTCCACAATTATCACATATGGTAAAATCCATCTTTCCCCTATTCCATTTATAAATCATTCACGCTTACAACATTTTCTTCTCTTACTTCCCTTCAAATCCATAAGACTCAGAGAATTAATTACTTATCTTATTAATACATGATTCTATTTTATCATTGGATGAGAATACATGACAATATATTCCCCATTTAAATGTTGGCTTAATACCATGGAAGATAAGATCCTTATTAATATTTGGATCATTCGTATTTATGGAGTTCACATTCCTTTTATGAGGTTCCATTCCTAGAAAATGGCATACGTTAGTGTAATTTATGAATCGAAATGAATAACTCCAAATATATAAAATACCTAACGTAAATTGAAAAAATTATCCATATAATCTATAATCATAAAATGTTTTCTTTGAAGATGTATTTACTTCTAAATATATCACAATGGCTTGTAATTAAAATATTAATTATTGTAAGAATATGCCCTAGGAGTGTCATAACCAAGTGTGCATCAAGGCCTATTGTCGTGTGCTAGGATAATCTAGGTCAAGCCCGAAACTCATTGTCAGTGTTTTCACTACTCAGTGCATCTGTGCCAGAGTTGCCTCTACCTGCTCGTATCAAGAAAAGGATTCATTTCTTTGAAAATACACAAAATATCTACATTACCAAAATTCAAGGAAGTTCTTCTATACTAATCCTCAAAGAATATCTTAGGGAAATGTTCTTATATCAGAGTTTATATAAATCTGGTTTCCAAGGATTGTACTTAACATCCTCTGATACCAACTGTAACGCCCTGACCCTAGTTACATAGAGTCGGTGCTTTATTACATAACATTGGCCCGATTACCAGAATCATATCCTGAAAGACTGATCAGTTCAGCAGTCTTGGAAAATAGATTACATACATGAACATTAAATTACACATTAGAAAATAAAACAAAACATAAATGATCCTAAGATAATTCAATTAATCCCATAGCTTAACCCAGCTTATCAATCATAATACACTTCATGGAATTGTGGGAAAATAAAACCTGAAAATGATCTGATCTCAAATTCTCATTAAGGGTAAGAAATAAAGCGAAAGATAACAAAAACATTAAGCATAGTGAATAATTTAAAACACATTCCTTTAAAAATTATAAAATTGAACACTTTAAGGTAGGAATATGAGATGATTAAATAATGCCATAATAAAACCTATTCATGGGTATTCTACTAGTCAAATAACAACATGAACCATCAATAATATTTTCATAATGATGGAATGTATAATGCGGGACATTCTAAATCATTTTCTGAAGGCCTCATCTAAGACATCTAAAATTGATTAAGGCCTCAGACAAAACTATATATCAAAATTGGGAAAGGCCTCGGCCAATTACATTTCTAATTGTCTCATTAGATGTACTAATTTGCTGAGGAGTTATAGTGGGATCCACCCATCACTTACTAAGTCTAGTACATTCCTCATATAAAAGGATCAAACATAACATAAACATTAGTATTAAAACTAGCGTATGAAATGTCAATACTTTGGCCATAAACCTTGAATGGTATAAAAGTAACACATATACAATAAAATATATCACAAAACCATCAGTATAGTGTGGAATGTTTATATCATAATAAATCAACTTCAAACAGGTTTAAAATCCATTAAAGAATTTTTACAAAGATGAAAATGATTTGTAAAACTCTTTAAGAGAAATATCCCTTTTTCATGAAAGCATTTAAATGTCACACAATTTATAAAGGAATACATTTAAAGAAATTTTCAAATAAAAGTTTCACATTCCAATTTGAAACTTTTGAAAGGAATCAACATTTTAAAAACATTCATGTACATATAAATAAATCCTTAAAAACAATTTTCAAAACATGGAAATTAATGAGAATGATTCAGAACAACAAATATTTAAACCATTTAAAATGATGATCTAGTTAAATAGTACCTTCAATAAAACCCTAAAATATCATATTTCATATATTTTTAGGAAACAAAGATGTGGATGATACATAGGTCCGAGTAGATACTCACATAAACCTAACCTCGTATATTGAAGAGATTGTAGAGTGAACCATTACCTTGTACTTTTCCTTAGTCGATGATATGTTAACTTCTAGTAAAAAAGTTAAATAGTTGTTATTAAATTATACAAGAACCATAAACATAAATATGATATCATATATGATCTACTAATATTCCATTGTTAATAATATTTTAGTAGTTTCAACATTTTGGGTGTTAACTGATCTGTTTTCCTTTATATGCTTGGTTACGTAATCCATGTCTATTATTGATAAGATGTATTTGATTAATATACAAAATTATATTAAGTTATTAAACCTTATTTATAATAATTAAATGAAAAATAATCATGAATGATTATTATGGTGAATGAATCTCATCGTGTTCATGGAGATTGTAATCCATACGTTTGCACGAGTGACAATATCATTATATTGATGGTGAAATCGTATGTAATTGGATTGTATATCATATATACAGAATAATTAACATGTTATTTTTATTATTTACATCAGTTATACTCTGTATTATACCCTTCCAAATAAAGAAGTGTTTGAATAACATACTACACCACGACGTGGAGACGGTAATCCATACGTACGCACAATTGGTGACTTTGTAATTTATACAATGGATAGAATAATGAATACGATTGTACCATATTTATAATAACATCATAGTATGTAGAATGTATAGGAGTTATAATTTTTGTATGTAAACAACAAAGAAAAAGGAAGTGGAAGAAGAAAAGAACATGAAAGAGGGTGGTGAAATTAATAACTCTTCATCAGGGGTTTCCTTTTGAGTTGATCAAAAGGAATCTTTAAGAAGGATTTATAATAAAATTAAAGACTCTTGTATGATATGAGAAATGTTGGGATGATATTCAGGCAGGTTTAGGTCGAGCCAGATGGCTTTGGAGGTGTGATTTTGGGAGAAAGGGAATTGCCCTTTTATAAGAGAGGTGAGGGTCACTTTAGGAAAAGCTTGAAATATTATTTTATAATAAAATAATTTTCGGTTTCTAATGGATCCAAAATGATTTATTTCTATTCTAAGGTTATTATGGGTAAAAAACCACTCAACCAATCAGTTTTAGATAGGTTTAGGGTACCATATTAACCTTATCTTTTATATTAAACTCTTAGTTAAATTGTTTATCTTTTACCGTGTCTTTTTTTATTCTAACACTATATGTTTAATAAACATACTATAAAAATTTAAGAGTACCACAAGTGGTTCATTAATGAAATATAAAATATTATTTAATCCCTTTGGCCGAACCTTAGGTTTTTAGGGATATTATATAATTTAATAATATAATATATGTTTTAAAAACTCAATTATGTCTATTTTGAAAATATTTATTATTTTGTTTTTTTAATGTCATCACAACTTTATTACTTCAAACAAGATACCTTGAATAAATCCTAACATGTCATATTGACCCATAAATTCTCTGATGTTATAAAAATGTTGAAATTATATTTATTTTTATATTTGTAATACCATTTATTAGATTCATTTATTAATAAGGTAATTACTGCGTCATAATTGTTTCATAAATAAATAAATTTATTTAATGTATATAATTTTTAAATAAAATACCATGATTTATGAAATATTTTTATATTTCTAATGATTATTTTATGTTGAATTTATTTTATGTATAACCCTGTCTTAAAAATGGTTTAGTTATTAAACTTTGAATTTAACACTTTTATGTCTTCTTTAAATAAAATAATTATAAATGTCCTGATCTAATAAAAGTGAACCAAAAGGATAAAATTATATTCCTAAGGTTGTTTTTGGTCGAATTGCACTTATCCAATATAGTTTGGACGTATGTTAGGGTAATTATAATATCATTTTTACCCTTAATTACCCTATTTACTTTTAACTGTGGTAAATAAAAGTCAAAAGTTACCATTCACCAAAAATTATTTTCATCTTATTAAATCAAATTTTACTTATTGATATGAACCATGGCTGTAGATGTTTTGAAATTCAACTCATAGAAGTGGTAAAATAATGTTTTATGAAAATTAGCAAATGCACCTAGAAGGTCCGTAAAAGACCATAAAAAGATAAATAAAAATTTATACATCTAATTTTATTATAAAATGACTCCAATTAATTACAATGAACTTATATTGGTATTATAATTCTTTTTTGACTTCATTGAAATTTAAATAAAAAAACTAATTAATAAAAAAAGTTGGTTTTAAACAATAACACAGTGTTTTTCACTATTACTAAAAAATTGAATGTTTTTAGAAATATACCAAAAATTAACCATAAGATAATTTTGATATTATAAAATCAAAAATGAAGTCTATTTTTCCAAATTCCCAACATAGAAGTTTCATTTATTAATTTAATATTAATTCCCATTGTCCAAACCAAAAAGAGGGTTTTTAAAAAGTAAAAACTATCAAAACATTGACATGTGTTTATGTCAAATGTAAATGTGAAATTACATATAATGGAATAGATTGTATTAAATTATAAAAATATAATCTTATTATTCTTCCAAACCATTAAAATTATAAATTTACCACTATAAATTATTTCTATTAAAAAATTTGTTTTCTATAAAAAATTTATTATTTTTCACTATTCAACAAAATATGAAAGTTATCAGAAAAGTACCAAAAATTTATCCAAAGTAAATTTTTATGTCACATGCATAAAGAAGAATTTAATTTTATTAAATTTAATATATAAAAGTGTTAAATATTGGTTTTAAGAAGTATTATCCATCAAATAGGTGGAAATTTTTCATTTTTTTAAAAAATAGTTCTTTTATCTGAAAAATTGAGTTTTTCCTTATATTATATCTAAGATACACAAAAAATGAATTTAAAAATTATATAGGATGTATATAAAATTAAAAATGCAGTTAATATTATTGATAAATACTTTTTTAACATCATGTTTTGTACATCGTGGTGCACTCAAACTGGTTATTGCATGTAGCGCAAGTAATTTAATTACATTGAAGATATAAAATAATATGAAATCTTGTGGTGTTACAATTACAATTTTAGAGTTTGGTATAAAACCTTGTTGGTTTATTATTAGTAAAATTTTAAACAAATTAACCAATTTTTCTCTAAATATAGTTATTTTTATGAGTTAATAAACCATTATTTAATTTAGATATAGATGTGATACCTTTTTAATAGTTCTTGAAATGGAAGAAAAATCCAATTATTGAATTTAAACAATTATCATTGACATAGATTGAATGATTTTATCCTAAAGAATATATTCAACGTCATGATGTAGTTCAAAAAACAAAAGTAGGAATAATTTTTTAAATTATAAGAAAAATACTAGAAATGTGGTCAATAAGATCATGATAATTGGACTCAATTGATGGTCCTAAAGATATAATGAAAATTTAAAATAAATAAAGTAATAAAGAATGAATAATAAAGTATGGGAGAAATGATGGATGGAATAAGAATAAAAAGATTAAAATCAATAAAATATATATAGTAATGAAAATTATTAAGAATAATTTTCAAGATAAAAAATTAAATGGAAATAAAAACATACCTAAAAAAGTTAAAATAAAATACATTAATGATCATAAATGTCAATATTTTGATGAGTTTTTTTCTATACACTCTCACTTTTTATTGTGTATCTATGTTTGGAATATCTTCATAACCATAGTTTTTCAACAGATAATGAATTATATTAAAAAATATTTTTTATATTATAATAAAATAAAATATATAAAATAATAAAATGATTGGGAGCTTTGTTAATGTATTTTATAAAAAGTATTGAGGATTTGTTTTAAAAAATGTTATTAGGAATCATAATAAATATAAAACTGAATTAATATATTTATTTTTAATTAAAAAAAATTATAACCCATTTAATAGGATTCAGAAGACTTTTGAATAGTAAAACATATATAAATTAATATGAGTAATAAAATTTAAATAAGAAAACATTAAACTTATAAAAAAACAAAAAAAATAGCACCATTATTTGATTATCATCCGAAATATAATTTATATCCATAAGAAAATTCAAGATTTATATTTCCCATATAAATTAGGAACACTATTTTTTATGAATTTTATTTTATCTTTATAAACAAGTCCTGTTTGGTTTTTTTATCTATTAGTATTTAGTCACATAATTTGAACATGCTCGACCTCACATGTTATGTGTTAATATAAAATGATAATTAGAAATTAAAAAAACTATTAATATATCATATCTATATTAATAATACTGTTCTAATTAATTATAATATAAACATATAGGGATGTTTTATAGTTAACTGAATAATAATCTAGTATTACATGGGTGATGTTTAGAATATTGAGAATATTTTTACATAGGGTGATAGCTAATCCTTTATATACTGTTACATTTAAAAACAAATTAATAAAAGAAATTAAAGATTAGTGAAAAAAATAATTACTAAAAATAAATAGGGATCACACTTGGGGAATAAGAAGAATATAATGTAGTAGATGTAGGTGAATGCCTCTTAGAATTAATCCTTTCATGAAAGAATTCATTCCATAAATTGGAAACCAATGTTCAATGAAAACACACTATTTATATAGTCACCAAAAATCCATTCCTATCAATCTCTAAATTAAAAAAAATAGTTATAGTGTGAATTTTATATTATAGTAGGAATTGATTGCTTGTGTGATTGATAAATTTTGAAAATATTTTACTCCAACTTACACCGACTAGTTGACCCTAATAACCCATGAATCTTTTTTCATGTTGAAAAATTAATTTTATGGAATAGAGTAAATAAGATTATCTCAATAAGTTAATCCAATAATCGATGAATGTTACACTACCTAAATATAGAGGTAATTTCCAATTTTATGAGTTCCTTCTAGATTTGGATTCATTGATCATTTTTTCCTCTCAAGAGTAGTATCTAAAAAAAATGGTCCAAATGGATAATCTATCCATATGAGTGAAAAATTAAAAAAATAAATTTTATTTCCAAATAATTTATATTGAAAAATTAATATCCATAATAATATAATACAGTCACTCTGATAAATTCTTTAATTCTCATGAGTCTTTGAAATACAGCTTCTAATTCCAAATTTTCAATAAATTAACATGTTTATCATCTTATTTATAAATTATATATTTTATTATAAATAAATTATTCCTTAATTTTCTTACACATAAAATTGGTGAACAGTTTTTAGAAGTTATAAATATTTAATAAATATATTGTTAAATCCCTCAATATCTTGAGTTGTAATGATTTTTTTCTAAATGATACTTTTTAGACATGGTTAATAATTAAGAATTCATTATCATTTCCAAATATATATAGTCATATTGAGTCACATATAATTTTATTTTATGTAGGTTTTTTTATGAAATGGTTGATGTGGCCTATCCGGTTTGAGACTAGCCCTAGATAGGGGATTATATAGAGGTTACACACCATGATCTCAATTAATCAACAAGGGGACGATAACTATAATTGAGGGTATAAATACTAAAAATAGAAGTCGTTATCCTAAAATATAATGGGTTGTTGAAAAATAAAATGCATACCCATAGTATGTAAATGTTAATATCCATGGACAGAATTAATCATTATTTAATAACCAATATATTTTCCTTTTAATGTAATAAATTAAAAAAAAGTTAATAGAGGCAATGTAATAATAAAAAGTAGACCAAAATGATAGGTATTCCCAAAAAACTGAAAGTATCCCTTATTTTCATATGATAAACTAAAATCCATCATTGAGCTCCATGCATGTCTAATGAAACTCCACCTTAAAAAAACAAAAAAACAATCTCAAAAGTTTATATAACATATTTTATAAAATTTTTGGTTGATTATAAAAACATACTCAGTATGTCCCTTTCATGGAAGTCCAAAAAATCCTAATGTGATAGGGAATATTGAAACAGCATGAGTGATTAGTAAAACTATAACATTTACTCCAATCCAGAGTAATGTTCATATCCAATATAAATATTAAATATCCTAACAAAATAATTATTTTGAAAACATAGAGAAAATGTGTGTATGCATGTGATGATGCCTAAATATTTAGTGATACTTGTATGATAAATATAATAAAGACCCCCAGAGACCAACTCCCAAAATATAATCACTACACAACGCAACATTACTTGTCTATCAATACATATAGTTTTCTAGCATAATCCATATCCATATCCATATATAAGATATCCAATCCATAAAATAAATGTCTATTATATAATAAATGTGTAATTTTAGTAATTAGAAATAAAAAATTAATATAAAAGAAGAACGAACATTGAGAATATCATAAAATAAAATATATTAATGGAAAAACACTAACAATAATTCCATAATTTCTAACACTTACACTAACTCCATATATAATTACAATGAAAATAATTTTTTCAATGAAAATAATTTTCTTCTTAGTGAAACATTATATTTTTATTTATTATCATTCATTAATAATTTCATCGATGTAAATTATATAATATAAATGTAAAACAAATTAATCATTTTTTATTAGATTTATATTTCTCTTATGATAATTTTTATATATCCAAAAATAATGCATATATCTTAGGATTATATATACACCCGATGACAATATAACTATTATATTACCTCTTTAAATTCCAATAAATTATCCCACATAATTATAATGAATAATATATTCTATTACATTATTTTATCCAGAAAATTAATATCATATACCTAATTTGTTTCATTCTGTATACAGTTATACTAGGTGGAATTATTTTATTGTATAGAAACATAGAATAAAAAAGTAGGCTTCCAAAATTTTTATTTACCCATATTTAATATCCTTTTTCAATTTTTATAAATATATTACATATTTTTTTATATTAAATTATTAATATTTTTTTATGTTTTAATATATTATCTAAAGTATATAATACATTTTTTCATTTATATCTGTATTAAATGACAAACATTGCAATCAATTTACAGGCACATGTTTGCAATGGAAGTAACATCCATACTAATGTTTTAGGGTCATATCATCCCATAAAAATATTAATTTTTTATAAATAATGAAAAAAGGATAGGGTATCCTTTGAATTTACAAAATTATGTATAAAAGTTCAATTTAGGACTCAACCTCACTATCAAGGGTACGACATTAATTTTTTTAATTTCCCTTATAGTAATTATACATTTAGATTTTCATTATTCTTTAATATAAGTTCCTAGTATTCTTGTTTTGTGGTTTACAAGTCCTATGATCTTGTTTCTAACTGTACAGTACAATAAAACACTGTTAATATAAATAAGTATACTATACAAATAAATTTTGTGGAAAACAATGATTTGAAATATTGTTAAAAATATTTCATAACCTAATAAATAATCAATTCAGCCAAATATTTTTTGTGTTTTACCCACTTATCATTTTAACATAATCTTAATAATTAAGCCTACAAAACTCTAATACCTACTATGATGACCTGAAACTACCATTCATGTTTTAGACAATTATACAAGAATTAATATCACGAATCAGGATTAAAATAATTTACACAATCCTACCTTATTAGCATAACATTACACATGGAGACTTGGTAAATTCATAAACATGAAAAGGTGTAAGGGATAATTCTATTGGTTGAATGTTTTTGTGATTTATTTTTTTATTCCTTGGAAATTATTAATAAAATATATTTTTAATTTTAGGAAATTTGATATTGGAGCTGAAGAACACTGATATCCACTATTATCAACATAGGAACAAAACTAATATTCTTTATTCATATCTAGATCCATCCCCAATTTATTATACATGGTTCCTGATTAAATTAATATGTACATATGTGTGTCTATCACCCCCTTTGAATAATAGTAGTTTCTACCTCTCTACTATATTCCTCACTAATATCTTGAGTAAATTGAACTATGAAATTTTGTAATTCCCATGTACTATGTTCTCAATGTTCTTAATTAAAGGTACCCTATATGGAAAAGTAGTTTTATGAAAGACTAGTAAAAAGGACTCCAAATAGGACATGAGGTGTTTCAATCCACTAAACTCAAGAATTTTTGAAATAGAATTATAAGGGTCGATATTATTTATATTTGTATAAGAAATCACCTGGTAATTGATGCTATCATACTATGTATAAGATTTTTAATATTAGTGTGATGAAATTATATTAGATACTCTTATGTACCTAATGGTTGTGTATTTGGTTCCCTGTGGCATGAATAGTTATAAGAAACACCCTAAGATAGTAACTAGATACCTAGTGGTCATCCACTGGGTTCTCAGTGGTACTGAAATATGATTTTTCATAAATTAGGGGTAAATTGGGATTAATTAATTTGAATTAAGAAACTAACATGTTGTTACTCTGTTATTGGACAATGGACCAAGTAGATATTGAGAGTCTTTTCACCTATTTTTATTATATGTTTGCAATTCGATATGGTTTTTTGGGTGGATTTTTTTTTGTGGATTGAGGTTGGTATCCTATAAATACTGATCCTATATTCTTCCACTAAAATTTCCCACAATTTTCTCCACCTAGATTTAAAATTAAAGTAGTATTTCAGTTATTCATATGAGTATCATTTTATAATGATAGGTAATTAATTTTTTTTAGTTTAGAGAACAGTGGGGAAAGTCAATTGATATTTTCAACACCATTTAACATGTTTTTAGTTTCTTTAATTTTTATTTTTTATGATATCAATGATTTTTAATATAATTTTAAATTTATTTTTGAATTTTAATTATGATTTAGATTATAGATTTTCAAAGATTCATTTATGGTATATTAGAATGTTGTTACATATTTTTTTGGTCATTATACACATCTAGTATGTTTTACCATGTTTAGTGGATTATTAAATAAATATGTAAATTAATTATAAATTTTTTTATAGTTAATTAATGTGAAATATTGGATGATATATTGGATTAATAGAATTGGTAATGATCTATCAAAGAATCATAAAATGGAATAACTACATAACATTAGGTAAATAGTCTCTAATTGTTACAATTTTATGTGTTTCATATTCCACATAATATTCTAATATAGGTAAGTCGGTGTGAGGGTCCCAAATTTTATCGAGGCAGGTTATAATGTGTGATGGTAGTAAAGTAATGTTCATATTTCAAATAAAAATTCTTCTTAGTGCAATTTAATGGGAATATATACACTAAGGGCTATGTTTCCTAGGGGAAATACTAGTTTGGGGTTAAATTTGAACATAAAGAGGGTTTCCAACCATAATAAAAGATTCTATTTATATATTGTTGTCAAATGAGATTGTTTATGAATGTTCCATTAATAGATTAGAACGGGGTTATTTGTATGGTTGATTTATTTTTCACATTTAATGGAATTGGGTTCTCCATGAGGGTAACCATTGGACTAGAATAAGTATTATTAATAGAGATTCCTAGTTTTATTATGAAAGGAGTTATATCTAGACTATTATTGTGAGTTATCTACCCAAATATAGGTTCAAAATCGTGGTAATATTATTCTACAGAATTGAGATGAACCTTTAAGATAAGTAAATTTTTTATCACTTGTGAGATGTGAATGGAATTATAAAAAAATACCAATTATTATTGGATGTTGAAGGGACTACTTTAATCATTATTAATGGGAATTATTGTTAATAACATGAGGATTTGCACCATCAGTGTGGTAACTACCATGTGGTATGTGTTGAGAATGGAATGACTAGATAAATATTAAAATAATATTTAATTATATATAATTTTTTATAATCAATGATTGATAATTAATCTTATATGTGGTGTTAGGATTTGTATGGACAAGGTGTATTGGGTTTTAGCTATGAATAGGAGTAGGGTAATAGGCTTATATTTGTGATTTAATTTTAAATTTTGTGTCATGTGGTACACAAATTTCAAAAGGAAAATTTTAATATATCCATAAATACTATTTAAAATCCAATGATTCATCGATAAATATTTTATGTTTTCAAACATGAAATTCATATTCAGATGATTGATAGTTACTTAAATTTGAGATTGGTGATTTCTAATTCCTAATTACTTTCTATTTTATTGGGGATAATTTTCCCAATATTCTTGATAAACTATTGGTGGTATAACATTGAACTCAAATTTTTATTATTAATTATGAGATTAAATTCATTTATTAGATTCGTGATATAATAGTCTCAAAAAATATGTGTTGTTTTTAGTCACCATATGTGATACTCGATTCGTTGTTGAGAGAGGTATTATTTTTTTAGTTCATCAAGATATGTGATATTATATTATCCTTAATTGATAATATATTCACTAGTAAAGGCATATTTTACTTCATGAAAATACATCCTTTTGAGGTTATAATCGTGCAACATGGGCTTTTGTAAATGAAATTCTATATCTAAATTATTGAGTTCATTTTTAAGAAAAAATGTTATAGAAGACACGGTAACATCCCAGGTAAATAAAGAATATTACATTTGAATATTTATTAATATTTGTGAATTAAATATTGTTTTTAATTTAAATAGGTTTCTATGTTCGATGCCATACCCGATACACAACAACGAGTTTCTTTGAAATCTTACATTACACACAAGGTTGAGTCATACAAGAAATAATAATATAATATAATTATTTTAAATGATATTTAACACCTATGTGTTGTAATTGTGGGAATTAACATAAATAACTACAATATGATTCTACATGTTTGTTAATTTTTTTACATCTATCCATTAAAAGTTACCAGCTTAAATTTGAATTGATCTACTTTTATGCATAAATACTCTAATATTCATTAAATGGTCGATTTACCACCATTTAATGGAGAACCCTATTAAAATCTAGTTTTGGTCACATTTATATGTTCTAAAAGACAAAATAATATTCTTTATTAGAATTAGGAAACCAAAATTTACTTTGGGTAAATTTTTGGTATTTTTCTGATAAAATTCATTTTTTAATGAATAGTGCAAATACTGTATTTTAATTCAAAACTGCCTCCTAATCTAATTTATTTATATTTTTAGGTTATCTTTATAATTGGGTTTAAAGTGTAATTAGATTATATTTTTACCATTTAATGAAAATTTTGTCAATATAAGTAATTTTACTTTGAAATTTGAGATAAACAAGTGACCATCTTTTGATGGTTAATATTTCTTAAAAACACGCTTTTTTGTCAATGGGAATTAATTTCAAATTATTTAATCCAAATTTTATATTTTTATTTTGGTAAAATAGACATCATTTTTGAATTTGTAATATCAAATATAGATTAAGCTGAAAGTTTTCTATTTTTTCGGAAAACATCAATTTTTTATGAATAGTGAAACCAATAAGTAGTAGTTAAAAATATCCATTTTCATTTAAATTTTTTTACCGCTCCTATGAATTGAATTTCTAGAATCATAAATACATGGTTGTTACTAGTATGTAAAATTTGGTTCAATAAAATTAAAATAATTTTGGGTGAATAAATAATTTTGTCTTTTATTTACCGCATTTAAAGGAAAATAGGGTATTTCAAGGTAAATAGAATATCATAATAATACAAAATTACCTTAAAACTTGTAATAACCATATTTAATGAGTCATGGGTGACCATGGTAATCCTTGGGTCTATTTTGGGACCCCATGGTGCCACTTAATTGTGATAATGACACATTATTTTAATTAACTTAATGTAAAGGAAAAATTGACATTTACAAATATTTTTCAGTAAATTAATATTTACATAGGGTTATATAAGCAATCATTTCGACAAAAAATATTATTTGTAATTAAAAAATATTTCATACATCAAGATATTTTTTTATAATTTTTAGATATCAAATAAATAAAATTATTTATGACAGAATAATGATGCTGTTTTTACCTCATTAATAAATGATTTAAATAAATTAAATTCTAAAGATTAAAAAAATATCCAAAACCTACCCAATTATTATTGGATGATTTTATTTCGACCATTAGTCATCTTATATTTGACTTTAATTAATTTTGGACCTTTTTCAACTAAAAATAATTATATAATAAAATAATATTTTCACACTTTCCTTTAGAGCCCCTCCCCTTCCTTATAAAAAGACCACACCTATAACCCTTTCCTCAAACTTTTCTATCCCTGTGGATCATCCAAAAACTACCAAAATAATCTCTAAAGATCCATGTCTTCCACCTAGAATCCTTACCTTAGGTAGAAGGCACATCAAGATACCATTTTGGTTCAAACCAAAAAGAGTTACTCGATTTAAAGGTATACCTTCTCTTAAGTTCTGTTATTTTTTTAACATCTCCGACCAACTAAAATATTTTTATTCCTTTAATTTAAAAAAAAAACTATATACTAAATATTCTAGAATTTTTTTATGAGAAGTATTTAAAAAACACTTACACACATCACCATCTATGGGGAAAAGAACATATTGTTTTTGTGGACGGAAAACTAACGCCTCACGAAAAGATGCTTGTTAAATATTCTCTTACCACCTATTATGGGAGCCATTATGATGATAATATATTTATATATGATATATATTATGATTATTTTTTCTTTATGATTTTTTATTTTCCATTTATAGGATACCTTTATGGTTTCCATTATGGGTAAACACGATAATTTCGTTTGAGGAAGTGTGGACTACGACCCCCTAAAAGTTATATAAATTGTTAATTCCATATGTGGGACATATACAGGATGGATTTAAGGATATTAGATATTATATTAAACTAGAATTATAATATAATTATGTATCATTATGTTTTAGTTCCATTAAAATAAAAAATATAAATGAAAGTAGCATTCATGTGTATGTAGGGCTTACCGTCTCAACGAGCGCTGCATTTCATTTCATACCTCCAAATGTTATGTACTGTTATAAATACATATATATAATATATTTATAGTATATATATGATATTTGAATCATTAATAATATTATGGAGATAATGGAATTTTGACCTCAAAGGCAACTTGCAATTATAAGAAGTTCATTTTTGACTCAAGTACCAAATATCGACCAAATGACAGTTATTAATGTAAATGATTACATAATGTTTTTAACATGGTAATAATTGATTTAAGAAGAATAATAAACATGAAACAGGTTCTTAAAATTGTATAAATTAACTTTAGTTTATTATTCAAGAGATTAATGAATGAACATGTCAAGTTGGACATGAGGTAAGGGACTTCGTCTCAATCTCCTTTCCTTGAGGAATATTTTTTATTATACATGACTTTAATTTATATGGTGAACAAACACCATTTAATTTTCATTTCATTGAAATGGAATAATTTTCTACAAAGGATTTTACTAAACGACAAAAAAGGATTGCTTCTTTTTCACATAAGCGCTGACAATGACCTTTCCGCTGCCGTAAGTATTATTTTATCTTTGGATTCCTTAATGGGTCGTAATGTTTTTAAATGAAAAAAAATACCATATAAGCATGTGTATATTTTGGTATTGAAAATGTTTTTTATAATAGATTTTTTTTGTCAGTTTATTTAAATGATATATTTTGAATGAAATGTGGAAATGATGTCTTTATTTTATATTTCTTTTATGTGTTATGAATATGTTATGGTTCTTGCGAATTGTTTACATATACGGTTGGCTCTGTGTAAAACATAGGGAGGGTGAGCCTGAGATAGCTTTCCAATTCATTGGGTAACGTGACAGAGGTAAACATGAATATTTCTCATAAGAGATTTACGAAATATACAGTGATGGGTATTCCAAATGTAACTCCATACGTAGATGTGATAGCTACAATGTATGTATGATATAGATTCTACAAGTTACCTTTATGATTTATGTTTTCTATGTCTGATTCATAAATCTTTTGATTTCATAAGGTATGATAAAGAGCTCATGTTATGCATGTAATGATATACTGATGTTTTCTTTCTTTTTTTTATAACCCTTACTGGGCTTTTTATGTTCATCAAATGTTTTGAAATGTTTTTAAGGACAATAGATGAATAGGGTCAAGACTGGGAATAAGGAAAATTCATGGTCTAAAAAACATAGGACTAGACGTGTCTTTAAGAGTTTTTATTTTATGAAAATAATGGAAACTACGTAGAAGTGTCTAATTTGTAATTGTTTAGATGTAAAGTAATAGTTATTACCTAATTCTCTAAAAATCTAATCCTGAAAAGATCCTCAATGTGAACTATTACTTTAATTCATAATTATGTAATGTTTAAGGCCCTATCCTTATAGATGGTATCAGAGGTCATTATGGATAACATTAGGAGTTAGGAAAGAGTTAAATTAACATCCATAAATTAATTTATGTTTATATTGAAATGATCGAATTTACAGATTACCATGTTGTTTCGCCTTAGATATCTCTGTGTTCATAAAGGTTTTCCGAAGAGGAAATAGGGCAGCTATGTTGGGACGACATCAGGATGAGGACATCCTTCTAAATTAGAAACCTGAGATGGTCAGAATTGTAATTGAGAAAATGTTTTGTAGGTATGGAATGGTTGACTCAAGCTATAAATGGTGGTGATATCCTTGCATGAAATCCCCTAGATAAAAAAAAGATGAAAATGTCAGTAGTCGGGCTTTTCATAAGGCAACATCCCCCATCTTTCATAGGATCATCTGACCATGTGCTAGCATAAGGGAGGATTAAAGAACTAGAGAAGATTTTTGATGTTATGGGGAGTTCAGGACATTAAAATTTCAATCTCGTGGTTTACCATTTTGAAGGTGAAGTAGATCAGTGGTGGTCGATGATGAAAAAGATCTGGGATAGTGAGGATATTGATGCTCTTGATTGGGATTGATTCAAAGGTATATATCTTGAAAAATATTTTCCCATGGTGGTTCTTCTTAGGATGGAAAAAGAATTACTAGAGTTGAGGCAGGAGGATGAATTAGTGGCAGCTTATGAAGAAAAATTTACTCGACTAGAATGGTACGATACAATTTTTATACGAGATCGTGATAGTAAAATAAACCATTTCTCCTCAGAATTAAAACCAATGTATCAAAGGTCTTTAGCTTCTAGTGAGTTAAAAAGTTATGAAAAACTTGTTTGATAAGCGAAGAAGGTTGAAATGGAGTTTTTCGATGATCATGTGTTCATTGTAAAACAGCAGAATAAGAGGTCAAGGTGGCAGGCGAAAGGGAATAACTCTTAAAAAAAGCCTGATGGTATGAAACTTAATATTAAACTTTTTGAAAATTGTTGTAAAAATCATGATGGGGAATTTCCTTTGAATTCTAGTAAGTGCAACCGATGTGATAAAATGGGACATAAATCTTGTAATTGCACTGAAAAAGATCAGGGTAATTGTAAGAAAAAATCCAATTTACAGTCAGTAATATGTTTTAAGTTCAATGAAATGGGACATTATGCAAACGAGTGTCCAATGAAGTACTCATGTGAGGGAAAGATACCAGACTACAAGTATAAAGGGGTGGTGAAACACTTTTCAACTATACCAGTAGATGTTGGGCCAGCAAATGAATTAATATTATGTACGATGTTTGTTTGTTCAGATTATGCCAACATTTTGTTTGATTCTGGATCTACAAATTCATTCATTTATAAGACTATTTCTCACAAATTGGGAATTACATCTCAAGATATGAATCCTGAACATATGGTAAAAACAACAGGGGGAAATATTGAAACAAAAAGAAATTATAAGAACCTTCTTATCCTTGATTGCGGAAAGAATATACCAGAAAAATATATTAATTTTCCTTGAGTAGAGTTTGATGTTATTTTGGGTATGGATTGGCTTTCTATTTATCATGCTATGATTGACTGCAGAGCTAAATTGGTTTCTTTATAGAAATATTTTAAATTTGTGTACAAGAATGATCCCTTACTTTTGATAACATATCAGGATGCTAAAAAACTTGTAAAAGATGGTAATTAATGTTACCTAGCACATATTGTTGAAAATTAAGGAACTGTTCAGATTAATGATGTTTCAGTGGTAAATGAGTACCTTGATGTTTTTCATGATTTGTTGATGGGTATTATACATAATCAGGAAGTTGAATTTACTATGGACATAGTTCCTTATTCTCAACCAATTTCAAAACCCCATTATCGAATGTATGAAAGTGAAGTACTAGAGTTAAAGAAGCAATTGCAGGGGTAATAAGAGAAAGGATTCATTCAACCTAGCACATCATCATAGGGTGCTCCTGTCTTTATTGTTACAATTAAATATTGTTCAATGAGACTTTAAATTGATTATAGAGCATTTAATAACATCACTATTCAGAACATGTGTCCTTTGCCTATATATATGATTTTTTTATCAGCTCTAGGGATCTCAGTATTTTTCAAAGATTGACTTGATTTCGGGATATAATCATTTGAATGTAAAGGAAGCAGACACTCTAAATACCACATTTCATAATAGATATGGCCATTATGAATTTGTCATTATGCCTTTTGGTTTATCAAATGTGCTTGTTGTATTCATGGATCTTATGAATAGAATATTTCGTGTGTTCTTGGATAAGTTTTTGGTTGTGTTCCTTGACGATATTTTGTTCTATTCTAAAAGCAAAGTGGATAATTAACATCATTTATGGTTCGTCTTTTGAACCTTAAATGAAAAAAAACTATTGGGGAAATTCAGCATGTGTGAGTTTTGGTTACAATAAATTTCTTTCCTTGGTCACATTGTTTCAATAAATGGAATAACTATTGATCTTTCAAAAACAAAAGTTGATGAAGATTGTCCAAGACCCAAAAATATAACCGAGATTTTTATTTTTCTTGGTTTGGTATGTTATTACTAGAGGTTTTTTGAGAAAATTTCATGATTATATGGCCCACTGACTAAGTAAACATGAAAAGGTGTTATGTTCATTTGGAAAAAGGAATGTGGTGATTGTTTTCAGGAATTGAAAATAATATTGTTAAATGCTCTAGTTTGGGAGGTATCATCCAAAAATGGTTTGTTTTATATCTACAGTGATGTTCGTTGAACGTACATGGTTGTTTCCTTATGCATAATGATTAGGTAATTGCTTATGCTTCATGTCTGTTGAATCCTCACGAGATAAAATAAACTACACATGATGTATAGTTATATGCAATTGTTTTTGTTTTAAAATTTTGGAGGCGTCATTTTTATGGGGTAAAATGTGAAATACATACTGACCAAAAAAATTTGAATTATATATTCACTCCAAAAGAATTGAACAAGATATAGAGGAGGTGGTTGGAATTAATCAATTATTATGATTGCACAATCCATTATCATCTAGGAAAATCAAATAAAGTGGCTGATGATTTGAGTTGAAAAAGTAATGCTTCCATAACCATGAAATTTTTGGAACAAGATCCTTTGGTTTTTGATTTGGTGAACTTTGGTATAGAATTTGTTGGCGTAGTAATTTTATTTATTTTGTTTCAGGTGATTGTTAGATCATCACTATCAACTGAATCAAGTAGCGGAGAAGGAAGAATATGAGTTACAGAGAAAAGTAGAGTTGGTTTATAAGGGTATGTTTCTAGAATTTAAAATTCATAATGACTGTGTTTTGAGATTTGGAAAGAGATTATATGTTCCTTTTGATTCACATTTTATGGATGAGTTGTTATGAGAAGCATATAGTTCATCATTTTCAATTCAACCTGGTAGTACTAAGAGGTACAAAGATCTTTCGGAGTATTACTTCTTGGATGGACTTAAAAAAGATATTAATAATTTTATTGTGAAGTGTTTGACTTGTCAACAGGTTAATGTTGTGCAACAGTTACCAAAAGGGATGCTTTAGTCTTTACTGGTGCTAGAGTGGAAATGAGAAGATATATCCCTGGACTTCGTTGTGGGATTATCGAAGACATATTAATAATGCAATCTAGGTTATTGTTGATCAATTGACCAAAAATGAACATTTCCTACCTATTCGAGATACTTTTACTTTAAATAATCTTTCTCGATTGAGTGTTAAAGAGATATTCAGGTTGCATGGTGTTCCCCTCTCCATTGCATCTGATCGTGATCCCCTGTTTACTTCTTACTTTTGAAAGGCCTTCAGAAGTCATTAGGTACTGAATTAAATTTTAGTACATCTTTTCATCTGCAATCAGATTGGCAGTCTGAACAAAAAATCCATACCTTGGAGTATATGCTATGTGCTCGTTCACTGGATTACTAGGGATGTTGGGACCAACATATTTCTTTTGTTGAATTTTCTTATAATAACAGGTTTCATTCTACTATGCAGATGGATCCATTTGAGGCATTATATAGAAAGCATTTCCAAACTCTAACTTTTTGGGACGAAGTATGGGAAATAAAGGTGAAGGAACTATAATTGGACGAAGAGATGGAAGAAATGGTTCAGTTGATTCAGAATAACATGAGAATAACTCAATGTAGGCCGAAAATTTATGCGGATAACAAGAAGAAGGATCTTTCTTTTAATGTAAGTGAACATGTCATTCTCAATGTTTCTCCATGGAAGAGTGTGATGGGTTTTGGTAAGAAGGGAAAGTTGAATCTGAGGTTCATTGGACATTATGAAATCCTGGAAAAAGTTGATTCAGTTGCATATAGAGTGGATTTACCTCAATGTTTTTCTGAAGTACACAATGTTTTTCATGTTTCAATATTGAGAAAGTATATTCCATATCTATCTCATGTTTTAAGTCCAGAGGTAGTTCAGTTTGAAAAGAATCTCTCTTATAAGGAACAACCAGTCCAGATTCTTGACTGTAGAGATCAAGTGTTGTGGAATTTGGTAATTCACTAGTTAAAGGTTTTGTGAAAAAACCATATGGTTAAAGAGGAAAAGTGGGAATCTGAAAATGCTATGATGGATAAATACTCCCATTTATTTGATAAGTGAATAAAATTGTGAGGACACAGTTGAAAAAAGAGGTAAGGATGTAACATCATAAGTAAATAAAGAATAATAAATTTGAATATTTATTAATATTTGTGAATTAAATATTAATTTTACTTCAAATGGGTTTCTATGTTTGAAGGCGTAACCGACATGCAACAAATTGTTTCATTGAAATCTTACGTTGCACATAAGGCTGAGTCAAAAAGATAATAATAATATAATATTATTATTTTAAATAGGAGTTAACGCCTAACTGTTGTAATCGCAATAATGAATAGAACTAACTAAAATATTATTATACTTGATTGTCAAATGTTTTTTTTTCAAAAAGATGACATGAATTGGTTTCCCAATTCATGCCGAAGGAATTTATTAAACCAAAAAAGATTTACAGAATAATCTCGAGGTGTAATGAATTTACACCATCCAAAAACATGAAAAATAGCAAGGTACAATGGTACTTTGTAGCATAGAGCAGACAGAAATCAAGCAGGTTCAACTTTGAAGAAGATCATCCCAATCTTCAACTATAAACTCCAATTGCATGTAGTGAACCGAGAGTCCAGCATCATGGACAGCCAATGAGATAACAGTCAGAAGTCGATGTATCTTTCAACAGAGGTAAGAAACCATAAGATCAGAGCAGATCAAATAAGAAGCAGGCCAAATGCAGGTTCATCTAAACAGAAGACATGATCTTTTATCCCATACAAAACAGATAACAGCAGAACCAAAAGTCATAGAACCCCATTCTGCTCATTTAGATCAGACAAACTTCAAAAAAGATAATTTCTGGCTTAGATCATCCCAAGCTTCAACTGGTAGATGATTCCATAACCGAAAAGACCATTCATCAAGTCTTCATACTTCCATATTTATGCATATCCAGAGTATCCAAACAGAAATCCGCCAGTGAACAAAACAGAACAGAATAAAAGCAGAGGTTAAGAAGTATAACAGCTTGGAAGAGACAATTACAAACCAACATAAGCATCACACTCTCCATTCCTGAAAAAAAAACAGAACCAAGCATGCTCAAGGCAGGTGGATAAAGGCTTCAAAGCAAAAAAATGACGCCACCACATCATCAGAGCAGAGCTGGACAACATCATTTATATCAGTACAAATCGAGAACCAATATATCAGTTTGCATCCATTATTCTAGGAAGAAAATAGTATACCAAGAAGGAAAAGAAAGACCAGCAACAGAAAACCAAAAAAGAGTGTGGGAATTCTGGCCAAAAGAGAACTCCAGACAGAATCCAAAAAGCTTCAGAGAAAACTCTAGAAATCTGGAAATGGGACATCCGAGACAAGATCAATTCAAGAATTCTTTCCTGATTCTTTCATTGAATAATTCTTTCTTTGCAGCCAAGTAGGCGCTCTTAGTTATCTCTCCTTTCCTAAAATAATTGTAGAGGTTTTCATCACTGAGTCCCGCCAAAGGAACATGAGTTTCACAAGCCGGTATAAAATGTTGAACTTCCTTTTTATCTTGTTGCTCGGATTCGTTAATTTCTGACTTTTCTTGCTCCTTTTCATAGATAGCCTTTTTTCCCACAATCAATCTAGTAGAAATTGTCCTATCCATTTGTGAGTAATCCTTACGCCTTCTAGATTTCTTTGATATCTGGGTAATAAACCCATCAACGTCTACCAATGGTTTTTTCCCCTTCTTAGCCATGGAATTTAGGTACACTTCCTCTAGTTGCCCAGATTTGTCTTCTTCCTCCTTTGAAGAGTCGTTATCAGATTCATCATTCTGATCCTTTTCTCCTTCCGCAAGTTCTGCATTAATTTTAAGGGAAGGACATACACGGAGAGCAGAATCTGAGACAACAATTTGCTGAGTACCCATATTCAGAGGTGCTACAACATCTTGCACCGCCCTGAAAAAATCTCCAAATTGATTCTCTGAAATGAAAGTATCATTTGTGACATCCTTAATCACAGAACAAGTGGCTCTACTTTCCACAGAAATCTGACAAGACTCCTTAGAGGTGCTTGGAACATTGGAAGGAGGATCCTGTGATTTGGGAGAAATCTTGAAGACTTTTTCCACCCATTGTGGTTTTATCTTCTTTGTAGAAGGAACGTCTAGCTTCCCACAGCTATTGATATCATGACCAGTTTTGAGACATTTGATACAAAAAACTGGAAGATTTTCAAAGAAAACATTCTGAACAAAACCCTTATCCCCATTCTGAATCCAAATGTAGTTTGGAAGATCTTTTGAAAGGTCAATTTCAGTGCATACTCTTGCAACCGAATGTATTGTCAATTTTGAAGTAGCATCGTTCAACTTTATGGGAGTACCAAAAAGGTTGGCAATAGAAAATAAAGAATTTTTTTAAAAAAAGATGAATTGGCAATTCTGGAAAGGAAACCCAAATAGGAGCAATGGGAGATTCAACACCAGCAATGAAATCCGGAGTCCATTTTATCACTTTCATGGTGGATTTCCCAAAATTCCAAGAACCACGCTTCCAAAACCGATAATAATCCGAATCCGAAGAAAAATGAAATAGAACATTGGAAGAGTTCAAGAAGCCGATTTGGAAATCGGTGAAACCTATCTTTTCAAGAGTGTTTCTAAGGAAAAGGGGCGAAGGGCGATGTTTATGGAATTTTCCAATCAAGGAAAAATTTAAATATGAGTCCAGCGCGGTTACCTCATCCTTCGAGAAAGATATGACATCTAATCCCCGATGCCTAAAAGATTTTGGAGAAAACGATTCATCATTCTTCAGATCCGTGGGTGAATCACCTACTACAACTTCAGCGAATGATCAAGCATCTCGAATCCCTTCTCTAGGGTTTGCATCCCCGACGCCCGCACCAGTCAAAGCCCTGGCTCCAGATCCCGCTCCTATCCCTTGTTTGTTAAATGTTTTTTACATTTATCCAATAAAAGATATAGGCTTAAAATGTGAATTAATCAAATTTTAAGCATAAATACTCTAATATATTTAAAAGTTCGATTTATTGCCAATTATTGATGAACCTCTTTAAATATATTTGTGGTCACTTTTATTTGTTTTATTTGGAAACATAAAATTCCTCTTTTGAATCAGTACATCAATATTTTCTTTGGGTAAATTTTTTGTATTTTTCTGATAAAATTCATTTTTAATGAATACTGAAAATTCTATATTTTAATTCAAAAATGCATTTGAAACTAATTTATTTATATGGTTATATTATCTTTTTAATTGTTTTTAAAGTGTAAATAGATTATATTTTTACCATTTAATCCAATTTTGTTCATTGGATGTAATTTCACTTTTAAACATCACATAAACAAGTGCCAATCTTTTTATAGTTAATATTTCATAAAAACACACTTTTTGTATTGACAACGGGAATTAATTTTAAATTAACTAATCCAACTTCTATGTTTTGAATTTGGAAAAATATACATCATTTTCTAATTTGGAATTTCAAATATATCTTTGGATGAATTTTTTAAATTTTTCTAGAAAGCATCAATTTTTGATGAATAGTGAAACGACTAAGTGGAAGTTAAAAACTGACTTATTCATTTAAAAGAAACTTTTCCAATTTTTAAGTTGAATTTAAAAAATCTGAAATACATGGTTTTTATTAGTAAGTATTATTTTGTTCAATATGATGAAAATAATTTATGGTGAATAGTAACTTTTGACTTTTATTTACCATGGTTAAAGATAAATTGGGTAAATGAAGGTAAAAAGAATATCATAATAATAAAAAATTACCTTAAAACTTGTCATAACCATATTGGATGAGTCATGGGTGACCATGGGCATCCTTGTGTTTGTTTTGGGAACCCATGGTTCCACTTAAGAGTGATAATGACACTTTATTATAATTAACACAAAGCAACGGTGAAAATGACATAAACAAATATCTTTTAGTATATTAATATTTACATTTGGTTATATAAGTTATATTTTCCACTATAAATATTTGTTGAAATTGAAAAAAAAAATCCCACATCATGGTGTTTTTTTTATAATTTTTAGACATCAAATAAATAAAATTATTTATGACACAATAAGGATGCAGTGTTTACCTCATTAATAAATGATTTAAATTAGTTATATTATAATGATTAAAACAATATCAAAAACCAGACCAATTATTATTGAATGACTTTATTTTGACCTTGATTCATCTTATCATTGAATTTAGTTAGTTTTGGATCTTTAGAAACCAAAAATCATTATATAATAAAATATTATTTTCACACTTTCCTGAAGAGCCCCTCCTCTCCCTTAAAAAAGCCCTCACATCTAACCCATTCCTCATACTTCTCAAACCCATTGGATCATCCAAAACCTACCCAAATATGCTCTCAGGATTCCTATCTTCCACCTAGAATCCTTACCTTAGGAAGAAGGAACATCAAGAAACCCTTTTGGTTCAAACCAAAGTGAGTTACCCGATTTAAACGTAACGTCTTATCTTAAGTTATTTTGTTTTATTTTACTTCTCCAAACCCCTAAAAACTTTTTATTCCTTTATTTTATTACAACTACAGTGTCCTAAATATACTAGGTTGTTTTTATAAGAAGGATTCAAGCTACACTTGCACAGACCACCATCTAATGGGTAATGAACCTATTGTTTCTGTGGACGGAAAATTAACACCTCACGAAACAGTGATTGTTAAGTCTTCTCCTACCACCTCATATGGTGGAAATTATAATGTCACTATAATTATACATGATATATATTATTATTATGATTTATTTATGCTTCTAAATTTTCCATTTATATTATACCTTTATGGTTTCCATTATGGGTAAAGGCGATAATTTAATTTGAGGACGTGTAGACTAGAACTCCCTCAATGTGATATGACTCGTTAATTCTATATGTGGGAAATGAAAATGATAGAGATAATGAAATTATATATGATATTATACTAAAATTATAATATAATTATGTATAATTATTATTTAATTCCATTAAAATAAGAAATATAAATGAAAGTAGCGTTCATGTGTACGTACAACTTAACGTCTCCATGAACGGTGTATTTCATTTCTTACCTCCAAATTATATATAATATTATAAATATAAATATATATATATATGTATACTGGATGTATAAAATATATATGATATCTAAATCATTAATATCATTCTGTAGATAATGTAATTTTTTCCACACGAACAACTTGTAAATATAAGATGTTCATTTTTTACTCAGGTACCGAATATCGACAAAATTACAATTATTAACATAAATGAATAGATAATATTTATAACATGGTAATAAATGATATAAAAGGAATAATAAACATGATAAATGTTCTTAATCATTTATAAATTAGCTTTATATTATTATTTAAGAGATTAAAGAATGAACGGGTCTAGTCAGACATGAGGTATGGGACTTCGTCTCAATCTCATTTCATTAAGGCATATTTTGTTACATCCACAACATTCATTTATACAGTGTATAAAAACCTTTGACTTTTCATTTCATTCAAATGGAATCTTTTTCAAAGAATAATTTTACTAAACAATAAAAAGGAATGTTTCATTTTAACGTAAGTGGTGACAACGACCTTTTTGCCGCCCCGAGTAATATTTTATATTTGTATTTTTTAATAAGACGTAATGTTTTTAAAAGGAAAATAAATAACATATAATCTTTTACATCTTTTGGCATTGAAAAGTGTTTTTATAATGGATTTTTTCTGTCAATATATTCAAATGATATATTTTGATTGAAATGTGGAATTATTATCTTTCCTTTATGTTTATTTTATGTGTTACGAATATGATATGGTTCTTCGGAATTATTTTTGTATATAGGTGGTTACATGATAAACCTAGGGCGGGTGAGCCTGAGATAGCTCTCCAATGCATTGCTTAATGTGATGGAGGTAAACATGTATGTTTCTCCTAATAGATTTTGTGAATATAATGTGATGTATTTTCCAAATGTAACTCCCTACGTAGCTTTCATAGCAACAATGTAAGTATGATTTTGATTCCACAAGTTACCTTTGTGATTTATTTTATCTATTTGTGATTCAAAAATATTATATTTTCATGAGGTATCTTAAAGTACTTATGTAATGTATGTAATGACAAAATAATGTTTTCTTTATTTTATTTATAACCCTTACTGAGCTTTTTATGCTCATCCCAAGTTCTGAAATGATTTTCATAGAACTAAAGATTAATAGGGTCAAATATGGGATCAAGGAAAAGTCATTATGTCTAAAATATGGGACATGACATGTCCCTTTTTTTAATAGTTTTTATTTTATGAAAAAATGTAAACTGAGTAGAATTGTCTACTTTGTAATTTTTGAGATGTAATGTTATAGTTATGGCCAAAATCCCCATAACTAAAAACCTGAATCGATCCTCAATATGAATTATTAATTTAATTCTGGATTATATAATGTTTTAGGACATGTCCTTATAGATAAACACACTAATTTGGATATTTTGGAATGTTATAATATGGGGGTTTTAAAATGCCATTGAGAAACATGAAAATTATTAATATTACCATTCTATAGTGACCATTAAGATTAGTACATCAATGGAGAAGATAAATTCCAATTTATAATGATAGAAGGAGTGATGGTATTGGCTAGTATGGTCAAACCTAATGAAGTCATTTTATCAGATCATCTTGAGGGACATAAAATCAAGTTGATTTTACATTATCCAATTCCAAGAGGAGAATAAATAAATAAATCATGAAAATTTATTTTTAAAAAGAGGATTAAGCTCATGGGTATCCCAACAAAATATATACTCACTAAACCACCCAAATGAAATCCCACCATCACACACCTAACCCTTTTGGAATTTTCCAGTTTATTTAATGGATATATATCAAGACCCTAACAGGTTGAATTTATGTGTAATTATTTTTAATAAAAATGTTAATATATTTATCTTTTAATACTTTATAAGTATTAAATAATTTTTTTATAAAAAAATATTTAATTATATTTAAACAAAAAAATTATTTTTGAAAAATATATAGTATTAATGAAGACAAACTTTTTTATGAAGATAATAATTTTTTTAATAAATGATTTTTTAATAAAATATGATTATTAATTAAAATTTTAAAAATAAAAAATATAATATAATTTTATAAAGTCAAACATAATTTTTATATGGTTCATAATACAATTACTTTAAAATAATTACCTTTTTTCAATAAATTCGGGTTTTGATAAAAATGTAAATTATTATATATCTATAATTATTTAAATAAAATATATAATAACTTTGAATACAACATGTTGAAATTTTCAAACATTGATGTTTTCATAATTTTCTGGGATAATAAATTTTGTTGGAAAAAATTAAATACAGTAAAAGTATATTGTATATATAATGATATCATAATAAACCAAAATTTATGTAATATATTCCATAAGTGGTATCCATGAAAAAAAATATATTTACCATTTTAAATTATATAATTTTTATTTTATTTTATAAATTGTACAAACACTTGACGAATCCTTCATAACTGTTGTTATATTTTATGGTTTTAAAATCAATTCTTTATAATCCTGACTGACATCGACATCACCAAGTGACTAATTTTAATTTTTTATGTTTAAATATTTTTAAAATATGTAAAAACACTCCACTTTAGTATAAACCATTGTAAACCCCCATTGGAATGTTTTTTGTCTTGATTAAATTATCATATAGAGTCTATAATCTGTCATTAAAAATTAATAAAGATGTCCCTTTTTTTCTATATAACCCACCCAAAATCTCATTATTAATCACTTAAAAACATCACATCATGAAATTAAACATAGTTTCTCTCAATTGATCCCCACGACGGTTCCCCCAATAATTTAAGAAGCACCTCCCAATCTTTTAGAAGTGTCCTTTGACGGTGAGGGATCCTCTCTGTTCCCACTATATTCAAGGAAATTCATTATGTATTGCCTTAATTATTTCAAAATTCCCCCCTTGGTATACATTTTTACACATAACTATAAATTTTATTATTATTAAAAATTAACTATTGAAAACTTTTTATCTCATTCACCCTTCCTATATAATTTTATGTAAAACTATTATGCTACCAAATTTATCCTATGATTTTCAATGCCAAATATGAAAATAGTGAATACCTACCTTCATTTCAACTTAAGTGTATTCAACCTGTTGTACCTATTCAGAATTTAATTCGTATTTATATTTATATAACCCAAACATAATAATATTGGGGTTTAAATTTGATGAAATATGTCCTTATTTTGTATGAAATATGAAGCACACATATGCAGGTACATGATATGAATGTGGTGTGTGGGACTATAATTATATTGCCGGTTAATGAATTGGATAATGTTTTTATCATATGAGACACCAAGGATGGTGCATAAATGGTTATCCTTGGCGCACTATGTTATTTTTTTTGGTGTTAAGAATTAAATTAAGATACCATTTCTTATGTTGTTTTCAAACTTCTATGTTTTCTTAATGCTAACAAGTTACATCTCTCTTCATCATTCAAGATTGTGATTTTCACCATTCATATTTTACCTCTAAATTTCCCTTAGATCACATGTACATATTTACCTAATTATAAATTTTTTATTCCCTTACAAGGATATATAGATCACCCATTTCTTTTCTACACCCCATAGATACCCCATGTAGTTTCAAAAGAATCATGATAATCTAAGGGAATGTTCTGTATTTTATGTATATTTATTAGTATTTCTATTAAAATTTGATATACTATGTACCTAATTGATTAAATACACTATGATTCAGAAAACTTTTGGGTATGTATTAATAGTATGGTTATATTAAAAAATCATGAATTAAATGGTATTGAAGATATATTTTTATATAATTGGTATCATAGAAAATTCTAGTGCTTTGGGGTTTTTCATTAGAAAAATCATGAAAAACCCATAGTGATAATATTAAAAAATGGAAAGATCCATAAATTTTGATAAATTATAGAGTATGTGGTTTACAAAAAAAAATCACGTCTGGATACATGTATTGGATTTGGCACAGGCATAGATGAAGCTACGAGTAATAACCCCCAAAAAGGCACATTGAGCTAGACTAGATCATTACGTGGTTTATGAAAATAGGCCTTAATACTATCCTTGTTACAAAATCCTAAGTGATATTATTTTGTAAATTTCCAATCTTCATATAAACCATTATTAAGGGAAAAAATTACCATATTTTTTTACGATATAGATCATGGATAAAACCTAGAAATTCATAGGTTAAAAAAATATATGTCATTAATGATTTATCCCATTCAAGTTCACAGTTTCATTTTCATCAGGTCACTAAGATGAGACCCATCTTGGAATGAATTGGATTTTATCAACACTATGTAGAAAGAACTGATAAAAGTCTCACCTTTATAAACGCTAGTTAAAAAATCCAATAAAGGTTATTTTATCAGTGTTAAAAACACCCATAATGGTGTATCCTTTTCAGTGAATTTTTAGTGTGGATAAGGATAGTATTTATCAGTTCTATTCTTATCACTCATAAATATTTTTAATAAAAAAACCTTATTAATACATATTAAATTATTATATTCATAATATAAAATAATATTTATGTGTATACATTAATTAAGAAACACCTAATCATAATTAATAATTTTTTAATAATTCAAATGTATATATAATGGATAAAAATGTTCTTATAAGATTATATATATATATAAATAATTACAAAATTACAACAATATTTTAAAATAATAAATATATATTAATTATTTTTATAAATATATATTTAAAAATCAATATTTTTTATATAAATATATGCCTCTAATGAATTTCGTCAATAAATATATATATATAAAGAGATAATGATGATATTTATGATTAGGGTTATGTTCAAAAAATATATGCATGAGTACGTATAATTGAAGATAAATGGATTATAAGTTTATTTCTGAACATGATTATGGGTTGCTATATTCCAAATGAAAAGATTACTTATATTCACGATGACACATGCATATTCTATGTATTCATGATTACTTATATTCATGATAACGCATTCATTAATGCCCACTAGGCCTATATTCCACAAATTGAATAAATAAATAATGCTTTATGGGTGTGCTATCACATTATGGGGTTATTGCCTGCCATTCTAGTCAGTCTATGTGGTGTGTTTGGGTGTGTTTATTGTAATTGTACCCAAAGCACCTGATATATATATTAAACATATTTAATATGTTTCTAAATATAAAATCATAATTATATATATTCATGTTAAATATATTTATTTTTATTTATAATTATAATTATAAATACATATATATATACTTAAATAATTAGAAATTTATAAGAAATATAAATCTAATATTTTTTAAGAATATATATTTATATATTATTAAATATATAGAAATAAATATATTATTAACTACATAAAAATATTTATAAATATATATTTAAATAATTATAAAATAATAATAAATATATTTATTATAAATATATTTTTATAAATATTGATAATTATGTAAATAAATTTATAAATATAAAAACAATATTTATAAATATTTATAAATACAATAAAATGTTTTTAATTATAAATATATATACATTTGGGGGATTACCTTGTGGTAAAGGTACCATGTAATCCTACATTAGACCAAATTTTAAATCAGGGTGAGGGAAAATTTCTGTAGGTAAGCAGTGAGGAATACATTATGTAGGACACATGTAGTATGGTGTAGTCATGATGATGCACTGGACATTCATGATATGTTATGGACTTCAAGTCCACTAGGTCTTTGGGCCTTGTACTGAATAAATATGGCTTGATGGGTGGGTTATTCTTTGGGGGGCTATGGTATACCTTTTAGGCATATGTGTGTGGTGTGTGTGTTTAATGTAATTGTAACCCCAAACACCTTATATATAGAATTATAGATATAAATACATATATACATATATATTTTTATAAAGTTATAATAAATATATTTATTATACATAATTATAGAATTATAAATATAATATATATATTTATTGTAATATTATAATTATAAATTTATATTTATTTATTTATACTTATAAGTTTTAATAAATGTATATTTATTTAAATAAATATAAAATTATATTAAAAATATCTATTAAATTTATAATTTAATAAATATATATTATATATATAATATTATAATTTAAAATTATTTATAAAAAACATATTAATCATATATATTTATAAAATTATAAATATAATAATTTTATTCATTATAATTTTATAAATATTTAGATAAATATTTAATTATTTATACTTATAATTATATTTAAATAAATATTTATATACAATTATAAAATTATAATAATTATAAAAATGATATATATTTATACAATTATTAATAAAATCTGTATATTTATTATAATTTTTTATTTATTCAAAGAAATATATATTTATTTAATTATCGTTATAAGAATAAATAAATATATTTTTATTTAATTATACTCATAAGAATAAATAACAAAATAATCTTTTATTTATAATTATAACAATATATAAATAAATATTTGTTTATAATTATAAAAATATTATAAATTTATTAATTATATCTATATTTTAACAGTTATATATAATTATATAAATATATACAAATATTTATAAATATATATATTATACTTCAAAATAAGAATTAATATATATTTATTAGTAGTTATAATCATTAATTAATTAATAAATATTTAATATATATATATATTTAAAAAAAATTACAAATATATATAATAATATATATATTATTTATATTACATATTTATGAGTGATTTTTTAGCACTGATAAAGATATTCATTTATCACAACAAAAAAAATTAATAATACTATTCATTATCAGTTTTATAATTTTAGAACTGATAAAGACGTGTTTTATCATCACTTTGTTAGCATTGATAATGGGATAACTTTTTCAATGCTAAAAAAGTGTTGATATAGGTGAGTTTAATCAATGATTTTTATTTTTCTGCTGATTAAACTATCCTTTACCAGTGCTTTTTGGAAATAAGTAGTAAAAGAATCCCCTATCAATTATAATAACCCTAACAAGATGTCTTCTTCCATACACCTTCAAGATGTCATTGAAGCTGACTGTTATCATGTTACCGCACTTTCCAATCACCATTGGTTCCACTCCTCCTCTCTCATGTAACCTCCCTATCGCAGAAATGTCACACCACTACTCTTGTCAAACCCTATTACCATAACTATGATGGTCTCCCACAACTGCACTACCAAAGCCCCACCGTGTCACCGCTCTCCTCGAGCCCTGATGCTGTCGTGCACCAATTTCACCCAGATACACTACCACCACACCATTTCTCAACCACACTTCAATCATGCTGCCTTGATGAACCCCACTACCATCACATTTTCAACGAATCAAGACCCACAAAACTAAAGGTATGATATTCAAATCTTATTTTTATTTATTTATCTACTATTTCCCTTCCTCTCCCCTTGTTCTTCATTATACATTCCTTTTACTTAGTGATTGAAATTATATATGGATTTGGTGATGAATATAGGTTTGGGAGTAGGATTTAATGAAATTTAATGTCTTAATTGGTTCTTAGGGATCCTTAGTGATTATTTATGAATGTGACAGTGTTTATCAGTTTTGATATAGGTTTCTCTAAATATTTTTTATTCCCTATAAACATATAACGTTCTAGTTATTTCCATTAGTTATTATTATAAAACATTATCTTTCATAATCATTAGGGATTATTGTTTAAATTATTTATTTCTGTGTTCTAGAAAAGAAATTTAGTGTTTACTTATAAAGGGGATAATTTTTGGGTGCATCGAGTGCTCAATAATGTGATTTATTGGATTGATTTGGTTCCAAATGAATCATCAATATAATTTTAATTGAAATACAACATATAAATGATGTTTTTTAATTTAAAACAAAAGATAATTGAATTAAATAGGTTTGATTTTAATTTTTTTCATGGTATAAATTTGTTGATTAGGTAACTCAAAATGATGCGACGACCAATTCAGATTACGATCTAGAAAGGGATAGTTTCCTAGTTAGACTGAGTGTGTTAAAAGGATTTATTATTACCCTAATTAGATAGATGATCTCCTATGTATAAAATACATGGTTAATGTATTCCATCTAGTTTTCATAGTTACAATCTTAGTATCGTCATACTTAGAGGTTGTATAATATAATGCACGACTAATGACTACCTATGGTGTGATATCATTATTTTACCAATTTATTATTGAATGTTGATATTTTTAATTTCATCCAATCCCGATTTTAGGTTGTTTGATCATTTTATTTTTTCTATTATAAAAATATTACTTCAATGAATCAATGGTTTTGATGTTAGTTTTCCAAACTATAAGTAATTGTTTCCATGGTCATATACCTTATATAGATTCAATGTGTTATCCAATTGGGCCGTCCTTAAAACCCTACATATTCAAAAGGGGTGTATATAGACATGGTTCCATAGAATACATGAAATTGAAAAGATTCAAATAAATTTTTTGACTCTTGTGGAACCGTTTGGTTTATTAGATAAGAAAATCATGGAAATTGTTTAATAAATCAAGTGATTTTATAAAGGTCAAGTAATTTATAAATTTATTTTTAGGGTTGTTTAAGGGTAATGTTTTACAAAAATTATTATTAATTATTTCAAAATATTATATAGATAATTGTTCAATTTTTGTGTTTTTCAAGTGGTTTTATACTTTATAAATGATTTATATTCTAGGATAAGTGTTTCGAAAAATGGTTAAATGGAATTTTTAAAGAATACATTTTATTTTAAAATCATTGTTAATCACCGAATTTATTTTCATAAATTTATTCTAGTTGTAATTTGATTTCAAAAAAATAGTTTGGTTGATTTGAAAATGTTAAAAAGGTTAGAAAATGTTGTTTTAATTTTAATGTCATTCGTTATCCCTTATGATCTATATTTTAAACCACCTTTTAGCCATGCTTAATTTTTATATCTAAATTTTTTGGAGTTTAAATATTTTAATAATTAAAAATGACATGGATTATTTCAAAATGGAGTGTTTTCCCATGAAGATTGGATTTTGAAACTTATTATTTATTTTAATTTATTTAAATGTCTATTAAAAGGGTTGTGGTAAATACCATTTGGGATTAAATGTGTGTTTTTGGTAAAATTTGTTTGAAAAGTAATTTGGGATGAATCATATAAATGATAAAATGGATTTTATTTCAAAGCGTGTTTTTAAAATATAGGGCCCATTTTAAATTTTATAAAAAATAATTTTTCATAAAATGTGTGATACAATCTTAAGCCCATTTGATTCATGTATTACCATTGAAGCTTGTTATCTCATATGGGGATGTCATTTCTTAATGACCAGGTTTTATGGGACTTCTAAGGGTGTAGATTGGTTTATTATTGATGACCTAGTTTCCTTATATGCTGATCAAATGCTTTTATAAATACTTCCTAGTGATGATTCCCAAGACACAAGAATACATTTTTGATCATTTAGGGTTTTTATCTCTCTACATTTATTGTATCCCCTGCTATTTATATTATTATTCGGAACATAATTTCTTATTTTTTTCCCAATACTGTGTGACATTACATTGTGGTTCTTGAGCATGCCCTTTCATCTTTATTTTATTTTTTGCTTTTTAGATTATTAGAAAATGGATAATGAAAAGTTATTATTTAAGTAAAAAATGCATTCATGATTTAGAAGTGTTTTTATAATATTTTTAAATTAAAATTTGGTGATGTTTTCTCAAATTTGAAAAGGTAAAATGTTTTTTATTTGAAATATAATGAATGTGTGAGTTTCAAAAATGGGGTTTCAGAGCACCATCATTTTTATTATGGAAATTAATGGGTTTTTAACATGTTTTGTAAAAATATATGGTAGTTGGAATCATCTTTGAGTTTTTAAATGTCTATTTGAAAAATTAGTGATTTAGAAATAGTTTAAATTATCATTTTAAAAATGTGATTTTACCAAGTTGAATTGGATGAGGAATAATTATTTCTATGTGATTATTTACATTTAATGATAATCTTAGAAAAAGTGTTTTAACACAATTTTATATGCCACTACTTATTTGGTAAAAATTGTTGAAAATATTTATTTTTTCTAATGTATTTTAAACTAGATTTTTAGGATGCAATACAAAAGTGTTCTATTAAATTTGGTAGGCTATGGTGACTTATTGTAATTTTAGATCATGCCTATATTTTATAGGTTCTGGTTCATTCTGACATGTTTTTCATTCCTTTAGAACTTCAGATATGGGTTTATGGTGGGATAGTGACCCTAGTTAAATAACATTTGGGTATTTATTTTTTTAAATATTATTACTACCAATCCAAATAGGATGGATATAATAAAATGGATGGATTTCAATTATATGACAAATTTTAATGAATATAGTGTGAAATAGGTCATTAAGATTGAAAATTATCTTGCATATGAACCACCTAAAATATATTTTTAGTGTTTTTACTATTTTTATTCATGACTAAAGAGCCTAGAGGAGTTATAAGAGAACTTTATCTATCATGAAATTGATCACTGTTATAAATGTTGGAATAAACATAGGGGAATGGATAATGTAACCAGTGGTTGCGATAGTAGTGCATTTTATATATAATCTGATATGATTAAAAGTGTGGAAGATGAATTAGATCATATTAATGATGTGACTATAGATATGAATTATGATGAATATCATTTGGAGAAAATTACAAGGACATTTGACGATGAACATCGTGATCGTCAAAAATTATTTGAGAAGGTAAAAAGTTTTGAAAAGATTCCATTCCATGAAAGTTGCACTAAATTTAAAAAAATATCATCCATACTATTGTTATGTAGTTTTAAATTAAGAAAACCGATTGAGTGACACCATTTTTACAGAAGTAGTTTCCCACTTTAATGACATTCTCCCAGACGATAATGTGCTCCCTATCCAAATATTTGCTGCCAAACTAATGCAACACTCGAAGGGTATGATCCCTGAAATAATACACACCTACTTGAATGAATTTTTACTATTTCTCAAGGATAAATAATAACATATACAATTCCCAAAGTGTGGTGGTTCTTGATACACGAAATTTGAAAATGTTCTTATAAAATTTATATAGAAATTTCCAATCATTACATGGTTTGGTATCCTATAAGAATGTAAGGAGATTGAAGTAAAATTGATATGTTATATAGATACAAGAAATATTGTTGGGAAACTATTTCTGCTTATAGACTCTCCTTAGTGTATGATAATTGATCTTGAGTATCGTGAATTTGGAAGAATCATTGAAACCATTGTTTTTAATTATCAATAGATGGAGTAAATCCTTTTAGTTTAAAATTAAGCACTTATAGTACGTGGCTGGTTATGTTGTTAAATTATGACATTCCTCCATGGTTATCCATAAAATAAAAACACATCATGTTATTTATGCTTATATCAAGACTAAACTATTGGGTAATGCTATTTATGTTTTTTTGATTCCATTGATTGGGGATTTAAAATAATTAAAGGATTCAAGTGTAACATTTTCTAATTAATAAAGAAATGTATATATCATGATGAGATCCTTGATATCTGGGATGATAAATGAACTTCTTTATGATATTTTTTCATGATATAACATTAAAGTAACTCAAGGGTGTCCCATTAGCGAACTAGGTACACAAATAATTATATTGAAACATCAATTAAAGAATGAGTTTCAATTATATCACACATTTCAACACCAATGGCATAAGTACCGATCTTGGATGACATCATTCGATGTATTTTCAGAAGAACATACAACACTGTATCCACTAACATATCATACACTGTTTTAGAATGTAAAATATGCGGACAATAATTTGGGTAAACCAATTTTGAAAATCCATATGAAAAATAGTAGGAAAAAGAGATCATATTTTTTAGTTAGAATACTTGATATAATATATGTCAGATATTATTTTATTATTATACAGGATGAAAAAAATGTAAGGGATAGAAACATCAGCGTGTTTCTAAGTGCACTTGAAAAAATAGAGGATGGAATTATGTCTAGTTTGGAGATGTTTGACATGGGAATATGAGAAGAGTTGGTGCTAATGAAGGGTAAAAACTAAATTTTCTTCATCATGTTAGTTAAACCATTTCTCTGGAATAGAGATATCAGTTTTTCAACATTTTGAATGATTTGATGGTTCAAGAGGGTTTTTCATTCAATATTATGAATATTGTGTTAGTTAAAAATTTAAGGTTAAATGGTTTGAAATCACATGACTGTAATGTTTTCATGAAAGATCTAAATCATGTAGCTTTATGATTAATTTATTACAAGGATTTACATCATATGTTAACCAAACTCTGTATCTTCTTCAAAGAAATATGAAAAAGGGGTTTGACCTGGTGAAATTACTGACTATGGAAGTAAAATTTATGTCATATTTTGTGAATTGGAAATTATATTACCCTAGTATTATTTAACATGATTTTTTATATTATGGTTCAAATGGTGAGAGAGATTCATCTATGTGGTCATATACACTATATAAGGATGTAACCTATTGAATGTTATATGTATATTTTGAAAGGGTGTTTTAAAAATTGATGTTGGTTTGATGGTTGTATTGATGATTGAAATATTGTTGAGAAAGCCATTTAATTCATTACCAAATACGTGTTCAATATGTAAATAATTGGTTAACTAAAAAATCATCAAACTGGGAGGCTTTCAGGTGATAGAATTTCGTGGTGATATGTGGTCACAATCATTATTATAGATGAGGATCAGGCCCACCATTACATTTTGAAAAATAGTTTTGAGGTTTCCCCCTATGTTAAAACCCATAGAGATGTTCTTAGGAATTTAAATCCATCCAGGGATGATAATATTATATTAAATACACACAATAAATTATTTATAGGATGGTTTCAAGATTATATTTTTAAGGAGTCATATAAAAATATGGATGAAATTTCTCGAACGACTATGATGTCTAGACAGAGGATCAAATAAGAAAATGTTATCTTATAATTATTAGGTAATTAATGGTTATACGTTCTATATAAATGAACTGGATTAATACAGTACCCATAATAATGGTGGATATTCATTTGTGGCTGATGTGATTAACATTTGAGGTTCTCAAGCGTCTCATGTGATCCCCCTCAAAATCCATGTACACTAGCATTTCACTAATGAAGACAACCATAAACCAATATAATATAGGATGGAAGATCATGTTCATCAGTCCCTTGAGCACTGATAGGGTTTTTTCACACCAAATAGCATCATGAAGTACTCTTATTGGCCATAATGAAGTGTAAAGGATGACTTTGGTATATCCTTATCTTGTACTTGTAACAGGTGATAGCCAGATATCAGTTCAATCTTCAATAACCACCACCCTATTTCAACTAATCAAATTATTCATCAATTATCAGTATTGGATACATATTCTCATGTTCACCGAATTTAGGTGTCATTAATCCACACATAACCTCAACCCCTAGTATTCCTTTTTGGAAAACAAAACGGGGGCTGCCCAAGGTGAAACATTTGGTCTCACAAAACCCTTCATCTATAAGACCTAATTCTGTACCCTCGGCTCCCAAAGAAATTCTAAATCAATACGATTTGTTTGTGAACATATTAGCTTCATATGTGGGTAAAGATTAGTGCATATGTCTATCTCCCTGCAAAGGGGTAAACATCGAACATCTGTAGGAATGTGGTCTATACACTCTAACACCACTTCTAGAATCTAAGTACTCGTATCATCCACTACACCCAGGGCAAGGCTACCCAAATGAAGAGTGTTTGGATGCACTTTTATATATGTGAGGCTATCCTATTCTTCCTATGATTCCTTTTCACCAATAATGGAAATCCTTCTTCCATCACTATGGACACACTATACACTATACCTCAAACAATCAATATGAGCATTAACTATGGATGACCAGTATATAACAAAAATGACATTGTAAGGCCTCAATGACACTACTAAGAGATCATAAATGAAACTATCTCCTCCAAGATTCATGTCACACTATCAACACCAATGTGTGATCACCAAATCTTCTCATGTATGAGTCTCTATGTGCAACGTTCAAGTCAATAGTTCCACAAGAATCTCTGATTCTCGAATAAGATTCATGGAAATAGAGGAATGACTAGAAGATATGTCTAAAAAATGTTTGTATGGTGTAAAAAACATATATCATACCTTGAATAATCAATGGATCCTCAGGGCCATATGTCTCTATTGCGCACAACCATCCTCATTCCTATCCACCAACTCCTTGAGCATGGAATGGATCATATGGGGGTGGTAGTGTTAATAGGTCAATCCTCTGACCGCCTCCTACTCCCCTACCACATTTTACACCCAAAGGACCTCCATACTATTTTTTCTTCCTATACCTCAGTGGTCCCTCATCCATCACATGATCCTCTATATGATTGGTCAGGTAATCTCAAGACAGATTTCTCCGACTGCAACATGAGTAACACCATCTATCCCTTGGTAGATTAGAGAAACCTTGGGAGCCCTTCACTGCTAAACCTGAGTCTTGGGATCACCTCCTGATCTTCCGGACATTCTTGTATCCCTATGAAAACTATCATCTACAAGATTATATGGTCCCAGATACACAGTTCCTACTACTATATCCTTATACTATTTCCTTCAATGTTAGAAATCTCTCCACTAGAAAGGATTGCTCAATTACCCCAACATAGGTAGGAATGCTAAGGGATACCTCTGATTCTCTGATGGCCCGAAATATGATCTTATCGAAGTTATGATCCCTAAATAACTGGTCTTATACCATATCAACTAATTAGTGTGAATTATCAGTAATTTTTTTCAAATACTCCACCAGGAACATATTACACTACAATTGATGCATAAGCTCCTGTATGCGCACAGAACATAATATGGGTGGATATAACATCCCTATGAAGAGATTCTCAAAATCTGTATAGGATAGAGAAATCTCAGTGTGTGTTTGACTCAACAATCTCCACCATCAACAAGAATTTCCCTTCATAATATGCCGGTTAAGCATGCCAAACTGTTTTGTAGGCATTCTCACATGGGGGAAAACAAGGGTGACAAACTCTAGCCTATCCTCGGCCATTTGGGGGTCTGGCTAACCTCCAGACCTAGGAGGTCACTACTTCTAAAACATTTTCACCACTATATTCCTTCTAGAATCCTCAACTAATAGAGATAGTGGTTTCTATTTCTCTAAATTTTCTTGAAAAGCTAGTTACCCACCAGGATGTGCTATCTCCAGTATGAGCCCATCTACAGATGCCTCATCACTAGGCGGGTCATCCTTGTGATCATCTGGTTGAATCCTATATGGATCTCTACATGGATGAATACTGAAATAAAACAATATTTACCATTTTAAATAGAGTATATCTGGAGATATGACTCAATAAGGACATAGAAAACACAACCATTCATATGATTCATTTTCCCTGGTTTTCCACTATATCAAGTGTTTTCATATACTGAGACAAAAATAAGGTTCTCAGAGTTTGGGTGTGTAGATATATCAGCTAATGTACCAATATTGTATTACCTCACTTGAAATCTAAAATTGAAACATTAAGCACTATTGGACCAAGGAAATCTCAAAACACTAGGTTGTAAAGTAGAACCTCCCATTGATATAACATTGACATGATGCGTCCCAGTGGGACCCATTCTATGACTACCCAAACCCCACCTCCAATAATCAAAGGAATATTTACTAGAACCTAGTAGGTATATCCCACAAATGGTAGGCATTGGCCTTATGTTCCTATACAAAAACATAAACATATCCCAGCCACAAATTCTGAAATGTAAAAAAATAGTTAAAAAATGCCTGAAAACATCAATATATCACAACTAGAGAACATCATTTAATGAACTGAATAGTAAAAATGGCCAAATACAAGTCCACCAAAAAGAATCTATAATCACAAGTCCAACCAGTAAGAAGAGAGATACTGGGACAACTATGTGAAATGTCACCATAACACACCTCGATCTATCTGTTCTCATAAAGAACCACCTGGTCATAGTCTTCCTTGGACTTCGTTGAATGGTCGATCATCTACACAAGAAACGATAGGTGTGGGAAAATCCCATACTAAGGTAAGTCTAACAATAAAAATTCAGACACCCCAAGACCACAATGGAATAAAAAAAATAAATACAATAATTGAAGGTACATTCAGCTCATCATAGGTATATGTATACAACAAATATAACAAGAACATAAAGATATACTCAATTCAAGACACATATCCTTATGGTATGCCACAACCAATTACCAGAGACATGATTCCACATAGTTGTGTATTCCATTTTTTATCTCCATTTTTCCTGGATAGTTTTAAAGATATAACTATCAAATATATATATATATGTGATATTTATAAAATCATTAAATTTTTTAAAATAAAATATTTACTTTACATTTTTTATTTCTCCACTCATTAAAAAATGATAACATTGCTTGTGTGTATGTGAGGCCTACCACAACAACAAAGCGATGTGATCTATTTTTGAAATCACCCTTTCATGGGTTATTCTAATTTTTTTAAATTTATATATATTAAATTTATGTCAATATCAAAATTAGATATATTATATAATCATGAACAAGATATAAACAAAAAAACCAATAAATGAAATCATATATTAAAAGAATAACTGTTAACCCTCCGAAACGATGAATTTAATTAATAATTATATATTAAGGAGTATTAGAACGTCTAACTAGATCACATATGAAATTATAACTATATAAATTTTTATGTTATATTATTATAAAAAATATTATCTTAACATATATATGGTTTAAATCACCTATGAGGCTTGTGAAATTTGAGGTAACAAGTTTCTTAACAGTATTTCTTTTCATTAGGTTATATTATTTCCTGATTATATATTTTTTTTAATGATTATGATTGTAATGAATCTTGATTATTTATTGTTTTATTTTGAAATATTTTATTTATATTTACATTTGTTACAAATAATTAATTCAATTAATTGTTCACATTGCAATGTTATGATCTTTGTGAGGTATTTCATCTCAATTTCCACTCCATTAACATGTATTTGGTATTATTCATATATAAATTTTTATATGGTATATATACTATATATTTGGGGAATTTTCAATTAATATATATTTATTATTAATGATTAATGTTTCAATTTGTGTTTATAATTTTAAGAGTTCACAATTTAATAGTTACCAAATATATAAGAATTTATTTAACAATCTCATTTTTTGGGATATCATATATTTTTCTTTGAATGAAACATATAATCTATCTTTCAAAAACTCATTATATTTTATAATACTCTATATACATAATAAGATTAGATATTTTCTTCCTACATATCCCCTATTGGTATTTGGAAACAATCAAATATATATTTATAATGAAATCTGATCATATTTCCCTTTTTGATCTTGTATATTTTTATCCAGATCAATATTTTTCAAATTTAATTTTTAAAGGATGTATATATTTACTCAGGAAATTATTAATGAAATTTTAGGTTATCTATTAATTTTTCCAATGATTAAAATGAATCGCTATAATTTTCTCTAGATGTGTAATTTTCTTATTTCTTTTCAAAATATCAAAAGAAATTTTTATTTTTAAATATAATACATTAATAGATGTTACCACAATCATTGAAATTTTACACTATTTTTCTTATTCTATAAGTTTTAACTGGTTTTAAAATGAAAATATTTAGTGAAATATTTTTTTAATGGTTCTTTTTAGTTTTCATTATTTATAAAAATGTCATTATTTTACTAAAGAATGTATTTTCATCATGAATGAAGGTTATAATTTATCAATTTACAATTTACAGGTCATTAAATTGTAATAAAGGCTAGACAATATATTTATTCTAAAATTAATTTAATTTTTTCTCCTAGATTGATTTATACAAAACACCATATACCTCTAATGTTTCATGAAGCATAATTATTATCATACCCTACATAGAACATTGCAGTTAACATTCATTATATGAAAGACTGACTTTCCTCGACAGCGAGTGTAACACGCAAGACCATGTATTAACTAATAATAATTTATTATTAAAAATATTATTATTTAATATTATAAGATAAAAAGAAGACTTTTAATAGATGGTTATAATTTTTATTAATGAACTTATTAATATATTTGGTTGAATAAATTTGGTATATATGAATTATAAATGACTATAGTACCAATCGAATATAAAGGGAATGTTTTTCTATTATCATGATGTTATTGTATACTAATAAAAAATATTAATTATAATCAGTGAGTGATATATTTATAATAAATATTATATAATAATTAAAATATTTTTGATTTTTAGAAATCATATTTTATAAGAATAAGATAATAACAAAACTAATACTACCCATAAAACCTATATTTTTATAAAGACATTTTTACGACCTTTTAATTGTGCACCTAAATCAAACATGTATTTTTTCATTCCATCTGGTAGATAAAATTTTTATTAATTTTTTCCACTTTTGTGATAGGGATTTAGAAAAAATGGATTAAATATTTTTAATAAGATTAATTAATAATTTATTCCAAATTAAACTTTTCTTAACAAAAAAAATTAGTGAAGGAGATAAAAATTAATTATAACAATTTATAGAAAAATTAGATTCACAAGGGACTAACCCTTAAACATAAGGGATTAAATGACATAGAAACTTGAAAAAAATACATTGGATATTCATATTTCGAACCTATTCTACCTTGTCACGAATTTATTTCATTATGGGATCCACTTTACATGGGAGATACATGGTTGGAATTAATTTTTTCCAAATTTTCAAGAATGATTCTCCTCATCCAATATAAAAAGGAAACCCCTTACCACTTATTCACACCCCTAAATATAACAACTCTTCTTTTTATTACACACATAAATGTTATTTGATACATAAAATCCTTACTTGAGAAAAGATAGAAGATCCAGAGTTCTAGTTTCATTGGGACTTAATAACATTACATAAAAACATAGAATATAAAACACAACATAATTATTAAAAACTTCTTTTACATGACCACAACATTCTTTCGTACATATCACTGTTTGGGATAAACTAAGGACATGCATATGAAAAGGGTGAGCTATACAAACCAATAGGGGAGTAAACCAGGCACAACATGAAGAATATATTACATTTTAGGTAATAGTCATATCAATAGAGCATAAGAGAAACATTAACATAAAGGCACGATATAGCATGATTATCAAAACATGGAAATGTGGAAACCACATTTAACAAGATTTTAGAATGATCCAAGGCTCATTTCACATGGAGAATGAGTAAACCCTATTTAAACTTGAATTATCATGTGTAAACCATCATTTAACATGATGTATCATGATACTAATCTTTACACAATGCATTGAAGTGCTATTAGGGGACACCCTTCTTAATCATTTCATTTCTTGCATAAGTGTGCCACGTGATTAGATAACATTGAATCATTAAACACCATATTTATTCCATGAAAAAGGAATACTGAATAAATAAACTAAAATATATAATAAATAAGTAAATTTCCTTAATGTGAATACCCTAGATAGAAAAATAGGCATGGCATTCCCCACATAATGACTTTGGATTGGAAAATCATGTTGTATTTTCTGTAGCTTAACGGTGTGTCATAAGAATTCATAAAAATGGTTGATGAGAGAGAAAGGGTTGTCTCATTATATGTACATGAAATTTACAGTAATGGGGTCATATATATACATCTCCCAAAAAATTTAATGGAATTTAGATTCATAATACAAAAAAACTTTTTTGAAAGTAAATGTGGGGAGAGAAACCCCTTGAAGAATTCTGTCAGAGTAACTGGTGTACATGGGTTGAATTAATAAGAGATAAATGGGTCTGTCATCATTAAAACATGATCATGGAAGTAAGGGAGAGGTGAGAAATCATACCCCAACATTTATAATTGAAAAATTTGTATAACAACCAAAATAAAATTGGACAAAAATGAGAGAGAATGAAATACCCTATATTTGTGTGAGATCCCAATGGATTGGGGGAGGCTTGAGAGAGGATTATTGGGAGCATGGGGTACCATTGGAGGATTATAGAGAGAGGATTTCTGGGGTTGGTCGAGCTGCAAAGGCTTTGAGTGAAGAGGAAGTGAGAGGTTGGGTGGTTTTATGTAAGAAAAAAGAGGGAATTATTTATTATTTAGGTTTTCAACACCACAAATTAAACTAATCAAAACCACAGACCAACACACAATTTATGCACATTTTTTAATAAACAGGAGTGAAAACATTATTTTATAAGGCCTATGGCCTATCATCATAAAATATTAGGCTTGCATGTGTGGTGTTGAGTTAAACTCTCAAGAAAATCAATTTCAAATGTTAAAATGTTTATAAGTCTTAGAGGGTCCACTGAGGCACCATAAAATCAATAAAACAAATCAATAATCACATTATTTTAAATATAAATCATACATTGGATGAAAATATCATTTATAGTATTTTATTACTTCACTATTAGGTCATTATGATGTCATAAGACACATTATATAATTAAACAGTATTAAATGTTTACCCAAAAATATGATTGTCTCAGAAAATTCAGAAAAAATCACCATTGGCTAATTCTACCATCTTGATTCAAAAAATAATTTTCCTTTTCTAAATATTTTAATTTTTTATTTTAAAATAAAAAACTAAATTTATCGAAAATTCATGTGTTTTGAAAAAATGCTTTTAAATCGTAATAAATATTACAATTGTATTCCCATAAATTTTATGATCATTTATATTTCATAAAAATTAATTTATTAACAATATTTTATTGTAAAAATTTTTAATTCAAAAATCCATTAATTCATCAAAATACATTTCTTAATTGAATAATAACTAAAAATACTATTTGTGCTTTAAAAATAATTTTCAACATAATAATAAAAAAGTGAATGTATCATCATTATTCTATAAAAAAATAATGGCCATAATAAATTTGAAAGTGTCTTGTAACATAATTCCTTATAACACACACATAAGACCTTAGGATAAGGTGTGCAATGGTGAACGACTCTTGGGGTGGCTCTGATAACATTGCTTGGGTGGTAATCTCAATCAATATCCACTCCTCTCATAGGTGATTCTGCTTGATATTAATATGATGAAGCTCAGCATGGGCTTGGTCAACAGCGAGTCCTGGTGATTCCACCTCCATTCTGAGCTCCGACAAATGGGCTTCGTATGGACAAATTCTATTAGATGTGGATATCGCTTTCTTTGTCTGAGTAAATTGGATTTTTAAGGCCCTATATTTAAACTAATAAACAGATCATTGTTAAACAACGATATTAGGAATCGTAAAAATTCATAATGTTATTTTGAAATCTGTAAAACCATGGAATTTCATATTTTATATAACTATTTAACATAATAAAACATTTAATTAGATCAAGAGTTATTTTAATTAATTAAAGCATGGTTAGTTACACTAAAGCCCTTTAAATCACCAAAAATCTGCTAAAAAAGTTCTAAAAATTCATACCCTCATCCTATAATCCTTAAATTGAGAATAAAACCACCCAAGTAATACCTTTTGGGAAATCGGAAAGGAGTTACAAGAATAAGATTTAACATTCCTCCTCAACCTATTTAGATTTATTTTCATTTTACATCCCCTAAAATTTTCTAATACCATGCTTATATTAAAAAACATGTATCCTAAATATAATGAGATGTTTATAGATTATTATTTTTACCCAGAATTAGACACACTTCAATTAATTGGGTAAAAAACAAACTATTCTTGTGTACAAAAAACACACGTATCATGAAATGTTGTTGTTCATTTTTCAAATACCACATCACATGGATGAGAATTATGATGGAAAAGTTGTGAATATAAATTATTTTTTAAATTTATAATTTTATTATTTTTTAAAAATTTTATATTACACATACTCGTAATTATTCCATGTTATGTAAATATGATAACTTTGTTTGAGGACGTGCGGACTACCGCATCCCAAAAGAAATGAGATTTGTTCACACTATACATGGAACATATTTAGGATTGTTTTAATTAAGTACATGTAACAGAAATGAAATATATATGATATTAATGAAATAATTACAATTATTGAATCATAATATATTTTTTTCTTTATTACCCTTTTCACAAACTAGAAAGTTATAACATCGTCCAGGGACGTGTGGAATACCTTTTTAGTGATACATGGTGACTCATTTTAAATCACAATAATTATTTATATAAGATTATATTATTTGATAACATGGTATTTATGATATAATTATTTTTTTTGAAAGATATATTTTTACTTACATTATTTCCATAACAATAATTGAAAAATGGGAATGTTACTCATTCATACATATAGCCTACCATCTATATGATTGTAATGTTGGTTCATTTTTCATAAACAAAATTCATGATTTTTTTAATATTATAATTTAAATAATAATTTGATAATTATTTAATTATTATTTTTATTAATATGTTTATCAAACTAACTATTGACCATAGTTTACATACCATGGTTAATTATGACACATAAATTGAATTTGGTCCGAAACACCTGACCTAACCATAATTGTTAAAGTTTTTCAATAAAAAATTATAATGAGTGAATTAAATTTAATAATAAATATCAAAGAGGTTCTAGATAATTTTAATAATTAAAATAATTTTTTTATTCAAAAAAAAGACACAAGTTACGAGAAGGACTCAATATAAGATATGTGTGTCTCACTTTTCTTTCTGTGATGCATTTATGATTTTTACCACATGATTATTTTTTGTGGTGTGAATACTCTCCATATTGATATATTATAACATATATTCTTTAATGTTCATGGTATTTTATTTTTCACCATGAATTAGCCCACCCATGGCGCATATCAGGGAAATTACCAATTAGTGAAAGTCATCTTTGAAATCTCACCTTATTTAGTGATTGTTATGTGTCTCCTGAAAAGATAAATTTATGGTAATAAGTTTTCAATGTATACTTGATTGAATATCCACATTCCTATTTTATGAAAATTATTATTTCCTAAATTTTAAAACATTTCTTAAGTATTGTGTTTACATTGACTATCAATTGATTATTTTGTAAATTATTGATAAATCTGTAATATTATTCAATACTGATAGTTGATATGGAATATTATTTATTTCAATTATTTGATATATGAAATGATTTTAACATTAAATAAATGGTGGGGATCAAAAATTATAACTCCCCTAAATGTGTCAACATATTGTCATGAGATAAATAAGTTGTCCAAATTAAACAGATTTCTACATGTAGTTTGAAACCATCTTGTGAAAGTTTTGATGGTATATGTTTAAATGTGCCTAAAAATACAATAATTAATCATATTTTATCGATATTTCATTGATATATCTTATTTTCCAGGATTTTTTCTTAAGTTAAACTATATGGGTTCATTTCATTCTCATGTTATTGATTAAATGTCATTTGTTTCAGTTTCATACCATTACATGTTGACTATTCCTTATCTAGATATTTGATTAAATTGTGTTATTAGCTATTAACAATTATATGATAATTTAATCACATCAATTAATTATTAATTTTTCTTTACATTCACTTACTATTAATTTTCTCTCACCCTTATTTTTTTCCTTCCCCTGGATATGATGAATAAATATTTGTATATGCTTTCAAAGAAGCTGTTTATTTTATTTTATTATGTCCTCAGTTTAATTCTCAGGTTCCCAATGGATTATGGATATCATGTATGTAATATTGTTTTCCAAAAATTATTAACTGATTAGTCCTCTAGGATTTGATTTCGAGTATTTATGATAATTTAATAAAATAATGCACATGAATCAGTCTTCGGTGGTCGGAAAAATACAATTTTAATCATAGTATGATTAACAACAAACGTGTAAACAAGACTAATAAAACAATGATTAGGTAACATGATCTTAAGATATTCTTTGAGTAAAAGTATAAAAGAACATCAAAGAATTTTTTATGGTATATATTATGCGGGTACTTCTAGAAATACAGCCCTATCTAGATACTAGAATTAGATGTGGTTCAGAGAAAAATGTATCTTAGGAAAACTACTCCAATATGTGGGACTATTCCAACTTAATGTAACCTGCTTCATGAAAGCAGTCCTTACATTGCACCTGTTTGGACACTCATAGGGGATACTATTAGAAAATTTTTTATTTTCATTGAAAACCATTATGATAGATTTAAAGGATAATATATCCCCAAAGAAATCATTTCTCTAATTTTTAGATTAGATAAGCAGAAAATTTTTATTTTCTATTCAGGGATATTACATATTTAGAATTATACAATTTACATAATTTTAAGAAATAATCCAGTATGTTCCACTATTTTGAAATAGTGCATGGAAGGTTGAATGGTATCAATAATCATGGAAGATGTTGAGATTCCCTCTATCGAGGAATCTTATAACAATGGTATTAGAACATATAAATTATCACAATTTTATGGAATCATAATTAGGTTATGAAAAATAACCATGGCTAAATGGAGAAACCAATTCCACAACTAGATTATCTAATGTTGGATCTATTTATGAAGTAGATCCACCCGTCATGTAGTGGGACTACTAACCCATTGGAGGATGAGATATGAATTATGTCTTTGGAGAAGATATTTTTGTAAATGGGATGTGGTGAAAAGGAAGAGGTTAAACATTCAGTGTATTGTATCAATGGTTATAGGGAGCAATGAATGTCATTAATCAAAATACGTGGGAGTAATAAGATATAAAACTCATGGAATAAAAGGATTTTAAGGGAAAATTATTTGAAAAATATTTCCCTCATGACCAGAAATAATAAGAAAAAGATAAAAGTACTTAATTTATGTTTATGTTATGAATGAAGTGTTAATGAGTATGAAGCTTCATTTATAAGGGTAGTATGGTATCAAATGAATTCTGAAGACAAAATAGAGTGAAATAATGATCATTTTTTAGAGGAAAAAATCCATGTCTCTGAAGGGAACTATTGACTCAAAATATTTCTTCATATGATGATATAGTTTTATTTACTATCAAGATATAGAATGAATTATCCATGAATTATGGAATCAAAGGTCAGTGAGATAATAAGATAAAGGAAGAGAAAATTATAGATAATGGAGAAAAGTGAATTATGGAATTTCCCATATGGGATAACTGTTGAAATAGTTAACATGGTAAGATCTTGAATGGTTTCTATGTTATTTATATGTGAATAGAAAATGGTCACCATGAAAACAAATGTAAATGAAATAATAAATATGATACTATTCCATGTTACAACATCAATGAGATAGGGAAATGAAAAAAAATCCCAGGCATGATGGAAATATACATCATAAGATGATAAGTTATCATGGTCGAGAATATGTTATGGATACAACCTTTGTGGGAATAATTAAGTTTTTACTGTAATTAGTTCTATCAAATATTATTTATGATATTCTCAACATATAATTTAAGAAATATATAAGTCTATTATTATAATAATTTTTCATTAAGGATTTGGGGTCACATATTGAATGGTACCAAGAATAGTTATTCAACGGAAATTTAATCTTTTTGGAAAGCAAGGATGAGGTAACGATACCATTAATACATTCATAATTATAATACAATGATATTTGGATAAAGAAATTATTGGTTTGGATAATGTAAATCAGATAAGTACAGAATACATGGAACTAAGTAATGATTTAATTATAAAGTATTTTATGCTATCACTGATGGAGATTAAATCATTTTTGATTTATGTAATATATCCAATATTCTTTGTTTTTTATGGAATAAAAAATCATACAGGTTTTCAATAATGTTTTATGGTAATTTATGTTATTACTATATTTACATTTTTTCTATCTGATGATTAAAATCCACCACAGCTTATTTGATAAATTTATTCTGTATATTATATGAATTTATTTCATAAGTGTTGGATAAAAGTATTTTTCTTAAGTTATCTATTTATGAAATGATTTTAGTTGATTGTTAGAGAAGATTCTACAGGTAAATGATTTACTTCCCCATATGATTCATCATGTACTACAAAAGGAATTAGAAATAGTTCGAGGCACCAGAAAAAGATAATATTATGTTTATTAAATTGAAATTTTTATTTACATATATTATTAAAGGGTGAAATAATTACTCAAATATAAAAAAATTGAATTTAAATAAAAATGTTTTCCTATTATCATACTTTTGATAATGTCAATGATCTATTTCAAAATAGTGGTTAACGGATTTTTGGTCATCAACATTTACCTGAATATATTCTCTATCACAATCCAAAAGAACTTGATTGTTAAATTTTTATTCCACATCCTTGTTTCTATTTACCACACATGTTATCCTACTATGGAACCTAACTACGTGACAATTTTACATCCATTTATATATTTTTAAGAAGACATATTATTAACCATATTTATGGTGTGAAATTTTTTGCAATATTTTATTTTAATATACCAATCCTTTGATTATTGAGAACAATTTTTAATTTCTAGGATATAATTTATTTATGGTGAGGAGAATGTGTCACTAAAAGACATTACAACATTCTACTTTCGGAATAAATTTATGTTTTTTTCCTTAGATTGATTTATATGAAACACCATGTTATGATTATGTGACACAAAATAAAAATTTTATCTTTCTCTACATGAATAATTTATCTAAGATTGCGTTATATGGATGGTTGACCTTCCTCAATGGATTTTGTAACACCATAGAACTAATTATAACAATCAATAATATTATATTAAGAATATTATAATTTAATATAATAAGATACAACATAGACATTAAATTGATGGTTATGAATAGTAATAACTAAATTATGAAAATATATGGTAGAATTAATTGGTTACAAATTAATTGTAAATGAATATAAGAACCAAATGAATATAAGGGGAATGTTTTTATAGAAAAACTATTTTTCATCTCATGAAGTGATTTTAACCTAATAAGTTAAATTAATTACAATCAGTGTGTGATATTAATATAATATATATTATATATCCCACCAATTATATTTCATAATCATCCAATTTATTTGATAATAATTAGATAAGAAGAAACACAATATTACACATCAAAACCATTATTTTTATAATCACAATTTTACGACATTTTAATGGTGCACCATCATTGAATATTAAATTGGAAAATTTCATGAATTTTAATTGAAAAACTAAACATTATTTTTGAAATAAAAACTTTAAAATTATGTTTGAATATTTGTTTTAATTTTTTTTCTATGAAACTTAATTTTTTTATGAATAGTTATAAATATTGAATTTCAATTCAAAACAGATTCTTAATATTATTTTTTTATAAGGATATATTATAAGTTTTATTTGATTTAAATATATATATATATATATATATTACATGAATGAATTCTATTAAGTTAATTGAAACCATTTTCTATTTAAAATTTGATATAAAAACTTATCAGACTTTTGAAATGATTAACCTTAAAACCTTATATGTTATCATATTCATATAATTAAATATAAATCAATTACATCTATTTATTTGATGGATGTTTTAAAAAATGATTCCTTATTTGGATTCACCATAATTATTGATGTCTAATAAGCTCAATTTATTTTTTAAAAATAAAATATATTAATGAAAGTGATTAAAATTAATTAAACGATTAAGAGAAATTATTGTAATAAGGGATTAATCCTTGAACATAATCGAAAATGACATAAAAACATATCCAAAATACATTTTTGTCATATTTTGAATATATAATCTTTTTTATCTAATTTTTATTGTTATTTGAACCAATTTAAATGGGAAAAACATGGTTGCAATTCACTTCTCAAAAATTTACAAGAATGTCACTCCTACAACACTATAAAAAGGCACACAATCGTCCCAATTACTCACAGCCCTCAAGCCCTTAGGATCATCTAAATTTTAAAAAATAATCTCCAACATCACTAAACTCAACATATATGCGCCGAATTTGGATGAAATATTTTTAAGGAATCGATTTGGTACAGACCACAAGGAGACACCTGAATAAGAGGTATCATCCTTCCTCAAGATCATTTCTTTCATTTCCCATCTCTACACCCTAAAACCCTATTAATAAATAATTATATAAAAATATGTATCCTAAATATAATTACAGTTTTTATATTTCCTTTTTTATTTATTTTTACACACACTTTCATCTACTGTGTAACAAATCTACCATTCTGGTATACGGAGAACTATTGCATCACGAATTGAAGTCGTTCGTTTTTCTATTCCACCTCTAATCGATGGAAAGTGTAATGTAAATTATGTATATATATATATAAATTATAGTTATGAATTTTATAATTTCTTTATTCTTTTTTTACGTTTTATATAATATATACCCTTAATCTTTTCATTATGTGTAAATACAATAACATCCTTTGTGGAATTGTGGACCACCGCCTCCTCAAAGTGATGTGATTCATTCAAACTATAAAGGGAACAAATAAAGGATAGATTTAATTCAAAATATGTAACATAAATTAAATATATATGATATTAATGACATAATTACCATTATAGAAACAAAATATAACATATTTTTTTTACCCTTTTCAAACACAAAAAAGTATTAACATCGATCGTGGATGTGTGGACTACTGCCACCCTAAAATGATGTAATTCCATTTTAAACACATGAATTCAATATATAATTATATATATGATTTAATAACAAGGTATTTATGATATTATTATCATTATGGGGATATATAATGCTACTTACCTTATTTCCATAATGAACACTACAACATGGGAATGTTACTAATGTGTACATATAACCTACCATCTCTGTGATCATAATGTTGGTTAATTTTTATTAACCATCATTCATGATTGGTTTTAAAAGTATAATTTATTTATAAAAATGATAATTATATAATTATTATTATTCTATCATTTCTTATATAATGACCCTTTTACCATATTATACCTACCAAAGTAATTTTTGATAAATAAAATAAATTTTTTCAAAAACACCCGACCTAAACTTAATTGTTTATATAGTTGCATAAAAATGGTAATAAGTTAATTATAAGTTATAAACATGAAAAGTGTTAGGAATAAAGTAAATAATTAATATAGTTTTTTATTCGGGATTATAATGACAGATGTGACAAGTTAGACTCAATGTATGGGATTCATATGTCACTTTTATATCTATGATATATACATCAACTTCATCACATACTTATTTTTTGTGGTGTATATACTTACCGTATTGATATATTATATCATGAATTATTTTTTATACCTGGTATTTTTACACTTTTAATTTCTAGTGCAAGAGGGTTTATCTTGGAAATAACCATGTGATCAATGTCATCATTGTAGTCTCATATTATTTTGTGATTGTTAACATTCTCGTGAAAAAAAAACACTTTATTGGAAAAATTGTCATTGTATATTACCTTAAATATCAACATTATTGTGTGATGGATATTATTATTTTCTAAACCTTCTACAAATTTTATATACACTGTTTACTTTCCTATTTATTTGATAATTAGGGTAAATGGTGATAAATTCACAAAATTTATCCAATAATTATATTTGGTGACGAAAACTATTAATTTAAAATTTTTAATATTAGAAATTATTTTTATGGGAAATGATGGGTGGGGATAGGTCATTATATAGCCCCTCAATACATCGACAAGTTATCAGGAGATGAATAGGTTGTCCATGTTAAACAGGTTTCTACCAATAGTTTTAACTTCTCTTGTTAAAGGACTTGATGGTATAGGATTTCATGTGTCTTAGACATGAATTACAATAATTATGCTTTTAAATAATATTTATTTTAGTTAAATAAATTATCTTTCATAACGTTTTCATATGATAAAATCTATGGAGTCATTTTATTCTCATTTTATTGATTAAATGTCATGTGTTTCCGTTTCTTACCTTTCAATGTTGATTATTCCTTATCAAGTAATTAGAATGAAATATGTTATCAGATCTTTAACCTTCCATGCTTATTTGTAGTCATCAATTCACTATTATATCCTCTTTACATACCCTTATTGATAATTTTAGGTCATGCATATTTTATTTCTTTTCCCTATGTTATGAAGAATAAATCTTTGAATAATATTTCAATGATGTAGTTTATTTTATTTTATTATGTATCATGTTTTAATTTTAATTTCCAAATGTAATAATGTTAACATGTACATAATATCATTTTAAAAAATTACTAATCTTATCGGTACATCTGGATTTGATTCCTTATAATCATTCCAATATAAGAAAACAATGCACCAGGTCTGGGATTAAGTGGTGTGGGTGTTAAAAAAATTATCTTGAAATAGTGACATTATTATAATCAAATTTATTTAAAAATAATTTTTTTATTAAATATCCATTTTATTATTATCAGGGATTTGATTTTTTACAAAATTATATATCATTTCCACATTTTTGGTTTTAATATTAAATTCATTTGACTAACTACATAAATCATCATATTATGTATTATTTGATTAATATGTATATTTATTGATATGGTAAATTTCATATAAATTAAATTATTCATTTAATATATGTTGAATTCATTGTACATGTAGTGATGGGTGGGATCTTAGTTACATATCCCCTTGATTCATTGCCATGTTTCATGAGACAATCGAATTGGACAAACATAGTAAATGGGGTATTTTTTAATATCTACCCATTAATTAAACTATCATAGAATAAGGAATAAATGGTAATGATATCGTGGTATATAAAAACATTACCGCCAAAATTAATAATTTACTTCCTTGAAAATTTAGGAATTATTATCCTGGAAAGTTTCAAATTCTTATTATCAATTGTTGCATTTTGTGCTGAATTTATTGTCTAAATGTAATATGTTTTTAGTAATTTACCATTAAATATAAATTATTTTTTATTTAATCATAACATATTTGATTTTATGTAACCCTTTCTAATCATTTGAGATAATCATTTATTTTTTTTATTTTCCTAGAATTTAGAGAAGGATATTCCTAGTAATATTAAATATGTGAAAGTTTTCCATATGATATTTATTAAAACTATTAATGTAATATTAGTGTCATGTTTGTAAATAGTTTTCCAAGACTTTACAAATTATCGATCGAACAAGGTGAGGTCCCTGGTATATTATACCATTATAATAAATTAAACACATGTTCTGGGTTATTGTAGTTGTGGTTTATATAGTTGGTATCCGATTAATATTAGTATATTCATTGGGAAATTTATTTTAAATAAAAATAACTAACCAGATAAATATGAATATACCCTATGGAATTTGTGGAAATTTACCATTATTGGTTTTTTAATTCTATGGGTTGTTATTATTGAGGATTATGATAAAGCACATTGTGTGCCATTATTTACTTACAAGCCATAAAATAAGAAATAAAATCATCACATATAGTCCATGTATGGATTTCCTTACTATGTAGGCAAACAAAGATGGTGTTGGAATTATGAATATCTGGATTATAATAAATAACTTGACCCGGGTTCTGTTGAATTTCCATTCTAATATGAGGAATCCGGTTTTTCTATAGCATGATTAACCTATGTTATATTAATTCTTGATACATAAGCCTCCATATTTTAATATAACTACTAATCAATTAGTATGAAAAAATATATTATGTTCCTATAAAAGATATTCTGTACATTGAGAAGTTATATTTGATTTTCTTAAACAACCTATTATAGTCTATCAGTGTTAAAATGAACCTAAATTTCTAATGTAAATTATGTCAATCACATGAATTTTACTATTTACTCATTATTTGTATTTATCATATATAGAAGAGGAGAAAATAAAAATTGTGGATATGCCTATTTTACCAGTGTTCTCTGATGTACTACTAAATTTGTTTTCAAGACATTCCCTGAATCATGAAGTTGATATTGGAATCGAACACTTATCTGGTTATATGGATATTTCAAAGGCTCCGCATAGAATAAACTAGATTGTTTCAGGAATTGAGTAATATTCCCTATGAAAATATTGATAAGAGACTCATTCATCTTAGTGATAAACTATGTTATGTACATGTTTCTTTATGTTTATATGAATTAATTTGTGTCAATGAACATTTATATTGATTTTCGAAATCATTAAAATACCCAAATTCTGAAAAATTATCCTCTATATCATATGAATGACATTTTGATTCAATTATGATGAGTTTTAATTTTTCTAAGATTATCTATGATCTGGAAATCATCATATGTGGGTTAACAATGAGAATATCCAAAGACAAAATTCTGCATGAGGTATGGTCATTTCAAATTTATTACAATTTTGGACTTACCGATTATCTCACAATTATTATAGACTTATGAATAGCTTTATTAATGATAACCTTGACTAGATTATAAACATATATATGGATTGTATTATAAAATATTTAAATTGAAACGAAACTTAGGAACACAATTTTAGCATTCTAATTATTACTATGATAATTAGAATCCATATGTAAAATTAACTAGTGTGATTTTTTTTTTATAAAAAAGTCTCATTCTTGGGTTCTGTCATTTCAAATTAGGGTGTATTGGTGAACCCTTAAAATATAAAATATATTGATATATATCTTAAAACAAACATTTTAATTGAGATCTAATGTTTTATAGGGTTGGATAGATACAAAAAATTTTCTATGAGTGATTTCTCAGGATGATATAATACACCAATCTTGTAGACTCCAAACACGGTAATGTTCTTGTGGATAGATGAGTGTATTGAAAATATCAAAAAATTGAAGTGAAGGTTGGTCATTTTATCTATGTTTACACTACCCTATATTGAATAAATGATTTTGATATATAGTAATTCATCAATAAAGTTACTTAGGTGTTTCCTTGTAAATAATGATAAGGTTATTTCTTATGCCTCTCCCCAATTGAAAATTCAAGGTAGAATTATCTAACAGAATATATGGAGCAATTAGAGTTAAATTTTTCATTGAAGGTAAAGATGAATTATATATATGGTTTAAAATTATATATATACACTAATTATAAAAGATTGACGTATATATTTACATTAAATTTTTTTAATATTTTCTAGAGAATATGATTGGAGTTTATCAATGATTTTGAATTCTCAATACATTACCCCCCTGAGAAGGTGAAGAAGGTGATTTATCCTCTGAGCCAGAAATAAAATGTTATTTAACCTATAAATTGGATTGAAATAAGACTAGTATTTATATATAATTAGAATATGGATATTGAAATCTTGATAAAATTTGATAGATTATTTCATACATAAATGAATTCTCAACCATCCATCCATGAGATGATTAAGAATGTTTAAATGGAAAATATGGAATAATAGAAGATGGTGAGGAATTATTTCTTCTGTTCAACTATAATAATTCTAGAATTATAATGTTTAATAATTGAGTATATATTCCATCAACACCATTTTTGATGCAGGAGATACTGGATGAAGGTCAATGTTCATTATTCTCTATTTATCCTAGATGTATGACGATGTATGTTAATCTAAAAGAGTATTTTGGGTGTGTTAACATGAAATGGGATATTTTAGAGAATGAATCCTAATCTCCAGTGTGTCATAATGTTACGTATGGGAGATAGAATTCTAGAGGGATATTACAACAACGTCCTATACAAGAATTAAAATCGGATAACATTATAATGTATTTCATCATCAAAATCCCAAAAACATATAATTACAATAATTAAATTTGGGTTGTAGTCAATAACTATAATGAATAATCACACATTAGTACAATTAGAGAATATTTCTCTCTAAATTAAATTAATCGATATTATTTTAAAGATGTTGTGTGATTAAGTAGAGTACCACTCTCAATAATATATTGTCAGGATCCGATCATCACCTCAATGATTTAGATATTTCTTCAGTAGAAACTAGATATAAAATGTTATATCAATACTTAATATCACCCTCTTATAGATCCTTATTCTAATAGAACCATACAAACTATATAATATACGTTCGGATATTTCTCTATTAATTTAAAATGTGGTCAGGATCAACATAGTCCATTGGTATAATTTTCATACAATAATAGCATAAACTCAAGAATTTAGATAGCTCCTTTTGAATCCCTCTATGGAATGATGTTCATAACCAAAATGTTCTAAGATAGATTTGGAGAAAGGAAGTTATTAGGATATCGGATGACTAATTAAAAATGAAATAGGGTTATATATATTAAACCACACATAATGAAAGCTAAAATTTGAAAAAATAACTTTTATTGAAAATCATTAGGGAGATCTAGAATTTTTTATTAGTTTTAATCTTCTCCAATGAATACTTATTTGGAAAATAGTTATTATATTTCAAAAAAGTGAATATTATCCCATAATATACCATTGCAAAATCAATTATTTGTCATATAATGAAGCTCCATTATCCCTTTATGATTTCACCAAATATTTCCCAAATTATTGATGTATTCCATGAATCCCTATAAAGGAAGTAAATTATTGATCCATCACATGTAATAAACAGAGTCTATACCAAAACGAAATGATATATGTTATGAAAAAAATTTGTAGATCAGAGAGAGATTTTTCTACAACATATGAAAACACACAATGTCAAAGTATTGTGGAAAATCATAAAATTAAGGAAGCTACATGGGATCCTGAGGCTATGATGATGAAGATGTATCATTAGATATTTATATTGGGGTGAAAAAATTTCAATAGAGAAATTCATACCAGGGGTGTATAATGTTACACATTAATATTTTATGAAATATTTCACTTCAAATAAATTTATGTTCTTACATATCTTTTGATACACACAACCACAATTATAAATAAAACATAGTATTTTTTACCAATAAAACATTGACATTATAATTGGTTGTATGAATCGTAATGGAATCATTAAGAAATAGTATTTATAATGGGAAAAGGGCCATGTACATGGTTGATGAGAATGGTTGTATTTTTTTAGTATATAATATGGAGTCAAAGTCAATGTACGATGAGGTCCTCTATGATTTTTTATTACTCAAGGAAATAGAAATATTAAAAAAATTAATAAATTGTTAAGAAGTATGGTGATGATTATTACATAATTGCAATTATTAATTATATGGAATCATATTTCATGCATCAAAAATCTCCTTCTGGACTTTTTGGACTTTTAACTATTCATAATTATGAAGAACAAGTTGAACTGGTGTTTGGTTAAAGAAAATTGTCAATGAAAAGTGTTTGATAGAAGTTCCCAACATTTTTGGTTAAGGATAAGTTTAAATTCAAAAAGGCATTATAAATATTAATTTAAATAAATATATTTCACGAAATGATAAAAGATATAATGAAATTATAATTTTAAATGAAGAATTATTAATCTTGAAAAGGTATTTTATGTTTGATATTGAAATACCATAATTCTTATTTACTGTTATATATGTGGGGGACATATTAATAAATTGTGGTTAACCATAGACTCTCAATGTTTCTAGATCAACCATATAAGGGAGAAATGCTCAACCACATCAAATCTGACCCGAATATGGGAAATAATGGAGGTAATTGTGAGTGTGTAGACATTCATGAAGGACATGGGAATGCATAGTGCCCAAGAAGTGCACATGCTTGTGGTCATTGGTCATCTAGTAAGTGCACCTAGGGCCCTGGTTCGATCACACAATGGGGTTGAATAACTATGAGGGGTGTTGTGTGAGTGTTTCAGGTTTTGTAACTCAATACAGGTTGGACTAAGTTATAATATGGGATTATTCACATAGATGATGATAGAAAAATCATACGTATGATGTGGGAGTCCAGAAAAATGGTTATTTTTAAATCACAAAAAAAAATATGAATATGAAAATGGATTTTGATATGAAAAATCTCATCCTTTCCTTCAAAGACCATAATGTCTTCAATAAACAAAAACCCTCTCTCGATGATGAAATTTTTCTCTGTCAAAAAAGCAGTATGCCACAACCTCCACATGATTAGACCGAGCTGAATCTTAAATAAAATTGAAACAATACTGATATGGTTCATCATTCCTATAGGATCATATGTGAATATTATCAACTTTAATTAAGAATAAACCATTGGTAGAACATGATAGTGTGTATTTTATTTCTACAAGTGAAGCATATTTTTTTTACTAACATTAAAGTAAAAATTCTCTTGCAAAGTAATAAAATAAATGATGTCGACATTAATATTGTAATCATCAATGAAAAAAGAATAATCCTACATGATTTTTAATATTACAAAATTTACTAAAATATTTAATGTATATATTATTCCACACCATTATCAGATAAAGATTGAAACATGGGATATGGTTAATATTGAAGGGATAGTTTCTAAACCTCAATTATAAAACAAGATCACATGAGACAATGAGTTGTTCTTGAAAAACATTAAATATTTCATTTTTACTTGCAGATAAGTAGATAATATATAAGCCCCATTCACAAAGAGAAAAAGACATTCCACACATGTCTATTGTGTGAAGAAGGTTGCAAAAAAATTTAGGAGTAATATACTCCCAATGATGTTCATTAAGTAGATTAGAACATATATTGTGTGAATAAGAACCATGGATCTTTATTGAGTTTTTGAGTTATAAATGTTGTACCAAATTGGTTATGTGAAGGAAAACAAGTGATCTAGACATTTCATTCAGGTAATAGAGAATATTTTCACTTGAAAGTGATTTAGTAGTATAATCTTAAATGCTACATGGAGATATATTTCATAATGCCTTCATAGATTGTGCATGGTCATTGTGATATTGTCTATTCTTTTTATAAAAAATAACAACTGACACACTTATGCATTCCATTCCTAGATCTTTCATGTCGTACTCTTTCTATTATAGGAGAACTTAGCCTCATCACTTATGTTTAATACATGAGATATCACAATACATTTGTATGAACTAATTTCAGGATTAAACCTTGAGTTATAAAAATGTGTCTCTCCGGTTTCATATATTTTTTTGCGAATATTTTGAAAATTAAAAAAACATGCATGATACTATAAATATTCATTAAATTCTACAACACATCGTGAGATCTTATAAAAAACCATAAAAATTATAATAGTCCAATCTGGGTTAACCAATCTATAATCTGGAGCAGACTGTCACATTGTGAGGAAATGCAATAAAATTAAACATGTCATATATATAAATGATAAATACCTAAAACAATTGTACTATGTGGGGAAAACATACAACCAACTCCATACAATCCAAACCAAACTAGAAAAACTCAAAATTATGAATAATACAATAAAAAAAGTCTCTATGTGACCAATAGTCACCACTAAACAAACCGAAACCCAATGTAATTACAAATAGATTAGCCGAAATTCGACTGGATGTCGTTACCTTTACATTTATCCCACCGTAAAACATCTATATCTGAAAAAAGTAAAAAATTTCATGTGAGAAAAAAGCCTAGTATTATACATATATAGAGTTTAAACAATGTCAAATATCTATAATGAAATATTTATATCTTTTAAAACCCAAAAAAATGTTTTACAAATAATTTTCATAAATCCAGTTAATTTGTAAATAATTTCCCAGTTGGTTTCAAAATGTCCTCAAATATTCTAAGACTATAAATATGAAAATTATAGGTGATAAAATAAGAAATCATATCGACGAATCAAGTGGTATGAAATTAAACCCATATCCATGAAATAACATATCATGGCTAGCTATGTAATAAAACATCATATAATAACTTGAGAGAATCAATCCGTAGTAAACACAATCATTTAATAAATAACAGTAAATGAAAATTTACCTTTTATTGGGCCCTATCTTATGGGACAATGAATAGTAAAAACTAATGATCTTGAACATGAATAATGTTGGATCCAAAGAATGTCGATTCATAATATAGTATATTGATAATCAAAAGTGTAGCTCCTTGTAGTTTCACACACATAATGGTTACCCATTTCTATTTCTAGATCCACAAAAGGTTCAAAATGTTTCACTTTTCAAATTGCATTTCAAACCCATGAACGAAATTCTATAAAAAAATTTCAAATCCAATACAATCTTATTTGGTTATTCAAAATCCATTTCCAAATCAGGAAAATATTTTTTTAAATAAATTTACATTCAAAAATCAATTAACTCACCAAGATAACCCTTGAAACCACATAACACTTCACATCAATGAAATCAACAAATTAATTTAAAAAATAATAAACTCATTTTATTAACCCACTTTATAGAGAAACCTACCTAAAACTTGTATAAACCTTGCTATATTCATCAACGGTGAATGGAAACCCTGAGATCAGCTGTCAAAATATAGGGAATGAAAAGAAGATATAAATCAATGATAGAAAGAATATCTGACCATCAATTTGAACCCAAAAAAAGAGAAAATAGTAGCAGCAGCCAAGTCTAAAGAAGAACCAACAAAAAAACTTACCCCAATAGTTATATCACAACAACCCTGATGATCGGTCAAAAAATAAAGTGATTTAGATGGTAGGGATTCACCAATAGTCACCCATGAGAGCTTATAGGTTGGGAGTGAGGAATTCTGTTACTGAATGAAATAAAATATCAATTTTGTAGCTCTAACACCAGTATATTTTTGTGATATATTTTCTTTAAATAATTTTTATTCTTCAATATCTTTCATTTAATGTATCCATGTCTTTAAAAGAATCATGAGATGCCCTTATTATAAAAATAACATTATATCCTTGCCATTAGGTTAGAGGAAATAATTATAACTATCTTGTGAAAATGAACTATCCATTAATTGGCTATCAATTATTTATGAAAAAAATAAATCAATTAGATATTATAATTTTTTATTGAATTACATTTGGTAATAAAATTAATGAGATATAAATTTTTTATATACATAATAAAATATTTTTAATACTCATCCAATTGATTTTATATTCATAGGGTATGAATAAAACCATAATTGTTGTATAAAAACCTATTTTAAAAAAAAGGTTAATTTTACACATTTGAATGGGGAACCCATTTTAAATTAAGATTTTGAAACATTAATAATTTTTATATAACAAAGTAGACATGTTTTTTGAAGTGGGATATAAAATTTACATTGGAAAAATTTCTGATTTGTTTTTTGATAAATTTTATATTTTGATGAATCGTAAAAATACCCTAAATTTTAATTAATAAGAAAAATTCAACAAGATAATTTATATGGATAAATTATAATATTTAATTTTTTACATGTAAAAATTAAATATATTTTTATAATTTAATATAATTTATGTCATTATCATTCAATTAATATTGAATTCATAGGTAAAAACATTTCAATCTTTTGCAATTTTTAACTTTTAAAACATGTCTCCTCATTTCTACAATGAGATTAATTTTAAATTAATTACTGAAACATTTATGTATTGAATTGTTAAAAAATTATTCTATATTTGTAATCAGTATGTCCAAATTTTTTAAGTAGGCTACTTTTAATTGTTCCCATTATGAGTAGTAACTTTCGTAATTGTTTTTATTACCATATGCAATGGTAAATTAGGTAATTAAGGGTAAAAATAATATTATAAATTTTATTAAAACCTATACAAATCATATTTTATATCTAAATTTGGATATTGTAATCTATTTTTCTAAATGTAATCTCTAAATTTCAGCTTACCCATGAATATGACATGAATGTAATAAAAACAATTGCACACGACAAAAAGTCACAATCTAATTTTATTTAATTATATTAATTTTAATATTTGGGTAACTAGGATAAAATATCATCTATAGATTGAATTTAGAATGCTAAAATAATTTATACATGATATGAATTTATTTATATATTTTAGATATTAAATAATTACTATTAATGATGACATAGTAGTGATGGAAAAAATTATTTAATTAATAGGAATATCAAATAAATTGTTTGAAAAATATTAAACTAAATACTTTATGAACTAATTAATGTGATACCAGATTTTTTAGGGGAATATGACATGTTAGGAGTGTATTAAATATTTTTTTTCTTATATATATTCATTCTGTGTTTTATTTAATGTCAAATAACTAAATAGTGTCAAAATTTACTATATTTATGTTTTATAAAAATTAAAATTTATTAAATTATTTTAAAAATAATAAAAAGATTTATATATTAAAAAATTATAATTATAAGGTCTAAAATTTCATTAAATATCCATTTATAGAAAATTAACACTATATAAGTAAATATTTATAACCATTAAATACTTATAATGTTATTACCACAATTAATATTAAATAGAGTAACTAATTGTCAATTAAAAATATATTTTTTAAGTTGAAAAAATAATTTTCCCAAAATATAATGGTTGATGAGATGACAACACTATGTCAAATCATATTCAAAATTGTGACACTTTGAATGTTTTTGGGAAGGTTTATATTTTATTTTAAATTATTATTTATAGAGTTTCCAAAAGAGTCCATCACCTCAGTTATAAAAGGGAACCTCCTCCCTCACCTATTCACTGTTTTTGGGCCTTCATGCCCTACCACCCCTAACCATTACCTTCTCAACATATCTATATTCATTCTAGAGATTCTGGTCATCTTCAAAGACAAACTATATTGCTTTATGAAGAGATTTTGAGGAAGCATGTCAAAGAAGAGGTAATCTATTCATGTAATAATTTCAAAAAATTTCTCCTTCTACTTATTATTAATTAATTGTTTAATTATTATTTAATAAAATATTTATCATTCAAATACATTTATTTTATTATAAATATTAAACAGTCATATTTCAACTTCTATCCACCATATGAAAAATGAAATCATTATGCATGCGCACGTATGACTTAACATCTCTACACTATTGTGAAATCTTTTTTTTCACAACCACCATACATGTATGGTTAATATTATGTAAATAATAAATATATATAATTATTATAACTTGATACAAATTCTTTAATATTATACACCATCACCATAAATACCATTCATTAATTATGGAATGATATCATTGCTCATGTGTACGTACGACCTACCGTCGCTATGATGAAATGTGATTCATTCTACATAATATTCATTGAAACATGACTATATAAATTAATTAAATGAATAAATATTATATATATTATAAAAAAATCATTTATTAAATTATATAACTATATACTCAAAAAAAACGAACAAGAACTTATTCGACAAAACTTGCAAAAGAACAAAAAGAAATTAACACCCGAATAACGAGTAATAATTAAATGTTACTAACAAACAGATCAAAATATGATCATAAATGTTATCATAAAAATTATTATGATTCTCTAATAAATATTTAACATTATTTAAATCGTTATTTAAGAGTTTTAGATACTTACAAAGTATATTTGTCCTAGGGTAAGGGATAACATTATGAATCATGTTTTTATCTGAGAATGTTTATTCAAAAGTATTTACTGGGGTATATTTATCATACGCATCGATGTTTCATAAATATTTTTTTTCAAAATATTATTTATATCCTTATAAAAATATTAAATTTTAATTTTACCATTTGATAAATTTTTACTAAATGGAATGAGTAGAATCTTTTTTTGTTTTTGGTACGAGGTACTTTTTGACTTTTCTGGAATATTACGAGAACACTGTTTTTTATCTTGTATAACATGAACAGATTTTTACACATTAAGAATACCATATTTCCTTGAATCGTACCCTATAATATTACAAGTTTATTTTCACAAAAAATCATTTCTTCTAAAATTGTGTTGCATTTGGAGGGAGGAAAACATTTTTGAGGATGAAATGATATTTTCCATCTAAGATGACACTCTTTAAATAGGGTAATATTTATATTCTTATTAATACAATGATTTGATTATGGTTATGATAGAATTTAATTAATTAAATCCAGTTGTTTTATATAAATTATTATGGAAAGATGTTTAATAAACCCACTTTATTTCGTGGGCTATGCTATGGTAAATGTATTTATGTTTTTGTGGAATATGAAAGAATGGTTTCATTATTAGATGTTTTGGATCTATATATCCCTCAAATTCATTGGGTAAATATTTAAATCTCATTAGATAGACATGAATGTAATTGAAAGTAAATATGGTTCTGTAATACATGGCCGAAATGAGGAGAGAAATCTATTCAATAATGGACTTTTTCCTCTATGATAGTCTCGACAATGATCCTTGAATAATTTGAGATGATTCTATATGATTATATGTGTGTTGAAAAAAAAACATCTCTTATTTTATGAATATTGGGACTACATTGTTTTTTTATTTATCCCATGACGTGATATTGTGATTTTTATATAGAGGATAAGATTTTCAAATGTTAGTTCTTATGATAATAATGTAATGGTTATTTCACTTGTTTACCATTACTGGGAATTTGAGCTCACACGTTGATATGTTTATTTTCCCCAGGTTATGATGAAGAGTATTAATTAAAAAAGGCCAAAAAAGAGTCTAGTTATGAAGATATAAGTGGGTGGTAATATTGATGTTTTATGAACCAGTTGTTTATGTTTCTTAGTTTCTAAAGACAGTACACCAATATAGTCCTAGCGTGGTTTTGTTTTTTAAGTAATAAATATTATTCAGTTTTGATGTAATATCTATATGTAAAGAATTATTAGTTATAGTGGGTATCAAATCAAAGGTGTTGTTAACCTTTGGAAACTAGGATGCAAGAACATAAGTAATAACCCTACAAATATATTTTACAATAGGGTATAATCATATCCTAGTGTTTTAAATATATTCATGAATAACTTATGATAAAACCAAAAGTGTCCTAAATTGAAATTTTATTAATGAATTATTTTGTTTTCCCATTATGATTAGTGTTTCTAACAATATTATTTTTTGTTGTAGTCAGTGGTTGGAACCCGAAGGAACCGCGTTAATGATGAATATAATGATAAATACAATGATTGTTGCATTAACAACGAAATGTTATGAGAGATAGAATGAAAAAAACTGTATCCATTCTCACACAACATACTTAATATATGAATAATGTAGTACTTCCAAACAAGTAAAGGAGGTAGAAACCTTCTATTGAGTCCTTCATGAGATGCATATGAGCCTTAGCTTAGTTGTCAAGGACTCCGTAAGTGCATCCCAACGACCAGTGATCAAATCCAGGTAGAGGCAGAATTTTCGGGTACTGTAGCATTACTGTAGTAGGTACTATGCAATACTTTAGCAGGTACTGTAGCGGGAACTGTAGCAGGCACTATTTGGCATTGTTGCTGCTGGAAATATATGCCCCTGTTTGGGCCTTTGGGCCACCAATTTTTTCCCTGAGTCCTATAAGGCCTTCGGGCCACATAGGCCTTCAGGTTAGTAAGGCCTTCAGGCCACCTCAAGGCCTTCAGGCCACCTTAGTTCAGATGCAAACCAGACAAACTACCATGAACAAGCTCTACAAGGAGGATGGGAAAGGAGCTTTCACCCCAGCAGAAGCTAAACGGATTGTAAGAATGAGAGGGTATGACACCTTCCATTGGGATAAGCCTGTGCATGCACGAGAATGCCTAGCTGAACAACCATGCAAAGGTGGAGAGCTTATTTCACGATGAAGATGCTGGGGAGGAGCACTTCCAAGTATTTTTTCTGGGTTGTATGTAATGTTTGAAGCCTACGGGCAATGAATTACTTTTAGGCCTATGGGATATGTAATACTTATTCTTACGGGCCTTGTAAGGGTTCCACCTCACCCCTAGAAAGGTGGATTATCAAAATCAATAGAAAATGAAGGTCTTCGGGCCATTGGAGGAGTCCTTCATGAGACATATTCAACCTTCATTCACCTAGTCTTCTAATCCATTAGTGGCTGTGAAATGGATATGTACCACTAAAAAAATTTAGTTTTAAAATATTTTGAATGTTATAGTGTTATCTTATCAGTCTATCTTTTGGAATTTTAATATGATCAATGGTGGAATATTATCAAGAATATAAGGCAAATAGATGAAATTGTATCCATAAATGGTACAAGTTCAAGAAAGTTATTTGTTAACAGGTACATTTTTCATATTCTTCAAACAATGATAGTGAAGGAGTTCCTTGAACTTAAGAAAAATGATGATGAATCTGTTGGTACCTATGAAGAAAATTTAATAAGACATTCATGGCATGATTCAAGAATTATTATCTAACCTAAGAGTGAAATTGATCGATTCTTTAGTGGTATAAAACCATGTCTGTGAAGGGTAATAACCATAACAGACTTCAATAGTTCTGAGGAAATGGTTCAATATGCTCTCAAGGTAGAGATGGATTGTGGAGTAACTCCTTAGTCAAATGGGTTTGATAAGACAAGAAAAATGGAATTCAATGTTAAATATAAAGTCCGCACTTAAAAGAATATGAGTTTTCCCTTTTTGTCAATGTGTGGAAAGAAAAATGGAGGGAATTGTTTTAATGGTAATATTAAATGTTTTATGTGTGGAAATGAAGGTCATCGAGTAGTTGAATGCCGATGTAATGGGAAAAAGATGTCTAATGATGAGAACAAAGAAAATACTACACATAATGCAACTCCAACACTTCAATGCTAAACGTAATAGGAAATTTTGAATATTCCAATAAATTATCTAATCAAAGGTTTATTGGTCATTATAGACATAAAAAAACTCTTAAGGCAATTGAAAAATGAATTTCACATGCAATCACTATCAGCAGTGTGGAGTAAACTATTATAGTGTTGAAAGGTACACATAACATTCAATAAAAATTAGAAAATATTTTATTTGATTCGGGATCCACCCACTCTTTTATATCAAATGATTTTTCTAAGGGTATTTCAATATTACCTAAGCAGTTAGATGTTGAGTTATCTTTGACAAATACTAACAGAAAAACAGTCACATAAAATGTTTATAATTCCGCTTTGGTTGATATTGTGGGAAAGTGCTTCCTGTAAATCTTGTGATCCTTCATGTAGTAAAATTTTATGTGAATATTGGCATGGATTGGATTCTCTATATAGATCACATAATAATTTCCAAGGAAGGGAAGTCACAATTCATATTCAAGATCAATATATGATCCTATATAGATGAAAAGTTGAATATAACCTTCTAGAAGAAATTTCTTCCATATTATGGGTCTTGATTCCAATATATTAATGATATTTATCTAAAATTGTGGGAGAGAATCTCATGATTATGAATAAACCCATTTTACAAGAGTTTGAGGATGACTTTTCAGAGGACTTTCCAGGTCTTCCACCAAATTTTGTGGTCTATTTTTCAATATAACTCATACCAGGTGATATGCCTATTTCAATGATATATTGTAGAATTTCCACAATCGAATTGGAGGAATTGAAGAAGAAATTCCAAAGGAATCTTCATAAGGGATTCATATGCCATAGTGTATCATCTTCGGAGCACCTATTCTATTTTTTACAAAGAAATATGGGTCCATGAGACTCTACATTGACTATAGAGAACCTAAAAAGATCACTATCGAGAACAAATATAATCTTCCCTACATTGAAGACTTTTTTGACCAACTATGTAGTGCTCAACACTTTTCAATGATTTATATTCGTTCATGAAATCATCGATGAAGGATCAAAAGGGGGATATACCAAATATGACATTCAATACAATCTAAGAAAATTACGTATTTATAGAGACTCCTTTTTCACTTACTAATGTCGCAACAAACATCATGGATATAATGAATAGAGTATTTAAGGACTATCTTGATTAGTTTGAGGTAGTCATTATTGATGATAATATTATATATTCAATGTGGAAGGAATAACATGAATGTCACATGATAATTATACTGAAGACCATAATAAATGATAATATTTATACAAAATTTACTAAGAGTGAATTTTGACTTTAGAATGTTTCATTTCTGGGTCATATAATCTCAAGAGCGGGGATATCTTTGGATCCAGTAAAAACAATGGTTATTGAATGATGGTTGACACCAAAAATGGTAACTGAGATCTGATGTTTTCTTAGATTGGATTGATATTATTGACCTTTTGTGAATTATGTTTCCGGAATATCTAATCCACCCACCATGTTGACCCGAAAAGGAGTTATGTTTGTTTTGACAGTGGATTGTAAAGAGAATTTCAAAGACATTAAAAATAAGGATAGCCAGTGCCCCTTTGCTCACAATTCATTATTGTGGTGAAATTTTGTTCATATAAAGTGATACATCAAAAGAAAGGTCTGGGATGTGTTCTCATAAAAAATGATATTGTGATAGCTTATGCCACACTACAACTGAAAATTCATTAGAAAAATTACCGAACTCATGATTTGGAGTTATCTATAGTAATTTATGCATTTAATATATTGATGGATTATATTTATGTTGAATGGTGTGGTATTTATATTGATCAAAATTTATTAAATTATATTTTCACAGAAAAAATGATTAATATGCACCAAATAAGATGGTTGGAGTTAATTAAAGATTATGTGTGATTAATTTATTACAACCCCGGGCAAGAGATCATGGTGGCAGATGATTTGAGAAAAAAAATAAAATTTTAGCTTATCCATGATGAGGATCCTCAAAGATCCAATAGTTATGGATTTTTAGAGGATGGATCATAAAATTTTAATGGATGGGGGGAAATAATATCATTTTAAAATTAATCTTCAACCATCCATAAAATTGAAGATTAAAGAGACATGGAAGGAAGATGTAGTGTAACCAAAAAAGCTTAGAAATGTTCCTAAAATCAACCATGATTGTGAAGAAGGAGATATTAGATGAAGCTCGTTATTCTTCATAATCATAATCAATTCACCCATGATGAAAAATGATATATAGGGACCTGAAAGGGTAATTATGGTGGGATGGAATGAAAAGGGACGTCAAAGAATATGTCTCCAGATTCATGGATTGTAAGAATTTTAAGGATGAGATATAGAATTATAAATGTATTATATAACCATTTCCAATACTAGAATAGATATTGGAAGAAATCACTATGGACATTGTCATTACACTTCCCAAAACATCTATAGGCAATTATGTTGTTTGGGTAATAGTCAATCAACTTACGAAGTCAGCACACTTCATTACTGTTAGAGGGGATTTCTCTCTTGATCATAATTCCAAGATAGATATAAAATAAGTTTTCAGACTGCATGGAGTACCTCATTCCATTATATCTAATCAGGATCAAAGGTTTACCTCTAAGTTCTAGAGATTTCATCAGCATGCTCTGGATATGGAGTTAGGTTTTAGGGATTATTATCCTCCTTATACATATGGTCATTCTAAGAGGAAAATTCAATCTCGAGAATAAAAGTTCAAGGGATGCTCTTTGGATTACAAAGTCAGTTGATATCAACAATTACCTTTAGATTAATTTTCATACAATAGTAGCATTCACTCTAATATTCAGATGGATCCTTATAATGGAATTTATGGAAATAAGTGAAAAACTATAACTAGTTGGGATGAAGTTGGGGAAATAAATATAATTGGGATTGATCTTGTTGATGAAATGGAAGAAAAAGACAAATCTATTAAAAACATAGAATAGATACTCATATTTGACAAAAAATTTCAGCTGAAAACTGAAGAAAATACTTAGAGTTTGAAGTGGGTGACAAAGTTTTCTTATGAATATCTCCTTCTAAGAGAGTAATGAGATTTGGAAACAATTTTATGTTTATCCCTTGGTATATCAGTCCTTTTGAAATTATGGAAAGTGATGGGAAGGTAGAGTACCGATTTGTGCTTACACAGAATCTATCTTAAGTTCATGATGTGTTCCTGTTATCTATCCTTAGAAAGTATATACTTAATCCTTCACATATACTAATCTCAGAATTTATACTGATCGAACAAGATCTTTCTTATGGGGGATAACTTATATAGATTCTAGATCATAGTGAACAATATCTACAAAATAAGACCACTCATTTGGTTAATGTTTTATGGAGGAACCGCCAATTTGAAGAAGCTACTTAGGAACTTGAGGATATGATGATGGAGAGGTATCCTCATGTTCTTATTTCCAAGTGACGAATTTTGGGGGAGAATTTCTGTTTAAGAGGGTATAATGTAACCCTCTAGTGTAGTTATGAAATATTTTCTTAAAATAATTTTTACTCTTCAGTAGATTTCATTGCATGCAATCTAGAATTTAAACAAATTGTGAGATTTCCTTATAATAACATTACAGTAATATCCAAGTTGTTATGTTATGTGGGAATAATTATAACTAACTTTTTAAAATAATTTATAAATTCATTGGGTATTAGTTATCTCTGAAGAAAAATAAATCAATTAGATATTTACATTTTTCAGTGAAATAAACTTTGAAATGAAATTAATGACATATATATGTGTTTTATAAACTTAATAAAAAATTATATTCATCCAATGGATATTTTTGTCTTATGGTATTAATAAAACCCTATTTGATGTATAAAAACATATTTTTTTAAAAATGTTTATATTAAACATTCGTATGGGGAACCAAATTAAAATTAAGACTTTGAGATATTAATAAATTTAATATGAAAATGTAAACTTTTTATTTTGAATTGGGATATAAAAATTTACATTGGATAAATTTCTGATATTTTTCTAATAACTTTCTTGTTTTTTTGAATAGTAAAAATATGCAAAATTTTAATTAAAAACAACTTTTTTCATCAGGATAATTTATATGGATAAATTATAATATTAAAATTTTTAATGTATAAATAGAATATATTTTTATCATTGAATATAATTTATGTCAAATAATTAATTTTACATTGAATTCATAGGTAAAAACATTTCAATCATTTGAAATGTTTTAACTTTTAAAATTCGTTTCCTCATTTCAATAGTGTGATTAATTTTATATTAATTTCTAAAACATAAGTCTCTAGAATTTGAAAAAATGAATTTCGTATTTGGAATCAGTAGGTCCAAATTAGTTTAATAGGATATGTTTATTTTTTGGGATTATGAATAGTAACTTTGGTAATTATTTTTATTACCATGGTTAATGGTAAATCTAGTAATTAAGGGTAAAAATAATATTATAAAATTACATTAAAATTGGAAAAATTTATATTATACAATCAAATTTCACCCTTATTATCTATTTCTAAAAGGTAATTATTTAATGGCCACTTACCTATGAATATGACATGAATGTAATAAAAACTAATGAATTTGACGAAATATCAGAATCTCATTTTCTATATGTATATTTATTTTAATATATAGATAACTAGGAGATAATATCAACTATTGATAGTGTATAGAAATATAAAAGAATTACATATATCCTAGAAATTTATTTATAATTTTTAGTGATTAGATAATTACCATTAAGTATTACACAATAGTGATTTAAAAATTATGTTAGTAATAGAAATATCAAATAAATGGTTTTAAATATATCAAAATAAATTTCATATATACTAATGAATGTGATTGAAAAAATTTCAAGGTGACTATGACATGTTCAGAGTGTATTAAATATTTTTTTTGGATTTATCTTCTGTGTGGATTTTATTTAAATTCAAATAAATGAATAGTGTTAAAATTGAAACTATTGATTTTTTATTAAAATAATATTTTATTAAATTATAAAAAAATCATAACAATAATTTAATATTTAAATGTGATAATTTTAAGGTATAAAAGTATATAAAATATCCATTTATGGTCAATTAAAACTATATAAGTAAATATTTATGACCATTAAATATTTAAAAGATTATTACGATAATTAAAATTAAATAGAATAACTAAGTGTCAATTAAAAAGATATGGTTAAAATTGAAAAACTATGTAGTCAAAAATTTATGTGTTGTTGATATTACAACCCTATATCATCTTATCTTAGAAATTGGGACACTTTGGAGGTTTTTGGGTAGGGTTTTATTTTATGATAATTAGTAATTATGGAGTTTCCAAAAGTTCCTCTCACCTCAATTATAAAATGGCACCTCCTCCCCAGATATTCACTTAATTTTGAGCCTTCAATATCAATCACCCTAGATCTTTTTCCTTATCAACTTCTCTATAAATATTTAACAGGTTCTGGTCATCTTCAAAAACCAAATCTAGGGCTCTAAGAAGATATTTAGAGGAAGCACATGAAGGAAGTGGTAATCTCTTCTACCAATTCTTTCAATCTTCTTTCTTCTTCAAGATTAGATTAATTAGTAGTCTTATTATAATGTAATAACATAAATATAAATCATATACTTAAATGATATTGTAAATATTATATAACCATATTTTACCATCTATCCACACTATGAAAAATGAAATCACTGCTCGTGCATACGAATGGCTTACTGTCTCCACACTATGGTGTAATCGGTTTCATATAATTACCTTACATGGAAGGGTATAATGATGTAAATAATAAATATATTTCATTATTACTACATTATACTTATTCTTAAATATTATATACCATACACTTCAATACCATTCACAATTTTGGTTCGATATCATCGCTCGTGCGTACGTACGACCTACTGTCTCTATGATGTAATGTGACTCATTCTACATTATCTTTATTAAAACATGTTTATATAAATTAATTGAATGAATAAATATTATATAAATTATAATTATATCATTTTTTAAATTATATTACAATAACCTAAAAAGAGGAATAAGAACTTATTTGACAAAACACGCATAAGAACATTAATCATTTAATAACTGAATAACGAGTAATAATGAAATGTTACTAAAAAACAGCAGAAAATATGATAATAAATGCTATCATAAAAATGATTTTTATTCTGTAATAAATTAGTAACATTATTTAAATCATTACATTAGAGGTTCTTATACATACGAAGCATCTCAGACCTTAGGTAAGGGATAACGTTTTAAATCTCATTCTTATCTGAGATTGTTTATTTGTATGTATTTACTGGGGCATTTTATGATCAACATCCATGTTTCCTAAATATTTGTTTCAAATAATTATTTATATCATTAAATAATTTTTAAAATCAAATTTTACCCATTTTTAAAATCCTATTAAATGTTATGAATGGAATATTTTATCATTTTTTTGTGCAAGGTACTCTTTGAATTTTTTTTGTAAAAAGTACAAGAAGAATTTTTATTTATCTTGTACCGAATGAATGGATTTCTACACATTGACTATACCTTATTTATTTGAATAATCCACTAAAATATTACAAGTTCATTTTCACATAAAATTTTTTCTTCTAAATTTTTTTTTCATTTTGAGGAAGGAAAAAAAAGTTTAAGAAGAAAGGATATTTTCCTCGGGAATTAATTTCAAGTGTTTTATCTAACTTATTTTCCTTATAAGACATAACTATTTAAATAGGGTTATATTTATATAAATTTTATTACTATGATTTTATTGTGTTTATGATGTTATTTTATTTAGTGAATCCATTTGTTTTATATCAATTAATATTGAATGATTTTTAAGAAACCCATTTTATTTCATGGGTTACGCTATGGTGAATATTTTTATGTTTTTGTGGAACACGTAAGAATGGATTCATTATTAGATGGGTGGGACCTATATCTCCTTCCAATGATTTGGGTAAAGATTTATATCTCCTGATATAGACATGATATGAATGAGAAGTAAACCTAGTTCAGTAATAAAGGGTTGGAATGAGGAGTGAACTCGTTTCAATAATGGACATTGTCCTATGATGGTCTCAGTGATGATACTTGATTAATATGAAATGATGTGATATGATTATGTGTGAATTACAATAAATTTCATGTCTTATGTTATGAAAATTGGGATTATATTGAATTTTTGTGATTTATCCCAAGAAATGATATTGTGATCTTTTATATGCATGATAAGATTTTTAAATGTTATGATCATATGATAATGATATGAATGGTATTTCCCTTGTTTTCCCTTACTGAGAATTTGAGATCACCCTTTAATAGGTTTCTTTTCCCCGATAATAAATAAGTGTATTAAGTAAGATATGTCAAAAAGAGTCTAGTTATGAAGAAATAAGTGGGTGACTGTGTAGATTTTTTTGAACCAGTTGTTTATTTTCCCAGTTTCTAAAGACACTAAACCTATACAGTCCTGGTGTGGATTTATTATGTTATGTAACTAATAATATTCAATGTTGAAGTAATCTCTATATATAAAGACCATGATATTATAGTATCAACCTTAAATACAAACTCACAATTATTACATAACACACAATCCCATTACACATCATGTAATCCATGAACATCATGTATACTGAAAATGAATCACATTTTTGTCAATAACCAATTGATGACTATTACATGAATTAAATCTATTAAAAATTCTGCAAAAATTTAGAAAACTATTTCAGTTCGCAATATCTTATTGGTTGTTATTAAGTATTTTGTGACCCCCTTACAAGTCATGTAAATCCCTAACTGACTGAAGAAACTCCTGGTTTTTGAAGACAAACTCAACAAACCCACATAGAGAATTCTTCGAACATTGGAAGTACCTCACAAATAATATTAAAAATTTATAATCAAAATATACTAATTGAAATAAAAATAAATCCCTAAATATTAGATTTATTTCTCTAGTAGAGGCTCTATATCCCATATAATCATAAAACATTTCCGAAGCAAGTGTGAGAAAGAGTCATAAATATGGGAGTGCCTAAAAATAGTAATTGTATGTCACAATCTCCCAAAAAATTATGCCTTGAAAATCCATTATATTCATAAAATCAAAAAAATTTAAGTCTAATACTTCCTCATAAAAAAAGTCTCCCTACCATGTCACATGGTTTTTTCATCGGAATTTCCATAGTTCTCGGACCATAAGACTAATTTTGTTGTGCAATACCTTCTTCTAGTGATCTATATTGTGAACAAGCTTCTAAAAAAATGTGGATTCAGTCTAAATAACATCATCCTCTCATCCAAGAACATTGGATGGATCCAGTATATACCTCCTCATCTAGGAGGCAAGAAACACAACATCGATAGATGTGAAACCGTAAATAATGTCCAACCAATTGGCCACCCTCCATAGAAATCCAATTATATGAAAGGGGCCCTAAAACCTTAGTGCAAACATACCCATGTTACACAATCGATAATTTCCCATGTAATGTGAAACTCTTATAATAACCTGATCACAAACCTCATTCTCCTATGGTTGATGAAAAATTTTCATATAATATTTATGATTACTATATTCCATGATCAATCTCATATTGGTTAAGTACACCATCTCCATCATCTCCTAAACAGGTCTCATCCCAACAAGACACTCTCCCCCAACTATTCCTAGAACAAGGGATATATAAATAGATGCCCATACAAATCATAAAAAGGCTCTAATATAATCACAGAAAAATAAATATTATTATAGGAATAATAGAATAGAGGCAAATAGTTTTCCCAAGATCCTCCAAAATCAAACACACAATCCTAGGGCATATTCTCCAAGATGATGATTACCATCCCTCTATATCAATCCATCTACAGATGATAGGCCATTCTCAATATAATTTAGGAAACCATTGCATCAAGAAATCCTTTAGAAAACCTAGAAATGAACCTTGGGTTCCTTTCAGATACACCCATATATAGAATTTGGATAAATCTCACAACATCATGGACATACAAGTCCTCATGTCGTTCTACCATTATTATCTCTTTGATTGGGAGGAAATTTGTTGAGTTCATGAGATTGTTGAAAACAATGATGAATTCCCTAGAAATATCATCCCATTTCTATACAAGAATGTTTTTGGACAACAATAAACCCAAAGGCCTCTAGTGTTCAACCATAATTCTATTAAAACTAAGACACCATGATAAAAAATCCACAATCAACCACCTCAACCCTGACCAAAAATATAGATGTCTCATATCATTGTATATCTTGGTATCCCCAAGGTGCATGGACCAACAAGATAACATTCCAATAACTACTAACTCTTACCTTTTGGAAAACAGACCAACCAACCTCAAAAAAAATCTTTAATGGGAGACTATGACCACTCTACTAAAGTAACCCCATTATAAAACTAATTCATTGGAATTCAGTGTCTATCAATTTTTCTAGAAAAACTCTCTTATGAAAAAATGAGCCATATTTTGTCAAATCCAAGAAATATTATTCACCAACCTCTTCCAATACCAAACTAATCTATGAAAATGAACTCATTAGACAATAACCGTCTACTGATTCCTTTATATATAGTGTCTGTAATTTATTCTCAATGAATCTACAACCATATTTTCTTTATGTGGGAGTGTTTGAAATTTCCACATCAAAATGTTGAAGATAATAAACCCAAATCTCTACCACACATTCATATCCATCTAATTAAATTTTATTTTTCATAATATTAAAATAAATAAATATCTAAACTACTCATCAAAGGTGTAGTGTCACCACATTTTGAAAGAATTCATAGTTGATGCCGACATAAGATTGTGGGTAAGGTATTTCATCATATGGGGGTGTAAATGGATTGATAAATAGGACACTAGCTATTTCCCCTTCATCATGAAACATCCCAAACAACTACGAGAATCATTGTAGAAAACACCATAAATCAAACATTATTCCAAAAGTAAAAATCTTGTGTTGAAGTCAACCCCATCTTCAGACCATCAAAATATCCCTCACATTATTCATTTGATTCCAAACTACACCCTTTTAGATTATTGTAGTAATAAATGATGTGGTCTTTCAAAAATCTTGAAAAAACATCCTATGGTACCCTTACAAGACCATGAAAAATTGTATCTCGATCAAATTTCGGAGATTCTACCAAGACATAACTGTCTATATCATTTTAGGATCCACTAAAAACCCATTATTAGAAATAAAATTCCATATAATATTAACTTCCTTGATGTAGAAATCACTATTCGAGATCTTTCCATCTAGATATTGTTACATTAAAGATTTAATAATGATATCTAAATAATCTATATGCTTTACCTCTTAACTAAAGTATGGTAAATTATCATCCATAAACACAACAAAAAAAGATTCCAGGAATTGATTAATTATATCATTCATCAAATTAATAAACACTGTATGAGAATTTTTTGGACTTAATGGAACTACTAGAAACGTAAAATTCACATACCAGCTCCTGAATGTTTTCTTAGGTCTATCCACATAATAGAATCACAAATGGTGGATCCCTAACTATAGGTCGAACCTTGAAATACTAAATTTCCCTCTAAGATGATTAAAAATATTAACAATTGTATGAACAGAATATTTGATCCAATTAATATCCCAATTTAGCTAATGATAGTTAATAAAATTTATACGTATCATTTAATCCTTATTAGTAAAGAGGACATGAGAAGGCCACAACGAAACCCTTGGATGAATAAAAGAATTATACTTTAGTTCCTCTAGATATAAATTAAGTTCCATAAACTATGTGTGTTCCATTAAATAATATAGACTTTAAATGGGAATCATAATAGGATGTAGATCAATAGTAACTTTGACATCTCTTTACGGTAGAAAAGAAGAGGAATAATTCTAAAATACCTCAGCATATAAAAATTCAATACTTGTTGGGTCCTTCCAAATGTTGTGGAAAGACCCAACATGTATGGAATATTCAAAAAACTCAATCCCCACAATTCAATTATCTTCGAAGATACAATAAAAAAATTGGAAACTATATAAAACAATGTAATCAGTATAGAATATGTAATAATCATTGTACCTCTAATAGTAGAAGGACCCGCTTCAAATTTCCATTGTTTATACTCAATCTCCTAAATACTTTTTATCTTATCCACATGAACATCCCACTTAGATGAAGGGTTTTTCTAACCATCCTTGGAATCATTGGTATAAACCTGTGAGAATTTAGTGGGAGTACATCATTCCATACTACCCTTTGAAATCATTTAACATAAATGCTTCATATGGCCCAATAATCAACAATGACAATAAGTCCATAAATCATATGTATTGTTATGAATGTTAGGAAAAGCACACCAACACTGATAGAAAAAAAATATTTTATTATCTTGGTGATGCCCCTAAAAATAGTATTTTATAGAACTTTCCATTATTATATTTCTTTTTCTATTCAAGAGATACATTATAACTAACAACTGCACCAACTGAAGCTCCACCCAAACCTATCCTTCCATCTATGTCTGCCTCATCCAAAGATGCATAACCAACTAACTCAAAATAGGTCAAAAGGTACAAAAGAATCAAAATTATCCTAATATCATTCCTTAGTCCAAAATCAATCCTATGATCTTTTAGGTACTCATTAGAGGAAAAATCTAGTTCCAGATGCATCGACTAAGGAAATGGTAGGAATACTCCAAAATATCATTCTTCTCATGCTCTAATGTTATAAATTGTTAGGTCTATTCCAAACATAAAAATTAGCATAAAACATAAGATTATTTAATATCATTAATGAAACCCAGGAATGGTCTTAGTGTAATGAATCTTTAACAATAGAGTCCCACCATATCATTCCCGATAGCATGACCATGTAAATTGTAAAATCCACCTTTGAGTCCTTAGGAGTCATCATGAAATTGAAGATCCTTTAAATCCTCTCAATCCATTCCTCAAATTATATTTTCCCTTTTCCATAATGGAATATGGGTATAATATTATTAGTAAACTTAGATCCAAGATCCACCACACGTCAATGGTTACTAACACCCACTTAAAATATAGTCTAAACAATGTGGATTACCACCTCACCAAAAGAGGGATCCACTAGATCATTTTCTAGTGGAACGTTTTTCACAACTTCATCTATTAGATTTGGAATATTTATTCTTGGAGGTATTCTATAATAAACAATTGTCAATAACAAATTATATCAAAAGTATACTCCAAAATAATATGAACACATCCATAATTCAAATCAATTAAATATAAAAACAAGAATTTTATGGAAATTTATAATCATTATTATCAGAAAACATTCACAAAAATAATAGGTAAATTTAAACAAACATCCCATATAGTTAAATCAAATTAAAAGACCCTTGATGTATCAAACATGATAAAAGTCCCTGACCACCCATGGTAACTACGGTTTAGTCAGAATGGTGAACTCGCCAAGCCACTTGTCGACACTTACTATCTAAATTCTGACATTTTAAAATTCTCTCTACCTTATACACAAAACAAAACTTTGGTTGTGTTAACACACTTCGGGTTAATACATCCCCTAGATTTAAAATTATATCAAACCTACCAATGTAAACTAAACTATACATCCAATACATGTATTACATTTTGAGATAAAGAATGAAAATATAGAAGTTTTGTACACAATGAAACAAGAAATACAACCAATGTACTATGCATAAGAAAAGTTGTAACATGATCCATACTATCCATCCTAGATCACATAAATCTAAATGTATTAATAATGAAATAGGAGCATGTATCCATGTGACCAATGAAAACCTCCAAACCAATCCAAACATAAAAAAATGACCAATTTAGAAGCCAAAATTCAATAAGATTCCCTTCCCATTACATGTATCACACAATACTATATCTATGTCCATGTGGAGAAAAAATTTGTGTGAGAGAAAATAACCCAGTATGATACCACAACATAGTGTATAGATGGCCCAATATCATGTTTTTAAGAGTTTAATATTTTAAAACCAAAAAAATTAAATATTATTTTTATGAATACAAATAATTCTAAATCATTTCCCCATTGGTTTTTATAAATTCTTTTCATATTCATTATTCCCAAATATGACATGTATAAATGATAAAATGGGAAAGAAAATACTTACATCAAGTGGAACGAAATTATGTAACACCTAAATAATTTACAATATTATCATTTAGAAATAATTTTATTTTTTTATAGTTTTCATTATACGCAAAACCATGTTATTATTACACAGCAATAAAAACATATTAGCTTCTGTTACATAGAAGTCTAATATTTACCATTAATATTATTAATTTAAAATTTATCCCCTATCCATTTAATCAACTATTATGAATAATGTAAAATAAATTATGAAGATATAAATATATATATAATATTCAATCCAATTTTTTACGTTCATCAAATATTTTTTATAGACATATGATAATAACAAGTTACTTTTATGCTAAAAAGAAGTATATTTCTAAAGACAGTTTTACTTACAATTATTGGAACACATATTTTACAACTAAATTTTAACCAATTTATAAATTTTATTTTTAAAAATAAATATAATTTTTTAATTTTTAATTTAAAAAATATCATTGGGTGAATTTTTTTTTCTGAGAAATTTCATATTTTGATGAAATGTGAAAAATAATAGATTTTAGTTAAAAAATATATTTTTCCTTAAATAATTATAATTGATAAATTGTATTTTAAATTGGTTTTTAAGTCTTATTAGAAAAATTTGAAAAATAATAATCCAATTTTAGATAATGGAATAGTTTGTAGATTTATTTTAGTCATAAAAACATAATGTACTTTTGAACAACTATCAATTTAAAAAACCAGTTTCTCTCAACATCTATGAGGTTTGACTTAAATTTAATTTTTCCACATATTTGAATTGAATTAAAAAATATATATATAATTTTTTTTAATAATTATTATATTTACTTTCCAATAAGATGAAATTAATTTTTGATAAGAAATATCATTGAATGTAATTAAAATTAATTACAACAATTAAGGTAATGAATAGTTTACTTAGTAATTAAACATTAAAATAATGAGATAAAATAGCCTGGATACTTTTCAAAAATCCATTATATGATCATATTTATACCATATGCTCTATTTTTTATAATTTTATGAGCTATTGGGATACTATTCCATTAAATTTACCTATATAATAAGTTATGTAAGGAAAAAGACAAAAAGATAACTTTCTATACCTCTAATATTTATAAAGCCTTAGGATATAAAGAAAATATCATATTTTAGGTTATACATATCCATTTTAAAAATAAATAAGTTATTTCGATGATAATAATTTATCATAAATTTTTATAGATGATTTATCTACAAAAAATGCTTAATAAATGTCAACACTATGATTATTTAGTAAGAAATTAAAAAAATAAAGGATATTAAAATTATTAAAATGGGATAAAATTGAATGAATTATTGAGTTACAATATTGTTTAGTTGAATATTTCATTTTACATTGGTCTTAACTTAATTTATTTTAAATCAATTTCTGTATTTATATTTTTAAATTTAAATTATGTAATTAGTGTCATGATTGACATTAATATTACTTTTTTAATAAATGTTTTTTATTAAAATTTTTCAAATTATTATAAATCCTATATCCTAAAAATTAATTATTAAATATTAATAAATATAAAATATAGTCCCCAAATGTACCTATTTTTCTATTATAATGACTATATTGACCATTAAATGGAAAAAACTATATTAGCGTTGTTGTAGCTTATGTAGTGTATTTTCACGTTACTTGCGCTAGTGTTAAAATTAGTTTCCAACACACAAGTGAGTTTAATTTTTTAAATTACTTAAACAATTTATAATTATGAAAATATATATCTTCTTATAAATCTCAAATTATTTTTGTGTTAATGGTTAAATTACATAGATTATAAAACTTGTCACCTTAATAAAAACAAAATGATAATAGTTGGGATACATAAATGTTATGAAAAATAATTAAAAAAATGCATTACTTTTGTGTTTTTGATATTTTTATTGACCACATATTCACCTTAGTCCATTATTTTTCTATTTTGGAGGCAAATGATGTATGGAAGAACTCCCTGTAGGGTTTTAATTTTTATATTTACAATAATTCCACTCCCCTCCACTATAGATATTAATTCAAATCCCCCTAAAATCCCACCCCTCATCTTCAAATTCCCACTTTGTGTATAAATAAACTCATTTAAGGCTTTTGATATAAACCAAAAGGACATTTCCAATGAATAAGTAAGGTTCTTAAACAAAATACGTATTTTATTTCACTCTATACTCACCAAATTATAACTATGTCATTAATATATAATAACCTAAGTATTTTAAATATAATGAGATGTTTATATATTAAGGTTATAGCCTACACCTTCACACACTTCCATAAAATTTGATACACAATCATCAATATTGAGTACAATGGACTACAACATTGCAAACCAATGTCGTTAATTCATACATTAACTCCTTTAATGTTTGGAATAATGATGGATTTATATTTTATATATGATATATATTATATTTATGATGTGTTTATTCTTATTTAATTTGTATATAACATGTACCCTCATGCATTCTATTTTTTCGGAATATGATAACTTCATTTGTGGATGTGGGTACTACAGGCTCCTCAAAGTGATTTGATTCACTCATGAACTAATTTGAATATATCAAGGATAGTTTTTATTAAAATATGTGAGACACATGAAATTAAAATGATACTATAATTATAATATACATATGGTCCAAAATGTTTCGGTCTGGTCGAAAGCCCAATCATAAAAATTTATTAAATAGACAAAAAATAAAAGTTAAGACCTTATATGGGTGTTCAAAAAGGTGGTAATGAATCACACCCCATAAGTTTGCACCCATAAGTGAAGTACAATATTATGGGATCTTAATGGAACAAGTTTAATTTATCTCCATAACTAATCTCTTTGATATGACATTATCAACTTGATTAGATTCTATATATAAATGAGTGATTACAAAATTAAAATGAAATATGGAATGAAGGCCTTTAATCTATTAGGGTAACACTTTACGTGGAACATTCATAGTTATAGCTCTTATCACATAAAATTAAAACATCGTGTTTCATTAAATCAATAAAGGATCCCATTTATATTGGAAACAATAATTTATTGCATTGATGATATCCTATAACTCCGCCTCATATGCAATTAAAAATACAATGGCCCTGATATAAAAACCCGTTGACAAACCCATGATGTGTGTGGAAGACGCCTCTACAACTAAATGGGATTTCCATTCTACCCAAATCCCTATAAAAATTCTCTATTCTCTGTATTGGAATAATGGGAATCTGCTGAATTTATTTTAGAACAAGGGATGTTTTAAACCTCCCACTCACACCCAACAATTATAAAATATTGAGACGAGAGAGGGTGTCATCCATTGAACATGATTTGATTTTGGAAGCCTGATGACAGTATCCATGGATGGATATTCTCCCTGCATGAAGGGATGGATTGTGGTTTTCAAAGAGTAGGTAATTTTTTTCAAGGTGTTATTGTGGATTGAAGAATTAAATTCCAACAAAAGAATTCCAATCGATCAACTATTGACTATAGAAACAACCAATTCAATAATTTTTTTATATTTAAATCTATGAAAATAATTGTGTGAAATACATCCTATATACAATCCCATAATGAAACGATAAATTTGTTTTTATGAATATATGCTTTGTCTTTTCATTATCTTTTAAACATATTGGGAAAATAGAAGAATGTTGATTGCCTTTCCAAAAAAATAACATATTGTGTAGGTATATTTCCATTTCAGATCGCACATAAAAAAACCATAATGATGGCAGAATGAATGGTTTTTTGAATACCATCATCTATGAAGGAGTTTTGATACATGACCCACATTTTATTCAGTAATACTGATAACATTCCTTGTGCATACATGTGCACCACCACCTCCACAAAGTGATGTGATCCATTTTTTCAAATAACCTTCCATGAGTTGTTATAAATATATTAACAATGAATATATATGATTTATATATCATTATTATATTTATGAAGATGTTGTAATAATGATAAATATGTAAGAACTAAAGCCCCTAAATCACATCTTATATAAAAACAAAATAGTTAACACTCCGATACGATGATTTTAATATAGAATTATAAATAATTTGGTATTGGGATATTTTTTGTGGATACTATATGAAATTGTAATTTTTATGTGGTTATAGAATATTATTTTATTATATATATATTATACATGAGGTTAAATGAACTTATGATGAAAGTCAAATTTGAGGTAATCCATTTCTTACCTCAATTTCTTTTCACACAGTTATATTACATTATAGTTGTACATAACATTCCACAATTATGCACATAATGACCCAAAATTATTTTAAATTATATGTACACATTTTTTATATGGATTTATATTTGATACATATAATCAATTCATTAATTAAATCTCAATACATTGTTATGATGTTTGTATAATATTTCTTCTCAATTTCTTCTCCCTTAAGATATATTTGGAATTATGAAACCATTTAATTTTACATGGGGTATATACGGACCTATTGATATATTTTATAATAATATATATTTATTCATGATTATTAATGTCTCAGTTTACAATTACACTTTCAATGGGTTATAAATAAAAAGTTACCAAAGAGGTAAGAGTTTATCTGACAATTTCATTTTATGGGATTTCATATATTTTTCATTGAAGGAACCATTAAATATATCCTTAAAAATATATATTTTTTTATTATACTTTAAATATTTAATGATATTCATTAATTGTTTATCCAAATTTTCAAATATTTTATACTTGAATCATGTATTGAAATGTTTAAAATAAATGGTGATTTCATTTTTCGTTTCTATATGGTATATTTTTCAGAATTGTATAACAAAATCCCTTCATATTTACAAAAATGATTAATTAAATATGTTTTATACAATCCTTGATATTTTAAAATGTTTTAAGGTAAAAAATATAATTTTCTTCAAAAGGATCATTTTAAAATTTCTTTAAAATAATTAAAAAGGAATGTTTCTTCTTAATTGGTTTTTAATTAATATATTTTCCCACCTCTATAATCATTTTACACATTTTAGATTCGTTGAGATGTTTTCAATGTTTTTAAAAATATTAATATTTAATTAAATATAAATTTTATATTTCTATTCTGATTTTAGTTATAAATGGTCATTATTTTATTAAAAGACTAATACTTGTATGTAATTAATGTTCTTGTTTTTTCTCTTATTATTTTTTATTCATTAAGAATCTCTTAAAACAATCAATTTCTTATGATAAGATTTCTCTCGGAAAATTCATTTATCTTAAATATCCAAATACAATGTATCGATTATATAATTATTTCCAAAACAATACACCATTTATACATATGGTGTTTTACTGTGAATGTTATTTGATTATATTTGGTTATAGTCGTATTCTATATTCTTTAATCAATGTAGATATTTTCTTGTAAGAAATATAATTTAAGGTATAGATTAATCATTTTATATATGTCTAATTTATTAGACACGTAGAGACAGTTGGTAATATAAATACATTCTCATCTATGCATCAATATATCTCTTTGGAAATAATTTAGATTGGTTATGAATAATTTATATTGGTTGAGAAATCATGGACGTAAAATTACATGATGTAAGAGTGGTTGATAAAAAGGTAACATCCAAAATATTCCTAACCATGGGTTATAAGATAATAAAAATAAAATGATAATGTAAATTCTAGACATATAACATATTTAAAAAATGATCAATTAAAAACTAAAATAATGGTTGTAATTTGATAAAATCTTATTCCATCAATATCGAATGTATATATATATATTTCAAAAAATAAATAAAAATGTTCAACGTGGTTTAATGGATTATATTAATTGACTTAATATTCTTATATTCACATCATGTTTCCTTGTAATAAAAAAATAAATATTATTTATCTTAAATTTCTATTTTTTCATTAAAAAATTTCCATAATTTCTATTTTCAAGAATGATTTATATATTTATTTAATTATAGAGTTTTGGTTAATAATATTTAAGGTAACCAAAACGGAAATACACCAATAAATTAAAATATAGAAGATCACTAATAAAATTTAATTAATTATATAACTTATGTTTTTAACAATTTGAAGAGGGTTTGTTTAGTTGGTTTCAATTGGTTAATTTAATACTACACACCCCTACATATATGGGGATTTTTTTTAATTTTTTTAAAAATGTAATCATTTGATAATTTGATGTTATAAAGGAGATTTCAATCTCTATTACATCATGATTTATGTTTTTTTATACTATATCAATATTTATAATTCATTGAATGTCATGTAAAAGATGGATAAAAAATTCAAAGTCTCATCATTTTATAAAAGATATTTTTTCATTTCAATATTCATTTTTAAAAATATGATTTCAACATAAGGTTATTATTATTATTAAATATTTTATGAGTTTTTGAATAATATTTTTAGGGTTAGTTTTTAATGTTTTAGATTTTATCAAAACTTGTATTTATCTAGGAGGAATAAATAAGTAAAATATTTTTTTGAAACTACGAAACTATCATATATTACACTTCTATTCTACATCATGTATTTTTTTGTAGGCATATATATAATAAATAAATTTTTACAATCTAATAAATTTTATAATTTTTGTCAATGATATTTTAAATTTAGAAAATATTTATTTAATAGCCCTGATCAAGATATAGTCATTACAATTAGAAAAATAATATTTAATATCATAGAGATGAAAGTTATATTATGTGAATTTATGAATGATAATTTCTAATAAATCCAAAAAGCCTATATTTTAGATATTTGTTAATATATGATGATGTGAAAACATGAATCATAATATGTAGAGTGGGAAGTTGAGAAAAATAATGGGGCCCAAAACATTTTTCATTTGTGTGGTATTCAAATGATTTTTAACTTGAGTTTACGGTCTCTTAGAGTATAATTATATTACTAAGCAATGAATTTAATGATTTAAGATATAATATCAACTATAATAAATATGAATTTTATGTTTCTTAATTCATTATATGAATTTTATATTTAAATAAATAAATATTAATTGTTGAAGCATACAAATCGCATGGTTTTCTAATAAAAAATGTGTTTTATTTTTAATGAAAAACATTTTTATCTTAATCAATGTGTATTTAATTAATCCATTATGTATATGTGTGATAACATAATAAATATATTATATATATAAAAACCATGTGGTGATTTTCATTGAAATTCCATGGTTATTAATTGGTTTATATTCAATGAGTAAATTAATTCCTTTTCAAAATGTTTTTTTCCAATAATGAATTGTCCCAGGAGGTAAATGATTTAGGGGAATGAAGTCAGGTATTACTTGTATCAAATGAGGTCAAAAGAGTAAATAATGTGGTTTAAGGTATGATGTTTTTTTGTTATATAATAAATACATCATGGTGTATCATTAAACATTATCGTTTTTAAATATTGTAATGGAACAATTAATTTTTATTAGTTTTATACATTTAAATGGAATCTGAAAATTCCCAAATAATGGATTGAAAAATAATATTTAATGATTTTTTAATTATAAAAAACTTTTTTTTTATTTAACATGAAATATTGATATGGAATAAGTTATTTCACATATAATTTATTTCCCTGACCTATATATCTAAGATGAATCCAATGTTTGGACAACACATTACCCCCAATGATTTTCCCATAATCGCTGATAATTATTTGATAAGTGGAAGGGATAATTGTACTTTGTGTGGAAATTATTCTCCAATGATTAAAATCAAGTCATTATAAATGTTTATAATAATAAACATACTTGAGGATTCCATATATCATGATTAACCAGAAAAAAGATTGAAAAATAAATTGTTCTTCCAATTATTCATTAGGATCACATCAGGCCGTAGTATTTTAGTAATAAATAATATTGCATAACTCTTTTTTTAAAAGAAATTAAAAAAAATAAACACAATAAAAATATAACATTAATTTATTATTATATTACGTTAAATTAGATAATAAATGTTCTTCTAAATATATTATAAAAAAATAAATAACGAACATCCTCAACTTCCAAGATTAATATTGAAGGTGAAATTTAAAAAAAGGCCCACTAAACACTTTTAACACTAATGAGGTAGATTATCTAGGTATTAAAGTATCTCTACTAAATATTTTCATCACTAGACCAACTAGCCAAAATAAAAACATAATAATATGTGTGTTTATGTGCACATGGATGGGTCTATCATACGTGATAGTGATTCCACAAAACTCTAATAAATTCCCAAGAATATGAAATCCATGAATTATTTACCACGTATTTAAAAATAAATGTATTCTCCAAATTCCTAATGAATATTTTAATGTAATAATCATAAATCTCTAGAAGATAAATGTTAATACATTTAAAAAATTTAAATAAAGAACACCAATTAAGAAAATAAATAGAAAATAAGTCCTTTACATCAAATCCATTCATTCTTGTACCCACACATGGTTCACTACAACTAAAAATAAATACCATACGTATAAGAAAAACAATTCATTAGTACCATATAATGTTTTAAAAACAGATCGATCAATAAATGGAAAATATAAGGAATCTTAGGTAACTTCATTCATGTAAAAAGAAATGGAGGTAGAACTTATGAGGAAACACGACACCCATATCCAAATCGGTTTTCCCCCTAAATGAAATTATTAAACCCTTATATCCAATCATGGATTTTAAAAATGAAATAATTTTAATCCATAACCAACATCATGCCCCTCTAATTTATACTAGAGTAAAAAAATAATTATATTGAGTTCACATGTTCATTAATATTTTATCAAATAATGAAAAATAATAAATTGTATAATCCAAATAAATATCTAAACCCATGACTGAACAATTAACCACTAACACCATATGTCTCATGAAAATCTATTTTAATGAATTAATTTCAATCTTACATCACCAGAAATATTGAAATATTGGTTTAATATATAATGAAAAAAGTATTTATACAACTAAAAAATAACATCTATCCAATTAAACCAAAATTGAATTCTATGAGTCATATAAAAATAAAAAAAATGACGTATTTAATGGATAATCAGGAAACAACTAAACATAAATTTAAAAATCATCTCTAATAGAAATAATTTTTTTTCAAAAAAACCATAAACAAAAAAAATGTTGTGTAAAATAAAAAAAATACGAAAATATTGGAGGTTATATTATTTCTTATCATTGATGAAAATAATAGAATTCTGATTTAACAATGAATACATATACAAACAGTAAAAATTTAATGAGAACATTTCTAGATTTGTTAATTAATATGACATTTTGATTTTAAATAAGGGGATTATAAATGAACAACAAATAAATTTTATATAAATTAGAAATGAACATTATTAATGATGGAAAAAAATTGAACCTGATGGAAGGAACCAAAGGTTTTATAGATTTTATTAAGACCAAAACACCATTAGTGAGTGGCTGATGTTGGGAACTGGACACTTGGTTGTATCTCCAAGACTCTGATGAGGTCCATCATACATTAGATAGAATTTGTGCATTTTTCCCATTATATTATTAAATTTTTTGTTGAATATTATTATTATTATCATTAATATTTATACTAAATTGAAATTTTAGATAACAAGAATATATATACACGTATATTGGTTATATATTTAGATTCTAATATATTAAATTAATAGTTCCTAATTGAATTATATTACTTCATATAATATATAATTATTGAATACAAAAATATTAATTGATAAGACTAATTTAAAAAATTGTTAAACTATAAGTTTTAAAATGATAAAAACACACACAGACACATTTATATATATATATATATATGAAAATTATTATGAAATTACATTACAACATTTTTGATATTTAGAGGTTGTTATTAAATGTGGATTAAAAAAACCACTACTAAATAATTAACTATATATATTTCTCAATTGTTTTTTAACCACCACTATGAAGTATGATTACTATGAAAGAAACATAATCCCACCATCCCTAATGTACCCCTTCCCCCTAAGTTCCCATTTGTCCCCAATCATCTACCAGTTCCCATTAAAAATCAATGTGTTGGTGGCATGCAAGATCCCACCAATCTTAATAATTTTAGATCTCCTCAAAGATGTTTAACCATCCTTGTAACGAGTTTGATTGTTAGATATCCCTGATCCTATATAGGTTTTACATATACCTCTTGGGAAATATACACTATTTTCAAATTTAATACATAAGATTAATTATTATATATTGAAACCATTTTAATTGTTTTTTCTATTGACAATATAAGTGAATATATTTAGATTAATTTAATTTTATCAAGGAAATAAATAGTACATAATTAATATAATATGTGTTAATTTTTTTCTTTTTTTCTATTTTTTTGGATATGTTGATGTTATTATGTATAAAATATGTATTTTTTAATATGATAGAATGATAATATTAAATTTCAACCGTATTTTTTTAATTTTTTCATATGGAATCTTGGTCATAGATTCAATATATTATTTTCACTACATTGAAAACAATTTCTATTTTAAAAATCTCATTATCATATCTATTCCTAAATTTTCCTTACTGTTATACTGTTTTCATTTGTATAATAAATTAAATTAAATACATATAAATACTGATTTGAAAAGTATTACATCTATATTATAATCAAATAGTAAAAAATAGTTAAAGATTTAATAATTGATGTTTGTTAATCAGTTAAATAGTTTGTTACTATTATTTAGAAAATTTAAGAGAACTATTAATGATCCATTATTTGGGTAAGTGGATAGATATTATGTTTACATAATTAATAGTTTGGTTTTAATTTTAATTGGTCAAATACTTTTGATTTTATGATATTTTTTAAAACAAAATTTTAATAAAATTGTAGATGAATAGTTTTTTGGTGTTCCTTTATGCGGTAATTTTGATCGTATAAAATGGGTGTTAACTAGTTATCATAATAATATATTTTTAATGGGGAACCACATATAAGGTATCCTAGTTATTTGCATGAACTATTAGTATAAAACTATAATGGTACTACCAGTTGATATTTTACAATGTTGTATGACTTATTATGATATGTTATTTTTTTAGTCCGCATAATAAAATAATGGATATAAAAATAATATCATTTTACAATTTCAATAAATCCCATAGAAACTTGATTTTATATATTTTTTATAAAATAATGACTAAAGAGAATTTTTTATTGTATAATTCCATACAGAGTCTTATGATGGTTTATTGACAAAAAATATTTGGATTCATGTGTTCTTTAATATCCCATATTTTATTTTATTTTCCTATTCCATAAATCACTATAATTTCAAACACTCTTGTTTCTAAATTTGCAGGTAGTTGGGGATATATGGTGAAAATTTGGATCAGATTAAACTTGAATGCCTCAATATGCGAATGGTTTGGTGAGGTTTTTAGATTTTAAAATTTATAATTGATTAAAGGATTTGATAATTAAATGTATATGTCCTAATTGTAAATTTTGAAGTTGGTTGTTGATATTTAATATTTATGAACACTTAATATTAATTCAATTCACACATCAATATGTGCATTATAATATTCATGGAGAATCAAATGTTACAGATTTTTTTTCACTAATGTAAATATATATAGTGGACACACTACTTCATAACAAGAATAGAATTAAATAATGAAATTTATAAGTGATAATTGTTTATAAACGATGTTGCATCATCAACATTAAAACAAATTAGTAAAATTAGATGATGTAAAAAAATTTCTCAACATGGAAAATGACGCTCTTCGAACATTAGGACAAACTTATCAAGAACGTGACATATAAATGGCTCTTATTCCTAATGTTACATATATGAAAATTAAATATAAAATTTTTATGGGCTTATAAATATATTTCATAAATTATTTTAACATATAAATCCAAATATTTATGACGGGTGCTTCAACTATTCAAAACATTTTGATTTAAATAAGTGGTATCATATTAAATTCCTATACAGAATTAAAAATAATAGAATATCTATGATAATTTAATATTTGTTTAATAAATTTCTAGAATATATGATTCTTTATTCTGTTCTAAAAAATTGATAATGTCATTAAAAATCATGGTATCAATTATTCAAATATATATGCTTATATCATTGATTTTATTCCTTTTTGGGAGAGGTATTAAAAATATAGAAGAATAAATGGTATTTTAATTTCATATAGATGTCAATGATTAATGTCTAAAGTATGAATAAACTAACATCATTGAAGATGTAAAAAATCAATAAACTTATAATGTTTTTTTACTTCCCTTTTAAACCTTGATTTCACATGTTCTTTATTTAAAATTAAACTAATGTGCACATAAAGTAAAATGTTATGGAATATAATAACAATGGGTTCATGAAATATCTAAGAGATTCAAAATATTTCAAATAATTTGAATCATTATATATGTATTTATCATTAAATAATATATAATTAATATTACATTTTAGTTGGTTGAACTCATTTAGGAAATTCATAAATAGTTGAAACATTAAATCTATTGTTATAGTCACTCACAATCTACGTCCATGGATGTGTATTCTCAGAAAAAAATTCAATATTTCAATGATAATTATATAAAAACAATTTTTTGGAAACAATTTTTTTATAATTACATCATTTAAATTAATGATCATATTTTTTTAGAGGAATGGTATTGAAACATAAGAAGACTATATTATGAAAATTTATAAAATACCTGCATCTATATTGTAGACCATGAGAGTCATCCTTAGAATTAGGAATTCATTTTTTATAACAATTATACTGGTTTGAATTATCCGATATGAAACACCGATTTTGAGTTTGACACCCCCATGACACATTTGTTTTATATATTAGGTTAGTTTACAGCGAATTTAAATTTTAGATATTTTTGTAATCAATATATTCTTTTATAGATTTTTTCAATATTTTACATGGTTTATTTCAACTGGTACAAGTAAAATCATGTCGTAATCATACATATGCTTCCTTTAAATTCAATTTTTTGTAACGTTGTTATTTTAAATGGGTACTTCATGTTTTATCCATACCATGTAAATCCTAATAGAAAATTTCATATCCTTTTTATGTTGGGGTGCTGGAACTTGTATGTGCACAATGAGGGGAAAATGTTGGAAATAATGTGATGGTGGTCATTTTTTTAGGAATTTGCTTTTACAAAATTGTTTTGCGGTTGAATAAGAATTATTGGAAAACTAAGAAAGTGTGTAAGTTCCTTCAACTAGTTCCCAAAATTTTAAAATATGGATTGGGAAACTATTTGACGAAAACATGGGGCCTAGCCAAACCCGAAAAAATGAACTCATATTTCCCACTTAATGATTATTGGGAATCTATAATAATTATTTCTTCTCTATAATCATCATCTACGGGACATGTGTAGGGATTTTAAACCCGCACTTTCCATTGATTATAATCTATCAACACATTGATTTTAAGTAGATTTACAAGGTTTTATCCATCTACTTTTTTTCCTCTTTTCAATTAATTTTTTAATCCTAATATTACTCTATGAGACCGTAAGGGGATGTGTGTATAGAAATTATAGTTTGGGTGGATCTTATCTTAGGGGTTTGGATTGTTTGGTGTGTGATGAGTGTCTATTTTTTTAGTGGTTCGTTTTATGTTAATGGTAATGGGTCAAGATTCATTTCAACTTGAAAGTGGGGGTGTTTCAATTTAATTTACCATCAAATTCATGAAATATAAAAATTTCATGTCCTAAATTTTTTACTTATTAAATCATATGAATATGGTTTGCCTTTTATTGGTTGAAAATATTATTCAAAGGATTTTATATAATTAGAATATAACAGTTTTCTATGAATATATTTGTATCATTTTGAATGGGTTTTACATAATAATCAGTTTCGAATAATGAACCTACTGTGAATTTTAAAATATTATATGGGTTTTAATGGGTTATTCCCTGCAAGTATGGGTTATTTCACTAGGTTTAAGTCATTGATTGGTTTTTTATTAAACATTTTAGTTGTATTTAAAAATTATAAATATTGTGTCTTAACCCTTACCAAACTGTTTTAAAATATTATTAACCATTGTTAATATCAATATTGTTTTGAATAAATATTTTTCATTTTATTTAGATATAAGAAATTTATTTAATAACATCACTTCAAAAGTCTTTTTAAATGGTGCGAAATTGGATGGAATCCCATGCCTATTTTATAAAGACCATTAGAAATTTTCAAAGAATATTTTCTATGATTGAAGAGTCCCTCAATTGATCCCCTTGAATTTTATTTGACCATTGTGGTATGTTACCACATAGGGGATAATTTATGTTTTTATTATTTTTTGATGTTTGAGATTGAATGAAATAATAATTGTTTGTTTCATGTGATCGTGTAGAATGAGTGATATTTTTTTGAAGGTATGTTATTATTTAATCTTTTGGTATGCTTGGATGTTTTCTCACACACAATTATTTAATTTTATGGGTGTGATAGATAACCAAGTAGGTATTTGAATTAGGGAAATCACTACTATTGATTAAGAGACAACTAAACAATGTTTTTCAATAATAAATAATGATTAATAATAAGATAGATTATGTGCAATGGTGCAGATTTAGTACTCCTAGTAGGGGTTATATAGCCCCACAAATTTTTCCAGATTATTGGATAATTGATTTGTTCTTATGATATCATAGGGTAACTATTTTCTATTCTAGGATTCAGATACTGGATTACAGATGATTTTCCCTTAATACCTAGATCATTTTCATGATTTATTTCATAGATCCCCTTATAAACCATTTTTATGTCCCCTAAACACTAAAGATGTGGAACCATTTCTTGGTTGTTGATTATTTTTTTATGCTTCATTATTATCTTTGTGTCGATTTATTTTAACACTTTTAAATAAATTTTTTGATTTATATAAAATAATATTATAATTTTATTTTGAAATTATGGTATTAAATGATATTCATGGTGATGTCATAAACATGATTTATGAATTGTTTTTAAAATATGCTTCCTTAAAAAGGTAGAGCCTTATTTAGGAGTGTTTTTTTACAAATTATTTTGGATTGAGTAATGAATTTATGTTTTTATTTTCACTGATATTATTCGGAATTCCCTTTCCATAGTTTTAGAGTGATTATTAAAAAAACATTTCTCCATACTTAGTGTATCTGTGATGTGTGTACATCTTCTAAAAGTGATTGTTTGATGTTACATGGTTTACATTATAATTACATTTGAGGGAATTTTTTTATAAAAAATTTTAAAAATACAATATTTGATTTATTTATGAATATAATTATACAAAATCCATGGCAAGATCTTATATGAATGTTTGGGATCACACCCTATATATACACTAATGTATTTGTTTGTATGATGCTTATTTATTTTACCTTTGGTGATAAGGATTTGACCTAGTTCTTTAATGATTTTTGTGACCCTTGACATATATTTTCGATAAAGTTGTTAATAGTGGATCATGTAGAGGTTTTGATGGATATGTTCAAGTTCATTCATTTTTTGGATGTTATATTAGCCTATTCAAATTGGTATATTTTTTAGTCTACTCCCATGTATTTTTTTCCATTGTATTTAATTTCAATTCATATATTGAAAGGATATTTATTATGATTATTCCCTATTTCACATGGATGAATATTTTCAATATTTATTTGATATGAATGGATTTCCAATGTTTGGATATTCCATACAAGATTCATGGATGTTTTTATTATTTAATTATATGTTTTTTATGTGATTGAAACCATTCCCAAGTGTGAATTATTGAGATCTTGATGCCAATTTTATTCCCATGGGGATCCATAATTCCCTTTTGGGATTTTGTTGATGGTGGTTTGGTGATTATTTGGGTTAGACCAGTTTGATTCATTACATTGTGCCCAAGTGTGTCTTGACCAAACTTCTTTCATGATGAGGGATGGGACAAAAAATTTACACGCCCTTCCATTCTCATGTTCAAGGTGAGATAGTGACCCTCTGAGTCCTACCATCAATATGCCCTAGAGTGGAAACTAGAACTAAGGGTATATATTTCTACATAATAAGGAAGGAATTACTCTTTTTATATAACAAGATCGGGAGATAATATGATAAACTCCAATAAACTCCAAATAATAAAAGTAAACGTACAGAAAAAAATACATTCCCACATGCATGTTCAATAAGTGAAGTTAATACAAGGTACAAAAAACTTTAATGTGCATTACTAATTGGAAAGAGACTATGAAGATACAACAACAAATCTTGACTCCTAAGCTAGTGAAGTCCAACACAGAGCTCAAATCACTCCTGGAAACCAGAAAATAGTTCATGATATGTAGGGTGAGCATAAGAGCATACTCAGTGGGTTAACTAATTCTACCAATTCACAATTTGGGGAATATATTAAAATCTATATGTGAAAAAAAATATAAAAATAGAGCACCTTCCAAGGAATACTAACCACCCTAGCCTCGGTAGGGAAAACTCACCAAATAATGCAAGTCAAGTAACACAATAGTATAAGGACATCGACATTTGGGTACCCCACACCAATTTCCCACAAGTTAATTATTTAACCAAAACAGCTAACATCATGATGCTGCCACTCATCCCTTGTGTAGTCCCACTACCACAACCTTCCAGCACAATCTTTGGACTCAAATCGCACACAATCCCACCTGCAGATAGCTAGTCTACAACACCCACACATCTTACCCGAATACACATGTGCCTCATCATGAAGACACTTGAGAAAAAAATACTGGCCCTCAAACACTTAGGCCTCTTATCAAAACAAACATATCCCGGGAATCTGGGACTACGGTAAGCCTCAAGACATTAAAACATCCCCAAATATGATGAATTAGTAAGAACCGAATGAGGGTGCGAGGAAGAAATTCAGTGACTAGCCATCCATTCTCCCACCAGGATATAGGGAAAGACACCCTCCCCCATGAAATGGGGGTGTTGATCACATGCTTCTCAACAAAAGTGGGTGAATATATAAATCACAAGGAACTATAATTTAATATATATATATATATATATATGTAATAAAACACTCATACCCAACCTACAGATCCCAAAAAAACAACCAACTCATACAGAAAAACATTTTGCTGTTACACCTATATGCACAACCAAAAAACAACTACTACCAAATCATTACCGAACCCTGTTTCATTCAACCACTGTCTAGTAGTTAATTTAAGGATTCAATATTACTTATTCCATCACTATCAGTAAACTACCGACCATAACCATATCAAAACGACAATCAAGACCATTTTTTAGTCCCACTACACACACACGTTCAACCACTACCAACTATAATTATTCAATGTTATATCGCACAATCATAATATTTCCCTAATGCATTCCTAGCAAATAGAAGATCATAACCTCCACATTTTCCCACTTTCCAAAATCACTCTGGGAAGACATCACAAATAATAGATGTTTCGCTTCATATTAGTTCATTTATTCTGAAATTGATCAGTCTCTCAGATAGGGATACCAATACACCACCTGTACCACCCCACACACTAATCCCACATCAACTACGATTAACCCATGGACCAACTGTGGACATGTATGACACCCTTATCACTGAACCAATTCCTCTATCCACTCTCCACACATAATTGTTCTCCGAAAAACAACACCACACAACTCAAACAAGGTTATAATAACCCAGAAATCATAGAAGTCAACCACACCTATCCAGAAAAACCTATTCCTATATAATAAACACTGTTATTTAAGTCCACATGATAAATAGTGGTTATTAAACAAGGGATTTCATCCTCTGGTATTCATTTCATTTAACTAGTTATACATTATTAAACATAGTTAATGTTAGGACCAATTACAATAAAACAAAGGAAAAAACATAACACTACCGTGTGAATGAAAATACCACCAAAGGCCATGATTTTTATAAGGAATATATCCACAAAAATCCATAAGAGAAAAATCCTAAAAAATAAAATAGATTATCAAACATCAAACCACTCCATTCCTGTCATTTCATTACCATGTTATCTTTTGATCATGTTCCCTTATTATTTATTTATATTATTATGAAATGTATTCATCTATTCTTCACTAAAATAATCATTAGTACACCCACCTCTCATGATTCATAATTTAATATAAGTAGAAGAAATCCCTATCTAATGATCAAAGGATCAAAGTTCCTCCTTTCTCTATGAATAGGGGATCATGCGAGCAACAAGAAACTCCATGAAAACTGATCAGGAGGGGCTCTCAAATAGTCACACATCTTGTCTTGGGAGGAAGGCTCTAGACACACCAATAGGAAACATAAAACAAACTTGTAAGGGAATATCCCAACCTTGAAGAGTGACGTCCTACATTAATGAAATAACATTTTCAAAAATTCATTTACCCTGGATCTTGGTCAAGATCATGTGTTTGGAGTATCTCAAATCCCAAAAGATGTTATAATATTAAATATATACTTAATAACCTTATAAATGACCTTAGAAATTCTCAAAAAAGGATTTGAACATGGTTTACATCAAATCAGACGTATGAAAGGAGAAACTAGACAACTGGGAAAACTAGGAGAACATGGAATCATCCATTGATGGGTGAGTGACCAATGACCCCTACCAATGATCAGCCATTGTTGATGAGATACCAATACTGAGCTACCAATGTGACCTACCAATGATGAGATACTGATGTTGAATTTCCAACTAAAGGACCTATTGACACCTTGACCCACTGACACTATTGCCCTTGACTCACTAACATCGACGCCCTCCACTCACTGAAAAAAATTCCTCTGAATCACTGATGAACTGGCATGTCGACACACTGACATGCAGACACATTGAAATGTTAACACATTGACATGGTGTCACATTGAAATATAGACCCATTGACATGGAGGCACAATGACCTGCATACGTTTTGAAATGGAGACACACTGACATGCCAACACATTGGCCTTTTGATGCATATGCATGCTGATGCGGTGATATGATGACGCACTTACATGTTGATGAACTAACATGAAAATGCATTGGCAAGACAACACACTGAATTACCGATGTAAAAACTAAAAAAACAATAAATTTTGAAAACTCTTTGAAATGATGCACTATAGCCTCCCAAAACAACCTAAATACTAGTTTTTCACAATGGAATGGCCCAAAAAATTTTGGGCCTTTACATCATATGCTTCTCAAAATATTCTAGTTATTACGAATTTAAAAATGAGCTAGAATAACGGTGTTCCAAAAAACTACCCCTGAAGATACCTCTAACGAGAAAACCACCATTTCTTATTATAAAGGAGTGAAAACCTCTTCATGTGAGGGACACCTACTTCACATATATCTTCTAAGAAACTATGAAGAAAATACATCTCCTTGGCCCCAAAAAACAACACAAACACAAAGGTCACACTTTATAGACATATGGATTAGGGATCTCCTTCTTCCATGCCATGATAATACCCACTTTGGGTGACATCGACTTGCTAGAACATGTTTAATCACATCATTATTAATGAATGCATATTAGAAATCAGGTCCTCCCTTCTGCATACATTTGGAATTTTCACAAAAATTTAGAGAACAAGGAAATATCTCATCTTATAGAAAATAATTTCAATCATTACATCACAAGGAAAGAAAAAAGAAAAAACAAAATAGTAAAAATTAGAACATCTCTGGGTACTTAGAAAAAATCTGTGTCTCCCGCTCCCATGTACTCTCTCCATGGCCACCATTCCTCCATAACACAAGAACCAAAGGGATGATTCATCCACAGAGTTCCATCTCATCATGATCCATGATTCTTACCATTCCTTCCATGAATGTAATTTCATCCTCGATATCCAAATCTCCCTAGTCAATGACATGGGAGTCATCGTGTAGATACCGATGAATCTAAGAGATATGTAAGACATCGTGGATCATCTCTAACCATGGGGGCTACACCTGCTGATATTCCACCTCCCCAACTTGTCTCAACACATAAAAACGTTCAATGATCTAGGGGGAAAGTTTTCTTCCCTTATCGAACCTCTTATACACACACTGAGGAGAAACCATTATGAACACATGTTCCCCATAATTTAACTCCTAGGGAATACTCTAGTGATCATCATATGACTACTATCGTTCTAGAGCTTCCTTCTTTATATCATGCACAAGATGAAACTTCTCTGTTGTTCTCTGCACTAACTCTGGTCTAAGAAGGGCTGCTTCCCCAACCACTATCTAGCATATGGGTGAATGAAACATCCATTCATACAGGGATTCTAAGGGTTTCATTCCAATGGTACCTTTATAGATATTATTTTATGAAAAATATTCCATAAGAATGTGTCGTATTCACAATCCTTCTAATTCCAAGACACACACCTGAAACATATCCTTCAATATCTTGATGGTCCTCTCTGTCTGTCCATTCATCTATGGGTAGAATGTAGTTCCGAGGTGTATATGGGTTCTAAAAGCATGTTGAAATCCCCTCCAGACATGCGATGTAGAATTGGTATCCCGATCTGAGATAATGGATCTCATAAATCCATACAGCCACACCACCTCATCCACATACCTCTTTTCCAAGGCATCTACTATCGTTGGCTCTTTCATTTCCAGGAAGTGAGACAACTTCATCAACTGGTCCACTAATACAAAAAGATAATTTCATCCTCTATTATTCTATGGTAATCATAATATGAAATCTATTGAGATGTCATCCCATTTCCACTCAGGAAAATCTACAGGAAATAACAGACCACTAGTAATGTGATTCATGGGCATCACCGGCTGACACACTAGGAACCTCACCACAAACTCCTCTACATCCTACTTCATCCCGAGCCACCAAAAATGTTCCCTCAAGACTAGGGATATCTTATAAACTCATGTATACAATGATAGGGGTTTTTATGTAACTCACCAAGATCTCCCTTATGCATTTCAACTGAAAAAACAACATCATGTGGAAAAAAATTCAATTATGACTATTATCTGACCATCCTTTCAAAGAAACACCAAAGATACTACGATCATGCATCAATTCAAGTTCTGAGTCCCCCTACTGAGATTCCTCTTCCTTCCTTACTAAGGGATGTTTCACTATAATCTAAAATAGACAAACCTACCACCATCGACTATAATAACTAGAAACAACGTGTCCAACACCCCCTATTCATTACAAGAATCTCTAGATTCCGAAATACCTTCTTCTGCGACTTCCTACTCAATTCATTAGCCACCATGTTCCCTTTACCTAGGGCGTAAGAGATCCCAATGTCATAGTCCTAGTGAAAGTCCATCCACCATCACTTCCAAAAGTTTAGGTCTTTTTGGGAAAAGATATATCTCAGGTACTTGTGATCTATGAAGACAAAAAATTTCTCCCCTTAGAGGTAAATCCACCGAAATAATAAGCCTCAACATGAACACTGCAAGCTCTATGTCATGGGTGGCATAATTTCATTCATGAGGACAAAACTGCCTAGATACATAAGAGATTACCCCTCACTACTACATCAAAAAACACCCTAACCCTTAGCCGAAAGCATCCTAGAACACATCGAACATCACACCTTCCTCAAACTACCTATGAACTCGGGCTTTAACTAGCTTCCCCTTTGGGTATATTAATTCTTCCTGACATTCATCATTCCAAATGAAGGATCAATATTTTCTGGTCAAAGTTATCAATGGAGTTGCAACTCGAGACAAGTCGAGCATTAATCTCCATTAATTACATGATAGACCTAGGAAGATATGAAAATCGTCCACATTATAGGGTACTTCCCAAGAAAAAACTACTTAATCCTTGTAAATGTCCACAACAATCCCATACTAAGACACTATGTGTCCAAGGAAGTGAACTTCTCATGTCCAAAACATTCAGTTAGACAACATTCTGAAGAGATTGGGGTGTTATAGGACCTCCAAAATTGTCCTTATATTCTTGACATGATCCTCCTCTGACCTTGAGTAGAGCAGGATGTCGTCGATGAACATGAAAAAAACTAGTCTAGGAACTCACTAAAAATAGCGATGAATAGTCCAATGAACTTGGTTGGTGAATTCGTAATGTCGTAGGGAATTAAAATGAACTCAATGTTCTCATAAATGAATCAGAGTGTAGTCTTTGGGAAGTCACCCTTATTCACCCTCAACTAGTGATATCCATACCACATGTCAATCTTAGAGAACAAAAATGTTCCCTTTAACTGGTTGAAAAGATTGTCAATCCTTAGAAGGGGTAATGGTTCTCGACTTTCACCTGGTTCACTCTCTAGTAAACTATGCCCAATCATAGCCCATCATCTTCCTTCTTCATGAAAAATATTAGAGGACCCCACAGTGTCATAATTTGATGGATAAAACCCTTCTTCACTAGGTCTTCAACCTGAATTTGCAACTCCCTTAACTCAGAGGGAACCATCTGATAGTGAGCCCTCAAAATCGGACAGCACCAGTTTATAATCCTATTCGGAACCCAACATCACGTCAAAGGGATAAAGTCCTAGCCTCATCTAGGAAGAAATCTAGTAACTCACTATCAACCCCTGAAACATCCACAATCTTTGTGTCTACTGACCCCACTAACTACTTAGCTAACATAGAACAAAAAGGATCCACGAACTGACTTCCCACCTAACATCCCCGCTCACAAACGAACACTACACATTGGAAATCCATATCTAATGACCCGAATCCTAAAAATATATTTTCAATAATAGAATGTATAGAAAAATAATAGTTGATTCCTTTGAATGGAATCCTACAATTACAACTTTTGTAAGAAAATATCCCCATGGGACTGATGTGATCCCATCATTAGTCAACATCCCTGATTGACATCCAACATATCGGTCTGACCACTGACTTGCGTACTCAACCCCAGGGGCATTTAAATTATCTCCACATCCATTCTTAGGTTATGGGTTGGAGTAGGTAAAATAATGGATTGTGAAATGCCTAAATTAAACAATGAAAATGAATGAGTACTAAATAGAGTGATCATACCCTGAAAAACCACAGGTCTCACTGGAACTGCTACCTCAATAGTGTGTAAATTCTCACGCCCATCTCCTCTACTCCTCTTTTGTTGACTACCTCCCCAAAAATGATCTATTAGAGGCCCCCAAGGAGAACCATATGTTCATCCTCCTCTAGTACTGTCTACCCTTGGTAGAGCCGGAGTTTACTACCCCTGCTGTTTGAAAGGCCAGATTGACACCTATTGCTGCTAAGGTGGGAGATAAGCCTACCCATCCCCACTGTACTTCAGTCAAACTGGGCACTAGTTTTAATGATTTCCATGAACTATGCAGACAAAAAACCTCAATATCGGGCCCGTGGGGAAAGGGAATGGACCATGAGATTGGAACTAGAACTACTGAGGCCTACTTCCTGCTAGTCAAAACCTGCAAGGCCCTATCGCCGAAGACATGCTTCCAACGGACTTCTTCTTCATCAAAGTCAACCAAATCACTTCTCATGGTACACATCCTTGTGAGTGAATCATCTCCACTTCATTGGCCTTCTTATGAACCTCTATGTACGTCAATAGAGTAAAAGGAGTAACAAAATACTAAAGAGAAGGTCTGTGTTCCTCTTCCAAGAGTCTTACCCGTGACTCCCCATACGGAAGTAGATTTGGTGCGAAGTGTATGAGATGTTTGAACTTGATCCCCAATTCCCTTATCAGCATAATCCCATGATATAGGGATAGTATCTCTTACCTCTTCTCAACCGTCATCATGGAAGAAATTTATTCGTCCAAGAAATCATTCTCAAAGTCATCCCAAGAAACCTTAGTTTCCTTCCAATCCAAGTAGTAAACCATCAACCACTGACATGATTATCCCCATATATGGCTCACTACCAAAGAGGCCTAGTAGTCTATCAGATCCTGGATCAAGATGAAATCAATCACTAGCTCCTCAAAAAAACTCTCAGTCTCCATACGTGAGATGCTTCCCTCACACATCCTAGAGTCGACCGATGGAGGCACAAAGTGTCTTCTTCCATAGGTCATCTTCTTCCTCTTAATCAGCCCCCCACTAATCAAACAAGTCAACCTGCTAAGCCTCAAATGCTCATACCACATGTGGACAACATCTAGGATCCATAGAAGAAAATGTAAATAGGGTACTCATAATCCCAGGTAGTACATAAAAAAATTTCTTTTAAATTAATTTTATGTCTTCATATATTTGAAATTCCAAAAATACGCAAGATACAAAAGAAAAAAAAGTCATTATGATGCATTTACCTTTCCTAGATTCTATACCCTAAAATTAGGGTAGTCCCTCTTAGACATTTATATGGTCCAGAGTTCATACATCAAATAATGGGGGGGCTAAAATCCCATGTCATAACCCATATTCTCTGCCCTATTTCACGCACCTATATTGCCTAGAACAATTCCCCTATCATCCCATGAAATATATACTATGACTAACTCCAAACTCCATCCTATCCCTAAAACCACACATGCCATATTTTGATACAATTTTGTTAGGACCATCCTTCTTTAAGATGAGGGAAGGGACAAGAATGTGTTATACCCTTCCTCCCTCAAGTTGAAGGAGAGATAATGAACCCGAGTCATGCCATCAATAGGCCCCAGAGCGGCGACTAGCACTAAGGGTTTAGATTATGAAAAAATATGGAAGGAATAACACTTTTTATAGAACATGATTAGGAGATAAGATGGTAAATCCAAAGAAATTCCCAATCTAAAGGTAAAAGTAATATCAAAATCCATTCCCACATGCATGTTCAATATGAAAATATGATATAGGGTACAATAAAACTCCTATGTAATGTACCAAAATAAATGTTACTAAGAAGCAGTAACAAATAATCTTGATGCTTGATCTAGTAATGTCTATCTATGTCATCAACATCTTCCTAGAAAACGAAAAAAAGTTTTATATAGGTAGGTTGAGAATATTAGTATAGACAGTAGGGAAACTAAAGCTACACATGCACTAGTGGGTGGACATAGAAATGTCCCTATGGGAAAAACGTTGAATCTCAGAGCACATACCAAGGAATACTAGATATACTAGCATCACCAAGGCATGCTCACTAAATAATGTCAGTTAATTAAGGAAGTGGTATAATCACAATGACATTTGGGTACCTCTCCCCACTTTCCCACTGTTTAACATCTCATCCAAAATAGCTAACGTGTTGATGTTACAACTATTACCATACACAGTCCCACTACCAAAACATGCATGCACTCACCTGGGCCATAGATCACACAAAATTCTACCTGTAGACACCGGGGCCACAACAACCACACCTCTCACCCGAAGACACTTGGGCCTCATCTCGAAGATACTTTGGAAAACAATACTGGCCATCAAACACCTAGGAATATTATCCCCAAAAACCATCATGTGGTATCTAGGACTATGTTAGGCCTCAATCCATTACATCCTACATAGATATAATCGAGAATTATGAACCAGAAAAGGTTTCGGGGAAGAAAGTCAGTGACCAACCATCCATCCTCCCATTGGGAAGTTGGGAAATACACCCTCCCAAATAAAATGGGGGTGTCCATAATGGGGTTCTCAACAAGGTTGGGGTGCATATATAAATTACAAGGAACTATAATATATATATATATATTGGTAATAATACACTCATCCTAGACATAAGGATCCTAAAACAAACAACTAACTCATAAAGAACCACAATTTTCTACTACCCTTATATGCACAACCACACAACAACCACTACCAATGCATACCCCAACCCATTTTCATTAGAAAACATGAATGTTTTTAATTAATGGATCCATATTTATTTATTCCAGAACTACCAGGAAACTACCAACAACAAGGACATAAAAACAAAAACAAAACCATATTTTTAGTCCAACTGCTTTGTCACGACTGTCCTTCTTCACGACGAGGGAAGGGGCCGGAAAGTGCCACCCCCTTCCTTCCTCATGATGAAGGAGAAATAATTACCCATAAGTCCCCCCCTTCAATATTCCCCCATATGGAGACTAGAACCAAGGGTATATATTCTCACATAATATGAAATGTGATGACCCAGACTCTCTTTGTCCTTCCCTTTGCAAAATTCGGGTTCTAAAGGAGTGGCGTCTCAGTGAGACCGATTGGTGAGACCGATCGGTGAGACCGATCATTAAGACCGATCGGGGAGACTGATCGGGAGACCAATCAGTGAGACCGATCGGTGCGACTGATCATTGCGACTGATTGTTGAGACCGATCAGTGAGACCGATCAGGGAGACCGATCGGCGCCACCCGGCCTTGTCAGGTTGTTTCCAGTAGCGCTCCTTTCCGCAAAGAGGGTTTTAAACCCTATTATAACTCGTTTAAGCGTGTTTTTAAGACCCGTAACTCCTATAAGAGTTTTAATTAAATACTTCATCAATTCATGAGTCATCTTAAACCACCCGACCCCCTTTTTGTGACGAGTGGTTCTGCAAGGTCAAACCATGACCCCCGCGCCTTACGTGGCTTCGCGTTTTCACCTCAACCGTCCTCGGCTCTTATAAACTAAGCGTTAGCCATGGTTTCTCCTTTCCTTGATCGTGGCTTTTCAAAAACAGCTTCTGGTTCATCGAGCCCACCGCATCGTTATCTGTAAAGTTCCGCGCCTCGGCCTAAACATCGATCATCTATCAACAAGTAGGAAATTTCTCCTTCGTCTCTCTCTTTTGTGTATCAGGCGGGGTGGGCGTGCTTTTGATTCTATTGAATTGGGTAAACCAGACCTAATTAAAGATAATGAACTAATTCTATAATTAAAGAGAGGGGGGTTGTGATTGTTGATGTTGTTTCTTCTATGACCACCTTGTTGAGTTGTGCTGGCTTATGCCTCCTGAAAATCAAGGTCGTTGGTGGTCGTTGTTTATGCACTAATGAACCCTGCTGATGTTTTAAATAGCTTGTTTGTGGTTGTAAACACCTGCTGTGAAAAGTGAATCGGTTAATCACGTATATCCGGCTGAATAATTGAAAGCACTAGGATCAACCCTTCTGTGATAACTCCCGGTTAGAACACACGAAAATTTGAATCATGGAGTGTGTTAAGTCGTTTAAATCAAAAAATACCTACAAGGCCCTGCTTGTGATGATGGTGGTAGTTGGTTGTTTTCCTTTCGGGCCAATTGATGGAGATGTGGGAGGGGATGGTATCCCCTGTTCTTTTATAATTTCTGTGGTTGTGAGTTTTAAATCCAGGTGGTTACTTGTTTATATCACGAATTGGGGTGGAATCCTCTTTTGTTGAGAACCAGGTGTGGGCGTCTTGGTTGATGCTTGACTGTATACTTTCCTGGATTTATGCCTGTGCCTACTAGTTGCCCAGTAGTGCTTAAACTTAAACATTATTACTGAACGTGAAATAAGAAAGGGGACAAATGGGTTGTTAGCGTGAGTCGTGACTCGTACTTGAGTGTTGTTGTGATCTGTAGGATGTCTGAAGAAAACCCTAGCTTGGGTGAGTTCTTGTTACCCTTTATATGTATACTTGAAGCTTTGTGTTTCTTATTCGCGCCCCAACCAAGTTGAGAATTTAGTTCCGAACACCCCCATTTCATGGGGGAGGGTGTTTTTCCCAACACTATTCATAGTGGCTGGTTATTAGCTCCTTTTTTACTCACTTTCCCGGATAGCCCAAGTACCTTCGGGCAGGCTGTGATGGCCTGAGGTCCATTATTAGCCCAAGAACATTCGGGTGGGGTAGTGTGGTGGTTGGCCAGGTGTGTGCGGCAGGTGGTTTCCCAAGTGTCTTCGGGATGAGGCCCAGGTGTCTTCGGGCGTGGCAGTGGATCCTTTAGCCCAGGTGTCTTCGGGTACGGTGGTGGTTGTTCTGGCCTCGGTGTTTGCAGGCATGGTTACATGTGACAGTTGTGGCCCAGGTGTGTGCGGGCGGGATTCAGTAGTGGGACTGCGTGCGGTTGAGGCCCAGGTGTGTGCGGGCGGGATTTCGGCAGTGGGACTGCGTGTGGTTGTGGCCCAGGTGTGTGCTGGCGGGTGCGGCCGTGGGACTGCAGTGAGAATTGCAGGATTGGTCCGATGCGTAGGATGTCTCAATAACCAGTGGGAAAGTGGCGCGGGGTACCCAAACATCGATGTGCTCTTATTATATATATTACTTGACTTGCGTTATTTGGGGAGTGTGCCTTCATGAGTCCTGGGGTGGATAGTTTACCTTGATAGGTGTTTGGTTTACTCCTTTTCTCATGGGACTTTAGTACGTTCCCCCACTTGTGCACGAGAGTCCTTGGTTTTCCCTACTGAGTGTACTTGTATGCTCACCCTATGTATATAAAACTTCTTTCAGGTTTCCAGGAGGACTTCTGGGATCACGCAGGACCTTACTAGCTCGGACCATTGGAGCAGTTTCAGTTGTTGTTATTCTTTTCCTCTTTGGTACTTACCTTGTAGTCACCTTTTGTACTTTGTGGCTTTTAATTTTGAAACATGCATGTGGGAATGGTTTACTTTTGGCATTACTTTTCTTTCTACCTTGGTGTTGTTGGGTTTTCTTCTCCTTATCTCTCGATCCTATAAAATAAAATGGGCAATGCCTTCCATTTGTGAGAGATTTCTATACCCTTGGTGCTAGTCGCCACTCCGGGACCTATTGAAGGCAGGTTTCGGGGGTCATTATTTCTCCTTCAACTTAAATAAGGAAGGGCCTGGCAATCTGCTGACTCTTCCCTCCTTTTGGTGAAGGCGGGTCATGACAGAATGGTATCAGAGGTGAGGTTGGTTGAGAGATAGGATGGAGTCTGGAGTTAGGAACAGTGAGGATTGCATGGGATGGTAAGGCAACAGTGTTGGGTGACCTTGGCGTGTGAATTAGGCTAGGGAATACAGGCTAGGACACAGGATTTTAGGGCCCCCCGTGATCTGATGCAAGGACTCTGGACCTACCGAACGACCAAGTGAGGCCACACTAATTTCACGGTAGAGACCCTAGGAAACATACATGCATCATAATGACTTGTGTTCTTGTGTTTCTGGTATGTCTTGTGAGTTAAGAATAAATAAAATTTTAAGAGGTTTTATGAACGATATTCTTCACTACTTGATCTTAGGCATTCTTTGTTTACCTTGCAGCTATGACACCTGGAAGGCGACCACATGTGGTACAGGCGATCAAGGCCCCGGAGACTACTTTGGCCAATCGGGAGAGAGCTGATCGAGAGGAAGAGGACGACCAGTGGAAAAAGACTCTTTGAGCCTTCCAGCGACAGGCCCTCGAGAAGTATGAGGGAAACACCTCCGATATGAAGACGGAAGGCTGGCTAGAGGAGCTAGTTATAGCCTTCGGCCTGATTCGGGCCCCGACCGAGTACTGGGTTCCTCTGGCCATTAGCCAGATGTGGGGAGCGGCATGTCAGTGGTGGATGCTTTACCTAGGGGAGAGGAGAGAGTCTAAGGTGGCTTGGGTGGATTTCGAGAAGGAGTTCCGGGCGGAATTCCTCTCCTCGACGATGAAGGCAGAAAAGAGGCAGGAACTACTCTCCCTCCAGCAGGGGAGTATATCTGTGAGGGAGCTAGGGATCAATTTCAAAGACCTCCTACATATTTCTCTAGACCTCTTTCCCGACGAGGAGTCTCGGGCAAGACATTTGGAGGAGGCACTCCGACCCTCCCTCCAGTATGCCGTTACCCCCTTTACCCTGCAGACGTACTTGGAGGTCCAGAAGAAGGCCGAAGTGGTGGATCAGATGCATGCTCTAGGGGGAGTGTCGCGATATGGGATCCAGCTGGGACCATCGAAGGGGAAGTCTGTCAGCACTAGGCCTCCAGCGTCAGGACCCTCTAGGTTCCAACCTGCAGGGAGCAGGCCGCAATAGTTTCAGTTTCGATCCCCCGGCCCTCGCCCTTTTCCTACGGGCCTGGGACCGCGGTGCTTCATCTGTGGAGCCGTATCCATCTCCGGAGTCAGTGCCCTGACCGGGTGCAGTAAAGCAGTGGTAGTCATCCCCAGCACTCTCCCCAGCAGCAGCTTCCAGCGAGACCTTTCTAGCAGCAGCTTCTAGCCAGACCTTTCCAGCAGCAGCAGCAGGGACAGCGAGCTCCCGCTCCTCCGAGGGCAGACGTAGGAGGAGGAGGCCAACATCAGGGCGCTCCACAGGGACCTCGACCATGGTGTGGTCGGGGAGGTGTCCGACAACCGAGGGGCAGGGGAGCTGGGCGTGGATAGTTGCACGCTGCAGAGGCAGCAGTTCCAGCAGGGCCAGAGGTTGTTCGAGGTACGATCAGTCTGTTTAGCACTCTTTCTTATGCCTTGTTTGATACCGGAGCTTCACACTCCTTTGTCGCACCCAGTCTAGCCCGTGCCTTGGGTCGAGATTCCGAGAGACTTCCAGTTCCCCTAGTGTTGAGTACACCAGTCGGAGGTCAAACCGACTTGTTGTTCGTTTGTCAGGGATGTAGACTGATGATAGGGCCACACCAGTCGGTTAGGGATCTTCTTCTGCTACATATTCATCCATACGATGTTATCCTAGGCATCTATGGGTTATTTTCTGTGTGCACCGTCATCGACTGTTTTCGAAGAAGGGTGGTGTTCTCAGACTTGGACAGCCGGCGTGTTACCTTCACCGGCGAGCAGAGCTGTCCGAAGGGAAATAGGAGAGAGGAACCTCTCCTCTCCTTGTTGACCGAGCTGACAGTGGAATCATTAGATGTTGAAATGGTGGAAGTGCCAGAGATCGTCCGTGAGTTTGTGGACATCTTTCCTGAGGAGGTGATGACTCTACCCCCTCGACGTGATATCGAGTTCGAGATAGACCTACAGCCCGGTGCTCGTCCAGTCTCGATGGCTCCTTACCGGATGGCACATTCGGAGCTACGGGAGTTGCAGATACAGATTGATGATCAGATGAAGATGGGTTATGTTCGTCTGAGTGCGTCACCGTGGGGTTCTCTGGTCTTGTTTGTAAAGAAGGCAGATGGTGATCTTAGGTTGTGCATAGACTACAGGAGGCTGAATCAGGTGACGATCAAGAATCGCTACCCTCTCCCAAGGATAGATGATCTTTTCGACCAGCTGAAAGGGGCAGGATGGTTCTCGAAGATCGACCAACGGTATGGGTACCACCAGCTGAGGGTGAAAGAGAGCGACATCCCGAAGACAGCATTCAGGTGCAGGTATGGACACTTCGAGTTCGTAGTCATGCCCTTTGGTGTTACGAACACCCCGGTTGTGTTCATGGGACTTATAAACTCCATCTTCTGGGAGTACCTGGATCAGTTCGTGGTTGTGTTCATCGACGACATCCTAGTCTACTCTAGATTAGAGGAGGACCATGCAGAGCACCTGAGGACAGTTTTGGAGGTCCTCCGACAGCACCAGCTCTATGGGAAGTTGTCAAAATGCAAGTTCTAGACACGAGAAGTGCACTTCCTCGGGCACGTGGTGTCCGAGCAGGGAGTAGCGGTGGACCCATCAAAGGTTGAGGCAGTTGTTTCTTGGGAAGCACCTAAGAATGTGGAAGAAGTCCGAAGTTTCCTTGGGCTGGCGGGTTACTACTGGAGATTCGTACCCAACTTCTCCCGAGTAGCAGCACCTTTAATGGCTCTGACCAAGAAGGACCAGGATTTCGTATGGGGTGAGCATTTCCAGTCAACCTTCAGCTATCTGAAAGAGAGGTTGGTCAGTGCCCCAGTGCTGAGATTACCAGAAGAAGGGGTGGCCTATGCGGTATTCTTTGATGATTCGGGACAGTGCCTGGGATGCGTGTTGATGCAGCGACGAGGGGTGATCTCTTATGGGTCCAGGCAGCTGCGTTCCCATGAGCATAATTACGCAACCCACGACCTAGATCTTGCAGCAGTCGTTTTTGCGCTAAAGTTATGGCGGCACTACCTCATCGGGGAACGCTTTTTGGTATTCACGGACCACAAAAGCTTGAGGTCTATATTCTCCTAGCGGGACTTAAACTTGCGACAGCGGAGATGGGTGGAGTTCCTCCATGATTACAACTTCGAGATCTCTTATACTGATGGAAAGGGCAATGTGGTGGCCGATGCCTTGAGTAGGAGGACGCAGAAGGATGCGGTCCGAGAGTCGGCAAACGCCTGGAAGGCAATGGAAGAGTTGGATGCCTTACCCCTGGATGCGACGATGGATAGTGGCAGAGGCTGCCTATATCAGATGACAGTGCAGTCATCCCTATTTCAGCAGGTGGAGGAGTCTCAGTGGGGAGACCTAGAGTGTGAAGTGATGCGTGACCAAGTTGACTAGGGAAATGCTCCGGAAGGATGGACCGAGGATGGTCAGAACCGGATGCTTTTCCAGGGAAGGTTGTTTGTCCCAGAGGCGATGCATGGAAAGGTTCTCAGTGAGTTCCACAAATCACCCCTGGTGGTACACACAAGAGTTTCCAAGATGTACCAGGGGTTGAAGAGGCAGTTTTGGTGGCCCGGAGTTAAGCGAGTGGTGGTAGAGGTTGTGGCCACGTGCCTAGTCTGCCAGCAAGTGAAGGCTGAACACTGAGTTCCAGGTGGCCTACTACAACCCCTAGATGTCCTCAAGTGGAAGTGGGATGACATCTCAATGGATTTCGTCACGGGACTACCCAAGTTCCAAGGAGGGTATGATGCCATCTGGGTGGTAGTGGACAGGTTGATGAAATCGGCTCACTTTCTGGTGATCAGGGAGTCGAGTGTAGTGGATGCTTTGGCATGAAAGTACGTGGATGAGGTGGTGCGGTTGCATAGAGTTCCGAGGTCAATAGTCTCGGATAGGGATGCACGGTTTACCTCACGGGTCTGGAGAGGATTGCAGCATGCGTTTGGCACCCAGTTATGCCTTAGCACTTCTCTCCATCCCCAGACAGATGGACAAACTGAGCGCACCATCCAAACCTTGGAGGATATGCTGCGGGCATGTGTTCTGGACTCAGGAGGGTCATGGGTGCAATACTTGCCTCTGGTAGAGTTTTCCAACAATAATAGCTACCACTCTACCATTGGCATGGCCCCGTTTGAAGCTTTGTACGGGAGGCCATGTCGTTCACCTGTGTGTTGGACCGAAGTAGGAGAGGTAGGCATCCTTGGTCCGGAGGTGGTGCAGAACACGACAGAGAAGGTTCAGCTCATACCGGAAAGGATGAAGGCAGCCCAGGACCGACAAAATTCATATGCTGATACTATGAGGAGGCCCTTGGAGTTTGAGGTTGGGGACCACGTGTTCTTAAAGGTCTCCCCTCGGCGTGGGCAGCGGAGGTTCGGCAAAGGGAGTAAGCTTTCTCCCAGATTCATCGGACCATTCCAAGTGTTGCGGCGGGTCGGTGAAGTGGCTTACCAGCTAGCGTTGCCACCACCGCTACTAAGGATACATGATGTCTTTCACGTGTCCCAGCTCTGTCGGTATCTGCATGATGATTCACACATCCTTGATTGGGGTGATCTAGACATCTAGGATGACATGACCTTTGAGGAGAGACCAGTGGAGATCGAGGATCACAAAGAAAAGGTGCTTCGCGGGTGAACCATTCCCTTGGTTCGCGTGTTGTGGAGACATGGTGGGCTTGAGGAGAGTACGTGGGAGAGGGAAACACCGATGCGTACCTAGTACCCAGAGTTGTTTTAAGATTTTTTTCAATGTTGTACCTATTGTGATAGAACGTTTTGTCTTTTGGATATGAATTGTACTGGTTTTCTTCCTCTGCTTGTGTGTGAAAACCCCCGGCTATAGGGAAGGAGAGAACCCGACCCCTAATCAAGACGCATTAAGGTGGATGCGGTTAAACCCGTGCGGGCGAGTCAGTGCCACCCAAAGCGGATAATATCTTTACATGGGGGAGGAGACTCCACAACCAACATGCCCGAGCAGTTTGGCATGGCATGTTGCGTGGTTCGTGACAGGAAGATGTTATTAGTTAACGATGAGGTTCAATCTTGAGACGTATCTTTTGGGGTGGTTGTTCGGACCCACCCTTTCCTTCTGGGTTGTTTAAATTCTCAGGGACGAGAATATTTTGAGAGGTATCTGATTTGATGACCCAGAATCTCCTGGTCATTTCCTTTGCCAAAATCCGGGTTCTAAAGGAGTGGCGTCTCGGTGAGACCGATCGGGGAGACCGATCGGTGGGACCGATCGGTGGGACCGATCGGCGGGACCGATCGGCGGGACCGATCGGCGAGATCGATCGGCGCCACCCGGCCTTGTCAGGTTGTTTCCAGTAGCGCTCCTTTGCGCAAAGAGGGTTTTAAACCCTATTCTGACTCGTTTAAGCATGTTTTTAAGACCTTTAATGCCCATAAGAGTTTTAATTAAATACTTCATCAATTCATGAGTCGACTTAAACCACCCAACCCCCTTTTTGTGACGAGTGGATCCGCGTGGTCAACCCACGACCCCCGTGCCTTACCCGGTTTCGCGTTTTCACCTCAACCGTACCCGGCTCTTATAAACTAAGGGTTAGTCGTGGTTTCTCCTTTCCTCGATCGTGGATTTTCACAAACATCTTCTGGTGCATCGGGCCCGCCGCATTGTTTTCTGTAAAGTTCCGCACCCCTGGCCTAAACGTCGATCATCTATCAACAAATACGTAATTTCTCATTCGTCTCTCTCTTTTGTGTATCATGCAGGGTGAGCGTTCTTTTGATTCTGTAGAATTGGGTAAACCAGACCTAATTAAAGATAATGAACGAATTTTGTAAAGAAAGAGAGGGCGGGCTGTGATTGTAGATGCTGTTTCTTCTATGACCACCTTGTTGAGTTTTTCTGGCTTATGCCTCCTGAAAATCGACGTCGTTGGTGGTCGTTGTTTGTGCACCAATGAACCCGGCTGATGTTTTAAATGGCTTGTTTGTTGTTGTAAACTCCTGCTGTGAAAATTGAATCGGTTAATCACGTATATCTGGCTAAATAATTGAAAGCACCAGGAACAACGCTTCTGTGATAACTCCCGGTTAGAACACATGGAAATTTGAATCATGGAGTGTGTTAAGTCGTTTAAATCTGAAAATACCTGCAAGGCCCTACTTGTGTTGATGGTGGTAGTTGGTTGTTTTCCTTTCAGGCCGATTGTTGGAGATGTGGGAGGGGAGGGGATCCCCTGTTCATTTATACTTTCGGTGGTTCTGAGTTTTAAATCTGGGTGGTTACATGTTTATATCACGAATTGGGGTGGAATCCTCTGTTGTTGAGAACCAGGTGTGGGCGTCTTGGCTGATGCTTGACTGTGTACTTTCCTAGATTTATGCCTATGCCTACTAGTTTCCCAGTAGTGCTTAAACATAAACATTATTACTGAACGTGAAATAAGAAAGGGGACAAATGGGTTGTTAGCGTGAGTCGTGACTCGGACTTGAGTGCTGTTGTGATCTATAGGATGTCTGAAGAAAAACCTAGCTTGGGTAAGTGCTTGTTACCCTATATATATATACTTGTATCTTTGTGTTTCTTATTCGCGCCCCACCCAAGTTGAGAACTTAGTGCTGAAAAACCCCATTTCATTGGGGAGGGTGTTTTTTCCATCACTATTCATAGTGGCTGGTTATTAGCTCCTTTTCTGCTCCCTTTCCTGGATAGCCCAAGTATCTTCGGGCAGGCTGTGATAGCCTGAGGTCCATTATTAGCCCAAGAACCTTCGGGCGGGGTAGTGTGGTGGTTGACTAGGTGTGTGCGGCAGGTGGTTTCCCAAGTGTCTTCGGGATGAGGCCCAGGTGTCTTCGGGCATGGAAGTGGATCCTTTAGCCCAGGTGTCTTCGGGCGCAGTGGTGGTTGTTCTGGCCTAGGTGTTTGCAGGCATGGTTACATGTGACAGTTGTGGCCCAGGTGTGTGCGGGTGGTATTCAGCAGTGGGACTACGTGTAGTTGAGTCCCAGGTGTGTGCGGGCGGGATTTCGGCAGTGGGACTGCGTGTGGTTGTGGCCCAGGTGTGTGGGGGCGGGTGCGGCTGTGGGACTGCGGTGAGAATGGCTAGATTTGTCCGACGCATAGGATGTCTCAATAATCAGTGGGAAAGTGGTGTGGGGTACCCAAACATCGATGTGCTATTATTATATATATTACTTGACTTGCATTATTTGGGGAGTGTGCCTTGGTTAGGCCTGGGGTGGATAGTTTACCTTGATAGGTGTTTGGTTTACTCCTTTTCTCACGGGACTTTAGTACGTTCTCCCACTTTTTCATGAGAGTCCTTGGTTTTCCCTACTGAGTGTACTTGTATGCTCACCCTACGTATATAAAACTGCTTTCAGGTTTCCAAGAGGAATTCGGGGATCACGCAGGACCTTACTAGCTCGGACCTTTGGAGCAGTTGCAGTTGTTGTTATTCTTTTCCTCTTCGGTACTTACCTTGTAGTCACCTTTTGTACTTTGTGGCTTTTACTTTTGGAACATGCATGTGGGAATGGGTTACTTTTGGCTTTAATTTTATTTCTACCTTGGTGTGGTTGGGTTTTCTTCTCCTTATCTCTCGATCCTATAAAATAAAAATGGTAATGTCTTCCATTTTTGAGAGATTTCTATACCCTTGGTGCTAGTAGCCACTCCGGGACCTATTGAAGGCGGGTTTCGGGGGTCATTATCTCTCCTTCAACTTAAATAAGGAAGGGCCTGACAATCTACTGACCCTTCCCTCCTTTTGGTGAAGGCGGGTCGTGACATGAAATCCATACACTTTTTATATAACATTATCAGGAGATAATATGGTAAATCCCAAGAAACACCAAATTCTAAATGTAAAAGTATAGCCAAAATCCATTCCCACTAACATTTTAAATAAATAAAGATGAAACAATGTAAAAACCTCCAATGTAATGTACAAAAATAAAAGAGACTACGAATAAATAAAAACTAAACCTGACACCCATTCATGTTAAGTATAGCATGGTCGTTAATGTCTTCCAAGAAACATGAATATAGTTTTATATATGTTGGGTGCACATATGAGTATACTCAGTAGGGAAAATAAAGCTACCTCTGAAAAATTGAGGGAACACACTAATTTCCCTTTGAGAAAATAGCAGAACCTCCGAGAACCTATAAAGGAATACAAACCATCCCATAATTACCAAGGAATGATCACCAAATAACACAAGTCATGAAAGTTAATAGTATATACACATCATCATTTGGGAACCCCACACCACATTCATGTTGGTTAACTGCTCATCTCTAATGACTAACCTCTTGACTCTACCACTCATCCCATATAAATTCCAATGTCCACAACCTACCTTCACACATCTGGGAATCAAATAACACACAATCTTGCCTAGAGGCACCTGGGCCGCAATAACCACACCTATCACCTGATGACAACTGGGCCTCATCCTAAATAAAGTTGGGAAAACAATCATGGGACATAAAATCCTAGGCCTCTCTTCCAAAATAATCCTACCCAAGGGATATGGGTCTATGGTAATCCTCATGTCATTACGTACTTTCTGAATATGCTCAACAGTAAGAATCAGAAATGGGTGTGAGGAATAAAACCAGAAACCAGCCATCCATCCTCCCATCAAGATGTTGGGAAAGACACCCTCCCACATGAAATGGGGGTGTTCGTAACATTGTTCTCAATAAGGATGGGGTGAGTATATAAATCTCAAGGAACTATAATTTATATTTAAAAAAGTAATAAAACACTCATCTCCAACCTATTGATCCGAAAACAAACAACCAACTAGTGTAAAACCACGTTTTGTTAATACCCCAATATGGAAAACCACACAACAACCTCTATAAAAGCATAATCCAACCCATTTTTCCGTCAAACATCATTCCATTATTAATTAAGAGATTCACTTTGATTTATTCCAGTAATACATGTCATCTACCAACCACATCCATATCAAAATGACAAACAAAACCCCATTTGCAGTCCCACAGCAGGCCACCATTAAACCACTATCAATTATCATTATTCAATGTTATAAATCACATTCATAATATTAAAATGATGAAATACCAATATATATATGCTCATAACCACCCTGTTGTCCCACTACCCAATGTATCTCTATGACCATATAACAGAAAAATACAGTTTCACTGCCTACAAGTCCATCCATTCTGCAAATAACCAGTCTCTCAAACTAGGATACCAACACACCACCTATTCCACCACTCACAACAAACCCAAAAAAACTACAATTAATGCATAACCTTTCTTCACTCACCTCTCACACCTTTATCACAGCACCAACTCCTCCATCCACCATTACACCCATAACTGTTCTCCCAATAGCAGCACCACACAACTCAAACAATGTCACAAAACCTAATATATCAATGAACTTATCCACACCTATTAAGAAGAACTTATTTAGATTTTTTATGAACTTATTTTTATTTCCACTTGATAAAATATGGGTTATCGCACAAGGGTTTTCATCCTGGTGAATTCATTTCATTTAACTAGCTATACGTGGATAAATATATTTCATTTTTTGGCCAAATATCAAACAACATGACAAAAAACACCACTAGTTTATTTGTAAAGATGACCAACTTCCCTGGTTTCCATAAGGCATATAGCCAAAACAATACATAAGTAAACAAGGATAACAAAATATAATAGTCGATCAAACATCCAACTACTCCCAGTCCGTTATTTCATTACCCCATTATCTATTGATCACATTCCATTATTTTTCGTTTTTTGTTCTATGAAAACAATTCATCTATTCGTTGCAAAAAAATCATTAGTACACGCACCCTGCATGATTCAGAGTTTATTAGAGGTAGAATAAATCCATTCTAGATGATAAAAGGATTGATGTTCCTCCTTGAACCCTGAAATGGGGATCACCTATGAAGCACGAAATTCCATGAAAACTGAGTAGGAGGGTATCTTGAACAAGAAAACAACTCATCTATGGTAGAAGAGTCTATAATCACCATCGAAAAATGAAAAAAAATCTTGTAAGGGATGATCTTGGAATTGAAGATCCAACTATTATATTATAGGAAGTACGTTTTCCAAAAGTCATTAATGTGGCATCATGGTCGAGATCACATCGTTTGAGTATCTCAAATCCCCAGGATGTTATGATATTAAATATATACTTATTATTCATTTAAATTTAATTAAAAATAATCAAAAAAGTCATCAAACATGGTTTACATCAAATAAGATGTAAGAGGGGAGAAATTAGAAAACATGGAAAAACTGGGAAAACTAAAAATGAGTCATCGATGGGTGAGTCACTGATGGGTGAGTCACTAACATGAACAACCAATTATGAGCCACTACTGTGGAGATATTAATGTTGAGAGACCGATGTTTCCTACTAACATTGAGCTACCTATGCTGAGCTATCGACAAAAGAACATATTGATGCCTCAACCTACCAACACTGATTTCCTCGAATCACCGACACCGACATCCTCGACTCACCAACACTGATGTCTTTGACTAACTAAGGCACCAACATGCCGGTGCACTGAACTAAGGATTCATTTACATGCTGATGCACTGACATGTAGATCCACTAACATGACGATGCACTAACATGTCATTGAACTGACATGCTGAGGCATAAACTTGCTGACACACTGAGTTACTGATGGAAAAAAATGTGAAATTTGGAAATCTTTGGAAATGAGACATCATTGCCTCCTAGAACACCCTAAACACTAGTTTTTCACAAAGTAAAGGCTGGGGGAAATTAGGATCAATAAAAAATTTCTACATGATTTTCCCAAAGGATTATTCCTTTTCTATCCCAGAATTCTCGATACATGTCATATATATCATTTGAACAAAAAATTTATAAGTAACCACAATTATTACACCATAAAGTAAATTATTCATTGGTTTATAAATATTAGAACAACTATTAAATGATAAAGGATGATTTTTTATGTTCCATTGTTTGAATGAAAAGGGGAAATGAGTTCAATATACTTCAACTTCTTAATTTATAATACAACAATCAAAGGAAATATTTATTTTGAATCTTTTATATTTGAACTTTATTATTGTATGTAATAATACTGATTTCATTCTAATTGATAGTACTGTATGTGGCAACATAATTTTTACAATATATTATGAGAAAAGTAAATATAATGACCATCATAACACTTAAAAGGTCTTAAAAGCAATAAATATAAAGCATTAAAAATAGATAGTTCAGACTATGAAGTATGATATTGTATTTTTTCAAAAAAAAATTATGAATATTGTTAAGTTCCTTTTCATATTTACAAAATGGAATGTAAGTGATGATATCGAAGTTACATTTCAATATTTTTTGACGTAAGACATCATATGATACATTGATTGAAAATATATGATTCACTTATTTTCCTTGAGTAGTTAAATCAATTGAAATTGCATAAACTTTTACCAGAAAATTAAAATGATCCAATAATATTTATTTGGAATATTTCTCAGAATTATATTTGTGAGGAATCTATAATGAATGGATCTTGAGATTCTTCATGATAGATACATGCTGAGACATGGTAATATAGAGATTAAAATTCCCCCATTATTTTTTTACTATCAAGATGTATATGACAATGCATTTGGTTGGGGAAATAGAAATAACAGGTCCCATAACTTATAAATATATGTAGCCACTGTAGACATATTTTTTTATATGTTTTTATTCTTAAGAAATACATTCTTTCCAATTCATCAAATATATAGTTATTTATGTTTCATTTCTTTCAGATTCCTTGTTCATTTGAAATCATATATAAAAAATAAATCCAAAACATAATTATTCATTATAAAGGATACTTAGTGGTGGAGTGTCAGACGTTTTTATATGTACATTTATGATATTTAGATAAAAATTAATAAATTTCTTCTTATTAATGGTATGTCGATTCAATATTGACCTAATCAAAAAACAATAATGTTTCTAACTATTAGATGACTAGTTGGGAAAGCCTGTAATATTAAACTAAATAAGTTATAATTATTACACACACATTGATATATGATAATTAATAGAAAAATTGAAAATATATTCATTGAATAATTGATGATAAAAATTAGGAGACTCATAGGAAAATGAATGTACGATGTGACAGATATAATAAAATATATTAATAATTATTTGGAACAATATTTTATGTGTAATATATGTTCAAAAATATTGTAACACATATATATAATCTCTAGAAATATTTTTATTTTATAAATTTAAAAAGTTTACATTTTTTATAGATCATACATATCAAACTTTGAGGTAAAATTTTATATTCTTTGATGATTTTGGATATGGGTCTTCTGAATAAGGCTAAGAATTTTTATGATTTGAATTTGAATAGTTTCAAATTTTTAACAGTATCTATGGAAGAATGTTTTAAAAAATATAATAGTTATATAATTTCATTTACCAAACATGAATACAACGGAAAGTAGATTGATATTAAAAAATTAAAATACCAAAAAAAGATTGTTTTATTCTGATTCATGTGGGCCAATATTACTATTGTTATTAAATGAGAGACCTAATAATATACGTTCTTCATCTTCTCTTACTACATGTAAATCGGTGATCAGGAAGAATATGATCTGAATTCCATGAATCATAATAGAAATTAGAATATCATGTGAAATATTCATTAAATAATGATTAGAGTTTATATATAGACATGGAAAAATAGATTTCTATGATATGTATGATGACCTAAAATATTTAACATATGAAATTTAATGTCATAAATAAAAAACTATATGACTTTTTTTCCATAAAGACATTGAAAATACTGGTTATTTATTAGAAGATAATTTAGATTAAGTGCAAGAAGTAATGACCATGCATTATAATAATGTGTCAATTTTTTGATAAAATGATTTTATATGTATTCATTTCATAATCAATCACCTAATATATTCATTATAATATATAATTATACTATTTTGAATCTATTATCATATTAAAAAAATTATTCATCAAGTATTAAATTTTTATAATATAATTTTTATACTTATTTTAAAATATTTATTCAAGTAATGTATTTACATATTTTAATGATTGTGATGGAGAAGAGAAAATATATTAGTGATAGTAATCAATCAACGATAAATAGTCCACCCACCACCCGAACATCATCTACTTTTCAATATAATTATTTTCATACATTACACTAGCTATGTTATTTTTTTCATATACAAAATTGGTTTCTACTATTGCTCTATTTTTATTCTTTAGTACATGATTTCATGTTTTTATATATTGTTACCTATTTAAAATGATTTTTTTGTATAGTGATTTTTTTGATATTTTCCAACTGAAATTAATCAATACATTTCTTTAGGAACATGTAACCAATGGTGTGTTTTATTCATTTTATTATAAATATACATGAAAAAATATAATAATTATTAAAATTCATGATTCAACATAGTAATGAAAACACGTGAATTCCCTTAAAATATTGTGTGATAATTCCATTTTTTACTAGTTTGAAAAAATAAATTATATGATCTCGAATAATCGAATAATACTATAATATATATTAACTTAATCAATTATAGTGATGCAAATGTTTATACATATCTCTTTTTCGTAAATAAGTATATTTAAGAATATCATTTAAAATGTGAGATAAATTAATAATTGTATATAAATAATGATTAATGCATTTTTCATGACAAATGTGCATATGTATATATATCTATTTTAGGAGCATAATTATGGGGGCCCCACTTCAGTTTTTATAAATGTATTGGTCTTTATATTTTTTTGTACAAGGGAATTTTCAATTCAATTAATTTGTCATTGAAATCTTGTAACTTGGGGTCATAGAAACTACCACTATTTTAAAAGGAGATTTAAACCCCTATATATTATCAAAATTACATAGTGTTTGTTTAATCAACCTTTAAAAATGCATGCTTTGGTGGTGGTTTAAACCCCTACTAATTTATAAATAAAAATAGAAATGGATAATCACTTTTAAATATGAACAGAAGAAAATAAATATGTTTTTCATCACAATTCCATTAAACTTTGACAAATTTAAAATATGAAAAATGATATTTCTTTCTGACACTACATATCATGAACATTTAAGAAAATCCCCTTGAAACTAAAAATGTCCACCGATGGATACTCAATTTCTTGGGGTGTTTTGAGGTAAAAAAATGGGTTCATACATGAATACATATATACATAGATAGATGATTGTGTGTGAGAGTGACATATGGAGAATTTTGAATATTTTTATTAATTAAATATTAAATAAAACAAATGTGTATTATTTTTATTAGAAAAATACATCCTATTATGTTATAATTCACACACACACACAAGTATGTGTATATATGGATTAATGGAATCATTGGGTTATGTAATTTTATTATATTTTATTATTATTTTTATTATAAGGATTCAAATTTTAGTAAAAATGGGAGAGGGGATCAAATTTTACAAAAAATTAAAAAACACCCAAGGTGGATCTACTTATACCATGCAATGAATAACCCAAAATATGTTTTTAGTTCTCAATTGTACATCCTAATTAATTATTTTTATCAACTTTCATTTTTTTTATTGATTTATAAATTTTATGACATATATAATTCCATGGAATATGTACGATATCTACTGGGTCTGAATGAGCTCACTGATGGGTTAACCTGAAATCTAGTCTCAAACATCTCTTTGTTTTACATAGGTTATTGTTAGCTAATTTGTAGAACTATTTTCCCAAAAAAATACATAAAATTAAAACAAAAACAAATATTTGTTTTATATTGTAAATTAATTTTTGTGTTTGATCATTTTGATTAAATACAATTTTTTGCCAAGGAAAATTATATTCATTCTCATATCATGTTGTAATAATGTACATATTTATATTCCAAATGAGGTATTTTTATATGTTTTTTATGGTTGATAGATAATTATTTCACCATAAATGACACATTTTAATTTTTTAACCTAAATATTATATTTTACTGTTGATAATCATTACCTATTAAATTTATCACATTCCATAAATTTGATGGGTTTACCTGAACACTTTTATTTTACTTATAAGCCATAATTTACGAAATTCATTTCAATACTAATCAGTTATGTATCCATTGGGTTTTATATAATAAAAATATGGTTTCTAGAAAATGGTTATGGTAGTTACAAATTATTAAATAAAATTATGTGTGGAACTTTGTTATTTAACGTATATATTAGTATTTGATAAGATGTTAAATAGTGGCATGGAAGTATTTCCCCAAAGTATTTATTTAATAAAAATAGAATAATTTTATAAACTATAACTTAATTGAAAATATGTGAATTTAATTAATTTTATGAAATTTTTTATTAATATTTTTTCAAATGAAAGAATAGAATGGAAATAAATTTTATTAATCACATTGATAAAATGTTAAGTTCCAATGTTTATTCTAAACAATACAATAATATCATAATAATAATTAATTATTTTTTCATCATTATTTGAGTTTTGAATTATCTCCAAAAAATTTAAGGACAAAATGGATCTTTATACAATCATATCATTTTTTTTGTTTCCTTAATATGTGTTAAAAAATATATATTTCTACAAAGCATTTATTTCTATAAAAAATTCAAGAGGAGTTAAATATGTAGAACCACTTCCATTGAAAATGGATGTATACATAAATGTAGTCCAATAATAAATTTCTCTCTCTAATTATTTTTCCTCATTATTTTAAACTTTAAATAAAAAAAATATTTAGATAGTAAATATATCATTCTCTACTAGTAGGGTTGGTTATAGTTTTTCCATCACTTATGCCTTAATTTAGAATTCAATTAATATAGTGCTAGATATGCTTGGCCTTAAACCTTATATGCAATTTTTTTAAAAAATATTTAATACTTTATTCCTTATTCCTTGTTTGTAATTTCGTTAATAAATTATTTGAGATTATATGATAATTCCTTTTTTCGTTTAATTTTATAAGGCTTCAAAAAAATATACCTTGTACATTTATTGTCTTACCACTAATAATATCAAGAATATGATGTATTTGTTAAGGGGTTTCTAAGGTTTGAATTAAACCTTTTCAACATAGAATAAGACACTCTAAATATAATTACCACAATCACTATACTATATAAAACTAAATCCATATAAATATTTAATGTAGAAAATTCACCCTTCAATAATGATTGTTACTACTCTAGTCATCAATCATTTTATTTCAATGAACATCACATAAGAGAAACCAAAGGGTTCACCCCTCAATGGTGTACCCTAGGTTGATAGGAATCCCCCACAATTATTTTGGGACCCACCTCATTATAATATTAATCTAGTATCGTAGGTTTAAAAGGAAGGTGGGGAGATAACTTTGGTAGAATCGATAGAGAGAGAACTTGGAAGAATAGTATGACCAAACATTCCCATATAAATTCATTGTACTTATTATATTATATTGATACTACAATGAATTATTTGTATCTTCAGAATTAAATATGTAATTTAGAGTTTTTTTAGTTAATAGTATCTCATAATTTGATAATTTTTTATTAAAACACCATTTTGACCAGTTATATAGAAATGTACTATACATATAAAATTTTTTTATTTTATATTTTAATGAAAAAATATATGTTTCGTATTTTTTCAAAAAATTAACTACCCTAATATATATTAAAAAATAATTTTTTATAGGATTCTACGGTTTTTTAGAATCATTTCATTTTATTGGACCTAGTTCTAATTCTAACCACAAAGAGCATAACAGAATCATTTAAATTAGAAAAACATTGTGTAAGAATAATTACCCAAATTTTAGTAAATGAGTCATAACATATATATATTTCATAAAATTGGATTACTCTAGTTTTCAATGAAATATATCTTCCCTAAAAATGTTTTAATAATATATAAAGGTAATATTTATTCCTTAAGGATACTAGTGGATGAGTGAATGTTCAGGGAACTAAATAGTTGGTCCATCATGAGATGTTAAATTTAGTATCATGGTTATAATGTTTTCAAAAACATATATAATAGATATAAAATTTTGTGTTTGGAAATATAATACCTATATGAAAAACTACATTTTTTACTATATTTAAAAATTTTGTAGGTTTGTGTGTCAAAAATGAATTAAAATTCAACTAAATAGATTAGAGAGAAAATATTCTTAACATACTCCTTATAAATATATATCCCACTTACATTTAAGGGTTATGAATCAATTTCTAGAATCCAGGGAGGTTGTTTTCATTTTTTAATATTTTTATAGAATTTTATTATATATTAGTTTTTAATTATATATTACATTTTTCTCTCTTTATTTTTCCCCTATTTGATGTTCCCATCTACCTTGATGTATAGTAACCCTCAATGATGTACGAGGCTCTCACGGGGGGGGGGGCTTGTGAATGTTTTATTTTAATTATTTATAAAATTTTATACATATATTATTCTAGTAAAACATTTGTGGGTAAACTCATTTTAGTGAGTTATCACCATACATTGTATTTTATTTAATCTTTAACATCTTTCAGATAAATATTCTAACCGGTAAATGTCTAAGTCATTCATATGAATGAATTTTACTTGGATATTGTTGTTCAATGAGGAGATATCCTATGCGATTTTTAAAAGATTTTAATCCATACACACATAGGTCTTGGTATATAGTAAATATAATGGGATTGGGTGGGAGAATTTTGATAGGTACTAATCACTATATTGAGTAGAATATTGATAAATATCATTAAAAAACAATAATAGTTTATTAATGAAATTATTTGAAAATAATTATTTCTTACTAAACACATTGAATATTCATTATCATTTATCTATATTTTAATATCATATATATATATATATAATATGAATTTTTAAGATCCCAAATATATTAGTATATCATTTATTAGAATTTATTACATAATATTAAATAATTATAATAGAAATTTAGTTTGTTTTAGTGGAATCATAAGGAGATTTATCCTAGGCGTTCATAATACTATAAGCTTAGGTAAATAAAAAAATTATTTATATGGACTCATGAAAAAAACTAATATAAATTTTTATCAATTATTAGGTTGGATAAAAAATCATACTTCTTTTAACAAAAATAAAAAAACGCATGTTTAAAAAACATAAAAATATTATGTTATTGCATATCCTTTTTATTGGCTCTAATATAGAAATTAAATGAGATTTTTCATATTCTTTTCAACTAAAAAAATATTTATTATGTAAATAAGAGAATAATCAATGCTATTTTTTTATTAAAACATTATTATTATTGAATAAGTGATCTAATAAATGTATATTTTATCTATATATTTTAATTAAATATATGATTTGAGGTTAGAAAAAAAACAAAAACAAGGTAAATAATATGTAATGATTATTCCACCAACATTCCATATTGATTAAATTAGGGATTTCGTAATTGAAAAACATGATAAGACAACATTTGAACTCACATAACCACTACTAGAAGAATTCCATGAAGAGAACATGTCAATTGATTCACATATGGGACAATAAGAAGGATTGGATATTTATTAATTTGGTACTATGGAAAATAAAATTCTAATTTTTTCTACAAAATTTAAAAAAAAATTATTCAACTTTTGATCACCATTTTTATTATTATTAATACATCATATAGAGGTTGAATTTAAATAAATGTAGGGGAATACTTACATCTTTCATTTAACTCCAACAAAGATACTAAAAAAGAAATAGATTATACTTTCTTGAGAATGATTATTGTTATATTATTAAAATATAATTTCCAATTACCTACCTATAATTTTATATTTAAAATACATAAAAAAATATGTAATTCATGGGATGATGAAGATTAATAATAATATTAGCATATAATGACTCACTAAACAATGTATTTTCCTCATAAATTAGGTTTTATAATAAACTACATGACGGAAAAGTTTTTTTTATTGATTTAATTTTTTAATTATTTCCAAAATGATATATTTAGTAACCCACTGTTAGATTAATTTATGAATATTATAAAAATAGATTATACCATAGAAGTTAAAGTTGTAAAAAAATTAATAGTGGATGAAAAAGAAGTGGTATCATTCATTCCCTTAAACCCACCATGAATTTTTTATATCATTGCTAATGGGATGAAACTATAGTACTATATATATTGAGTCTTCTCCAAAATTTTTCCAATATTAAAGATATAGGGATTAATTTTTGGTGGTTTATGAGAAATAAAGCTATTATCCATTCTGATTTGGAATAAAATTAAAGAACATCCATCTAATTGAGTGAAAACAAGTACCCAAATATTAATTAAATCATGTTATATCCCTTAATTTTTTTTAAAATATTTTACCATTTCATTATTTCTCTATTAACAATGTTATTTTTTTTCTATTCTTTATTGTTAGTAGTTTTCAAAAGTGACATAAATCACAAGTTTAACTAAAGTTAATCATTTCTTAAATACTTCTATGTTGTACGATTTATTCTATTTTCTTTTTATCATCACATCCATTTAAATATGTTTGGTTTGAAATGAGGATTAGTTTGAAAATATATGTGTGGGAATGTCAAATATTATAGGTTTTTAGAGAGTTTAGTTGTTTTTGAAAAGAAATATCAACTTAAACAATGATTGATATATGGGGTTTATTTCATTGACATTTATTTTCTATCAATTTTACGTGTTTGACCAATTTTTAAAATATATTCCACTAAAACACTTATAAACATATTATTAAAATGAATTGAGGTATTATAAACCCATTATGACATATTCTTTAGAATACACTAAATTTGATGAGGGAAGGAATGATTTTCCATGAGAACAAAAACTTTTGGTTTTTTCTTATTTTATATGTTACAGCTAAAGAAATATTTTATAAAAAAATTAATAATTTTCTTCTCTTGACGCATTTTATATTGGTTACATACAATTATTATAAACCCCTATTTATCCCACTGAATCCTTAAATTTTATTAATGGTTATAAAAAAATTGGAATCTAATTTATCCATTTTAATCATAACTATTAATATTTTTGTCGACTTTTAATGTTTTATGATGGGGAAAGGGTATTTTCGTGTTTTATTTGGGAAATAGCCCATGTATGTGTGATGTTAGATATGTTCCCATTTTATGGGAAGTAGAGAGAGATAAATCATGAGTAATTATTCATTGTTCATAATTTTTATCATGTTTTTATCTTAAAAATAAAAAAATGTTGTTGATATTGTATTATTCATGGTAACTACTTCATGATTTTTCATTGAAAAAAATATTTCATTATCATCTCATCTTCCATGGTATTTTATATATAATAATACAAGAGAATTAGGATAAAATCTATAATTATCCTTCTCAGGCCTCTAGATGATTTCGTACTACGGTTGTCCATAACTAGACCAAGGGGTATTCCAAATCCCCATGGCCTATCAACAACTTATATGGCCTCAATGAAAAAAATTGGGAATTTATTCACCCTATATAAGATATTCTTATAATTAAAATTTAATATAATGAATTATTACAAGAAAATAAAATTAAAGAATTTCAAAAAAAACTAATAAAAAAATGACCCAACATAAAAATAAAAACTTCCAATTACCATCCACCTTATAAACCCTTTATCAAACTAAAATTCCAAATCCAACCTCAAAAACTACAAATACAAATATAACAATTTTGTGGAATGTAAAAAAGAAACCATAGGAACTTCATACATCAAAGAGTGTATATAGGCAGTGCATAAAACCATGCCTGATAAAATATCACTGAATATTTTGTGGAATTTCATCCAAAATACATTTAATTTATATTAGTTTGAAAGACTTTTAGGAAATATTTTTCAAAATTTGATGTCAACCAAAAAAAAATTAAATAATAATTTTTTTATAAATCATCCAATAATTTCAATGGAAATCAAAAACACTAAAAATCCATGTTAAAACCTTTGAATTACTTTAAAGAATCATTTTATATCCACATTTTGAAGAAATTTGAGAAATAATCTTTCAGAAACACTTAGAAAACCATTTATTTTAAAGAAAATTAAATTCATATGAGTACCAAAAACGAAAATAAAATCATAATTCCAATAATTATATAATATAAAGAAAAAAATTACCAAAATAAATAATAGTTTTAAAATGGTACAATAAAAATACTAGATACAAGGAAATAAATCCAATATCATGTTTAATATAGTAACATTATAACACACTATGATTTAACATGAGTGATAAAACCCTATGTATCCTAAAAACACTTTATATAGACACCATAAGGAACATAAGAAATTTCTATTTGATACCCTCTTCAGGGTCACCATGAAGAACATATTCCACAAGGAGGGTGAAATTATATAGATAACAAGCTAGTGATCATACCTCAGTATAGAATAACAATATTATAAGTCTTTTAATTATATAAATAGGGTCTCATGATATACACAAAAGTGGTGACTGTTAAACAACCAAACCATTGACTGCATAAATCCAGAATAAATGATTTACTAAAAATGTCATATTACATCATTTACGCTGATAATAAAAAACACATTTTTATGTCTATTGTTTGAAATGAAACATAAGGTGTGACCCTCCTACAATAGTACACATCACACACATAGAATAATAGAGAGCTACCATGGAGGGTAACACACATACCATGGAATTTAATTTAATTATCCCAAATGGGTCTTACCAAAATCATTCCTTAAGATGACAGTATTTTTTTACAACTTTTTAATTCATTTCGAAAGATACTTTAAAAAGAATTTATAAACCTCATTCCATCTTATTTAAATAACATAACTTATAAAAACATACACATCTCCATGTTTTGGCCCGAAATGCTATAAAAATCCATCACAGACAATAATTTAATTTTAAAAAAATCTAAAAACATTTAATGGTACATAGAATCCAAATATTTCATTAAAATAGTAATCATCCTTGAGATTCACTTTAAACACCATTATTCCAAGTTAACACCAACTTGAAAACACCGTGTAAACTCAATATGGTATTCATTATTGTTCTATCATAATAAAAAATTGTTATAAATAAATAACATAATTAAAAGGAACTTAATGAAAAAAATACAAAACTAAAGATTAGTGAAAATACTACATATGAAACTAAAATGGTCACCTTTTATTTGGAACACTATAACAAGTAGGAAATGACCCTTTGTAAGCCATAAAAATAAAAAAACCCCACGATTAAAATACCATAACCCATAATTTCTTCTATATAATTCCCTAGGGATCATTACTGGAGAGTAAATAAAAGTATAAATTCATAAGGAGATTATGGAAAATGAAATTATATGGTAATAGATATTACCATTAACTAATCAATTTGAAATCAAAGGGGAATGCGCTAAAAATTTAGAGGGGAGGAGATGAGATACTCTGTTACACAAATAGGCTCGTCAAATAAGATGGAGGATAGTAAATTGGGATTTCCCCTTAAATAGTGTAAGGAAATATTTATATAAAAAATGGAGAGGTCACATGGTTGGCCACATTTTTTGGAAGATCATCTATGAAAAATGTAAAAATGAATTGTACAATTTTAAAAATATTCTCACGCTTGTCACACTGTTTAACAAACCATTCAAAAATCTTTCCCTAGAAAACTATAACATAATATAACCACTGATAATTCACCTAAGACCATTCAGAGACCATAAGATATTTCTATGAATAATCAAATTTTTTTAGATATCATTATATTTATGGGTGTTATATGCTTTGTACAAAACCATTCACACTAACCATGAACCACTGATGAACTTTTGAAAGGGTCTCTATCATGATATATATATAAGGGTTTGTTGTATAGTTTATACTAAATGTGTGTAGTCTATGTGTAAACAATGTAACAGATGATAAAATATAGAAATTAAAATATAAACCTCACAAACATACACAATTTAAGTTAACCTATAATAATATTTAATTATATATAATAATATATACAATAACATGTTTAATCTTAGAATTCCCATTATCTTGTTACATTCTAATCCCAAAAAGTAATGTGCATGTGGAGAGGGAATAAAACATGAGAACCAACACACTCATGCTTATTGTCAGGAGGGTGGGAAGGGAAAAAACTAAAAAGGGTATTAAGAGGATAAATTCAATGAGAAAATAATTTTTCCAGTCCAACTGAACAAATCCAAAAAAACCACTGCCTGTCTCCATGCGCACCAGAACATAAATTTATGAACACCTAACATAATATATAGTACAAAAATTTCATTTTTCCCCCACCATTAGGAATTTATTACCATTTATGGAAATATTTGAATACGCTCCCACATATGGACAATAATCTATAATGATACATCTTTAATGACCATTTTATTTCTATTACGAAATAAAATTCCAAACCCAAATGGGGAAAAAAACCAAAAGATAACTGAACATTCCCAAAATTAAACATACCATAAACATCTACAATGGGTTCCCATCACATTACCAATGAAAAGACACCATCAAAATCTAACATTGGATCTATACTAGGGTCACAAGACTCAATAAGTAAACGAGGACCTCTAAACTAGAACACTATCATAGAGAGAACAAAAAAAATATTACATCCTACTCATCAAGTTCTCAATATCCCAAAGGAAACTTTCATCCTGGTCACCTTAGTAGTGACCCAAAATTTTCAACTCTCATCCAAAAATAATTAAATCTTAAAAATAGCTACAATTCCCAAAAAAATTATTTCCTAACACAACCCATGATAAAAAAATAATGAATCAAAAACCCACAACCATCCATAAAAAAAAATTGGATGTAATCTATACCATCCAAAAAAAGACAAAATCATATCCATCCATGAAAACCCACGAGTTTCATGATATTTTGTTCTTATACTACCTCAACTGAAGGAACATATGGAAGGGGACTAACTGGATACACCCAAGGAAAGCTATCATATTAGTAAAATGAAATATATTATAATTATAAGGATATATTAATTATAATACCACTAAATTAACCAGAGGGGTAACCCATAATCAAATCCACTATAATGAAATCCATAATCAATGAAAAAATTATAAAACATCCCAAAAATGAACTTGAATGAGGTCTAAATGCACAAAAAACTCAACTCCACTACTCTGTCTTGAGTCATTATAGTGATTATTATTGAATTAAAAATTTTATAAAATATAATAGATGTTATCTTAAAGAATATAATTGTGTCTAAATGTTTCATATCTTTCTAAAACACTCAATGTATAATATCATACATCACAATAAACATGAACTGAAATATTTCCATGTTTCTCAAATCAATTCAAATCACACTAACACCATCCACAAATATCCCAAAAATATTTTCACAAAATTCATCCACCCCTTATGAAATAAAAAAATCCACCCTTTTCACAATTTTCACAGTATTTAGAAAACTAATTTTGATAAAATGTCAACATAATTTTAAATTTTAATCAAAATTTTATTTACAAAAAATTTCATCAATTCCATTTTAAATCCCTCACATAATTTTAGAAAAATAAATTTGAGAATTAAATTTATTCCTTGAAACCAAGTTCTAAAACAAAAAAAACCTTATGTTTACCATAAAAAAAATTTCACATAAAATCATTTTCAAAGTCAAAAAAAATTTCACGTATTTCCTTTTAATAGTTATGATCCTAAAAATATCAATGAATCAAAATTCTTTCATAAACAACAGAAAAAATGTTTTGAAATAAAATAACTGTACAAAATATCCATAAACAAAAAATTCAAATTTCTCGTCATATAAAATAACATTATTATACTGAAAAAACATTTAATATACCATTATAATTATTCAAAAAAATATTAACAAACATATATTCTTAAAAAACTCCTTTAATTAAAACCACATCAATAAAAAGGAACATTTTTATCATTATGGAATTTAGGGGAGGTGAAATAGTATCCGAGATTATAAATGAAACTATGCACGATCTTTTAAAATAATGTTGTTAGACCATGATCTAACCATACGATTGGGTCTTTATGGTTTTAGAATTATTTTTCCTAACCCCACATAGTTTACTAGACTGTGCATGAAAACCATTTTATTTTGATTCATTTTCAACATTCCCCTTTTAAATATTAGTTTCCCTCGATATTAATGAGATACTAAATGGGTATCCCAATACCATCAGAACATACCGAAATTAATCAAAATGCAAGAACCCGGTTCCTATTTTTGAGGTACGGGCTTCTTCTTTTTCCTTTTCTTTATGTTTTTTTAGAAAATATGGAAAACGGGGAAAATCCTAAATTTTGGAACTACACGCCATGTACTTTTTCACATGTCATGTACTTTTGGCCCTGTGGGATGGGTACATGGGACGTGTAGCCATGTCGGCAACGAAGGGTGTAGGAATGGACTACATGTCGTGTAGTGGTACTTTACACGCCGTGTAGTCAGTCGGCAGGCTTAAGCAGTAAGGTGGTGGAGCAGCCACCATCTGGGCGACAGTACACGCAAGTTACTCAAGAGTACATGCATGTACTCATGTCGACGGATGAACAGTGTGGCGATGCCACCAGAGGAACAGTTAAATGAAAGAAGTACACGTCGTGTACTCAGAAGTACATGATGTGTACATTGTTTTTTTGGCTTAAAACAGGCAGTAGCCTCCTCTTTTGGCAGAGGAGGCATTTGAGCCATTTTGGAGCCAAGGAGGACGGCCGAACCTTTGAAGATCCATTGGGTGTTCGTTTGGAATCTGATTCAGCTTCAGATGCTCTCGTTAGAACTGCACGGGTAAGCCCTCTCCTCCCCTGGTACCTTTCATACCAATTCTTTCCCGAGGGGAAGTTATTTACATTTTAATGGGTTTTGTACTTCATAAGATCTACGCCGTTCTTGGGCATTTCTGGAGTCGGTGTTCGAGTATAACGTTCGTTGGCGTATAAGGTAGGTGGCTTGGGGAAAATATCCAACTGTTGTTCATTTTTGTGCGTTTTCGTGCCATGAACCCATGTTGGGGTGTCGTGTGGATAAGGCCATTTCTATCTTTAATGACTAGAATTGAAAAGGTGATTAAATTGTGATAATAAAATACTGGATGGGATCGTTGCATGGATCCAGAACCACCCCAGGGGTGTGTTTCACTGTTTAGCCGTTTGGCCAGGATACCCGAGGGTATGCCTTTAATGTAATAATTGTAGAATTTCCTTGAGATGAATTGCTTGTTTTTTGCATTTTGACATGTTGGGCACGGACCGGTTACCTATTTAGCCGGAGGGAGTTGTTGTGATTAGCCTGAGGGCACATCACTGTTTAGCCCGAGGGCTATAGTTATTTCGCCTGAGTGCAACCTTTCGTGCCTGAGGGCTTGACTTCTGTGCCTAAGGGCAAAACATCCTATGCCTGATGGAAACTTCTATTACGCCTGAGGACTAAAACTATGGGTTAGATTCTGCTTACCTGAGGGTAAGGTTTTTCTTGTATGAGGACGTGGACTGTTTGTTTAGAAATGCACTGTGGTGATTTCAAGTATATAATGAATTAAATGAATAATAAAATGTCTATTTAATTGTTAAGTTAGTTACTTGTTAGTACTGCTTACTTTATTACATTTTACTATTGCACACTATTGTTGCATGGTTACACACAGTTGGGCATGAGCCTTTGGTGGGTGGTTACTGAGATTTATTTCTCACACCCTGTTTGGGTCACGCTTTTCGGCCTAAACAGATTATGTTTCTGTAGGTGTAGATAGGGGCAAGAGTCCCTATATAGGTACTTGACTGTTGTTGAGGAGTAGGAGGGCGTGGAACCAAGCCTAGTCTCGTGATTCCACTGCAAGCTATTTGATTTGTTTTGTTGTACCGTGCTTTTTGTTGTACTGTATTGATGTATAAAATATTATGGCTGTTTTCTTAGAACATGAGACATGTAGCATCGTGTTTTATATACTGATGGTTATATACACTCTTGTTATTTATTTCAGTTGTGTATGGTTTACTAATTCCTCTATTTTTTGTATGTTTTATTTCCATTCTTCTGCGCTACACATTGACAAATGAGGGCATTGTTTCCCCACTATCAAACCTGGTCCCTCGCTGCTAATCGGAAGACTCTGGCATTTGGGGAAATGCGCTTGAGGTCACGTGGCGAACCGTGCTCGGGGAACCCGTTGCATGGCACCCGGGTCTGGGACCTTACAAAGTTCTATCAGAGGAGTTTCTTTTCTTCGACTTACTATTTCAATTTGTTGCCAAGGATAGAACGAACGGTAGTTAGTAATAAGTTGTGTCCTGCCATAGCTAACCCGTGTCCAGAGAAAAGCTAGTCTACCTCGTACTTTTCATTCTTTTGATTTTGCAATTTTATGGATGATATGTTTTCACCATTGGGTGACACACTTTGAGATTGTGCAGTTTATATTTTATCTATGGGTTCTATTTAGTTTCAACCTAAGGAGATGAGGGTATGTCCTCCCTTGCATCATATAGGCACAAGCTAGATATGACAAGTCATGCGTATTTTCTATGCCATGTAGGTGCACTAGTAATTCAGATGTTGTTGTGATAGTTGTTGTGATAGAAAATCATGCTGTTGTCATAGATGTTTGACAAATACATACCTTGTGATATGGAATTTTTGATTGAGCTTGTTTATAAAATGGATGCCAAACTTTTGTTTTTGGGGAGTATGGTCCCCCTGTTGACCGAAAATTGGTGGATCATTACCTATTTATTAGTTATAACACATATAAGATGTCAAACGTTGATTCGTGGGGAGTATGGGCCCCCACGGGTTGGAATTTGACACTTGGGTGTTGGTTTCTGTATTTTCTGGGTTCAAGAGATGTTTCTGAGGCATACTGTCTGGAAACCCAGTATACACGCTGTGTAGTATTTTTATACATGCCGTGTATTCTCTTCTATTCGGGAAGAAAAATGAACTTTTTGAGTACACGTCGTATACCCTGAGTACACGCCGTGTAGTCTCTTCCCATGTCACAAACCATGTGGGCGGCGACACGATGTAGGGAAGGGCTTGGGTAAAACACGTCGTTTAGTTTTTGTACACGCCGTGTAGTGTTGACGCGAAGTCCGGCCGTGTAAATAACAACATGGGTCGGTGAAGTCCTTGACAGAACATGTCCTGTCAATTATGGACATGTCGTGTAGTGTGACCTAGGGACTCGGCCATGTGACTAACAACACGGTCCAGTGTCACCTCTCCCTGAACATGCAGTGTACCTGTGGGACCCTCCATTTAGTATTGTACGAGGACAGACATTGTGGAGTTAGCCGTGTGGCTGGGAAACAGGGAGGTGTACACGCCGTGGGCGGGTGTAACATGCTGTGTAGTGTTAAGCCGAGTAGTCGGCCATGTCACAGATGACACAGGCAGTTGGAAAATAACATCGTACACGCCGTGTCGATATTATACACGCCATGTAGTTTTGTTCCATGGAAGTCGTGTGGCTTAGCCGTGTAGAAGGACCCGGGCAGGGGAAGGGAAGTCAAGTAAACATCGTGTAGTCATTGTACACACCATGTAGTCTTGTTTTTACAATTTTGAATTCCATCTTCCTCTTGTTTCCTTTGTGGTTCCTTCACTTTTCGGTCATAATAATCTTGAATCTGAGGTGTGCTTTTGACCTTGTAGTGTCATGCCGCCTAGACTACCGTGAGTTGTTTTCCAGGAGAGCAGCGACGATTATACTCCAGAGATAGTGGGCCATGGGCTACCAGTTGATCCTCCAGTAGATCCAGATGCGGTGCCAACTGCTATAACGGACACAGGCACGGAGGCGCAGTTCTGTTAAGGCTTTATGCGGTTCATGAAGACCCTTCAGGGAGAACCGCAGGCTGCCACCTCTATGGATGAGCTGACATGTATCTTCCAACAGCAGCATCCACCCACGTTTTCAGGGGATGGCGGACCACAGGCTATGGAGTCTTGGCTAGGATCAAAGCAGACTATTTTCGAGAACTTGGAGACGCCTCCAGGGCAGAGGTTCATGCTCGCGAATTACATGCTGCGTGATTCCGCCAAGAGGTGGTGGGATGTTACCACCTAGTCAGAGAATCACAGAGACATGGCGTGTAAAGATTTTTCGGCAGTCTTCTATGACTTCTTCTTTCTCGAGACGCTGAGGGCAGATAGAGCTCGAGAGTTCATGAATCTACTGCTCATTTAATGGAGCTTCAACGTTTTGCACCCGTGCTAGGGCATGATTAGACATTGAGAGCTAGACGTTTTGAGGATGGTCTTCGGTATGACATCCGAGTGTGGGTAAATGTTTTCAGGTTACCTACTATACACACGATAGTGAACCAGGTGTTGATTATAGAGAGGAACATATGGGAATCTAGTGGTGTGGGATAGGGTGGTTCAGCACCAGTTTCTGGTACTATTTCTACTGGCAAGAAGAAGAGATAGATGGACTTCTCTTAGGGTGGTAGTACCAGCCAAGCAGCATCTTCAGGTGGCCCGATCAGGTGATACCAGTGTGGCAGAGTGGGGCACAAGAGGCCGTAGTGTCCACGAGACCCAGTGGAGTGCCGAGCTTGCGGCAATTTGGGTCACCTGCAGCGCTTTTGTAGGGCATTTCCACTAGTGGCTAGTGAGAGGGATTCTGTGCAAACTCTGCATGCGGGAGAAGGACCAGTGGCTTATTACCAGTCGGGGAACTGGAATACGTCAGGGAATGCATGAAGAGATGTTGGTCGTGTCCGTGGTAGCCAGACACCAGGATCGCAGAGGCAGTAGGGCGGGACTACTTAGGGTAGTCAGGCTGAGTCGCAGGGACATGGTACTGGGCAGGCATATGCAGTGCAACAGACCCAGCGGGAGCAGGATCCTGGACCTTCTACAGTCATAGGTACTATTCAAGTATCTTCTGTCTTGTCTTCAGTAGTTTTTGATACAAGTGCTACACATAGTTTTATATCTGTGCCCATTGTGGAGATCCTTGGTCACTGTGTTTCTTCTTCTTCTGATATAATGACGTTAGACACTCCGTTGGGGACTAGGACGGCTGGTGTGCATCGGTGCAAGGAGTTCCCCCTTGAGGTTGGAGGGTGTCACTTCCTTTGGAACCTCTATGTCTTGGAGATGACGTGATATGATGTTATTCTCTGGATGGACTGGTTGGTTCCCTTTCGAGCCATTGTAGACATCTATCATCACAGGGTGAGTTTCACGTAACCAGAGGGAGGAGAGTTTATAATCAAGGGCGAATGGGATGTTCAGGCGAGTCGAGCTGGACCAGAGCATCATGGGAGAGGTGGAGTCACAGCCCAGATAGTGATTTTATATCTGGATGATTAGGGGACTTGTCAGACAGATTTCCCTCCAGTTTTTGATCGTTTCAGGAATGTCTTCTTGGACTACTTTTCAGGTCTACCTCCGGTACGTGAGTTGGATTTCTCTATTGAGCTCGTGCCAGGCGCAAAACTGGTGTCCATTCCTCCTTATAGGATGGCTACACCAGAGCTACAGGATCTCAAGAGGCAGTTAGAGGAGTTGCAAGCAAAGGGCTTTATCCGAACCAGTACTTCTCCTTGGGGTTTGTCGGTCCTTTTGCGAAGAAGGCAGGCGATACCCTCAGACTCTGTGTGGATTATTGGAAGATGAACCAGTTAACGGTTAAGAACCGATATACTTTAATGAGGATAGATGATGTTTTTGATCAGATTCGTGGAACATGAGTGTTCTCGAAGATCGACATGAGATCCAGATATCATCAGGTGCGCCTAAGACCCTTGAATATACTGCTTACATCTTTTCGGTGCAGATATGGTCTATACGAGTACATGGTTATGTTGTTCAGACTCATGAACGTGCCAACGGTTTTCATGGCTCTAATGAATCGTGTGTTCCATCTGTATGTTGATTCTTTTGTGGTTGTATTCGTGGATGACATCTTGGTGTACGCTCACCCTCTACACGACCATGCCACCCATCTTGAGATTGTATTGACTACACTGGGAGAGAATCACCTATATGCTAATCTCTCGAAGTGCAACTTTTTGATGGACCGGATTCACTTCCTAGGTCATATCATCTTAGAGGCAGGAGTTGCAGTAGACCCTGAGAAGGTGAGAGCAGTAGTTTCCTGGGAGCAGCCTAAGAATGTGTCTGAGATACAAAGTTTCTTAGGGATGGCTGGCTACTACAGATGCTTCATACAAGACTTCTCCCGCTTAGAAGCACCGTTGACATGTGTGACTAAGAAGGTTGTGATGTTTTTTTGGTCAGAAGCTTGTGAGACATCTTTTTAGGACCTGAAGGGAAGGTTGATATCATCACCTATCCTAACACTCCCAAAGCATGGGAAGAGCAATACAATTTACTATGATGTATCTGGGATTAGTCTGGGAGCCGTTTTGATGTAGGGTGACCGAGTTGTTGTGTATGGGTCTCAACAGTTGAGGCCACATGAGAGGAATTATCCGACGCATGATCTCCAGTTGGCTGTAGTTTTGCATGTGTTGCGCTGTTGGAGACATTATCTTTTGGGAGATCATTTTTTGGTTTTCACAGAACAAAAAATCCTAACGTATATCTTTACTCAGCGTGACCTGAATCTGAGGCAGAGAATGTGGGTTGAGTACCTACAGTCCTTCAATTTTGTGTTTGCCTACACACCTGGTATAGGTAATGTAGTAGCTGATGCACTGAGCAGGAAGAATCAGATACAGGTAGTGCAGGAGGCCAGTGGGGAGTGCGAGCTTATGGCTTTGTTCTCTGAGATGCTTCTGGAGGTGCATGACAGTCAGGGGAAGACATGTCTTTCCTCTTTAGCTGTGACATCTACCCTCATGAATAGATTGAGGATGAGATAGCTATCGAATTCAGAAGGCCTAGTTCTACGTGAGTCGGTGGCCAATGAGGACCCTCCTCCCAGTTGGACAATAGGTGGTGATGAAGTTTTTCATTTCCATGGATGGGTATGGCTTCCAGGGGATATACACGAGGAGCTGATGCTGGAGTTTCATGATTCAGTTCGAGAAGATCATCTCGGGGTTACCAAGATGTACTGTGACATGAGGTGGTAGTACTGGTGGCCGGGTATGAAGAGAGAGATAACTGGTTTTGCTACGAGGTGTTCCATCTGCCAGCAGGTGAAGGCAGAGCACCAGAGGCCAGCTGGGCTGTTACAGTAGTTACCCATTCCAGAGTGGAAATGGGATGATTTTACGATGGATATCATGATGGGATTGCGGAGGTCACCTCTAGGCAATGACGCCATGTGGGTTGTTGTGGATAGTCTCACGAAATTATCTCACTTTATTCCGATCAAGGAGACCTTCGGTGTTGATGAGCTCAGAAGGCTGTATATCCGAGAGATCGTACGTCTTCATGGGGTCCCTCGTTCTATCATTTCAGATAGGGACGCCCGCTTTACGTCTCATTTCAGGCAGAGTTTTCAGAGGGCACTGGGTAAACAGGTGCTTCTGAGTACAGCATACCACCCTCAGAAAGATGGCCAGTCCGAGCGGACGATGCAGGTGCTAGAGGACATGTTGCGCACATGCGTCCTAGACATTGGTGGCTCTTGGTACAAACATATACCCTTAGTCTAGTTTTCCTATTACAATAGTTTTCATGCAACTATTGAGATGGAACCATATGAGGCATTATATTGTAGGCCATGCCAATTACCTTTGTGCTAGTTAGAGGCAAGTGAGGAAGCATTACTGGGACCACAGCTCGTGCAGGAGACATCTGAGTAGGTCCAGCTGATTCAGAAGCAGATGGCTACCGTACAGTCTCGTCAGAAGTCTTATGCTGATTGTCGTAGACAACCCTTAGAGTTCGTGGTCGGGGATCAGGTTTTTCTACGTGTTTCACCGAGGCTCGGACATAAGCAGAACAACAGACATGGTAAATTATCACTGAGGTATGTGGGCCTGTTTGAGATTCTGGAGAGAGTCGGACTGGTTGCCTACCAATTGCAGTTACCGCAGAGGTACCGAGCCATGCATGACGTCTCCCATGTATCTCAGTTGCGCTGCTATCATTCAGACCTGTCTCACACCATTCAGCCTGAGGAGGTTATTCTTGAGTTAGATGCATCCTTTGAGGAGAATCTGATTCGTATCGTTGGCAGGAGCACGAAGGTTCTCCAAGGCCGGTCAATTCCTCTTGTATGGGTGCTATGGCAGCATGACCAAGTGCGGGATGAAACCTGGGAGCGGGAGGCCGATGTACGTGCTCAGTGGCCAGAGCTGTTCTGAGATTTATCTTCGCCACCCTGGGAAGGGCAATTCGAGGTCTAATTTATATAAGGGGGGAAGTTTGTAAGAACATGGTTCTTATTTTTGAGGTACATGCTTCTTTGTTTTCCTTTTCCTTAGGTGTTCTTGAGAAAATATGGGAAATGGGGAAAATCCTACATTTTGGAACTACACGCCATATACTTTTCCACACGACGTGTACTTTTAGCCATGTGGGATGGGTACACAGGGCGTGTATCTATGTCGACGATGAAGGGTGTAGGAACTGACTAAACATCGTGTAGTGGTATATTACATGCCGTGTAGTCAGTCGGCAGGCTTAAACACTATGGCGGTGGAGCAGCCGCCAGCTGGGTGACAGTACACACCATTTACTCGAGAGTACATGTAGTGTACTCATGTCGACAGATGAATAGTGTGGCAGTGCCGCCAGAGGAATAGTTAAATGAAATAAGTACATGCCGTGTACTCAGAAGTACATGCCGTGTACTTTGTTTTTTCGGCTTAAAACAGGTAGTAGCCTACTCTTTTGGCAGAGGAGGCATTTGAGCCATTTTGGAGCCAAGGAGGACGACCGAACCTTTGATGTTCCGCTGGGTGTCCGTCTGGAATCCTATTCGGATTCGGATGATCTCGTTGGAACCACACAGGTAAGCCCTCTCCTATCCTGGTATCATTCTTACCAATTCTTTCCTGAGGGGAAGTTATTTACATTTGAATGGGTTTTTTTCTTCGATAGTTCTACGTTGTTCGTGGGCGTTTCTGGAGTCGGCGTTCGAGTATAACGTTCGTTGGCGTATATGGTAGGTGGCATAATGTAAATTTCCAACCATCGTGCGTTTTTGTGCATTTTCCTACCACGAACCCATGTTGGGGTGTCATGTGGCCGTGGTCGTTGCTATCTTTAATGCCTAGAATTGCATAGGTGATTAAAGTGTGATAATTAAATGCTCGTTGGGATCGTTTCATGGATCCGGAACCACCACAGGGGTGTGTTTCACTATTTATCCATTTGGCCAGGATACTTGGGGGTATGTCTTTAATGTAGTAATTGTATAATTTCCTTGAGAGGAATTGCTTGTTTACTTCATTTTGACATGTTGGGCATGAACCGATTACCTGTTTAGACTGAGGGTGTTGTTGTGATTAGCCTAAGGGCACTACATTGTTTAGCCAGAGGGTTCTAGTTATTTCTCCTGAGAGAAACCTTTCGTGCATGAGGGCTTGACTTCTATACCTGAGGGCGACACTTCCTATGCCTGAGGGAAATATCTATTATGCCTGAGGGCTATACCTGCGGGTTTCATTCTGCTTACCCAAGGGTAAGGTTTTACTTTTCTCAGGACGTGGACAGTTTGTTTAGAAATTCACTGTGGTGATTTCTAGTATATAATGAATTAAATTAATAGTAAAATGGCTATTTAATTTTTAAGTTAGTTACTTGTCAGTACTACTTACTTTATTGAATTTTACTATTGCACACTGTTGTTGCATGCTTACAAATAGTTTGGCACGGGCCTTTGGTGGGTGCCTACTGAGATATATTTCTCACACCCTATTTGGGTCACATTTTCGGGCCAAACAGATTACATTTCTACAGGTGTAAATAGTGGAAAGAGTCCCTATACAGGTACTTGACTGTTGCTGAGGAGTAGGAGGGCATGGGACCGAGCCTAGGCTCGCGATGCCGCTGCCAGCTATTTTCTTTGTTTTTCTCTACCCTACTTTTTGTTGTACTGTATTGATGTATAACATGTTCTAGTTGTTTTCTTAGAACATGAGACATGTAGCATCGTGATTTATATACTGACGGTTATATCCATTGTTGTTGTTTATTTCAGTTTTTTATGTTTTACAACTTCCATTGTTTGTTGTATGTTTTATTTCCATTCCGTTACACTACACATTGACAAATGAGGGCACAATTTCCCCACTATCAGGCATGGGCCCTTGCTGCTAGTCGGCAGCCTCTGGCGTTTGGGGAAATGCGCATGACTTCACGTGGCAAACCAGGCTCGGGGAACCCATTGCATGACACCCGGGTTAGGGACGTTACACAAAAAATAAACAAAACTAAAAAACTAGACTTAAATCTTAAACAACACATGATGACATGAAATGAAAAGTCTAGTGATCAATCATCTACTGATGGGTTATGTCACGACCCGCCCTCGGGGTCCGTGCCGTGACTACCCCAAGCCCGCCTTCCATAGGCCAGGGGCTGGCGACTAGCACCAAGGCGTAATTCCCGGTAAAAAGGGAAGGCATTGCCTTTGTAAAGTAAACAAACACCACAGAGTACAACTGAAAGTGCGGAAAAGTAAATGGGCCAGTATACAAACCCAAACTGAAAGTAAAGTACAACTCGAAAGGGAAAACAGCAACTGAAAAGTAAAAGCCGCTACTCCGAGCTGTCCACTGGAAATCCCACCTGAAGGGTGGGTACAGATAGCTCCTCTGCTCCACGGGTCCCGCCGTCCGCTCCAAGCACGTCCCGCCCAGTGGTCCACCTCCGGGTACCGTCCCGCTCTGCAAGCCTCAGCTAAGGTCAACGTTGTCCGTCGTCTGCAACCAACACAACGTAGTGCGGGCAAAGCCCGTGCAGGGGTGAGTATAAGCTACTCAGTAGGGACACCGAGACCCCTGAAGGTCTCTCAAAATTCAACAAGGATAACCACAAAGAAGATCTCAAAAGATAACCACTATTTAGGTATATGCCCATACATATACCTAAGTTATCAAGTAACTCATCTCAATCATGAGGAAACACAAAGGTCATTGACTCAGCTCAAACCAGGATTTTCATTATCGAAACCGTAACTGCTGAAGAGATCCGTCTCTGGAGTGTACAGTGGTCCTGTCACGACTCCGAGGTACTGCTCACTAACCTAAGACTGCTGAGGTACTCCTCCTGTCGAGTACTGCGGGTTTGCGGCCAACTACCGGGCGCTCCGTCCGCTGAGGGTCTGTCGCCAAATACCGGGTGCTCACCCAAATAGCCTACAGAGGTACTCCTCCAGTCGAGTACCGCGGGTTTGCTGCCAACTACCAGGCGCTCCGTCCGCCGTGGGTCTGCCGCCAAATACCGGGCGCTCCGTCCACTGGGCTAGTCGACTCACTCCAAGTCGAGTCGGTCAAGCAGTCGTCAGGTCTCAGCCGGCTACACGGTCTCCGTACTCTGTACGCTCGTCTCCAGTATCGCAGGTCTGCCGCTACAACCGAGCGCTCCACTGCCAAGGATATGCTGCTACAACCAAGCGCTCCACCGCCCAAAGTAAACAGAAGATTCAACTCACACAGGTTCGGTAGCACTGTTCCACATAGGATCGCTGAGTGCTGTAGTCGTCGTCGTCGAATCCACACAGGATCTTTGTACTGTCGTCGTCGCAGTCACAGTAGCCGTAGTAGCAGTAGTAGTCACAGTAACAGTCGCGGCCAGCACTAGGGTTCCCGCACACAGCAAGCTCGTTCGGAGGGTCCACTCCACGAGCCGAGAGGCTGATACATCAACTGTCACAAAGTCCAGAGTTGATGTATCCAAAGGTTCCGTATCGTCAACAGGAACTCAACGCAACAGACGGCGCGTCGATCGGACGCCCGGTCTGAGAGTTATTGGCATTTTCGTCCCCGGGGCCCGGTTGGTTTTTAAGGAAAAACCAACCCGACCGTACTCCACCTGCGTCCAAACCTCGGGCGGAGTATTCCAAAAGATCCGTCTCACTAAGAGGAACACAACGCGACTGACGGCACGTCAATCGGACGTCCGTAGCTCAAGATATGAGCGTTTCCGCTCCGAAGGCCCGGTTGGTTTCGTGAACGAACCAACCCGGCCGAACTCAAAGTAAATTGAAACCTTGAGTGTGATATACCGAAACGACCGTCTCGATCCAAGGATCGCGTTTCCGCAGACGGTTCATCATTCGGAGGTCCGAGGCTCATGATTTGGCCAAAAGACCGGAACTGGTTCGAAACGGGGGGGTCCGGGTTCGGGCCGACCCGGCCCGACCCCCCCTGGGGCGGCCCGGCCGGACGGCCGGCCGGCGGTGCGGCGGCGCGGCGGCGGTGCGGCGGTGCGGCGGCGCGGCGGCCTGGCGCCTGGCGCAGCACGAGGTGGGCACGCGGGGGGCTAAGCCCCCGCTGATTGAGAGGCGGCGCGGCCTTTGTGCCGCGCCTTTGCAACAAAACGGCCCCACGTGGGGGCCGGTTTTGGAGAAGTAAACCGGGGGGCTGCTGCCCCCCCTTCATGGAACCGCCCCCTCTTAAAGAGAGGGGTTTTATACGCTGGCCGGGGGATTAATTCCCCCGGTTTAACGTCATCCGGCCGGCCAGCTGGCCGGCCGGTTTTCTCCAACGGGACCGGAAATTCCGGTCCCCTCTTCGGCTTCCGACGCCGGCGGCCCGGACGTCGGTCTTCTCATCCCGCCGTGGCCCGGAACCGGCCGCGGTCTCCTCGTCCCGCTGCGGCCCAGAACCGGCCGCGGTGTTCGTCGTCCGGCACGGTACGACGGCACCGCGCCCCTTCGCCGTGCCTTGATTCCTTTTAACGTGGCGCGACGGCGTCGCGTTCTTGAAGATTCTTCCTCGGCGTGGCGCGACGGCGCCGCGCAAAATATTTGCACGATTATCCGCGTGGTGCGACGGCACCACGCCACTTGCTTCCACCCACAAGAATAAACAAGAACGATGGAGGGGGTTCGGCCGTGTTCGTGCGGTCCGGCCCCCTCACGTTAAAATAATAACGCAACTTTAAATAATTCAAAGCCACACGTTAGACTTGCTAAAATTCACGATCAAGAATAAAATAATTAAACCAAAAAGAAATCAACAACCCCTACCTCGGGTATAGGTTCGAAGATTTGTCTACGTTCCGCGGAAGACGACGTCGCGGAGGTCGGGCGTCGCGGTCGTCGTTCGTCAAATCCGCTGACGAAGGGATGCGTCCGATGCGATACGTCGTTGGCGAAACTTCTCAAGTCGACGAAGGAAAACCGAGGAGGAAGCGGTGTCTCCCTTTCTTTGACGTGGAGAGAAGATAGAACAGCATGTCGGCGTTCTTCGCGTTCTTCAAGGAGGAAGATGAAGTTCTTCAAAGTGTAGAACTCTTCTTCTCTCAAATCTCCACACAACACAGCAACTCCCAAAATAAAATAAGCTACACCTTATTTTATTTTCACTTTGCCAACCTTTCAAAATTCAATAGATGAATTCATTACATTAATTAAAATCTAGCGTTGACAAAAAATTAAATGAAGAGATAAGTTGGCAAGAATTAATGTAGGGGAGAGCCACATAATTTAAGAGGGGGTTTAGAGGGGTTAGGGAATTTGAAAAGGTGGGGGCTCGTGTGGACCCCACCTCCCTCATAACCACACATGGGAAGTTGGGTGGTTGTGGGCCCCACCAACAACTTCCCATGAGAGAGTCTAACCACCACGAATAAAATAAAATTCACACACAATTTTATTTTACTTATCTTTTAATCCCCAAAACTAACTTTCAACCCGTAACAAACGCAACTTCCGAAAAGGTCTCAATTAGCGAATTTCGGCGCTGCGAGTTCATCGGTGCCCTCGGATTTCAATTCCGAGCACCGGATCAAAAGTTAGGAAAAACCACTCGTTCGTTCACTGAACGTACCTGAGCCAAACTTCGGAAATTGATTCCGGGCACCCCGGGCCTCGGAATCAGGTGCCGTCTGAAACCGCGCTCTTGTAAAATTCTGAAGAAAATTAAGAAAAAATTTCCCTTGAATTTTACGGGTCTTTACATTACTCCCACCTCAGGGCTTTACGTCCCCGTAAAGATACATCAAAAACTGGGGAAACAAAAGAGGGTACTGAGCACGCATCTGAGCCTCCCGCTCCCTTGTGCTCTCCTGGAGATTCCCGTGCTGCCATCTGATGCGCACAAGAGGAATCGATCGCCCACGCAGGACCCGCTCCTGTCGATCCTCTATCTCCGCCAGGACCTTCGCAAAAGTCACCCCATCGTCAACGATGTGCGTCGGGTCGTGCACGTATCTCCTCAGCTGAGACACGTGGAAGACGTCGTGCACCCGGTGCAACTGAGGTGGTAGAGCCAGGCGATAAGCCACCTCACCAACCCTTCTGAGGACCTGGAAGGGTCTGATGAAGCGTGGTGATAACTTGTCGCCTCGGCCAAATCTCTGAATACCACGTCGAGGTGAGACCCATAAGAAGACGTGGTCGCCATCCTCGAACCCCAGTGGCATCCGCCTCCTGTCAGCGTAAGACTTCTGCCGGCTCTGAGCTGTCCTCATCCACTCCTGGATGACCTGGACCTCTCTGTCGTGGCCTGGACCATCTCCGGTCCCATCAGAGCTGCAAGATTTCTTCTTTGCCGATAAGAGAAATCTGGTCTCATCCCCTGGATGAACCACATTCTTTGCCTAAAACAGGCAATCCTAACATGGATGATACTAATCCATACCAAGGATGACGTCGTAAGGCCTCGACGCTACTACTAAGAGATTCAACCGTTACTCTCGCCTCCAAGGGTTGAGTCACACTGTCGGCATCAGTGTGTGGTAACTGGGTCTCCTCCAGTAGATGTCTCACAAGTGAGGGTCAAGTCAACAGCCAAAACTGGAACCTCTTAGTAACATCATGAAAGAGGACAGGAACGAAAATATCACAAAGGTAAGCATCTTTTATTATTGCAGCTCATAATACGAGACGCTACACAAAAGCAACAAGGAACCAGAAGTACAAAGGACGTATCCACTAGTTCTGCTCCTGTCCATCGGCTCCCAGAGCTCCATGATCGAAGGCCTCAGCTGCCTGAAGCTGAGCTCTCGCATGTTCACCTACTCCCTGTGGTCGGGGTGGACCTCCTGGTGGTGGTGGTGGTGGCAGAGCCTCAAAGCATCGCCCACCACCGGCTGCTCGTCCAGCTCCTCTGCCTCGTCCACCTCCTCCCTGCGGACCGCCACGGTCGAACCTCTGCCTCTGCCTGGGTGGTTCTTCACTTAACTGCTGATCATCAGCATGGCGGGACGGACAGCCACGAGCCATGTGACCTATCCCACCACAGGAGTAACACTGCCCACTCTCAGCATGCCTGGCTCTGACTCCACCCCGGCTTCCCCGCACAACTGAGCCTGAATCGTGCAGTCGGCCACTGGTAGGTCTGGTCTGCCTGGAACCCTGAGTCATCCGTCGGCTATCTGCTGCAGATGACTTTGCCGTGTGCCGCCCTGCGGTGGGTCACTGTGCTGGTGTAGACTCAGCAAGGAAACTCTCGATCAGAAGGGCCCGCTCCAGTACTCCTGTCTGAGTCGGTATGCTGAGGGAGATCAGCGATGCCCTGATCTCGTGTCTCAAACCCTGCTCGAAGGTCCGGGCCCGGAAGAAGGGGTCCCGTACCATGTCTGTCGAGTACCGAGAAAGGTCGGTGAACCTCGCCGTGTACTGAGCGACCGTCATGCTACCCTGCCGCAGCTGAAGAAGCTCCTGGATACGCACCGCACGAAGGGTGGCTGGGACGAACTCCGAGCGGAAGATGCTCTCAAATTCCGCCCAAAGTAGTGATGCCTCATCGTGCACCTGGAGCATCAGGCTCCACCATCGTCCTGCTGCTGCGTGTAGTAGGCTTGCAGCGAGGATCACCATGAGGTCTGCTGGTGTCCTCACTAGCCTAAACACTCGTACCACTGCCTCCAGCCAGTCCTCTGCTGCCTGGGGATCCGTCTCCCCACAAAACCTGGGCGGTCGCTGGCGTTGAAACTCATGCAGTGCGCTGAGGCGACGTGCATCGTCAGCGACTGGTGCTGGAAGCATCGGGGGCTCGGCGGGTAGAACTACCGCCAGTGCCACTGCTGACAAAGGGCCCTGCACCGAAGCCTCGTCGCTCGGTGGGCTGTCGTCACGTTCGACTCTCGGAACCCTAGCTGGCTGCCGTCGTGGGGCCATCCTGAAAAGGGAACAGGTGCGCCACGGTCAGAACATTATACCTGGTGAGCTGATATAAAGTAATCACAAATAAAACATTGAAACACACACGCAATCAATGTTTTCGTGCATTAAGTCGGAAATCAGAAGTCAGGGTCCTGGTGTATGGATACGTCGGCCTCCGCACCAACACTGGACTCCCTGGACTGATAACCACACTCAATACGCTAAACATTATTACTTCACATAGAAAAGATCAGAGTTCGCGGTAGAACCGAACTCCTCTGATACCAATTTGTCACGACCCGCCCTCGAGGTCCGTGCCTTGACTACCCCAAGCCCGCCTTCCATAGGCCAGGGGCTGGCGACTAGCACCAAGGCGTAATTCCCGGTAAAAAGGGAAGGCATTGCCTTTGTAAAGTAAACAAACACCACAGAGTACAACTGAAAGTGCGGAAAAGTAAATGGGCCAGTATACAAACCCAAACTGAAAGTAAAGTACAACTCGAAAGGGAAAACATCAACTGAAAAGTAAAAGCCGCTACTCCGAGCTGTCCACTGGAAATCCCACCTGAAGGGTGGGTACAGATAGCTCCTCTGCTCCACGGGTCCCGCCGTCCGCTCCAAGCACGTCCCGCCCAGTGGTCCACCTCCGGGTACTGTCCCGCTCTGCAAGCCTCAGCTAAGGTCAACGCTGTCCGTCGTCTGCAACCAACACAACGTAGTGCGGGAAAAGCCCATGCAGGGGTGAGTATAAGCTACTCAGTAGGGACCCCGAGACCCCTGAAGGTCTCTCAAAATTCAACAAGGATAACCACAAAGAAGATCTCAAAAGATAACCACTACTTAGGTATATGCGCATACATATACCTAAGTTATCAAGTAACTCATCTCAATCATGAGGAAACACAAAGGTCATTGACTCAGCTCAAACCAGGATTTTCATTATCGAAACTGTAACTGCTGAAGAGATCCGTCTCTGGAGTGTACAGTGGTCCTGTCACGACTCTGAAGTACTGCTCACTAACCTAAGACTGCTGAGGTACTCCTCCTGTCGAGTACTACGGGTTTGCAGCCAACTACCGGGCGCTCCGTCCGCTGAGGGTCTGTCGCCAAATACCGGGCGCTCACCCAAATAGCCTACAGAGTTACTCCTCCAGTCGAGTACCGCGGGTTTGCTGCCAACTACCAGGCGCTCCGTCCGCCGTGGGTCTGCCGCCAAATACCGGGCGCTCCGTCCACTGGGCTAGTCGACTCACTCCAAGTCGAGTCGGTCAAGCAGTCGTCAGGTCTCAGCCGGCTACACGGTCTCCGTACTCTGTACGCTCGTCTCCAGTATCGCAGGTCTGCCTCTACAACCGAGCGCTCCACTGCCAAGGATATGCTGCTACAACCAAGCGCTCCACCGCCCAAGGTAAACAGAAGATTCAACTCACACAGGTTCGGTAGCACTGTTCCACGTAGGATCGCTGAGTGCTGTAGTCGTCGTCGTCGAATCCACACAGGATCTCTGTACTGTCGTCGTCGCAGTCACAGTAGCAGTAGTAGCAGTAGTAGTCACAGTAACAGTCGCAACCAGCACTAGGGTTCCCGCACACAGCAAGCTCGTTCGGAGGGTCCGCTCCACGATCCGAGAGGCTGATACATCAACTGTCACAAAGTCTAGAGTTGATGTATCCAAAGGTTCCGTATCGTCAACAGGAACTCAACGCAACAGACGGCGTGTCGATCGGACGCCCGGTCTGAGAGTTATTGGCATTTTCGTCCCCGGGGCCCGGTTGGTTTTTAAGGAAAAACCAACCCGACCGTACTCCACCTGCGTACAAACCTCGGGCGGAGTATGCCAAAAGATCCGTCTCACTAAGAGGAACACAACGCGACTGACGGCACGTCAATCGGACGTTCGTAGCTCAAGATATGAGTGTTTCCGCTCCGAAGGCCCGGTTGGTTTCGTGAACGAACCAACCCGGCCGAACTCAAAGTAAACCGAAACCTTGAGTGAGATATACCGAAACGACCGTCTCGATCCAAGGATCGCGTTTCCGTAGACGGTTCGTCATTCGGAGGTCTGAGGCTCAAGATTTGGCCAAAAGACCAGAACTGGTTCGAAAAGGGGGGGTCCGGGTCCGGGCCGACCCGGCCCGACCCCCCCCCCCCCCCTGGGGCGGCCCGGCCGGACGGCCGGCCGGCGGTGCGGCGGCGCGGCGGCCTGGCGCCGGGCGCCGCATGAGGTGGGCACGCGGGGGGCTAAGCCCCCGCTGATTGAGAGGCGGTGCGGCCTTTGTGCCGCGCCTTTGCAACAAAACGGCCCCCACGTGGGGGCCGGTTTTGGAGAAGTAAACCGGGGGGCTGCTGCCCCCCCTTCATGGAACCGCCCCCCTCTTAAAGAGAGGGGTTTTATACGCTGGTCGGGGGATTAATTCCCCTGGTTTAACGTCATCCGGCAGGCCAGCTGGCCGGCCGGTTTTCTCCAACGGGACCGGAAATTCCGGTCCCCTCTTCGGCTTCCGACGCCGGCGGCCCGGCCGCCGGTCTTCTCATCCCGCCGCGGCCCGGAACCGGCCGCGGTCTCCTCGTCCCGCCGCGGCCCGGAACCGGCTGCAGTGTTCGTCGTCCGGCACGGTGCGACGGCACCGCGCCCCTTCGCCGTGCCTTGATTCCTTTTAACGTGGCGCGACGGCGTCGCGTTCTTGAAGATTCTTCCTCGGCGTGGCGCGATGGCACCGCGCAAAATATTTGCATGATTATCCGCGTGGTGCGACGGCACCACGCCACTTGCTTCCACCCGCAAGAATAAACAAGAACGATGGAGGGGGTTCGGCCGTGTTCGTGCGGTCCGGCCCCATCACGTTAAAATAATAACGCAAATTTAAATAATTCAAAGCCACACGTTAGACTTGCTAAAATTCACGATCAAGAATAAAATAATTAAACCAAAAAGAAATCAACAACCCCTACCTCGGGTATAGGTTCGAAGATTTGTCTACGTTCCGCGGAAGACGACGTCGAGGAGGTTGGGCGTCGCGGTCGTCGTTCGTCAAATCCGTTGACGAAGGGATGCGTCCGATGTGATACGTCGTTGGCGAAACTTCTCAAGTCGACGAAGGAAAACCGAGGAGGAAGCGGTGTCTCCCTTTCTTTGACGTGGAGAGAAGATAGAACGGCGTGTCGGTGTTCTTCGCGTTCTTAAAGGAGGAAGATGAAGTTCTTCAAAGTGTAGAACTCTTCTTCTCTCAAATCTCCACACAACACTGCAACTCCCAAAATAAAATAAGCTACACCTTATTTTATTTTCACTTTGCCAACCTTTCAAAATTCAAAAGTTGAATTCATTACATTAATTAAAATCTAGCGTTGACAAAAAAATTAAATGAAGAGATAAGTTGGCAAGAATTAATGTAGGGGAGAGCCACATAATTTAAGAGGGGGTTTAGAGGGGTTAGGGAATTTGAAAAGGTGGGGGCTCGTGTGGACCCCACCTCCCTCATAACCACACATGGGAAGTTGGGTGGTTGTGGGCCCCACCAAAAACTTCCCATGAGAGAGTCTAACCACCACGAATAAAATAAAATTCACACACAATTTTATTTTACTTATCTTTTAATCCCCAAAACTAACTTTCAACCCGCAACAAACGCAACTTCCGAAAAGGCCTCAATTAGCGAATTTCGGCGCTGCGAGTTCATCGGTGCCCTCGGATTTCAATTCCGAGCACCGGATCAAAAGTTAGGAAAAACCGCTCGTTCGTTCACTGAACGTACCCGAGCCAAACTTCGGAAATTGATTCCGGGCACCCCGGGCCTCGGAATCAGGTGCCGTCTGAAACCGCGCTCTTGTAAAATTCTAAAGAAAATTAAGAAAAAATTTCCCTTTAATTTTACGGGTCTTTACAGGTTACCTATTGAGTGAAAATCATAAATCATTGTCTCTAATATTCCAATACACACCCCGAATAAAAATATGGATTTTTAGGAAAATATGTTTCCTTCCTAAAACATTTGAGAAATTACTATTTGTGACAAACTGACCATGGATTCCAACTATACCGCCACATAACCCAGTTTAACACTGGTCTAAATGGTATTCCTAATCCCTATAGGGTGCAAACTAGAACTAGGGTCTCAAATAATTCAAAAATAGGAATAGTTTAACCATTCAAATAATATAAATATCAATAAAATAAACATCCAAATAGAGTATTGTATAATATATGTAAACTAAATCACATCATCTACATATTAATGATAACTAGTATGCTATTTATATATTCTAAAAAAATAATATTCAAGAAAAGGAACAAATATAGAATATCCACAAAATAAAAAGTTATATTATCTTGTTTTGAAAATATTTCTAACCCAACGGCCATTATTCACATCCCTATCTAATTCTAATGAACACCCAATTGTAGATAGAAAATCAATGGAACCTAAAAATTAAATTTTAAAAAATACTTTCACTTAATTTCTTATACAGGTTATGAGAAAAAATTCAATAAGTAGTATTTCACCAAAGAGTTTATGAAATTACCTTCAAATGAAATTTAATTTCATTTATTTTGAGATTCAATTGAAAAATAGTTTTCTAAAAATATGATGAGAAAATAAGAATCAACCATTTTTTATATAAAAATTAATCCCTTCATGTTTGTTAAAATTAAACACCTCAAAAATGAAAATTTAAAACTATTACATTCCTTTTAATATAGTTTTAAATCATCTTTTCAAAACTATTTTTGAAATATAATTTTTAACCATGTTATTTATTTTTATTTCAAATAAACACGAATAATAAAAAAACAAGTAGAGAACCAATTAAATAATGATATAAAACAAAAAAAAGTAAATCATGGTTCTAATGTGGTCCAAAAAAATAGATTATTCATGGAACAAACTCCCATATCTAGAATTATATAGTTTCATGGGTAATACACTATTATCAAAATTTAATGGTAATAGATGTAGTTTCCTAAAAAACTGTCCTTGAAGGTTACCCTAGTGAAACCGTAATGCTTTTCAATCAAATCCATACCAAGGGTCCCAAAGAAAAACATATTTCAAAAAGTTGAAAAAACACTCCATGGTAACTACCTAGTGAGTGCACACTATTATAGGATAATAAAATTACCAAACTTATACTTAGCTACTAAGGATCCCTTGATAAACTCAATGGAGGTGAGAAATGAAATAATAATAATAAATATATACATAAGTCTAGAATAAAAAATAATCATAAATGTCATCTCATGTAATACACCCTTGGATGAAAAAACCTATTTTTATGTTATAAATTTCAAATACAACTTAATGACTAAACCTTGGTATACAACCAATGTCACACACACGATAATTTAGTGTCTCCTTATAGGGACTCAAACAAGCCATGAAAATAATTTATAAAAGTATCAAATGGGCCTTAAAAACCATTATACGAATTTCAATATATTTAATAACTATTTCAATTTATTTAAAAACAACATTTACACCAAAACATTTATATTCATAATTCCAAAAAATTTAATGCCATTTCTGTAAAACTATACTCTTCAACCAATTCAGGAACCATAGAGTGTGTAATACCATTAATTACATCAATTTCCTTATAAATCCTTATATTAGAACATTTAATTTAACTTTTCATCCAAAAAAAACATTTTAAACTTGATAAACCCATATATTTACTTTAGAAGCCATTATCCCATGTGATAAACCTCTCGAAAACAACACGGAAAATAAATAGGACTATTATGTATCGATATAATTTAATAAAGATAATAATAAATATAAAAGAACAAAATAATATTCTATTTAAATAAAATATAAAAAAACATCTACCACATGAATTTGGGAAATCCAACAGAACATTTAATAATGAATTTTCTCTGATAGATAATAGCCTGACAAGGATAGAATGATTCTAAGAAATCCATAAAAACCCAATATACCATGATTAAACCACAAAAAATCATAATTAAACCAATGTAAATCCATAGAGTTCATATGTGGGTAGAAAATAATTAGAGAATCCAAGAAAGAGAAGAAAAAAAAGAAGTAAAAATGATAGAGGGGTTACCTAGAAAGTTTCATAAGGAAATAAAAGAAGAGTATACCAAAAATCAAAAGAGGAGGAGCTGAGGATATCCTCATTAGATTTTGGGGGAAGATAAAATGAGAGAGAGGAAGGAATAAGGGGTTTATACCTTAAATTGAGTTAGGGAAAACATATAAACTATGAAATGTTAAACTTCATGAGGTCACTCCATTTCAACACATGGTTTGAAAACCCATTCACCAACGGTGTCAAGTAGAATTCTCCACTTATAGAACTCATTTTACATTTGTCACTCAATTCACCAAAAAATTTGTAAACTATGTATCGTACAACTTCAATGTTAGACCCAAACTCAAATAACCAAAATCTAAAGGTTATTAATAAGTATAGGACCAAGATATTGTAGATTATATAACAAATGATCAAATTGTATACTATTCTGGAGAGAAAATATATGTACACAATTCTCACATTATGTTTGAAAATAGGATAATAAAATTAATATTCTTGTGAGATATTAAACGTTAATTATATTATATTCCACAAAACATTCAACAACCCCTTCATGGAATATTGGGAAAATTAGAAAAAAATAATAGGTGATATTATATGCTTAGTTACAAAAAACATACAACATAATATAACATATGAAAAATAAAAAAAAATATTGTTGAGAGAAAAATAATCGAATATACCAGAAAACTAATATCATAATAAGGAGAATAAATCCATGTATGATATGGAAACATAAATAACCACATGTATAACAAAAATAGTATCATAATTATATAATACATGATGTCAGGGATCCTAATCTTGTCATCAAGTTATTTTTCTTGGAAAATATACATTAATCGGTAAGGAAAATAATAAATAACAGAACTAGTATTCCTCATGAGACCAACCAATTCATTGATGTGTCATAACAGTTCATGAATGTCACTTCTAGGACTATTTTATTCATTATATAATGAATTTAATGAATAAAAATTCAATATATAATAAACATAAATATTCATATTGAAAACCAGATTATGAAATGTAAAAATTTACCCAAGTCATTCACTAAAAAAATATGATCATAATCCATCTAGTGTAATACGGTTGATGTAATCGTTATTTTAAAAGGTAAATAAATTATAAGTTTCATCAAAATATTTTGACATAAATTAAAATTAATTCAAAATTTCCCCGGAACATTTCATGAGGAAAATACCTTTTCTTATATGAAATTTATTATTTAAAATAAAAAAATTTCTAAAATATTAGGAAGGGGATTTTCTTTTAAGATATATTTAGAAAAATATAATGTAAGTATAAAATAAATGAATAGTTATGACAATGGGAAATGTAATTTATGTAGTCATCATCAAAATAATATTTTTGTTCACATCATCTATTAAAAGTTCCATGTTTGGAAAAAGAAAAGAATATTCCACAAAAATCATTTCATAGAAAGTCATACATGGGTAAAAATGAATTAAATAAATCATAATAAAATACTAAAATATTTTTTTAAAGCATTTTATGGAAAATATGGATATGGAAGAAAAATGTTTTTGATCAAATAGAAAGTCAAAGTGGATAGTCCTTAAAAAATTTGTTCAAAGATTTTAGTACAAGAGAAAGGAAAATTAAAGAGAAACTACTAATTTATTGAAATATTCCTTGGATAAAAAAATTATGGGGTTTTAGGTAGGAAATTATTATAATTCCCCCAAAAAACATACTAATAAACCATCATAAATAAGGATGATATTGTTAAATAAAACCTCACTTTGGGTCCAAAATAATTCCTAAGTCATTTTAACCTCTAGTATAATAAATTATAATTTTTCATAAATCATTACAAGATTAATATTCATACATGAAATATCATATATATATTTCTTATAATATCTTATTACACTTTAGTACCAATAATATCATTATTATCATCTTTTCAGTTGTTACATACTTCTTTTTTCCATGTATTTTTTGTTTCTGCAGGTTTGGTCCTTTCATATTTATCATAATTACTTAATTTATGTAGTTTTAAAAATTATATAAATATAATATGTTATAATATATATATATATATATATATATATAATGATAAATTAATGTAGTACATGAAAATGTTTCATAAAGCTTCGTGGAGGGGGTAGTCTAGACCTACAAAAGAGAAATGTTATCATTTTTTAATAGGTATACTTATAAGATGTTAAATGGTATATTATATTTGTATAATCATAATTATTTAATATAATGTCATAAATATTTATTATATCTATCTTTATAGCTATCCATGAACAGTAGTGATGAAAAATGAAGGACACCTCTATACGGGGATGGTATGTCGTACATACACTTAGTGATGTTTTCATTTTTAAGAGGATATAAATAAGGCTTAAATTGGAGGAAAATTATTCATAATGAAATATTAGTATATTAATTATACTATTTTCAATTTTTTTGATGGGTATAACCAATTTAATGTAAATATAATAGGATTAAAATTTAAAATAGTCATTAATGACGATTACCACTTCTTTGGGAGATCTCCTTTGGATTAGATCATATGACTTCATAGAATAGTCTTAAGAAAATACTGGAAGTTCAATAAATATGTTATAGAATCTATAATGTTTATTGGGTATAGTTTGGATGATCTGAAATTCTCAATGATTTTTAATATAGGAGGAGTAGTGGTTCCCTGTTATAAGTGATGGGAGGGACATACTTAAAATTACTAAAAGGATTTAAATAATATATATTTATTTTCTTGTGAATGTAGAAATACATAGTTTGGAATAATAATTTAATATTTGATAAGTATTGATTCACTTAAACCAATAATATGTAGACATGTTTAAATAGTATTTTTACACTTATCCATTAGTTAAACCCCTAATTAACTTGTTTTAACCCTAAAAACATGAAATTTTATGTTTTTTATATTTATTATGGACTAAAATGTAGTTTGACATATAAAATAACATCTAATATTTTGAATAAAAAAATTAATATATTATTTATGAATTACTAGATATATGATTCTTAAATTAAATTTAATATATGTGCACAAAATTTAATGAAAATTGATTTAAAATATGTTTTTAAGCATTAAAATGATATTTATAGAAAAAATATATTATATTTATTCCATTTAATTTAATTATATTAAATTAAATCAAAGGAGAATTATTTACCATTTAAACAAGGATAAAAATAGATTTTTCTTTATATATTATTTATTATTAGAGAATAACTAAAAACATTTTTTATTTGAACTAAAACAGTTCAATGATTTCCAAAATTTTAATAATATATTTATAAGATTAACATTATATTATATATTCATTATATTAGTTATTAAATATATATTGGTTCTATTAAATAATATTCCTAATATTTTATTTAATTTTTATATTATTTTAATTTCATATAAATTACAGTTTTTGTAAAATCTATACTTTTCAAAATTCCACCAAAAAGTAACTATTTATGAAAAATATGAAAAATTCACCATAATTGCATTTTGATATTATAAATTTTAAAACCAAATTAGATACATCAAACTATATTTACAAAATCATGAATTTCCTTTTATATCAAATTCTTGATCAATGTGATGTTAATTATACTATATTTTCCCTATAAAGACAAGATTTAAATAATTAAAGCTCTAGTGTTGCATTATTCCACAATTCAATATTTACATCCTATCAACTTCCAAAGCTTTATCCTCAATATTTTATGTTAGTAGCTATGCATCATAACTTTTTGAATTTCAAACTCCACCTCTTATTTGATTTATAGGAACTACCTTTACCCCTTGATTCTAATTATTCCTCTATATTCTTTTTATTGGGTCAAGAATTGTAATATGCTCCTCAAAATGATATAAATTTGGTTTTAATTCCTTTTCCTTATAAGTGCTTCTATGCATTAGGTCTTCTATGATCATACTCAATAAATATATTCATAATTTATAATGAACATTATATGGTCTTCATATAATTTCCATATCGTATGACATAGATCATATTCAATTAAAAAAATTAGATGGATAAATCTATCACATACTTGGTTTTACCTTCTAAGTAAATTCAATAACATTTTTCCATGATTATACCTTTAATAAAACATGATCTCCCCCTTAAAATTATAAATCCTTCCTTTTATTATTATTATTTCTTTTTCTACATTTAACTGCCTTTATATGAATTTGAATGGTCTTCACTTTCACTGTTGTATCATTTACAAAGATCCGATCTTACAATCTTCCACCCAACACCAGTGTCCCAAAAAGTATGAGTATGACACCTCTTTCTGTATAATTCCTGATATGGTGCCATATGAATATGTGAATATAAAATATAATTATATTAATGTTCCACAAAAAGAAAATACTAATACCATATACCATGAATGTCAATTGGAAAAAACTATAGTCATTTTATATATTACAATAGTTTGGGGATGATATACGATGTAAAAAATTTATCTTGGTGTCTATATCCATCCATAGAATCATCCAAAATTCAGATTTAAAATTCCAATCATGATTAGAAACATTCAAAATAAGTGAAACATAATGTTTAACAATATCATTAATATAGTGTCACATGATGACGTAAGGTGGTTAGACATCCTTTATAATAACTAAATTTATAGACTTGGTATGATGATAAAAAAACTAACTATATAAAATGAAATAATAATATTTTTTGTATAATTATATATAGAGAATGTTTATCTATAAAAATCATAAAATAATTCAATTTTGAGCTCAGGAACATATGGACCCATATCCTCTTTCAAAATTTCAAAATATGTTCTTCATAGTTGAATTCATCCAACTTATAATAAATCATATTTTCTATTTTCTTTGGAATATTCTTATTTTTTCAAAGGTATTTTTTTATTTCATGAAATATGTATCATTTGGAACCCATTTGGAATAGATCCTATGTTAAAATTTTTATTATTATTCCCATAACCAACTGTATTAAATCACTGAATATAGAATCATTGAAAATTATGCTTTTTCAAAACACCATGATCATTCCTTCTCAATGTGTCAGACACCTTTTCATCCTTCACATGGATGTTTTGTATTAATAAATCATAATCTGTGAGTAGTAATAACAATTTCATTTTCCTCCTCTTGAGGAATTTTAGAGAGAATATGTATTTAAAACATTTATAATCTCCATACATTTCTTATAAATCACCATAAAGGTAAAGACTCTATATCTTCATTGAAAATATATTGGCTTCTAACTCAAGATAATGTGTTTAATAATTATGTTCATAAATCATTAACTACCATGATTCATGGTAATCAACTGTATCAATTTGTATAAGGACACTTTTACATCATTTCTTTGAAACATCACTTTATATCCCAAATTCACCCCTTCCTGATTATAATTTAATATTAATCTATTTAGAAATATCTTCTTTAATTAAATAAAAAATTCATAAAATTCATCTAACCATATGAAGATAACACCTTTACGTTTCAACTTGGTTAATAGATTAGACAATGATAAATTTTTTTAGAAAATGATAAATTGTAACATATTAATCTAATGAAACAACATACCATATTTATATTCATTATTGTTTATAATTCCAAAAGAAACATTTTCTTTGAATGATTGACTGATGCTTCATTATCAGATATAATATAGACATTAAAATAAAATTCGTAAATCTACAATAAAAATTTCCAAAATTTTTTATATAATGAATTTTATCGAAGAGTAATAAGAATGATTAAAAATTGATTCATGTGCTCAATATAAAATTTATGGTATATGAACATGAAAAAAATACATCAGTAATATTATCATGACAATCCTAGAAAAAATTGTTTATCTTTTATACCAGAACATATGGTGAATTAGTCAATTAAAATATAATTATATAAATTAAAAATGTTCATTCTTTTTAAAAAATTTGGTATTTGGAATATTTTCTTTCATTACATGTATATGATAATTACTTGAACAAAGATAAATACTTTAAAAATGTTAATCTCCTTGAATTTGAGCAAAAAATTCTACAACGTGGGGTAAATGAAACATTTTCTTTAATGTAATGAATTGATATCCCTGAAATCATGGAACAGCCTCAAAGGCTCATCATTCAACCAAAGAGATGAATAGTGTCTCCCTATGGCGAAACACTAGGGTATTGAAATCCCTTATCAAAAACTTCTTATTGTTGTTTCTTACATTCAATAAATTATACTATGAACATCTTGTAAGGTTTTTAATATAAATTTTTTTAATCATGGATGATATCAATGGAAAATTCAACTTCACACCTAGGTGGGTGTCTACGTATTTCCACTAGGAAAAAATTAATATATTCCTTCAAAAAAGGTGCATTCACTGTTCTAAAGATACCATTAACATTAATAGTTTTTTTTCTTCATATGCTTGAATTTTATTAATGATATGTATTTTATGTAGACATAAACATGATTCTTATAAAGTAGTATCCCCTCTAAATATAGATGATTCTATAACTCTATCAAACATCATAATTTCCTCCTATCAATAATAATTTTTCACATTATAATTAGAAATCCAATTAATACCAGTGATTATATTAAATTTAACCACATGAATCATAATCAAGTTTTCAAATAGGTTTAATTTATGTTTCACAATAGGGACTAACTGATACACCCTTTTTTTCATATGTTTTCAACATAAATTCTGTATTGAAAACTAAATTCTAAAGGTTTTAAGAAAATATAAATTTCTCATTTCAAACATGGAATATATAAAATATAGTGATGATTCAGAATCAAATAAATAATTCACTAAATTTGAGGATATCATAAATTTATATAACACTAAATCATTATTAACTTCATCATCAGCGATTATAATCGTATAATAATGGTCTTACTCCATTTTCCTTTTTCGATTCATATTCCCTTGATGCTTGGGGAATTCATTCGAATAGTGGACCAACATTTAATATTTGAAGCATTGTAAATTGGATATATAATTTCCATTCTTTTAATCATAATAAAAATGAATATTCTATCTATATATAAATAAAAATCTCATTCTCATCAATACTTTTCTATAGTATTTCTATACATAATTATTAAAAATTCTAAATTCCACCCTTCCGTTCTTCCCTTTTTTCATATTTCATTTTCCAGAGTTCGTAACCACATGATTCTTTGTATTTTTTCCCTAGAAAACATATGTTTATTAAAATTATTTTTTTAGATTTATGGCACATTACTCTATAACTATATATATATAATTTAACAGAGAACAATTACATTCGACAGATTGGATTTCCCAATAAAATTATCAATCAATTTCACTCTTTATATTACATTAATGATCCACAATATTAGTTTCTATCCTTAAAATATAAGATTCTATATTTTATACAATTTTATTTTTTCTATTCCCTTACATAAAAGAATTTCTTCTCCACATCAATTTGTTTCTCAGGAGTAGTTAATTTTCTAATAATAAGTGATTTAAAGTCTTCAACACTATGCTATTTATTTCTTCTAAATCCATAGTGTTCTAGATCAATGAACACTATTAACTAGAGTCTCCATAAATTAGATGAAATAATTTTATAATTGTATTTCATTCACTACTTCCCAAAGTATGAAATATCTTCTATAGGCACTTCATCCATTTCTAATAAATTACTAGATTAGTAATTGTATTTAATGATGGAGGATTATACCATATGATTTAGTCTAAAATTATTTTATTATCTTATATATTTTTATTATACCCCTTACTAGAAATATTATTGGTCCTAAAATGATTATATTCCACAATATATATCTATATTTATATTAATTTTCATTCTTGTAGAGAAATCCATATATAGATTATGTGCATTGATATAGTTTCAATTACTTCTTCTAAGCGCTATTTCAGTACAACTTCAACAACAGAATTATCTTCAAACATTATAAATTTTAAATCATAGTATATAATTCAAAAATTGGTGTAAATAATTTCATAAACTGAAATTTTATGTGTAAAAAATCCTAGATTCATAATTCTAGTATCATTGGGAATGTCCTAAAATCAAAAAAAATTAAAATACTTTATAATTATTAATAATTATCATGTGGTTCAACCAAATCATATCCATCAGGAGTGTCTAGTGCCGGGTGAAGTCTTATTCCCACACATTATGAACTAGTAAAGATAATTTATTACCTAATCCATCACTATTAGGGTTGATTTACATAGGTGATTCACTATCACAATCATAAATACATTCCAATATAGATATTGGTATGTGTTTTATTTTAAAAACTCACAATATATATATTTCCAAAACATTATGATATTATCCAATACAAATAAAAATCATTAATGATTATCATACAGTCATGTTCTATAAAATTCAATTTCCTAATTTTATTTCCTCTAGTATATATAAATAATGATCTAATACCAACATTAACACCCCAATATCATTAATATGATGATTTAGGTTATTTTTCTATATTTTTAAAATATATAATAGGCCATATCTATTTTGATGGAATAGTTTAGTAATATTGGGAGACAATATTCACACATGATCACATCATCACATTTGAAAAATAATGAAAAAATCTATATTATTATTGATATACATTTATCATTTCTTCTAGTATATTCCATAAATTCTTCATAAATCCCTTCTCAATATCCCGAGTAAAGTAAAATAATATAATTTTTGTGATTTGATGCTCAGTAATGGAATGTGTACAATATAATCTACCATCAGATAAAAGAGAATAAAATATAATGATAATATTAGAAATAAAAAAATCAATATAAATAATATCACAAAAAGGTTACTCAAACCATTGATGATATATAATTATAAATAATTAAATGGATAGAAAAACATGTCTCATAATGTTAGAATTTATAATGTCAGACATCATAATATTTTTATCAAGGCCTTGTGCCAATAAATCATACATAAATTGGTTAGTTGTACATAATATACAGAAACTAGTTTTTCTCATCATACCTACCAAATAATAAATAGGCTATAATGGGCCCTAAATATTACTTATTAATTCCAATTAATTCATCATATTTTATAAATGAATAATAATTCAATACATAATCAATATAGACAATTTTACTAAATAATTAATAACCAAAAGTACATATTTTCCCATGTAAAGAAATATATCCACATGATCATAGTCAATACATAGTAATATGGTAGATGGTATCATTAGATTATATCTTGAATAAATTGTAATATTAATCAAATAATGTGGAATTATATTAAAAACAGTTAAAAGATCCCAAAAAAATACATGATGAAAATAGCCTTTTAATTTAAAAATCACTTATTTAAAATATAAAAATTTTCACAATATTAAGAAATATAGTTTTATTTAAAAATTGGATATATATAGCTAATTCCATAAATTTAGTAATAAACATGATTAATGTAAAATTCACTCATGATGTAAACATTAAAATAAATAATTTTATTCACAGATTTGGTTGATGTTCCTTATTCAGAAAATAAAAAAGATTAATTTTAAATATATATATATATATATAATAAAAATGGATGAAATTTATATTAATAATTCACATAATTATATTATAAAAATTTATGATAACATTTTAAATAAAATAATGACCAGGAATAAAAAAATTCCTAATCAAAAATTAAAACAAATTTTATTTTCCATAAAAATATAATTTCTAACTTTTGAGTACATAGAGAGATAAAAATGAAAGGAAAGCATTAAAATTTACACAAGTAAAAATATTTTAAGAAAATATATGGGTTCTATGAAATTATTTTTATATAATTCCCACAATGTAAATTTAAACACACACAATTTTGAATAATTACAAGACAACCAAATTAAATATTACCATCGCACTAACTTCCTTAGTAAGTGATTTTAGCCTAATAAATAATAAATTTAAATGTATTATATTTTTATAATATAAAAATATTTATTATTTATAAATCCATTATAGGTTTTATTATGAAACTTGATCACCTGTTCATTAACAACCATTCACAATCATCATCATATCAGGTGTTAACTGCGTCATTTTTCATGTATGTTTTGATTAGGTATTTGTGATAAATGAATATTTATCACTGTTAAATCCTATATAAAATGTTAATACTGATATACATATCATATATATATTTATTCAATACATATCTAGTTCGATCCATGAATATTATACATGAAAAATGTATCACATCACTTCATGGTGGTCGTAGTCCTCATGTACTGATGAGCGACATTTTCATTTCTAAACTGCTGGTTGGATAAGAATGTAAATGATATATTATATTTATAAAACCATAATTATATAATAAATATAATATTTATTTATTATTTCTATCTTTATAAAAATCCATTCAATGTGGTGATGAAAAAAATTACAGTACTTAATGTCCAGGGCATGTCAAATGTACGCTGAAGTAATGTTTTCATTTTCCATGGCATATAAAGAAGGTGGAAAATGGTTTTTCAATGTTACAAGAAAAAAATTATATTTACAATTATTTTTTAATAAATTTGATATGGTTTTAAAATTTCTATATGAAGAATAAAAAATAAACATTAAAATAGACAATGAGGATTATAATATTTTGTTGAGCTATATAATTTCGCTTACAACTTAATCCTTATTGGGATGGTCTTATGAGAAGAAAAACAATTAATTAATCAATTTAATTAATCAATTGTTATCTTTTTCAAGGAATATATTATATATAGTGATCAATGTGTATTATTAAAAGCAGATATGATGCGACCTAGTATAAGTGAGTGGAGGGGAAAACATGGATTTACCTAAAAGAATGAAATATTAAAAAAAATTATGTATGTGGCACAAAATTTTAAATTATTAAACTTTAATAATACCAATGTTTTAAAACTCATTACCCCTTAATATTGAGACATTTCCAATTGAAATATTTACCCTTATCATATAGTTTAACACCTTTGGTAACCCATTTTTCACCCTAACCATGGTAAAAAATATTTATTACTAATACAATTCAATTTGAAAAAATAAAAATTTGACCTTATTTCCTATAATTAATTATTATAATTATATATATATATATAATAAATTTTATAGAAATATATTAGTGTAACTGTTATAAGATAAATATAATATAATTTCATAAAATACAATAAAAACTGTTTTTAGGAAAATAATTATTAGTGGTATAAAAAGGAATTTAAAACATAATTAAGTATTATATTGATTAAAATTGACATTATTAGAAAACATTTAACTAAAGAGATAATTATTTATCATTAAAATAAAACCAAAAAATATTTTAAAATTGTATATACTTGAGTAATAACAAACAATTAAAATTGTGTCTTATGTGAAAAACATTATTACATAGATTTCTAAAATGATAAGAATACATTTCTAGGTTCAAAATTATATTCTTATATTTATTATATTAAATATTAAATATATAATTGGTCTATATTTTTTAAAAAATATATTTAATTTTATTCTTATATATTTATAATTTCATAAAAGTGACTATAGATTAACAAATTAATGTTTTGCACTATTCATAAAAATGATTTACCCTATGAGAATTTTTAAAAGATGAATTCAAATGTGTAATTCATTTCATGAAATTTAATTAATAAAATTTTGAAGTTTATTTTTATATGATATTTTGAGTAAATTTATGGGTATTGTATAATTTGTTTTACGATGAAACAATTAATACTATTGATGATCGATAGTTGCATACCACATAGAGGCCCCTCGCATGGTTCACCCCAAACCATGAGCTAGTCATGTGATCCAACCATGTATGTTCACAAATTATAGGACATCCCACTATGTAATGGAAACCAAGTACATTTGAATAAACTGTACTCTATAGAAGAACTTATTTTAGGGTTATATGAATGTTATGTAATGGTACACTATATGGTTAAAACAACCCATGCCTATATGATGGAAAAACCGTGCAACAAAATATAAACTCTTTAAAACAAAATTATCAATAAATAATGAAAAAAATTAAATTTATTGAAGATAATGTATAATAATATAATATATAATGTATAAAAGAACATTGGGTGTTATAAAATCCTATATTTAATTCACTGATTGACTCATGGTTAATTCCATTCAAAAAGAAAATATGGTGTTTTAAATTTTTAAGAAGAACCTAGTGATGTATATTTAATATTTTTTCATGTTTATATTAATGATATTTTATATAAGTACCTTACCTCCCAATTTTGACCATTGAGTATAATTTTTTTTAAACGAAAACCCATTTATACAAAATCAAATTGAAAACAAATCATTGGGGAACACATTTTTATTTCTCATGGTCTTGATAGATGATCATTATAGCGACCCAAACTTTTCGTACATTACTATTAAATCATTTTAAGGATAAAAACATAATAGTAATACACATATAGGGTCCAAAGGTTTAGTGTATTGGGAAAACTATGACCATACATAAAAATTACTACATCAAGCATAAACAATTATTTATTTCCTTCTAATATTGCTTCTTATTTCCACTTGACGTCTCCTCAGTACATGTAGTCACTTGAGGATATACAACCAAAGTCGTGAGAAAAAATCCCAGTAAGAGGATAGATAATAAAAATATAGAAATGGTAGAGAATATCCATAATATTTTCAAAGAATCACGACTATGAGAGGAAACAATAATAAGAGACTTGAAATGTGGAAATGCATAAAAATGAAACATCATGTCTTAGTGGTTAACTACCACCCATACATCTGAACAAAGCTATAATATTGGTCACACTCCATTTCATACTAACTCATTATATTAGTCAATTTACACAATGCATTGGATCTATGTATAATTCCGGACGCACCCATCACGTTGAAACATTCTTATTGGGCTATATAATTCTAGGCGCACCCGTCACATCATAACATTATCATTTATCTTGCATGACATAATGAACATATGTAAAAAATGAACACAACTAACCCATGGAAATGATTGGTTTTAATCTCATATAAAAACATTAATAATCATTGGGTTCCAAAAATTAAGTGGGAATGACATACATGATACTATAACCATCAACCTTCACTGAGAAGTAAAAGGTTAGGTTTTGAAAGAAGAGTTCTCTTGGAAAACATTTATTTGACACAAATATCAGTAGAAAACATATATATCCAAAAAAGGTAATATAATGAAGAAAAAAGGATTTTTAAGGAGTGACCATACCAAAAAAATGGAGTGATAAAGGGAGAACCCGAAGAAATTAAGTTGGGTTTGAGATTTTCCTCTTACCTTCTATCCAAACTCTTTCTTCACATTAATATCCTCTTGAATCCTCCTCTTGAGATCCTCCTTAAATGACCTAATCATGGTCATTTTAGGAGAAAATAAGCTATTGGATGTGGAGGGATGGTCTAGGGATGTTTCTTGGGAAGATTTGAAACATTTTTTGAAGCTTTATAGGTTTGAGGAAAAGAGTGTGCGATGGGTGGTATTTATAGTGGAAGGGAGAGGGGATTTCTCAATATAAAATTTATTAATCTATTATTTCCACACAAGAAAAGGAATTGTGAGTCATATATAACCATGAATAGTAATTTTATCATGTGAATGCAAACAAATTTGGATTACATCAGAAGAACATCATGCATGTCTCAATAATTAGCTTATTTAGATTATTTTGTAAATTATGGTATTTCATTATTCATAAAAAATTCATGTATTTCAGAAAAATCCCAAAAATTCACCACAACCATTTATCAACATGTAGAATCTAAAAATAAAGTCCATTTTTCAAAAATAATTTTTTAAAAATGATTATTTTTTTATTTAAAAACATAATTTACTCAAAAAATATAGTTTTTGAAATTAAAATTGATTTTATAAGGCATTAAAAAAATTACTTAGGGTCTGATAAAATAATCTTAAAACTACAATACATAGAATTGTTAATTTATGAACACATTTTTAGAAAATAAATTTTCTTTTAAAATAATTAATTAATTATAATTACTTATTTATGACTTCAAAAAACACCAATACTTTTACTATGGTCAAAATGTCACTTATAAAATTACACAATTTTATTTAATTATTCATGGATAAAGTTACTCTTATTTTTGATGATATACTATTCATAAGGGTTATATTACAATATATATTTGATGTTTACTATTGTCCAAAAATTATGTTTTTCCTATCGGACTCCATGCCTCTTACAGATCACAATATTCTATGTCAATTTTTCAAAATTCAAACCATAGAAGTGGAAAAATTATTTTTAATGGTCACATAGTATGTAGTATCATGATATTTCATTGTTCTACATAATGTTATTATACAATCGGGCATTATTATAAGGAGGTATTTCCATTAACAAAACATGGGGTCGTTACATTCTCCACCCCTTATGAAATTTCACCCTCAAAATTTTGTTTTATACAAACAGGTGAGGTTACTTCTCTTTTATCGCCTCCTCCGGTTCCCATATTGAATCTTCAAACATATGGTTCCTCCACAACACTTTGACAATGTGGGGTGTCTTGTTGTGTAGAACCATATCTCTCCTTTCCAAAATATTCACTGGATGCTTCTCATTGGAGAGATCCTCTTCCAATTGTAACAGCTCCGAGTTAAGTACATGTGAGGGATCATGTATGTACTTCCTCAAGAGTGATACGTAAAACCCATCATGAACTTGATCAATATTTTGTGGAAGTTAAGGATGATAGGTCACGGCTCCTATGTGGTCAATGACCTCAAATGGGGCAATTTACCTTGGGTATAATGTCTCTTACATTCAAACCCACATGACTCTCTTCTATGGTGATATTAAAAGGAAGACTTTATCTCCAAAGTTGAACTCTAACTCCCTTCGATGGTTCTTAGCGTAGCTCTTTTGCTGACTATGAGCATCCTTGATATTTTTTTGATTAATTGAACCTTCTCTATCATCTCTCGAAAATGATCGAGTCCCAATAGTTTTTTTTTCTCCAACTTCATCCCAATAGTTTGGAGTTATACATTGCTTTCCATACCGAGCTACATATGGAGCCATATAAATACTCAAGTGGAAGATATTATTGTATGAGAACCTAACCAATGAGGGATGCTGATCAAATCCAAATTTCATTTCAAGAGGGAAATCTCATTGAATATCTTCTAGTTTCTGAATAGCCCTTTCAGATAGGTCATCAGTCTGGGCGTGACAGCCATGATGAAATTTAATTCAGTACTCAAAGCATGTTAAATAATCTCCAGAATTTAGATGTGAACCGTGGATCACGATCCAAGACAATCGATAGTTGAACTCCATGCATTCTCACCAATTCCTACATATATATATTTTCAAGTTGTTCAAGCAAGAGGTCTTCCCAAATAGTGATAAAATGGGTAGTCTTGTTGAGTCAGTCTACCACAACCCATGTTGCATTATTTCCCTCTAACAACTTTGGGAGTCCCATGACAATATCCATAGTGACATTTTCCCATTTCTACAAGGGTATAGGCAATGGCTGCATCATCTTCTTGGACTTTTTCGCTCTTCATTAACATGATGACATACCAAGAACCTTAACATATATTTTTCAATCTCCTTCTTCATGTTATCCCACCATAAGTGTTCATAGAGAGCATAATACATCTTCATACTCCTAGGATTGATAGAGAAAGTTGAGCTATGTGAATTGTCAAATAGCTCCTTCTTTATCCTGGGTGATGAAGTCACCCAAAGCTATGTTCTAAACCGAATCACACCATCGTCATTGATATGGAACTCTTGTTGCGTCCTTCATTTACTGTATTTACACTCTTTTGTAACTCAGCATCATCCATTATTTTCTTCCTTAATCTTATCTTGGATAGATGTTGATGCAACCATTTACGCATGGTAGGATGTATCCCTTTCTATTATGATCTCTAAATCCATCATTTTCATATATAAGAAGATTGGGTCTTTCCCAATCCTCAACATGGATAGAGTAGCATGTTCTTTTCTTATTAGAGCAACAGCTAAATTGTTCACCTTTCCAAGATGATAGTGAATAGAGAAATCGTAATCATTGATTATCTCTAACCATCTCCTTTGATTCATGTTGTGATCCTTTTGTGTGAATATATACTTTAGGCTCTTGTAGTTGATTTCTATGTATCACTTCTCTCCATAAAGGTAGTGCTACCAGATTTTCAAAGAAAAAATCACAGTTGTAGGATCTAGATCATGCGTCGGGTAGTTCTGCTCATTGATCTTCAACTGTCATGAGGCATAGGATATCACAATGTCATTTTTCATGAGTACCCAACCCAAGAATTTATTTTAATAATAATTGTATATCACAAAACATTCTCCAATTTTCGGTTGTGCGAGTACATGTGTAGTGATAAGCCTTCTTTTTAGATCATTGAATCATCCCTCACATTCTTCCATCCAGACATACATAACCCATTCATTTGTTAACATAGTTAGGGGGAATGAAAATCATGAGTAATTTCTCACAAAACGTCTATAGTACCCAACTAATCCAAGAAAACTATAGATTTTTGTGACACTAGAGGGCTAGGGACATTCTTAAATCACCTTTGTTTTTGAAGGGTCCACATAAATTCCCACACATGTGATCACATTTCCTAATAACATGACTTGCTTCATCCAAAAAGTCACACATTCTAATCTTGGCATAAAACTTCTCCTTTATAAATTTCTCCAACACACGTCATATATGTTCTTCATGTTCCTCCTTTCTCTTAGAGTATATGAGAATATCATCAATAAAAACTACCATAAATTTGTCGAGGTAATGTCTAAAGAATCTATTCATCAAATCCATGAAGATTGTGGGGGCATTAGAGAGTCTGAATGAATCACAAAAAACAAATAGTTCCCATACCTTGTACGAAATTCAGTATTCTAAATATTGTCTTTCATCCCCTTTAACAGATGATATATAGAATGAAGATCCATCTTTGAGAAGTATTGAGCACCTCTTAACTAATTGAACTAGTTGTCAATCCTTGGATGTAGTACCCCCTGGTTTCTGGTATGTAACCATTTATTTGTGGTTTTAATGGTTATAAAAGATAAGGGTGATAAATTGGAGGGTCATTATAACTTTGAATGATATTTTGAGGAAAAGGGGAAGTCACACAGATGGTGAATGATTTGTCTAAATAGTTGGGAAAACCCATGTGTAGTAGGTCTTGGAGGCAGTAGCTCCAACACTGTTGCCACACGGTTTGGAGAGACCCTGCAATGATGCCATGTGAGAGGGGTGGCTAAGTTGGTACCTAACGCACAGTTAGCACACTATTTGTTAAACTGTGCGAACTAACCGTGCGTGCACTTAAATAAGATCCTTAAATTGCGGATCTCACTCATTTTTTCCTCTAAGTGCCTCCTTTAAGATCATAAGTGGCCATAACTCGGGATTACTCTCCCTTGAAGGTTGGAAACCCTCTTTCAAGTGTTTTTGATGCAATATGAAGGCTTCTTTTGTCGAATCGAAGCCTGATTCTTGAGGTATGTGATCGTTCATCTTCTTTATTGATCGGTTTCTTAGATCTACATCAATCTACTTCTCCTCTTCTCTCGGTTTCATAGATCTATGCCCGTTATGGGTAGATATAAGTCTGTGGATTCCAAATATGATGATATTTTGTCTTGATCGTTCTAGTAGAATAGATCTTAGGTGGGTTTTGGAAGAACCAACTCAGTTTTCTTGTGTGTTCTCTGTTTATTGTTGTTTTAAATTATGGTTGTTGAAATTATAAATGGATTGATGAAAAATCGGTTTCCAATAAAAAGGGAATTTTATTGAAATATTTTGAGATAAAAATGACTTTCATAGATTTGGTTTTCAATAAAAATGATTTTTTAATGAAATGGACTGGAATTGAAATGGTTTTGATGTAAAATGGTTCTCAAAAAAAAGTTTTTTTATTAAAAGCATGTTTTGGCATGACCGTTGGGAATATGTGGTGTGTGTTCATGTTTCATGTATGAGGATTGGTTGAAATATGACATTGTGCATGGTTCCAAATGTTTAATGGCACAATGGTAACTACTTGTACAAGGCTTGGTTGAAATATGACCTTGTGCTTAGTGCCAAAGGTGTAATGGACCATGGGAAACAATTACCTTGTGACGACTTGGTAAATCGACGAGAGACTACTCATGAGTATGGAAATGTCATAACAAAGCATGCATTATTGGTAGCATGGGTTGGGAAATGGTTTGGTTTGCCAAAAAAGAATGTCTGTGAAATGGTTCTTAAGATTTTTTAGTTATTTTTTTGGAAAAATAACTTGTAGGAAAATTGGTTTCCATTGATCTTGGTATGCCTTTTGTTATGAATGGTTTTGGAAACTTGTTTATATTTAGTTATAAATAGCTTTTGAGAAAAAATATTATATAAATGTTTTTATATAAAAGTTTCTAACTCTTATATCTTAGTGGCATGAGTATGGAATTCATTGGGGAAAACCTACGGATTTTTATACTCACCCCTGCTTTGGCACATTGGTTGTTTTTCAGATATCATATTCAGGGACACAGGAAGTGGTAAAGAATCATATTGCTAGTGGATCATGGTGATGCTTGGGAGATGTTGTGGATATTGGTTCTTGTGGAGCATGGAGTTTTAGTCTCTTTTGAGAGTCATGAGTTGTTCATCTGCTATGTACTTTGATGCTTAGTTTGGTATTCTTCTGTTGTGTACTTTGATGTAGTTTGATATAAATTAGGTGTTTATTGGTCTTTCATTTGTTCATGAATAATATAGTGAATGTTTAGTTATAGTTGGTTTTGGGTTTATTTCTTAAACGGTAAATCGTCCCCCACTTGTACTTGAAACCCTTTGGCATTTATTACTAGCGTTTGGCACCTTGGGGATGTTTCTTAAGGCCTAGTAACGACTTGTGGTACTCTCAAGACAATGAGAATTGGCAGCTCATTACAAATAGTATCAGGTTGTTCAGTCCTTTCCTAACAAGTGGTCATCGATCATCATAATATTGGAGTGGAAATTATTTATTGTCTATTCCTAGGGTCAAAATATGAGACAAGAGTAGGATTTTTAGAACATGAAATGTATAACGTCAAAGGACGTAGCTAAACCATTTATGCTGAACTTCAACTTACCAGGGTGTTGGGTACATATGTGTTTTGGATACACTTATAGAATGTCGGAAATATCATTGTCATGGGGTCAGCCAATGAGATGAGCATCAAATGAATTATTGGGGAATGAATTCCCACTAATATTTCATATCCCATTGTGAAAAATGTATAAGGACTTTGTACAAGGTGTGAATTTTTGGAAAATGCTGAAATTGTTTTCAGGTAAAAGATTTTGAAAACAGGGTATTTGGTGTATTTTGAAAATGGGTTGATTTTCATAAGGAATGTTGAATGATTTCAAAAATATTTGAACTTGGTAAAAGGTCATCTTGAAAAAAATGTTGTGATAGATGGTGTGATATAATTTGAAATGATAATCCATCAGTTTCTAGAGAGTGAGATTGATGGAGGATGTTGTTGGTTTAGAAAATGGAACCTGGTAGGCGTCATTGAAACCAACCTGAAGTAGTTGCAGAGAATGTGGTTGCACTTGAACCACGTGTGAACCAAGAGATGGTTTAGAGTATCGTCCAAGCTTTTCAAGATATGGATACGAGGAACCGGAGGAATGAACCAATGTATATGGATCATATGATCCAGTTAATGAAGCAGAATCCACCGAACTTTCTGGGTGATGTTGAACCCATGAAGGTGGAGGTGTGGCTAAGTAGGATGAATCTTATCTTTAATTTCATCGATACCCCATCAGATCCCATGGTCTAGTTGGATACATATATTCTTGACGATCTTGCACGTCAATGGTGGAATTTAGAGGTGCATGCTAAATTGGATGAATGCCTTACATGGGAGGATTTTGAAGAAATGTTCAACAAACAATTATATCCTCACACGTTCGTGATCCAGAAAGAGAAGAACTTCTTCAGCCTGAAACAAGAGAGTCTCTCTATAACAGAGTCTGCGGATATGTTTGTGAATTTAGTCCGTTTTGCACAAGAGGTTTCAGAAAGTGCGTTGTTAAAGGCACGCATCTTCGAATCGGGGATAAGGGAAGAGATTCGATTGAAGATTGTGGTGCTCTGTATTATGGAATATAAAGAGATGGTGAACATAGCGACTATTTCTGAATCTGATATCTCGGGATCGATGGGAGGAGGAATTATGATACCTATGGGAAATGGTGGGAAATCAACCATTGGGAACAAGAGAAAATGATATACATATTTCCATAGTACGTCTACAAATTAGAACCAGGCAGCGAGATCAGTGAACCCTCCTCCAAGACCCCATAAAAATGTAGGTTTCTTTCAATGTGTTTTGACAGACCACATAAAGCTGGAGTGTATGGCGCAACATAGAGCATGTCACAATTTCAAGAAAATGGGGCATCTACAGTGCTATTGTAGGAATTCTCTGATGTCGAGTGTGCGTGACACTTCCTAGGTGTCACAAGCATCGTATGATTCTTCAATATGAGGATAACAGAGTCAGTCTAGTCAGCATCACAGAGCTAGCCATGGTGATTTGTGAAAAACCATGACTCCTCCACCAGGGTAATCTCAGCAAGGCAACAAGGAGAATAGTGTAGCGATGAAGAAATTGTATGGAGCTGATCAGATGATTATTGATGATCAGGGAGGATCATCTACAGTGAGAGGTATGATTATTTTGAATTCTACCCTTGTGAAAGTGTTGTTTGATACTATACGATCACATTCCTTCATTGTTTCTCATGATTTTGACTTTCTATGTTTAAAACTTGAAATGATACCTTCTGTTTTGAAATTGAAAACTCCTCTTGGTGAAAGAGAACGTCAAGAATTTGTTTGTAGACATGTGCTATAACTGTTGATAGAGCTGAGTTAAAATGGGACTTCTCGATGTTGGACGTGGACGTCTATGATGTAATCCAAGGTATGGATTAGCTGACAATGTTTAAGGCTTACATCGACTATTATATGAGAAAGATTAGTTTCATGACTGAGGACAGCATCAATCATCTCTTCATAGGATAGAGGATGGTAAAGAAAGGTGCAAAGTGCTTTTTGGCACCAATGGTGGGAACGATCTCTTAAGAACTGGAAGCGTTGACTTTAGAATCAATGGAAGAGATTGAGGGAAATAGTTTTCCAGCTTTCTTGGATCAATTTCCAGATATATTTTCTAATAACTTCTCCAGGTTTCCACCTCTAAAGGAAGTGGAGTTTATGTTTGATCTCCTTCTGGGGACTAGTACTATTTTCCTTCTATCTTATAGGATGGCACCAACAGAGTTGGAGGAATTTAAAGTGCAGTTAGAAGAGATGGAAAGAAATGGTTTCATTTGACCAAGTACTTCTCCATGGGCAGCACCAGTGTTGTTTGTGAAGATGGAATATGTAAATATTCAGCTATGTTTTGATTATCGTATGCTTAACCATGTTACGATAAAGAATATATATCCACTTCTAGGCGTTGATGACATATTCGATCAATTAAGGGGATCTCAGTGGTTCCCCAAGATTGACTTGCGATCAGGATATCACTAATTGAATGTTCGGAACTAGGATATTCCAAAGACAGCTTTCAGAAGCTAATATGGCCACTGTGAATAAATAGTCATGCCTTTTGGTCTAACGAATGCACCATCAGTGTTCATGGCTTTGATGAATCAAATATTTCAATGATATCTAGATTCTTTTGATGTGGTGTTTTTCGACGATATCTTGATGTATTCAAAGACATGTGTTGAGCATGAGTTGCACCTGGAAACATTGTTACATGTTTTGAATGATCATCATTTGTATTTAAAATTATCAAAGTGTGATTTTTGGATACATGAATTATGTTTCCTTGGCCATGTTATTTCTGAGAATGGAGTTTCTGTTGATCCTGAAAAGATATAAGTCGTTTTATCTTGGAAACCACCAAAGAATGTGTTCTAAATACAAAGTATTATTTGTCTAGATGGTTACTATAGATGCTTTGCGCATTATTTCTCATGACTAGCTTCACCAATGACATCTCTAACAAAGAATAATGCTCTATTCCATTGGACCAAAGAATGTCAGAAGTCTTTCTAGGAACTGAATGTTCGTCTTACATAGGCACCTATCTTGATCTTTCCAGAATCAGGACAGGGGTATGTGGTGTATTATGATGCTTCAAGATCAAAGTTGGGTGGTGTTCTCATGCAAGGAGATTGTGTAGTTATTTATGATCCAAGACAGTTGAGGGGGCATGAGAAAAATTACTCAACACATGATTTGGAGTTAGCTGCAGTTGTCCATGCTTTGAAAACATAAAGACATTATCTCTTTGGGGAGAAATTTACTATATTTACGGATCAAAAAAGATTGAAACACATTTTCTCACAGCGAGATTTAAATCTGAGGCAAAGGATAGGGATGGAGTATCTCTAGATGTTTTACATTTACATGATGTACACGCTAGGAAAAGGGAATTCGGTGGCAGATGCATTGAGTGAAAGTCATATGCTCGGTTGGCGAAAGAATCTTCAGATGAATGGTAGTTGATGTCAGTCTTAGCCGACTTTCATGTGGAATGGGAAGAATGAGGTGATGTTTCAGTCTTCTTTTTAGTTGTGCTTGTTCCTGGTTTAGTAAAAATGATCAAAGAGGCACAAAAAAATGATGTAGAATGTCTATTTATAATTTCAAAACTCAATGGTTGGGAGACCATTGAGGGCTAGAAACTTGATGGGGGTTCAGCTTTGTGCTTTATAGATTGGATGATTATACCTATGGTTTTCAGTAACAACTCCTTCATTCATACCACCATTCAAGATGCGCAGTATATCCAGGTACACCGAAGATGTATAAGGCATTGAAGGCACTGTTTTGGTGGAGCGGTATGAAAAGAATAGTGGTCGAGTTCACCTCGCAGTGCTTAACTTGTAAGAAGGTTAAAGGAGAGAATCAGAGACAAGTTGGTATGTTATAATCAATACATTTCCCAGTGTGGAAATGGGATCAGATAGTAATGTATTTTGTTACTAGTCATCAAAGAATGGTCCGGAAACACAATTCCATTTGGGTGATTTTGGATCGTATAACCAAGTTGGTCTATTTCATCCCTATTCATGAAACCCATATGGTAGAAGTTATTTAAAAAATATATATCTGAGAAGTGTTAAAGAGGCATCGTGTACCAATATCTATAGTCTCAGATAGAGATCCATGGTTCACATCTCATTCTTGAAAATCGTTTCAGCATGCCCTCATAAATTAGTTGACTATGAGCATTGCGTATCATCCTCAGACAGATGGGAAATCCGAGCGAACAATACAAAAATTGGAAGATATGTTGTGGGATTGTGCAATGGATTTTGGTGGCTCATGGGAGGGTTGTATACCCTTATTGGAGTTCTCATACAATAACAGATATCAGGCTTCGATATGCATGGATGCATTTGAAGCATTGCATGGGCGTCCATGCCGTTCTCCAGTATGCTGGATGGAATCGGGAGAAACACCACTAGTCGGACCAAGCCTTGTTCAAGAAACAACAGAGAAGATCCAGTTGATTAGAAAGAGGAAAAAGATGGCTTAGAGTCGTCAGAAATATTATGCAAATCACAATCAATGACCTTTGTCGTTCGTAGTGGGTGATCATGTCTTCTTGAGGACCTCTCCAAGGCTTGGACATTATCATTTCAGGTACAAGCCCATGTTTTCTCCTAGATACATTGGCCCTTTTGAGATACTAGAATGGGTTGGATAGGTGGAATATTATTTGGCATTACCACCACGGTTTAGTTCACTGCATAATGTTTTCCATGTATCTCAGTTGAAAAAGTATCAGCCAGATCCTGACCATGTGATTAGGTGGGATCACGCTGAACAAGAGCCAGATGCTTCGTTGATACATATCCTGGTACGGATTGTAGATAGGCAAGGGAATGTCTTGTGGGAAAAAAGAATCAGTCTGTTGCGGTTTTTATGGAAGAATGTTCAGATTCAAGAAGAGACTTGGGAATGTGAGAAGGAAATGAAGGATATGTGGTTGTAACTCTTTCAGTTGGGTGAAGGTTTTTTACATTCCAAGGATGGAAAAACCAATGTTTGGGAGAATCTAGTACCCCTGGTTTCTGGTATTTAACCCTTTCTTGATGATTTTAATGGTTATAAAGGTTAAGGGAGATGAATGGGAGAGTCGGTAGAATGTTGAATGATGTTTTGAGGCAAAGGGGAAATCACACGGATGGTGCACAGTTTTTATAAACAGTGTGGGAAAAACTGTGCATAGTTGGTTTTGGAGGCAGTAGCTCCCGCACGGTTGGTGCATGGTTAGGAGGGACCGTGCGATGAGGCCATCTGAGAGGGGTTTCTGAGGTAGTAGCTAACGCACAGTTAGAGCACAGTTTGTCAAACTGTGCGAACTAACCATGCGGGTACTTATATGATATCCTTAAATTGTGGATATCACTCATTTTTTTCTCTAAGTACCTCGTTTAAGCACCTAAGTAGCCATAAACTAGTATTACTCTACCTTGAATGTTGGAAAACCTCTCCCAATTTTTTTAGAGGTGATATGAAGGCTCCTCTCGGCGAATAAGAGCCGGATTCTTGAGGTATGTGATTGTTCTTCTTCATTCTTGATCGGTTTCTTAGATCTACTTAGATTTACATCTCTTATTCTCTCGGTTTCATAGATATACAACCATTAAGGGAAGTTCTACGGGTATGGAATCCAAATATGATGAGATTTGGTCCTGATCTTTCTAGGAGAAGAGATCTAAGGTGGGTTTTTGAAGAACTAACTCGGTTTTCATGTGTGTTATCCATTTTTTGTGGGTTTCGTCAAAACCATTGAGGTAGGAGTCTTTTCTATCTACTCCTATTGCTATAATTGATTGGATTAGTTTAAAATTGGATTATTTGAATGGATTTTTTTGTGAAAAGCGTGGAATAAATCTTCTTTAGTGATGATTTAGGTTTTGATGAAATTGTGAAATCTTGGTGAAATTGTTCTGCGAAGTGATTTAGCTTCTTAAATTTAAAAGGTTGATTTTAAATTAAGATGCCTGAAATTGTAAATTTTTTGATGAAAAATGGTTTTTCAATAAAAAATTAATTTTATTGAAATGGTTTGATATTGAAATGAATTTCAGGGATTTGGTTTTCAATAAAAAGGGTGTTTTATTTAAATTGTTTGGAATTGAAATGAATTTGATGGAAAATGGTTTTCAATAAAAAGGAGTTTTTATTGAAAGGGAGTTGTGGAATGACCATTGGGAATATGTGGTATGTGTTCATGTTGCATATATGAGGCTGGGATGAAATATGACCTTGTTCTCTGTGCCAAACGTTTAATGGTGCATCGGTAACTACTTGTACAAGGCTTGGGGGAAATATGTCCTTGTGCTTGGTGCCAAAGGTGTAATGGCACATGGGAAACAATTACCTTGTGAAAAATTGGTAGATCGACGAGAGACAGATCCTGAGTATGGAACTGTCATAATGAAGAATACATGGTTGGTAGCATGGGATGGGAAATGGTTGGGTATGCCAAAAAGGAATTTTTGTAAAATGGTTCTTAATCTTGATTGGTTATTTTTCTGAAAAAATAAATTTCTGGAATATTGGTTTCAATTTCTATTGGTATGAATTTTGTTATGAATGGTTTTGGAAACTTGTTTATATATAGTTATAAACTAATTTAAAGAAAATATTTTATATAAACTATTATTATATAAATGTTGTAACTCTTCTATCCTAGTGGTGTGAGAAGGGAAGTCAATGGGGAAATCCTACTGAGTTTTATACTCATCCCTGCTTTGGAAAGTTGGTTCTTTTGCGGATGGCATATTCCAGGACACAGGTAAAGGTAAACAATCTTATTTCTAGTGGCATGTGGTGATGCTTGGGAGATGTTGTGGAGCATGGAGCTTGTGGATCATTGAGTTGTAGTGTCCTTTTAGAGTCTTGAGCTGTTCATCTACTCTGTACTTTGATGCTTAGTTTGGTCTTCCACTGTTGTGTACTTTGATGTTGTTTGATATAAATGAAGTGTTTATTGTTCTTTCATTTGTTCATGCATCATATAGTGTATTTTTGGTTATGGATGGTTTTTGGGTTTATTCTATAAAGGGTAAATCATCCCCCACTTGTACTTGAAACCCTTCGGCATTTATTTCCAGCCTTTGGCTCCATGGGGATGTCTCTTAAGGCCTAGTAAGGACTCATGGTACTCTCAAGACAATGAGATTTGGCGGGTCATTACTTTGGAATAGGATACTTGTTCTTTTTGGTGATCTTTTTGAGTTCCTGATAATCAATACACAACCACATTTTTCCATCCTTCTTATTCACAAAGAATTCTGGTTCTCCCCAAGGTAATGCAATAGTGCGTATGAACACTTTGTCCAGATGCTCTTGTATATGCTTCTTTAACTCCTCCACATCAATAGGATCCATCATATAGGGACAATTTTAGATAGGATTAGCTCCGGGTATGAGTTCTACTGAGAACTCTACCTCAAATTTAGGGAGGATTCCAGGTAACTCATCGAGAAATACATCACCATATTCACACTATTGATGATCACATCACATGACCCATATCAAATAGATAAGAACATCACCTGTATTATATTGGTTTTTATAGAAACTCTTTTATTGAATCTCTATCAAGGGACCATATTTCATACTCATCATATGAGAGTAAATATGACATCTTGACTAATCCTCAACTGACAACATGATCAATATCATACTCCACTATCCCTTGATTTTCTAATATTCTTATGTTTTAGAAAAAATAATTAAAGTAAACATTTTCTTATGGTAGGTATCATTCCAACCTTAATGCTGGGGAAATAAAAATATGAACTATTATACGAAATACATAGTGTGAGACACTATATGAGGTATTCATGGTGAGCCATCCTTCACATAGAAATCTATTTGTGCATCCAGATTTTTTTTATTTCTATAAGAAATCCTAGCAATGTTAACCTTACAAGTTAATATAAAACTACATTAATCTATGAGGATCAGCTATTAGGTATAACATAGAGACAAACATTGGTAGGCTAGTTATCATTTCACATTGTGTGATATATGCAACCAATGTGAGTGAATGATAAAGTAAATATTTAATTTTATATAACATTATGTTTTTATATTATTAAATTGTTTTAGTAATAATAAATAACCATAAATAATCACTCATATAATCATATATCATATGATAAATAGACAAATAGTCTATATGGTTTCTATTCTTTTAGGTTTTTGTTAAATTCTTTACATCTCTATGAAATTTGTGACATATATATATAAATATTAACATTAAATAAAATAATCCAAGTATCCCATTTTAGTTCTTAAAATCTATGAGGAATTTTATTTTGAATAATGTTATGAACTAGAAATCTTATTAAAAAATTTCAACTCTGTAAATTATTATTTAAAATCCATTAATTTTTAATAGACAATGTTATGATGTTAATAAAATATGTTGTTCATATAAAATGTTTTCTAATATTATCATACTCATTATTCTAAGAACTAGCCATCAAAAGTTTTCCATGAGATAATTTGATAACTAAATGAAATTTTTTACATTTTTATTTTACAATACTTATTAAAAATATTTTAGAATATAAATTTATAATACATTTGTAAACATAAATAAATTTAACACTATAATATTCTATTTATTAATATATAATAATTTTATTTATGATATTAAGTGATATGGAGTTTTTCAACAACTATAATCCCAAATTTGTTATATTTCAATTTCATTGAGTCCACAATAAACTCTAACTAGTCACATATATGCAATTATCTCTCTAAAATATTATTATAAGTAATATAAGTTTTTTTGTCATAATATTTATTCCATTTAGTTATAATATTTTAAGAATAAGCTATTATTTCAGTATCAAAAATTATATTCTATGTGTTTGGAAAAATTTTAAATGAATATTTTATTTATTCAAATATTATATTCGATGGTGGTGGGATCACATACTATATGTTTTTAAAAAACATGTTGATATAAATTTGAATTCAATATAATTCATTATCATTATCTTGTTTTTCCATTATATTATAGAAAATGGCGAATCATAGACCATGTGTGTCAAGATATAAACTCATTTTTTATAATAACTATTGGTTACAATAATCATCTCTTATCATATAAGAGTAATATGTGAAAAAAACATCATTTATAAAAATAAATGTTATGTTTATATATTATTTTATATTCAAGTCCACTATTTAGAATATTTTTTCGTCCGTGTTTTAATAAATAATGAATTTTTTATAACTACTTACCCTGATTTTGTACTCATGTGTATTCAAAACTTTTTTAAATTATATAATTGGCATCACATACAATTAAAAATCAACAAATTGATTTATTTAAAACAAATACTTGACATGGACAATCTAAATATTTTATCAAACCCCTTAAAGAAATTTGGATAACTAAACCACATATGGAATCATTTATCTTCCTTTTCATTACCCCTATTTAGTTTCAATGACCAATGAAAAATATTAGATATTGAAATATTTTCCTACTTGTTTTATCTTTTACCCTTTTATAGTCATCACAACATCTATGCCAAGATATCACATGTACTACTCAAGCTTTCTAAATAAATTAATCAATATGGTAAAAAATTATCAAACTCATTCACACTATCAAAACATTTTCAATGATGATTATAGATATAATAAATCTAATAGATCATACCCTAAATGACCTTTTCAGACTCACCAATTCTTCTGCACACTCAATCACATTTTGTTTGTGAAAAAAGTCTCATGTTAATTCTCTAATATTTAATTTAATTCATATTAATCATTTTGTATATAATTTTATTCTTAATATATAAATATATATTTAGGTGTTTAACAATTTAATCCACTTTTTATTTAGATGATGGTTTTCTCTAACACTTAGTATTTTTAACTACTTATTACGAAAAATTGTTAATATTTTCACTAGTATATTAATTTGATTAAATTAACAAATGTTTTCTATATTATTTATCTCAATGTAATATTTTATGATGATTATAATGACTATAAAATTTTTGGGTAATTAGTTTCTGGGGATATTTAAATTTTCGGTCCCAAGGTAGGAAATGTTCAAAGAATTGGGATTTGGATAAGCATTCTTAGTGTTAAAAAAATTCTTCGATACTATTTTTGATTTGATTAATAGAATAGGATGTGTTTTGGGTCCTCATATTTTGTCTCTAGATAGGGGAGGAAATTATATAGAATAATAATATTATGTTGTGACATTGCTGATAACCTCATAGAATTGGGTCTTCATGAGTTCAGTGTGGTAAAATTGTCACCCTGTGGTGAAGGGGAAATAAAATTTTAAGGGTGATGATGTTTAAAGTTTTTTTGTGATTTTTAATAAATTGATGTATAAAATTATTTAGAAATGTTCCAGGGAGTTTCAAATTTTGGGATTTTAATTGTACAATATGAATAGTGTAAGTCATTAGATATGACTCGTCAATGGGTTTTATACTTTTGGGTCGAAAATTTTCAAATTAATTATAAATACGTTGATTTATATTTAATGGTTACTCGCATATATGAATAGTCCCTTATTCATAAGGGTCACAATACATAAATTTTATTCTTTGAGTGGTTATAGAAATTGGTAAAAAGTATTTACCATTGTGTGTATGTGTAAAATTAACCGAGGGAATATGTAAAAGAATCATTGGATTACACATTGGTATGTAAGGATCAATTTATGGTTATGTAAATTTATATGAGTAAATTGTTTATATATAATGTTTATCATGTGATGTGGAATTACATAATTTTTTAGATTCCCTTTGATACATATAGGTCACTATGCGTAATATTTTATATTGTATATGGGTACTCTCCTACATTAGAGGTAGTCCATAATACTTATGTTTTATTTCGTTGATAGATAAAGGTAATTTCCTTAATTAGATAATTGTAAATTCTGTTCAATTAGGTTTTATAACCTATGATATGTAAAATCCCCATAATTTTTTAATTTTCAGGGTAAATACATTTGAATCCTCATGGGGTGGTAGGTATGTGTTCCAAAGAGGCTATTCAAAAAGGTCCTAATATTTTCCATCACTTTGTTTAATGACCATGGGAATTGAATCACCCTTAATCTTGGGGTTCATGTTATATAATGAAGTAATGTTTTTAGAGGGAGTTCATGCAATGGGGAGGGAATCATAGAGTGATACACTATTTCATATTTTTCTAAAATATTAATAAATTCATTAAATTTAATATAAAAGGGTTACATTTTAAAATTTTCCAAAATAATGTGATCATTCCCATTTTTTATGATCTTTCACAGTATCTCTTCCTAATGGGATATTTTCACTAATTGATGTATGGGTTTCAGGAAATATGTTAGAGGGAGTACCCATGGGTATTTCAAACTACAATTAAGTATTTATTTATATTTATTAATGTAATTTATTTCTTTTTCATATTCACTAAATTATTGATTTTTCTAGATTATTTAAATTTTTTAATTAAGGTAAGATTATCCTATGTTTCTCACTGAGTAGAGTCATGTTAAATCTATAGATGGTAGGTGGTTTTTTACTGATTTCCTTTCTGATTTGGTGATTTTATATTTTTTTTCCAATCTCACTGATTATTACAATAATGATACATATTTTTTGTATTAACCATAAATTAGGACGGTAACATTTCAGTCTAATATTCAATTAGGGATACATAACTATATCAATGGCTAATTGGTGGAGCCTTGGTCGAATGAGTGTTGGTTACCCAATTTGTAGATTTTCGGTTATCATGAGTCATATATTCAACATAAACGAGTGATTATTTTTGAATAATGATTCAATTTTTTTTTTATAATTACATTCCTTTTGGAAATGATTAAAAAATATAATTTTAAGATTAATGTGATGATTTTATGAGATGGTTTGGAAACTATATTTCAAAAATATAATAGTTTTTGGAGAAGTATGTTTTCTTTGATATCATTTCATAGGTAGTTTTATGAGTAAAGAATACATATGATTCCTTTTCAAAATAGTTAATAAATAAGGATTTAAATTACAATATTAGGTAAATATAGAAGGGCTTGGATTGATATTTGTTTATTCTACATGACCTTATATATAACACCTTAAATGTCTAGATTACGAGAATTATATTTTATAGAACACATGACAAGTAAAACCAAGCATGTGAGGAAATATAATACCTTGTAACTTTGTCATATTTTTATTTTTAAATAACCTCAGTCACTTAAATATCTCATATTACTAAAAAAATAGTATTATATTTCAAAACATGCAATAATTAGTTTCCTTGATATCTTTCATTACACGCATGACCGAGTTTTACAAGAAAACAATATATTATTAATATTATTGTTTAATAATAAAAATATAACGTAGCCAGCAAATTGGAGATTGTAAATTGGAATAAATACTGTAATAAAATAATTTTTGCACAAATTTATTATTTAACTTTTTATTAGTAATAAAATTTGTATTATTTTTTAGAATAATAAATAGTTTCTGAAAAAATTGCATTTTTGTAAAAGATGGTTTAGTCGTGCCTCAAACACCTAATTTGAAATTAAATTTTAAAACATTTATAATTTTTTATGAAAAATAAATATATATTTTTTATAATATTATAAAAATTATATTTGAATACTTTCTGTTATTTTTATGAAATGTTTCATTTTTGATGGATAGTGAAAACTATTTAATTTCAATTGAAAACTAATTTCACTAACATATAGATATTTATTTCATAAATTTGGAATCATATTAATAATTATGTTGTCTAAATTATAAAATTAATATCATTTTAATTTTAATCATAATGGAATAATTAACTAGATAAATAAAAAGATAAAAGTTATTGTGGTAAAAACAAAAAGGGTGATATCGAGTAAATGTAAAGACTAAGGAATAACATGATAAGAATGTTTTTATTTTTTATTTGGAGGAGGTTTTTATACGAAAAATAATCATCACCATCCATTTTTTATCCATTTTTTAGGAACATGTGGTATGTGAGGCCTCCAAATGGTGAATACTTTTCAGTATTTACTTGAATTCCCATCATCCTCATCATAAAAAGGGAACTCAATATCCTATATTATTATCACCAAAAATACACTTTTGTTAAGCCAATACTAGAATAAAAAATAAAAAAAATCCCTAAAATAATCCCGTAAGCCTTATTTTTGGAATAAATACAACGTAATAATTATTTACTGAAAACACAAGAGAATACACAAAGAAGTGGTATTTTTCAAAAATGAGCATCTTTATTTTACATCTTCATCCAACTCCTTAAATTTTTATAAACAATGGTAATATAATAAATCAATATATTCCATCTATGTGTAGGTTTTAATAAAAATTTAATGACAAAACAATCTCCACTTCCATCAAATGGGTTATGAAATGATCATTCATGTGTACAACATACATTCTCATCGTGAACTAATGTTGCTCATTTTTACATTTCCACAACTTGAGGTTGGGTGTGATAATGGATATAAAGTTTATATATATGATATTAATAAAATTTTTATTTATATTGACTCATTATTAAATATATATCCTATTGCCAACATTTCTGTAGGAGATATGATAACACTGTTTGAATTTATGGTGGATTATCATCCCATGATGTAATGTGATTTGTCTTTCACTAAAATTACACGTGGAAGATGATGAAGAAAAACATAATTATTATATATGATATAAATTGAATAATAATGATATTTATTCCATATTAAGAATTATTTAATGTTAATATTTGTAATTTATATTCCTCATTTTTCACTCGCCTAATGATTAAAAGATCTCATGTTTACCTATGGATTATCACATTCAGGAAACATTATGATTATATTTTCATCACCAAAGAACATGTATAATATTTATAAGTTTATAATATAATATATATGATATTATGATAACTATGTAATGTTAAATTATTACCTACCACCTGTATAATATGATCATTGGAAAATAGAAATGTTACCCATGCGTACAAATAGCCAAGCATTTCTAGGATCATAATGTACTTATTTTTTCACAACCATCATTCATTACAGGTAATCAAAAGTAAAATTGATGTTAAAATATGATAATTATATCATTATTATTATTATTTTGGATATGATATTACTATATAATATTCACAACAACTGGATCATTCATTATGAAACCCATTAGAGAAAACAAGGCAATTAACACCTAAAACAATGAAAATAATGAAAGATTACTAAAGAACAGGGGCAAAGATGTCATAAAAGGATAATATATGATATTATGAATATTAATATTTTAATATAATAGATAATAACATATTAAAACAACTATACATTTGTTTAAATCATGCTCATGTAAATGGAGGTGTGAGGTAAAGGATTTCATAACTCAATTTTTGTTCATTGGGTTAAACTTATATTCCATCAATTATGTCATTCTAAGATTTTGTGTACAATTGCATTTGACTGCCTTATCTTTTATTTTCAATTTTGGGTGTGTATTTATCATTGAATCACATAAATGGTTCATTGATTAAATCTCACTTCAACATTACGGTAATTGTAAATGTTTATTTAATAATCTAATTCTGAAAGAGATTCTTAACAATTAAATTCCGGTTGAAGGATATTATTCACCATATAGAAAAAACCTCAATAAATCTATTATAAACTATTAATTAATGATATTTTTTAGTAATATTTCTAATTTTCCACTCATTGGTACTTAAATTAATTGAGAAAATTCTTATAATAAAATATAACCTCATTTCGCTCTTTGGTCATAAATATGTTTTCTTCCATTACTGTGTTATATAAAAATATTTTCAAAAATGTTTTATCTTTTTTAAAATGATTTATTAAATTAATTGTAATAAGTTTTTAGTATTTAAATAATTTTCTCAATATATTCATATTTTTTCAATATAATTCATGATTAACTTTTACTGAAAATGTAAAATAAATCATCTTTTCGTTTTCTAAACACAGTGCATTACAAACAATTTCACAGTGAAAATTGAATGCTCTTTTTGAAAAGATTTTCTTATGCTAAATTACCCATACTCATAACCATAATTTCATTTAATGTTCTATTTTTGGTTCACGATGATCAATTTAATGAAAAAAATTAAGAATTGTTTTTCATTGAAAATTATATTCCAAATGATTCTCAAGATGAAAAGGATATTTTCCTCAAGAATGTTTTTAAAGTAATTTTATTGAATTTATAACCATTAATGACATAAAAATATTATTTTGTTATAATAAATAGATTGTATGTCATATTTATTTAATCATAATTATTTATTTGAATGGTTTATAATATTTTTTACTAATGGTGTACCATTTTACAACCATTAACCATGTAACTCAAGATGGATTCTAATTATGTTTATTGATTTGGGAATGTATTTACACTTGATATGATAATTTAAAAAATATTTTTATGTGAATTATTTTCCACCTCTTTCATATGAGGATTGAATTGAACATTGTATGTAATGTTTGATCCTCTCTATATCCTCTTGATGCATTCATATGTATCATGAGAAAAACTACATACATTTTTTGGCCAATTCCTTACACATTGTATTAGATATCTTGGAAGAAGACTTGGTAGTATTATATTTATTGGATCATGCCTCAATAGAATAATTTATATTTTAAATATTATTCATTCCATCAATATTAATTTAGTAATTGATAGTCCGTGTAAATATTCAAATAGTTAGAATATTCATGCTCATGGGTCAAGGTGAAGTGATTATTTATATTGAATTATTTGATCCCCTTTTATTACATCCATATTATTCTCAATAAATTTATTATATTTAATTTGTTTCATTTATTTTCCTTTCCATGATTATGATGAAATATTTATTCATAGATTCGGTTGTACGCTTACATATACAGATCAATTGATCTCAGTCCTTTCATAGGATATATTTTCCCTAAAATACAAAGATATTGTTTTTATTGATATGTTGGGATACTCTAAGAGAAATAATAGAATTAAAAAATAAAATCCTATTTCTATTTTATGTATTAAAATTTAATATTAATTTTAAATATGAATCTAGTTTAAAAATTATAATAAACTATTCCATACTTTGGGACGTAATTACTTTTATCTTATTCTAATATAATAATGTATTAAACTAGGTCCAGGAATTTGGGGTTTGGGTCTCTAAAATTGGAATTATAGGAGTTATAGTAGAATCATTGGGAACTATAATTACGAAATCATTGATTATGGATCATAACCCTTCGTTAGAACATTAGGATAAGAATATAAGAATAGCCTAATGTTTTGGTAAGGTATAAAAAATGGGGTTTTAATATAAATACAACCATTTATGGATACTACTAGAGGATTTAGTTATAGAATAGATTTACCATGGGGAAAAATCTCTAAAAAGGGAACATTGGGATTGACCCAATTATCACTTGGTTAACAATAATGTCCCTTACTGTGCACTTGGTTTTAGACTCCTACGTTTTTTTCTTATAATAAATCACATTTTCATTTCAAATCATTATGAAGGAGTTAAAAATAAATATATTACAAATAAATAAATGTTTATAATTAAGATATTATCTATGATAAATATTCTACTAGATTTTATATTATACAATATGTTTCATAATGTGTTAATTTGAAATAGTATATTACATTATTTAAAAATGGTACCTAATGAATGGAATGTGAACTATATAACAGCACATAAACCATGTAAAGACTAACCTCTTGGGAAAGATAATGATACCAGTGATGGATATACTATTGTAACTAATCAAATTACAACCATATTATAGAAGTTGACTCAGGTTATGAGTAATAACCTTTCTTATATGGGGAATCCCATTGATCTACCATATAGTTTAATAACAATAAACTGCTTCACTCATTGAAAAACTCAACAATTAAATGGGACTTAAAATAAATTTTTATATGAGAATGGATAAGTTTCATAAAGATGATATTTATCACTCTATGATTTATTGATAGGGATAGGTATTTCATGGAAGTATATCGGCTCTCAAGAGATTAAGAACAATGGTGGTCATTGATCAAAAACACTAAGGATGAGGAGGAAATATAAATCATTGGGTGGAAGGATTTCAAGGTAATTCTCATTGAAAAATACTTTCCTTCTAAGAAATTAGAAGACATGGAAATATATTTATTGAGTATAATATATAAATAATATTGAAATGTTGTTATATATGAACCCAACATTAAAAGGATAGAAATGTATACTTTATACTATGTAAGTAATCCAATGAGAAATATCAATAATTTATTTGATGGGATTAATCTAATTCTTCAAAGGGTACTAGTATCATAAACATTATATTCATATAAGGATATAATATAATGCTATATCAAAACATAGAAATAATTCTCCATGTCTTAGGGATTGAAATGGAAGAGAAGAATATGATGTAGAAAAAAACTATTAAATGTAAGAAGTTGCAGAAGGATTTTTCAACATGTAATTCCTATCGAAGGAAACGTATTAGTTCAAGATAAAAAAGAAAATGACATTTCTTCTTGATTGGAGATAATTTATACAATTCATTTTACTTTAGGTTAATGAATGAATCATCTAATGTGTGATGATTCCACTATGAGGAGATATGGAACTAAAAAATTGAAATCCCCATGTGTCAAGGGAAAATACCTCAAAATGGAATATGTGGTCTAGGTCAATATTCAGCTATTACTACAAAAAATCGGATTCATTACAATTATTTAGTATTTTTATTTAAAATATATGTCATCAAAGTATTTTATTGATGAAAATATCATTATAATAATCAATCAGTGTTTAAGGATTGTACGTTAGTAACATTTTTAAAGTTGTGAATGAATTTTTTTAATGTTGCCAACAACCAAGAAAATTAATTTAGTGTAATGTTTATATTCTTGTATATCACATGATTGAAGGAAATAAAACCATTAATATGTTTCAGATGTCGAGATAATAATATAGGGATAAAGAGATAATTGATATGGATAAAGTAAATTAAGTGGTACTAACTACCTTGGGGTTAATTAATGTTGATTTAATTTTGGAGATTCAGTGACCTTCATTATAAACATTATGATCTTTATCATTTTGGAGGCTCATATGGTTAACCAATTATTAAATTTTCTAAGTTGACAATTTGATGAGTTTTTTGAGATTAATGTATTACATCGTCATATAGAGATATAGTCATATTGTAAAACTTGTGTGTAACATATTTGTTTTGGAAAAAAGTTGGATATAGTCAAAAAAATCATCACTCATTTATTGGACCTCGTGATTTGTTTAAACAGAATTGTATTGCTTCATCATAAAAAAATATTTTTGGATATTAAATGTTTTGAATAACTAATGAATTAGAAATTTATCAAAGCACAAAAAAAGAACAAATTGGGATTATAAATTATAAATACAAAAATAATGTATATTTACTTAAATTATATATAGTAATTCAATTCCACTCCTTTAATAAAAAGAGCATGAAACCATTTTTTTCATATTACCTACTTATTTAATTGATCATATAGTCTTTTAAATCCCCAAAAATTTTGGTTTTTGGCCCCCTTAAATTTACATTGGACATTAAATTTCTTTTGATCAATTACCTAAATCACATTCCAAAGTTATTTATTTTTTTCCTCCATTTCCACATCTTCAACATCCATCCATTTTCTCTATCTCATAAATCTATTCATGTGTTATTGCTTATTCCCATTACACTTCCCTTTATCTCTTCTTAATAAGATATTCAATTTTCCATTTTAAACTTTTGGGTTTTAAACACTTTTATGTTCAAATAAAAAACCCTCGATCGTCATGACCAAGTTTAAATTCTTAGAAGGTAATTTATTTAAGGTGGGAAGAATATAACTCCTTGAAATTTTTGAATATGAACATCATAATTGATAGCATATATGACACACAACACCAAGCGTTAGAGGAAATATAACCCCCTATACTTTTTGATATATTTATTTAATTTTAAATTAAATATATTAAATATATTTCATTATAAAAATACTTATTTTATCTTATTTTACACGCAATAAAGTGTTTCTTCGACAACATGCATTACACATATGAATAAATTTTATAGAACAAAGATATATTATAAATATTATTATTCAATATGACAATTATAATATACCCATTAAATAAGAGGGTATGAATAGAACCAACTAACATATTAAAATATATGTTATACACAAATTTATTTATTATATAATTATTATTAATAAATGTTTTATCCTTAAAAATAAAAACAAATATTTTGTGAAAATGTATTTTTTTTTAAATGATGTTTTAGACATGATTTCCGCACATAATCTAAATGTTATTTTTTATCCACATAGAAAATTTATTTGAAAAAATAAATTTTGTTTTTAGATTAATTATTTAGAAAGTAGATTAGAGTGAATTTATCTTATGTTTCTGAAAAGTTTCATTTTTTGATGAATATTGAAAATATATAATTTTAATTGAAAATTGTCTTCTTGATTAAATAAATAATAATTTTACATTATATTTTGAGTTGGTTTTCAAGTCAAATTAGTTATATTATATATATATTAAGCCCATTTAGTTAATTTTAATTATTTTTTTATTTTAATTTATTTATAAAAACAATATAAACATTTGAACATTTTCACATTAAAAACCTATATTCATGTCCTATCAATGGGATTGATTTCAAATTTAATTATTAAAAACATATTATTAAAATATGAAATAACAAAATGAATATTTGGATTAGAATACTTTATATTATCTAAAATTTTGAAATTGTTTTTACCACAATGATTAATGAATGCAGTTAAAATTACTTACCCCAAATAATTTCAAAACAGGGTTTTTTGTATTACATGTGTTTGTATTAAAAGTAAATTTACACAAACATGTGATTTTTCTTTAATAAATAATATTTTATATTAATTATATTTTTTTATAAAATATCAATTTAATAACATTTGAATTTTATAAAAAATGGTGAAATTTCCTTGGTAAATAAAAAGATGCATGTTACCATCGTAAAAAAATATAAATTGAGTAAACATAAATAATAAGGAATATAAAGTAAAAATGTATTTATTTTTAAGTGGCGAAGTTTTTTATAAACCAAATAAATCCTATACACAATTACTTAACTTTTTTAGGCACATGATGTATGGTAGACATCCCAATATTGAATATTTTTGAGTATTTATACGGATTCCACTCGTCCTCAACTATAAATGGGAACTCAGTAACCTCTCTTATTCACACTTAAAAACCACTTTGGAAGGTAAAATAATTGATCAAATAAATTCCAAATTTCTTATAATTAAATAATAAACCTTGTTCTGTTCATTAATCCATCCTATGATGCATTTAGTGAAATCACAATTACAATACTTGAAGAGATGGTAATGTTCTTCAATAAGAACCTTTATTTCCATTCATTCTAAACCTCCTAAATATTTTATTAATGCATTATGATATATAAAAGAATATTCCTTATACATGTATTATTTTAAAATATGTAAATCACAAAAAAACAACTCAACATCCATCAAATGGGTTACAAAATCATCATTCATGTGTACGCTGAACTACCACCTCGCAAACTGATATCATTCTTTTTTATCATTTCCTCATATCTAGGTTGTGTTTGATGATAAATATAAGTTATATATATGATATTTAAAAAAAATATACTAATTAATACATTATAAAATATATATCTTTCAACCATCTAATCCATATGAGATACGATATCATTTCTGATATCTATAGTGAACTACTTCCTCACAATGAAATGTTATTCACCTTTCAATAACTCTTCACATGGGAGGTGTTACATATAAAGTTAATTATTGTATTTAATCTAAATTAAATAATAATTATATTAATTAAAAGTTTATAATTATATTAATATATTTTATTAATAAATAATTTTCATTATTACCTTTTCAGTCACGTAAATGTGATAATATCATTAGTGTACATTTGGACTACCACCTTTACAAATCGACGAGACTCTATTTTAATTCAAAGCCACATGGGTGAAATATATAAATATATAATATGGTATATATATTATTATTACCATTATTATGTAATGTTAAAATAGTCATTATATCCTTTTTACAATGATCATTAGAAAATGGAAACGTTACTCATGTGTAGTTATGACCAACCATCTCTATGATTTTAACATACTTATTATTTCAAAAACATCATTCTTGACTATTTTTAAACTTTTATTTGATGTAAAAATATGATAATTATTTCATTATTATTATATAATATATTATAGAACTATATAACATAAAAAATTACTATATTTTTCATGATGAACCGCGTATTAGAAAATAATAAAATTAACACTTGAAACAATGAAAATAGTTAATGATCATTAATGAAAAGGTGATTACATGTTACAAAAGGAAAATATATGCTAATAAAAAATTTAATGTGGTTCTTGAATAAGTTAAAAGCATATTTAAAAGTAATATATAAGATGTTAAATCATGTTCAACCAAAACTAAGTGTGAGGTAAGGGATTTCTTAACTCAATTTATGTTCATTAGGTTATACTTATACTTCAATGATTATTTCTATCTAAGATTATGAGTATAATTCCTTTTTTTATTGAATATTTTATTTCAAAAAAATATTTTTATTTATATTATAAAAACATAATCTATTCATTGAATAATTATCACTTCAATTTTATAATAATTGTAAATGTTTATTTTATAAGCTCATTCTAATCGAGATTGTCTATTCTTGAATTTTAGTGGAAAGAAATTATTCGTCCATTCCTTAATAAATCCATTAAATTTTTTTACCCTATAGTTATTCTTCATATTATTATGTAATATTATCATTTCATCACATTTTTATTCTTAAATTAAATGGTAAACTTTTTATATTAATATTTGGATTCATTTATCTCTTGAGTTGAAATAATTTTTTTCTTCAAAAACCATGTTTTCAGAAAATAATTTTAAAACATTTTTATCAATTTAAAAATTATTTATTAAATTAATTTTAACATATTTTACCATTTTAAAAACGTTTTCAAATGATTTATATGTCTTTTTCAAAATAATGCTTGTTTAGATTTTACTAAAATCGTGAAAGGAATCTTCTTATCATTTTCTAAAGATAAATCATTCCAAACCTGTTTAAATGAAAAAGGAATTTTATTTATCCCATATAATTAATTCAAGAAATTATATTTCATAATTACCATAATTTTTATAATCTTACTTTTCAATTTTATGGGTATATTTTTAAAGAAAATGTTTTTAAAAGTGACTTTCACTGAATGTATTTTAAAAGAAATCAAAATATAAAATATACTTTCCTTAATAATATTATTAAATATTTTTACTGTATTTATATTCATAAATGACATGAATCCTTCATTGTACTTATGATATTGTAGTTATATGTAATATTTATATCAACCTTATTCTTTCTTTTGATGTTTTATAATCAATTTGACTAAAAACATATAATTTTATTACCATTCACCATATTACTCTAAATTGTTTATCATTCTGTTTAGTGATTGAGGAAGGTATTTACATATGATATAATAGTTTTAAAAATTCAATATAAGGATTATGTTTGAACCCTTTCATATAAGGAATGAATTAAACTTTTTATGTGATGGTCTTGGCCCTCTATACCTCATTGATGCATTGGTTGGTCTATTGAGAAAAACTATATATTGTTTTGGCACATGCCTTACCCATTTTTATTACATCCTTTGTAAAAAGCGTCAATAGTATTGTATCTCCTTGTACAAGAATTCAAAGTATGTTTTAGAATTAAAATTTTATGAATTATATCATTAGGAATTTAGTTATTTATTTTCCATTTTATTACTCAATTAGTTTGAATATCCATAGTCATGTTTAAAGCTCATTTGGTAATGTATATAGAATTATTTGATCATCATTTATATCTTCTAATATATTCTCTATAAATTGATTTAAAGGAATGTGTTTTAATTATTTACCTTTCCATATTTATTATTCCATATATATTTATACCTTCCATTGTAAGCTTACCATCCCCTTTATTATGTTTTCTTATCCCCAAGATACATATAAGTATTATTTGTGTGATATACCTGGAAAAAGTAAGGGGAATGATGTAATTAAAATATAAAATAATTTTTATTACTCATATTATAAAATTTAATGTAAATTTCAAGTAAGTATCAATTTTACCATGACTACTAAACTATTTTTTCTTTTAGGATGGGATTTATTATGTCAAATTCCAATTTAATAAATTATAGAACCATCTCCAGGCATCTAGCATTGGGTGACTACATCATATATACAATTCCTTTAGTTTTTAAATATATTATAATTATTTTTGTTTCTAACAATGATTGATTTTTATATTATACATTTCCCATAGGTATTATTTTTTTTATTGGAATGCATTACCAAGTTATAAAATTTATATGTTGTTGGATAATCTATTACAAATGTTGGTCCATCAATTGGTATGATACTTTTGATTTTAGAATCAATGTAACCAAGTGTATCAAAATTGAGGTAATTGACCTCTTAGATGGAAAATATAAGGAAAATTTCATAGGTTTAATAAAACCATGTTTTGTTATATGAGGTGAGGCAGGTTTATCCTCCTGAGTATAAAAACCCTACAACGAACAATTTGGGCTCAATTGAGGCTTGGGTGACGCAAATGATATGATTATGGATTTTTTGTTCTAATAATTTATTAGTATAGCTGTTTTGTAAATGAATATAATGAATGTGATTAAACCAGATAAGTTAGTATGTGAGAATAAATGAGATGTGCTTATAATTATTTTATTCAAAAGAGTTGTTGTTGGGATAATATCAGATTTTTATACTACATTTTAAAATTATATTTATGTTTTAAATTTGATATGTGACCCTACCTTGATTTAGAGGGTATATGTTAGATTGTAACCCCTTATAAAGTGATCTGAATGTTCAATGTGGATGTGATGTGAGACCCTACCATTATTGACAGGATCGAGGATAAGATTTTACCCTATCATTGGTGAGACGCCATTTGATTATGGAGGTTATGTGATTCCATAACCTGAATGAGAGTGTAGATATCAAGATGTTACAAAATATTTAGTAATAAAATATTATATTGTGGATTTTATTTGAGACTAATCTTTGAGTGGGAGATTATATATTATAATGTGACCCCTTCTCGAGGGAGATGATGGTTAATTTTGGTTATGACATATAACCCTACATTGAGTGAGAAGGTAGTAGTAAGTATGTGATATTATAGAGATTGTTTATTCTAGTACATTCCTACGGTGAGGTTAATATCATGGTGATTATGATATATATATTACCAATTTTTTCAAAAATATGTGAGTTCAGGTGTCATGGTGTACTGATTATGACACGGTGACATAATTCATATGTTTTTGTATGAATTTGTGATATGTTTCTATGTGTTCTTTTTATCCGAATGAATTTAACTCATTATTAGTACTAAATATATATCTATTTAACTAAAATAGTATCTAGGATATGGAGATAATGGGGATTCCATTTGGGTCATTTGATTCAACCCATACCCACCTACAAGACATGAGTTTTTATGTGCATGGGTATTGTTTCATTTTATCTTCTAGGAACATTTATCACTTAAAATTTGAATTTATATTATGGTCTAGTAGTTTTTGTCGATCAAGGATTCAACAGGTTGATTATTTGAGTTGATTCATAGGCTACTGTAATTTACTTTCCATATATTATTCCACATACATACAAGCTATTATTCCACAATTTTATTTCAATAAAGATTGTAACATCCCAGGTAAATAATAAATAAGAGATTTTCATATTTAATAATATTTTGTGAATTATATATTAATTTAACTGTAAATGGGATGTTATTTCTGATAGAATAATCAACACAGAATAATGGGTTTCTTTTAAATCTTAAGTTGCACACAACATTGAGTTATACCGAAAAATAGTTTAATAATATTTTCATTTTAATGGGTAGTTAATGCATAGCCATTGTAGAAGTGGTAATGAAAAAAACTAACTAAAATATTTCTTCACATGTTTGTTAAAAAAATTATCCATTAAAATTTAGAGGCGTAATATAAGAATTGATCCAGTTTTATGCTTAAAATACTATAATATTATTTAAATGGTCGATTTTCTCCATTTTGATGGTGAAGACTTTTTAAATATATTTTTACCAAATTTATATGATACATTTGAAAAAATAAAATTATTCTTCAGAAGGGTGTCATCAAAATTTTCTTTGGTAATTTTTTTAATTTTTCTAATAAAGATCATTTTTTGATGAATAATGAAAAATAATGCATTTTAATTCAAAACTGCCTTTTAATCAAATTTATTTATATGGATATGTTATGGTTTGTTAGTTTTAAAGTTGAATTGGATTATATTTTTACTATTGAATCCAATTATGGTCATTGTAAGTAATTTCACTTTGAAATTGAACATAAATAGGTGTCAATCTTTCGATAGTTATTATTTCATAAAAACACAATTTTTTAGTTTTGACAAAGGGAATTAATTTTAAATAAATTTATGCCACTTTTGTGTTCTAAATTTTGAAAAATGGATTCCATATTTTTTAATTAGGTTTTACAAATTCTTTAAATATGTATATTTTACTTAAAGTTGAGGAAAATATAACATAAACATATATCATTTAGTAAAATAATATTTATATGGGGTAATATCAGTGATATTTTCTAATATAAATAGTCATTAGAAATATAAAACTATTTCATAAAACATGATATTTTATTTATAATTTCTAGAAATTAGATAGATAAATTTATTTGTCACACAAGGATGATGTAATGATTACCTCACTAATGAATGTTTTAAATAAACCAGATTATAAATATTAAAATAAATTTATTATGAAACATTTTTTGACATCCACTAATTTTAGGGACAAAATGACATTATTTATTTGAATTAATGAATCTTTTTAAAATAATAAATTTGTTATTGAATTTTTAAGTTTCTTATATGAATAGTTAATAAATTGACAGACATGATTTTTTTAAAACAATTAATATTTTATTAAATGATAAAATAATCATACAAATCTAAGATTCATCCAACTAAAAAATATGATGTTAAAAAATTCATTAATAATCTGTTTTTTGGTCTCTTTTAATTTTATATAAATATATTAACCATATTTTATGAATATACAAGAGGACCTAGTAAAAGTTAAATTAGTTCACTAAGCATTAAAACTAAAAGATAAGGTTAATTTTCTGCGCTAAACCTATCTAAAACGAATTAGATGGGAGTATTTCGAACAATAATCACCTTATCTTCATATTAAATGAGTTGGGGACCTTCTTAAATCGAATTTCAGTATATAATAATATAGTATTTTCAAATGTTCCAAAAGAGCCCCTCCTCCCTCTTATAAAAGGCCACCACCTCTAACCCATTACACACGCCTCTTAAGCCTCATGGGTCTTATAAACTCTGCTACAATACACTAAAACATACCTTTATACACCCTTTAAGACTTCCAATAGGAATAATATAATTCATGAAAGCCATTTGGTTCAAACCAAAGGGTGTTACCTGATTTAATGGTAACATCATCTATCAAGTTATGTTCTTTTACTTTCCTTCTCTAACCCCCTAAACAAAATTTATTCCATTATTTTATAGCAGGACTATTATATTAAATATAATAGGATTTTTTTAAGATAAGTATTGGAACTAAACATCCATATACCTCTTTCTAATGGATATGATCATATTATTTTTGTGTATGGTGAACCGATGCCTCACGAAACGACGATTGTTCGATTTTCCCCTACCACCTCTTATGGTGGACATTATGATGGCACATTAATTATATATGTTATTTATTTTATATCTATTCTTCTTTAATTATTATTTATTACATAACATTATGCATTTCATGTGGTATAAATACAAAAATTTCAATTGAGGAAGTGTCGACTACCGCCCCTTCAAAGGGATATGACTCGTTCATACCATACATGGAAATTATAAAGTATAGTGTTAGTAAACTTATGTAAAATATATAAAATATAATATTATACTGGAATAATAATATTACTTTTTATAATTTGGTTTTAATTCCATTAAAAATGAAAAAATGAAATGAAAGCAGCGTTCATGCGTACGTACAGCTTACCGTCTCCATGAATGGTGCATTTAATTTTCATATATACAAATGATATGGACAGTTTTAAATACATATATACATGATATATATTATATATATTATATTTAAATAATTAATAATAATCTTTATATAATGGAATTTTGACCACATGTACATTTTCTAATAATAAGAAGTTCATTTTTGACTCAAGTTTCAAACATCAAAAAAATGTCTGATATAAACTTAAATAATTAAATTGATGTTTTATCAAGGTAATAAGTGATATAAAAGGAATAATAAAATTTAAAAAGGTTTGGAATCAAGTATAATTAACAAATGTTTATTATTCATGATGAACAATGAACATGCTTGATGAGATGTACTTAAGGTAAATGAACCTCTTAACCCAATTTCAATTCTTGGTGTTGATATTTAACTTCTAGATTATGACATGGTATGATTATGTGAGAAATAAATTTTGTTTTATTATATTTTATTTATACATTATTTATGATTATTTATTATAAATACATATAATTGATCTATTTTATTTACAAAATGATCATTGTAATGGAACCTTTCACTCTCCTCTTATGTTCAAATACATTTCTTTGTTTTGAATTTAAATTTCTATTTTATTATATAGGGATAATTTCTTATGTATTCTCATTGTTGTAAATTTTATGTCCATGTGATAAGAGACTATTTTTTCTCCCACCAACTCATTTTCTAATTTTTAATTTGACGACGTTAGGCTGCCGAATCTTCATATGGGAATACATCTCAATCTCCTTTCATTGATGAATATCATGATTTTATTAAACATTATTATCCTATAAGGAATATATAATTACATTTTACATATGATATCATAAATCTCCTTATTCTCATGATATTAATGTTTTGTTTAATTTTATTCATTTATTATTTTTATTCAATTATTTTCTCAAGTGTTAAAGGAGTCTTCAACTAAAACATCGTTTTTAATTTTTAAAATTTTAATATTTATCATTGATATATATGTTTTACAAATATTTTTATGGATTTATTTATATGGTCATCAATATTTTAAATTGTTTTTCCTATAAAAGATTCAAAGTGGTATGAGACACTTTGATTCATAATTATCATTATTAAATATTTCAAATGGTTTTAATGAGGTCTATTTTTCTATGAAGTGTTTTACTAAATGACTAATGGAATGTGTCTTTTTAATTTATGTCATGAAAATGACCTTTCTGCCACCATGATTGTTATTTGATATTTTTCTTCTTTAACGAGTCGTAATGGTTTTAAAAAATATAAATACAATATTCACTTTTTACTTGTTTTGGATTTTAAAATGCTTTTGATAATGGATTGATTATGTCAATATACTGAAATGATATATTGCAATTTCCATGTGGAAATGTAATCTTTCCTTTATACGTGTGTTCGATGTTTTGATTATGTAATTGTTAATAGTAATTGTTAATGTATACTGGTGATTTTGTGATAATCCTAGTGCGTGTGAGCCCGAGATAGCTCTCCAATGCATTGGGTAACATGATGGAGGTAAACGTTAATGTTTCTCATAATATATTTAGGGAATATACCATGATGGGTATTCCAAATGCAACTCCCTACATAACTATGAAATCTTCAAATTAAGTATGTTATGTATTCCACAAGTAACCTTTATGGTTTATGATTTCAATATGTTTTTCATACATCTTATGATTTCATGAGGTATGTTAAATATCTTATGTTTTGTATATATTGATGAACTAATGTTATTTTCCTTATTTTATGACCCTTAGAGAGATTTTTATTCTCATCCCATGTTTTTGAATTTATTTTCACAGGGTATAAGGAACGTTAAGAGAAATTATTAATTCAAGAAGAATTATATCAAGAAAATAACTCTTGTTTTATTTATGTAGTTTTATTATTGTGAAAAATTCGGATTGTGTATATGTTTCTACTTTGTTATTTTTTAGATATAATGTAATAGATATGGCCTAATTCTCTAAAACTATAATCTAGAAAAGATCATCAATGTGAATTATTAACATAATTCATTATTATGAAATGTTTATGTCTAGGTCCTTACAGTTGGTATCAGATGTTAGTTTAGATAACATTTTAGGTTAGGGTGCTATTTAAGCATAAGTGACGTAACTATAATGGTTAGCATATTAGAATGATTCATGGTTATTTTAGATAAATTTAATGAGTTAAAGATTAAATGAATAATTATATCTTATTTTATACCCTCCTCATAAGATAGTATATGATGATTTTAATGATATACTCACACTGACCTTGTTGGTTTTAGTTAATGGATGGATCTAGCAAGTACCAAAGTAAACAAAAAATGTGATGGACACTATGGTTGTTTTCTGAATGAGAAATTGAATGAAATGGGAGATCGAATGAGAACTCTTATGGTAATTCTATAACAACAATATAGAGTCTTAAATGACAACATGAACCTTGGTGATTTTATAAAGCATCATATATGCGAGAAACGAATCCCAATGGGAGTTCAGGTAATAACCATATAGGTAAGTACATTAAAAAATCATTGTGTCAAGGATGTGAAAACAAACACCTAGGAAAATGGTTCAAAGGGATAAAAAAAATTTATATGTGGTAATAATGGTCATAAAATGATAACTGTACATAGAAAAATGAAGCATTCAATTCACTCCATGAAAGAGAAAGAAGTTCTCTCTGAAAGAACAATTGAATGTTTTGAATGTGGTGTAAAGGTAATTATACAAATACATGTCATAAAAAGAAGGAAAGAGAATGGTATCAGCATTACCATATAAATATATGATAACCAATAGCTTATATCATTCCAATTGAAGTTGAGGAAACTATAAAAAAACTACGAAAGGTATGGATTATTTATTATCTCATGTTGTGACATTACTGAAATCATAAAACATTATGCATGATTTTGTTTGTACGAAGGAAGTATAAAATAATAAGATGGAAAAAACTGATAAAGGATCATGAATAATTTTTTTGATTAAGATGTTTTCATTTTAGGAAATGAAGAGTTATGTTGGATCCATGGATGATGAAATGATTTAAAGTATCAATGCTCTTTGTTGATGGGATTACATTAGAAAACTTTTCTCTTGTATCTATAACCTAGTATTTTGTTATGTGAAAATTATATTTGAGGAAGAGTTATCTTTTCTTTTGTGGATATAGTTATAAATAACCATTTGGGTTTATATGATCCTTGAATTTGGGGCAAGTACATGTTATAACTATTGGGGTTGCAAATGAAAGGTATGAGATAACATTTTTGGTTAAAATATGTTTTGTTTATTTTGATGTAATTTATCTCATTTTTTTGGAATGATATAAAATTATATATTTTTTCAAAAAGTACAATATGTAGACTGTGTGACAACCAGTCGTGTCAGACAATGCTGCGGGAATTCAACCCAATACCAAAGTGCGACTATGATTTATCACCTAACACTAACCTATATGAAGTACCAAGTTAGTATGACTTATTCTTTTTAGTTGAATGATTTTATTGATCATGAATAAGTTGAATTGGGATAATAAGTTTTATCAAATGGATATACTAATTATAGGAAATTGATTTGGTGATTAATTGATATAGGTTATTTTTGAAGATGTTTTCTCTTTTGGGAACACTATATGCCTAAGGAAAAAAGAATACTCTGGGAATTGATTTGTGGATTATTGGTTGAAATTTTATTTTGGATGAATCTAGGTTTTTATTGTGGACATAGGGTGATTTGGGTTATTTATGGAAATTATTAACCTATTAAAGAGAATATGTGATATGTTTAATTACACTTCAGTGTGAGAATTTAACAATGGTCAATGTTATATAGAGATAAATGTTAATATTTATCATGGATGAAAATGTTATCAAATCCTTTTAAAATGTTATTTTTTCAATCATAGTTGAATTTTTTGTTGAATTTTAAAGAGAATTTTTTTATTGAATGGCCTTTACTGAACTATGGGTACAATTTGTTCAATTTTGAAGATTAAGAATATTATTTCTTTTTTAATTGATTATTCTTTTTTGGATTATATGATCTCATACTAACCATTTTGGTATTGGTTAATGACATAATATAATGGAAATATATATATCATATTTGGTGGATTATGTAATTCTCTAGAAGTTGATTCTTGCGCTTCAGATGTAGACAAGTCATCTTGAATACTCATCGATTGGAGAAACGATGAGGTTGTGGCAGAAATTTATTAAAGGATGAACCTCTAATAGAAAAGTATGACTATTTACATATTCTATTAATCTAGGTAGTAATAAATTTATTCAACTCTATGAAAATGACCTTCAAGCAAAAAAAATTATATTCTTTCTTTAATCATCAAACTTTTACACAACAAAAAATTTATGGTATGGTGGTGGTTAACTTTTCATGATCATGTTCAACATCACACTATATTAATATATCCAATTTAGATTCTACTATTTATCCAAATTTCCCTAGATGGAATATTAATATGTATTTTCTTGGGAGACGATTATAATTATCTTTATTTCATTTAAAGTGATAGTTTTATTTCCTCTTTTTCCAATATGGGACTTTTAATGAAGTTTCTGAGCCCAATTTTAAAATTGCAATGACGAAATTCCCAAAAGGGGAGAAGGATGTAACATCCTAGATAAATAAAGAATCTTATATCTTCATATTTATTAATATTTTTGAATTAAATATTAATTTTACTTTCAAGGGGATTCTATGTATGATAGCATAATCAACACGCAACAATAGGTTTTTTTGAAGTCTTATGTTGCAAACAACTTTGAGTTATACCAAAAAATAACATAATAATAGTAACATTTTAAATGGTATTTGATTCCTAGACACTGTATTGGAGGGAATGAACAGAACTAACTATAATATGATTACACAAGTATGTAAAATATTTGGTTTATTCAATAAATTATAGAGTCTAAAAATAACATGGATCCAATTTTTAGCATGAAATACCTTAATATTCTTTAAAAGGTTGATTTACCACCTATTGATGGAAAAACATTTTAAAATATAGTTTTTTTTCTTTTATATGTTACATTTGACAATATAAACATCTTCTTTAGTATAAGGGCATCAAAATTTACTTCGGGTAATTTATTGGTAGTTTTCTGATAATGTCCATTTTTGATTAATAGTGAAAAATACTACATTTTAATATAAAAATAACTTTTATTATAATTTATTTTTATAGATATATTGTTATATTTATTGTTTTTAAAGTGTAATTGGATTATATTTTTTCCATTTATTCTAATTTTGTTCATTCTATGTAATTTCACTTGGAAATTGAACATAAACATGTGTCAATATTTTGATAGTTATTATTTTTAAAAACATGCTTCTTGGTTTTGACAACGACAATTAATTTTAAATTAATTTATGAAACTTGTATGTTTTGAATTTGGAAAAATGGATTCCATATTTGGAATAATGTGGTCTTAATTGAATTTGTAACTTTAACTTTTAGAAATTATGAATAGTAACATCCGTAGATATTTTATTTACCATGGTTAAAATGTAAATATGGTAAATAAGGGTAAAAAATAATATTATAATAATAATATATTACCCAAAAGGTATCATAATCATAAATATGGATACATTTCCGACCATGGGAATCCATGAGTTTTTTTTGGGAATAAATGGAGCTACTTGTAAGTGAAACTGGAATTATATAAAAATTAATTTTAAGTTAAGTAAATTGTAATATAAACATATATTGTTTTCTAAAACATTTTTTATATGGGGTTATATAAGTTATATTTTCGACTATAAATATTCATTAAAAATATAAAAATATTTCCTATTTCATTCTATTTAATTTAAACTTTTTATACAAAAAATAAATAAATTTAATTATGACACAATGTTGATGAAATGATTACCTCATTAATTAATGTTTTAAATAAATTAGATTTGAAAAACTAAAATAAATTTATTTTGAAACTTTTTAAGCCATCAACTAATTTTATGGATACTAATGACTTTCTATATTTTAATTAATGAATTTTTTTCTAAATAATAATGTTGTTAAATATTTTTTAAATGTCTTGATGTGAATAGTCTATAAATTGACATAAATGAGTTTTAAAAAACATTAATATTTTATTAAATGATAAAATAATCATAAAAAATTAATATTAGACCAAATAACATATATGTTGTTAAATAATTCATTAATGACCAATTATGGGTCTGTTTTCAATTTATAGTAAATATATTAACCATATAGTATGAATATACAAGCGGACATGGTAAAAGTTACATTAGTTAACTAAGGGTTAAAGATAAAAGATAAGGTTAATTTTATGCCCCAAACTTGTCTAAAACCAATTTTATGAGATTATTTCGAACAATAATAACCTTATATTTGAATTAAATAAATTTGGGACCTTTGAAATCGAAATTCAGTTTATAATAATATAATATTTTTAAACTGAAAATATCCCTCGCACAAAAGGCCACCACCTCAAACCCATAACACACACCTCTTAATCCCCTTGGCTCATCCAAAATCTCCTCCAATAATTTAAAAATATCCCTCTCCCTCTCCAAGAAGCCTTCCCATAGGATTAATAAAATTCAAGAAATCATATTGGTTCAACCAAAAGGGATTTACCAGATTTAAAGGTAACATCCTCTCTCATCTTATTTTCTTTTATTTACCATCTTAAACCCCAAAAAATCAAATTATTAAATTATTTTATAAAACTAATAGTATATTAAATATACTAGGATATTTTTATTTATAGTATTCAAAATGAACATCCACACACCTCCATCTAATTGATACAAACACAATGTTTTTCTGTACGGTGAACTACTTCCTCACAAAATGATGATTGTTCAATTTTCCCCTATAACCTCTCATGGTGGCCATTATGATGGTTCTATAATTATATATGACATTTATGATATTTATTTTTTCTCTATTCTTCTGTAATTCTCATTTACAATATACTTTTATGCTTTTGATGTTGTACAAATACGATAATTTCATTTAAGGATGTGCAGACTACCTCCCACTCAAAGTGATATGACTCGTTGTTACCATACATGGAACATATAAAGGATAATTTTAATGAACTTATGTAAAATATATATAATGTGATAGTATACTAGAATAATAATATACCTATTTGTCATTTGGTTTTAATTCCATTAAAATGAAATAATGAAATGAAAGTAGCATTCATGCGTACGTATGGATTATCGTCTCTAAGAATGGTTCATTTCATTTTCATATATCCAAATAATATGGACTATTCTAAATTAATATATACTGGATATATATGATAAATATGATATTTAAATCATGAATAAAAATCTGCATATAATGGAATTTTTACCACATGGCCAATTTGTAATTATAATATGTTTATTTTTACTCATGTTCCAAACATCGACAAAATGTCCTATATAAACACAATTTAAAAACATATTGTTGTAGTAAATAATATAAGGGATATGAAATGAATAATTAAATGTAAAAAGTTTCTTGATAAAGTATAAATTAACTTATGTTTATTATTTAAGAAGAAAAGGAATATGTGTGACGAGTCAAACTCAAGGTAAGGGAACTTCTTAACCTAATTTCCATTCTTTGGGTTAATATTATACTTATTGATTATATCATTATATGATTATGTGAGAAATATATTTTTTTGTCCTATCTTTTATTTATACTTTATTTTTGTGTATTTATTATAAATAAACATAATCAATCTATTTTCATTACACAGTGATCTCTATAAAGAATCCATTCACCCTCCTCTTTTAGTAAAATAATTATTCTTTGTTATGTCTTTTAATTTCCATTTTATTATGTTGGGATTTGTTCCTACGTATCCTTATTAATGTAAATTGTATGTCCTAGGGATGATAAACCCTTTTCTCTCCCTTCAACACATTTTCAGAATTTTAATATGACGTTGTTAGGCTGTCGAATTTTAGTAAGGAATACGTCTCAATCTCCCTTTATTGAGGCATAACTTGATATTTTGCACCTTTATTATCCTATAAGGTATATATAATTATCTTTGACATATAATCTTATGAATTTCCATAATATCAATATATTAATTTTTTTTAATTTTATTCTTTAATTATTTTTATTCTATTTTTTTCTCAAGTGGTAACGGACTCTTAGACTAAAAAATCATTTTAAATGAATAAAATATTTCACTTTCCTATTAATGTTTGTGTTTTCAAAATATTTTAAGGATTTTTTTATATGGACATTAAATTTTTAAAATGTAAATTCCAATAATATTTTCAATGTTGTAAGGTGCACTTTGATTAAAAAAATATCAATGTTAAATGTTTTAAATGGTTTTCAAAAGGAATATTTTTCTACCAAGCTCTTTACTAAATGAAAAAATGAATATTTCTTTTTAACGTATGCGGTGACATTGAAAATTCCACCAACATGAGCATTATTTGGTATTTGTATTCTTTAACAAGTGTTAATGATTTTAAAAGGAAAATAAATACCATATACTCTTTTTATATATTATGGTATTGAAAATGGTTTTGATAATGGATTGATTATGCCAATATATTGAAATGATATATTGTGATTGTAATGTGGAAATTTTATCATTCTTTTATGCTTTTGTTTTGTGTTATGATTATGTTGTGGTTCATGGGAATTGTTTATGTATATCGGTGGTTCCATGGTAATCCTAGAGTGGGCGGGCCCGAGATAGCTCTCTAATGCATTGGGTAACTCGACGAAGGTAAACTTTAAGGCGAATCTTAAGAAATTTAGGCAATATACTATGATGGGTATTCCAAAAAAAATTCACAATGTTGCTATGAATGTTATAGTGTAATGAGTAATTTTTTTATGAAAGCTATACTATGATGGGTAATATTTTTATGCTCATCCCATGTTTTTGAAAAAAAATAAAAGGGAATGAGGAAGGGTAATATAATGGAAAAATTCAAGAAGACTTATATCATGAAAATAACTCTTATTTTATTTAAGGAGTTTTATTATATTGAAAAATTTGGATAGATTAGAAGTTTCTACATTGTTATTTTTGAGATGTAATGTAATATTTATGACCTAACATTCAAAAACACTAAACCTGAATAGATCCTAAATGTGTATTACCAACTTAATTTAATATTATGTAACGTTTAAGGCTTCTTCCTTAAAAATATGGTCTGAGTATTTGTCTATTTATTTCCAATAATCTATCATGATGTAATGAATCTTGTTTTCAATTAATTTTCCACTGTAGACCTTTCATGACATCTTGGAACCCATTTTATTTCCTATAATCATCAAGGATGTTTGATATAAGTATGATTCTTGATGACTTTTTGGTGGACACAAGCATTTCCATTGAAAATTGTTCCTAAGGTAATAGTTTTCCTATGGCTATTTGAGGCCCTCAAAAAATGTTATCAATTTGATCCATATAGGGAGGTTCTCTTGAGCTAATTTTAGCACCCCTCTTAGGTTCCATTCAAGCAATCTCATCCAAGAAATTACAAAATGGTTCAAAAGTATGTGTTCTATTAGGAAAGTATCACATAGTGGTAGAGTTATTTTTCTATGACACAGAATGTATACTGGTATAATTCTATGATTTCATGGATTCGATTGAAAACCATTACTTTAGGGGATTTCATGGATGATTTAGGTATTATACTAAGAATCACAATACATTATTAATGAGACATAGGAGGAGTCATATGGATCATCTAACATTAAGTGTACTTACTCATATATCATAGTAAAGACGTTCTTAAGACATGATACAGTCACCTATATGATTTGTTTAGAGTATTGAATCTTCATGATCTATCCATAGCAAGATATACATATAATAAAAAATAAATATTCTTCATTAAATTATAATGGTTACATAGAATAATATGGATCCATGGGGCTGGATTAACTGATTTTTGATTGTGATTGTTGGCCACTATAGATTAATTATTTTTGGGATGATTAGTTTCAAGGGAAAATATTTTTTTTAAAGAAAATCTCACATGGTTGAATTATTTTAGCATAAAATGGTTCAAAAAAATTGATTCATGTGAAATGTAACATAATGTCTGTGATTTTGAAAAGTCCTGTGTTGATATATTATTAAAATATATGTGGAAAATGTGTTATTGATACATGATTTCACAGGGAACATAGATTATTAGATTTTTATATGTGTAAATAATGAATCAATTAGGTTTTGGTTTTTTGATATCTCAATTTAAGGGTAGAAATATTGGATGATAATGTTCATTTTAAAAAATAGATGATTTTTTTCTTCTAAAAATTGATCCAGTTTAATAATTTATCCCACACTTGCCTAAACAAGTTCACATGGTTTTTAATGTTTTGTTTGGGTGTGAGAAATATTCTTGAATCTTTTATTGTATATAGTTTTATGATTTATTTGATGATAAATGTGTTTTCTTTAGGTGTAGAAATGATTTTTTGATAATGGGTAAAATAAAATGGTTCTTATTAGAAAATGGTTTTCATAATGTTCTCTGGCTGAATGAGAATTACCTTGGTAGTTTAGTGGTTCATTTGGTGAGTACTACAAGGTTTTTACAACTATTACACATGTTTTGGCTCTTTGAAGGGATAATTGATATTGGGATTGAGTAACTGGATGTATATTTTGATGGTTTTATGGTTTTTATTTCTAAAATTTATTTCTTATAGTGATTATTATAGTGGGGATCACCATTACTTGAAATTAGACTTTAAGAGTTGAGGCAGATTATGGGAAAAACTGTAATACACGATATGAATAACTTCTAATTTCATAATTTTCTTGGGAATAATGTGTCTAATTGATAAAAATTTCATTTTTTAATGGTTTAGAGTGATTTTAACAGAAATTTAGTTTTGTGATATGAGAGAGTATGTGGTTATCTCATAGTTAAATGATGATATAGATATTATAGAATTCATGGATTGATTAGTGAGTTTTTTATAAACATGGAAATCAAAGGATTGTTAAGGATTAAATGTACTTACACATGAAAAGTTTGTAACACCATAGATAGATCATAATATCTTGTTACTTTTGATCTAATCTGATTCTGGGATTGTGATATTTAGGATTGGTTAGACTGTGGGACATTAAGGGTGAAATATGTGATATGAGGGAACTTATCCAGAATTTTGCAAAACGAGTTGTGTAATATAATCTAAATGGTAGGGATTATACTATGAAATTTTATAGGGAATTATCCTTGTTGGAGGTAATTTTTTTGTTTATAATGATGTCATTCATAATAATCTAGGAACTAGTGGATATTAGTGTTTCATCTTAGTGGTCTGGTATGATTTGGGTAGCTGTATCGAGTCATATTATTTTCTAATTAATGGATGTGGAATATGAAGATTGAGTGTTTTGGTTTATCATGGTTATAGTATGGATTATCCAAGAGTGTGATCATAGAATGAGTTATGGATGTATAACCATCATGTTAGAAGGTTCACGAGTCTTGTGAATCCGAATAGAGGATAATAGAGATAACTCCTATATTATTTTTTGAAAATAGATAATATTTATCTATATCCTTAGTAAGAACTATATTTATTACTAACATGTAGTATCAAATTCATTCCATGTGTTGGAATCAGCCTCATGGTGTTGATTGGTGGGATCAGAGAGTGATTGAAATCAAATTTATATCAATACTCATGGGTGGTCAATTGGGAATGAATATTTTAGTTGACAATACAATCCTTAAATTATATTGACCAACATATAATTTAATACAAACATTTTTATGTTTCCATGAATACAATGGGATTTCAGGATTAATGATTAAGAGATGTAAAGATAAACTTGAAGGAAGGGTTGATCATTTTTTGGAAAATTCATATAGAGATTGATTGAGTAGTGTTTTCACATTGATTTATATGAAATGAAATGGAAAATGAATTGTGAAATTTTTTTGGAGTTGGATGATATATTCCATGATCCGACCAAATATTTTAGTTTAAATTATAATGTATTTACGTTCGATGTACTGGTATCTGATTTGTGTCCATTCTAAGTTGAAATTCGGAATGTGGAGTGCCATCAAATTTTGATTGTTCTATAGGACTTTTTGAAATGTTATTGGGTACTTCTCATGTAAATGAAGCCCTATTATGGGGAGTTTATGATGTGTATTTTTACTAGAATTTTGAATTTTAGGTCCCTGGGTAGGGTTTTTTTTGAAAATTAGGATTCATATCATGATTTTTAGAGCTGGAATATCTTTAAGAGTTGTTTTTTGATGTGTTTGGGAGCTTAAGATATGTCTTAATTTCTCACAAAGTTATCCTTGGATTTGGGTTGTTATTTAGTATAGTATAATATCATGTACTGATATGTTGTATCATGGTGTAGATTAAGGGTTTCATTATTTATGGTTGTCATGAGGGTCACTCCATGGTTGAGGGGATTAACAAGATGAAGGATGAAGTTAAATTTACCAATGTCTTTTTGTTAAATTGATGTTTGGAGGGGTTTTTAGATGTTCTATAGAATCTAGAGTTTTTGAATTTTAGGACACATGTTTGAATGGTGTATAACATGGGTTATAACATATATGGAGGTTATATATATTTTGGTATAAATTATAAATTAGAACAATGAAGAGATATTATCTATAAGGAATACTCTTATATATGGGTTGTACATTATGAATGAGGTTATTGAAACATAAATTTCACTGAATGAATGGATGAATAAATTGGTAGTGTCTATATAGGATTATCTATCTATAATAGTGGCCCTAGAAATATGAAAATGTAACTCTAGATTTACCATGGGGATGTAAGGGTATTTTTGTGGAAAAGTAATTGTGTAAGAGTAACTCCTTAATGAGCGTGGGATACACTGTGATGTGGAATTTTATATATAATTAACTACCTTATGATATATAAGGGTCACAATGCATAATATTTACTCTTACTTATGTGATCCCACAAACATAACAGTAATTCCTAGTTATTTATATGTAATTTCCTTGATATTTAAGATTCATTTTCCAAAAATGTATGTGCCACTGCTCTAATACATAAGTTCCATAAAATGGTAAAGTACCATACAAAAGGGTTGATACAAAATGATATGTAAGAGTCCCAAACATTCATATTTTTATGATCAATACATATGAGTCATCAAGGGTTTATATAGATGGTGATATGTAATAGTCTTATAATCTTCCAAAACATTTTATGATGGCTCAGAAAAGGGATGAAATTCATGAGCTAGGGGTTCACGGAGTGTTATGTTGTGCTAGTTTTTTATGGGAGTCACGCCATGAGGATGAGAACACACTCTGGGGTTCTTTTTTAGTCTTTCTAAATAATTAATATATTGAATAAATATAATTTTAAATACTATAATAACAAGTCTTGATTTAATATATATAGAGAGAAAAAATTTATAACATCATCTTGCATTATTCATTTTTCAAGAGAGATCATTGTCGATGTATGTCCAATATTTCAACCACATTTATTAAAGAGTATGCATAAGTGGGGAAAATTTTCCAGGGGAATTTATTTCATATTTCTCACATATTTTCCCTATTCTTAATTTTTTCTATAAATTATGTGTTTTTTAAAATTATGTTACTTCATCTACTTAGGGATATAACAAAAAGAGTTTATGGATAAGTAGTGACATGATATCATCAAAAAAGTTAGGTGGCCATTATATTAAAATTTATCTTCATCATTTTATGAAATTATTTTCATAAGATATTAAAATGATTATTATTAGAAATATTCTATATTTCTGGGTTCACCACCCATAAATTGGGACATTCTCACTTTAACTAAATTGAAAACACGAACCCAATAGCTTTCTAAATTTTTCTCTAGTGGGACCTTGGTAGAAAATGTTATATTGAACAATTTTATTGATTTATTATGGAAATACATTATACTTGAAAAATAAATTAGTTATCAATTTTAAATTGGTATTTAAAAAGTGATTAATTAATGAAAAAATTTACTTTTTAAAATGGTTTGATGGTGGTATTTAATATAGAATGGGACGATTTTGTGGGATGGATTTAGATTGAAATTTCAAAAATATTGTGGGTCTTTTAAAAAAATCAAAGAGATATTTGTTAAGGGGATGACATATTTAATGATGACATTTTATAATTATCTTAGTGGTGGATAAATGGTATATTTTATTTATTTGAATAGAAAATCCAAAAGGTCATGGTTTGAGATTTTTTTGTTCAGTTTGACCCTTTAATAGAAATGAATTTATTTTTAAAATATTGTATGCTAGTTGTGTTTATATATTATGGATTATTTGTTTTGTATTCCAATTTCATGATGATTCGTGATTTTATAGGATGAATTTACCTTGTTATGACATATATATGTGTTCGTATATACCTTTTCCCAAGTTGGTACAAGAGTTGGCACAATAATGATCATCTTTAATATAAAAGTGAATTGATGTGTCCAAATTGATTTAATTGTCCCATTATATGGTATAAATGTGTAAAATAGATCTGGTATGAATGAAACATACTTTAATCATTGAAGTGATTTAGGTCTATAATCTTTATTAGATTGGTCCAAGAGTGCATTTTTTGTCTTAATTGATGATTGGGTGACCAAGAGGTTGAGAATATTGATTTGATGGTTGAAAAGGTCTTCTATAATTTTTGTCATTACAGTGATGTTTTTAATGTACCTAAAATTTTTTGTTTTAAAATTTTTTATCCAAGGGATATATCTATAGGGATTTTATGATGTGATGTAGGGAAGCTATTGGATTATTTACACTACTTTAGTAAATTTAATTTTTGTTTGTTATGTTCTATTAGACCTTAACCTAAGTGAAAGGGAGGAGGTTTGATATTTCACCTTTTCCTATGTGATATGATGGTGGATTATGGATTTTATATGAGACCGTACCCCGAGTGAGAGTGTAGTGGTCATGATGTGACCCAATATTTAGTGTGAATATGTATAGTGGAGGTAATGTGAGACCAAACCATTAGTGTGATTATATATTCTATGATGTGAACTCATCATAGGGGAGGGAATAATAGATTTTATATATGGTATGAGACCTAACATTACATGTTATTGTACATGTTCAGATGTGACGCCATCCAAATTGAAAGGATAGTGGATTGTGGATGTGATATAAACCCTACCTCTAATGAGAAGGTAGTGATTGAGATTTAACATGAACGGTAATTGAAACAGTAAACCCTTAACATAGTGAGATTAATATCATTATGATTTTTTAAAACATATTAGTATCAGTGTCCAAATCATACCGGTTTAGGTTCATGGTTACCTGGTCAGCATATGATGACCTAACATACAGGCTTTTGTTTCCATTTTATGCTATGTTTCTCGGTTAGTTTCTCACATGGGCATGATTTTCGCTCTATATATATATATATTTATTAAACTCATATATATTTTATCAATATGATATTTTCAATATTGATGTGATGGTGATTCCAACTGGGTAGCTAGAATCACTCTCCACCCGCGTACAAGACTTTGGTTTCGATGTATGTGGGTGCGCCATCATTTTTTTGGCCAAAATTTTAATTATATTTGGATAAAATAAAGATTCCTATAAGTGTGCTGAGGATGAGGATTTAACAGGGTGGTTACTTGACTTATGTTGAAGGATTGTATATTTTATTATCACGTACTATTTTCACATATATATATACTAGTTTACTACTATTGTATTTATATGATGAGGCATATAACACTATTCTATTGGTTACTATTACTTTTTTATATTTTGATACATAATATAGGTATATATTAATTTTTATTATGTATTTTGGGGACCCTCAGGTCTCTTTATTTATTGTAAATAGGTTTCTAAAAGATTGGATATGTGGATGATTGAAGATGAATTTTTTTTAGAATGTAGCATGACACGATGGTTTTATTTTTGAGACCATAATATCCCCATGAATACTTTAGTCACTCATCGCTAGTTGGAAACATCTATAGTATGGTGAGGCATGCCTGATTTCATGTAAGGACCCATGATCAAGTTCTATTTAAATGATCTGATTATGGGTGTTATAATGATGACGAAATTTATCTACATAAATAATATTTTTTCAAAAGGGTATTTTATTTTACATTAATTTAACATTTAATATTATTAAATGTTATATTTAAGGTCATTATTTTCTCATTACATAAAATAGTTAATATTGAAAATAATTTATGAATCTATGTGGTAGATAATCATGTCAACCATTTTATAAGGTTCTTGGATAATTTATTGGGTAAACCATTAAAAAGACCCATAATTTGGATTGACATTAATATATTACTTTTATATCATAATGGTCAGGATATCACAACTATTTGTAACAAAATAAAAATAGACTGATTGATGAAACAAAAGGTTAGGGTAACAAGAATAATTTCTTTCTTATCAAAAGATAATGAAGGGAAACCTATATTTAGTTTGGCCTACCTAATTGGATTATCATGTTCATCAGAAGTGTATCTTTTAAATAAATATAACACGTATTATTTTTAAAGGGAATTTAATCTCAAAATTTTGTCTCTTGTATTTTATTTTGTTGTAAGAATTCCATTAATGGTTTTTTTAATCCAATTCAATGCACCAAATCAATATTTTCAAACCATATAGTTGTTAAACTCTTTAAATGGCTTATATCTTGTGTCAGTAACCAAAATTGAAATATTCATATATTAAAAAAAATATAAATTCATCCCATGAAAAGAAATATAGAACTATTTATTATAATTTCATAGAATTATATGAAATCACTAACCCCAATAAGAGAATTATTAGAGTGATAGATATCCAAACCCCACTTTTCTAGACATGGGAGAAGCATTCATGACAATTTGTAGTCTCATACATATTCCTGCTACCAATGGTTACTTTTCACAACAGTTATATAATTTTAATCAAAATTATAATCCCTAAAATGTATGAAATATAATTAACCATTTGATGTTCAATCAAAACCTATTACAATTCTAATCGTAGGACGATGAAAACTAAATATGTTATCGTACATTGCATTCAACTACTTATATGTAGAATGAAAACATATATAATCATTTACACACTTTAAATTGATCCATATAACCATGTATAACATAAAAAATATATTTACGAATAAATATGGTGGAATGTTAAATGAAAATTTCAATTATTTTAATTTTACATTAAAATATTTATTAAAAAATCCTAAATAAATTAAAAGTTCTTTGCAATTTATTTATATAATATAGACAATCCATAATTAGATAAATATAAATAGTTTATATATATTTCATCATGAACTCCTTTATATTATCATTTTATATAAAATATACTGAAATATAATATATTAAATTAAATATAGACATTTTATATTCTAATTAGATTTTATAATCAATTTACATAATCTAAATATCACATATTTAACATTACATTAAACAAGATCATAGCGATTACTAAAATATGGTTTTAATAAAATCCCAAATAATCTATTTTAATATAAATAATTGAAATTAAATAGCTATGAAAAAATCATAATTTTAAATATAATATCCTTTTTTACATATTTTAAAATTTATTAAAAGCATATAATGTAATCATATAATTCTTATATAAGCACTGCATATATAAATTATAAGTCATTCTGTATAATCTCAAAAAATATTTAATACTAACAATTGTTATTATGGATATTTATTTAATATTTGACTCATATATATAAATTAATTAATTATAGAATCATTTTAATTATTTAATATAGTGACACGATAAATTAACTAAATATCATGAAATACATCTTCTAATAATTTATAGACAATGTTTAAATTATTTAATTCAATTTATGATTGAAAACTATGAAAAAAAGATTTTTTCATTGATATCATGTTTAATGGTAATGGTGATATCATAAGGAGTGACATTACCTATTATTTTCCTAATGTATTGTATGAAAAATATTTATCTAAATTATATCCTTCAATTCTTAAAAATTTAAATATTATGATACACCTGATGTCATCTTTATGATATGATATTCTTTTTTGCGAGTGAGAATCAGCACCATTGTGTGAAATGATAACTCATATCGTGCACTCTGATATTTAAAAAATCAATGTATTTTGACCATCCCTCTGCCTATGATATCTAGGAACATAAGGAATGGCTATATCAAGGATTATGATATCACATATCATATATTTAACTAAAAAAATCTAATCTTATCTTATGATAATGAATATAGCTCTAATATTACATCTAATTTCGTAATTTTTATAACAATAATTCACACATCATCAGGCATGGAAATCTATAATAAAAATGAGGGGTTTATAAAGACTAAAAACCACTTGATACATATAGAGAAATATTATAAAAACCCCATTCCCATGATTGTTATACTATATAATACTGAACGAAGTAAATATAAGATGATCAATGAGTATATTTCACCATTTTTTTCCATTTCCAAAATCCCCAATCATAGTTGTTTGATGAATATCCCTAAGTATAAACCATTTGGTTCCTCTGAAAATGTTGTATCCAAGTGTTTATTTTAATCAACCAATAACTTTTGATGGGTCCTCTGTTATTACTTGATGTGCTAGTATCTTCCATAGTAAAGGGAGGAGGTGGAATATAGCTATAATAGAATCAATAAATAGATATCAATAAATGATCACCAGAAAAAAAATCAATGATTTAGCCCATGTAAATATGTATCAATATATTCCAGATGTATCCAAACATTTAATCGTATATTATGAAATTTATGAGTAACTGGAATACAGTAACAATATATTGAAACATATTGACATCTCATTCTATGAAGTGTTTTATATTATAAAATTTTACCATCTATTATAACCTTTAGTGGAATATTACTAAACATTAATAATTATCATAGTATCCATTTCACATCATAAAAACTATGGGAATTTTATATTATGATTACCAAATTACTATAAAACTAATATATCAAACAATATGCTATGTTTAGGTAGCGGTACTATAGAGACCCTTGATTTTAATACATTAACATAATCTAAATTTTTTTGAATACACAAAACCATATAAAAACAGATTCCCAAACACCATACAATTCAAGTTCCTTTAGAAACATGGAAACATAAACAGAGATACAAAAGTGAGCTACATTATCTCCCACTAGGTTCTTTTTTACTATAACTCTCCTTCGAAACATTAAGGATAATAAATATCTTCATAACCTAGTGATGGAAACATAAAAAGTGTTGAGCTAAATTTCTCATTGATGGTAAACAATGTTAACATGTAAGCATAATCTGGAGTATAAGGTTCAGATTACTTGATTAAGAAGATAAAATATCATACCCTACATATCAACAAACATATACATGAATCATGGCATAAGGCATTACAGTTCATAAGACATTAATCAAAAGGAAGTAAAGATAAAAAGGCAATAAATATTAACATAGAAATAAAAGATGGAATTATAGAAGAAACATGATAATATATAATTATTTCCCTAGTATTCAAGGCATTTATGTCGAGATCATATTAGTGGGAAAAGACCATTATTAAACTGGGTTCACACACAGTTCCAACCTTGTATTTCTAGATAAATATCACCCCACATTCCAGACTTGTATTACTATATCATTTTCATTTCATAGTTTAGCAATGTCTAGCTCTTTAGATATAAATATTTACCCAATGCATTGGAGGGAGATTTTGGTCTCACCCATCTCATAATGAAATCAAACATTTATGTTCCAAAAAAATCATAAAATATTATATCATAACAAATGAAATTAACTGGTTATAAATACTATGTAATCATATCATAGCCTAGGGATAAATATATAGGTTTCATAATCATTTAATCCAAATCATAACCCATGAAAGGAAGAGGTTTTCAAAAGTGTATAACCCATTAATGGGAAATGAGTTTTATTAAAATAATTCCATCAAAACATAATCCATTCAGAGAAATAATATAAGTAGAAACATTTAATTATTTACCCAAAAAGGTGAGAGTAAATCTAATTGATGTTATCAAAGTTGGGAAATAATTTTTAAATATCATTTAAAAAAATCATGATGAAAATAGAATTTCTTATTTTAACACTCTATTCAAAACAGAAAACATTTTTTAAAAAATATTTATTTGAAAATATATTTTAAAACATATAAAAGAACCATTGAAAACTAAAAAATGTATTTGAATTTTTTGTTAAACATTGTTTTTGAATATAACAGATTTATGACCGGAGAGAGGGACGTTCAGATTTCACATTAAAACGTAATCTGATGTAACAATTTGTGAAAAAATTGTACTTATATAAGTATATATCTTGAATAATAGATGACATGGAAACTCATAAGTGTTCTGAAGATATGGATCATATTATTTCATCAATGAGAGAATAAACATAAACAATCTTGAAAAGTGATGAGATTGTTTCAATAAACTCTTAAAACATGGTAATATGGGATTATATTATCCATATAAGAAAAAAAATTAATTGAATGGAAAAAAGTCATTAAATAATGGAAATTCATGATATAACATGTAATGTGGAACTATATAAACCTCAAAAGAGAATTTATGTGCATAGTAAAAGATGAGTCTCAAAAAAGGAAAACTGAGAAAAAAACTATTTTACCAATTTGTTTTCTTTGGAAACTTAAACCCCATGAAAAAAATATCATAAGATGAATATGTGAATACACATAAATTTGTTTTTTATATATATAGAATAAAATCATGGGCTTTTCATACACCACACCAATGGAAAAAGTGGCGAACATAGAATGTATATTACAGAAATAGAATGTGAGATGAAATCATATTACTTTATGTCTTAACCCTCATCGTACTCATTCAAATAAACTGTGTAATAAATTTAAATTTAATATAAATATTTTAAAGAACCATATTATTATATCTAATACCATATATGGTATTATAACTACATTATATTACCCACTTTTTATCCATCCTATGTTAAGGATTCTCCTTAGATAATATTGGCTTTATTCTTCACATGTGTCTAAATTTGTTATATCATTAGTTTTTATAATTATATCTTGATTATATAATTTAAACATTGATATAAATAAAATTTATAAAAATTATTTTTTTTCTATAATAATATATTTAAAATAAAATGGTAATGTGGATTACACCATTCATGGAGATAGTAAGCCGTACGTACGCACGAAAATTGTTTCTGTTTTTATTTTCATATTGAAAGAAAGAAATAAAATGGAATATGAATATATATATATATATATATATCATTATTAAAGTATATATATTATATCATTTATATAATATATATCATATATAATAAGTAAAATCATCCTTAATACATTCCATGTCATGTATGAATGAATCATATTACTTTGAGGGGGCGGTAGTCCACACTTCCTCAATGAAAATTATCGTATTGGAACACAATGGAATTTAAAAAATGATATGTTTTGTGAATGGACTAAATAATCATAACTAAATATATAATATAATATATAACATTAATAATTATATTTTCCATCATTATTTCCACCATGAGAATTGGTAAGGAAAATTGAACAATCGTCGTTTATTGAGGTCTTAGTATGCCGTACACATAAACAGAATGTTCGTTACCCATTAGATAGATCTTTGAGTATTTATAGGTTGAATATTTATCAAAAAAATCCTATTATAAAAATAATATCTTTTTTTATACAATAATGGAATAAAGAGAGTGGAGGGGTGGCGAATGAAAATAAATGAAAGGGCATTGGAGTATATATTACCTCTTTATCAGATAACACATTTTGGTTTTTGCCAAAAGGATTCATTGGATTATCTTCTGCCCAAGGTAAGTCTTATATAGGGGAATGAACTATTTCATAAAAATGGATTGTTAAGATATTTTAATAACTTATGAAGTTTTAGTTGTGTATTGAAGGGGGGGAGATTGTAGGATTTTATAGGGGAGGAAAAGGATTCAATTGGAATTTATGAAAACAAGTTAGTTGTACAGATGTTCTTACCTAAAAAAAGTCATTAAAAACCAACCTAAAAATAATGAATGTTTTATTGCTGAATATTTTCTACCAAATGGGTTTTTGATAAGTGGTTAGATTATTTGGGTCTTATAGTTAAGTTTTCGTGCTTATTTACTCTTAATATTACCTTAATCAATATAATTATTTTAATTACACTCACAAATATATTTTAATAAAATATAATTTTAACTTATTATAAATTATAATTTATAACGATTCCAATTATGGAATACATATTTGTAAATACCAATCATAGATGATCCGGAAATTAAGTTAAAATTAATCACGTAGTTAGGTTGACAATGTGTGTTGTTTAAGTAAAAATAATCAAAAAAAATCTCTATTTTTATATCCAATTTCAATTTTAAATATGTTAAAATGACCCCTATTGTTCGAATTGTTGAAAATTTAATCTAATTAAAATTGTAAAAAAAATAATACATAATTTATACTTCTTAATAAATTATATTTAAAGGCATTTTTGAATTAAAATATTTTATTTTTCTCTATTCATCCAAAAATGAAGTTTCTCAGAGAAATCCCAAAACATCCCCTTAATAAAATTCTGACATTATAAATTCAAAAATGAAGTTTAATTTATGAAATTAAATTTCTAAATATGGATAAAAATAATTTTATTTTTAAATTTTTTTCATCAGAGAAAGAAGTATTTGTAAGCATATTAGGACATTACCATAAGTCATATCTTTCATTATGAATTATAAAAAATATTTGAAACCTAGTAATTAATATTCATATTACTATATTTAGTGGAAATGTTATAATTTTATAATTTAAGTAATTATAATATAAATATGATGTTTCATAGAAACATCTCTGTTATCTGTAACATATGCCTAGTCTGTGTGGAATGTTAGATATGCCAAGTCAATGTTCTGGGTAACGTGTACCAAGTTCATGTTCCATGTAATGAAATGATAAGATCATGTTACTAGATATAGATTACATTTCTGTGTCATGTGAATGTATTTGTTTTCTTATTACTATGAAATATATAAATTAAATTATAATTTATTAATAAAAAATCCATAAAAACTCAGGGTCATACATTCTACCCCCCTTAAAATGAATTGTTACACCAAAATTCATCATTTAGGTAAAAAAATGGGGATTATTTTGCTTCATTATATCCTCATGTTTTCACATAGCTTCCACTAACTAGTTATTTCTCCATCAAACATTGATCAACTGAGTGGTCTTGTTTCGTAGAACTTACTCTATATGATCCTGAGTTTCAATAGGTCTCTCCTAGTAAAAATGATCTTTATCTAGTGGAATGACCTCTGAGTTCAATACATGTGAAGGGTCAGGTATGTAATTATTTTGGAGAGATTTATGGAACCCATCATGGATTTGAGAGATATTTTGAGGATTTTCCAAGCGATGGGCTACCATCATAATATGATCACGAATATCTAAGGGACCGATATACCTAGGGAATAGTTTCCCTTTCTTCTTGAACATCATAAAATTATTCCAGGGTGAGATTAATAGAAACACCTTTTGAAAAAATTAAAATTCCAAATCGCATTGACAGTTTTCATCGTAACATTTCATCCAACTTTAATCTTCCTTGGTATGATACTGAATGGTTCAGACCTTCTCCACCATTTCTTGGGAAATCATAGTCTCAATAGCTTTATATCTCTAACCTCATCCCAACACATTATAGATATATAGTTAATCCCATATATGTATTCATAAGGATACATTTGAATTCATCAGTGCGATATATTGTTGTATGAAAACTAAACAAGAGGAAGGTGTTGATCCAAATCACCAATGAAATATAGAGAATAAGATATCAACATAACCTCTAGGGATTGAATTTTTTGTTCAGAAAAATTATATATAGAAGGATTATAAGATGTGATATGATTAAATTATGTATCGAATATTTGCTGAATGCTTCACCCGAACATTAAGCTAAACCTAATATCCTGATATGATATAATAGAATGTGGTTTTCCATTAAACCTTACCACTTAATTATTGTATATCCAAGAAATATAATCAAGAGATAAATGTTCTTTGATAGTGATGATGTGTAATGAATTAGTAAAGAGATCAACTAACAACCATATAGCATCTACCCCATTATAGGTTTTTGTATCCCATTGAAAAAATTCAGAGTGATATTCTCCCATTTCCATTCTGGTATGGGTAATGGAAGTAACATCCCCTTATAATTTTTCCTTTTATCATTAACTTATTGGGATACCAAGCACTGAGATACAAACTCGGTGATGTCTCTCTTTGTGCCATACCTCCAGAAGTATTATTTTAAATCCCTACACATCTTCAGATATAACGTATTAATAACGAATGAAGAACTATGATCCTTCTATAATAAATCCGTCATTAAATCCAGTATTTGTGGACCACATACATGATTCTTTAACCTTATCATTCTATCGTGATCATTGATGAATTTAAGAACGTTTATAACATTCATTAAAATCTCATCATCTTACATATGCACCTCCTCATTCTTCACTTGGATAAAGGTCTGAAAATTAATTTTAGGAAGATAATACTTTTCCCCTTCCATTATGATTTCTAGATCCATCATTTTAAAATGTAGAGATATTGTATTATTTATTATCGCCATCATGTATAATCTAGCATGATCATTCCAATTTAAGCAATCTTCTACCGTGTTTTCTTTCCCTGGGTGGTAATGTATTTAGAAGTTTTAATCCTTTATCATCTCTAACTATATTCTCCGATGCATGTTCAACTCCTTCACTTTGAATATATATTTCGTAATTTTATTATTAGTATATATATGGCACTTTTCTCCATTAATATAATTACATTGTATAATTAATTCAAAAATTTCCACTGCTAAATCCAAATCACAAGGTGGGTAATTTTTTCGATGAATCTTCTACAGTCGAGAGGCATAAATAATAACTATGTTATTGTATATAATAAAACATCCCAATACATTTGTGGACACATGTCTATAGATTCCAAACCCTTATCCACTATAGGGTAATGTCATCATAGATTCACTAACTAGAGTTCTCTTCAGATCCTTTAAATTTTACTTACACTCATCTATCCAGAAAAACATGAAACCCTTCCAAGATAATTTTTTTATTAGTTTATATATTCATGAAAAATTATCTAAAAACCATTAATAATATTTAGATAAACCAAGAAAATTAGAGACTCTTTCACGATGGTTGGTCTAGGCCAGTATTCAATAGCCTCCATTGTTTATGTATCTTCATCTATACCATATCTTCAGATTATGTGACACAAAAATGAATCCTTTTTCCTCAAAAATTCACAATTTGTAAATATTTCATATAGATTATACTACCCTTGGGAATTTTTTAAAATTATCAAGTGGTATTTATGATCTCCCTTCTCCTTTGAATAGGTAGTAATATAATCTATAGAGACTATAACAAACTAATAATGGTAATCTCTAAAGACTCTATTCATTAAATCCATAAAGATAGTAGGTACATCAGTAGGACCAAAAGGAATCATTTTATATTCCATGGGACCATAACATGTATGTAATGTCATCTTGAGTATATCATCTTTGTTGGCCCACAAATAATGATATCTAGAATAGAGGCCAATCTTGGTAAAGTTTTGGGCATCATGTATTTTATCAAACAAGTCATAAATACGGGAGAGATTATACATTTCGTTGATTGTGATATTTTTAAAATATAAATAATCTATTTAGAGTCTCATTGATCCAAATTCCTTTTTTCACAAAATGAAACAATGTAACCCAAGGTGAAAAACATGGTTAAATGAATACCTTATCAAGGATTTCTTTGAGTTCTTGTTTTAATTCATGCAACTCAAACAGATCTATTATATAAGGAATCATTGAAATTGGTTTGGAACAAGGTATAAGTTCTATTGAGAATTTAACATCACATTTTAGTGGAAGAATAGGAAACTATTTTAGAAATACATCAACAAAATCATGAATAATATGCATATCATTGATTTCGATTTTCTCTCTATCCATTTGAGATAAAAAACCCCATTTTATGGGAATTAAACCCATATATTGGATGAAGTATCCACAATATGTTCATATTCATCGTCACATGGGTGGATGATCATAAAAGGTTTTGAAATGTCAAATGTACAATCCCTTACTGAACAATTGATGAGGGATTTATGCATAGAAATCTAATCCATGCCTAAAATGACCTCAAATTCAACCGAAGGAATAATTAAAATATTTTCAAGAACCACATTCCCATTAACATCAATAAGAGAGGAATCATATACATGAGAAGCAATCATCGAACCATTAGATATTTTTAATGATAATTCCACATGAAATAGTTTTAGTGGATTATTATATCCTTTAGAAAGTAATTTCGAATCAAAAGAGTGGGTAGATCTAGAATCAAATATAAAATTACCAATTCTAGAGTGGATGGTAAGTGAAATTTTCATTATATTATTATCTCACCCTAATTAGAAATAGGGATTACATGTTATTTCCCCTTATCCATTGGATTAAGAGGATGATTACATCAATCATCCTCACCAGACCTTGTGTTTTGAAAGTGGTAAGCATAATTATCTTTTTCCATACACTGGTATCACTGAATCCTGGGAGCTTCATTATGTGTTGATTTTTCTATATTATCCCTTTTTTCTCACTTATTTCCATAATTTCAAAAACAAATTTCACAGAGATATTATTTTATGAACATAAAACTTTTATTAGACCCCTTAAGATAAATTCCTCTGTGATTCTCCCCACATTTAGTGGATAAAGGAATACTCATATACTTTTCTCCATGGTTTTTAGAGTTTCATTTGTGAACAATCTTCCTTTTCATGTCAAAACAATGTTTTTAATACAGTACTCCAATGTTCATTTCAACCTTGATTTAACAACACACAATTTCTTCAATGCAACTAAAGTCACTTATGGCCAACACACTTCTGACACTTGTCATTTAGTCATTGAATACAATATCAACATTAGTTTGAGTTTAGATAATAATTCTGAATGTGTACCTCATAAGTCTCATGAGATTATCTTCATATGAACCAATAGATTCATCATCTCTTCACTTTAACTGAAGTAACTCTTTCTCCATATTGGTATGAAGAATCTAAGGAAATTACTTATTGGATAAAAATATTGAACTCATCCCATTTAATGGATTCAATCTAATCGTGATTCCATGTATTCTTGTTTAGATTCTACCACTGATCTACTTTACCTTTTAGTAGATAGATAGCAAGACTAACCTTCTCATGATCTAAATCCTAGGGAAAGGAGAATATCATTTCAGTAGTATAGAAAAAAAATTTAGAAGCATGCGCATCATTAGAATTTCTAAAATAAGGAGGATTTCCCCACCCAAAGTACTCAACAGAATGTTGTTCCCTCTTTTAGTAATTTTGAAGATTACCGTGATTCATTACTTGAGAAAACTGTGTGAGCACATTAATATGAATTTTCATTCCAATTTCCATAGCATTAAATTGTTCAGGAAAAAAATCATTGTATTTTCTATAGTACTCTCCATTATTAGGGTTCTTTTGGATTCTCTCCATTCACTAAAATCAAAAATCATAGAGTTAGAAAAAAGTTATCATAGTTAGGAACCACATTACCATGAAAAGTTACTTCTAGGATGTCTAGATCATGACACATTCCATAATCTAGGACACCTTATGATTATGGTGGGTTGTTCACATCCATCCTCAATTTAAATCCTTCGGGATTGTTCTTGAATAATTTGTGAATTTCCAAAGAATATCCCCTGGGGGTGCTCAACCTGTTGAGCAACAAGCCCAATTGTTGTGTACCAAATTACCCCTAGTTATTCCTGGAAAATCTTATCAGATGTTTTACCCATAGATACATCTGTGACAAATCTAGATCCACCTGTAGTATCCTGGAATTGATGTATTTCTACAAATCCACTCATTCTATTGTTAACCAAAATTACATAACATCTACCAATTATTTTTTCATATCCATTAACATTTCCTTATGTTTCTCACAAATGTTTTATCATCCTAACATCTTAATGATATCTAATCCATTCCACTAATACCAACCATATAGACCCTCACTAATAAAAAATTAAAATTAACTAAAATTTGTGGAATACTAAAAAAATTATACAAACAGATGCCCACAGACCATACTAGTCTTATGACTTTGGAATCTTGGAAACATTAGCACTGATATTTGAGTGAGCGAAACTATCTCCCACTAGGTTCTTCATAACTAGCACCATTTTTATACTCATTAAACATAATAAATATCCTCATATCTAGGGGACAGAAACATAAAAATGGTGATATCAATTACTCGGTAAGGGTAAATAAGGGATATATTTAAGCATAATCATGATCATAATGGTATTAAAACATGATCGTGAAAACAAAATATCATACCATGCATATAAAATATCATATATATTAATCATGGAAGAAGGTCTGGGAGTACATAAGGCATGAATTAATGGAGATAAAGTATATAATCCATAAAAAATAACAGTAGAATAAAACATAGAATTGTGTAAGATGCATAATCATATATAATAATTTCTATTGCAGTCTAGGTATTGATTCCAAGACAATATTAGTTGAAAAATTCCATTATTGAATCAGGTTCACACAACATTCAAGCCTTGTATTACTGGACCATGTTCACCACTCATACCACCCATGCAATATTGTACCGATTTAATTTTTGATTCTGACCGTGTATATCTCATGAGAAATTGAAAATTACCCATTACATTGGAGGGATATATAGGTCCCACCCATCCTGAAATGAAATAATAAATATGTGATTCATAAAATCTTAAACAATCATATCCAAATACATGAAATGAAATGGGTATCATAAACATATAATCATATCATAACCAATAGAAAATTAAATAGGTTTGATTATCATAACATCATAACCATTACCCCAGAAAAGATGTGTGTCTCAAAAGTGTATAACCCATGAAATAGAAGTGGTATTCACAAACATCATTCCATCAAAAAATAATCCATCTAGAAAATGAATATGAATAAGAACATTGAATTATTTTTCCAAAAGGAATGAGTAAATCCAACAGATGTTATATTTTATGGTTAATAATTTTGAAATATCTTTTAAAAACATTTCTTGAGGAAATTATCCTTCCATCATTAAATTCACTTTTAAAAAAACAAACCATTTCTGAAAATATTTATCTTTGAAAATAGACTTGAAAAATTGTTAAGGAAGAAATGAAAATAATAAAACATTTTTAAAAAAATATTTCCATGAAAGTGGGATTCAAATATATTTTGAAACATTTTTTATTTTTTTAACACTATTTTTAAATACAATATATTTTAAAACACAGTGAGAGAAATGATCATATTTTACTTAAAAATGCTATCTAATGTACCTAATTTTTGAAAAATGGTACTAATACATGGATATATCTTTAATAACATAAGAGAAAGAACTTCATGAGTGTTCCTGAGAGATTTATCATAATATCTATTCATTGTAAGCATAAACATAATCAATTTTTAAATGCAATGATATTTTTTTAGTAAACACTTATAACATGATAACATGGGACCATACACTCTATTTAAGAAACATTAAATACATGAAGAATAAAATATCAGGATATAAATTAAATTCATTTTTTGAATTTTAAAATGGATTTATATACATATATAAAGAGAATTTTGTTGTATTACAAAACAAGTTTCTCAAAGAAGGAAAATTGGGACAAAACTATATTACAGATTTGGTAACTTTTAAATATTAAACCACATGAAACAAATATAATAAAATGGATATTTTAATAACCATAAATTTATTTACAAGATACATATAGTATAATAATTTAATATACCTAAACCAGACAAATGGAATTAGTGGAAAACATATTATGTTTCTCACATAAATAAAAATTTAGACAAAATCCCCTTACCTTATGTCTAAACTCTCATCGTACTGATTGAAACCACCTATATAATAATTATAAATTTTTAAAAAAAATATTTTAAAGTACCATATTATTTTATCTAATACCATATATTTTCTTATTATGACAGATTAGTACACAAATGTTAAACATCCTATGTTAAGGTTTTTATTCATAAAATATTCACTTTGTTCATTAGAATAGTCTCAATATTTTAATCTCGTTGGTCCTTATAATTATTTCATGGTTCCTGAATGTAAAACATTATATAAATAACATCAATATCCATAATCTTTGTTTTACAATAGTATATTTAATATATATGAATAAAATGGAGTACACCATTCATAGAGATGGTAATCTATACATACGCACAAATGTTGTTTCCATTTTTATTATCGTATTGAAAGAATAATAGAAAATGAAATATATCAATATATCTATATCATTATTACAGAATCTTAATGATATCATATATATCACATATAGTCACTAAACCCATCATTAATACATTCCATGTATTGTATAAACAAATCATATCACTTTGATGTGGTGGTGGTCCATACTTCCTCAAATGAAATTATTGTATTAAAACACAATGAAAAGTAAAAATGAAATGTGTTTTAAAGGGAATAAAAAAATAAAAAATTAGTAAATATAACATATATAATATATAAACACAGTTTCCAGAAAAATTTCCACCATGATATGTGGTATGTAAAATGGAACAATCATCGTTTAGTGAGGGCGTTGTATGTTATACACATAAACTGTATGTTCGTTATAAATTAGGTGGAGGTGTTTGTAAGGATAGGTTGAAACCATAGAATAAAAAATATCCTTTTATATTTATTATACTTTTGTTTTTATATAAAAATTTAATAATTATATGAATGGGTGTGGAGAAATGAATGGAAATAATGGATTTGTGAGAAGATGTTACATGTTAATCGTGTGTCTAATTTTGGTTTGTTCCAAAAGACCTAAATAGATTCCATTATTCCTATGGAATGCATTGAAGATGGAAAAGGGCATTTATAGTAATATTAATATTCAGATATTTGAAAATATTAATATGTTATATGGGTGTGAGGAAGATGGAGAGGTGGTTGTTTTATGGGGAATGAAAATGGATCACATGGAATTTTTGAAAACAAGTTAGGTGTACACATGTTCATAACTAATGAAAAGGAATAAAAAACACCAAATAATCAATAATGGATGTTTTTTGGAAGAATATTTTCCCAAAAATAGGTTTTTTATAGGTTTATATTTTATTTGTTTCTTAAATTTAAGGTTTAGTCCTTAATTAAACATAATTTTACCATAATAGATGTAATTAATTTTAATTACATTCATTAATATTTTTGGTCGAAAACTAACATGACCTCATTATATATTATAAGTAATTATTATTCCAAATATTAAAAATATTTCTTGAAATCCCAATCATATACGTTTTTGGTTTTATTTTAAAATTAATCTCGTAGTGGGGTCGACAATAAAAGATTCTAATATAAAAATAGACAAAAGTTTTCTATTTTTTATATCTAATTACAATGAGAGATTGGTTATAATTATCCAAGTTGGATAAATTGAAAAAAAATAATCTAATTTATATTTTAAACCAAATTAATATATTATTTAACATTATAAATAAATTAGATGAAAATGAAATTTTGAATTAAAATTCGGTATTTTAAACTATTCATCTAAACATGATGTTTCTCAGGAAAATACCAAAAATTCACCCTAACCTAATGTAGACATTAAAAATTCATAAATTAAGTATATGTTATAAAATTAAATTTATAAATGTGTTTAAAATTAATTTCTTTATTAAAATTAGTTCATTTTAGAAAAAAATATTTTTAAACATATAATGAATTTACCAAAAATAAAATCCTTCATTATAAATTATAAAACATATTTTACAATTATTTATTACTATTTATATTTATATTTTTAATGGATACGTTATAATTATATTATTTAAATAATTAAAATATAAAATTATGTTTCATAGAAACATCGGGGTTGTGTGTAATGTACGTTAAGTTTGTGTTGCGTGTAACAGATGGAGAGTTAATGTTCTGTGTAACATAGGACAAGTTGGGGTTGCATGTAATGTCTTCCAATTTCATGTTCAATGTTAAGTATTCTAATTTTGTGTCATGTAAATGTAATTTTTGACTTATTTCATTGCAATTCATTTAATGAGAAATCAATACATTAAAAAACGTCTATAAAATCTAAGGGTGTTACAGGTATAATGATATCCTCATATCATAATAAATGATACTACCATGCATAGAATATTCAATATATATTGTCACATATGATAACCCAACATCATTACATTTTATATAAAATAACAAGAATCATATACATATTAGTATTTTGGGAATATCTCGATTAATTATTCAGTGTTTGGCTTTCAACATTTAATTTCATGATATATTATGCATTTGAAATAGGATACTCTATTGTTATGATATTCTTAAGTGGGTATAATGGATAACGGAGGATGTTTTTTTTGGAAATGGGAATGGATCATTGTGCACTATCTCTTATATACTAGGGGGATGACCTGTATTATATCTATGAATCTATTGTAAAATATCTTCTTTCATAATGGTATGAACTATAATATTACACTAATTATTTATAAACCATTCCATCTACCGTGGGATGAGAATTTTCATTGAATCCATTTCACTAGCTCTATATAGTATGGGATCCTGGTGTCTAAATTTGATTCATCACATGTATTCTGAGCATTGTGTGATGTAGGAAACTTGGTTTTCGATCCTACAAATATAGAGAATTGTTAGTTATGGTAAATATTCAAAGATGATTTCCTTCTTTATAGTAGAAACCACGAAATTAATATTATATGATATAAAATATATTATTACTACTGATGTAAATGTGAACAATCATTTTGATTCATGTATATAAATATTTATCATTTGAGTTTTTACATTATTGGTGTTTGCCTACTGATTCATTGTGGTCACAACCAACATGTTTAAATAGGTGGAAATAAACCATTATTTTCTATCATTTCTATTAAAAATTAGTATTATAATAGGTGGTAGGAATAAATTATGGATGTATGATATATTTGTGTCTTGCTATAATGGTTAAGACTCCAATAGGTGTTAGAGGTTCATATGATTACATTGGAAAGGTGGAATGTTTTTCAAATTTTCACCACTATTTGAGTTTATGTGTCATAAGAAATATTTGTTAGTGTTTTTGATTTATGACAATAATTGGGTATTTCAAGAATTTTTTAATTCATGTACATTTGGTTTATTTTATATCAATATACATATATACCTATTACCAAGTCTTTATAAGTAATCTATTTAGTGAACATGTTGTTTTCTTATTTTCTTATACATATATGATGTGGAAAATACATATTTAATTTTTGGGAGAAAACATAATTCACTCGATGTCATATTCTAAGTAGTTATTTCATTATCCAATCATAAAATGAGACCCATAGAGTTAGTCTCAGACCAATAATGTTTTGGAAGTCATATTAGTGTTAATGGATTCCAAGTTCTGGTATATGGGCCACATCTTTAGAAGTTGTATCAATTAAATTTCAATGATTTATTTGGACATTAAATATAATAGATAAGAATTATCAATATGTGAGAATTTACCCATAATTTTTTTTTGATCAACCACATTATGCTAGAATCTATATGTACTAATGATGTCTTGGTATTGAGTCATTTCCACTGGTATAAATGATTATTTTATTTATGAATCATGAGTATTGCATGTTGTGAATCAATAAGTGTCATAAAGATCTTTCATGATCCAAATTATATATTTAGTTCACATATCATCCATATAATGGTACAGTAGGTCATTCATAATTTTTTAAAACTTTATGAATATTATTTTGGTTTGACTGTGATTGATTGCAATCAACTAATTATGAAATTATTCATTCAATGATTACCTTATTACATGCGATGTAATTAGATAATGATACCCACATGTATATTTGAGATATTATATATCATTTTTTCCCTCGTAGTATAACATAGTTAAACATGTTTTAAATTTTTATATTAATATTTTTATTGGAATATCCACGTTGAATGGAGGTAGTGATAATTGTTTTGTATCAATGTGTATAATTTTTTTCCTAATTATTATTTTCATAGTGATACAATTATATAGGTGTTTAATGAGTCATATGTTTAATCAATTAGAAGGATGATTTTATGTTTTCAAAATAATATATCGTGGTTTGGAAACATTACATTTTGATGAATAATGTATTTTAAAATGTATTTAAAATTTTAAATGATTAGTTTTTGTAATATATTATATGCAGTTTTTGTAAAATGGATTTCTAAAAGAGGTATGTTTTGTAAAACCTTAGGTTTTGAAAAGTAATAATACACTATTATTTATGAAATTAAATTTATCATCATATTAAAAGTGATTAAAATAGTGAATTTTTTTATTAAAATGGTAATATAGAAGAAGGATATGAACTAGAAAACCCAAGGTGATTCATATGGAAATGAGAGACAAAATACTATAATTATATTTATCATAAGTGTTTTGAATGTACTGAATGTTTTATTATGTGTTTTTGGAGTTATATACATCATTATTTAGAAATATTTATTTTATTTTGGATTCACACAATATAATTATACATACTTTTTTGGGATATGATTTGGTAGATTACCTATGAACTGGGGAGTTAATAGGATGGGTGATTTAGATAAAGAGTTGGTGTGAATTCTAGGGGAAAAAGTCATATGGTAGGGAGTTTGTAATGACCTAATTCTTCAAAATATTAATTAAAATTACATATTCATTTTAAAATAAGGAATTATAATTTAAAGAACATGATGTTTAAAAAAATTATGGTTTAATTTTATTGGGGAGATAAAGGCCCACTAGAACCATTATAGAAGGAAAAAAGTTCTTATATCATCTCCCAGGACAACAAAACCTTCCACCGTGTAGTTTATCGTTGGAACATGAGACCAGATGATCAAACTGAGTGTCCAGTGGGGGAAAATAGATATATATTAGCAATTATGTATTTTTACATATATCTTTTTAAACATTATGTAAAATTTTATTTTTATTATTTTTTAGAAATTTAAATTTTTTATAATGTGATTATAGATAATTATATATATATTTGTTTCCCATTTGTATAACACTATGATAGATGAACTATTTGATGGAAAATGATATTATTTTGAGGAATTTATAATTTTAATATACCCAAGTTCTATTTAGTATTATTAAGCTATGATATTATTAATTGATAAGTTTTTAATAAAAAATCATCTATGTGAAAATGATTTTGATATTAGAACATGTGGTAGAGATAATGACATAGATTTATGGGTATTCATATTATTCTTATATTAATTTACAAAATAATAAATATATAATATTATTGTTGAGAATATAATTTTTTTATAACATAAATACATACATATATACATACACATATATATTTACGTAGATGTATAAATATGGAAACATATATATATATGTGTGTGTGTGTATGTGCACATATATTTATTGAATTATTGGATCGGGGAATGTGATTAAATGTTGTTGTTATTATTATTGTTATATGTAAGTATTGTTAATTATAATACCTATATAAATATACAAAAATCATTTTTGAAAAATGAATTTATTGAAAATATAATAACATCATATACTAACATAAAAAAGTTATGTATTATTAGTATAATAGTTTTATTATTATGTTATAGAACATATAACATACTTCTGATATTGTGATATTTTATGAGAAGTGAATGTGTTAGTATGAAATAATATTGTCATTTTTATTAGATCAAACGTGTCTTAGGTCGAGGAAAGACCACTAACTAGATAATAAATTAAAAAAACATAAGAATGGTGTAATGTATTATTACACATTCGAGTATAAAAAACTCTACTAAAAATAGGTGGTAGAAAAGGTAAATGATCAAGATGAAGAGAAAAATTATAAAATAGGGGTGTTCCTTTTCAACATATTTGGAATACAAATCTAGCACTTAATTTTTTTCCTAAAAATTTTGAGAATCTGTCATAGTGATATACTCCATAATCAACAAACATTCCCCACACATCCTATAAAGTCTCTAAGGAAGAAACTCGGACTACAGGAAAGCAATTCTAGAAATCAGAATACCATCACATTAAACACATATATGATCCCAGTTGTTAAAAAAATTAATTAAAATACGTAAATTATAAAGGTGAAAGAGGATTTACATTTTAAAAAATACATAATCCCCCACCATGGGTCCCATTATGATTCATGATTAATGGACCAATAGGGTCCGACAAAAATTCCCCCTTAAAAATACATCATCTATTTCTTCTACTCTTATTTAGTGTTAATTTCCAAATAATATGAGAACTTACAGTTCATGTATGCATTACGATAGTTTTTCAGTATATGCAATCTTAATGATTGTCTATGATGGTGGGTGGCCTCATCCTTCAATTTAATTGTAATCAGTTTTTTCTCAGGTTTCGATAGCCAATTTTTAAACCACATTAATTATAATTAAAACATACAATTTTTAAAACATTATAATCTAATTAAATAATTTATTATTTTCAATAAATATTAGTATTAATTTCCATTGAATGTTATTTTAATTTTTAATGTTTATATTAATGATATACAAGAGGATATAAAAATTGATATGGTAATCAATGATTTTGCAATAGTTGATATACATTGAGTTATGTGAAGATATTTCCTTAAAATTTTGTTTCTACCTCATCATATATTTAGGTTTTGGGCATGATTACTTATTATATTTACATATTTCAATAATTTTGAGGCGTTTTCATGAGCATTTTATATTTAACAATAATCCACCATTAGAAAGTACAATCCTTGTATTATCAATTATGCAACCCATTTGTTTTTTATTATGAAAATAATGTTATTTGGATCAACATTGTGGTTTATAAATTTATTAGTTGAAATAAATTCCATTCATGGCTCATTGACCTTGGTATTTGGCTAAGCTAAAATTTTAAATGGATCCATTGAAATATGTCTATGATGTAGTTATTAAAAAGATATGGAATGGGGTACCAACCAACTATTTATTTTAGAGAATATTAGTTTTATTAATTTAGAGGAAGTGTGGAATACTAATTTTTTAAAATAAAACTATTGTTGAGAAAAAAATTTGGTGCACACTTCAATAAAAATTAGGTACCAAACAAATTTACAAACAAAATAATTATATTTTAATACCATTCTTCTATCTTAACAATTAGTAGACTATAACTTTTTTTAAAACAAAAAGTTTTTGTTAAGAAAATATATCATTATGAAATAAAAACCATTTTTATACTTTTACATAAAATATGTTATTAAAATATATATTTTTATAACCATGTGCATGACATAAAAAATTGAATAAGGGTTAAATGGGTATAATAGATTTATTAGAATATTGATATCTAAAGTAATGATAATAATTCATTAATCCCCACTTAATTATAGTGTCCCTATATTATGTCTCCTAATTTAATGATTAAATTAGATAAGAAATGTCCATTTTTCTACAAGTATATTATTTTGTCATTATAGAATGAGTTTTTCCATTTTCATGCAATTGATAATGTCATGAATGTTTTTTTATTCCTTATTAGTCAGGACATTAATATATTGTGGAATATGTTATTCAAAATGTGTTGTTTTTAATTCCCTTACTTAATTATTGAATATGATATATCAATACATGATTTTTTTAATAAATATGTATGTGATTATTGTATTTATTATTATTTTTTGAATTTCATTTAATAAATTATTGAATATGTTTCTCCTATACTGTTTTTTGATTTAAAATTTGAATTTGTGGATATATTATTCGTAAAAAATAAAATATGTTTTATTTATGAGATTTTTAATCATGTGACCTAACAAATGTAGGGAAAATAATTATAAATTGAATGGTCTCACTATGCTCTGAATCATATATACCAATGGAATATGTTGTATTATTTCTTATGTCTAGTATATACTATCCCCTTTCCAAAAGGGATGAGCCTATGGATCACCCTAAGTATTTATTCATCATTTTCTCTCCTATGGTTCAAAAATTTCTCCATGTGTCATTTCTATTTAATTTTTATGTGATGGGAACTAGGTTTAAGGATTAGAGTCGCTGCAAATATTTTATTCTTGGATCGATTCCGGAAACACTAGTTTTTATCCTATTGGTTTAGAGATTTATCGATATGATAATTAATTACCAGTGAGTTTCTTTTTTATAGTTACTTCTATTCATAGACTGTTATCATAGATAAACTATTTAATTATTGTATATATAAATTTGAAGAATCATTTTTATGAATAATTGAGATTATCCATTTTGAGTGTTGTGACGCCCTATATAGTGACCTATTAAGTCTCCATGAACAATTCCATTGTATACACATTGATGAGATTTAAATTTTTTTATTTATATTTCATGTATGGACTACTACATTGATATGTAGTTGGTGTAAAATTTATATTTATGTGATATTGGATTCATACTAGCATGGTTGGGAATCCAAAAAGTTTTGGTTCTTTATATGATGGGGTCAGATAGATGACATGTTTAGCATATGTTCACATTCAATTTAACCCAATATAATCTTTTGTATAGGTAAATTGTTTCCCAATGATAATCCATGATCCATGATTCTAGTAACCATTCCCTGGGGATTGGGGAATTCTATATGGGTTACTGGAAGGCTAGTTCAGTATTGTTTGTGTCTCTAGTTCAGGTTATTACATAACAAATCACAGACACCAAATTATATAATTTATGAAACCAATTTAAATGGTAATGAATGATCACACGATAATAAAATACTTCTGGGTAGTCATTTAATTCTATATAAGGACTCCTTGCTATGTAGGTGAATAGTATAGATATACTAGAACATCAACCAGTAAAAGTAAAATCGATAAAACGTGTTTGTCTATACATTGGAAAAAAACTCAAACACCAGATCCCAAAAATTAAAAATATTATATCATATAAATCAATATGAGGAGAAACAAAGGAGGAAGAATATGTTGAAGAAAACATGGATAACCTAATTTTTAATATTGGTGGATATCTGTGTTTAAAGTTGAGGATTAATTAGGAGAAGGATTTCGATGGATCTCATTGTCCATGAGTGTGAATGTAGGGGAAATAGGCTTCTTATTTTGGTCATTTAGGAATAATAATAATAATAACAACAATAATAATAATTGTAATGGGTTATAAATATTGAAATAACACATATTCCCAAGAGTCCATTCAACCCAGCCCACACCTCATCCTCAAAGTTGGTCCAATCACTACTCACCTGCTTCAATATGAGGGAAGTGATAAAAAAGTTCCATGCCCTTCCTTCATGAAGATGAAAGAGAGATAATGACCCCAATTCATGATTTCAATAGATCTTAGAGTGGATACTAGAACCAAGGATATAACATCTCAAACAAAATGGAAGGAATTTCCCTTTTAAAGGAATAACTGATTGGGAGAAAATATAGAAAAAATACCGAACAACACGGAACTTATATATAAGGGAATCCATAATCCAAATCAACCATGATTTAAACCTAAACTAACACAAAGGTAAAACAAAAACACTGAAAAATTGTCCCAAAAGAAAAGACTATGTTGCAGCCCAAAAAATATCCCAACACCTGAGCTACTAATGTCTAGAACTTTCCTCAATGTCATACTCAAAACCAAAAAAAAGTTACCCAAATGTATGTTGAGTAAACTAGTATACTGAATAGGAAAATTAAATCCACTTATCCACAAGTGGGGGAACATACAAATGCTATGTTCAGAGAACATTATAACCTTAGAGAACCTTCGAACCTATATTAACTATCCCAGAATCACCAAGGCACAGTCACAAAATAACTCACATTAGGTAATGTAGTAGTATAAAAACATCAACATTTGGGTACCCCGCACCACTTTCCCACTTGCTATCTTTTCATTCCTAACATCTAAAATCATGACGCTACCACTATACCAAAATGTCGTCCCATTTTTATAACCATCCTGCACATACGTGGGCCTCAATCTACAGAAAAATCCCTCTCGTAGACACCTAGGACACAACAACACCACATGTGCTTCCTGCAGACACATCAGACACAATAACCACACCTCTCTCCTATATACACATGGCCTCATCCTTAATAAAATTGCTAAAACAATCTTGGACCACAAATACCATGTCCACTCATCCACAAGAAAACCCACCCAAAGGATCTTCGACTATTGTAATCTCTATGCCATTATATCCTACTTTGATACACTCAAGGGGTATGAACTCAGAAGAGGGTGCAAGGAAGAATGTCAGTAACCAAATATCTATCCTCCCACCTGGATGTTGGGAAAGACAACATTCACCATTAGTTGTTGGTGTTCAGTACCTGGTGCTCAATAAGGGTGGGGTGCATTTTTAAATCACAAGAAACTATAATTTATACATATTTGTATACAAACAGTAATCCCAACCTATGGGGTTAAAACCAACAATTGTCCCACATTGAACCACATTTTCTGGCCCCCCTATATGAAAAACATCACAAACAGCCACAATAAATCACATGCCTAACCCATTTTCATTTAAACACTTTCTATTTATTAATTAAGTGGTTCACTTTAATTCATTCCATAACTACTAAGAGAAACTACCATTCATATCCCTACAAAAAACAAAAAGAAAAACCAAACCATAGTCCCATAGGACTAACAAAACATAACTGAATCAGTGTCCCACATCACAAACATGTTGTATAGACACAACCTAATACAAATGTGGTCCCACATCCTAGATGTTCATCCATTCCACAATCAATCAATCTCTCAACATGTGATTCTGTCACACCTCTTATACCACCCCATACACAAATCCCACAACAAAACACAAAAAAATAGTATCCCTACAGCAAAAACACGCCATCACCCAAACATGATGTCATTTCCTCCATCCACCCCATGTACACATAACAAGGTTACCAACAGAAACATCACACAACCCCAACTTATTAAAAAACTCAACAAAACACTGCACATAGCGACAACATTAAGCCATGATATTTTAGATTTAGTAAGTCTGTTTCTTCAATTCCACTTTAAATAATATGGGTGATCATAGAATTGGTTTGATCTTTAGGAATCCATTCTTTTTTTCACGTATATGTGAGTAAGAAGATTCCATGTTACATACATTTATCAAATATTCATAACAAAACACAAATCTTCTCTTGTGCACTAGAAAAGACGACCAATATCCATGATTTTTATATGGACTTATAAACTATTGAATTCAAAACAGGGTTCATGGATAATAATTAAAACATAATACATAATGTCATCACTTCCCAGCCATTATTTCATTGACCCTAGTTATATTTGGATCCTCATATACCATTCCATCATTTATTACTTGTCAATGAAAATGATTCAATAGTTCTTCACTATGAAACCTTAATACACATTCACTACATGATACACAAATAAAGAGAGGTAAAATAATGCATACATGGAATAACATGTGACCAAAACTCCTCTTTACGCAAAAATAGGGGGTTGCACAAGTAGAAGGAAGGAATCTAAAGGAACTTGATTGATGGAAATGACAGAACACAAGACTCCATTGGGAGTAAGATGTCATATAACATGAAGATAAAAGTGATAAGGGGACCTCCACTTTAAAAAATATCACATCCTATATCAATGGACCATAAATAGTTTCAACAGATGTTAACGTATGACCATGGTCAATATCATGAAATTTGAATAATGTAAATTCCCTAAAACATTAGAATATTAGAGATACACTTAATATCCTTTGAAACACCTTTATAAACACCCAAAAAAGGATTTAAACTCATTTTACATTAAATAAAATGTAATAGTGGAAAAATTGGAAAAACTGGGAGAAACATGGAAAAATTGAAAATTTGGAAAAGGGTGAGCCACTGCTTCAATGTGACAAATTCACGGTGCCACCGTAATGTGTTCCACCATTTCTGTGTTTCACTATTTCAGTGTTCCTTTGTTACAGTGCCACTATATCATTGTGCCATAGACATGGTTCCACCGTCATAGTGTTGCCGTTTTGGTGAATTAGTTTGCTGAAAGTGTATTTTTGGTGAACTCTTGAGGAAAACCACTATGACCACCAAGAACACCACAAGAACTATATTTTCAAAAATGAATGCCTTGAATAAATTTGTTTCATTACATCATATACTTATCAAAAAATTCTCATCCTTGATAATTTGAAACCAAACTCAGAAAAAGAGGGGTTTGAACAAAAAACCTGTACGATACCTCTTGAGTAAAAACAAACATGTGTTGTTTGATAACTTGATAGAAACCCTTGACATCCTAGAACACCATACCGAACACTACTTGCCCATGCTAACTCAAAAAACCCTGTGGTCACACATTTCAGACATGTGGATTAGGGAATACCTTCCTCCATATAAGATAATATCTACTATGGGCGGCATTGACTCACCCACACGGGTTCAATCACACCCACATTAATGTGTCATGATTATGTATCAAGTCCTCCCCTCTCTATAGTCAGGAACTTTCACACACATTTATAGAAGTGGAAAACAAATCATCTCATATCCAACAAGGTCATTCATTATATAATGAGTAAAGAACAAAAAAATAGAAAAAATAAATCTGAACAACTCCTAGTAGCAGGAAAGCATATGTGCCTCTCTCTCTCAAGTAAACTCATCGAGGCCACTATGCCTCCACAACACCTGAACCAATTTAATGTTCCATCCAAGAAGCACCTTCTCCTTATGATCCTTGATTCATACTCGTTTCTCCATGAATGTTGCATCATCCTCGATATCCAACACTCCCAAGTCAATGATGTGGGAGTCATCATATGGATAATGAAGGAGCTTAAAGACATGTAATAAATCTTGGATCCTCTCCAACCACGGTGGAAATTATAATTAATATACCCCTCTAAAAACTCATCCCTACATCTTGAAAGGTCCAATGAACCTAGGAGAATGCTTTCTTCCTCAACCAACCCTCTTTCACGCACATCAAGGGGAAAGCATTACGAATTCATGTTCCCCAACCTCAAAATCCAAAGGCCTACTCCAATGATTAGAATAAAACTTTTGTCGCCCTGTTCTACCTTCATCCTCTCACAGAAAAGAAAAACCTTCTCTATCGAACTCTACACCATGTTCGGACCCTGAATAGCTTGTAACACCCTGAGATTTTATGAAAAATATTCTTAATTTCATTAATGTCTTGTGTTTTACGCTACACCAAAAGGAGCTTTCACAACACGCATCCTTGAATTTCCTTTCATTACACGCAATCGCAACCCTCCTCGATAGCGTGTGTAGTACGCAATACTGAGTTTCACTAAACGACGATATGCTATTAAAATATTATTAAAACAAGCCGTTATAAATAGTAATAACCACTTTTTGAAATTTTGTAAATTTTATTTTTCAAAATGGACTTCATTTTTGGATTCGGAATATCGAAATTAGCTTAGGGTGAAATTTTGGTATTTTTCGGATAACTTTCCTATTCTAATGAATAGTGAAAATTACTAAATTTTAATTAAAAACAACTTTTTTAATAGAAATAATTAATAGTGATAAATTATTAATTTGAGTGGTTTTAAAGTATATTTAGAATATATTTTTACAATTTAATACAATTTTGGTCATTGGATGTAATTTCACATTTAAACCACACATAAACAAGTGTCAATCTTTTGATAGTTATTATCTCTTAAAAACATGCTATTTGTTTTGACGACGGGAATTAATTTTTTAATTAGTTAATGTAACTGATATGTTTTGAATTTGGTAAAATAAACATCATTTTTAAAATCATAATATCAAATATAGCTTAGGCCTAATTTTTGGTATTTTTCTGAAAACATTCAATTTTTGATGAATAGTGAAACCACTAAGTGGTAGTTAAAAAACTGAATTTTTCATAAAACATAATTTTACTGCTTCTGTGAGTGGAATTTCAAAAATCCGAGGGACACGGTTAATATCAAGGACTAAAATGTGGTTCAATGAGATGAAAATAATTTTGTGTGAATAGTAACTTTTTCTTTTATTTTCCACTGTTAAAAGTAAATAGGGTAAATAAGGGTAAAAATGATATTATTATTACCCTAAAACATGTCCTAATTCTATTGTACAAGTTTAATTCGACCAAAAACAACCTTAGGAATAAAATATGATCATTTAAGCCCAATTGGATTAGATTAGGACATTTATTATTAATTTATTTAAAGAAGGGTTAAAATAGTTAAAATCAAAGCTTAATAAGTAAATCATTTTTAATATAGGGTTATACATAAGATAAATTTGACTATAAATATTAATTATAAAGATAAAAAGATTTCCTACATAATGATATTTTATTTGTAATTTTTAGACATTAAATAATTTAATTTATTTGTGACACAACGATGATGCAGTAATTATCTTATTAATGAAATATTGACATAATTGATGTTATACATACCCAAATAAATGTAATTTGAGACTTTTTATGAATTACAGTAATTTTATAGGTTAATATGACATGTTAGTATTGATTTAATTAACTTGGTTAGAACTAATCATTCTGTTATGATTTTCACAACAATCAATTACTAAATAGTGTCGAAATTGACATAAAATAGTTTTTAAAACAAATATTATATTATTAATTGTTATTTTATTCCTAAAAAACTAAGGATCGGCCAAATGACTTATATAAGGTTATATATATTAATAATAAACAACTTGGGGTTAGTTTGTCTTGATATAGTAAGTTTATCAACCTTATAGTATAAAAAAACAAGAAGACACGGTAAAAGTTAAATTATCTAACTTAAAGTTAAATCTTACTGATAAGGTTAAAATTGATACCTAAACTTGTCTAAATTCTATTGGATGAGAGTATTTCGACCCCTACCCACCTTATCTTCGAAATATATCAATTTGGATCTATTAAAACCCGAATTTGACTTTATAATAAATTAATATTTTTTGTTATTCCAAAGGTGCCCCTCTCCTCCCTTATAAAAGGGCACCTCCTCCCTCTCCTCCTCACACCAATTTGAGCATCCAAGCTCGTCCAACACCTGAAAAAATCTCTTCTCCACTTCCCTAGTATCATCCTAGAGGTCCTGGTCTTCTTCAAAGACCATCCTTAGTTCTTTAAGTGGAGGTTAAGAAAAGGCGCGTCAAAAAGAGGTAATATCCATTACCGTCTTTTTCAATTTCATTCTTCATCAACTTCTTATTCTTTAGTTGTTTCATGATAAAGTAATAACATCAGTATTTATTATATACTGATATGTTATTATAAATATGAAACAACTCTAATTAACCTTCTATCCATCCTACAGAAAAAGGAAACCACCGCGCGTGCGTACGTACGGAATACCGTCTCCACGCCGTGGTGTAATCTATTTTACACCACCACCTTAATTGGATGGGTATAATGGTGTAATGAGTAACTATATATGATTATTATAAAGTGATACTTATACTGAAATAGTATACATACAATTCAACACAAGTTCACGATAATGAGAACGATATCATCGCTCGTGCGTACGTACGGACTATCGTCTCCACGACGCGATGAGATTCATTCTCCATGTTAACCATTTAAGAATGATTATAAATTATATATAAGAAATAATAATGAAATATATGAAATTATAAAGCTACTGTATTTATGTATATATATATATATATGTCATCTACTTACTTCCATTCAAGACAATAAGGAAAGGAAAACAGCGTTCATGCGTACGTACGAACTACCGTCTCCATGAACGGTGTGTTTCATTTCATTTATCTATCTACAATATATATATATATATACTGAATATATATGATATATAAATCTTGTTTTATATTCTGGAAGTAAGTAAATCATGAAATAAGTAAAAATAATGTCAAGAACAACAAGTCGAAACACCTACGATAAATGAAACGATTTTACCCAAAACGCTTCATTAACAAGGAATTTACAAAAGAACGGGTAATATAAAGTCATAAGTGAACCATATATGATATCATAACAACGAATATGATTCTTTAATAAGTTAATGAAATTATTTAAATCATTATACAGGAGGTTCGAACACTTACCAAGCAAATCGGACTTAAGGGAAGGGAAATATCACAATCTCATTTTTATCTGAGATTGTTTATACTTTGGTATTTACTGGGGTGTATTTTATCATCCACATCCATGTTTACCCAATATGTAATACATATATCCTTATACAATATTTTATATCAAATTTTACCCTTCGGTGAGTTTTTAGTAAAAGATATGAAAGGAATCTTTTGTCGTTTTTCGTACGAGGTATTTTTTGACTTTTCTGACAAAAGTACGAGAAGAATGTTTTCTTTTAACTTATACGACATGAATGTATTTTTAAAACATTATTTCCAAGATTCATCCCTTATAAGTTTTCAAGTTTATTTTTAATCAACTTCTTTTAGTTATAATTTAATGACATGTTAAGAAATGAAAAGTGTTTTTGAAGTAGAAAGGATATTTTCCTCAAGAATGGAGTTCAAATGTTTTATCAAAATTATTTTCCTTCTAAGATAATAAAGGGTTCTGTTTTTATACCTATTATTACATTGATTTGATTATGTTGTGATGGAATTATTTTTCTGAATTCCTTTATCTCATATGAATTGTTTTATGATTTCATGATGTTTAAGAATCCCATTTTTATTACATGGGTTATGCAATGATGTATGATTTATGATTTTGTGGCACACATAAGAATGATATCATTATGAGATTGGTGGGACCTATATATCCCTCCAATGCATTGCGTAACGATTTTATATCTCATGAGATAGACAAGGCTAGAACGGTAGGTTATATCGGTTCAGTGAAACAGGACTGAAATGAGGGTAACTCGGTTCAGAAATGGACTTTGTCCACTAAGATAGTCTTGAAAATGAGTCTTGACTAATATTATATGATTATCTATGATTATGTGTGTATGCCACAAAGTTTCATGTTTTAAGTTATGATTATTGGGATTACATTTCACTACTATGATTTATCCCATGTTATGAAATTATGATCTCTTTTGCAGGTTAAGATTTCCAAAATATATGTTCTTATGAATATGACGTGATTGTTATTTCTTTTGTTTACCCTTACTGAGCATTTGAGCTCACCCATTTATGTTTTATTTTCCCCAAGACATAAATAAATGATTTAGGTTTAGAAAAAAAAGAAGATCCTTATGGGAGATGTTGAAGATCTTTCACCACGATTAGAAGATTATATTCAGAGTTTCCAAAGACACTAAACTATTACGGTCCTTGTGTGTGTGTTTTTGTTATGTACTACGTATTCTGCAAAAGTAATGTAATTTTCATGTACGTCAGGCTTCGGGTCTCTATAGTTGGTATCAAAGTAAAGGATTAGTCATCCTTTGGAAACTAGGATGTAAAAACGTTAGTGAGATCCCTAGAGATATTTCTAAGGTATGTCTAGGGATGTCCCTAAGGATAAGTATACGTATAGGATATAGTCCTAGAACTACGGTAACAATCTTAGAATTTAACCTAAGATGTTAGATATTGAGGGTGCTCCCCCTTTACTATGTTGTTTTACCTAGCATGATTTTTGCCTCTCACGCTATTATTTTTGGGTTTTAGACGATGGCTGGAACCCGAAGGAACCGTGTTGATCACTGTAATTGAGAATGCAATGATTGTCCTCCTGAATAAACAAATGTTATGGGAGATGGAGTGAAAAATATTATTGCTATACTTACACAAGATATGAATCATTCTAGACTTCCAAATGAGCAGAGAAGGGAACAATATTATATTGAGTCCTTCGTGAGGCAACGTCCACCTTCTTTCAGTGGGTCTTCCGATCCACTTGTTGCTGAACAATGGATCAGTACCACTGAAAAGATATTTTCAGTTCTTCAATGTTTTGAACATGATAAAGTCATCTTAGCAGTATATCGTTTGGAAAGTGAATCTGATCAATGGTGTAATCTTATCAAGAATACGAGGCAAAGAGATGAAATTGGGTCCATGGAATGGGACGAGTTCAAGAACTAATTTTTCAATAAGTACGTCCCTCATATTATTCGAACAATGATGGAGAAATATTTTCTTGAACTAAAGAAAAAGGATGATGAATCTGTTGGTATATACGAAGCGAATTTTACAAGTCTTGCAAGGTATGCATATGGATTTATCATGCAACCTGAAAGTAAAGTTGATAGATTCTTCAGTGGATTAAAACCAAATCTTCGAAGGGCATTAGCTATAAGAGTCTTTAGTAGCTATGAAGAAATTGTGCGTTGTGCTATCAAGGTAGAAATGGAAGTTGGCGTTACTTATCCATCTCATAGTTTTGACAAGAAACGAAACATGGAGTTCAAGGAGAAATCTCAGAATAATGGTGAAAAGAAGATGAATGTTTCCTTGTGCTCAAAGTGTGGAAATAAGCATGGTGGATATTGTCTTAAAGGAACAAGTAAATGTTTCAAATGTGTAAAGGAAGGTCATCGGGCATTTGAATGCCGCAATGATGGGAAGAAGATGTCTAATGATGCAAACAAAGGAAGGGATACACAGAATGAACCTACTACACTTCAATGTTTCAAGTACAAGGAGATGGGACATTATGCCAATAAATGCCCTAATCCAAGGGTTAGTGATGATCTACATGAGCAACAAATTAAGGAAAAGGAAAAAAGATAAGTCACATGCGATCACCATTGGTGATGTTGAATATGACAATGATGTGGTGGAATGATTAAGTGTTTATGTAATGGGATTCCAAAATAATGTTGAGTATTGGAATATTTATGTATTGGTCTATTGTGGTCTTTAATAATTTTATGGTACCGGTAACCATGGAAAGTGATTAATATATTTTTAGAAAAATGATGATATGCTCATAATGAAGGGATAAGGAAAAAATGAAATGTTTGACAGTTTTCATGAGCTCATGATTGATATAAAGACAAAGTGATATCATGGTTTGAGTATATAGAATTTTTGATTTTTGGTATGTGGAAAGAGTTAACTTTTGACTGCATTCATGTTTTCCCTAAGGTTCAATGGGTATTCATTCTTCAAGAGAATACATGATTAAGGTATTCACATGTTTGTAATTTGACCAACGAGACATATCTTATGATATATGGGGATCAATGATGGTATTAAATATCTGGTAATCATTTTCACTATATTATGAGAGTGGACTGCAGTATTATGGATAAGCCTAAAGATTGGAATGGATTAGGTTGGAAATAAGTTAGTATTGTTTAAGGATAGAAGTTTTCTCGATATTATTTATGTGATGTTATAGTAATGTAGTTTTAGAAAAAGGACAACCTGAAGGACGGGCGACAACCCATCGCATCGGAAAAGGCCGTGGGAATCGAACCCACAACCGAAGTGCGACTGGCCTTTATCGCCTACCACTGGCCTACAGGAAGTCCATGTTTAGCAGAAACTAGTTTTATTATATTAAGCAGTATGATATAAGAAGTATAAGTCCATTTTAGAAACCATATACGATTAATCTCACTATAGATGAACTAATGTATTTTTTGATAACTTTTCTAACCTTTTGTTTGAGAAAGATGGAATGACCCATCATTCTATCACATGATCTGCTAACACATCATGAATGACAAATTCAACTTCATTTATTAAAGAGATGAAGTGGAAATTGTCCAAAGAACGACCAACGGTGAGACTATACCAAAATCACGAAAGTATTTCTTCTAATTCCAATTTCATCAACCTTAGAGAAATGATCTTGAAAACCAAAAATGTTTTCCTAGTGCTCTTATATCTGATGAATCAGACGATATATTAGATCGTCACAAATTTATGGCTTTGTGATTGCTGGCTTTTCCATATCCATGTTCTCTACCACTCTACATCAGAACGTGATGGTTAGATTTCTCTTCCATATCCATATTTTCACCTATGTGGAAACCCCGTGATTAGTTTATTTGGGTAACTGTTACGTTTCATACTTTTGTTTTTAAAGATTGTTTTTGGTATTCCTTTTTACGATGAGGGATTCTATTAAAGAAACATTCGAGTTGTAAACCATTTATAACCCCGATGAATTTCGAGGGCGAAATTCATTTTAAGGGGGGTAGAATGTAACACCCCGATATTTTATGAAAAATATTCTTAATTTCATTAATGTCTTGTGTGGTACGCTACCCCAAAAGGATCTTTCACAACATGCATCCTTGAATTTCCTTGCATTACACGCAATCGCAACCCTCCTCGATAGCGTGTGTAGTACGCAATACCGAGTTTCACTAAACAACGATATGCTATTAAAATATTATTAAAACTAGCCGTTATGAATAGTAATAACCACTTTTTGATATTTTTTAAATTTTATTTTTCAAAATGGACTTCATTTTTGGATTCAGAATATCAAAATTAGCTTAGGGTGAAATTTTGGTATTTTTCGGATAACTTTCATATTCTGATGAATAGTGAAAATTACTAAATTTTAATTAAAAACAACTTTTTTAATAGAAATAATTAATAGTGATAAATTATTAATTTGAGTGGTTTTAAAGTATATTTATAATATATTTTTACAATTTAATACAATTTTGGTTATTGGATGTAATTTCACATTTAAACAACACATAAACAAGTGTCAACCTTTTGATAGTTATTATCTCTTAAAAACACGCTATTTGTTTTGACGACGAGAATTAATTTTTTAATTATTTAATGTAACTGATATGTTTTGAATTTGGTAAAATAAACATCATTTTTGAAATCATAATATCAAATATATATTAGGCCTAATTTTTTGTATTTTTCTGAAAACTTTCAATTTTTGATGAATAGTGAAACCACTAAGTGGTAGTTAAAAAACTGAATTTTTCATAAAACTTAATTTTACCGTTTCTGTGAGTGAAATTTCAAAAATCCGAGAGACATGGTTAATATCAAGGACTAAAATGTGGTTCAATGAGATGAAAATAATTTTTGGTGAATAGTAACTTTTTACTTTTATTTACCACGGTTAAAAGTAAATAGGGTAATTAAGGGTAAAAATGATATTATTATTAACCTAACACATGTCCTAATTCTATTGGACATGTTTAATTCGACCAAAAACAACCTTAATAATAAAATATGACCATTTAAGCCCACTTGGATTAGATTAGGACATATATTATTAATTTATTTAAAGAAGGGTTAAAATAGTTAAAATGAAAGTTTAATAAGTAAATCATTTTTAATATAGGGATATACATAAGATACATTCGACTATAAATATTCATTATAAAGACAAAACGATTTCATACATAAGGATATTTTATTTTTAATTTTTAGACATTAAATAATTTAATTTATTTGTGACACAACGATGATGCAGTAATTATCATATTAATGTAATATTGACATAATTGATGTTATAAATACCCAAATAAATGTAATTTGAGACTTTTTATGAATTACACTAATTTTATAAGTTAATATGACATGTTATTATTGATTTAATTAACTTGGTTCGAACTAATCATTCTGTTATGATTTTCACAAAAATCAATTACTAAATAGTGTCAAAATTGACATAAAATAGTTTTTTAAACAAATATTATATTATTAATTGTTATTTTATTCCTAAAAATCTACGGTTTGGCCAAATGAATTAGATAAGGTTATATATATTAATAATAAACAACTTGGGGTTCTTTTGGCTTGATATAGTAAGTTTATTAACATTATAGTATAAGAAAACAAGAAGACACGGTAAAAGTTAAATTATCTAACTTAAAGTTAAATCTAAATTATAAGGTTAAACTTGATACCTAAACTTGTCTAAATTCTATTGGATGAGAGGATTTAGACCCCTACCCACCTTAGCTTAGAAATATATCAATTTGGAGCTATTAAAAATCGAATTTGACTTTATAATAAAATAATATTTTTAGTTATTCCAAAGGTGCCCCTCTCCTCCCTTATAAAAGGGAACCTCCTCCCTCTCCTCCTCACACCAATTTGAGCATTCAAGCTCGGCCAAACAATGCCAAAATATCTTCTCCACTTCCCTAGTATCATCCTAGAGGTCCTGGTCTTCTTCAAAGACTATCCTTAGTTCTTTAAGTGGAGGTTAAGAAAAGGCGCGTCAAAAAGAGGTAATATCCATTACCGATCTTTTTCAATTTATTTCTTCATCAACTTCTTGTTCTTTAGTTGTTTCATGATAAATTAATGACATAAGTATTTCTTATATACTGATATGTTATTATAAATATGAAACAACTCTAATTAACCTTCTATCCATCCTACGGAAAGAGGAATTCCCCGCGTGTGCGTACGTACGGAATACCGTCCCCACGCCGTTGTGTAATCTATTTTCTGCCACCACCATAATTGGATGGGTATAATGGTGTAATGAGTAACTATATATAATTATAATAAAGTGATATTGATACCGAAATAGTATACATACACTTCAACACAAGTTCACGATCATGAGAACGATATCATCGCTCGTGCGTACGTACGGACTACCGTCTCCACGACGCGATGAGATTCATTCTCCATGTTAACCATTTAAGAATGATTATAAAGTATATATAAGCAATAATAATGAAATATATGACATTATAAAGATACTGGATTTATGTATATATGCATTTCATCTAATTACTTCCATTCAAGACAATAAGGAAAAGAAAACAGCGTTCATGCGTACGTACGGACTACCGTCTCCATGAACGGTGTGTTTCATTTCATTTATCTATCTATTATATATATATATACTGAATATATATGATATATAAATAATGTTTTATATTCTGGGAGTAAGTAAATCATGATATAAGTAATAATAATGTCAGGAACAACAAGTCCAAACACCTACGATAAATGAAACGATTTTACCCAAAACGCTTCTTTAACATCGAATTTACAAAAGAACGGGTAATATAAAGTCATAAGTGGACCATATATGATATCATAACAATGAATATGAATCTGTAATAAGTTAATGACATTATTTAAATCATTATACAGGAGGTTCGGACACTTACGAAGCAAATCAGACTTAAGGTAAGGGAAATATCACAATCTCATTTTTATCCGAGATTGTTTATAATTTGGTATTTACTGGGGTGTATTTTATCATCCACATCCATGTTTCCTCAATATGTAATATTTATATCCTTCTACAATATTTTATATCAAATTTTACCCTTCGGTGAATTTTTAGTAAAAGATATGAAAGGAATCTTCTGTCGTTTTTCGTATGTGTTATTTTTTGACTTTTCCGACAAAAGTACGAGAAGAATGTTTTATTTTAACTTACACAACATGAATGGATTTTTAAAACATTATTTCCAAGAATCTTCCTTGATAAATTTTCAAGTTTATTTTTAATCAACTTCTTTTAGTTATAATTTAATGACATGTTATGAAATGAAAAGTGTTTTTGAAGTAGAAAGGATATTTTCCTCAAGAATGGAGTTCAAGTGTTTTATCAAAATTATTTTCCATCTAAGATAATAAAGGGTTCTGTTTTTATATCTATTATTAAATTGATTTGATTATGTTGTGATGGAATTATTTTTATGAATTCCTTTGTCTTATATGAATTGTTTTATGATTTCATGATGTTTAAAAATCTCATTTTTATTACATGGGTTATGCAATGATGTTTGATTTATGATTTTGTGGCACACATAAGAATAGTATCATTACGAGATGGCTGGGACCTATATCTCCCTCCAAGGCATTGGGTAAAGATTTTATATCTCATGAGATAGACATGGATGGAACGGTATGTTATACCGGTTCAGTGAAAGAGGACTGAAATGAGGGTGACTCTGTTCAGAAATGGACTTTGTCCACTAAGATAGTCTTGGAAATGCGTCTTGACTAATAAGATATGATTATCTATGATTATGTGTGTATTCCACAAAGTTTCATGTTTTAAGTTATGATTATTGGGATTACATTTCACTACTATGATTTATCCCATGTTATGAAATTGTGATCTCTTTTGCAGGTTAAGATTTCCAAAATATATGTTCTTATGAATATGTCGTGATTGATATTTCTTTTGTTTACCCTTAGTGAGCATTTGAGATCACCCTTTTATGTTTTATTTTCCCCAGGACATAAAGAAAGGATTTAGGTTTAGAAAAAAAAAATATCTTTATGGGAGATGATGAAGATCTTTCACTACGATTAGAAGATTATATTCTGAGTTTCCAAAGACACTAAACTATTACGGTCCTTGTGTGTGTGTTTTTGTTATGTACTAAGTATTCTGCAAAAGTAATGTAATGTTCATATACTTCAGGCTTTGGGTCTCTACATAGCTTCCTCCCAACATCTATTCAGCACAGGGGTGAATGACACGACCACCCGTATAGAGCTTCGAATGGAGTGATACCGATGGAAAAGTGATCTCTATTATTTTATGAAAACACTACCAAGGGAATATTTGACACTGATGACCCACTGATGTCTAGAACACATGGACATTACATTTCCTCCAACTTCTAGTTATTCCCATATGTATGTCTATCCATCTAAGGGTGGAAAGCAGTTGTGAGGTGTAACTGAGTGCCAAAGGAATACTACATTCCCCTCTAGACTCACAACATAAAATGAGTATCCTGATCTAAGACAATGGATCATGGAACACAATGTAGTCATACAACCTCATCCATATACCTTTGTGCTAAGTGATTCACTACGCTCGACTCCTTGATCACTAAGAATTTACCAAATTTTATTAATTGATCCACTATTACATAAATAGCATCACATCCTCCATGATTCCTATGTAATACTATTACGAAATCCATCAAGATGTCATCCCACTACTACTTGGGAATTTCTAAGGGATCCAATAGCCTATTGGGAAGATGTTTCCCAGCCTTCACCTGCTGACACACTAGGAACCATGTGACAAACTCCACTATTGCTCACTTCACCCCATGCCCCAAAAACTATTCCCTCTTTCCTCGTTACATTATAGAAACTCCTATATACACAGCCAAGGGTGAGCTATGGAACTCATAGATAATTCCATCGTGTATTTCCACTAGGACAAACAGTTTCTAACAGAACATCTTTTCATTCTGACTATCCTTCGACCATCCCTCCAAATCTTCAACATAGATAGCATGATCACGCATCACATCTGTCTCTGGGTCTCCCTAATTAGTCTCCTCCACCTGCTGCACAAAAGAAGATTGCAATTTCCTCTAAAATAGATAGCCTCTACAGCCATCCACTCTCGCATCCATATGAAAAGTGACCAACGATTCCATTTCCATTCAAGAATTTGTGGACTCCTGAACTACCTCCTTTTATAACTTCCTTCTTAAGGCATCAACCACCATGTTCCCATTTCATGAGTTGTAATGGTTCATGAATTTGTAGTCTTACATAAACTACATTCACCATCACTACCTCAAGTTCACGTCTCACTAGGTGAAGATATAGCTTATTCCCTTGTGATTTGTGAATACCAAAAAGAACTTCCTGATAAGGTATTGTCACCACAACTTTAGTGAGAATAAAACAGATGTAATCTCAAGATGATGTGTGGAATAGTTACATTTAGGTGGATATAACTACCTAGACCCATAAGAGATCACTCCCCAAAGCTATATAATCACACATCCACAGACTACACCGTAAGTGTCACAGAACACCTCTAACATCACCCCTTCCTCTGGAAACCCAAGCAGTGGAGCATTGACTAGGTTCCCCACCTGGTAGCAAAAAGCTGCCTCACACTGCACAATCCACCTGAAGGCCTGTTCTTTTCTTGTCCAAGATTTCAATGGAGTTGTAACTCAGGAGAGTTGGGTACGATCCACCAGTAATGGACCATTAAACATATGATGTTTTGAACCCTCTTCTATGTTCTTCGATGCTACTTAAGAAACAACCTCCTCAACCTTTGATGGGTCCACTTATATCCCTTGGTAAGATACCACATTTCTAAGGTTGTTAACCTCTCTCATCAAGAACATGCACTTGGAAAACTTCCCATATAGATGGTGGTGTTGGAGGACCTCCAAGAATCTCCTGAGGTGATTAACATTATCCACCTTTAACTTTTATAAAATAAGAATTTTGTTGATGAACATGATGATGAAATACTATAGGAACTTCTAGAAGACTTGTTCATGATCCCCATAAACATGACTGGTGCATTTTTAACACCAAAGGGCATGAACATGAACTTGATGTGCCCAAACCCTCACCTAAAACTAGTCTCTAGGATGTCTCCCCCTTTCACCCTCAACTAGTGATATCCAGACTGCAGATCAATCTTGGAGAAACAGCCTACTCCCCTTAACATGTAAAAAATATCGTCTATTCTCGGGAGAGGTTAACGGTTCTTGACCATTACCTGATTCAGTATTTGGTAGTCTATGAATATCCTCAATCCATAATTGAATATAATTTTGAACAGGAATAGATCACCCCACAGTGACATACTCAGTTATATAAAACATTTTTCATCAGCTCATCAACCAGAAACTGCAACTCCTGCAACTCATAATGCACCATCTGATTGGGAGCCCTCGAAATTGGATGGGAAATGGGTTGTAAGTATATTCTATAGTCAATGTCATGTCGAGTAAGTAGTGTCACAACCTATTTGATGAAATATCAACTAACTCCATTACAACTCCCAAAACCTCCACCATCTCAACTCCCATCGACCCCTCTGGCAGCATGGAAAACAGAGAAACAAGAGGCTCCACACACTGGTTGTCCTCCTAATGATTACGCTCGCCAAAAAAATCTAATATCTGGCCATCCATTTTCGAGAAAAAAATTTTGATCTAGAAGAATTCAATAATTTCATGCACAAATGACAACCAATTACCCCCAAGTATGACATTGTATGGTTGCATCTAAAGAATAAGAATATACAAACTGCACAGATGCAGCCCCTACATCATTCTACATCCCTAGTAAACATATAACATTCTTGTCTAGCACTTAACTGGAATGCTCAACATTAAGAGAATAGAATGTCTCTCTATGTTTAGACCTAAGGGATGTGCTAGAATGGGTGAAAAATGGTTTTGAAGCTCCTGAGTCAAACACAGATCACAAAATAGTACTAAATACACTGATCGTACCTCTAACAGCCTTCAGCCCCACTGTAACTACTTCCTCAGCGGCATGAAAATTCCCACTCCAAGCTCTTATACCCCTATTATATTAACCTCCTCCCCAACATGCCATGGACAACATCCCGGATGAGAACCCTCAGGTCAGCCACCACTATCACTATCTACCCATAGTGGAGTGGGAGCCCGTTTCCCCTACTGTTGGAAAGGTCTAAATGACAACAGCTACTAATGATGTGGGAATAGAACATACCCACCACCACCATACCAAACTCCAAATGGAAACTAGATCCAAATATGTCTACAACCTCCACAGACAAAGAACCTCAGTCACAGGCCCATGGAGAAATGGCGAGTACCAGGGGATCGGAATTGGAACTACAGATGCCTACTTCCCACTAGCTAAAACTTGGAAAGACCTAATGACAAAAATCTATTTCTGACTACCTTCCATTTTAAAAAATTCATATGTCTCCCCTCTCAGGGAACACCTCCCGGCGATTGAATCTTCTTCACTACATAGACCTTATTCTGAACATCTAAGTATGTCAATAGGGTAAAGGTGTTGCCCACATATTGAAGAGAAGGTCAGAGTGCCACCTTGAAGTGTCTCTCCCATAACTCCTCATCTGAAAGGAGATCATGAGCACATATTAGAAGATCCTTGAACATGATCCCCAGTTCCCTCACTAACATACTCCCATATAGGAGGGAGAGAAGGTCATGCCTCTTTTTGGATTTTATCGCCAAGGAATGATACTCTCCCTAAAACTCCTTCTCAAAGTCATTCTATGAGGCATCAATCACCTTCCTATCCTAGAGGTAAAGAATCCACCAATGATGTGATGATCCTCACATATACCACAATTCCATAATAATGTAACACTCCCTAAAATCACAGATCAAGTTAAAGGTGATTGTCCGCTCCTCAGGACATCCCTTTGTCTCTAAGTATGAAACACAACCTTCGTACTTCCACAGGGTCTTCTGCTCGAACGAACTATGGGTATTTTGTTAAAATTAATCTTTGTATCCTCGATTGGACCTCCACTAATCAACCAAGTCATTCTATTGGGCCATAAATACTCGTACCACATGTGGGCGATGTTTGGGGGCCATACCTGAATAGGTAAAAATGGACCTCCTAAGCCCAGGAAGTATGAAATTTTTTTGTAATATTTATTTCAACTCCTTATATAAATTAAATTCCAAAAACACCCAAGACAAAATAGATCACAAGTAATTATGATTCATGTACATTTCATAGTTTCCCTACCCGAAAATCATCATAGCTTAACTTGGTCATTTGGTAGGCCCATAGTCCTTGAATCAGATCATCAGAGACTAAAATCCATTATCCTGGATAGTATTCGCTAGCATATTTCACACATTGATATTTCCTAATACCATTTCCCTACCATCCCATGCAAAAATAACTATTCATAACTCTCAAATCCATCATTTCTCTCAACCATCACCTCTTATACCATTCTATCAGGACCCACCCTATTCAAGATGAGATAATTGAAAAAAAAAGCTCCACACCCCTCCGTTTATATGTTAAAGGAGATAATGTGACCTCATGAGTCCCACCTTAAATAGGCCCTAATGTGGAGACTAGAACCAATGGTATGGAATCTCACACAATATGGAAGGAATTATCTTTTTATGGAAGACATGATCATGCGATTAGTGGGTAAAAATCTGAAACAACACCAAACATTAATATAAGGGAATCCAAAATCCATCCCATGCATGATTTAAACATAAACTACCAAAAAGGTAATACAAAAACTACAAAGAAAGGTACAAAAAGAAAATAAAATGTAGGAACACAGTAAATATCATGATGCCTGAGCTTTTAATGTTTGGAACATTCATCAATGTCCTCCTCGAAACAAGAAAACAATTCCACAAACAATGGGTGAGTATACATGTATACCTTGTTGGAACACTAAATCCACCAATGAAAAAGTGATGTAACATAATAATTCCCATGTGATAGAATAGTATAATCACAATGATCCTACAAGGGAGTACTAACCATCCCAACCTCAATACGGAACACTAACAAAATGACACTAGGCAAGTAAAGTAGAAGTATAAGAACATCGATATTTCGGTACCCCGCCCCACTATTCCACCGGTTAGCTAAAAATTCCTAACAACTAATGTCTTGATGCTATGACTCTTTCAAAATTGAGTCCCACTACCTCAATGTTCCCACACATAGTTGGGAATAAATACACAAACAAATTCCACTCGTAGAAACCTAGGCCACAAAAACTCCAGACATCTTGTCTGCAAACATATGGGCCACAACTACCAAGCCTCTCTCCCGAAGCCAATTGGGACTCATCCCAAATACACTGGGGAAAACAATCCTAGATTGAAAACACTTATACACATCATCCACAACAATACCTACCTAAATGATCTTGGACTATGGTAAACCTCAATCCATTATAGCATGCTCGGATACACATGAGCGGTATGAACCCAGAAGAGGGTGCGAGGAAGAAAGTATATAACCAGTCATCCATCCTCCCACCGGGATGTTGGGAAAGAAACAATCATCAATGAAATGGGGATGTTTGGAACGTTGTTCTCAACAAGGGTGGGTGCATATAAAAATCACAAGGAACTACTATTTATACAAATAGGTATGAAAATACTCCGCAAAACCGTTGGGTTTCATAAAAATGACCACCCAACACAGAACCACATTTTTTGTTACCCCTATATGAACAACCATACATTCAACCATAAAAAATATAATCCAAACCTATTTTCATTTAACCACATGAAATTCATTAAATTATGGATTTCACTTTAATTTATTCTAGAACTACCCAAGGAATCTACCATCCATAGCTCTACCCAATATAATAATCCAAACCAAGCCATAGACTGACTCCACAAACATCACATAACTACATCAGAGACCCTCTTCATAAACATGTTCGATAACCACAACATAAACCAGAGGTATTCCCGCTGCCTATAAGTTAGTCCATTAAATAATAAATTAATATCTCATCCTTATCTGCCATCAAACCACATGTACCACCCTATACATAAATCTCACAGTGCAACATCGCCAAACAGAAGCCCCACTACAGAAATAGGCCATCCCCCAAAAATAAATTAATTCCCCCTGTCAACACCCATACCCATAACAAGAAGAACAATATTAACTTCTTAGAACACCTAGAAATTATAAAACCTTACTAGAAACATAACAAATCCACACCATTGAGCCAATAATATTCATATTTAGCAAGAGGGGTTCATTAATTCCAAATTAGATAAAATTGGTGGTCATATAATAGGTTTGATCGGAGATAATCCATTTATTTAAACCATGTAATCTTGATTACGTATATTTCATGTTACATCCATTTACCAAAGCATCAAAACAAAATACAGAACTCCACCAATGTGAATGAAAATACCACTAACAACAATGATTTTTATAAGGCCTTAGAAAACATTCAATTCAAAACATGGATCATTGAAATAAATTAAATCATAATGCATAACATCATCACTTCATGGAAGTTATTTTATTTACCCCCATAATCTTATGATCATCATATTTCTTTACCCTTATTTATTAATTGACAAGAAAAGTATTCATCTTTTCTTGATAAGAAACATTACTACACACATCCCACATGATAAAAAAATAAGGAGAGGATTGGAATCTCTACATGAAACAAAAGGTGACCCAAACTCTTCCTTGCTTGAAAATAGTGGGGTCGGGCGAGCAGCCAGAATGACTCCAAAGGAACCTGGTCGTTAGTTACGACACAACATGCACTCCCATGGGGAGGTAGAAATCAAGGAACACCTTGAGAAAAGAGAGGCGATGACCTCATCTTTAGGAAAAATCCATATATTATATCAATAGAATAGAAAAAGTTTCAAAAGTCATTAACATGGGATCATGATCAGGATCACCAGATTTGAATATCTCAAAGTCCATATAGTGTTTGGATATGAATTATATACATAATATCCATTGAAAACCCATTAAAAATTAACATACAAGGCTTAACCTTCGATTACATCAAATAAAACATAAGATTTGTGAAACAAGAAAAAATTTGAGAAACTGCAAAAAAATGGAAATTTGGGAAAGGGTGAGCCATCGTTTGGTGTGCCATTGTTTTTGTGTACCACCATCAAGGTGGAGCCATTTTAATGTTCCACCTTATTTGTACCACTATTTCAATTTTCCACTATCATGATTCTACCTGTTCGATTTACTTCCATTCTTCTTCCACCATTATACTTAGTCTCTCTAGTGGTGCCACTATCTCGGGGTGTCACCATTTTAGTGAAACTGAATTTTTGGTAAACTCCTGAAACAAACCACTACGACCCCCAAGAGCATCTCTGGAACTAGATTTTAATAAAGGAATGGACCAGAGAAATCCGAGTCAGTACAAGTCCACCCCCAATTTGGAAAAAATGTATTTCCAAATAACCATAATGGACCATTATAAATTTTTCCCATAGGAAAGAGAAGATATTATCCCATTGGTACTTCAGATAGTGGCTCGATCTAACTCTAATTCTAGACTTCTTTATTTAAAATCATAATGGTATTAATTATTAGTGAATTATTAAATTGACATAATAAAAATCATATAGAGAAAATAATATCAATAACATCAATGAAATCCCAAATCCAATGTAAAATGGAGATTCCCTGAAACTCTAACTCTATATACTTATTTACTCCACCAATAAAAACTCCTAGACATAGATCAATAAATAATATTCTCATTTTATAATGAATAATCTCTAAAAATAATTATAATGGCATGTATTTTTGTTATATGTCGGAGAGAACAAAAATAATAAGTTGGGTAATCCCATATAACACACCATACCAAATAAATATGAAAATAAAACAAAAAATTATAAATATTGTAAAGATAAAAAATTGGAATCCATCCCAATGAAAAAAAATTAACACCTTAAATTTAACTAAAGATACCCATACAATTATACATATAATCTGACAAAATGATCATAGAAACACATAGTCATACTAATAAAAATTTAAATGGTATACAATATATTAAAAATTAGGATATGTTGGTCATGTCCCATATAAAAAATCTCAATATAATGTAAAATTTTTTATAATGTAACTCTATATATATCTATTAACAATTGTTCCCAAAAAAATTATTGTATATGTATATAACATACATTGACTAAAAAAGATCTAATAAACCAAACTTTTAGGCTGCATGAGCAATACACTAGGTTAGATAATTGAGAATACATCTCCTTGTAAATGGGATAATATAAAGGACATTCACCCTACTATGGATACTATCAATAATAAGAGTAACTAACTCCAACTATAGAGGATCCTCACTATGTTGAGAGTTTTATGATTTATAGCATTACCCAAAATTCATCACTAGTATTGAGGACCCATTTAATATATTGTGTATTAAAAGATTAGGGTAACAAGAATTAAATATACCTACCCAATCCCTAGTTATGACTATTAAAACCCCTATCTCTATGTTAGTGTCTCTCCAATAATATGGTCATAGTGATGGGCGCATGCAATGACCAGGATAATATAAACCTAATACATTGTGTAATACTCACAACACCTAATCTAAAATGGACTACCCCATTCATTAAGCTATATAACAAAACTGATTTATCAATATTTAAAATATTCTTATTCCATATATATAAGGGGTTAAAACTATATTAATATTGAAAAAACACATCTTTATTTCCATATAATGTATCATCAAATCAAAAAGGGATGACCTTGAATAAAAAAAAATCCACAAATAAAATAGTAAGTATAAGGGACATCACTATTATTCTATTTAAATAATTTATGACTATCTCAATATCCATCCAATTCAAAATTTTTAATTTAGTAAATTCATAATAGACTTGAAATTAAACACTAACATTCCCCTATGAACCACTAAAATGATAGGATCGCTATAAAATTATAAATATAATATCTATATTTGTATCACATTTCATTGAAAGAGTTCCATATTAGTAATTTAATTTATGATGGTACACATTCATTGAGCATTATCCATACTGATTCATTAAACACAAAAAATTAATAACAGAAAATGTTGACATGAGTATGCGACATAAGGACATGGATTAACCCATAATATAAATGAAATTATCAGAACAAAAAATGGGCCACACATACCTCTAAATGAATAAATGGAACCTCCACCCCCACTAAAATCACAAGGAGAGAGAGGGGGAGTAGGGGAGACATAGATACGGAGAGAGAGAATACCAATTATTACCTCTATTTTAAATACACACATTTAATATATAGGGAAAAAATCACAAAATAATAATTCATCCTCATGAATGATTGAAAATATAAAAAATAAATCATGTTAAAAACCTTATTCAACCATGATCGAAATTATCCCAATGTAATTAAGTTGACCAAATCACTCTATATATATTATCGGTGAGGAGTAATGTTCATTAAAAGGGAATTGAAATATAAAAAATGGGAAATATACGCATTATAGTAAAATAGCCCATAATAATTAATCATGAAAAAAATTTCTATTAAAGAATTAATAAATGTTTTTTCAAACAATGATATAACACAATGTAATGATGAATGATCTAGGAACATAATAATTGTCAAAAAATACAATTGGAAGGGAATTCTAAATCCTTTAATGAATAAATAATGATAACCCAACATCACTAATGTCTATTTATCCCAAGGTTTCAACTGATTAATAAATATTATCAATCAAAGGAAAAAATAACATCCTAACCATCTTCAATAGTAAATGAAGAAAAGAATCCCTGAAAAAATAACACCATCCACATTTATTATCAATGGAGTTCCTCAAAAAAAATTCTATTAAAATGAAACATTTGTTCATAAATACTTAAATTCAATAATCAAATACAATAAATCATTATTGATTAAACTAATACTTATTTAAACATTTTATCTCAATACATCACAATAATAAATTAAAATATTCATATTAATAATTTCCTCACTGAAAAATGGATTGACAGATCTATGAAATAACTAAATCATTAAAAAATATACTTAACCAATTTTGTTAAAAATTTAACAAAATAAACTGTACATAATAGGATTTTAAACTTTTCTTTTTGTTAAAAATATAATATATTATGTGATATATCTAATAATATTAGAGAGAAAATAAAATTTCATAATTCCATTAATCAATAAAATCCTTATAAACAAAAATTAATCTTATTTTAATAACCCGAAAAATATATAACATTTAGATTTTGATATAATTAGTCATTGAATATTAATAATTATTTTTTTGAATTTTTAATTTGAATAAACACTACACATAAATTTATATATATTAAGAAGGAAATTTACCTCAAAACCGAGTCGACGGTGTGAGAATACAAAATACTTTTAATTGATCTTACCATAAATTCATTTGGAATCTATAATTTAAATATTTAATTTTTATATACCAACAGCTAATAAAAATTAATAATGATCTTAAGGAATAATAAATAAAAAATTACCTTTATTGTACATTCAATCGATGCTGAAAATGGAAAACACAAGAAATCAACTTGGTAGAGAGAAATTTTCAATGTGTCACATGATTGGAAAAAATGATTCCTATATATTTTTTCAATTTCATTATCCCTATCATAAAACCATTAAATCCCCCTTTTTGTAGAATATTTTTTTATATTATTATTTCAAATCTTGGAACAAGCCCCAATACTTATTTTGTTGGTTTTTTTCAAAGATATGAATTGTCTTCCACTCTTTGTATTTAGTTATATATATATATTATTTGGTTAAAACATAAAAAAATAAAGAATAATAATTCAATACATCTTCTCTTTTTCTAATAATTATGATAAAAATGTATAACACATTAAAGAAATAAAATCATAACTCTAATGAATTATTTAATTTCTTAAATAAAATATTTTAGTTAATTTTAAAACAAAATACCTAATAACTTATCCAAAAACTAGTGATTCTCTAATAATTTGAAATTGCAAATACCTATCATGTCACAATATTTTATAATTATCCAATTTAATGATACATTTTTTATACACTATTACACTAGATTGAAATATATTTTATAGAAAACAATTTATTCCTTGATTTACTCCTTCACTAATAGGATATATATGCATATCTCTATAATAAAAAGAATATACTTCCAATTTATTTTGGAAATTCTATATCGTGTGGATAAAATTAAGAGAAAATAATAACTTGGATTTTCAAAATTGGTCATTATCATCTTCATGGGTTAAAACTACTTTTCAAAAGGTATATTATTATTTATATTCCTTATAGGTTCATCATTACTTTATACTGAATGATATTAACTATTAGGTTTTCATATCATTTACTTTTCTATATAGTGACCATCATTAAACCCCTTAAATAATATTATGTTTTACTTCATTTAATTATTTAAGAATAATAAAATTAATATAATATAATAAAAATCAATAACAAATGATATAATTGAAAAAAATAGGAAGATATCAATATCATTTATTTGATCATAGTTACTAACATGTTGAAATTGTTCCCTGTGATATTATTTATCTTAATCACGATAATTTATCATGCTGACACACATAATGATATTTTATTTTTTTATTCATGATTTTCCTTGTTCACACACTCCAAAATCGATAATTATAATTCTTAAGTGGTTTAGAAATATATTTTTTTGAGATATATTAAAAAATGTTTGTTCTGGATAATTATAGGAAAATTTTAAAAGGAATCTCTATATGTTGAACCTTAACATAACTAAAGACAGAAACATTGCTGAATAGGGACAAGGGATACAATTTTTGGGGTTATTTATCTTGAACTAACATTATTTTTTATACTTTTTATTAATAGACCAAATAAATTTACATTTTTATATGGATATTTTATCCTCATTACATATTTTTTACTCTCCTATGCACTTTATAAAATAATTTACAAATAATATTTTTTTTCATAAATAGTTTATAATAGTTCATTATATAACTAGAACATGGGAATTTAATCAAAACATTCTAAAAAATATGTATTATAAAAGAGATACATTAGTCTTAAAGGTCATAGATGATATCAAACTATCATGTCTTATGGCCACATAACCATAGGGTAATCTTCTCATGATTGTCTCACGTTATAATTATTTTGAGGAGGAGATCATGAGGTTAAAAATTCTAGTAATAATTTTACATACCATGTGTCATTTAAAATTACCATCTATAAGAATCTATTATGTTTCATTGTCTTGAGATCGTTATTTAAGTATATTATGAATCACATACTTGGATGCATGACAAAAATAATTATATATTTCTATCAAAAAGTTTCTTGCCTCATGTGCATCTTTAGTGGAATGATTTTAGTTGGCTGGCCAATACATGGTTTTTCTATTCCGGATTTTAAAATAATATATCTCCAACACTTTGTTTGAGATTATTTTGTCAAACATAAATCATTCTTGATGAGACATTGGATGAAAATGGATTATCTTACACTATTTTCATTAAAAGAAGGAATGCCATTTCTATGAACTTTCCCTTTCTCTATGGTATAAATATATGTTTATAGATCCTATTCTTGGTTTTTCTGTGGACTCACTACCATTGAGAAATAGAAGAGGGATGCACACTAAGTGTATCCAAAATATAATAAATTAAATGGAATTATATTTTTAACAATATAATCTATATTAGTTTGAGGAATAATGACACTTTATGTAATAGAGATTGAAATTGAATCCCTATTTATTCATGATTTTTAATTAATATGTTTTGATTTTTATTTCTTATATATTAAAAATTAAATGTGGTTTTAATTAGTGAAAAATTGAATACTTGTTTCCTGGGGGAGGGCTCTGCATGAGTTAATAATTGAAGTTTATTTAATTATTTAAATAAAATAGTTTTTATATGGGGACTAATTTAATATCACATTCATAATAACATATTTAAGAGAGATAAATAAATTATTATTCAGTTGACACCATAATTATTTATTTCCCATTTAAATAATATATATTTTTGAATTTAATGATAAATTAAATATTTTTTATGACATGGAATTCGTTTTTTGGATTGTAAAAAATTGAGGGGATTTTTTCATTTTTTTTATTTAGAAAACATTATATATATTATGTCAATTACTCGGTATCAATTACATTTATATATAATAGACTTATATTTATCTTTAAATATAAAAAGAAACATATGTATCATTCCTTTCTAAATATAGTGAGATACACATGAGTGATATATTGATGATTGATAATTAGATATCAAAGTGACCATAATTATTCATGCTAAAACAAGACAGAAAGAAAATGAAATCCCTTGTAATAATATGATTTTTATGATAATTATTTTCAAGTACTTTTAATTCAATTTCAATTTTTTATTTTAGAATTTATTAATACACATTTTATCTAAATGTGGTTCCATAGTGTTATAGTAAACATCACTTGATGTCGTAAGGATGAAATATTAATTTTTAAAAAAATTGAAAATTTGTAAATTCTCCATAATATGATTGTTATATTAGAAAAATATACATTTTCATTGAGTTTTAAATTACTTATTCTAATTGTGATAACATTTTGGTAATTTTCAAAATTAATTAATAAGATCAAAATCAATGTTGAATGATTGTAAATAAATAGTATTTACTAAAAATATAATTTTTAACATAAACACCTCTATAGATTAATAATTGAGATTAATGGAGAGTTATTATTGGTTTTTTATAATTATATCATCATTTAATCAGTCACCATGGAGAGAGGTTTCATAAAAAACATGAAATTGATAGAGAATCGGTATGGTTATTTGATTTTGAAATACCCTTTATAATAATCATGTTGTCTTCAAATTATCTCTTATTTTTTATTGAAAAATATTTTAATATTTCAATGGAATTTTATAATATAAATATATATTTCAATAAAAATCTTTTTTCTCAACAATCTCATAAAACTATACCATAATCTACAGGATATTATACATAAATTTTTTAGGAGTCAAAATTTTCTCTTTTATTTGAAAGATTAATTTTTTATTTAGTAATATATATATATATATATATATATATTTATTTATTTTAAAAATGTTTTAAATTATTTAGTTCCCATATATTTTTTTATCTGATTCATAAATTTGAAGAAATCATATAGTGGAATTTTAACGATGATTTTTTTATCATTCCAATAAATTATTCAAAAAGATGTTTAAAAGGTCATATAACATGTCACTTAGAATCCTTCATAAATAAATATCTAACATATTTATAATCGCATATATTGAATTCATTGGTTAAGGGAAAATATATAGATAATTTTTATTTATTTACAATTTCTCTACTCAAATTTACCTACAAAAAGGAATAATTTAAAAAAACATGTTTGGAATCCTTGGATAATGGATTTGATTCTAGTGATGTTTGGTGTCTATTGTACGCATTCTCCTTGTTTAATTACACCACTGTTTGTAGAAAATGGAAAAATCTTGGTGGATTGGTAGCAATATGAATGGACCAAAGAATCAATTGACTAGATTGTAGGCATTATCCCACATTATCTATATCTAACATGTGTGACATGGGAATACAGGTCTCTTATGCGTTGGTTGGTTTGAATCCCCACATGAAAGGTTAAGATTAGTCATCATATCATAATATTAGATTGATTTAAATTATAAGAGGGGGATCACATTGGAGCATGACATGGACTATGTGGGGACATTTGATAAAATAATCGAAAAACCAATAAAAAGGCATAACACACATCCTAGGATGACATACATGAATATAGAATCAAGAAAAATAAGTGGTTCCCATTATCATTTATTTTATTAAGAATTAATCATTCAAATATTTATTATTAATGAAATTATGACGTATAAAACCTGGCATTTATATGTGATTATTTTTCACTAGAAAAAATATATATTTATTAGTATTATTTTAGCACTGATAAGGAGTTTCATAATCATACGCACACAAACACACGCACGAATGTGTGTGTGTCTGTTTGATAACCTACTAATCTCATCAAATTGTATACATTTATTGTGTGAGAGAGGTAGAGATAGTGTTTGTATCAATGTTTATATTTATAGAATGATTCTATAATCATTATTAATAAATGAATATTCAATTGATATTTAAAAATTTAAAAGCATAAAAATAAATATTATATATATTTGTATATATATGTTTATATATACATGTTAAAAAAATAAAATATAACTATAGTTTTTCAATCAATTAATTTTTATTCAACATGGATGATATATTTGAGAAATTAAATTGCATCATTTATTATATAAATATATATAATTAATTAATTTCAAGAAATATAAATCTATGTTAATAATTAAATATATAGTTAAAACTATTGTTATTTATATTTATATATAAAATATTCTATAATTAAATATATTTTTAAAATATAATTTATTATTCTTTATATATAATATTGATATATATATATATATAATTTTAATTAATTAATCATATTATATTATGTTTCATTAATTATATTGTATTACATAATTAATAAAAAAATTATATATATACATATATAATTAATAATATAGGAAAATAAAATGAATCATGTAATTATAATAAATTATTAGTAAATTAAATTTTAATATAATTAATATGCACAAATACATGCATACATAAAAACTATACAAATATTTAATTATATATAATTTCTAAAATCTAAAAAATATTATTTATTATATATTTAAGAATAAAATTTTCTAATATATATTTAATTAATTTTTTAAAAATCAACCATGATAATGAAAATATAAATATTAACTAATAACTTCAATTAAATATACCTCATAGTAGTTTATATATTTATATAAGTAAATATAAATGCATTGTAAATTTACATTTATATAAAAAGATTTAATTACATGACAAAATATATTTATAAATTTAGATTATTAAAAATATATGTTTAAATAAAATTAATAGTATTTAAATATATTTAATAATTAATTTTATATATTATATATAATTAATATTAAAATATATATATATATATATATATATATATATATTCAATATGCTTACTATCATTTAAATAGTTTAAATAAATATCAATATATTTAGTATATTTATGTGCAATTCAATTTAATAATATTATATAATATATATGTTTATATAGAAAAACATAATAAATAATGGATATGATCTCTGGGTCAACTTGTTGTCCACACAACTCAATGGCTTAACCGTCACAATCAATATTTTATACATGTGTTGGATTTCATTTTCATTTGTTAATCAATCTTAAATGTCCCATTTTATATACACTTTTAAGAAGATAATAACAATTGTTTCACCATCATTAAATGAAATTAGTCATCTGTTGCAGTTATGTATCCACCTTTAATATTCCAATGAATTGAATCTTTGTAATATTTTCCCTCAACTCATTGGATATTAAAACATGTAATCCTATGATAGGTACTTGAAAATTTAAAATTATTACTTTGTTTATAGATAAAAATTTTTCTTATATTTCTTTGATTTTTTCTTCATCTTCATATATATAATGAAACCACTCTAGATAATATATATATATATAAACACACACACAAACAAATTGAGTCAAAATATATATTTATTGGTATTTGTATACATGTATATATGTTATTATTTGAATGTGTGTGTTTGTGTATCTATATATAATTTTTCAAAAAATATATATTTATATATATATATATTAACTGGTTTTATATAATCAGATAATAGTTATTCAAGAATCTAAATACTTATGAAAACAAAAACAAAGAATATCAATGATTTGAAATCAAAACAACGACTACTGTAAAATGAGGAACACACATTGCACTGAGGATTTCCATTCTTCCTTCTTAAATCATAAATTATTTATCAATTCCACTTAAAATTATTCAATGTACACTTTCCTCCTATGTTATTCAAGAGTTTACGATGAATAAAAAATTGTACGAGATTCTTTATTCAACCATGATATGTTTATACCAATCTATGGTAAAGGAAGAATGATAATTGACATTATATATACGGATAATTCAACAAATTCTGGTCTTGACCTATTATAAAGACCTTCGGGTTCTATCGTTTCTTTCATAGACATTACTCGAACAAAATGAATCATTCATGTAATGCATGTAGTTTCAATCCATTTGTAACCTTCAACTGTACATGAATGATTTTAACACTTAAATTTAGTCTACCAATTATTCAATATGTTTCATCATATGAAGCATCTATAATCAATTGTAACCATATTTTTAATTGTAACAAACATTAACCATTAATATCTAATTTAATTCATTACTCTTATAGTGTGATTAAACCACATAAAAACTTTTATTATATTTTTATATCAAACACTACAATATATTTAATGGAAATTATGTGAAATAACTTAATGGTATCATCTAATATTCCCTGCCATGGAATATTCATTTCCTTGGTATTATGTATTTCATTTCATATGACATACCATATATCATTCCATATAATATGTTATCATACATTATATATAGTATATTGAATTAGGGAATATCTTCAACATTCCCCACTTATATAAAATATAAATTAAATTTATGTCATTTCACATTATGTTATATCATATATAATAACTTTTGAAACCATATCAAAAAAACCATTCAGATATTTCTTTAAAAAATTACAATGATTTCATCAATTTCACCATATATAATATTATATTAAATAAATTGTGAACAATCATATAAATATTCTTTTGGATAAACTCTAAAACATTTTTTGAGAAGCTCTATAATTTTTTTTAAAAAATAATCCCCATTCATTCAATCACATGGTGTAACCCCTTAGCTATTTGATATTTTGACAAAAAAATATAATTCACATTACATACATTTATCCAAATAGATGCCTCTAGTAAATCAAAACACTATTTAGGCTATAATGGTATCGTTTTTTATCTCCATCAAACACATGTATCTATATACATTTTTCCACTGTATATATCATATAAAATCTGGAATTATCATATTATACATTCTTCTAAAACATAAATATTCCATGAAACATGAAGTATTTCATTACATTATAGATACTCAATCATTATTAATTTTCAAATTATAATCTGGCTACATGGATGAACACATCACATGCCAATCATCCGAAAGGATAAGAATATTTGGTTCACCACATTAAATAGATAATCACATATTATTTAAATTACATGGATATAACCACATACTCCTTCAATATATCTCGATAAATTTCTTGGATATCATACTCATCATATAAAATAACAAATCCAATCATGTTTTATTTTCCATTGATGACATGATCAACATCGTACCTAAAAACCCCATATTTACTCAGCCTCTAGGAAGGTATAAGAAAGGTTTTCAAAAATAAAGATTCTAAAAATAAGTATTATCTAACGTTAAGTAGAGTTACAAGACATGAAATAATCCCCCTGTCATAGTAAAGACGTAGGGCTTGACAGTGTAGGCGGTATACTAGGCGGTTCATCCAACAAACAAAATTATTTTTGGGTCTCATGAGCATATTATGGATCTCTACATGCAATCATACCCATCAAAGAAAAAGTAATTACAAATTATACTATTTTATGAATAAAAATTATTATGGGTAAATCAATGTCATACATTCAGAGGTCAATTATCATTACACATCATGAGTATATGTAAGAAACATAAAAGAATGATAATGTTTAACATATTTTTGTATAAAATGATTCATTTTATATTCAAAAATTATTTTCATAATCATAATATTAAACCATACATACATTTCATTCATATATTTTTCTTTTATGATTGGTAAATAGAGTAGCCATATGTTTGTTTCACATTATGATTTTTTAGCTAATCAAATCTCAATGTAATTAATTCCACATATCTATATAACCATCTGATAAAACATCTCACAAAACACAATTATTTGGTAATATATATGATAAATATTAAATAAGTTATACTAAGACTAATAATTATAATAAAAATTTTCAACTATTTGAACAAGTATTCAACCCTCTTTACATCAAAACATCCAAAGTCACAATTTTAAATATTTCTTTGACTACTTTGAACTCTTTCAATATTCATAATATTCATTATCAAACATTTATATTTTGAAATTTCCATCAATAAAATTGTTGTAACAAATAAAAAATCATTAATTTATTATATTTCACTTCAAAAACATCTGAATCTTAATTTGTATATAATGGGAAATTCAATATGATTTTAACTAGTTTAATCATTCGTTTGTTATACTTTGGACATCAATAATTTGAATATAATCCCAATAGTCACTTTGAATATATATTTTCTCCAAAATACCAATATAAGAAAAAAACTAATTTCTGTTATGAAATAACATTTATTTCCATCAGTCGAAATATTTATCAAATAAACTATTAAATTCGATATATTATATGGTATTCAATTTTTTTAGATAAAATAGTTATAATATAAAATTATTCTCTCTAAAATATGTCTCTATTTTTGGAAGGGATTATATCCCTCACACTTTGAAAATTACCTCTGTTAAAACACCTTTTTTAAAAATAGAACTACTTTTATCCATATCCAGTTTTCCAAAAATTTATATTGTATGTTGAATAAAATTCCAAGTGTATCTAAACATCAAGTAATTTTATCTCTAATAATGATTAGTTAAAAAATTTCTCCTCTTATCCAATAGGTGAAATTATATAAAAATACTAATCATTTATTCTGTATCCAATTGTGATTAAACGTAATATAATATATCAAACATTATAATATAGAAAATATTTCACCAAAAAATTTGCAGTTAATTATAACATATATACATGAATTATATAATTACTTAAACCATTTTAATCTGAAAAATAATAATATTAAAACTACAAAAAATTAGGATACTTAATATATTGGTAAACAATGTTCATGTGTAGAAAAATAATTTTTATTCAAAACAGAAATGTAGTGAAAAAATGTTCATGTATGCTGGAAGTGATAAATGATTTATGTGTCCTTATAAATTACAATTCCAAAAGAATTTGGAAAAGTTAATAATTAAAAAAATATAAATTGGGGGAAAATTCTAACTTAATCTATGTAATCTACCACTCAGTTACCATCACATTAGTTATTATTAATAATTGTACTTAGATATAGAATATTCATTTATTTCCTAATTATAAAATTAACTGACCTGGGTTTCTCTGTGTTTACATAAAATTATTAGGTGATCAGTGCTGAATCCACATTAATCATCTCTAGGGAGATATTCCTAGCCGAGATGATCAATATCCTTCGCAAAAGGGATTTGGATAAGGCTAAGACATGGTTCTTATACCATAGGATGAATTATAGGAAAATTAAACTCATCAATTATAGTTGAAAAGGATTCCCCTAACACCCATCTGTCCATCAGCAGAATATCTATCTAAATTTTTTTGGATCCAAAGATTTATAGATCCAAGATACCCAATGGAAAGAGTGACCAATATAGGAAGGATAACCACACCCAATTCAGAAAAAATGATTCAAATTCTTTTTAACATTTGAGGGTATATGAATACCATGAATTTTAGAAATCACCTTTAACTTTATAAGGGAATCATTAAATTCCCTACTATTAAATATGGTATTATTTCATGCTTCCCAGATGAAGAAAATGCTATATTATAAGGACAAATTACTCCTCATACATCTATCTCCTTTGGAAAACCAATCTCTAAGACATTAGTATAGGAAATTATTGATCATCCCTTAGAATGAAGATATCCCTATTCATCATCCAATGAAATTCTATAAAAAACCCATCCCATTAATTGTAAATAAATTGATTCACCATCGATTCAGGATGCGGTTTTAATGCACATAAACACATGGATGCTAAATGGAATCCTTTTATTTGGATAAACATATCAATCAGAACATAATGATGAAAGAGAATCCATATGATGACTTACAACTTAGTAGGGATTCGTAAATCAAAACACTTAGTCACCAAGGGTTAGATTATAGAGGATCATGCATAAGCTTGATATCTATTTTCTTCCATGTGGAAAATATGATTTTGATCATGTAATTATATGATGGGTGGGCCCCAAATTATATAACCCAAAAATTCATTGAATAAATAATTTTACCACAAAAGATCATTACATCTATATATCATATAGTTAGCTTTTTCTACAATTTTATACATAGATATGATGTATTATTCTTTGTTCGTTGTTTATTGTTTCTTAGAAATGATATTTGACATATGATGTATCATTATTAGTCATGTGTCAAATTCCCTATATCCATAATATGTTTATTCTTATTATGATCATGTTCATATTATGAAATTTTGATTTTTATGTTCATATTCATAATCATGATGATTTATTTCTCCTTTTAATTCTTGTAATTAGTCCACTTATTAGTGTCTAAATATCACTTTAATTGATGTATGTACCATGTGTTAGGTATAAATAAATGAAGATACACAAGAAGTGGTGAATATTGATTTTTAAAAATATTAAAAAATTGAAACATAATCCATATTTGTTATTTTCAATGATGTGAAATGTGCTTTTCTTTAGACGGATTTTTCAATATAAAAAATAGAATAAGAACAAAATTGTTTTTATAGTGGATCATAGTATAAATTTCCCTTAGTCTACTCCACCAACACTCTCTCGTATTGTATTATGATTTTCACTAGACATATCCTATTATCCAAAAACCTCTAAAACTGAGTACTAGAAGTTTAAAACTTATAGTAGAATATGTTAATTTAATGGTAACCTTGAAAACAGCATTTAATATGAGAAGATTAAAGTCCACTATGTCAAAGAGAACTAAAAAATTCACCTAATTTTTTTTATTATTTGAATTTAAACATTTCGAATAAAAATCATGACATCCCTTAGAAATATGAATGATCTAGTTTATTGAATAAGGGCATCTGAATTAGTATATAGGAATATTTATGAATATTTAAAGATCTATTTAATCAGATGAAACCATTATATAAACAATGACAATAATTCATAATTCAAATCTCAAAGAGGACTGAGTTAATCATAGGGTTTCACTATGTAGGGTTAGTCTTCAAAAGTATAGCTGACAATGTATGGATGATTCCAAAAATTTGAGTTGATAAAATGTACCATTAGTACACAAATGTTGGGTTGATGGTAAAATTAGGGTTCCCAAACATTATGTTTACTCCAAATGAAGAGTTCCAAAAGTATAAATCCTTATAATAGTTGGGTTCCTAATACCAACGTTCAATTCAAATGATGGATAAAAACATGGGATTCAAAAATACATTGAAATGAGTAAAATAATTATGAAAGAAAAAAATCAGAGAAATTTAAAAGAAAATTTATTTCATGAATAAAATAATAATTCCAACAATAATATCATGAAGTACAATTAATGGAAATTAATTATTTTCAAAAATTTTGTAGTTTGTGAGCATAAAAACCAATAAAAAATTACTGAAATTATATGATAATCATACTCCCAAAAAATATACACATTTTTGTTATCATAAAATCCATAGAAATATAAATAAAAAAACATATTTTATTGTTAAAAATTCAATCAAAAGTGATTCAATAAAAATTGGGATTTTAATTATTCAAGTCTCTCACAAATCCAAATTTCCCCACTAGATATGAATCTTGTTTGAACATAGTATAAAATATTATTGATAAAGAAATATTATGATTATACAATTTTCTCCACATGTATGTGGTGTCAAATAGAAAATAAATAGACTAATATTTGTTTAATTTTTCATTAAAATATTTTTAAATTTTTTATTAATCAAAATATAAACCATTCATTTAAAACGAATTCAGCATAAACATAAAAATAGTAAAATATAATGAAAATATATATATATTAAAATAATTTAATTCATTAATATATCAATATTACGTGAAATGTTTATACCATAGAGAAAATTTTTTGTATCATAATGTAAATAATTTGAAGTCACAATTATAAATGATTATTATGATTTTAGGGAATCATAAATATTCTGGTGAATATCGTTGAGTTATTCCATAAATATATCAAAAAATTTATTCACTAAACCAACACACAATTTCATCCAATAAATAAATTCATGTCCAATAATAAGATATTCATCCCAATTAAATATCTTATATTCATGAATCTATTTAGCTTTAGAAACATACATTCTTATCATCTCTCACTTCTGGTTGACATGGTTTTGAATTATAGGTTTTGTATAAGTTATCCTTGCAACTTGCCCATTTATATTTTCCATATGAGTACGAAAGGGAATTATATCACACTAATGTCTTTAAATTTATTCACCAATGATAGATATAACTATTTTTATATATTAAAATATGATTATAAGGTCTAGATAAATTATGGGGTTTCAAGTAGATCCCTTCATTTAGTTTTACTAGCTTAGATAGATTCAAACTAACTGCATAAATACTACTTAAGATCTCCAAAATTATACATCAAAAAAAATTTGTATCTAATATTCCCAATCTTAACATACATATTCATTTTAAATGCATCAAAATATTTTAATGAAATTGAATTTTCTTTCATACATTCCATCTCATATTGAACTAATTCAAATTCTGTTATTATAATAGATAAACCCCATGAATATTCAAAATATTTAATAGAATGTTATATCTCCCTTGGAAATTGAATATTAATTTATATCAACTTATTTAATTGAGATATAATATCTTATATATGATAATTAAGATAATGAAATGTTTTTTTACTCATTTCCTTGAGTGGAAACTTTTTCCAGCTAGGGGAAGGGACAGTACATATAATCATTAACTGGATAAAGATGAATAATCTACACGTTCTTTGGTATTCTCACCTGCCTCGCTTGAATATTTATATAAATATTCTTCAAAAATTGAATTTTTCTTATTTAAAATCAGTTTAATTTATTCATCAATTGGAGTTTGGAAAAGATCAATGTCTTGAGATTCTATAATAATATGTATTTATCCATGAGCCTCATCCTCTCTATAATTAATATTTTTTCTCATCTTCATAGCCCTCAGTTATTATTTCTATATAATATTGAAATCCAAATTCTTCTATTATTTCATCATAAGAAGGTCAGTGTACCTCTTCAACCTAATAATTTTATGTTTTCCCTACTTTCCATGTAACTCATTATTCAATATTTTTTACTATTTGATAAATGTACATAATAACACAAGGGTTCACCTATTCAATTGGTTATTATCTTCTTCTTGGCCTAAATGATGTTTGGATCCAATTTCCTCATTATAAGGCACATAAAAATAAAATGGTACTTGAGATACTCTCCCAATGATTTCAATATTATACAGATAAACTCTCAACCTTAATCTTGAAGAGATAACAATATTATTTAGAAATTCTTTTTATTTTCAGTTGCTAATGTAGGTCCTTCTAAACTAGATTCTATAAAATACATAGCAAAAAAACTAAATGATCCATCATATTTTTAAATTCTATGATCCTATTTTGTTAAAGGATTAGATGGATCTTCCTCTTCAACTCTAATAGGATCTATCTTTTATTTTATTGTTCTTTAGAAAGATCCATAATTTCTTTTTCATCCCACTAGTGATAATATTTTTATATCAACAACTTATGTTTTCCAAAATTTCACTTTACTCTCCATTATTATAAAGAAAAGTTTAAATTATTCTTCATTTAGAATATAAGGTTGTCATTGTATCCTTTTGATAACAATGACCTATATAAATCACCATAAATCTAGTGAAATGGAACTTGATGTCACTTAACAACATGAACTTCACATACCTATCAGGAGAAATAATTTTATAAATCTCTAATATTATTAAAACAATAGAGGTGTGAATGAACATCACTTAAATATTTTAATCTACCTCCTTTTCCTTAATGAAAAAAATTAAGACTTTGGAAGAAAGAAAAAGAAAATATATTTTGTCTTCTTACCTATGAAAATTTTCTCTAATCGAGTAAAAATGAAATTGATACTCCCATTCTTGGGGGCACAAAATATTTCAAGTAACATTTTTATTATAAACTAAAAACCCATGATTATTTACCATTAAAGAGATGACATCTTTTGAACCCTTAATGAAAATATAAGGGTTTTTATAAAATTTCATCACTTATTTTTTGAAAACATAGTCTTTATTTTTTCTATTAAATAAGAACTATAAACCTAGAATTATTTGTGATTTCCTTATAATGATATTCATTTGGAACAATCGTTCAAGTTATATCACTTTTCCTTTAATAACACTTGGCTCTAAACTCAAGCCTTTCATCTTTTTTAGATTCTTACGTAAAATTAATTTGATCTATTTGTGATTCCCAATCCAAATAATATGATGATTTGATATTTTGATAGTTGAAAGTTCAAATATTGGGGTTGGAATAGGGATTGAGATCTTATCAGGGTGAAATAGCATGAGATCAAGGGTGAGAGAATGAAAGATATTATATTTTATTGGTTTCAATCATTTATTAAGCTTCTCAAGAAAACATACTCAACGTTATAATTTAGGACTTGTTATTTTAGAATTAAAATTTTATATGATTAACATATGTAATTAATATCATAAATCATAATTTAGATATAAAAAAATTAAAAAAAATTAAGAATAACATAATAAATAAAATATTCATCTTGGAGATTTAAAGAATCAAAATAAATAAGTATAAAAAAGGTAAATGATAAATATCAAAGAAAATGAATTTGAATTCATATTTATATGAATCTAGGAAAATTAATTTTTTTATTTAAAATTAAATAACCCTACCCCCAAATAAAATCAATACAAGGAGGAGGATGTTGTTTACTGAAAATATTTTCATGTTTATACTCACTATTTAAACATTCTGATGACATATCACCTTTTCAGATATCATCCCATAGAAATTAATTCCTTATATCAAAATTCGATGTCCAATAGTGACTCACATGATTTTTTAAAATATTATTTGCAATGGTATTATCACATTAAAGATGAATATTATTATATTTAATTCCTAATTCCTAAATATTGTGTTCATTCCACAAAACATTTACACAAAAAAGTAAATAAGAAATATATTATTCCCCATATATTGACAATTCAATGAATGTCACTGCATAAAAGGCCATGAAAAAAGATACATTTCTAAAAAATGATAGGTTTCTGAGGTGTTTTTTAATCTAATCTTCACCCTCAAAATTCAGTATCATATTATGAAGTTAAATTATAATTATATATTTTCTGATAGGATAAAAATATAAAAATAGATCATTTTAAACAAATAAAATGTATATTAATAGAAGTAAGATGATATTCATCCCAATTTGTTTTAAATATTACATAGATAAAGATAGAAAACATAATTTATTACACACTAATACTAATATATAAAAAACTACCAATCATAACACTATATAATTTTTTTCCACATTTTTGTCAACATCATCCAAATCATGTTTTACCTTAGTATACATTAGTGTTCAATATTTCGTTTAATTTTCTTGTCCAACCATTTTCAATAAATAAGTAATATATTTACTTTTATTTAAATAATTTCAAAATTCACTTTTACAATTTTTCAAAAAAAATATAAATGTAATTCTACCATCGTACTCATTTCATATACATTCATAATATGTTTAGAAAAACTATTATAAATCATTTTATTTGTTGATCCTAAAACAAAAAATATATATTGATTTTTACTAATGAAGTATTATGATAAGATTTTTTCTTAAATAGAGTAACTTCTATCAATCCTTCTAAAAAATATCGAAATAAAAGATCTTCATATTTAATAATAATCCATTGGTTCTTGTTCAAGGACATAGAGAGCATTATTTTGTTCAAAAAATATATTCTGGTAGATCAATAGTGTTCAAAACCAAGTTATTTCACAATAAGGAATCCTCACATTAAATAAACATTTAAAAAACATTTATCATCCCTGTGGTATAATTTAAAATATATATTAGATGGAAAGTCTAAATAGATCCTAATTTATTTTAATCTAGGAAAATGGGAAGAGGTTTCTTTATAATTTTTTACCTATACCAGGTTATATTCATCAGTAGTTAGTCTATCATTATTTATATTAATTATACCTTATTCTAATTTTTTATTTTCAAAGACCTATTTGATTCATATAACTTTATTTTTTAAGGTCCTATCAACTTATTCCCAAAAAAATTTCTTTAAAATGATTTCATTCATCCTATATGGTTATTATCAAACTTTTTTCATCAAGGTCTTGTGGAATTGTCTGAGGTTCTAGATGGAATTGGAAGGCTGATTATTCAAAAAGGTTTCTTACATTCCTTATATCTCTAAATATAGTATCAATGTCTCCTATAGTAGACTATAATGGATGAAACTTTAAGGTTATAATATATCTATGTAAGGAACTTTTAGGTACTCTATTTTCAAGTTATTCTATACTGTTTTGAATTTTATCATACTCTAATTTTTCTCAAAAATATCTCTTGATGATTCAAGTAACAAATTATTTAAAGAATTATTCCATTTATCTATTTGATTCATAGTATGGTAAAAGGTTTTAGCTTCATTTATCTGAAATCTTTATGAAATGGCCTTATTTGATCTAATATGGGAGCTTCCCTTTGACCTCATGAGCAAGCATGCGAATGAGGCGACGAATCTGGAGAAAACTGAGTCGTTACAAGAAACAAATATGATGTTCAAAGGGATTTCATTACTCAAAGCATTGACATGTATAGATCACTTCAAATGTCCATTTATGAAGTCATCAGAGATACAAAAAATGGAAGATGGATGTTTTTATGTTAAGGCCAACCCAGATGATCTAAAATCGCATACACAACTCTGAGAGTTTTCAATTATGGGTCGAGTTTCTTATCTCAAAGGTGACAAACCCTGTGATTATTTTGAATTGAAAACTTGAATTTCATTATGTTGTGATTTTACAAATTGGAAACTACTCCTACATGGTATGGGGTACATCCATATTTACATTTCTTCACAAAATGATCTTGATAGAGTTTGGAAATTAGGAAATCTTCAACTGAAACCTGGTTTCCTTTGTATCTCTGAATGGGTTTTTCTTTTAATCCTAACAATCATTGGAACACCACGGCTCAGGTATGAGTTAGACTACACAACCATAATTGGTTTTTCTGGCACCCTCAAATTCTTAATGACCTATCATCTAATATTGTTACTCCCCTAAAAATTGATCAAATGATCATTAAACAGGGACCTATGTTTTCTTTCTGAGGTTATGGTTGATGTAAATCATGAAAGTAAATTACCATTGTCTATTGTTTTTTATGCTAATGAGTATATAACTATGGTAAAAATTGAATATGAATGGTTTCCCCCATACTATTAATACTTTAAAATTTGTGGACACTTAGGTCTCAATTATCAGATTGTGCACATAAAACCCTCTCATCCTAGTCACTCAAAGTGGAAAAAAATAAAAAAAAACACAAGAAAGATAACGACCTTGTGATTGAAAATTTTGAAATATCTATGAAGAAAGGGGAGAAATGGGTCATCAAACTAGAAACATTAGGCTAGTTGGAGGTTGGAAATGTGAAAACATGGTCATTCTATGAAGAGGAACATGAAAATGAATCTATTGAACATGTCATTAAGAAGTACACTGAAACTGAATTCTTAGGAATATTTAAGCACTCCCATTCTTATATTGCTTCTTCCTATAACACTTCTGAAGACCCTACTCCTACTTAGAACCCGTTTAATGATCTAATCACTTCCCCTTTGATGCAATTTTGAGGGATGAATGATCAATCACCCCTTCCAATAATGAGGACCAATCTTTCACTGAAAACAACTCCCAACTCAACACTAATTCCTCAGAAAACAGTACCCTTGATGCTCAAATTACAAGAACTAAACATAAAATACCAACCCCATATAAGGAGAGGGTTTACACTACCCATGTTAAACTTTGATACCATGCCATCTTGGGCAGCATGGTTAATCAACAGGAAATCACTACTATCCTCCCAGAAGGTTCATTACAACCTGGGAGGATAGACAGTACTGTTGTCCAACATCATTCTTCCAACTATACGCCTGTTTTGTACAAAAAAATATGCTTTTAAGAAGGTCTCTAAAATATATGGCCATAATTATTCTAATTCAAATTTGGGATATATTAAATAACTTCCCTTGACATCCCCAAGTAAATATCTCATCTCACCTTCAATCCCTCAAGGTGAGGTCGACTCTCATCTTATTTCTAGTGCATGTTCTACTAACACCGCTTTTGTTTCCCCTTTTGCCTATACAGGTGAATCAAGGTAGCATTAATCAAGCCACTTCCTCTAGAATAATAACCATATCAAGGACCTTTGTAAGCAATAAGAAAGTGGACAACCCCCCCCCACAAATAGGTCCAAATGAATTTGTTTTTCTGGAATTGTTAGGGAATTGCGAACCCTAACACATTTAATGTCTTAAAGGGATTTATTAGCACTCATAGCCATAATTTTTTTGTTATTGCTGAACCAAAAATTAATTTTTCTTCTAGATTCCTCCGTATAGGTTTTTTGGATATTCCTTTCTAAGATCATGTAATAATGGTATGACAGTTGAAACTCTCTTGATTTTTAATCATTCAACCATGAAAAATATAACGACCCATACTTTACATACATTGTTAATACTTCAAAATTGAAGCACACTTATTACAACATATGACAAAACCACAAAGGACCGTATAGGTATAGTGTCTTTAGAAACTGGGAAACATAAACAACTGGTTCATAAATCTTCTACAGTGTCTCCCATTTATTTCATCATATCTAGGGTCCCTTTTAGCATATTCTACTTAATATCCATCTTCCTGGCCTGGGGAAAATAAAACATAAAAGGGTGAGCTCAAATGCTCAGCAAGGGCAAATAAAGGAAATAAAAATCATATCATATCATTATGAAAATCAAAACCTGCAAAAGAGATCATAATATCATAACATGGAATAAATCATAGAAGTGAAAATGATATCCCCATAATCATAACATAAAACTTGAAACTTTGTGTCATGCACACATAATCATGGAAAATCATTTCTTGTTAGTCATGACTCATTTCCAAGACTATCTTAGTGGACAAAGTCCCTTTCTGAACCGAGTTCACTCCTCGTTTCAGTCCTGTATCACTGAACCGAAATAACCTTCCGTTCCAGCCATGTCTATCTCATGAGATTTAAAATCTTTACCCAATGCATTGGAGGGAGATATAGGTCCCACCCATCTTATAATTAATCCTTTCTTATGTGTGCCACATAATCATAAATCATACATCATCGCATAACCCATGTAATAAAAATGGGATTCTTAAACAACATGACATCATAAAACAATTCATATAAGATAAAAGAATTCATAAAAATATTTCCATCACAACATAATCAAATCCATGTAACAATAGGGATAAAAACACAACCCTTTTATTATCTTAGATGGAAAATAATTTTGATAAAATACTTGAACTCCATTCTTGAGGAAAATATCCTTTCTTCTTCAAAAAACACATTTCTTTTCTTAACATGTCATACAATTATAAACTAAAAGGAGTTGATTAAAAATAATCCTGAAAACTTGTAAAGGAAGCTTCTTGGAAATAATGTTTTAAAAATCCATTCTTTCCGTATAAGTTAAAAAAACATTCTTCGTACTTTTGTCGGAAAAGTCAAAAAGTACCTCGTACGAAAAACGACAAAAGATTCCTTTCATATATTTTACTAAAAACTTACCAAAGGGTAAAATTGGATTTAAACCAGTTTAAGTGGATGGAAACAATATTACATATTGATGGAACATGGATGTGGATGATAAAATACACCCCAATAAATACTTACGAATAAACAATCTCGGATAAAAATGAGATTGTGATATTTCCCTTACCTTAGGTCCGATTAGCTTTGTATGTGTCCGAAGCTCCTGTATAATGGTTTAAATAATGTTATTGACTTATTCCAGAATCATACATATTGATATGATATCATATATGGTCATATTATTAGCTTCTTGTTAGTAATATTTCATTGTTACTTGTTACTCGGGTCTTTATAATTTTTTGTTCTTATGCGTGTTTTGTCGAATAAATTCTTATTCTTATCTTTAGGTTATAGATAATTCATTTAAAGAATGGTATTAGTGTAGTATATACCATATTCATTCATTCAATTCATTTATATAATCATTATGAAATGAAGATCATGTAGAACGAGTCGCATCACATCGTGGAGACGGTATTCCGTACGTACACACAAGTGATGATATCATTCCTATGATCGTGGAATTGTATTGGAGTATATATATATTATTTCAGTATCAATATTACTTCATAATAATCATATATAGTTACTCATTACACCATTATACCCATCCTTGTAAGGTGATGGTGGAATATAGATTACACCATGGCGTGGAGACGGTATTCCGTACGTACGCACGCGCGGTGATTTCATTTTTCCGTAGGATGGATAGAAGGTGAATTAGGGTTGTTTCATATTTATAATAACATATCATTATGTAAGTAATACTGATGTTATTACTTTGTCATGAAACAACTAAAGAAGAATAAGTTGAAGACGAAAGAAATTGAAAAGATCGGTAATGGATATTACCTCTTCTTTGGAACGCCTCTTTAAACCCTCCACTTAGGGAACTAAGATTGGTCTTCGAAGAAGACCAGGACCTCTAGGATTATTCTAGGGAAGTGTGGAGGAGAAAAAGGCAGGGGTTGGCCGAGCTTGAGTGCTCAATTTGGTGTGAGGAGGAGGGGGAGGAGGTGCCCTTTTATAAGGGAGGAGAGGGGCACCTTAGGAATATCTCAAAATATTATTTTATATTAAAGTCAAAATCGGTTTATAATGGTTCCAAAGGGTCTTATTTCGAAGATAAGGTGGGGATGGGTCTAAATCCTATCAACCAATAGGATTTAGACAAGTTTAGGGAATTATTTTACCCTTATCAATTAGATTTAACTCTAAGTTAATTAATTTAAGTTTTACCGTGTCTTTTTGTTTTCTTTCACTATATGGTTAATACACTTACTATAACATGCCAAACGAACCACAAATTGTTTATTATTAATATATATATCCTTATCTAAGTCATTTGGCCGAACCTTAGATTTTTAGGAATAAAATAACAATTAATAATATAATATTTGATTTAAAAACTATTTTGTGTCAATTTTGACACTATTTGATATATGATTTTTGTGAAAGTCATAACAGAATTATATGTTCGAAACAAGTTGATTAAATCAACACTAATATATCATAGTAACCTATAAAATTATTGTAATTAATAAAAAGTCTTAAATTACATTTATTTTGGTATTTATATTATCAATTATGTCAATATTTCATTAATAAGATAATTACTGCATCATCTTTGTGTCATAAATAAATTAACTTATTTGATGTCTAAAAATTAAAAATAAAATACCATCATGTAGGAAATCTTTTTAGCTTTCTAATGAATATTTATAGTCGAATTTATCTTATATATAACCCCATATTAAAAATGATTTACTTATTAAACTTTGATTTTAACTATTTTAACCCTTCTTTAAATAAATTAATAATAAATGTCCTAATCTAATCCAAGTGGGCCTAAATGGTCATATTGTATTCCTAAGTTTGTTTTTGGTCGAATTACACTTGTCCAATAGAATTAGGACATGTGTTAGGGTAATATTAATATCATATTTACCCTTAGTTACCCTATTTACTATTAACCGCGGTAAAAAAAAGTAAAAAGTTACTATTCACCAAAAAATTATTTTTATCTCATTGAACCACATTTTACTTACTGATATCAACCGTGTCTGTCGGAGTTTTGAAATTCCATTCACAGAAGCGGTAAAATTATGTTTTATGCAAAATTCAGTTTTTAACCTACCACTTAGTGGTTTCACTATTCATCAAAAATTGAAAGTTTTCAGAAAAATACCAAAATTTCACCCTAGGCTAATTTCGATATTCTGAGTCCAAAAATGAAGTCCATTTTGAAAAATAAAATTTATAACATTTCAAAAAGTGGTTATTACTATTCATAACGGCTAGTTTTAATAGCATATTGTTGTTTAGTGAAACTCGGTATTGCGTACGACGCAAGCTATCGAGGAAGGTCGCGATTGCGTGTAAAGCAATCCAAGCAAGTGTTGTGTAGAAAAAGATCCCTTTGATGATTTATATAACATAAAAGTCTCGGGTGTTACATTCTACCCCCCTTAAAAAGAATTTCGCCCTCGAAATTCGTCGCTTTGCAACAAACAGATGAGGATACTTCTCCCTCATCATATCCTCAAGCTCCCATGTAGCTTCTTCAAGTTGGTGGTTCCTCCATAAAACTTTCACCAATCGAGTGGTCTTGTTTCGTAGGACTTTTTCACTATGATCCAGAATCTCTATCGGCTGTTCTTCATAAGAAAGATCTTGCTCCAGCGGTACCACTTCTGAGCTGAGTACATGTGAAGGATCAGGTATGTACTTTCTCAGGAGAGATACATGGAACACATCGTGAACTTGAGAGAGATTAGGTGGATGCGCCAATCGGTAAGCTACCTTCCCAACACGATCCAGTATTTCGAAAGGACCGATATATCTAGGGCTCAACTTCCCCTTCTTTCCAAATCTCATAACCCTCTTCCAGGGAGATATTCGTAAGAACACTTTGTCACCCACTTCAAACTCTAGGTATTTTCTTCGGTTGTCGGCATATCTTTTCTGTCGACTCTGAGCTGCTCTTATGTGTTGTTGAATAGATCTAACCTTTTCTGCAATTTCATCAACGAGATCAGGTCCTAATAGCTTTCTTTCCCCAACTTCATCCCAGCAAGTTGGAGTCCTGCATTTCTTTCCATAGAGAGCTTCATAAGGAGCCATCTGAATACTGGAGTGAAAGCTATTATTATAAGAAAATTCCACCAAAGGTAGGTGTTGATCCCAACCTCCTTTGAAATCCATAGAGCAAGCTCTCAACATATCTTCTAGGGTTTGAATTATTCTCTCAGACTGACCGTCTATCTGGGGATGATAAGCAGTGCTGAAACTCAACTCTGTATCCAGAGTATGCTGAAGACTTCGCCAGAACTTCGAGGTAAATCTCGGATCCCGATCAGATATAATAGAAAGTGGTACTCCATGCAATCTTACCACTTCCTTTACATATATCCTGGAAAGCTGATCTAGAGAGAAATCCTCTCTAATAGCAATGAAGTGTGCAGACTTTGTAAGACGATCAACTATGACCCAAATAGCATTATTGCCTTTGGATGTTTTAGGAAGTCCGGTGACAAAGTCCATAGTGATGTTTTCCCATTTCCATTCGGGTATGGGTAATGGTTGTAACATCCCCTTAGACTTCTGTCTCTCAGCTTTAACTTGTTGACAAACCAAGCATCGAGAGACATATTCAGCAACATCTCTTTTCATGCCATCCCACCAGAAGTACTCTTTCAGGTCCATATACATCTTCGTGCTTCCAGGATGAATAGATAATGAAGAACTATGAGCCTCATCCAGCAGCTCCTTTAATTCAGGGATGGGAGGAACACAAACCCGATTCCTGAACATTATTATCCCATCACAATCAAGGTTGAATTCAGGAACATTTCTCACCTTCTTTTGTAACTCGACATCTTCTTTCTGCGCCTCTTTAATCTTCACATGTATAGATGGTTGAACATTCATTTGAGAAAGACAAGATTTTTCCCCTTCCATTATAATTCCAAGATCCATCCTTTGTAAATCCATAAATATTGGATCTTTTGTGATCCTCATCATGGATAAACTAGCATGGTCTTGTCGACTTAATGCATCTGCCACCTTGTTTGCTTTCCCAGGGTGGTAATGGATTGAGCAGTCATAATCCTTAATCAGCTCCAACCATCTTCTTTGACGCATATTCAGCTCCTTTTGTGTGAAAATATACTTTAAACTTTTATGATCAGTATAAATATCACACCTTTCACCATAAAGGTAATGCCTCCAAATCTTTAATGCAAAGATTACCGCAGCCAACTCCAAATCATGTGTTGGGTAATTTTGCTCATGGATTTTCAACTGTCGTGAGGCATAAGCTATCACCATATCATTTTGCATAAGAACACACCCCAATCCCTTCTTGGATGCATCACTGTAGATCACAAACCTTTCTCCACTACAAGGCAGTGTGAGCACTGGTGCACTGGATAACCTTCTTTTCAACTCCTTGAAATTCTCTTCACATTCCTCTGTCCAGACAAACTTAACTCCTTTCCGAGTCAACTTGGTGAGTGGATTAGATAATCGTGAAAAATCTTTTACAAAACGTCGATAATATCCAGCCAAACCAAGAATACTTCGGACCTCAGTTACTGTTGTTGGTCTTGACCATCTTTCGATAACCTCTGTTTTTGCTGGATCCACAGATATCCCCTCTTTTGAGATTATATGACCCAAAAAAGCAACTTTTTGAAGCCAAAATTCACACTTGGTAAATTTGGCATAAAGCTTCTCCTTTCTCAGGGTCTTCAATATAATTCTCAAGTGATCTTCATGCTCTTCCTTGCTCTTTGAATAGACAAGAATATCGTCTATAAAGACTACCACAAATTGATCAAGATAGTCTCTAAAGACTCTATTCATTAGATCCATGAAAATAGCAGGGGCATTAGTAAGACCAAATGGCATCACTATAAATTCATAGTGTCCATACCTTGTACGGAAAGCCGCCTTTGGTATATCCTCCCTTTTGACCCTTAATTGATGATACCCTGAACGAAGATCAATCTTGGAAAAGTATTGAGCTCCGCGTAGTTGGTCAAATAAGTCATCAATGCGTGGGAGAGGATATTTGTTCTTGATAGTGATCTTGTTAAGTTCTCGATAATCAATGCAGAGTCTCATTGATCCATCTTTCTTCTTAACAAATAGAACAGGTGCTCCCCAAGGTGACGCACTAGGGCGTATGAATCCCTTATCAAGATTCTCTTGGAGTTGCTTCTTCAATTCCTGCAACTCAATTGGGGCCATTCTGTAAAGTGTCTTTGAAATAGGCAAAGCACCCGGTACGAGTTCTATTGAAAACTCAACTTCACGATTCGGTGGAAGACCCGGTAATTCCTCCGGAAAGACATCATCAAACTCCCGTACAATGGGCATATTCTTAATCGTGAGTTTCTCACCAACCATTTGAGATAAATAACCTTCATTTAGTGGAATCAATACCCATAAGATGGAAGAAATTTCCACTGGAAGGTTATGTTCATCCTTGCATTGATAGACGATCGTAGATTGATCTGGAATATGAAATGTGACTTCCCTTCTTTGGCAATTGATATGAGCTCCATGTAGAGAAAGCCAATCCATGCCAAGAATCACATCAAATTCCACTAAAGGAAGGATCACAAGATTTGCAGGAAGCACTTTCCCACAAACTTTGATCGGAGAAGAATTATAAACTTTTGATGCGATTGATGTGCCATTAGGTGTTGTCACAGCTAACTCAACATCTAATTGTTGAGGTAATACGGTGATACCCTTAGAAAAGTCTTTAGAAATAAAAGAGTGTGTGGATCCAGAATCAAATAAAACATTTGCTACTTTAGAGTGGACGGTAAGTGTACCTTTCACCACATCGTTATCGTACTCCACATCGCTGATAGAAATTGCATGTGACTTTCCTTTGTCTTTCGCCTTAAGATTTTGTTGACGTCGACCATCATCATCAACCCTTGGATTTGGGCATTGATTGGCATAATGCCCCATCTCCTTGCACTTGAAACATTGAAGTGTAGTAGGATCATTCTGTGTATCCCTTCCTTTGTTTGAATCATTAGACATCTTCTTCCCATTATCACGGCATTCAAATGCCCGATGACCTTCCTTTCCACATTTAAAACATTTACTTGTCCCTTTAAGACAACTCCCTCCATGTTTCTTTCCACACTTTGAGCATAAGGGAAAGTTCATCTTCTTTTCCGTGTGCTCTTTAGATTTTTCTTTGAATTCCATCTTCCTCTTCTTATCAAACCCATGTGACTGATGGGTTACTCCAATCTCCATCTCGACTTTGAGAGCACATCGAACGATTTCCTCATAGCTATTGAAGTCCCTCATGGCTAACGCCCTTAGAAGACTTGGTTTTAAGCCACTAAAGAATCGATCGATCTTACTCTCAGGTTGGATAATAATACCAGAAGCGTACCTTGCAAGTCTTGTAAAATTTGCTTCATAGGTACCAACATATTCATCATCCCTTTGCTTCAGTTCAAGAAACTCTTTCTCCATATTTGTTCGGAGAATACGAGGGAAGTACTTATTGAAAAATAAGTTCTTGAACTCGTCCCATTCCATAGACTCAATTTCATCCCTTTGCCTCGTATTCTTAACAAGATTCCACCATTGATCAGCATCTCCTTCCAAACGATACACTGCTAGGATGACTTTATCATGTTCAGAACATTGAAGAACTGAAAATATCTTTTCAGTAGTACTAATCCATTGTTCAGCAACTAATGGATCAGTAGAACCGCTGAAAGAAGGTGGACGCTGCCTCATGAAGGATTCAACAGAATGTTGCTCCCTCCTTTGCTCGTTTGGAAATCCTGCATGATTCATAGCTTGAGAAAGTTGTGTGAGCATGGCTACAACATTTTTCATTCCAGCTCCCATATCGTTTGGTTGCTCAGGGGGACAATCATTGCATTGCCCATCGCATTCCGTATTAACACGGTTCCTTCGGGTTCCAGCCATTGACTAAAACCAAGAAGAATAATGTGAGCAACACTAATTATAATAGGAAACTACATGATTCAAGAATAAAATTTTCATGCTTAAGGTCTTATCCTAGGTTATTCATGGCCAACACTAAGATTGTGTTCTATGCTTAGACATATCCTTAGGGTTCTTACTAAGGCTTTCACATCCTAGTTTCCAAAGGTTGACTATACCTTTCCTCTGATACCAACTATAACGACCCATACTTTACATACATTGTTAATACTTCAAAATTGAAGCACACTTATTACAACATATGACAAAACCACAAAGGACCGTATAGGTATAGTGTCTTTAGAAACTGGGAAACATAAACAACTGGTTCATAAATCTTCTACAGTGTCTCCCATTTATTTCATCATATCTAGGGTCCCTTTTAGCATATTCTACTTAATATCCATCTTCCTGGCCTGGGGAAAATAAAACATAAAAGGGTGAGCTCAAATGCTCAGCAAGGGCAAATAAAGGAAATAAAAATCATATCATATCATTATGAAAATCAAAACCTGCAAAAGAGATCATAATATCATAACATGGAATAAATCATAGAAGTGAAAATGATATCCCCATAATCATAACATAAAACTTGAAACTTTGTGTCATGCACACATAATCATGGAAAATCATTTCTTGTTAGTCATGACTCATTTCCAAGACTATCTTAGTGGACAAAGTCCCTTTCTGAACCGAGTTCACTCCTCGTTTCAGTCCTGTATCACTGAACCGAAATAACCTTCCGTTCCAGCCATGTCTATCTCATGAGATTTAAAATCTTTACCCAATGCATTGGAGGGAGATATAGGTCCCACCCATCTTATAATTAATCCTTTCTTATGTGTGCCACATAATCATAAATCATACATCATCGCATAACCCATGTAATAAAAATGGGATTCTTAAACAACATGACATCATAAAACAATTCATATAAGATAAAAGAATTCATAAAAATATTTCCATCACAACATAATCAAATCCATGTAACAATAGGGATAAAAACACAACCCTTTTATTATCTTAGATGGAAAATAATTTTGATAAAATACTTGAACTCCATTCTTGAGGAAAATATCCTTTCTTCTTCAAAAAACACATTTCTTTTCTTAACATGTCATACAATTATAAACTAAAAGGAGTTGATTAAAAATAATCCTGAAAACTTGTAAAGGAAGCTTCTTGGAAATAATGTTTTAAAAATCCATTCTTTCCGTATAAGTTAAAAAAACATTCTTCGTACTTTTGTCGGAAAAGTCAAAAAGTACCTCGTACGAAAAACGACAAAAGATTCCTTTCATATATTTTACTAAAAACTTACCAAAGGGTAAAATTGGATTTAAACCAGTTTAAGTGGATGGAAACAATATTACATATTGATGGAACATGGATGTGGATGATAAAATACACCCCAATAAATACTTACGAATAAACAATCTCGGATAAAAATGAGATTGTGATATTTCCCTTACCTTAGGTCCGATTAGCTTTGTATGTGTCCGAAGCTCCTGTATAATGGTTTAAATAATGTTATTGACTTATTCCAGAATCATACATATTGATATGATATCATATATGGTCATATTATTAGCTTCTTGTTAGTAATATTTCATTGTTACTTGTTACTCGGGTCTTTATAACTTTTTGTTCTTATGCGTGTTTTGTCGAATAAATTCTTATTCTTATCTTTAGGTTATAGATAATTCATTTAAAGAATGTTATTAGTGTAGTATATACCATATTCATTCATTCAATTCATTTATATAATCATTATGAAATGAAGATCATGTAGAACGAGTCGCATCACATCGTGGAGACGGTATTCCGTACGTACACACAAGTGATGATATCATTCCTATGATCGTGGAATTGTATTGGAGTATATATATATTATTTCAGTATCAATATTACTTCATAATAATCATATATAGTTACTCATTACACCATTATACCCATCCTTGTAAGGTGATGGTGGAATATAGATTACACCATGGCGTGGAGACGGTATTCCGTACGTACGCACGCGCGGTGATTTCATTTTTCCGTAGGATGGATAGAAGGTGAATTAGGGTTGTTTCATATTTATAATAACATATCAGTATGTAAGTAATACTGATGTTATTACTTTGTCATGAAACAACTAAAGAAGAATAAGTGGAAGACGAAAGAAATTGAAAAGATCGGTAATGGATATTACCTCTTCTTTGGAACGCCTCTTTAAACCCTCCACTTAGGGAACTAAGATTGGTCTTCGAAGAAGACCAGGACCTCTAGGATTATTCTAGGGAAGTGTGGAGGAGAAAAAGGCAGGGGTTGGCCGAGCTTGAGTGCTCAATTTGGTGTGAGGAGGAGGGGGAGGAGGTGCCCTTTTATAAGGGAGGAGAGGGGCACCTTAGGAATATCTCAAAATATTATTTTATATTAAAGTCAAAATCGGTTTATAATGGTTCCAAAGGGTCTTATTTCGAAGATAAGGTGGGTATGGGTCGAAATCCTATCAACCAATAGGATTTAGACAAGTTTAGGGAATTATTTTACCCTTATCAATTAGATTTAACTCTAAGTTAATTAATTTAAGTTTTACCGTGTCTTTTTGTTTTCTTTCACTATATGGTTAATACACTTACTATAACATGCCAAACGAACCACAAATTGTTTATTATTAATATATATATCCTTATCTAAGTCATTTGGCCGAACCTTAGATTTTTAGGAATAAAATAACAATTAATAATATAATATTTGATTTAAAAACTATTTTGTGTCAATTTTGACACTATTTGATATATGATTTTTGTGAAAGTCATAACAGAATTATATGTTCGAAACAAGTTGATTAAATCAACACTAATATATCATAGTAACCTATAAAATTATTGGAATTAATAAAAAGTCTTAAATTACATTTATTTTGGTATTTATATTATCAATTATGTCAATATTTCATTAATAAGATAATTACTGCATCATCTTTGTGTCATAAATAAATTAACTTATTTGATGTCTAAAAATTAAAAATAAAATACCATCATGTAGGAAATCTTTTTAGCTTTCTAATGAATATTTATAGTCGAATTTATCTTATATATAACCCCATATTAAAAATGATTTACTTATTAAACTTTGATTTTAACTATTTTAACCCTTCTTTAAATAAATTAATAATAAATGTCCTAATCTAATCCAAGTGGGCCTAAATGGTCATATTGTATTCCTAAGTTTGTTTTTGGTCGAATTACACTTGTCCAATAGAATTAGGACATGTGTTAGGGTAATATTAATATCATATTTACCCTTAGTTACCCTATTTACTATTAACCGCGGTAAAAAAAAGTAAAAAGTTACTATTCACCAAAAAATTATTTTTATCTCATTGAACCACATTTTACTTACTGATATCAACCGTGTCTGTCGGAGTTTTGAAATTCCATTCACAGAAGCGGTAAAATTATGTTTTATGCAAAATTCAGTTTTTAACCTACCACTTAGTGGTTTCACTATTCATCAAAAATTGAAAGTTTTCAGAAAAATACCAAAATTTCACCCTAGGCTAATTTCGATATTCTGAGTCCAAAAATGAAGTCCATTTTGAAAAATAAAATTTATAACATTTCAAAAAGTGGTTATTACTATTCATAACGGCTAGTTTTAATAGCATATTGTTGTTTAGTGAAACTCGGTATTGCGTACGACGCAAGCTATCGAGGAAGGTCGCGATTGCGTGTAAAGCAATCCAAGCAAGTGTTGTGTAGAAAAAGATCCCTTTGATGATTTATATAACATAAAAGTCTCGGGTGTTACATTCTACCCCCCTTAAAAAGAATTTCGCCCTCGAAATTCGTCGCTTTGCAACAAACAGATGAGGATACTTCTCCCTCATCATATCCTCAAGCTCCCATGTAGCTTCTTCAAGTTGGTGGTTCCTCCATAAAACTTTCACCAATCGAGTGGTCTTGTTTCGTAGGACTTTTTCACTATGATCCAGAATCTCTATCGGCTGTTCTTCATAAGAAAGATCTTGCTCCAGCGGTACCACTTCTGAGCTGAGTACATGTGAAGGATCAGGTATGTACTTTCTCAGGAGAGATACATGGAACACATCGTGAACTTGAGAGAGATTAGGTGGATGCGCCAATCGGTAAGCTACCTTCCCAACACGATCCAGTATTTCGAAAGGACCGATATATCTAGGGCTCAACTTCCCCTTCTTTCCAAATCTCATAACCCTCTTCCAGGGAGATATTCGTAAGAACACTTTGTCACCCACTTCAAACTCTAGGTATTTTCTTCGGTTGTCGGCATATCTTTTCTGTCGACTCTGAGCTGCTCTTATGTGTTGTTGAATAGATCTAACCTTTTCTGCAATTTCATCAACGAGATCAGGTCCTAATAGCTTTCTTTCCCCAACTTCATCCCAGCAAGTTGGAGTCCTGCATTTCTTTCCATAGAGAGCTTCATAAGGAGCCATCTGAATACTGGAGTGAAAGCTATTATTATAAGAAAATTCCACCAAAGGTAGGTGTTGATCCCAACCTCCTTTGAAATCCATAGAGCAAGCTCTCAACATATCTTCTAGGGTTTGAATTATTCTCTCAGACTGACCGTCTATCTGGGGATGATAAGCAGTGCTGAAACTCAACTCTGTATCCAGAGTATGCTGAAGACTTCGCCAGAACTTCGAGGTAAATCTCGGATCCCGATCAGATATAATAGAAAGTGGTACTCCATGCAATCTTACCACTTCCTTTACATATATCCTGGAAAGCTGATCTAGAGAGAAATCCTCTCTAATAGCAATGAAGTGTGCAGACTTTGTAAGACGATCAACTATGACCCAAATAGCATTATTGCCTTTGGATGTTTTAGGAAGTCCGGTGACAAAGTCCATAGTGATGTTTTCCCATTTCCATTCGGGTATGGGTAATGGTTGTAACATCCCCTTAGACTTCTGTCTCTCAGCTTTAACTTGTTGACAAACCAAGCATCGAGAGACATATTCAGCAACATCTCTTTTCATGCCATCCCACCAGAAGTACTCTTTCAGGTCCATATACATCTTCGTGCTTCCAGGATGAATAGATAATGAAGAACTATGAGCCTCATCCAGCAGCTCCTTTAATTCAGGGATGGGAGGAACACAAACCCGATTCCTGAACATTATTATCCCATCACAATCAAGGTTGAATTCAGGAACATTTCTCACCTTCTTTTGTAACTCGACATCTTCTTTCTGCGCCTCTTTAATCTTCACATGTATAGATGGTTGAACATTCATTTGAGAAAGACAAGATTTTTCCCCTTCCATTATAATTCCAAGATCCATCCTTTGTAAATCCATAAATATTGGATCTTTTGTGATCCTCATCATGGATAAACTAGCATGGTCTTGTCGACTTAATGCATCTGCCACCTTGTTTGCTTTCCCAGGGTGGTAATGGATTGAGCAGTCATAATCCTTAATCAGCTCCAACCATCTTCTTTGACGCATATTCAGCTCCTTTTGTGTGAAAATATACTTTAAACTTTTATGATCAGTATAAATATCACACCTTTCACCATAAAGGTAATGCCTCCAAATCTTTAATGCAAAGATTACCGCAGCCAACTCCAAATCATGTGTTGGGTAATTTTGCTCATGGATTTTCAACTGTCGTGAGGCATAAGCTATCACCATATCATTTTGCATAAGAACACACCCCAATCCCTTCTTGGATGCATCACTGTAGATCACAAACCTTTCTCCACTACAAGGCAGTGTGAGCACTGGTGCACTGGATAACCTTCTTTTCAACTCCTTGAAATTCTCTTCACATTCCTCTGTCCAGACAAACTTAACTCCTTTCCGAGTCAACTTGGTGAGTGGATTAGATAATCGTGAAAAATCTTTTACAAAACGTCGATAATATCCAGCCAAACCAAGAATACTTCGGACCTCAGTTACTGTTGTTGGTCTTGACCATCTTTCGATAACCTCTGTTTTTGCTGGATCCACAGATATCCCCTCTTTTGAGATTATATGACCCAAAAAAGCAACTTTTTGAAGCCAAAATTCACACTTGGTAAATTTGGCATAAAGCTTCTCCTTTCTCAGGGTCTTCAATATAATTCTCAAGTGATCTTCATGCTCTTCCTTGCTCTTTGAATAGACAAGAATATCGTCTATAAAGACTACCACAAATTGATCAAGATAGTCTCTAAAGACTCTATTCATTAGATCCATGAAAATAGCAGGGGCATTAGTAAGACCAAATGGCATCACTATAAATTCATAGTGTCCATACCTTGTACGGAAAGCCGTCTTTGGTATATCCTCCCTTTTGACCCTTAATTGATGATACCCTGAACGAAGATCAATCTTGGAAAAGTATTGAGCTCCGCGTAGTTGGTCAAATAAGTCATCAATGCGTGGGAGAGGATATTTGTTCTTGATAGTGATCTTGTTAAGTTCTCGATAATCAATGCAGAGTCTCATTGATCCATCTTTCTTCTTAACAAATAGAACAGGTGCTCCCCAAGGTGACGCACTAGGGCGTATGAATCCCTTATCAAGATTCTCTTGGAGTTGCTTCTTCAATTCCTGCAACTCAATTGGGGCCATTCTGTAAAGTGTCTTTGAAATAGGCAAAGCACCCGGTACGAGTTCTATTGAAAACTCAACTTCACGATTCGGTGGAAGACCCGGTAATTCCTCCGGAAAGACATCATCAAACTCCCGTACAATGGGCATATTCTTAATCGTCAGTTTCTCACCAACCATTTGAGATAAATAACCTTCATTTAGTGGAATCAATACCCATAAGATGGAAGAAATTTCCACTGGAAGGTTATGTTCATCCTTGCATTGATAGACGATCGTAGATTGATCTGGAATATGAAATGTGACTTCCCTTCTTTGGCAATTGATATGAGCTCCATGTAGAGAAAGCCAATCCATGCCAAGAATCACATCAAATTCCACTAAAGGAAGGATCACAAGATTTGCAGGAAGCACTTTCCCACAAACTTTGATCGGAGAAGAATTATAAACTTTTGATGCGATTGATGTGCCATTAGGTGTTGTCACAGCTAACTCAACATCTAATTGTTGAGGTAATACGGTGATACCCTTAGAAAAGTCTTTAGAAATAAAAGAGTGTGTGGATCCAGAATCAAATAAAACATTTGCTACTTTAGAGTGGACGGTAAGTGTACCTTTCACCACATCGTTATCGTACTCCACATCGCTGATAGAAATTGCATGTGACTTTCCTTTGTCTTTCGCCTTAAGATTTTGTTGACGTCGACCATCATCATCAACCCTTGGATTTGGGCATTGATTGGCATAATGCCCCATCTCCTTGCACTTGAAACATTGAAGTGTAGTAGGATCATTCTGTGTATCCCTTCCTTTGTTTGAATCATTAGACATCTTCTTCCCATTATCACGGCATTCAAATGCCCGATGACCTTCCTTTCCACATTTAAAACATTTACTTGTCCCTTTAAGACAACTCCCTCCATGTTTCTTTCCACACTTTGAGCATAAGGGAAAGTTCATCTTCTTTTCCGTGTGCTCTTTAGATTTTTCTTTGAATTCCATCTTCCTCTTCTTATCAAACCCATGTGACTGATGGGTTACTCCAATCTCCATCTCGACTTTGAGAGCACATCGAACGATTTCCTCATAGCTATTGAAGTCCCTCATGGCTAACGCCCTTAGAAGACTTGGTTTTAAGCCACTAAAGAATCGATCGATCTTACTCTCAGGTTGGATAATAATACCAGAAGCGTACCTTGCAAGTCTTGTAAAATTTGCTTCATAGGTACCAACATATTCATCATCCCTTTGCTTCAGTTCAAGAAACTCTTTCTCCATATTTGTTCGGAGAATACGAGGGAAGTACTTATTGAAAAATAAGTTCTTGAACTCGTCCCATTCCATAGACTCAATTTCATCCCTTTGCCTCGTATTCTTAACAAGATTCCACCATTGATCAGCATCTCCTTCCAAACGATACACTGCTAGGATGACTTTATCATGTTCAGAACATTGAAGAACTGAAAATATCTTTTCAGTAGTACTAATCCATTGTTCAGCAACTAATGGATCAGTAGAACCGCTGAAAGAAGGTGGACGCTGCCTCATGAAGGATTCAACAGAATGTTGCTCCCTCCTTTTCTCGTTTGGAAATCCTGCATGATTCATAGCTTGAGAAAGTTGTGTGAGCATGGCTACAAGATTTTTCATTCCAGCTCCCATATCGTTTGGTTGCTCAGGGGGACAATCATTGCATTGCCCATCGCATTCCGTATTAACACGGTTCCTTCGGGTTCCAGCCATTGACTAAAACCAAGAAGAATAATGTGAGCAACACTAATTATAATAGGAAACTACATGATTCAAGAATAAAATTTTCATGCTTAAGGTCTTATCCTAGGTTATTCATGGCCAACACTAAGATTGTGTTCTATGCTTAGACATATCCTTAGGGTTCTTACTAAGGCTTTCACATCCTAGTTTCCAAAGGTTGACTATACCTTTCCTCTGATACCAACTATAACGACCCATACTTTACATACATTGTTAATACTTCAAAATTGAAGCACACTTATTACAACATATGACAAAACCACAAAGGACCGTATAGGTATAGTGTCTTTAGAAACTGGGAAACATAAACAACTGGTTCATAAATCTTCTACAGTGTCTCCCATTTATTTCATCATATCTAGGGTCCCTTTTAGCATATTCTACTTAATATCCATCTTCCTGGCCTGGGGAAAAGAAAACATAAAAGGGTGAGCTCAAATGCTCAGCAAGGGCAAATAAAGGAAATAAAAATCATATCATATCTTTATGAAAATCAAAACCTGCAAAAGAGATCATAATATCATAACATGGAATAAATCATAGAAGTGAAAATGAGATCCCCATAATCATAACATAAAACTTGAAACTTTGTGGCATGCACACATAATCATGGAAAATCATTTCTTGTTAGTCATTACTCATTGCCAAGACTATCTTAGTGGACAAAGTCCCTTTCTGAACCGAGTTCACTCCTCGTTTCAGTCCTGTATCACTGAACCGAAATAACCTTCCGTTCCAGCCATGTCTATCTCATGAGATATAAAATCTTTACCCAATGCATTGGAGGGAGATATAGGTCCCACCCATCTTATAATGAATCCTTTCTTATGTGTGCCACATAATCATAAATCATACATCATCGCATAACCCATGTAATAAAAATGGGATTCTTAAACAACATGACATCATAAAACAATTCATATAAGATAAAAGAATTCATAAAAATATTTCCATCACAACATAATCAAATCCATGTAACAATAGGGATAAAAACACAACCCTTTTATTATCTTAGATGGAAAATAATTTTGATAAAATACTTGAACTCCATTCTTGAGGAAAATATCCTTTCTTCTTCAAAAAAACACATTTCTTTTCTTAACATGTCATACAATTATAAACTAAAAGGAGTTGATTAAAAATAATCCTGAAAACTTGTAAAGTAAGCTTCTTGGAAATAATGTTTTAAAAATCCATTCTTTCCGTATAAGTTAAAAAAAACATTCTTCGTACTTTTGTCGGAAAAGTCAAAAAGTACCTCGTACGAAAAACGACAAAAGATTCCTTTCATATATTTTACTAAAAACTTACCAAAGGGTAAAATTGGATTTAAACCAGTGTAAGTGGATGGAAACAATATTACATATTGATGGAACATGGATGTGGATGATAAAATACACCCCAATAAATACTTACGAATAAACAATCTCGGATAAAAATGAGATTGTGATATTTCCCTTACCTTAGGTCCGATTAGCTTTGTATGTGTCCGAAGCTCCTGTATAATGGTTTAAATAATGTTATTGACTTATTCCAGAATCATACATATTGATATGATATCATATATGGTCATATTATTAGCTTCTTGTTAGTAATATTTCATTGTTACTTGTTACTCGGGTCTTTATAACTTTTTGTTCTTATGCGTGTTTTGTCGAATAAATTCTTATTCTTATCTTTAGGCTATAGATAATTCATTTACAGAATGGTATTAGTGTAGTATATACCATATTCATTCATTCAATTCATTTATATAATCATTATGAAATGAAGATCATGTAGAACGAGTCGCATCACATCGTGGAGACGGTATTCCGTACGTACACACAAGTGATGATATCGTTCCTATGATCGTGGAATTGTATTGGAGTATATATATATTATTTCAGTATCAATATTACTTCATAATAATCATATATAGTTACTCATTACACCATTATACCCATCCTTGTAAGGTGATGGTGGAAAATAGATTACACCACGGCGTGGAGACGGTATTCCGTACGTACGCACGCGCGGTGATTTCATTTTTCCGTAGGATGGATAGAAGGTGAATTAGGGTTGTTTCATATTTATAATAACATATCAGTATGTAAGTAATACTGATGTTATTACTTTGTCATGAAACAACTAAAGAAGAATAAGTTGAAGACGAAAGAAATTGAAAAGATCGGTAATGGATATTACCTCTTCTTTGGAACGCCTCTTTAAACCCTCCACTTAGGGAACTAAGATTGGTCTTCGAAGAAGACCAGGACCTCTAGGATTATTCTAGGGAAGTGTGGAGGAGAAAAAGGCAGGGGTTGGCCGAGCTTGAGTGCTCAATTTGGTGTGAGGAGGAGGGGGAGGAGGTGCCCTTTTATAAGGGAGGAGAGGGGCACCTTAGGAATATCTCAAAATATTATTTTATATTAAAGTCAAAATCGGTTTATAATGGTTCCAAAGGGTCTTATTTCGAAGATAAGGTGGGGATGGGTCGAAATCCTATCAACCAATAGGATTTAGACAAGTTTAGGGAATTATTTTACCCTTATCAATTAGATTTAACTCTAAGTTAATTAATTTAACTTTTACCGTGTCTTTTTGTTTTCTTTCACTATATGGTTAATACACTTACTATAACATTCCAAACGAACCCCAAATTGTTTATTATTAATATATATATCCTTATCTAAGTCATTTGGCCGAACCTTAGATTTTTAGGAATAAAATAACAATTAATAATATAATATTTGATTTAAAAACTATTTTGTGTCAATTTTGACACTATTTGATATATGATTTTTGTGAAAGTCATAACAGAATTATATGTTCGATACAAGTTGATTAAATCAACAATAATATATCATAGTAACCTATAAAATTATTGTAATTAATAAAAAGTCTTAAATTACATTTATTTTGGTATTTATATTATCAATTATGTCAATATTTCATTAATAAGATAATTACTGCATCATCATTGTGTCATAAATAAATTAAATTATTTGATGTCTAAAAATTACAAATAAAATACCATCATTTAAGAAATCTTTTGAGCTTTCTAATGAATATTTATAGTCGAATTTATCTTATGTATAACCCCATATTAAAAATGATTTACTTATTAAACTTTGATTTTAACTATTTTAACCCTTCTTTAAATAAATTAATAATAAATGTCCTAATCTAATCCAAGTGGGCCTAAATGGTCATATTTTATTCCTAAGTTTGTTTTTGGTCGAATTACACTTGTCCAATAGAATTAGGACATGTGTTAGGGTAATATTAATATCATATTTACCCTTAGTTACCCTATTTACTATTAACCGCGGTAAAAAAAAGGTAAAAAGTTACTATTCACCAAAAAATTATTTTTATCTCATTGAACCACATTTTACTTACTGATATCAACCGTGTCTGTCGGATTTTTGAAATTCCATTCACAGAAGCGGTAAAATTAAGTTTTATGCAAAATTCAGTTTTTAACCTACCACTTAGTGGTTTCACTATTCATCAAAAATTGAAAGTTTTCAGAAAAATACCAAAATTTCACCCTAGGCTAATTTCGATATTCTGAGTCCAAAAATGAAGTCCATTTTGAAAAATAAAATTTATAACATTTCAAAAAGTGGTTATTACTATTCATAACGGCTAGTTTTAATAGCATATTGTTGTTTAGTGAAACTCGGTATTGCGTACGACGCAAGCTATCGAGGAAGGTCGCGATTGCGTGTAAAGCAAGCCAAGCAAGTGTTGTGTAGAAAAAGATCCCTTTGATGATTTATATAAGATAAAAGTCTCGGGTGTTACAAAAAATGTGATCATTCATAATATAATGAATCAAAGATTTACATGTGATTCCAAATTTGAGCATACTCATATTTCGTATAATTTTGATTATGTGAATAATAGATATCAAGATTGGAGGTCCCTTTGGACTAATCTCACTAAACATTGTAGCACTATTCAAAGTCCATGGTTTAAAGTTGGCAACTTCAATTACATTTTAGGCTCAAGTATTAAAATGGGCCCTTCACAATCCACTAATTCCTCTAGGGAATTTAAAATATTCATTGAAACAAATAATCTTATTGAGGTAAATTTAACTGGGGCTAAATTTACCTAGTATAGATATCATTATAATAGAGTAGTGGCTAGTAAGATTGACAGGGATTTCACTAATGATAAATCCCAAGATAAATTGGATAACATTTCTTGAATCACCCTTCCAAAATTTTCTTCCGGTCACCGCCCTATAATGGTTATTTTTTCACATAATCCCACAAAACCTAAGATTCCTTCTATATTTAACAATGCCCAGTCCACTGATCTTGACTATGTGAATATTATCAAAAACTCCTGGGCTAATATATATGAACAAAGGGACTCATTTTGTTGTCCATTGGAATTGAAAAAACTCAAGCAAGACCTCAAGAATTGGTGTAAAACTAAATCAAAAGAAATAGACAATGATATTATTGTTCTAGAGAATGAGTTCACACAAATTAAAAATTATAATACCTCCTCTGACATCACTAAAAACTCCCAAAATGAAATCCATGTTTCTTCTAAGCTGGTCGCATTACTTATCTTTTAGGAGATCCAAAAAAAAGAAATTTTTTAAAACCAAATGGCTCAATGATGTGGATAGGAACACGACGTTGTACATATCACTTCACAGAGTTAGAAAGGCTTATAGGCCACTTGTATATCTTAGAGAAGAGGGGCATCTTATGATGATGGTATCATAAATTTTGTGGTCTATTATTTCTATGATATTTTCCATGGTCCTGGAATTGATAAAGATATTATCCCTGATTCCATTCCAGCTATAGTGTCTAGAGACGTCCATTATTTGCGTAAAATCATTCCTTTGGATCATGAAATTAAAGACGCTATCTTTAGCCTCAATCCGGACAATGTTCCTGGACATTATGGTTTTAGTAATGGGTTTTACCAAAAGTATTGTGATATTATTCATGAAGATGTCTATCGCATGGTTAACACATTCTTTTCTAAAGGAATTCTTCCTTATGTATTAATATCCCAAATTCATAGCCTTATTCCTAAAATAGATAATGCAGACGGAATACATCTCTTCAGACCCATTTCTCTCATAAATTCTCTTTTAAAAATTATCACTAAATAACTTGCTAATATAATCTCTTCCATCAGCCGTAGAATTGTCTCCTAGAATCTATTCGGTTTTATAAAAGGATGATTTATACAAGACTGCATTTTCCATTCCTCTAAATCCACGAATCTTTTAAATAGGAAAAATCGAGGTGGGAATGTTTCCATTAAACATGACATTACAAAGGCCTTTGATACCATAGATTGGAACATTATTTTTAAGGTCCTTATGCACTTCGATTTCAATGAGACCTTTATCAATGGAATTAAGACTCTTATTAAATTTGCACATACATCCATTATAATAAATGGTTCTCCTATAGGTTATTTAAAATGTTATAAGGGGGTTAGGTAAGGAGACCCTCTCTCTGAAATTCTCTTCTCTATTGTTGAAGACTATTTATGTAGACTACTCACTCAGTCTATGTAAAACGGTAAGATCAAACTGATCCATGCCTTCAAGAACATGAATGCCCCCTCACAAATTCTTTATGCTGATGACATTATTTTGTTTCTACAGGGGGAAAAATAAATATTAATAATCATAAATCTATTCTCAGTCACTATGAAGTGGTGCCTGTTCAGCATGTCGGTTTGCATAAATCTTTTATTTAATTTGGAAAAGGATATCCCCATAGTAGGAAATGTAACATCATTAGTGCATTGGGGATCAAGGTGGGTTCTTTAACCTTCACATATCTGGGTGTCCCTATCTTTTGGGGAAGACCTAAAGCTACTTATTTCTCACCCATCATTGACCAAACCCTTAGACAATTGTCCTCTTGGATAGGTAAAAACCTCTCCATGGAAAGAAGAATTTTCCACGTCAAATCAAATATTGTCTCCAAACATGTCTATTCTGTGATGATTTATAAATGGTCGTCTAGTCTCCTAAAATGCATTTGTGTTTCCATTAGAAACTTTTTCTGGACTCGGATCACACATGAGAGAAAACTAGTTACTATTCCTTGGTCTACTTGTCGTAAACCTATTGAAAAATGAGGTATTGGCATAAAAACCTTAATAATATTAATGAATCCCTTCAAGCTAAGATCACATGGAACCTTATTCAAAATAATTCTTCTTCCATGGACATTCTTCGTCACGTTTCTTCTTCATGGGATCTGCCCCCACTCTTCTCTCGTAAATGTCCTATTCCTTTTCTACATTCTCCCTTCCCTGATTGTCTGGTGCTACTCACTGGTGGGATAGCATAGGCCTTTCTCACCCCTCTTTCTGCCTTCCCCTGCACAGCAGACCTCCATGTTTGGTTCGTTGGGGTGTGTTTCACCTAGGAAGAGCCTAACCCTTACCATAGTGAGTTGAGGGTGAATGATAATAATTTTCTGAACTTTTTTTGGGTACGTTCAGTAAACGTACAAGCGGGATTTTTATCTTTTGTACCGGTGCTCGGAATTGAAATATGAGGACACCGTTGAACTCACAGCATCAGTGACTACATAGTGAGACCATCACCGCAGTTTCATTCTAACATGATTGGAAGTTAGTTTTTGGGGTTTTTAAATAAAATTAAATAAAAATAAGTTGTTCTTATTTTTATTTGTTGGTAGTTAAAAACTCCAAGTGGAGGTTAGAGGTGGAACCCACCCGCACATAACCTCATTTGGGATGATATTATTTGGTGGGGCTCACCTGATGTTTAACGTCTCTTATAATCAATGATGTGGGGCCTACATGAGCTTTAACCCCTTGAACTCCCCATAAATGGGGGAAACTCTTAAACTTCCCCATAATGGTGCCAATTCACCCTAAAAAATTAATTAATGGCTTCAATAAATTATTTTTTGAAATATTTTTAATTCTTGACATCCATTAAAATAAAAGTGAGTCTATTATTTTTGGTTGGAATAATATTTTGGTGGACCTTTGAGTGAGAGAACATCATCCTTCCAACGAAGAACGCCACACACCACTGAAGAATGATGAACTTCTCCTTTGATCATCGACCGAGTCAAAAGAGAAGGAGATGACTGCGAAGAATTCTGATGACACTTCTCCCTCGATCTCCTACCCCGGATGATTCTCAACATTAATGGAACAATATCCTCCTTACCACAACACCGTCAACGATCACCGAACTCAAGGTAGGAGTATTTTTATGTTAAATATTTACCTTTCGTTCAACGTCGTTCAATATTAAGGATTGTGAATTCCATTCTTATATTTCCATGATGAGGAGGGCTCGGACCGCATGATCAAGGACTGACCCTCCCCCTTTGTTTTCTTCCTTGTTTTTCGATGACGGAGGTCGAGCAATGGAGGCCAGCAATGGGCCGACCGCAAAGAAAACTGGCGGCACAAGGCCGCTTGGTCTTCAAGAGGACACGACACCACCGTGCCTCGTGGAAGGAGATCTGTAGCCAGGATGGGCCGTAGCGGAGGTGAATGGCGCCATCACGTCGTTCCGGTGGTGCAGATCCTCAGCCAAGGTGGGCCGCGATGGAGGGGCGTGGCGCCGTTGTGCGACGCCGGAGAAGAACCTCAGTGATGGTGGGAGATTTCGATGTTCTTCCTCTCCTCTGCCCTTGTTTTTCAACCCATCAGGCTCGACCCCATCTTTGTCGGGCTCGATACAGGTTTTTGGACTTCTTGGGACGGTGATGGTGGGGGGCTGGCGACAGTCTTGGGATTTTCTGGGTCGGTGTTGGTTTTATCGATGTCTGTTCCTTTCCTCTTATTCTGTTTCTCTGGTGTCTTTCTGGCAACATCTCCCAGTTCAGGTTGTTTCTTTTTTCAATTCATTTGATGTTGTTGGAATATTATTGTTGTGGTTTTTCATTTGGTTGTGCAGTGGTATGCTATTTATTTTTCTTCTTCAACGACGACGACACTGATTATGCTTGTGTTGGTAATGATGAAGATGGATAGTGGTTTGTGAAAGACTTTTTCCTCGTATGGTGTAGTTTCTAAAATAGGTTATGGTTTAGCATTTCTGTTCGATTTTTAGTCAATGACATGGTATTGTTTTTTCAAAGAGGTTTGATATTCTTTGAAGATCTCTATCTTACTGGTTTCTATTAGGATGGAGATGACGAAAGTGGTTTCTGGTTGATGATGACATAAGTGTAATTCATTTTGGTGTTGGTAGGAAACTTTGAGGGGCTTTTCTAGGCTCTGAAGACTATGTGGTAGATGGTGACCTTGAAGGTGGTAATGATGGAAACGTACATGGTAGGTTTAATGATGATGGTTCGATGTGATGGGACTTCGGCTGGCAGACCCTAGATGGCGATCATCTTGGGCTTTGCGAATATTTGGGTTTGAGATTTTTAAATTTTGAATGTTGGAATCTTTAGTTTTGTATCATGCCGGTTACAGCTAATCCTTAAATTGGATGTTTCAAAAATCAAATAAAAATAGATTTTTCAGTCAAAACCCCTGCTTACCTGATAATATAAAGAATGTTGTGGACATTTATCCTTTCACTATTACTGATGTTATTATAATTTGGGAACTTTCTCATAATGGTATGCTTGATTCAAAAATCAAAGATAACCATTTCTTCAACAATTCTGATAATAATTTAAGCTGGTTAAAAAAATTAAATAAATGTAGGTTAAATCCCTCAAGGATCACTGTCATTTGGCGTATTGCTCATGGTAGGCTTCCCACTGATATTTGTTTACAATATTTTGCGATTAATATTTTTTTTCAAATTTCATATGTGTAATAAGCCTTGAGAGGACATTAATCACATCTTCCTTTCTTGTGTTACAGAAACTACCCTTTGGCATTATATTCTTGATATTTCTGAGTACAGATGGTTGTCTTGTAGCTCTATAACCTCTTAATTGCAGTGATGGATGGATTTATCTGACTCCCAGAAAATCAGAAAGTGTTTTATTTCAACTGCATTGGAGCCTCTACATGAGATCTGGTATGGTATAAATTACTATATTTATAACAATAACTCATTAAAGCATAATTTAGGTAAAATGAGAATTCTCATTGCTATACAGGAGGATGCTTTTCTTAAGAAGGATCATTGTAGTAACTTGATTAGAGATCTTGGGATTCTTAGGCGCCATAGTTTTGATGGGAGGTAACCTCACCCAAAATACACCATGAATGTCTTTTGTCAAGCTCCACCTCTTGGTTGTATTAAAATAAATGTTCATAGTGCTTCTAAAGGAAACCCAAGCACCATAGGATGTGGTGCCATCTTCAAAAACTAGCTAGACCAGGTTCTTGGATGCTTCTATGGATCCTACAGCTTCGACTCCCCCCTACAAGCTAAGATGGTGATTGTGATTCACACTACATATTTTACCAATCTGCTCAACTGGAACATCATTTTGATCGAGAGCGACTCAAATACTAGTGTCCACGCCATTTTGAATGACACTATTCACCTAGCTTGAACTCTTACTCCTTGCTGGATGAACTGTATTCACTCTCTATTGGAAGTCAACTTCATTATCACCCATACCTACCAGGAAGCTAACAAGCTAACTGATGGACTTCCCAACTGGGAGTTAATCATGAGGCCTCCTTGAGGGATGAATTTCATCCCAAGTTACTCCGTTTTTATGTCAGGGATGTTCCAAAAATTCCATAATTCATACTCATGTAATCCTTTCTTGTTCCTTTTTTAATAAATTTGTGTTTAGGTCTTTGACCAGAACACCACCCCATTTTAAAAAAAATTGACAATATTCTTACCTTTTCTTGAATAGTTTAATTTAGTCTCTCTACAATTACATTTTATTAAAGATTTATTGGCGAAGAAATTTTGTGTATTATAACTAATCTGTGAGAAAATAATTAAATTTATTATTCTCAAAATCTAATCAATGATCATATATTAATTAAATTATTCTGAAATATTATTCATTTGGTAAATTTTATCAAAATATTACAAAAAATAAAATGAAAAAAAACCTATGATTTAGGAAATAAAAACAGGATAATCTAGAAAAATCATTGAATAAGAAAACAAAGGATCTACGAGTCAAGCTTGCTAATCAACATGGTCCAAAATAATCCATGTGAATATTCTCTAAAGGATTACATGCAGCAAACATGTTAATAGATTTACAATAAGACTTACATAGATCTCCTATTTGGCACGCATCACAAAGTCTATTTTAATAAATATTAATCTTGGGATAATTATAAACAAAATGTTTTTAGATAACATAGAAGGATAATATATATTATACTATACAAATCACCTATTCCAATTTTGGTTTCATTTTTTTCAATTGTTATACAATTCAAATTTTTTCTAAAAATGAACTATGATACAAAGTGAAATGATTTTTTCATTGTTCCCTATACATAACTATTTTATTATCAAATACATAACCTGAATTGTTTGGAAAATATTCACAAGAATCATTATCACAATGTGTATTGATAAGTATTATATTTTTATTCAATCCATGCACATATAAAATTTTGTTGATTAGGATCAATTTTCATTGTACAATGGATCCAACTCTATTTATTTGGCCTTTAGAATATTCTCTAAAAGTGACCAATCCTATATCGACTTTTGGTAGTATATAAGATTTTGATAATTCTCCACTCATATTCTTTAAGACAACAATATCCATATACTATATTTCACATCAATTCCAATGGTTTTTTAACGTCATAAAACATCTTGTAAATGATTTTTTTGGAATAAAATTTTTATTATGTCTATAAATGTTATTAAGGATATATGCAAAATTATATATATTATTTAATGAAACATGACTGAAGTAAATTCTGACATACTCATAGAAATAAAGAATTTATTCAAACTACTAATATGAGGGTTTCACATGAAGTATGTATTAGTATAATAACCATTTATAAATTTATAGAAACAAGTAACTCTTAATGTGTGTTTTTTTTTCTGAGAAATGAAATCAAAAAATAATTTTTATACCATTTTGGGTTTTTACCATTTCTTCCAATACCATATTTTGTTTTTATATTAATATTTATTCCTTGAATCTTTTTTACATATTCTTCTTCATTGTTAATTATAATAGATTAACTTTTACATAATTTGACTCCAGACTATAACTAATTAATTTTATCTTCATACACAATGTAATTTGAAGCATATTGGATAAGATAATCATTCAATTATTGGTAACATTATAACATATCATTTTTTAATTAAAACAATACTATGAATATTCATTAATAATTTATGTTTTTTATTGAACCATGTATTTATAAAATGAAACATTTTTAAATATATTAATATTTATGAATAATATATTAATTTTATGTTATAGAAGACATTATGTCTGAAAGAGTACTCATCACACAACAACAGTTTTCTATGGAATCTTACATTTCACACAACATTGAGTTATACCAAAAAATAATATAATATTATTATTATTTTTAATGGTAGTTAATGCATAGTTGTTCTCTTGCCGAGAATGAACATAACTAACTATATTATTATTTATCATGATTATTAAAAGTGTTTAAATTTATATAATAAATTTTAGATAAATTAAATAAGAATGAATCCAATTTTAAGCATTAAATGCTCTAATATATTTAAATGGACATTTTACTACCTTTTGAAGGAGACCCATTTTTAAATCTAGTTTTTGTCACATTTATATTTTCTTTTTCACAAAATAAACTTCATCTATAGATGAGGAACATAAAATTTAAATTTAATGATATTTTCGTTTTTTCTAATAAAATTCATATTTTTAGGAATAATGAAAAATACTTCATTTTAATTCCAAACATTATTTTTATATACTTAATTTATATAGTTATATTTTTATTTTAATTGGTTTTAAAGTCTAATTGATTTATATTTTTATCATTTAATCCATTTATTATCATTGTAGTAATTTCTCATTAACATAGTACATAAACACATATCAATATTTTGATAATTATTACTTCTCAAAAACATGCTTTTTAGTTTCGAAAATGAGAATTTATTTTATATTAATTAATAAAACTTATTTCTTTTGAATTTGGAAAAAATGGATTCCATATTTGGAATTTGGAGGTACACATTTTTTAAATAGATACATTTTATTTTTAGACATTATAAATAGTAACTTTAGAAATTATTTTATTTACCAGGGTTTAAAAGTAAATTTTATAAATATGAGAAAAAAATAATATGATAATAATATTTATTTACACAAAAACAATTCCTAATATTATTGGATGAGATTTTTCCTACCATGGCCATACTTTGGTCTATTTTCAGAACCCTTGGAGCCACTTTGAGGTGAAAACGACATTTTATAAAAATTAATTCAATGGGAAAACGTTACATAAATATGCATCTTCTAGTAAAAAACTTTTATATGGGGTTATATAAATGATATTTTCAAATAAAAATAGTCATTATAACGATTAAAATATTTCATACATCATCGTATTTTATTTTTAATTTTTAGACATTAAATCAATAAATTTACTTACAACACAATGATGATGTTGTGATTACGTTATTAAAGAATGATTTAAATAAGTGAGATTATAAATATAAAAATAATTTTATTTTGAGACTTTTACACCATCCATGAATTTTAGGTAAGCGTATGACTTTTTATATATTAATTAATGATTTTTTTAAAACAAAAAATCATTTTTTATAGATTTTTTAGAAATTCATGATATGAATAGAATAAAAATGGTTATAAATGAGTTTTCAAAACAAATACTATTTTATTAAATGATATAATAGTCCTAAAAATTTAAGATTAATCCAAATGACTAAGATAATTATGAACATGACATTAATGAACCACTTTATTTTCCAGTGGAATTTTGTAGTAACTATATTATCCATATTTTATGAATATACACGAAGACATGGTAAGAGTTAAATTAGTTAACTATGGGTTAAAGCTAAAATAAAAGGTTAAATTTGTGAACTAAACGTGTCTACAACCTATTGGATGAGTGGTTATAATACTAAAATCATATTATCAATGAATGAAAAGACATTGGGACCATTTGAAACTGAAAATAATTTTATAATAAAATAGTATTTCAATACCTTCATAAAGTGCCCATCCTCCATCCTATAATTGGGAATCACCTCTACCCATTTAATCACACCTCTCAAGCCCCTTGTATCATCCAAACACTACCCAAATAATCTCCTAATATCACTCTATTCCTCCTAGAAATCATTCCTTGGGAAGAATTCAATTCATGAAATCTTTTTGGCTCAAATCAACGGGAGTTACATGTTTTAAGAGGTAGTGACTTCTCTAATGTTCCTTTAAATTATTTTACTTTTTCACTCACTATTTTATTTTTATTATTGTATTACATAAAAAGATTATCCTCAGTATACTAGCATGTTATTATTATAATTATTTTAACTAAGCTTACAGTCACATCAATATATTGGATACGAACATACTGTTTCTGTGTATGGTGAACTACTGCCTCACGAAACGATGATTATTCAATTTTCTCCTGCCACCCTTCAAGGTGGCCATTATGATGGAAATATTTTTATATATGATATATGTTATATTTATATTTCCCCTATTATATTATAATTTTTATTTACAATGAAACTATTAGTTTTTTCATGATTGTAAATACGATAATTTCATTTGAGGAAGTGCAGACTACCACCCCCTCAAAGTGATATAACTCATTCATGGCATACATGGAATGTAAAAAGTATGGAATTAATGAAATTATGTAATTTATATAAAATATTATATTATACTTTAATTATAGTTTACCTATGTATCATTTATTTTTCAATCCATTAAATATGAAAAAGAAATGAATATAGCGTTCATGTGTACGTACGGCTTACCATCTCCATGAACGGTGAATTTCATTTCTTATATCCAAATGTCATGGAAGATTATAAATATATATATAATGGATACATATGATATTTAAATCATTAATACTATTATGGAGATAATTTACATTTTACCACATCGAAAATTGGTAATTTTAACAAGATCATTTTCAACTCAAGTACCCAATATCGACAAAATGACCAATATTAACTTAAATGATTTTTTAATTTTTATAACATGGTAATAAGGTATATAAAAGGAATAATAACCATGAAAAATGTTCTTAATCAAGTATAAATTAACTTGTGTTTATTATTCATGATGATTACGGAATATAAGTGACGAATCTGACTCAAGGTAAGGGAACCATTCACCCTCTACTTTAATTCAATGACTTAATTTTCATTATGTCTTTTAATTTACATTTTCATGTGTATGGATATGTTATTATATATCCTTATTTATGAGCATTTTATTTCCAAGTCATGATATTCCGATTTCTCTTTCATTAACTCATTTTGTAAATTTTTCTGTGATGTTGTTAGGCTGCCGAGTTTTTGTAACGGAACATTGAACCCAATTTCCATTCTTTGGGATAATATTCTACTTCGTAACTATTTCATGATATGATTATGTGAGAAATTAATTTTTATATCATATCATGTATTTATACATAACTTATGCATATTTATAGTGAATACACTTAATCAATCTATTTTATTTACAAAATGATAATTGTAAGGGACTTCGTCTCAAACTCCTTTCATTGAGGCATATTTTGATTTTTACAAGACCTTATTTTATATGGTGTATAATCAACATTTAATTTTAATTTCATTAAAATTGAATATTTTTTATATGAATAGTTTTACTAAATGACCAAAATAATATTTCTTTCAAATGTACGCGGTGACTACTTTCTTTCCGCCGTCGTGAGTATTATTTGATATTTGGATTCCTTAATATGTCAGTATGTTTTTAAATGGAAAATAAATACAATATACATTTTTTATGAATTTTGGTATTGAATATGGTTTTAAGAATTCATTTAACATTTCAAAATCAGGAAATGCTATATTGGGATAGCAATGTGAAAATATTATCGATCCTTTTTGTTTGTTTTATGTATTATGAATATGTTATAGTTCATGGGAATTATTTAAATATACAAGTTGTTCATTGATAATCCAAGGGATGGTGAGCCTGAGATATCTCCTCAATTCATTGGTTAATGTGAAGAAGGTAAACGTCAATATTTCTCAAAAGAGATTTAGAGAATATAATGTGATGGGAATTCCAAACATAACTCCATATATACCAGTGTATGATACTTTGTATGTATGTAATGGATTCCCCAAGTTACCATTATGATTTATGATATCTATGTGCTATTCATAAATATTATTATTTCATTATGTATGTTAAATATATTATGTTTTATGGTTGAAAAGTACTCTTTCATTGATTTGTATGTATTGATGGGATAATGTTTTCTTTCCTTATTTTATATCCCTTACAAATATTTTTATGATCATCCCATTTTTGGAATGTTTTTCACAGGACATAAGGAATATTAGAGTAAATGATGGGATCATGGAAAACATGTTGTATTAAAACATGAAACGATCTCATGCTTCAGTTTAATGATTTTTTATATTATGAAAAATGGTTAGTGAGTATAAGTATCTACTTGTAATATTCATGTTATTATGTAAATGATGAGTCCTAATTCTCTAAAACATTAAACCTAAAAATATCCTAAGTTAAATTTATTACAAAGCTAAAGATTATGTAATTTTTAAGGAAGGGGCCTTATAGTTGGTATCATAGGTCGGGTTAGATAACATTAGAGGTTTGGGAGTTATTTAAGAATAAGGGACCTAACCATAATGGTAAGCATATTAGAAAAATTCATAGATATTTTACGTAATTATAATGAGAGTAAGATAACATTAATAATTATATCTTAGTGTTTACCATCCTTATAAGACATTATATGACGATTTTAATAATATACTCACAGAGAGATTTTTGGTTTTAGTAAATGGATGGATCTAGCAGGAACCAAAGTAACAAAGGATGTGACAGTAAATGTTATGGTATTCTGAATTATAAACTGAATGAATTGGGTGAATTAATGAAAACTCATATGGTTATTATTAAACAACTATATGGAGTCATTATTGGCCACTTAATCATTTGGGATTTTTCAATGGAATTATATACGTCAGAAATGACTCTCTGTGGATGTTCGGGTAATAATCAGAGAGAATGTATATTAAAAACATATGTGTCAAGGATGTGGGATGAAACGCCAAAGGAATTTCTTCAATGGGACGGGAAGATGTTATAGATATGGTAATTAAGGTCATAAGGTAATAACATTATATGTAAAAAAGAAATCATCTGGTTGACTCCATGAAAGAGAAATAAGTTCTTTTTTAGAGATTAATTGAATGTTTTAAATGGGGTGTGCATAGTCATTATGAAAATAGATTCCCTAAGAGGAAGGTTAGGGAATTGGATCAATAGGAATGTATATATATATATGTTTACCAATACCTAATTCCATTCTATTTGAATATGATAAAACTAAAAATGACCTATGAAATTTATGGAATATTTGTTATCACATATATTGAAATTACTAAACTTTTAGGACATTGTGCATGATTTTGTTTGTAGTAAACAATTATAAAATAATAATATTGAAAAAATATGGATAAATGATCATGAATAATGTTCAATTATTAAGATGTTTTGATTTTTGGAATTCAAAATTAATGTTAAATATATGGCTGATGAAATGTTTCAAAGTATTAATGCTCTTTTGTTGATGGGATTACATTAAGGATTTTTTCTGTTGTATGTGTAACCCTAAATTATTTTTTGTGAAAATTCTATTTGAGGAAGAATTATCTTTTTTATGGATATAGTTATAAATAACCCTTTGGGTTTATATGATTCTTGAATTTGAGGTATATATATATTATTACTTTTTGGGATGAAAATGTGAAGTATGAGATAACCTTTCAGGTTAAAATATGTTATGGATTTTTTTAATGATTTTATCTCATTTTGTTAGTGTCATTAGAATTATCTGGTTTTTGAGAAAGTACCACATGATGACAGTGTGACAACCTGTCGCGTCTAACAAAGCTGCGGGAATCGAACCCACAACCAAAGTGAAATTAGGATTCATAACCAACCACTAGACGAGATGAATTCGTGTATTAGTATTAATAATTCTTTTCAGTTAAATGATTTTATAGATCCTGAATAAGTTTATTTAGGGAAATTATGTTTTATCAAATATATATACTTAGTATATGAAAATTATTTGTTGATTATGTGATAATGGTTATTTTGGAAGATGTTCTGTCTTTTGGGAACACTATATGCCTAAGGAAAATAGAATACTATGGGATTTCATTTGTGGAGTAATGGTTGAAATTTTATTTGGGAAGATTATATGATTTTTTTCGATATATGATTATTTGGGTTATTCAAGGAAATTATTATCCTATCATTGAAAATGTGTGATTTGGATAATTACTTTTAAGTATGATACTTTAAGATTTGTTAATGTTATAAATGTTAAGACTTATTATAGAAGACTATGTGATTAAATTCGTCTATGATTTGGGTTTCCATCTCATTTTTGATTATATTGAATAATTTTAAGAATATTTGGGTATCGAATGGTCTTTGTTGAACATTGGTTATTTGTTGTTGAATTTCGTACATTAAGAGTTCTATTTTTATTAAAGATTATATTTTTTGCGGATTATATGATATTGTACTAAAAATTTTGGTTTTGTTTAATGTCAAAAGACAAAGGGAAATATATGTAGTTAATATTTTTTTAATTATATGATTCTCTTGATGTTGATTTATGAGATTCATGTGTGACAAAGTCATCATGAATACTCATCATTTGAGGAAAATAAGAGTTTGTGGAAGAAATTTATTAAAGGAGGAAACTATATATTATAAGTATGTATATTTCCATTTATTCATAGTCAATATCATAAATAAATTCTATAACACTATGAAAATGAAAATAAAACAAATAATGGTGTCCGTTTACTTTTCTTACATGGAAATCAATGACTGTTTAATGTATCACAAGTATGGGGTTTTCTAGTGGTTAACTTACTCCTGATCATATTTTCTATCACTCTCTATCAGAACATGAAACTTAATTTATCTTCTATATACATGTTTTCCTACATGGAATCTAATTATGTGTTGTCTCATGTGACCATTGTACTTCTCTTTATTTCTTTTAATGTGGTAGATTTATTAATGCTTTCTCTGATGTGGGACGTTCAATGAAGTTTCCAAGCCCTGTTTTAAAATTGTGAGGACACAATTTCCAAAAGGTGGAATGATGTATTGGCCCATGTATTTAAAGAATGATACATTTTAATATATATTATTATTTGAAAAAAAAGAAATTAATATTATGTTAAATTATAAACTTTATCAGATAGCATACTCAACATGAAAAAATAGGGTTCTATGAAATATTACGTTGGACAGAACATTGAGTTAAACCAAAAAATAATATAACAATATTATTATTTTAAATGGTAGTTAATGATTAGATATTGTATTACTAGGAATGAACATAACTAACTATATTATGATTTTACATATTTATTATATATTTTTAAATTTATCTAATGAATCTTAGAGACTTTAAATAAGAATGAATTCAATTTTAATCATGGAATACTCTAATATTTTTAAAAGGTTGTTTTACCACCTTTTGATGGTGAACTCAATTTAAATATAGTTTTTTTCATGGTTATTTGTTCTATTTTACAAAAAAAAACTTCTTATATATAATAGGGACATCAAATTCACTTTTGATGATATTTTGGAATTTTTCTGATAAAATTCATATGTTTATGAATAGTGAAAAATATTGCATTTTAATTCAAAAATTCCTTTTTCATCTAAATTATTTATATAGATATACTATTCATTTAATTGGGTTTAAAGTGTAATTGGATTAAATTATTTAATTTAATCAAATTTAGTTCATTCGAGGTAGTTTCACTTTTAAATTGGAAAAAACACATGTCAATCTTTTGATGGTTATTATTTCTTAAAAAACCACTTTTTCGTTTTGACAATAGAAATTAATTTTAAATTAATCAATTAAAATTTTGTGTTTTAAATTTGGAAAAATGGATTCCAACTTTGGAATCAGGAGGTAAAAAATTTGGTAATATGTACCTTTTATTATTTGACATTACGAATAATAACTTTAGTAATTATTTTATATATCATGGTTAAAGGGTAAATCTGGTAATAGGGGTAAAAAATAATATTATAATAATATTAAATTTCCCTAACTCATTTCCTAATTTTATTTTATGATATATCTCTGATCATGGGCATCCTTGGGTCTATTTTGGGACCCCATGGAGGCACATTGACATGAAAATGACATTTTATAAGAATTAATTTAAAGAAAGGGAAAATGTAACATAAACATGCATCTTTTAGTAAAACAATTTTTTTATGTGGATATATAATGGATATTTTTGACTATAAATAGTAATTAGAAATATAAATCATATTTCCTACATCATGGTATTTTATTTATAATTTTTGGACAACAGATACTTAAATTTATTTTTGACAAAATGATGTAGTGATTTCCTTATTAAGGAATGATTTAAATAAATAAGATAATAAATAAAAAAATAAATTATTTTTTAAGATTTTTATGCCATCCATGAATTTTATGGATGATTGTTACTTTTTTATTTAAATTAATTTTTTTTTATAAATATTCATGTTGTTATCGATTTTTTATAAAGTAATTATATCAATATTATAAAAATTGTCATAATTGTGTTTTAAAAAAATTACTATTTTATTAAATGATATAATAGTCTGAAAATATATTATTCTGCCAAATGAATTTGATAATTTTTAACATGTAATTTATGAACGTCTTTATGTTCTATTGGCATTTTATTTTTACTATATTAACCATATAGTATTAATATAAAAGAAGACATGGTAATTGTTAAATTAGTTAACTAAGGGTTAATGCTAAAATATAAGGTTCAATTTGAGGCCTAGGCCTACAAAAAACCTATTTGTTGAGAATTTTGTGACCCAAATACACCTTTTATTTTAAATAAATGTTTTTGGGACCATTGTAAACTAAAAATCATTTTATAATAAAATAATATTTAAATTCCATCATAATGTGCCCCTCAACCCACTTATAAAAGGGCATCACCTCTACCCATTTAATCACACATCTCAAGCCCCTTGTATCATAGAAACTCTACCTAAATAAACTCCAAATATCCCTCCCTTTATTCTTGAAGGATTTTCTTGGGCATAAGGCAATTCAAGAAATTCTTTTGGCTCAATCAAAGGGAGTTACACGTTTTAAGAGGTAGTGTCTTCCCTAAAGTTCCTTCCTATTATTTTACTTCTTCACTATATATAATTTTATTATTATATGATTATATAACAACACCAATATCCTAAATAAACTAGTATGTTGTTACGATATGGATTCAAACTACAGCTACAGACAGTTCCATCTAATAGATACGAACATGCTATTTCTATGTACGACGAACTACTGCCTCACGAGATGATAATTGTTTGATTTTCTCCTACCACCTCTCATGGTTTTCATTATGGTAGGTATATACTTAAATATGATATATATTATATTTATATTTCCTCTATGATGCTATATTATTTATTTACAAACATACCTTTACGCTTTTCATGATGTGTAAATACGATAATTTCATATGAGGAAATGCGGACTACTGCCCCCTCAAAGTGATATAACCCATTCATTCCATACATGGAACATATAAAGGATGACTATAATAAACATATGTATCATATTTAAAATATTATATTACACTAGAATTATAATAAACCTTTTTATCTTTTAGTTTTCATTCATTAAAATAAGAAAAAGAAATGAAAATTGCATTCATGTGTATGTATGGCATACCATGTCCCTGAACGGTGCATTTAATTTCTTATCTCCTAATGTTATGGAATGTTATTAATACATATATAATAGATATATATTATATTTAAATCATGAATACTAATCTGTATATAATTTACTTTTTAACCACATGGACAATTTGTAATTTTAACAATATCATTTTCGACTCAAGTACCCAATATCAACAAAATGACCGATATTAACTTAAAGAATTATATAATATTTATAAAGTGGTAATAAGTGATGTAAAATGAATAATTAACATTAAAAATGTTATTAATAAATTTTATATTAACTTATGTTTATTATTTAGGAAAAACAAGGATCATACGTGACGAATTGGACCCAAAGTAAGCGAACCATTCACCCTTCTCATGTATTCAAAGACTTATTTTATGTTATGTCTTTTAATTTCCATTTTTTATATTGGGATATGTTATTATATATCATTTTTTATAAATATTTTACATCCATGTGATTTGAATCCCTTTTCTCTCTCATCAACTCATTTTCAGTATTTTAATGTGATGTCGTTATGATGTTGAATTTTCGTAAGGGAACTTCTTAACCAAATTTCGATTCTATGGGTTAATCTTAAAAAATTTGACTAAGTAATGATATGATTATGTGAGAAATGAATTTGGATATCCTATCTTCTATTTATACTTGATTTATTCGTATTTATAGTGAATATACCTTATCAATCTATTTTATTTACAAATTGATCTTTGTAAGGGACTTCGTCTCAATCTCATTTCATTTTGGAATATTTTGATTTATACATGACCTAATTTTATATGGTGTATAAACCCTTGGGAATTTTAATTTCATTCAATATTAATATTTTTTCTATGAAGTTTTTTACAAAATGGAAAAGATAATTATTCTTTCTAACATACACTGTGACAACGACCATTCCACCACCGCAAGTATTATTTGATATTTGTCTTCCTTATCAAGTCATAATGTTTTTAAGAAGAAAATAAATACTAAATATCCTTTTTAAGTGTTTTGGTATTGAAAATGATTTTGAGAATGCATTGATTATTTCAATATCTAGAAATGATATATTGTGATAGTAAGGTGGAAATGTTATATATCCTTTATGCTTGTTCTATGTGTTATGAATATGTTATTGTTCATGGGAATTGTTTACATATAGTTTTGGTTCTGTTATAAACCAAGGGAGAGTGAGCCCGAGAAATATCTCCATTGTATTGGGTGGCATGCTGTAGGTAAAAGTTAATTTTTCATCTAATAGATTTTGGGAATATAGTGTGATGTTTATTCTAAACGTAACTCCATCTATGGCTGTGAAAGCTACAATGTATGTATGTTATGGATGTCACAAGTTACAATTACAATCTATGATTTATATGTGTTATTAATAAATCTTATGATTTCATGAGGTATGTCAAAGAGCTTCAATTTTATTATTGAAAATTATGATTTCTTTGATTTGTATATTTTTATTGGATAATGTTTTCTTTCTTTATTTTATTACCCTTAGTAAGCTTTGTATGCTCATACCATGTTTCGAAATGTTTTTCATAGTACCTAAGGAATAATAGAGTCAAGGATGAGATCAAGAAAATTTTTGTTTTTAAAACATGAAATGGTTTCATGATTAATTTTAATGATTTTTTGTATGATGAAAAAATGGATAGTCAATAGAAGTGTCTACGTGTAATATTCAAGTTTTTATCTAATAGTAATGGACTAAATCCTCAAATCCCTAAACCTGAAAGGATACTCAATGTTGAATTATTTGCACAACTCAATATTATGTAATGTTTATGGCTGTTGCCTTATATTTATACTAGGGATTCATATTTTTTATCAATAATAGAATTGTTTTCATCTAATTTACTATTTGAACAGTTTTCAAAATCAGATTTATATGAATAATGGGACCATACATTTTATTTTTAAACCATAAAGAATAAGTAGGTTTTTAAATATGATGGATTATTCTCTAAATCAAATTTGAATGATCTATTGGAGAATTCAATGACACTCCATATATCATTCATTATTTTCATTCCTTTGTTATAATAATCATCTTTCACTTGGAACATTATTTATTTAATCACCTTTATTATTTTTTCATTAATCAAATGTGGAAAATGAGGTTTTATGTTCCCTAAATATTTTTATTTATAAAATACTTCTTCACTAACTTCATGAATATTTGTCTTTCTGTAATTGAATTAATTCTTGAAGACTTTATCATTTTTTTAAATCATATTGAATCATTTCTATAGGTTGTCCAATTTCATTATAAAATATGAACTTTCAGAACTATTTGAGGATTTATAATCCTCCTTAGATATTTTTTTATGTACTATCATTGAGCGATGTATTATCCTTTTTAAAACGTCTATGATCTTTTAAATTAGCCAATATTTACTCTTCATACTATAATAAAAGTTATTTCCCTAGAACAAATATTATTAGTACATTTTGATTACCAATCCATGTATATTGTTAGATATTCATTATATATATGTACCTTTATAGTGTATACATATCTACATCAACTATTTAATGGTTATCTCAATATTTTTTATATCCAAAGGATATAATAGTTCATAGGCTATAATGAGATCCTTGAGATATTATTATGTTAATATTAAACATATGTTCATTAGACTAGACACATCTCCCGGACTAGACACAATTAATGAATGACTATCAGGTGTTGGGGTCTCACAATCATTGATACTTCCTCTCAGGAAATTTTCACTTGGTGATCTGTGGTTGGTGATATCATTAGAACATATCCTCCAAGAGGAACACCACAGGTTTCAGGTGTCACTGATTGTTCATATCTATGGATATGAGTATTAAAATCGTAACTTGAGATAATTATCAATGTGTTTTATTTGATCACGTAATTCGATGAAAGGTTAGAACCATGTTAATGAAATAATATTGAGGTATCTTGTGTTAGGTGCGTAATTGGTGGAATTCCATCGATTGAATTGTCATGATAATATTTTTCACTTCTGTGTTCTGGATGTAATATCATGGGACTTATTTTTCAGGATGGTAGTGCCTTTATATGTCTTTGGAAAGGGCTGTCGACAAAAAATTCATCTAATTAGATCAAAAATTAATAAATCAAGGGATGTTGATGACACATTTGTGCATCCTACTTTATGAGATTTAAAAATTCAAAGAGATTATATTACATGGTACATGTTCATAAGTTAGTGTCCTTTATATGACTATTCCTTAACTATTTGGGGGCCTTGATGGATTTCTAGACTCCGCTCTTAGTCTATGAATATTATTAACAACTATCAAGATACTAGCCAAGTGGGTCAAAAAATCATATTAAAGAATCATCCACATTCAGTTGACTAGGTATGTTAGAGATGGTTGGCCCTACCACTACGTATGAGGGTTTTCCATGTTATCAATCCCATGCAAATAAATAAATTCATTATTATTCATGTATAGAATAATTGGATCGAATCTATTTATTAAAAGTATTCATGCAGTATTTTGTGAATTTGGTAAATTATTATTCAATTGAATATTATTTTAGCATTCTAGGATCATTTAATATTATCATAAATTAGAAGTCGAAATTGACACACTCACTATATAATCATGGAGAGAGTTCATTTCGATGGACTACTCATTTTTGACTAATTAGAGCTTCTCTCTCCCCCCACATCCAAGAGAGATAAATTCTCTCCCTGAGCACTAATACAATAATTATTTTGACAGTTCCAAGGAAGAGGATCGAGTGGACCATCATGTTGTATAAGGATTAATTGAAGCTCTGTGATAGCTCTTGGAATTCAACCAATTCCATGTGTGTGGATTCTTGAAGCGTGTATGGATGACTTGGAGGTGTTTGGCTTCATATCCCCCATGAAATGGCCATCAATGATGAGATGTAGTTAAGAATTTTTTTCTATAGAATGTGGTACATTTTATATTTAAATTTTTTTCTTTGAATAATACATTTGAGATCATCATACCATACTAGGGATCTGACTACCAGAGATGGCAAGTTCCATCATTCTAGAGATGAAGAAAACTAAATCTCTATCACATAGGATTCAGATGATCTCTTTGATAGAAATTATTGGTATTAGATTGATCTTGTAATTATTATGATCCATGAAAACTGAATTATCATTAAATTTACATAGAGGATTTTAAATTGGTCTTAAAGAATCTAACTGGGCATCTATCCAACTTTAGACAGCCATGTGATGGCCGTGTTAATTTTTTTATATGGATCATTTATGGTTTGTGGGTATCAATTTCCAAAAACACACAGAGACACACACACATATATATATATATAATACTCTTCTTGAGGCCATGGATTTGTTATGTTTAATACAAGTTATTTTGGATGAAAACCATGGAAAAATCAACATTTTCCTACCAAATATTATACCACTAGAATTGTAAATCTTTATTAGTATCTATTTTTATAATTATTATTATAAATATTTTAAAAAATTATTTCTAACCGCCATTGTAAATATGTATGTGGGGGAATATATTGTGTAAATTTCACAAAAGGGACAAGTCGATTGGTAATTGGGGTAAGAAACAAACATTTAAGATGGCTTCCAACAAATGCCAGCAAGTTTTTCAAAATGGATTCTCTCGTTAAAAAAAGTATGGTGGGGGATGTGGCAGACTCTTTGGTCAAAAAAACAAATATCAATCCAATAACATGGTCATATCATCTCCTTCTCTCGAGCCTTCTAAAGTATATGATCCTCCTATCACGTGCGACCACCATCCTAGAGTTGACCAATGACCTACCCCATATAGAGACCTACTCCCAGAAGCCAACTATAATGCCTACCCAGGATATCTCCTCCACCAGACACCCTGGGTAGATCTCAGGTAATTTTTACCAGAACAACCCACACTAACCACATTGAACAATCCCCAACCACCACTTCCTAGGATAGGCTCCCCACCGATCAAATGCTCCCTCATAGTTCCACATGGATCACCCAGCAGCTGACCTCATAAGGAATATGTTATTCCCTCTTTTATAGATGAAATATGCCCTTTTTAGATATTTCATGACCTGAACAATGCTTGTCCTTGTTGCCTCATCCCATCACCACCATCCAAGAGTACCACTTTCAGTGTCGTCGGCAAAGCTCTACCCAAATTCGGCCGCAAGCCAGTAACTTCCCACACTAGTTGATCTCAAATAGCTTCCCACACAAAAAACTCCCCTCGTCTAAAAGAGTTCCCTTCGGCTAATTTTAATCCCATGTACGACCGTGTATGGAGACTTTCTACCTAAAACAATACTATATGGGTTCACCCAACCTAGTTTGGGTTATGGATGGCATGTTCAGCCCAAAATGGCTCTCAAGGGGTCTGTTTGGCCTATGAAAGGAATTCACATGTTCAACCTGACCCATACATACCCTACCCATTGTTGTGGGTCTCAAGTAGTAATTTAAATAATAAAAATTAATTATTTTAATTAATGTATTTAAATATTAAATTAAATTACTAAAATTATTTTTGGTTTAAAAATATAACATATTTTAATACTCTGAAAATTTTATTTAATTTTTGTATTCAGTTAAATTAATTAATAAATATAATTTTGGATTTAATATTAAATTAATTATAGGAAGAAATATAATTAATGTATTTGAATTTCATTAATTTAATTTAATTTTATTTAGTACCCTCATACATTATATTATTTCAATTTTGTTGATTTCATGCATTTATTTTACACACTGACCGATATTTAGCATTGACCATCCATTATAGGTCTTCTTTATTTGATTAATTAATTATTTTATTATGCATGATGATTGTAATTAATTAGGATGTTCTATGGATCATCTTATTTTTAGTCAATATTTGTAGGGGTCTACACTTCCAAATATATACATTATATATTTTTCCACAAGACCCCCTAGCTTGTATGTGATTATTGTTGAACTATGATGAAGATGTTGTGAGATTTAGACAACTCCTTATCATGGTGGATTCTGTATGATAAGTGGACACACTGGATTGGTCTAAGATAAATAATGAGTCAAACCATGACTCGTGTATGATAATTTAGATCCCTGCTGATCCACTAAGATTAAATGGATCATACAGTTATATATTCTCAAGTCATATTTTTGTTTTATTTCCAATATGCATTTTTTTATTCTTTAATGAATTTATCTGACAACAAGAAACACATAATATAATAAATTGTAAAATCCATAATGTAGTGAAGAATGATTTTCTATTAATGTTCAGTTTTAGAGTGAAATCATTTTTTAGAATAATTAACAAAAGTGGATTAGATTCATTGATAAAAATATTAAAAACCCTCACAAAAATATTATGTGTTTAAATATCATCCATCATTTGAGTTTGAATAAAATAGGGTTTTTGGGGATCTCGTCATCCATTGTTGAGACATTATCTTACTTCTGTAGCATTATAATGAGGGTGATGGCCTCACTTAATAAATGTTGGTAGAGAAGATAGAGCTCAAGATATCTTTCAACATCTTTAGGGAGAAGTGTTGAGTGAATAATTTATTTGTTATAGATGATGGGGAATCACTCAACTGATCAAGGAGCCATAAATTAATGTGGTTAGCCTATCAAATTCATACCTTGAAATCTCTATGTAGTGGTGCATCCATATCCTATAAACTATGAAGATAAGTTCAAGTATCATTGCAACTAGAATTATAAAGTAATATAGTATTCCTATTCCTATATAGAGGGTTGTGAGTGTTCGATAAAATACTCTGAGATATTTAATTATTTAATTAGTTAATCAATCATCTCTATATTAGTAGTAACGATAAAAATATTAATCCTCGAGTTATTATTTTTTATAAAAAGGAATGAAATACCATAAAGCACACTATGAAAATCATTAGACAAAGAACATTTCCAATGTTTCATTAGTTACCGATGGTTGAATAAGTGATTGTTCAAAATACTAAGAAAACAAATATTTAACGTACTAAAATCCCCAAAAACATGTTAATTCACTATAGGAATCCAGGGTTTAAATATTATTATATGTGATTCATATCTGATTTATATGATGTTTATGTAATATTGATATCATAAACGTATGTTGTATGTTGTGATCACTATATCAGTACATGGATGATTATACTTGTTCTTCTATCTATAAGAATAATGATAATTGAAAATTAAGATAGATATGAAATCCTAATATTTACACTGGGTATGTGTGATAAAAATATGGATCATGGATAATTCATATTTCATTTACACCTATATACTCCTCATTTATTTAAGATTGCAGAATTGAGAAATACAGAGAAAATTTTTCATTACATACTAGGTAATGTACTCTAAACAATATGAACTTAGTGAAAGTAAAATCAATAATTCTTATGGTGAACAAGTTTTAAGGGAAGGATAAAAGGAAAATAGTAATAGAAAATTCAGATACACCTTTTCAATGTCCACCAAAGAAATAGATATTAAACATGAGGTTATTTTCTCCACATATTATGAAATAATATTTATTAATGATTGAATGAAATGAATAAAATTGAAGAAGCCAACATTTTCTTTTTCTTTAGGTATATACATCATTGAAATTATTTTTTCTGTTATAATAATTGGATATTAAAATAAATATTATTATGACATATGTGTATCAAAATATGGTAGACAAGTATAGAAACAATACTTTATGTAAGTTGTGTTCTACAATCAGATGAAAAAGGGTGGTCGCTGATTCAATGGTGAAAAGTGAATGACTTCAATATTGAATGTGAATGATTATAGTTTAAATCTCATTGTATGTTACCAAAACATTAATATCACATGTCTAGTGGACACCATGAGAAATTATACCAATTTTGGAATAAATGAAATTTATGGTGTTTAATATGTATCAAATTGATTTTTATTACCTAAATAATAGGAAATTTTAGATGAATATAAAATTTAATACTTCTATACTCTATTGTTATAAGATTATTCATTGTCATGTAAAATTGTAATTGGACATCAGGGATATACATTATATGGTATTTAGATTCACTAGAGAAAAAACATTAGGATTTATCAACATATATTCAGATTTGTATTAGAAAAATAAACCTTTATAAATAATGCATTGAAAGAATGATTTTGGAAATAGTTTATCTAGCGAAAATGAACTATTCCAATAATAAGCTCTTGGTCAATATACTTAACAAGATTCTTTTATGTTTTTAGGGAATTAGAAAGTGAAGTATGGTATATACATCAATAGAATATATGAGTTTCTTCGGGCTGGTATTCCAAATAATATCATAACCAATAATACATCAATCACTATAATATATCCTGGAGTTATTCCTAAACAAACATTACCTTATCTACATCACAAAATTAATCTGAATAATAATGATAAATGTTGAGTCTTACATATTTACTCTGTTCAAACAAAAGAAGCATGGTGAAATCCCTAAATGAAAATTTCCTTATACTTGTTATAGCAATGATGTAAGTTAAACTAGAATCAATGTTGATACATATATACTTTTTAGAAACATGAATTATTTTTCATGACATGATTTAAAAATAATTACATTAACCTATAAACAATTGCCAAATCTCTTAAATAGTGTATATCTTATTATGATGGAAGTCCATTATGTCATATAAACATATGTTTAGATTCATATATTTTGTTATGATATAAACCAACATACATAAAGTAAAACATAATGTGAATATTAGGTAATTATCATAATTTTTTATTAAGATATTATTTATACCCATAATATTGAAAAGAGAGAGTAAATGTAATAAAATATATTTCTATAAAATGGTAAATACCATTACATGAGATAGTGGTGCTAGATTTGCTTGGGTTTTCTGAATTACTTAAATGAAAATGTAGTTGGCATTGGAATGTGTTCCAAAAGTGGGGTGGAAAAGGAATTTTCAAGAGACACATATTCAGTAGGAAGGATAAAACCAAGGTGATTGTTTTATATTCCACTTTTCTAGTGATACATTAGTCATTGAGAATAAAAATTACTACCTGTAAGAAGTATATGTCAACTAACTAAAATTGAAAAGATCAACTCAAAAATCAACAATGGATTTCTTGTTTCAATGTACAGGGGGTCTTATATATTCAACACTATGGTGGGTATTCATGTGAGAAGATACAAGGGTGCTATAAGGGTTGTACCAAAATAGATCGATTGGTTAAACCATTATGTTATGCCTAATTAAATTTCACATTTACTTTTTAGAGCTAATATATATGATATTTTTACTGATCATTGGATATCAATACAACCAATCAAAGATGGTGTATATAGGATGAAACCATAAAGGGATAGTGACATCACAGAATGTCAATAAGGTGTCATGTTACTGAAATCAATTTTAGGATTAAAAGTAAGCGTCTAGGTCGAAGAATATTCATTTGGAATGAATCTTTTCCTTGTGTACATCATTGAATAGTGGGAGGGCCATAGTTTTCTATTTAAAATATTTTTTTTAAAATATGGAAAATATCTATTGGACTTATATTTATATAATAACAGATTAAATTATTCTCTCTAGAGATTGAATTAAAGTTGAGACCTAGGTTATATGGAATGTGATATACAGAGGAAGATCTAATGGTTTCTTATACCCAGTTAATCACACATGTACTGACATGGTATTGAAAAATACAAGTTGAAATAATTTTAATGAGAATTGTTACCAATGTTACATGGAATAAATCTCTCCAAGATGACATGCATGTGCATAGGAGGAGACTAATTTAGTGAGTTTAATTCCATATGATTTAGGGATGGATAAATCGTGTATTCTTAGACATGTGAAAAAATATGATATTTTCAAAAAGTTATTTATAGTTGTAAAATATCAGATATATCTAGGAGAATTGTATGGGAATAAATCAAAATTATCTGATGTTACTTGAGAATGTAAAAATGATATGTACCTGGTATTTGTAGAAAAATATTTACTATTTAAAAGGGGAAAACTAGTTTTTTAGGTATATATAACCGAATACCATACTTGGGTGACGTTAATCAGAAATACACACACATTCAAGAAAGTGGTATCCATGTTTACCAATACCAGGTGGCTTACATATTCTATGGCAGCTACAATTAAGTGTTTAATACACCACAATTGTTTTCAGTTATAGAATATCCCCTAGAATGTAAAGCATTATAATAATGTAAATTATGATACTATTATTGTCCAAGATGGAAAGTATAAACAACGGATAAAATTTATAAACACAGGCTTTACGTATATTTATAATTCTTAGTCAATGATACGAGGTAACAAATAAGAGATTAGACTCGTAGTGTAATCACGGAAGACACAACAAACACAATAATTGATTCAATAGAAACATGATCCCAATAATGTATATACTATAAAGTATGGATAGTAAGATGGATATAGTGCATTTTGGAGTTTTGTAAAAGTGGGTTCCCTAGACCCAAAATTATTATCACTTTTCAATTCCTATATAACTTTTTCAGTGAGATATTCATGAAGTTTACATATCATTATAGTGTTGAAATTTTCATGTCCATAGTTTATTAGTAATGTCCATATATGATTTTTTGTACCAAAATCTTACACTGCATCTAAGGATATAATGATAACATCCTGATTCTATAAACTTAATCTTAAATATATGTCATATAGTCAAAATACATCACACTTACTAGGGGAAATTGATGTCTGACTATCAGATATAGGGGATCAAAATCATTGAAAATTTTTCTCCTGATGTTCACACGTAATAATCATTGATAGGTGAGATAATGAGGACAAAACTATGAATAAAAACCCCACATTTTTCTGGTGACATTGGTTTTTTCTATCTATAGACATGTTTATTGGTATCCGGACATGAGATCACTATATATTTGTATCATTTGATTGTGTTATATACTAAAAGGGAAAATCCATGGTTATGAAATCTTGACGAGTATATTTTCTTGTGTGTGTCTATGGTGGTATGGAATTTGTTTAATTTTCAAGATAGAATATATCGCTATCTTGTTGAGGAAGTAAGATCACTTTCCATGTTAATCTTGATGGTAGTGAATCCATAATTCCTTTTCCAAGGTTGACAAGCATTAATACATATATCTAATAAACAAATAATAAAGTAAAGAAGGTTTGTGAATCATATACACATCCATATTTGTGAGATAACTACAACAAAATGGATTATATTAAACAATATATTTTCGTAGGTCGGTTTTCATTGCTATAAATATTATTTATCTCTTTAGTGGGTTACTAGACTCTACTCTTTGTCTATAAATACTATTAAATTTTATCGATATAGTGTCCTATAAGGTCAAACACTATAGAATATTAAAGAATCTACTATATTTAGTTGAATAGGTATAAAAGGCATGGTGGGCCCCACCCCGGGGTCTGAGGTTTGTCCATGTTATCACTCACAATAAATAAATAAATTCATTACAATTCAGGTATATAATAATTGGAATGAATATATTTTTTAAAAGAATCCATGAGGTTTTTAGTGAATACATGAAAATATTATACAACAGAATATTACATTAATATTCTAGGTTTGATTAATAGTAATGGGAATTAAGAGTCTAGGTATATGAAACAATTTTATAATGTAATATATTTAAATATATTATATTTATCGAAAATAAAATTAATAATATTTATGAGGTGTTTTTGTTCATCACATTTAATTATTTATCGATTATTTAGTGGGCGTTCCATTTCTAGGTGTTAGTGGTCCCTTTCTTGGTATTTGAAACACACACTACATAAGTTGCGAGGGATTTATTTTTGTCAGACAATTAATTCATCAGGAAATAGATCTTCACCCTCCTCCTAATTCCTTGACATAGAAAGCCTATCTCTATGTGATGATCTAATAACGTCTTATACAAATCAAAGGCACGATATCATGGTAATCATCATGATGCTAAAGGATTACTCATATCTCCATGATAGCACATATAATTTGATTAATAGTGAGCATGTGGATTATTTAAGAATTGTGGGTGATCTAGAGGGGTTCTGATTCAGATCCTTCAAGAAATAGTCTCTGATGATGAGTTACAGTCATTCATGCTTCAATTCAGAATGAGGTCTATGTTTTATTTAATTTTATAATATGAGTAATTAAAATGAGATCCTCAGACCATACAAGGGCTCTGATTTCTAGAGAGTATATGTTCCTTCATATTAGTGAAGAAAAAGTTTAAATCTCTGTTCCACTAGATTCAACTGTATGCCTCGATACCAACTCATACAACATTAGAGTCCCAATTAATTCAATTATTGAGATAATTTTTATTGGAGTGGATTATCTAATCGAAGAAAATATTCAATTCAATTTTAGGGTAAAACTCCAATAATATTTGAAACATGATATGGTTGAGTAATTGGATCTCCCATTATTTCCACATCATTAACAATATTTGTCAATATTCTAATAATTTGTCTAATTTATTCACCATCCAAAATATGAATGTCCCAAACATTATCTTTGAAGTTCAATATCTTAATTCCCTAACTCTTTTTATTCCTCTATAAGAAACTATTATTTTTTCCCACATCTCATTAGAACTAGAAAATTATGATACATAATTGAATTCATCTGGAAAAATTACTCATATAACTACATTCATCACTCATTAATTTACATCTTTTTTACTTCTATTTCATCATCCCACTTATCTAGTTTCATAGTAATTTCTCATTATTTTGTAATCATCATATAGTATTTAAATCATATATTCATTTAATTGATAATGATTCTAACTTTCTAAAAACAATTATTTTATTCACTGAAATATTATTCTATAAATATTCACATTCATTCTTTATGTTTAGCCATAGAAATCATTCTTCATATAGAGCTTTGAATCAAACATCAAGAGCATACAAAATACTTAAAGAGAAGTCATTTGATACCAATTTTTAGGTTGTAATAATATCAAGACAAACAAGAGGTGTTGAATAGTGTCCTCTTAAAAATCATTTAAATTCAAAATAAATCCCTTTTTTGTAACTTTTAATTATGTGCATAATTATTTTTAGAAAAAAATATTATTCAATGAAAAAATATAAAATACTAAAACATCAATTTTTATTGTGTTTTGGGAAAAAATATCCCCTAATCGAGTCCACAAACACTCTATCATTGATTTTAATGATTTTTTAGAAGAAAATAACTTTTATATGGAGACCTCTACAATAGAGTGTAGGAATTGGAGACCGTTCAATAAGTTGGATTCTTTTACAAGGAACCTTTAAAACCATATATGAGTGTGATAACCTCACACTCCACCATGACGTAGTATAAGTTGTCAGTACGTCATGAAAACTAATAGTTGATGGAACGTTTTCTTTAGATAATAAAAAATACAGGAAAGAACATCTCAAAATTTATCTAATGCTCAAATTATCATAGAATAATTATATCAACATATGAATAATAATTTAAGATAATTAGAGATAAAAATATGTACATGATAAAAATGAATGACTCTAAAGTGTAGCTCTGGTAATTACTTTGATGAACTTCATAAAAAGATAGGAATGAAATAATGTAGTAGAATCACATTTAATAAACAATAAAAGATCAAAAAATTTATTACATATAAGTATATCTATCCAAATTACTAGAATCATTATAAAATTTCATATTTTTAAAAAAATAAAAAAATATAAATATTCAATAGAAGACTGATTAACATAAAGTTAAAAAGATCTAGAAAATCCAGCAGATAAATCATGAACATTTGAATTTATATTCACTTAGTGAAAATTGTAACTTCCCATAGAAATGAGAACAATATAATCCATTATAAGGTCCTTTAAATATGTCATTAAAAATATTTAAAGATATATTTAATTTAGGATAATCATTGCAGAAAATGTCGAAATAGTCTATAATTCAAATCTCATAGATGATTATGTCAAACATATGGATTCATTTCCTATGGATAATCATCAAATGTAGAGTTCATAGTAAGTGGATGTTTCAAAAATATGAGTTGATGAACTATATGCTAAGAACAAATTTATAGATTGGAGGACAAATTTATGGTTCCCAAACCATACATTTTAATCAATTATAGCGTTCTGAAGGTATTAATCCTTAAAATGTAGGGTTTATCATATAAACAAGCATATTAAACAGAGGGTATACAATAGTGACTCTAGAAAACATTGAAATTTCCAAAATACAAATGAAAAAATGTAGCCAAATTTATTAAAAATATTTCCCAAATAAAAATTATATTCTAATAAATATTTTCCTGAAATCAAATTAATCTAGAAAAATTTGAAACTCTAATTTGATTTTTTTTTCGATCAATAAAACCAATTAGAAATAACTAAAATTGTTGGATCAACACATTCTCAACACCATGGTGATTACATTAATGGTGAATACTATAATGAAATATTAGAGAACTATGTTGAATAATTTAAAAACGAACAAGAATAAACGTCATATAAATCCTTGCAAAGAGAACGAGTTTCATAATAATTTTATAAAGCATTTATCAGTGAAGAATCATGGAGGTTCTCAGAAGATGATGGGGTTACATTATAAATTGGAAACATATTCTAAATTACAAAACCATAAACATAAGATGAATATATGAGAATATATTGGGTCTCATAATAAATTTTTAATGCATATTTCGATAAAAAATCATTGAGGAACCCAAATTATGAAGGCTACACACTATTTTGGATTAGTAAGGATAATATCAACAAAAAAAATCACATAGTACCAGAATTGAATAATAAACAATATAAAATTAATCAATGAGAGGTTATGAAAGTAAGGTCTTTATTATAACTAATAATATGTGTATAATAATGAATTCAAAGGAAATAAATACATGCAATCTATAGAAGAAGAATATGAAGATTAAAATAAAGGACCTTAAAGTATATGAAATGAAAATTTTATTGTAAGTATTGGTAAAATATATGATGAGAGAGTGTATAAAACCAAAAGAAAATGGAAGAGTTGAGAGTCCTCTTACCTTCCACTGTGTTTCATTTAATGACATATACACCTCATGTATAATAAAAATTATTATTAAAACAATAATCTAGAACTAAATTTCACTTATTTTTAATATTCTTGACATATTATAATCATTATAAATTATATATTATTTTTTTAAAGATAAGATGGAATTATGAAATAACTTTTATTAAAATTCATGAAAGTTGTACACAATCCTTGGTAAATAACAATTTACACCAAATATCATTACATAATTAACTCAAAAAAAACTATTTCAATCATAAAACCACCCAACCCTTCATAAATGAATAAAAATTTAAAAAAAGGGGAATATCCATTTTTAAATATTTTCTGATCCAAAAAAACATAAACAATCAACATTTCTATGAAAACTCTTATTGGTATTTTATTTAATAACAATATGGATTGAAACATGATTTAAAAATAATGTTCTATTAAATCATATAGTTTACTTGATTTGTCAATGGAGAATCCAAAGAAATCACGGAAATTTTTTAGTAATGTTATTGGTCAGAGTGTGGAACTCAAGAAGGTGGTGAATTTTGAACCAAATCTATTATTTGTAAAAAAGTATTTAAAATTTCTTAATCTCAAATCCAAAATACCCAGTTAACCAAAGTTGCAAATTTATAAGAGTTTGTATTATAAAAATAATTTCTTGAAATATTGATTAACTATTAGTTGTGGTAATTGGAATAATTGATATTAATTTTAAAAGTAATTTAGTAAATGAAAAAAATTATAAAAACTCTATAAGAATAAATATGAATGTAAAATTCATTTTTTTGAAATATATGTAAATGAATATAAGAATAAATATGGAAACACAGTGGATAAAAAAAAATGTTCAGTCTCATGTAGAAGATTAATCCTATCCACATGGTTATCACATGGAATAATTATGTTTTTATTAGAAAACATTGTCCACACCTTGGATCGGGGTTCACAACAGCATATAATACAGTCCAGGTCAAACTGGACCTCTACCATAGTTATATGTGGGAACCTAACTAGGTCAAACATGGACCTCTTTTACAGTTTCATGTAGGTGTAAAATGGTGTAAAATTTCTATTTAGTGACAATATCTTTTACCCACCATCATATAACGGGAGATAATGTGTCATTATAGTATAGACACACACACTACATGAAAAGTAGTAAAATTATACATAATAGAGACAAAATAATGAGATTGGTTTTAGAATTCTCTAAGTGATGTTCACGATTCTTTTGGGATCCTTGAGTAAAGAATATAAAGAATATGAGTCCTCTTCTAGAAATAGACACCAAAACAGAGTGTCATGGAAGCTCAGTGTTTGGGTTCCAAGGAATAGTTGAGATTCTATTCTAAGGTTATCTTCAAAATGGATTTTTGCAGCAATAATGTATAGACTTAGGTTCACAAAAAATCATTCTTGTTCATTGTTAATAGGAATGAGTGTTCTTCATGATTTCTTCATGATTTCAATTCATAGTTTCACTTGATTTATCTCTCTTTTTTCTCACGTGATTTCATTTAATATTCTACATAGGTTGACAATAGGGACAATCCTTAACAAGAGGGATTCCTTGTACCTCGTATTTTTCTCTAACAGTGTCATCGAAAGACAGAAATATTCATTAAAAAAAAGAAGTTCTAATTTAAATAAATATGACTATTAGAATTAATTTTGAATTTAAGAGTAAATAATATTATCTAAGTATTGATGGGTAGTTCATTTTTTCGGTGACTCCTTCTATCAGGGACTCCTTCTATCAGGGACTCCTTCTATCAGTGACTCCTTCTGTTGGTGACTCCTTCTGTCGGTTACTCCTTCTGTCGGTGACTCCTTATATCGGTGAATCCTTCTATCTGAGACTCAATGTAGTGGTATATCAGTTCATCAGTGTAACATTTTATCGGTGAATGTTTCTTCTAATGACTCAAACTATCAGTGAATCAGTCTTGTATATATTGGTGAGTCCTTTGTTCTATTAGTGAATCATTTGTTCTATCATCCACTCGTTCTGTCGGTGAATCACTTGTTCTATCAGTGACTCGTCTGTGCTTTCAGTGTGTCATTTTTTCTATTGGTGACTCATTCTTATATCTTTTGGTGATTCATTCTATGACTTAATTGTTTGTTACTCATAGTTATCCATTTTTTTGTTTAACTGACATATAGTATAAACATAAATAGAATTATGTTAAACTTATAATTAAACATAGATAAAAATAATTAAACATTTTTGAACATAACTAACCCTGATTTTACATAAATGTACTATATTTTTTATTATTAAAATTAGATAGGGCCAACAATATCCCCCTTTTGATAATCAAAAATCATGTAATTATAATGTTCAATCCGTTGATTCATAATGATCAAAGTTGGTATTTGGATTACTGTCTATATGGTTAAACTAATGTACAATTCTATAATGAATTCTCTTTTCTCCAATTTCTGGAATTATCAAAAAGAATAAATGAAGTAATGAATAAAATTCAATGATGAAAATAAATAATCTGATTAGGAAATCTTCTAGATTTTATTAGTAATGAAAATTACATTGGATATTAATGTTAAAAAGTAAAAAAAATAAGCCCTATAAAATAAGTGATCCAAACCACTTATTCATTATGAAGGAGGAATAATGTGTGGGAATTCACTTACTAGAAGAAGAAATGGTAGGGGAATATGTAGAAATAGTGACTAGAGATTCACAATAAATTATGAGAGAGGGAAAAGGAATTCGAGTAAGAACTGAAGGGGACAAGTTGGGACTAGTGTAGGAAAAAAGGATAGTAAGTTCACTAAATATTAAAGGAAAAACATGTCTGAAATCTTGAGCTGGATAGAGTCTCAATGAAGGAATGCTGGAACAGGAAGATCTTGAAGGTTCTATAGGTGGTCTGATAGCAGTGCCAATAGGGTTAATAATCACATTACTCTGGAGAAGTAGATAGGTATTGAGATGGTTGGTTAAATACATAATTATCTCTCCACCATATTGCATATCATTTTTTAAATATTCCATACTTTTAAAAAACTATGAAATTGTAGGAGTAAAAACCTTAAAATCTATACATGATCTCTGAAATATTGGGTTACTGGAGGAATTCTCAGGTTCTCAAGTCAAAGCTTGAAGTGGATGTCTAGTGGATGAATTTGATATATCCTCTCGAAGATAAAATCAACATTCATGGTGATTTCCTCCTGAGCAGTTATAGCCTTGTCTGAATAAAATATGACCATATCATAGATATGATCACTGTTTTACTTTATTTTTTATAGACATTTTTGATCAATTCCATTCATCAAAGTTCTCATATCTTATCTAATGACAGTCCTGATCATCTCTATTTCTATGGGTGAGATACATGATCTCCTGAGATAGATTGTCACGACCCGACCCGTAACGAGGCTCGACCCGCAACTACCCCAAGCTCACCTCCATAGGCCAGGGGCTAGCGACTAGCACCGAATGCATAATAAAATAGGGGAGGCCTTTTCCTAAGAAACTGTACACACACACGTAGCCAACTCAAGAAACAGTGTAGGGAAAAGAATGCAAGATGAAACACTTATACAAAAAGGGGAACAAACATACATGCATCGACCTCTAACCAGTACATGAAAAGTGATGAAAAATAAACTGAATAGTGAAAAGGGAAAAACACGCGCCCATCCAGAAAGGTTCCACAACCCAAAAATAGGTAAAATAAAGGTAAACCACTAGTGAGTATCACACCCAGGATGTCCTGCTACGACCACCGAACGCAACACAAGCTCTTGTGTCCTCTATGCTCCTCCGTAGTCTCGACCGACCTGTCCGTCGGCTGCAAAGGCACACCAAGAGCGGGAAAATCCCAAGCAGTGGTGAGTATAAAAATACTCAGTAGGATGTCCCGAAAGCTCGAGGGAGCAAAAAGGGTAGTACTAAAATGGGGAGCAGTAGACAGAGCAGAGAACATTGTAAGAGTGCAAAAGAGAGAAAGAGAGTGCAGATCAACCCAACAAAAGAAAAGAAGCAGACTCGTCCAGATGCAAGGAGCTGGAGACAGTGAGAAGATGAAATTATCATCGAGTCTTCGCTGCCTATAGTAGGAGAGTATACTCGTCCAACCAAGAGGAGCTAGACATGGAAAGCATGTGGCATACCCCGCGCATCTTCACCCTCCTAGAAGGTGAGTAACCAAATCTAAGGAGTGGAAACAACAATGGGATTTATATATATGCGCAACGAAGAACCCAAATGAGTGGTTACGGGGATCTCTGTCTCCCAGGTCAGCCCAAGAAGAGTCACCAATAGTTCAAAGGGTATCCAACACTGAACCCAAGCATCTTGCACGTCAACCTAGGAGGTACAAGTCAAAGGGGCTCAATCACCACACCTCGATACTATCTGATTTGGGTGGCCCTATCTCGCTCGCACGGCTTTTAGGTCGCGTCGCAAGAATGCATCTCAGTGGGAAATGTGCCCCTCGTTCTCGTATTTCCTAGGTCACATCAAATCTGCCACATCACCGATACACACACCAAAGATCCTACTCCGATAGTCACGGAGAAAAAAGTCACTGACTGGCCTCAAAAGAAGGCCTAAGTCTAAAAAGCTAATGGATGAACAACTGCCAAACCCTGATGGTGGGTAAACCCTAATACATTATTAGGTGACCCACTACCCAGCCCTGCTGGAGGGTAAACCCAGAACACATCAGCAGGCGACCCACTACCTAGTCTCTGCTGGAGGGTAGACACGAAAGTAGTCGACATGCGACCCACTACCCAGCCCTACTGGAGGGTAGACCTGAAAGTAGTCGACAGGCGACCCACTGCCCATCCCTGATGGAGGGTAGACCTGGAATAAAACGTTAAGTGACCCACTGCCCAGCCCTGCTGGAGGGTAGACCTAAAAGTAGTCGACATGTGACCCGCTGCCCAGCCCTGCTGGAGGGTAGACCCGAAATAAAAAATTAGGCGACCCACTGCCTAGCCCTACTTGAGGGTAGACCTAAAAGTAGTCAACATGCGACCCACTACCCAACCCTGCTGGAGGGTAGACCCGGAATAAAACATCAGGAGACCAACTGCCCAGCCCTGCTAGAGGGTAGACCTGAATGTAGTTGACAGGCGACCCACTGCCCAGCCCTGCGGGAGGGTAGACCCGGAATAAAATGTTAGGAGACCCACTACCTAGCCCTGCTGGAAGGTAGACCTGGAAGATGTCGACAGGTGACCCACTTCCCATTCTCTCCTGGAGGGTAGACCTGTTCTTGGGTCCGATAACTCAGCACTACAACCGACATCACCAGGTGTTACCAACATCGCTACCGTGCATTGGTTTAGAGAGCGTCAAAGGGACCTCCATCCAACACCATCCCATGTTTCCACATTTAATGATATCTCAAACGAGGCTCCACATGCACGAACGGATAACGCCGTTGCAAACCTCGCGGAAAAACACGCGAGATAGACCATTTATTCACTCGAAAGAGTCAACTAGTGAATATAGCCCTATTCACCGTAGCCAGCCCATGTGGGGCCCACAGCATGATCCCAAAACCGAACAAACGGATCACACCACTGTGATCCCCTCGGAAAGACACACGGGATTGACTACTCAATCACCCAAAATGGACACCCAGTAAAAAGGGTATTATTCACTAAAGCCAGCCCCAGTGGCACCCACACCACGATCCCAAAAAAAGGTCGGGCAAACTGTGCCATTGCGAAGCTCTTAGAAAAATACATCATAACGACTAATCATTCACCCCGAATAAATATCTGATGAAAAATCTGCAATACGCTGCACACAGCTTAAAAGACTGCCCATGGGGCCCATGCCTCAACCCTGGCATCATTGCCTGAAACCACCGTGGTCAATCTCGTCTCTATGCCAGGGTCACAACGCCACTGACGGTGCCTAAAATAGCCTCCGGTTGTAGAAGCCGCAAGTCCCGCATTATACGCAAACGGGACTCCGTAGGGCCCACACCACAGCCCGAATTTAATCTGGCGGATTGCATCATTGCCATCACCTCGGAAAAACACTCAGAAACGAGTGCTCATTCACCAAAAATGGATGTCAGGTGAAAAAGTGACGTTCCACCGTAAAACGTGCGAACTAGACCATGTGGGGCCCACACCTTGTCTCAAACCCGAATGCCTCGTAAAGCATCTCAAAAAGTCTGCACGAGGACTGGAATCACGCAACCACTGACGGCGCGTCAATCAGAACTCCCAAACAGGAGTTAGGTCTGACGCAAGAATAATTAATTAATTAATTAAATATCTGCATTAAACGTTTCATGCCTCTGAGCAACAAAATCTCACAGCAATGGTTCTGAACCAACTTTGGAAGGTCCGTCTCAACTCCAGCGCCTCCAACGGCACGTCAAACGGACGTCCGATTTGCGAATACTTCCGCTGCAACCATTAATAATAATTTAATATTATTAAGTTAAATCGCTTGGGCCACCCGCCTCTGGGCGCATAACCAAAAAACCCCAAAACTCACTTTAAAAGAACCACCCCATCAACATGATCTCATAGATTCATACGGCGCGTTAATCGGACGCGCCGTTTAAGAGTTACGCCCCCCCCCCCCCCCGAATTCAAGGGGGCCTAACCGGGACGGTCCACCCCAGGCGGCCCGGTCCGAGCCGCCGACCCACGGCCCAGCCGCGGGTCCGGACCAGTCCGTCGTGGCCCGCCTCAAACTGTCGGACCCGAGCAGGTCCGACCCTCCTCAACCGATCAGCCAAAAGGTTGGTCTCTGTCACCATGCAGGACCCGCATAAGGTGGGTCCTTGCATCCTCCGAAACAGGCCGGCCGAAGCCGATCTTCGTTGACCCCAGGAAGACCCGTGCGGCATGGGTCCTTCATCCTCCTCACATCGAGTCTAGGAGCTAGGCTCCTCCTCTGCCAAATGCGACCGGCACCCTCGCCCTCGACCGTAGTGCCCTGCCGCACCACCGCCGCGCCTCGTCGCGGCCCGCACCGCCAGGACCCACGCACGCCTGACACCCCTCGCTCACACCCCAGCCGGCCTCAGCTCCTCCTCCGGCCAACCTCCGGCTGCTCGATGCCTCACACCGCCAGCCCCGCTGCTCCGACAATGCACTCTGAACCCCCGATTCGCCACCCCGAGCTCCAGCCACAGCCCTTGCCAGATCTGAGACTTCTGACGGCCACCGCCACCTCTCTGGTAGCCCAAAAACGAAACCGAACATGGTTTCGAGATCCTCGGGGTGAGTCATTTGCAACGCCTTACCCCATCCAATGATCCGAACAGAATTTAACACGTCCGGAATTTGGACGAAGAACACCAAGAACGGAAAATAAAATGGGGCTCGGGCGTTGGCTGTGTTCGTTCGGCAGACGCCACAATTCTAAAAAAAGAAATTGAGAATTTAAAATACAAAATTTATAGGGGAGCGTAAATATAATCGAAAACCAACCTCGATCCGGCCGTTCGACGTTGTCGACGCGCCCGCTCGGTCCTACTTCAATCAGCTAGAGTCTGCTCCTCAATCCGGCGAACAACATCGAATGATGCCGAAGAATGGAGAATAAAACTTGAGAGAGAGAGAGAAGAATGAAATGGGTTCTCCAACTTAGTGAATTTATAGGAATTCACTGAAACTCTCCCAACTGGCGCGGGTTCCGAAACTCCCGTGCTCTCCCATTTTATACCGCACCTAGGTAAAACACCCCATTTAAAATTCAATGGAAGTCTCAGATTTCTATTCCGAGGCATCATTCAAAAGTTATTTGAAAAGGAAAAGCAGTGATAAAAATCACTAAGTGGTCATTTCGAAATGACCATTTCGCCCCTTGGTAACATCTCTCACAGCAGGCCCACGCCCGCAACTTTTACACCCCGCCTAGGGTAAAGGGCATGCTCTGGACTCAACGATGCCCTGAGTTTTCCTATCTGAGCAACCGTTTATGAGTTACTCAGGTTTGAGGTATTAAACGATTTATTTAATTCAATTTATCCAATTAACACTCTGCTAACAAGAGAGGGTTCTGAATGTCCCGCGCCGACTCATTTTATGTTGCTCCTAGGGTAAACAGCCCATTTTGGACCCATCCGTACACTCGGATTTCTGATACGGATCTCTTTTTAGGATTTATCCCATTTATTTGGAATTCTCAGTGCCAACGCACTGACAATTTAATTGCAGCCACACTGGGGATCAGAATCGCACGCCGTCTGAGTGCGCTACTCTGGAATAATATCAAGAATGTTCCAGTCTTTTGCAGAAAAAACTGGGTTCTTACATCATTCCCTCCTTCAAGATTTTCATCCCCGAAAAGAAAAACTAGGGGAATAACTTACGGTACCAAGCCCATAGTTGGCTCTTCCGTACCCAGAAGAACTGTTGCACAGTCTAGCGTCACCGCACACAGACCAAAGGATTTGATCTGTTCATGCGAGGTCTACCCCTTTTGAGAACGCGCACAGGAGAACGCAGAAATCTACTCAGGTAAGCCTTGTGGGAGATGTTGTGCACCCACTCCCGACATTGGGGGTCAGGTAAAGGAGGAAGACAACCTCTCTATCCCTTCGCATGGTCTCAAATGGCCTGAAAGCCCTCAGTGGTATATCACCTCCCCGATCAAACCTCCCCATCACATGTCGCGACTAGAATCACTGCCAACACCAGGGATAGGGCCCGGTGATTACCTCCTTCAGAATATCTATATGGTGAAACACTGAAGGATATCTGGTCACGCAAGGTTACATAGTTGATGTCTGGCAACCAGGACTCACTTACACGCTTGAAGAGCGAAGGAGTCAACACCATCGACTAAACAAAAAAGGTCCTACGCCATTTACCTTAACGACACAAGTTTACACCGATGCCCTGCGTCTTCCTCGGTAACCCCTCGAGAAAGGAGTTAGAGGAAAGAGTACCTCCCACAGTGTCTAACGAGTTCTACTGAGAAAAGTAGAAAAAGTCACAGAGCGTACGTCTTATCATCTCTTGCGTTGCAGGATTGTAAACAACCATAGCACCCAGCTGCCTGTGGCCCGTCAGTCAACTCCCTGAGCCTGACATGTGCCGCCTAGTGGTGGTGGAAGGACCTCAAAACTTCATCCCCCAAACACAGTTCCTCCATCCTTCTTCCAACACCGCCTCCCTGGGGACCACCCTGTCCTCACCTGGGAGTTTTCTTATCACGGCACTGCCTCTGTCGTGGTGGTGCATCTACCTACCATTTGGAAGACTCAGCACATTTGTTCGAGTAATCTGATGCCACATGATCTTGCACATCAAAAATATAGCACTAGTTTTCCCTGGTCTATCTTTGTTCTCTACGTTGTCCCAAACCATGTGTCTGAGTCTCATCAAATAAAAACCTCTATCGTTAAGGCCCCTCCAATCGACGTCCCTCTACCGGAAATTTCTCTGTCACCAGTGCCTGATCCAGTACCCTGAGATGGGTGAGGATGCACAAGGGCACTACACTGCCATGAATCTCTTCTACAGATATCTCGTTCAAACTTATGTGCTCAGAAGTTGCCATCACGGACCACGTCTGGAAAAAAATGTGCACGGTCTGTGAAACTAGTCGCATACACAGGCACTGTTATCCCTCCCTGCTGAAACTGCAGGACCTCCAGGATCTGAATTGAGCATAAGTAGGATGGGTAAAACTCCTCACGAAACCGAAGTTGAGAGTCGCCTCACGAAAGTGACGACTCATCTAGTATCTGAGTAACCCTGGCTCTACTACACCAATCTGCGGGGTGGAAAAATACTGGCTGTCAAAGCCACCATCTAACATGTTAGTGTCCGAACAAGCCTGAAGAGGCAGACCACCCACTCTAGCCAACCCTTCACTATCTAAGGGTACGGCGGGCCGTGGAACCCCAGTGGTGTCTGACGCTAGAACTCACATAGCGCGTCCACCCTACACTCATCATCATCCCTCACTGCCGGTACTAACCGCTACTCCACAGGTGGAGGTGCTACTGCCTGTCCTCCTGGAGAAAGGGTAATCGTATGATTGATCTTGAACTGAGGCCTCTTCGCTGATAGAATCGTCGCCACGAACCAGAGTTAGTATCCTGGCGGGCTATCATTGTAGAGGAATCCTGAACCCGATCAAGGAGCACCACGGTAAAATCGGAATATATATAACAACAACGATGGGGAGCTGACTCAAGAAGAACAGTTAAGGACTCAATATTATAGGATGCATGAATCAAATTTCCATCAACAAGTGTCTCAGTGTGCCGAATCGACAAGCGGGTTATCAGGGTCTTCGTGAATTGATACGTCAGTCGTCGCACCATCACTGGACTCCCTGGCCTGAGAGCCGCTCTTGAGACACGTTGACACTATTGCCCCAAAACACAACCAATTACTTTTTGGCGACGTCCGAACATCACCCCATTGAACGAACCACCTATGATACCACTTTGACACGACCCGACCCGTAACGAGGCTTGAGCCGCAACTACCCCAAACCCGCCTCCATAGGCCTGGGGCTGGCGACTAGCACCGAAGGCACAATAAACTAGGGGAGGCCTTGGACTAAGAAACTATACACACACACACACGCGCAACCAACTCAAGAAATAGGGTCGGGAAAAAAAAGCAAGATACAACACTGCTACAAAAAGGGGAACCAACATACATGCATCAACCTCTAACCACTACAAGAAAAGTGGTGAAAAGTAATCTGAATGGTAAAAAGGGAAAAACACGTGCCCATCCAGTAAGGTGCCGCAACCCGACAACAGGTAAAACTATGGTAAACCGCCAGTGAGTAACACACCCAAGAATTCCAACTACGACCACCGAACGTAGCCCAAGCTCTTGTGCCCTCTACGCTCCTCCGTAGTCTCGACCGACCTGTCCATCGTCTGCAAGGGCACACCAACTGTGAGAAAAGCCCAAGCAGGGGTGAGTATAAAAATACGCAGTATGATGCCCCGAAAGCTCGTGGGAGCAACAAGGGAAGTACTAAAATGGGGAGCAGTACACAGGGCAGAGAATAGTGTAAGAGTGAAAAAGAGAGAAAGATAGTGCAGCTCAACCCAAAAAAAGAAACGAAGCAGACTCGTCCAGACGCAAGGAGATAGAGACGATGAGAAGATGAAATTATCATCGAGTCTTCGCTTCCTATAGCAGGACAGTAGATTCGTCCAACCAAGAGGACCTAGACACGGAAAGCATGTGGCATACACCGCGCTTCTTCGCCCCTCCTAGAAGGAGAGTAACCAAACCCGAGGCGCAGAAACAACAATAGGATGTATATATATGCTCAACGAGAAACCTGAATGAGTGGTTAAGGGGATCTCTATCTCCCAACTCATCCCAATAAGAGTCACCAGTAGTTCAAAGGATATCCAACACTGAACCCAAGTGTCATGCACGTCAACCTAGGAGGTACATGTTAAAGGGGCTCAATCACCACACCTCGACACTATCCACTTTGGGCGGCCCTGTATTGCCCGCACAACTTTTAGGTCGCATCGCAAGAACGTGACTCGGTGGGAAAAGCGCCCCTAATTCTCATATGTCCTAGGTCACGTAAAAGCAGCCACATCACCGATCCGCACACCAAAGATCCTTCTCTGATAGGCATGAAAAAAAAATCACTAACTAGCCTCAAAAGAAGGCCTGAGTCTAAAAGGCCAAGGGATGACCCATTGCCTAGCCCTGTTGGCGGGTAAATCCTAATACATCATCAGGCAACCCACTACCCAGCCCTGCTGGAGAGTAAACCCAAAACACCTCGATAAGAGACCCACTGCCCATTCTCTACTGGAGGGTAGACTCGAAAGTAGTCGACAGGCAACCCACTGCCCAGCCCTGCTCGAGGGTAGACCTAAAAGTAGTCGATAGGCAGCCCACTGCCCAGCCCTACTGGAGGGTGGACCTGGAATAAAATGTCAAGCGACCCATTTCCCAGCCTTGCTGGATGGTAGACCTGAAAGTAGTCGACAGGTGACCCACTGCCCAGCCCTGCTGGAGGGTAGACCCGGAATAAAACCTCAGGCGACCCACTGCCCAGCCCTACTGGAGGGTAGACCTGTAATAAAACGTCAGGCGACCCAGTGCCCAGCCCTGCTAGAGGGTAGACCGGAAGGTAGTCGACATGCGACCCACTGCCCAGCCCTACTGGAGGCTAGAACTAGAATAAAACGTCAGGCGACCCCCTGCCCGGCCCTGCTGGATGGTAGACACAGAAGAAGTCAACAAGTGACCCACTTCCCAGTCTCTACTGGAGGGTAGACCTGGTAACGGGTCCGATAACTCAGCACTGCAACCGACATCACCGGGTGTTACCAACATCGCTACCGTGCGTTGGTTTAGAGGGAGTCAAAGGGACCTCCATCCCACACCATCCCATGTTTCCATATTTAATGAGATCTCAAACGAGGCTCCACATGCCTGAATGGATCACGTCGTTGCAAACCTCGTAGAAATACACACGAGATAGACCATTTATTCCCCTGAAACGGTCAACCGGTGAATATAACACTATTCACCGTAGCCATCCCATGTGGGGCCCACACCATGATCCCAAAACCGAACAAACGGATCACACCACTGTGATCCCCTCAGAAAGACACATGGTATTGACTACTCAATCGCCCAAAACAGACACTCGGTAAAAAGTGTATTATTCACTGTAGCCAGCCTGGGTGGCACCCACACCATGATCCCAAAAAAAAAGGTCAGGCGAACTGTGCCATTGCGAAGCTCTCAGAAAAACACATCATAATGGCTAATCATTTGCCTCGAATGCATGTCTGATGAAAAAGCCGCATTACACTGCACACAGCTTAAGAGACAGCACGTGGGGCCCATGCCTCAACCCCGGCATCATCGCCTGAAACCACCCTGATCAATCTCGTCTCGATGCCAGGGTCACAATGCCATTGACAGTTCCTAAAACAGACTCCGGATGCAGAAGCCACAACACCCCGCGTTATACACAAATGGGACTCCGTGGGGCCCACACCTCGGCCTGAATTTAAGCAGGCGAATTGCACCATTTCCATCCCCTCAGAAAAACACTCAGAAACGAGTGCTCATTCACCCCAAACGGATGTCGGGTGAAAAGTGACGTTCCACCGTAAAACGTGCGAACTAGGCCCTATGGTGCCCACACCTTGTCTCCAACCCGAAAGCCTCGTAAAGCATCTCAAAAAGTCCTCACGAGGACTGGAATAATGTTCCCGCTGATGGCGCGTCAATCGGACCTCCCAAACAGGAGTTAGGTCCGACGCAAGAATATTTAATTAATTAATTAATTATCCACATTAAACGTTTCACGCCTCTAAGAAACAAAACCTCACAGCAATGGTTTCAAACCAAATTTGGAAGGTCCTTCTCAACTCCAGGGCCATAGCGCCTTCGACGTCACGTCAAACGGACGTCCGGTTTGCGAATACGTCCGCTGCAACCATTAATAATAATTTAATAATATTAAGTTAAATCGCTTGGGCCACCCGCCTTCGGGTGCATAACCAAAAAAACCCCAAAATTCCCTTTACAAGAACCTCCCCGTCAACATTGTCTCACAGCTGCAGACGGTGCATCAATCGGCCACACCATTTAAGAGTTACCCCCCCCCCCCGAATGCAAGGGGGGCTAACCGGGCCGGTCCACCCCAGCCGGCCCAGTCCGAGCCGCCGGCCTGCGGCCCAACCGCGAGTCCGGCCCTCCTCAACCGACCGGCCAAAATTCCGGTCTCCGTCGCAACATTGGACCCATATGAGGCGGGTCCGTGCCTATCTAAAATAGACCGGCTGAAGCCTGTCTTTGTTGACACCAGGAAGACCCGCGCGACGCGGGTCCTTCCTCCTCTGCACGCCGAGGCCTGGAGCTCAGCTCCTCCTCCGCCGAACATGACCAGTGCCCTTGCCCTTGCCCGTAGCGCCATGCCGCAACACCGCCGCGCCTCACCGCGGACCACACCACCTGGACCCACGTGTTCCTGACGCCCCTCGCTCATGCCCCGGCCGGCCTCGGCTCCTCCTCCGGCCAACCTCCGGCTGCTCGACGCCTCACCCCACCACCCCCGCTGCTCCGACAACACGCTCCGAACCCCCACTGCGCCACCCCGAGATCCGTCCACTACCCTGGCCAGAGCCGGGACTTCCGACGGCCACCGCCACCTCTCCGGTGGACCAAAAACGAAATCGAACATGGTTTTGAGATCCTCAGGGTGAGGCCTTCGCAACACCTATCCCCGATCAACAATTAGACCAGAAATTGACACGTATGGAATTCGGATGAAGAATGCCAAGAACACAAAATAAAATGGGGCTTGGGCATTGGCTGTGTTCGTTCGGCAGATGCCCCAATTCTAAAAAAAATAAATTGAAAATTTAGATGAAAAAATTTACAGAGGAGCAGAAATATAACCGAACCCCTTCCACGATCCGGCCGTTCGACGTTGTCGATGCGCCCGCACGGTCCTGCTTCGATCCGCCGGAGCCTGCTCCTCAATTCGGCGAAGAACAGTGATGGATGCCGAAGAAGGGCGAATATCACTTGAGAGAGAGAGAGAGAGAAAATAATGAAATGGGTTCTCCCACTTAGTGAATTTATAGTAATTCACTGAAACTCTCCCAACGGGCGCGGGTTCCGAAACTCCCGCACTCTCCCATTTTATACCGTACCTAGGTAAAAAACCCCATTTCAAACTCAACGGAAGTCTCAGATTTCCATTTCAAGGCTTCGTTAAAATGTTATTTGAAAAGGAACACCAGTGATAAAAATCACTAAGTGGTTATTTCGAAATGACCATTTCTCCGCTGGGTGACATCTCTCATAGTAGGCCCGCGCTCGCAACTTTTACACCCCGTATAGGGTAAACGGAATGCTCCAGACACAATGATGCCCTCGGTTTTCCCATATGGGCAACCGTTTAGGAGTTACTCAGGTTTGAGCTATTGAACGAATAATTTAATTCAATTTATCCATTTAACACTCGGCTAATGAGCGAGGGGTCCGAATGTCCCGCGCTGACTCATTTTATGTCCCTCCTAGGGTAAACACCCCATTTCGGACCCATTCGTACACTTGGATTTCTGATCTGGATCTCTATTTAGGAGTGATCCCATTTATTTGGCATTCCCAGTGCGAACGCACTGAAAATTCAATTCCGGCCACACCGGGGCTCGGAATCGCACACCCACTGAGGGCGCTGCTCGGGAATAATATCAAGAGTGTTCCAGTCTTTTGTAGAAAAAATGGGGTTCTTACATAGATTACCATTGAAAAATGTCTCTCATATCTTTCCCTATTTATCTCGGGCATTCGCTATCTAAATGGCCTATTACTGACTACCATTCCTCCTATACCACTGTTCGAATACCCTAAATGTCTAAAACCTGAACAGGGTTATCATAATGAGGTGGGTCCATAGCTAATGAGGCACTCTATAATGACTCCTTGACTACCAACATCACAAGGGACAAATAAATAGTTGGAGTAGCATCATCATCAGGAGACTTAGGAGGTATATCATGTTGTTTTAGAGCATGTTCTATAGGCTCTTTTTGTTCCCTAAGTTATTGATTAACAACAGCTGCAATCATGACTATTTCAATAGACGCCTCCTAACTAGCTGTCTCAAATGCTTCCAAAACTGATACCAATAGAGGTTCAAGAATGGAAACACTTGTTTATATTATCAATTATGAATCATTCTTTATATGGGGTGTTACAGGTCTTGGTTGATCATAACATAATGATATCATAGAATCTAACATATATGTGTTGAAGGCTTTAAATTTTTCCTTAGACATATAATCCGTAGGAACTAGTAAAGGAGGTGATGAAAACACTGGGGGTTCGTCAACTATTGATCCTCTTAAAACAAATATTCTATCCTCATCATCTAAATCTAGATAATATAGACTGAGAGAAACATAACCTGGGATGTTTTCCCAGTCAGATAACATATAAACATCAAGGGGAGTGAGTGTATCAACTCTCAAATTCTTACCATGAGTCTCCCCATCAAATTGAGATCTTGTGATTTGTTTTTACCCCTAAACATGAAGACTCTTTATGACATTCAAAAACTGAGGTAATGGGCCTACTAGTGCTCTAACTACATTACCAACCTCATCTACATCTACTTCCAAAAAAACATGATTCTGTAGGACCAGGATGTTTAAAAACATATTCCGGATTCTCATGTCCATCCTATTCTAAATTGGATCCTTGATCATCACTAGAGTGATTATAGTCATTGTCACTTTCATCAATTAAATAAAATTCATGCTCAGGTTCATCTCCTTCATTTGTTCTATCACCTTCATCATATTTATCAATAGATTTTCCACCCCCTTCTTCCTCACTGTCAAAGCTACTTCTACTGCAAATTTCATCTTCTTCTCTATAGGCTTATTCTTATTTTCTGGATTCCCCTTCTAAAACAATTCTTTTACATTCAAATTAAACACTACTAGATTATTCAGTTTCTTCATCATTATTATCACACTAAATGGGTTATTTTGATTTTAGATCTAGTGGTGGACTAGGTGGACCATATGACATTCCCCGTAGACATTCAACAATATTCGGGTCACTCCTATCATCTATAAGAGACCGATATTCTCTAGAAAGTTCAGTTTCCTCTTCATCATAATATATTACCTTAGCATATTCTCCTAGTCCAAGATCTATCACATCTCTCGACCTAGTTAGATTTCTCTATAGGATTTAAATTTTCATATTCCCTATCATTATCTTCAACCCACTCCCTCTTCTAGGGATTCTAGTTTATCTTCCTTCTATTTTATATATCCTTACATAGGCAAATACCACTACAAGAAGAAATGGTTTCTTCATCTTCACTTATACATACATGGGATTTTATCATGGTTGTTATCATTCATGGATATAAAAAATAATTAATCTTACAATATGGATATATCATTTCACATATGGGGACTATCAAATACCAAAACAGATTTATTAATGCCCTTTCTTCTGCAAATAAAATTTATAAATATCATGATATTTTAGTGAGGAAAATCTGCCTTTCCCATGACATAATTTGGGGTTCATAAAAAAATATAAAAGTATACTTTCTCTATAAAAATATGAAGATACTGTTCTTTGGTTGACATCATTACTAGGTAGCTCCCTCAAAGCTCCCTCATAGAAAAAAATCACTAGTTGGTGGAATACTTCCTAGGTAGTCATCGAAGACTCCATCATGTGATACATTTAGCCATTCTGTCCAATTTGTTGATGAAGAAGGTAATATTCTTCCATTCACTACTAATTTGGTCCAATACATCTCACTGAATTCCATGATAAAATCACCATAAAGATAAAACTTCTGAGCAAGATTAGGGAAATACATCCTTTAATTATTTGAAAACTAATAATTCCACTGTTATGTTGTAAACAATCATAATATAAGAGACTTACTAGATAATAACCATTCATCTAACACTTCCTCCAATGGTGTTACTACATGATTTTAAAGATATGGATGTATAGGTTTAGAATTTATCAATTATCCATTATGACTACATGTGGGTTGTGACTCATCTACATATCCTTCAGAGACACACTTCACTCTAATAATTATGAATATTCTATTGAAGGTAAGAAGGTGAAATGTTCAATTTTATAAGAGAGTAAGGATAAGAATGCAAGAGTCTAAGTTCAAGAGTATCTAATATGATGGATTGAAAAAATTGTATCCATTAGGGATTTAAATGTTTTAAATCAAGTAAATTGGGTTAAAAAAATAAAATAAAAATGATACTTAATTTTGGTAAAATAAAACATATATAGATAGTGGGTTCCATTGGTGAGATGCCAATGGTGAGACAATAGTGTCGGTGTTGGCATGAAATTGTCACCGTGACCCTAACGGTGTCAGCTTGACATTGTCAATGAGACATTTTCGGTTTCGGCATGACATTGTCAGCATGACACTGTTGGTGTTGGAATGACATTTTCATCATGAAACTATTGGTGAAATCATTAAATCACAAGTGTCCTATTAGTGAGACATGAGTGTCGGTGTTAGTGAGACAACACTAGTGTCCTATCATAGTGAAATCCATACATAGTTTTGTCAAAGATTTATTGGTAGTAAATCCTTAGAAATTAATCAACCCTAATTCATATTTTATTTAACTCATCCTTTCATAGTTCAATATCTAAGTCAATATATCAGTAATCTAATATTCTATGCCAATAAATTCTAGATTTATATCATCTTTTTTATAATGATCTCTCAAAAAGTGATATATTACATAAATATGTTTTGTTCTATAATGATAAAAATGACTCTTTAATATGTTAATTTCACTTTTATAGTCATCATTTATAGGGATACTTCAAACTTGGTATCCATAATCAAGTAAGGTGTGTTTCATCTACAAAATTTGAGAACAACAATTACCATCATCTATGAATTTAGCCTCAGAAGTAGATAATGCAATAGAATTTTTCTTTTTTACAACACCATGATACATGAGACTTTACCACTATGTGACATGTTTTGTAGGTTCTCATTATATCTAACATAAATATACTAAAATCTAATATCAATAACTAACTAAATCAAATTCTTATCCTCTAATCTAGAAAAATGCAATGTTGGTAGTATATTTGAGATATTTGAAAATTATTTTGTCAACATTAAAATGATATTCCTTATGATTATCTTGAAAAATTTCACACATACACACATTGAACATGATGTAAGGAATACTAGCAGTCAAGTAGAGTATTCTTTTAATAATTTCTATGTAAGTGGTTTGATCAATAGATTGACCATTTTAATCAATATCCAACTTACAGGTGTTACTCATTGGAATATCACTACATTTAGTACTACCAAATCCAAAAAAAATTAAAATATATTTAGTATATATACTTTGATTTAAAATAATAACATTTTTATTTCAAAAAAAATTGGAATCTATGAAATAATTTGTGTTCTCCCCTTAAACTAATTTCAAATTCACATTGCAATATTTTTGAAAAATCAATACATAATGATTTATTTAAAGATAAAAAAAATATCATCAAAATATATTTGAACTATTATAACATCTTTATAAATTATTATTATTATAAATGTAGTAGGATCATCTATATTTTCTATAATACCCTTATAAATAAATATAGTAAGATCATATATGTTTTTGTTAACCTAAAAACATTATTTTGAAAATTAGTGTTTGTAAAACTAGAGGGTTGTTCAACAAAAACATCCTCAACTATATTCCCATTTAAGCATTCTCTTTTGACATCCACTTGATATAGTTTAAAATTTAGATGAGCTACATATGGTAGTAGGATTCTAATGGCATCACATCAAGAATCTAGTGAAAATGTTTTATCATAGTCAATAGATTCTTCATAACTGTATCCTTGTGAAACCAATCTAGCCGTATTTATCAAAATGGTGCATAATTCCTCTACATTGTTTCGAATGACCCATTTAGTGCCAATGGAAATGTTGTCTTTAGGTTTATCCAATAGTTTCTAAACATTATTTCTTTCAAAATGGTTAACTCCACTTTCATAACCATCACCCAAATTTCATCATTGATTGCATCAATAAGGTTGTTAGGTTCATACTTTGACAATAAGGCTTTATGTTCCACCAGGTTCTTAAGAGAATATATATTCCCTATCTTGCTATCTATGTCTCCAACTATAGAAAATTATGGATGATTATTAAGGTTTCTAAAAGATCTAGAAAAGGAAGAAATAGTTATTTTAGGTTCATCTATAGTTTTAGGTTAACTTTTATTGGAGTATGGAGATTTTCTAGAACTAGAGTACTTAACAAATTAATTAATAGTATGATCAGTGGGTCTAGAATTTATGTACATATTGGTCAGATCATCCTAAATATTTTCAAAAGGTGTTTAAGATTCATTTGGATATATTTTATCAAATCTAACGTGAATATAATCTTCCGCACATTTGGTTCTATTATTAAAAACACTATAGGATTTCCTAGAGGTTGAGTAACCGAGTAAAATCCATCATCACTTTTGGATGAAAATTTTTCAAGATTTCCCATTTTTTTAACTATGTAAACCTTGAAACCAATCAATTTTAAGTAGTTAACTTCTGGCTTCATATTTTTATATAACTCATAATGAGTTTTCTTAACTATTTGTTTGATTAAGAATCTGTTAACAATATAAAAATCCATATTTATAACATCATCCCAAAAAAAATATGTCAGTCATTCTTATTAAACATTATCCAAGATATTTCTTGTAAGGTTCTATTTTTTCATTTTATAACTCCATTATGTTGGGGAATCCTAGGAGTAGAGAGGTTATGTCTATAGCCATTTTTTGAGTAAAAATATTCAAACTCGTGATGTTAAAACCCACGAACATGGTGTCTTCTTAAGGATTTAATTCTAAGATCACTTAGTTTTTCTACTATTCTATCATACTTGGTGTAGTAAGCACATGATTTACTCTTATGGGATAAAAATATGGTCTAAATATACATAGAGAATTCATATACAAGAACATAGTTATAGGGATTTCCAATAAGACATTAAATAATTGATGGACCAAACAAATCCATGTGAAGAAACTCAAGTAGTTGAGAAGTTTAAACTTCATTTTTTGGTTTAAAAGATATTTTTTGTTGTTTTCCCTTCTAAAAAGTATTTTATACATTATTATTTATAAAAACTAGTTTGTGTATATCCTCGATTAACCCGTTACATGTAATAATTCAATGTTAGTAACAGTTACAATGGCCTTATATCCTATCCCAAACCCATGATCATTATAAGAGACACTTAAGAACGATGAATTTTGGGAATCTAAAGAATCTACATTAACAACATAAACATTCTAATTTCTAAATGTAGTATATACATTCTCATTTTTCAAATAAAAAACATTAAATCCATCATTATAAAATTTATCATGGAATCCATCATCATATAATTGAGAGATACTGATATGATTGTAATTTAATCCATCAACAAAAACTGATTTGGAAAAAAAAACTAATGTTATCGATAAGACCAAGGCTTGTTTTTTTCCTTTAGAATTTTCCCCAAAAGTGACATTCCCACCATCAATATTTATTAGATTCTTAAAGAATGAGTAATCCCATTTAATGTGTCCTGAACATCCATTTTCCATGTAATCTTATCTTTAATAGTATTTTTTAAGCATGCTTTATACAAAGGAAATTCAAAAAAGAGAATATTTAGGTACCCAACATGTTTGGGACTTGTAATATTAGTCATTAATGCTTTGGGAACCCATAACTTCTTTGTGGGTTTCCTATAAATAGTTCGTAGAGGGTTGAGAAAATAATACATATTTGGCCTAAAAAAATAGTAGTAAAACAAATTTTACTACTGGAACACGCAGTAATATTTTAAAACCTTGGTACAAAGCCATTTTTTCTAGATTTTGATAAAAAATTATTTTAAACAATGTTTCAATTTCCTAGTTAATAACCAATAGTCAAATAATATTTTGGTGCAACCTGTTTACCAAGAATTTTTATCAGAGTTCTCTTTCCATTGGTAAACTTTTCTAAATCCTTTTTCAGCAGCTCATTTGATAATTTAAGATCACTATTTTTTATTCAATTGATCATTAATCTCTTTCTCTATATTAAGATTAGATTTAATAGTAGAGGTGACATAATATTGTTCAAAAACACTTTATATTTATATTTTAATTCATTTCATGTTTCTTCAAGAATTTATCAGTTCTCAAACATTTCCTATATTTTCAGGTTTTTAGAATCAGATTAATCTTTAGAATAATAGTAATTCAGTACATTAGATTAAAGGGTAACCTCATAACTATTTTTCATGAATCACATGTTAGTCTTTTCACCTATCTCATAATGTGAAGACTCTAACTCACTGGATCTATCCCTAGAATCACTCTAGGTGGCCTTCTTTCCTTCTTATACTTTTATTCGTTTCCCTCATATTTTTTATTTTAATATTTTATAGAAAATTCATCATTTTCATGTCATATTCTCTTATATTCATAATAGATTATATCATTTGAGATATCACCTCTATTCCAATCCTTTTTCTTGATTCCATTTTCGTAATACATTAATTTGTAGCTGGGATTCCTAAAGAAATTATTTTTTCTATAGTTTTTATTAAACCTTCTAACTAATTGAGCCAGTTCCTCATCACTGTCATATAATGATTAACCATTGCTTGAATTGTTCGAATGTTTTTTTTCCTTCTCCTTTCCATTGTATTTAGAAGAATTTCTTTTGAAAGAACTAAATTACTCTTTGGTACACAATCCTCTTATTTTTGGAACATCAATTCGTCCACATACATCTTCATCATATCTAAGAGTTTCTTTACTAGAAACATACTGATATCACATGATTCTCTTATCGACACTTTGGTTACCCTCCATTTTTCTTGTAGACATCTTAGAATTTGTATGATTTTTTATTTGGTTGTAACATCCTTTCCCAAAGATATCATAGTGTTGACAATATCATTAAACCTGGGATACTTGTCCGATATAGGTTCATTGGGATTTTACAAAATCATAGTATATTTAATAGTATATGTATTAAGTATCATTTAATTTATATTAGTTGTTCCCTCATGTGAAATAGCTAAGGTATCCAAAATTTAAAAATCATTTTTACATGAAAAAATCCCATTGAATTCTTCGTCTCATGAAGAAAATATATGGCTTTCATATGTTGTTAGATATTATTATAATCTGCCTTAGTTCGTTCATCCAATGCTTTTCATTGCAGTAGAATGTATCTTGTATTTATTTATATTTGAAGAAAAGATCTGAAAACCTATATGTTCTAAATATATTTTAATATTAATTTTCCACTGAGCAGAATTTGTTCCAGTGGAAAATAGAGGTTTGTTGGTAGAAAAACCTAAAAATATGTTATCGATCTCAAATAATAGATAATAAGTTTTTAAATAGAAAAAAATAAATAATTATTGTAATTTTGAAATATAAAAAACACAACAAAAATCAGAGTTGAAAATATTTTAAAAATATTTTAAAATAAAATATTTGAAACAATAATATAATACCATGTGTTGGTCGGAGTAGGATGCTCAAGAGGGGGGGGGGTGAATTGAGTTCCTATAAAATTTCTGTTCAAAAACATATTTAAAAATCCAAAATTCCAAATCCAAATAGAATATTAAACCAAAGTAGCATATTTATAAGAGTTTTGACTATTCAATTAATTTCAATAAAGATTTATTAATTTGTAGTTATATAAATTATAAATATTGATATAATTTATTAATGAAATTTACTGAAATTCAAAAAAAATTATAAACTTTATCTAGGATTAACAATCAATTTAAAATTTAATTTTTAGAATTATGTGTAAAAGAAGATAAATGTAAACTACTATAAAAGGTGTGGATACATTTAAATTTAATATTAAGAAGGCATGTTTATTTACTGTATGAATACAGTAACATTTATTTTGTTTCCAAAAATAGATAGAATGGGTTTACAATCATATTTATAAAAAAAATCATAGTATTTAGAATATGAAATAAAGTAGTTACTATTCATACCTCATTTATGTTTAAAACTTATCCATTTGTCATCACATCCTTTTTTAATGATAATATATTTCCATTATGATTATTATAATATCAAAAATGATTATAAATTCAAATCTATAAATTCCAATCCAAACACACTGACTCTATCATACATATCAATATTCGCTATGAAAAGACCATCTTGTAATATTTATTTAGTAAATACTCAAATTTTTAACATTATATTTCTAATTTTTTCTATTCTTGTGTACATATATTCTCAATAATGTTCGAAGACCTCGAACTTGAATTTTTAGTACAATTGAACATTTCCATTATCTTTTTTGGTTTCTAATGACTTAATTATCTTCAAATTTGTAATCTACTTTTATTAAAATAATCTTTACCACAAATCTTTTTCATTAAATATATTCAATATATTTAATATTAATTCTGGGTTTCAATCCTTTATACAAGATAACAGGGTTTATTCCTAATGCTTTATACTATCTTGACTATCTGAACATGGATCTTTATATCCCTAAAAAGTTTTCTTCCACTAACAAGCTAACCACATCATAGGATCACGTGTCTATAAAAATTAATATTGGACATTTGTATGGTAATGGACTATATACTTGCCAATTCAAAACGTTTTCACAAGGTGGTTTTTTCTTACTTAGTGTGATGCTGACAGTTCTCATTGATGGATTTTGGAAGATAAAGAAAGATAAAGATGGCTAGTAGTTTAGTTGTTGTATAAAGATTATTGCAGATTGTCTAATTGTTGTTGTTTACAGTCAGATATGGAGTTGAATAAAAGAACCTGATTTTATTTCTTCTACGATATTTTTTAGTGATCTCATTTATGAATGTCGGTCATTTTGAGTATTATTGTATTTTCATTAAACTATAGATTCAATTTCATGACCTCGTAAATAGTTTTTCACTTCAATAAAATAGAGGGTATTGATCCTGCATACAAGGATACAGGGTTTTCTATAACTGGATTTTGGAGAAATACAACATCATTTAACATAGAATTTGTGGCATGTTTTTTAGTAGTGGATAATTTTATTTTCTATCAGTCATTAGTTTCTTCTACATGTACTGAATATCAGCTTTGATACATGTTTTTGAAAATTGTATCATGTACATTGTTTAACTGATTGATGATCTATTTAATTTGACCAGTGGATGTTTTTATATATCATTAAAATATGTAATTATTTTGTGTAGTGAATTGGGAATTTTAATTATATAGTGGATTGTTAATGATTTCCTTATATGATGTCATCGTGAAAATGAACATGAGAGTACTAGTTCCGTGTGTTTATGTGTCATTGTATATTCCTTTATTTGAACATTGGAATATTTTATTATATATGATATTATTATTAATTTTTATCATGAATCACTTAATTTTATTTGTGGGTGAAAAGTGTGATGATATATACTTTTATTGAGGTAATATACATTGGGTGCATCATAAATTATATGGAATTAATTAAACAATTCAACAAAGGATTTATCCCTCCTATATCAAAAGAAGAATGTATCTATATTTCTTTTACTGAAATGGAATTTTCTGATTAAATCCATGTCCATGGAAGTTCATCAATTAGTTTATTTCAGAATGTTATAGAAATGAAAATCAATAATATAGAATGATGAAGCAATTATACATCATAATTTATGAGATATTGTTAATGTAATGGATAATATTATAAAATAGTAATCATAGTAATTTTCTTGACATTGAGACATTAATTTTCTTTCTCCATGGGTTCCTTGACAGATTTATAGACACTAATCGTCCACTTTCATTTTTTTCACAAAATGTAACTGAGATAGAGGCCCAAAGGGTCACAAACTAAATGTATCCTAAATCTCATTAAATTCAATTAAATTCAATTTTTTTAAAAAATATTATTCAAAGACCATGGTATAATAATTATTCATGAAATATTGATTGTATAAATTCAATATTGAAAATTTTTGGTTTATAATATATGATTTTAATTTTGTCTCTTGTTTTTTATTCACAGGGTAATAAATAAATATTTTCTAATCACTAGTTTAGTGAATATATAAACATATAAATATTTACATAGTCATCTATATTAAAATTTTCATTTATTCGTGACTATATTGCATATAATTTTTATTTATTTATTGAATGAATGATGTTTATATAAATATTTATTTTAATATTAAAGACACAATAAATTTCATGGGAGGATTAATTGGATTTAATAACATAATAGAAATGATATATCGAACTTATTATTAGTTAAATGAGTATTGATTTATTTATTTATGAAATAATATTTCAATATGCACATGTCATCATATGTTATAACTGTAATTTAATTATAATTATAATTATAATACATTGAAATTATATAGAATAAAAAAATAGAATAATTTACCCTCTTTAGTTATTAAATGTTTGAAATGATGTACAAAATCCATGTTATATCATTTTTCGATATCCGGAGACTTATTTTGATGAAAAATAGATATCTAGTGTTATATAAAGGACTAAAGAGAAATTATTTCCATCTGCCCTCTAATGAACAATGATATAACCTTAGAACTCCTTATTCTCATCAATGATGAAGGATGTAAAGCTGTATGTTCTTTAATACCAACTCCCATAATACCTAGAACAATGTTGAATGATTCATGGAGAACCTATGCATACAACTAGAGGGATCATACCCATTGTATCACATCTTTGTATGTTTTTTAATATTTATTTTTTATCATAAACATATTTTGTGGGTCCATCCATTTGAATCATTTATGTTTTTCAGAGAAATATTGGGAATCATACGATTAGACCCTAGTTAGGGGAATAAATTTTTAAACTATGCAACAACATGTAGTTTTTTCAAATTTCATTTAACACAATTGGAATAAAATGTTTATAACTTGGTAGACCAACTAAAAAGTTTCCTTGATGAGGTAGTGGTAATCCTTGGGGATGATTCATAGTTTTGAAAAACATATAGAAAAATCATGTGACCGGCACAAAAAATGAAATTTTTGAAAATTACTCTTCAACCCTTACTTGTTTTAAACCCTCTTTTTCACTCCACTCTCTCATTTCAATTTCTCCATATTTCTTACATGACCTTTCATTCCCATCACCTCCATGGTTGGACCATTAGTGAGATACTCATCAATTTATCCAAGAAAACATCATGTAATTTCATCATTTCATTCCTATTATCTTATTACACCATTCCCCTCAATTATTTTCTCTTCCCTAAAGTCATATGGAGATAGTGTTTGTGTTGGAAAATTTTTATGATGTGAATTTTAAAATTTATGTATTCTTCATTACACTCTATAATTTCTATTAACATACTATAAGGGTTAAAATTATATGATAGTCATTTTAATAGATTAAAAATTATTCGCAATGGTAAAAGGTATGTTCTCCCGTGATATATCATTGTCTAATGAATAAAATGTGCTTTCATAAATTGATAATGTATGTTTAAATTGTTTTTATGCATAAAAGGTTATTTTGAGTAACAAATTGTTTTTTTGGATGACTTGAAATTGTTTTCAAATTATATTGAAATGGAAATAGTATATGATAGCATGTTTTTTTCCTAACATTTATTAAATATAGAAATTTAATTGATTGGAAAGGGCATAACAATTGAGAACCCTAGGTACATATATGAGACGACTAGGATAAATAATTCTTGGAAACATTTCTCTATCCCTAGTATATGGACTATGAAATAAGATTACCTTAACAAATTCTTATGTGAATGTTGTTACTGCTTGGATATTGGCTTGGTCCTCCCTATTAGATAATGCCTTAGAGTGATTGTAAACGGCTTAATCACCAAGAGTATGATAAATCTTTTATGATTCCTAACTTTATTTTACCTTGTGTTTACTTATAGTGAATTATTTTGTTTTATTTTAAATATTGTCATAAATTTTGTTTTAAAATGAAAAAATCATGTTTCTAATTAAATTTTTTTATAACTAGAGTGCTTATTTTTTCATAATAATGGTTATTCATGAAATGATTACTGGGACCATACAAGGATTTCCTTTAAAGGCCATGAATACATGTAATGTGTGTATATAGACTTCGTATTTTGTATTCTACTTAAATAAAGTTATCTCTTAGATTCAACATATACTCATTCTAGAAAATATATGTTGGGTAACAATAGTGATATGGTCAGATGTTATCCCCCCTGTCACACAGATGTGGGTAGACATATTTTTTTTCTATATGAGTTCTTGTTGCAGTATTCTATCTCACATATTATTAATCTTGAATCATAACATAATTTATTTTGAATTAATGTGAGAGGATATGGATTATTCCAGGTTTCGTTGTTTATTTTTAATTATGCATTTGTTTTGTTGAAATTAATTTATTATTTACATTTCTTATGGATTCTGTTATAAAAATCATTCCCAATTGAAATTATTGATACCAAAGCACTAGTTTCCATCCTATGTGGATCCAGAATGTCCTTTTGGCTATTACATGAATTGAATTGGGTGCCCGAGTCATGGTTAGCAAGGGATTCATTATGAAAAATGTAATCTAAGACATCAGATTTTCCTTTATGTTATTCTGAAGTTAGGATAAACTGGATATATGATTATTGGGTATTTAGAATCATTTATGAAGGACCATATATTAAACACTCTTAGGAACCTCCATTGATTTACAGGAATTGATGGAAATGTGTTTGTTATTATTAATTGTTTTAACCCTGATTTATTAGGTAGTGTTTATGAGCTTCAGACCACATATATATGCCATGTTTTAGGGGATGTCATAATGTTTTTCTTATCCCTATAAATTGTTTATTTATGTTATAATTTTTCATGGCATTGAGAACTAAAATTTTTATTATTGTTTCCATTTAAATTTATTTCATATAGAACCATACCCCATAAATTGTGACATATAAGACCTATATAGTAAGTTTTTGATATCATCGTATGAGTGAATCCACCAATTGATTATAATTTTATTATGGGTATTGTTTGAGATATCTGTGCTTTAGGAAAAATGAAATTTTATAGACCCACTTATGAAATGAAAGATAATACTCATATGGACCAATCTCAATAATTATCCAATAATAATAATACCTCTTTTGGGGAAGTGATGATACTTTGGAGGCATTTACTGGTTCGGTAATATAGAATATATATTTTAATTACCTGGATCACCAACTCTATTAAGGTAATGATTTCTACCTTTATTCTTGACGTACATAGTTAGAGATTGGTAAAATTATTTTTTCCTAAAATAACTCAAGATATTATTGAATAATATAATTTTAAAGTGATATTCACTATGAATTTTTACCCCAATACATTGGAGTCAGATAAATATTTTTAATTATGTTCCTTCAACAAGGAACTCAATCGATCATGGAATATACGAACTAATTCACATGATTTTTTTAGTTTTTTGTTGAGATTATTTGTAATGGTGAGATGAAGCATTGGTGTTTTGATATGGGAATGTAACCTAACATTTTGTCTTCAGACATATTACTAAAACTCAAGACATATGATAATGTTATCGACTGATCCTTAATTGTATTGATTGGTCATGATGATATTTCTTGGCTGATTTGAGGTAATTTTATTCATAGTGAGTGTGGTAATTATTCCTTGTATAATACTTGGAAGCATTAAGGGTAGTGGATATGGAGTTGAAAATATTATAGGTATCCAACCCATCCTTTATCATCATCAATTATCGGTAGTATCTTTGTCATATTACACCCATTCCTAAATCGTGTTCATTTATATCCTTCATGTATTGTTAAACCAAGAGCATGTCATTCATAATGATGTATAAGTAATATCTATAGATTATATTGATCCACCCATATATCCAGGCTGTAAACATATCTTCAATCCCAATGGGATACATGGTGAATTTTGATATCTCATGGGAACTGGGATTGTATTCTATTTTGAATGGGGGTAGGAGTGGTTTTTGAATGGGAAGAGTTATCATTGGTCTGATCCTCATTAAAGTGGTATATCTCAGGATTATATAGCTGTGATGAATTTATATGTATTGTATCAGGCACGTGTGGAATTTCAGGAAGGTAAAGTTATGATGATAGGCACCATTTTTATTTCCATCAATATAGATACTTTATTATTTAATATAAGCTCGTCTAATTATTTTATCTATTCTCCTGTTATAAATCTATTTAATCATCAATTATAGATTATTCCATAAATGTTCTAGAAATATTTCTCTCATGAAATGAATACAGATAAATTACTTTGATTCCCTTCAAGTGTGAACTATTTATAGTAAAACGAGCAGCTATCAAAACTTCTCATTCGTTAAATTAACCTATTTAAAGTAATCATTAAGATAGACTGGATTGTGGCCTATAATGATCATATAATTTATTTTCATCAGATATTAAATTTCACCATCCCCATTAAAATTGCTTGAGTATTATAGGGATAATGAAACGTGTGATCAAGTGAAGAGGGACCTCTATTTCTAGGGTTGTGAAAAAACTTATACCTAGTCTTTTCATTACTTCTATAAGATAATGTGGGAAGTTTGAGGAGTGAGTTTCCCCATATTATATATAATTTTATAGAGGTATTACCTTATTAATTCTTTATTTTACTCTAGTATTGGGAAGATTAGTTTTATATCTACATATTTCATACATATTAGATGATTAAATATCATTCATATCATATTGAAATTGCATAGTGAATAGAGTTAATGATCTAAATGAATGATTTGGTAGGTAAAGGATTCATCCACCATAGAGTTTATCCTTGGTCTATTCTTGTTATATGTTCTTTGAATGGGGATATGTCACATTTTATATGTATTGACTACCCAAAGTTGAATTAGGTAATGATTATTAATGAATGCTTATTGGCATATATTATTGATCTTTTTGATTATCCATAATTAAAAAGGTGTTTTTCTAAGACTGATATTCATTGTGGATACCACTAGATCAATGTGAGAGATAATATTATTCCAAATAATGATTTTAGATGCATGTACGGTTGTTTTTTACTGCTTGATGATAAAACATAGGAACATAAATGATCTTATGGTATCAATGGAGGTTATGAACTAGATATTCCATTAGTTCATTGACACCTTCATTGTGTAATTTTTTTTATGAAATCATAGTTTAAAAATTATTGATTTAGGATTATGTTGGTCAATTAAGTGTTTTTCTATGTACCCTATATGATCACTACTTCCTTGATAAATAGTTTATGTAATTAATATCAATCCAATAAATAATGTTTCATAGGAACAAGTCATCAATATATGGTATCTTAGTTGATACCAGCAATCATTGATCCATGATTTGATGGAAGGATCCGAATATTTTATTAAATATTAGATGATTCATAGGACTGGTAGCATACTATTGGAAGTTCAGGAAGGAATTCTCTAGGATTGTATCACAACTGAATGATCTGACGCTAGTAGGGTAATGTTCTTGAAGAGAGTGAAGTGTCTGATGTCTTCTAATGAGTTGAATAAGCTATTGAATTTTCACCAAATAAGGATTTTTCAAGAAGAATTTCAAGGATATGTAATCTATTATGATGAATTAGGCATGGAAAATGTGTTTTTTATACTGGTAAATATGATCATTGTGTATTGATCTCACTTATACCACCCACATGAAAATAACTACATACATAATGATATCAAAATCGCAAATAGAATTTATTATATTAATTTTGGGATCCAGTATCTGTTTGGGGAATATTTTATGTTTTATTCCAGTTATAAATGTTTCAGATATATATTACACCAATTGGACCCAAATATTTGACACTTGTGATGGGTCAAAGGTAACATGGATTTTATTTTGACATCACCTAAATTCCATGAAATATGAATGTGGTTATCAATTCCCTCATTTAAATGTTTCCCCATACATACTCAAGGAATCTTGTTATGAATGATGTATTATGTGAATCATTAATCGGATGAATTTTGGTAGAATATGATGAAAATAATGTGTATTATTTATTAGTATCTAGTAAACTCCTTCTATTCTAGGTGATGGTGAGTATCAGTGAATTGAGATAATTTTAAATGGCATGGAGACTACATGTGAGAGATTTTGATATCCCAAAGGTATCATCTATTTTGGAAATTTTGTATGTTCTTTGAATATCAATGAGGAAGATATTAATGGAAGATTTTAATCGATCCTTGTGTAATTTTCACACATTTTTCTCAAATAAGTATTACGACATGAAGCAACGATTCTGGTGGGATAGAATGAGATAATAGAAGCATACATGGTGTCTCCATGTTTTATATTCCATTATATAAAATCTAAACTATGTATTTACTTGGTTCTACTTCAGATACATTCCCTACCCACATTGATGTTTTATGTGAGACAGATATACATTTTTATTAGGATAAATTTTAAATATTTGGATAAAAAAGATTTATAGGTCATGATTTGATGGCTTACCAAGTCTACTAACCTTATTTTGATTAGGGACGCCGCTAGTGTAGATGATCATGGTATGATATATGTGTTTGAAATTAGGAGGATTCATGGGGTTCAATAAGATATTATCCCTAATTTATTCCCCTAATATACCTCTTGGTTTTGATAGGGACACCAAGATATTATAAGATCCTATATTCTATTGATCATAGACTATCATCTATAGACCAATGGACAGATGGAGCTAGCAATAAAATTCTTGAGGATATACACTATGATTATATCATATAATTTGATGGCTCATGGGATAAAGAAGTTGAATTTGTTGAGTATTATTATTAAAATATTTACAATTATTAAATCATGATGGCCCTATTCGACGCTCTATATGGTAAACCATGATAGTCATCATTCCACTAGACTGTAGTGGTTGAGATATATATCATGGGAAATACAGTCATGTAGGATAAGACCCACTTTATTATAATTATCCTATAACATTTCTATGAAAATAAAAGTAACCATAAATATTATAAAGATGATTAGAACCATCATTTGGAGTTTCATGTTGGGGATCATGTATTCATAAATGTGTCACCTTGGTTGGGTCATCAATGGATTATTATGTAAAGGATGCATTATACATTGAATGTTGGACTTTGTATGGATAAATAGATGATCATTAATGATTCCAAAAAATTTGAATTAATTACAAAATTTACTAAGATTCCTTACTTTTTCCACATATTTTAATTGAATAAGTACAAAAAATATCCTTCCCATATTTTTAAATAGGAGGAACATGAGTTAGAGACGTGAAATTCCATGATCGATCAACCAGTTCAATTTTTTAACTCCAGACAGAATGTCCAATATGATGAATAAATGAATGTTATAGTAATAGATGAATGATTATCATGATAAATTGGAGGGAGGGTCCCTTGTATGAGAGTAGTGGGATCATCTTTTTATCGATCAATTTTATTTGAGTTGAATTTATAATTACATAACATGATGTGGTGGGGGAATTTTCACACCCATGATTTCATTTTTAGGAATGTTTTTCTTATATTTTTTAATATTAATATTTTCTTCAAAGTAAATATACAATAAATGTTTAATCCTTTGGAGAAATAGTATATGTTTCATGAAAATTTTATAGTTATGAGTAATTATACATAATTCATGATACACCCTACAATTTTGATTGTTTCATCACACAGTTTTCACATTATTTAATAAACTATATAGTCTAGCTGTGTATGTTCCCATGTGAGGCAGTGGTGATCAAAAAAATTAGAACAAGGATTGGATAATAATGGATCCTGAAATAAAACTATAAATGTTAAATTTCACTTTAATCCTTTCTTTTTATATCATATTTTCCTCTCCTCTTGCACCAATATGATTTCTACAGCATGAACACATGGCCTCCCCTCCTCATCCCATATTTGGGTGGGTTTATAGTGATAACATCACCAAATTGTTATATAATGCATCAAGAAATATTCCATTTTCTCCAGGTCATCTTCCACCATTTTCTCATAATCCTATCCCATCCAAAAGGGCTTTGAGAAGAAGGGTTTGAGTTGAAATAATTTTATAGTGTGGGTTTTTAGGTTTTCACTTTTTAAGGCCCCTTTTGGGTCACTGTAGATAATGTATGTGTATTTCAATCACAGATGATGGATTCTAATCCATTGTGAAGGGTATGGATTGGTAAAATTTAAGTAGTTTTAGGATACATTAGTTTCTATAGAATTAATAGTGGTATCATAAATTTATAATGTGTCTCTAAATTTATATTATATTTAAAATTGAATTTGGAGAACCAAATTTGCATGTTTTGTTGATTTCAAATTCCAATATTTTATTGATTTGTAAATGGATTAAGATATCATTTTTTGTTTGTAACGTGAATTGGAAACTGAAATTGAATTATTTGGAAAGGGGAAACACATGGGAACCATATGTATGTTAGTGAAATAAATATAATAACCACTACATGGAAAAGGTACACCATAACTATCTTGTGGACTACAAAAAAACAAAAAATTAACAAATTCTTCTATCCATTAGGTTATAGTTATAACTTTTTATTTTCATCTATAGAAAATCATTCTTAGTGTAATTTATGAAAGGTTCTGAAGTGCCCAGATCAGTGTGAATCACTGAGAGGGGGAGGGGGTGAATCAGTGATCCCTTAAAACTTTTTTACTAATTGATTCTTTGTCAATTAAACCTCTATGGCTGGTTAAAGCCTCGATCCACTCTTCTTGTATCTCTCAACCTTTCCCGGATAATGAAGTAATGAAAAGGCACAGGACACAAGGATTTACAAGGTTCGGCACCAAAGGCCTACATCCTTGCCATGCTCTCCAAGCATGGATTCTCCATTATAACCTGTTAGAATTACAATGGTCGATACAGAGTCCCACTGTATGTCTCCTGAGTCCCACAGGAGGGTCTTTATACTGCGTCCCACAGTGTTACCAGAGTCCCACTGGCCTGCTCCAGAATCCCACTGAAGACTTCTTCTCCCTGAGTCTCACAGGGTCTTCTCCTGGATCCTCGAGTCACACGAGTAGCTCTTCTTCACTTTAAGTTCTTCAAGTAACTTCAGCAGCCTGGGATAAAGGCTGCTGGCCTTGCTCTTCTCTTCTGATCACTTGTGGTTGATCAGGGCTTCTCGTCTAGCTCAGGCTTTATCTCCTTCTTCTCAGGATGACCTGGCTTGTCTCTCCAACTACTGAATGCTCAGACAACTGTTATCTTTATCTTCGGTCTGGTCCAGTCTCACCTAACTTCAACTTCATGCACTGAATGCATGGCATCACAATATCTTCAAGATCTTCTGGTCTTGGAATTCTCAAATGCACACAAGCTGATTCAGACTTGTTCACGTGTGCACGTGCATGCATGCATGCATGCACTCCTCCTTTCTTCTTCTTGGTGCAGTAGACCCACAAAGGGTGTAATCAATTATAGCACACACCTTCTCACTTGAACTTCACACTTTGTTCAATGTGTTTACACACTTAAAAGTGTGTTATACTTTAGTGTGAGTCTTCCACTTCTCTCTTCTTCTAAGTGTGTTCACTACACTTAGTGCACACACATTAGGTTCGGCCTTCTTGTCTCTTTGCACACAAAACTTCTTCACTTTGGCACACACTTTGAGCTTGGCCTTCACACTTCTTGCACACACACGGCCAAGTGTGCTTTTCCTCTTTACTTAGCACACACAAATAATATTCTTTAATCTTCAAGTGTGCACAACCTCCAAAGGCTACGGCCTCTTCTTGTTTTGCACACAAGCCACTAAGGCCTCGGGTCTTCTTTGGTTGCACAAGGCTATGGCCTGTTTGTTTTTCTTTTTGCACACATGTAGGCTTAGGTGTTTTCTCCTTTTAGCGCACACACACTTGGTGTGTAATTCTCATCACCCGAATCTCCTACTGCCCATATGAAGGCGCGCAAGTGCTTGATGAGCCGTGGCCTTCTCTTCTTCACTATGCACACACAAGTGCTCAAGCCTTGGGTTCTCTTCTCCACTTGGCACACACACTGCCTTCTTCTCACTTTGCACACACACCCGAGTATGTCTCGGACAAGGTGTGTTAAACCCGAACACAAACAAGGCGCGCAAGGGTCTGCTTGAGCCGCGGCCAACTTCTTCTCCAACAGCTGCACAAGGTTTGAACCACGGCCTCTCTTCCTCAACACTGCCGCGCAAGCCTCACACCACACGGGCCGCGCAAGCCACGGGTGCAAGGCACCTCGGGCTTCAACCGTGGGCGCGCAAGATGTTGCGGCCACGGGTCTTCCTGTCGCGCAAGGGAGGCGCGCAGGGGACCTCTAATTCTTCTTTCGCGCAAGAGGTGCGCAAAAGGAACCTCTCGGAGCATGGAATGCTCCGGGCTTCACTGCCGCGCAAGTGTGCGCGCAGGGCTGTTCTTCGCGAGGCAGAGCTCTCACGGGACTCGGATTTTCAAGCATACTTCAGCGCATCAGCAAACTTCTCCAATGCCTCGGCCTCTCCTTTTATAGGCGAGGAGAGCCTTTGATCATCCGCGTGATCATAAATTCAAAATCCCGAGATCTTCGGATCTTCAAAAATATTTCCAAAACTTGATCTTTATTCTCGGTTTGACGCGGGCTCCATTATTTTTCGGCCTTCTTCACGTGCATGCGACTTAGAACGCATGCACGGCCTTCCTTCGATCCAAACCATGCAGAGCATCAACACCGAATGGCCTCGCACCTTCGGTTTGCTTCGGCCTTCATCAGATTCTCCATTTCGTGCATGCAGGTCAATTTTAAGGCATGGATGTATTCAGTGTAGCCAGACGAGCCGAATGGACGTTTTACTTCCTTCAGAGGTGGCCAGGAACTCGAAATCCATCTTCGGGAAGCCTCTGGTTCGAAGGAGGTACGCGGGAGGCTTCGGCTCGAGCTCGACGAAGGAGATGATCTCGCAGCCGTTGGATCGTCAATTCAATTGATTTCGGACGGCCTAGATCAGATCGCCTCGCCGCGGATGAATCGTGCGGCGCAGATCAAGCGCGCGATGGCTCGGACGGCCAGGATCTCTTCCGCGGGAAAAATGCGCGTCCCACATCGAATCCGCGCGCGGTTTTTCCGCAGCTTATTACCCAAGCGCCGCCTCAACCCAGCAATTGAACTCTCTCCCTCCACGGTGCCGCCCCGCACCGTGTTCTCCCTGCGGGAGCGCTCTGCGCCCACTCATGCCTCCTGCGGGCGCGCCTCTGGCGCTCACTATGCACCCTTCGGGCGCGCGGGTTTCACCACCGCGTGCCCTCCGGGGGCTTATACACGGCCCCCTCTGCCTCTCGGGGGCTGGCCCCATGGGATCCCCTTGGGCGTGGTGACCTGGTCCCACATGTGCCTTGGGTTGAACCCTTAAGGATGGCCTCCTTGGTGGCCTAATTTTTTGGCAAAGTAAATATAGGGTACTTTGTATAAAAACAAAGTAACCACATACATAATTTGAAATGCCAAGAGCCATTCCAAGCCTTCTCCTCTAGGCCATGTCTTCTCTCTTCTTCTTAGGAATTCATCAATCCTCCTCTCATGTGATCTTCACTTAGGATATCGAATTCCCGAAGGTTCTTCATCAACCGAGCTCTTGCATCAACATGAATTCTCCAATGTGCTTCATTGATCTAATCAGAGACCAAGTTGGATCACTTCCAATTCACATGCACTAGGAGTTAGTACATGGACTTCTTTAATCCACTTCATCCACATAGTACTTGTGGATGGAACTCCTTTCAACTCCTCATGCATTGTGAAGACAATGCATGGTCTTCAATCAATGTTGTGACTTTGTACCATCAGGATACAAGTTCTATGAACTTAAAGATCAGTTCAACAATCGTCAGATGTACATGGAGAATGTTTCAACCACAATTTCCAATACCACTTAGTGAATCTCCTAAGTGACATGCATCTTAGTACCATGGCCATTCTCCTTTACTCACCAACACCATCACAACCTTTGGCATTCACCTCTTGACAATCCTTGACTTCCATTCATTGTAAGACAACAACATGCCTCATTGACAACCTCATTGACAACAAATGCAACACAATGCACTTCAATCTCCCCCTTTGTATTTGTTGTCAATACACTCCTTCAGCACATATGAATGGGTCAATATGTGTGCCAATATTTCTCCCCCTTATTGGCAATCAAATGCAAAGGTGTGGTGTGGTTCTCTTCCAAAAATATCTTCCTCCCATTGAAAAGTATCTTCTTGAAAAACACTAGGAGAGGGATGATGTCACATGTTCACTTGAGCAATGAACCTTTAGTAAATCAGCTCTAAGTCTACTTGGGCTAACCCGGTGTAGAAAACAAGAGTGATATGACCAAGGAATTCAAAGCTGTCAATAATTCTCTACACATGTGAGATCATGCTTAGGGGTTTGAAATTTTTCAGATATAACAATGAATTTGCTAAATCCTGCACAACTTCACAAAACTCATTAGAAAGTTCAGGTGCAAAGATAAAGCTCCCCCTTTCATCCATTTTGTCTTCAATCCATACTCCCCCTTAATTGACAAGATAAACTCAATTAAGAAACAAGGGATGAAAGTATGATTGGAATACCTTCACTTTTCTCAAGATGGTATTAATCTCAGAATCCCATCTTCTTCAGATTGGCTCCCCCTCAAGGGGTGCACTCTATTCTGTCCAAACCATCCTCCAGCTGAGAATGATCATCATCTTCAATTCCCTGCAATGTCAGCACATGTAAATACCAATAGTATAAGGGAATAAGATGGAACCTCCTTGGTTCATCAATGTGAACAACAAGGTTGAGAAGATTCTCTCAACCGAGATGTCCCATTTTCACCAGTCTTCACACTTGCACATTTGAGCTTCATTGATGATTGTGCTGGTGTGGTTCTCAAAACATCTTCATGTGAAACCTTCTTCTTCCCCTTTGCTTTAGCAAATGCCAGAGCTTCATCTTCAGCTCTTTGTAGTTCTCTGGCAAGTTGCAACTGATGTGGCCATATGACAAGTAAATCATTTGGAAGTGTGGCCTCAGTTCTGGAAGTTCCACATGGTTCTTTTGATGCTGTCAAGCTACCTCTCTTAGGCAACTTGTTTTCAATCAATCCCTTCTGCTTCTTCTGGATTGATTGTCTGTTTGAGTCCTGTCTGCCTCTATTGAATTTCATGGCTTCTTTACAAAGATCCATGATATGCCCTTTCTTTCCACAGTAGAAGCATTTTTTCTTGGTGGTCCTTCTAGATGACTCACCCTTCTTGGACTTAGACTCCAAGGTCTTCTATTCCTTTTTCATAACCTTCTTGGGAGCATTGTCACCTTTCATCTTGCTTCCCAAGGATTCTCTCTGAGCCAGGTTCTGTGATCTTTTCTTCTTTTGAGCTCTGGATACAGTTGGAGACTGACATGTATCTTTTTGACCACTTTTGCAACCATCCCAGATGTTGTCAAGTAATCCAAATCTATTTGTAGTAAACAGATGTCTCTGGACCTGTGGATGTTGCTTCCTTCCTTCTGGTTTGCTCCCCCTTGGCATGGGCTTCCTCTGTGCTTTGGCATTCAGTGGATTGTACCAACAATCCTTTGTACAATGCCCATACTTGTTACAACACCAGCATTGTCCCACGAATCTTGACCTCTTCAGTCCTTCTGATTGTAGGGTACATTTCTTGACCTGTTGTGCTGTTTCAGGAGAGCTCTGCTTCTTTACTGTCTTCATCCATATTTGTTTGGAATTATTTTTCCATCCTGCACTTTTTGTGGAAACACAATTAGAAGCATCAGTACAAGATGGTATGGATGGTACCTTCTTTTTAGAAGATGTTGCCCTTTCATTAGAGGATGTCTTTCTTGTAGAATCATCCTGCTCAATGCATACTTGAGTAGCAACATTTCTTCTTTCAGCTGACTGGGAGGCTTCAGCTTTGGGTGATTTCAGATTTTTCAATATCACCTCCAGTTCTAAACACTTCATGTTGAGGGAGTTCTTCTCATCCTCAACTGTTCTTAGCCTTCCTTCCCATTTCTCTTCCAGCTGTTTCATCTGGTCTTCATGCACCTTCTTCATTTCAAGCAATGAGTTGTCAAGCTCCTTCACCCTTTTTACTTTGTCTTCAAGTTGAGCATCTTTAACAACCATTGATACTCTATGCCTCTTTTCCAGTGCATGGAAAACATCTTTGACTAATATCAAAAATATTTCTTTCTCAGAACATCTCCTTTGCAATTCTTCACAGGTATCTTCATATCTTTCATTGCAAAGAGATACTGTTTCATCTTTGGCATTTACCAGCTTTCTGAGAGTGTTGGTTATGCCAACCCTTTTAGCCAGCTGATCTTCCATAGCATTGGCTTCTTCTTCTAACTGTGATTTTTCTTCATGAAGATCATGGATGCCTGTAGCTATACACTTTGCCACTTCCATGGGAACTGTCTTCTGAAGATATTTGAGTGCACTCTGAAGATCATTCACTGTTTCAACTTCATCACAGCTAGGACAGGCTTTCTTCATCTTCTTGGCCTGTTTCTTCTTTCTATTTTTCTGAGTCTTGGCAGATATCTCCATTTGAGGTTGGTCACTCTTTTCCTCAAATCTGCACTTCATAAAGACTCCCTTGGATCTTTTAGAGGTAACCTCCCTCTGATACCAATTGAAGTGCCCAGATCAGTGTGAATCACTGAGAGGGGGAGGGGGTGAATCAGTGATCCCTTAAAACTTTTTACTAATTGATTCTTTGTCAATTAAACCTCTATGGCTGGTTAAAGCCTCGATCCACTCTTCTTGTATCTCTCAACCTTTCCCGGATAATGCAGTAATGAAAAGGCACAGGACACAAGGATTTACAAGGTTCGGCACCAAAGGCCTACATCCTTTCCATGCTCTCCAAGCATGGATTCTCCATTATAACCTGTTAGAATTACAATGGTCGATACAGAGTCCCACTGTATCTCTCCTGAGTCCCACAGGAGGGTCTTTATACTGCGTCCCACAGTGTTACCAGAGTCCCACTGGCCTGCTCCAGAATCCCACTGAAGACTTCTTCTCCCTGAGTCTCACAGGGTCTTCTCCTGGCTCCTCGAGTCACACGAGTAGCTCTTCTTCACTTTAAGTTCTTCAAGTAACTTCAGCAGCCTGGGATAAAGGCTGCTGGCCTTGCTCTTCTCTTCTGATCACTTTTGGTTGATCAGGGCTTCTCGTCTAGCTCAGGCTTTATCTCCTTCTTCTCAGGATGACCTGGCTTGTCTCTCCAACTACTGAATGCTCAGACAACTGTTATCTTTATCTTCGGTCTGGTCCAGTCTCACCTAACTTCAACTTCATGCACTGAATGCATGGCATCACAATATCTTCAAGATCTTCTGGTCTTGGAATTCTCAAATGCACACAAGCTGATTCAGACTTGTTCACGTGTGCACGTGCATGCATGCATGCATGCACTCCTCCTTTCTTCTTCTTGGTGCAGTAGACCCACAAAGGGTGTAATCAATTATAGCACACACCTTCTCACTTGAACTTCACACTTTGTTCAATGTGTTTACACACTTAAAAGTGTGTTATACTTTAGTGTTAGTCTTCCACTTCTCTCTTCTTCTAAGTGTGTTCACTACACTTAGTGCACACACATTAGGTTCGGCCTTCTTGTCTCTTTGCACACAAAACTTCTTCACTTTGGCACACACTTTGAGCTTGGCCTTCACACTTCTTGCACACACACGGCCAAGTGTGCTTTTCCTCTTTACTTAGCACACACAAATAATATTCTTTAATCTTCAAGTGTGCACAACCTCCAAAGGCTACGGCCTCTTCTTGTTTTGCACACAAGCCACTAAGGCCTCGGGTCTTCTTTGGTTGCACAAGGCTATGGCCAGTTTGTTTTTCTTTTTGCACACATGTAGGCTTAGGTGTTTTCTCCTTTTAGCGCACACACAATTGGTGTGTAATTCTCATCACCCGAATCTCCTACTGCCCATATGAAGGCGCGCAAGTGCTTGATGAGCCGTGGCCTTCTCTTCTTCACTATGCACACACAAGTGCTCAAGCCTTGGGTTCTCTTCTCCACTTGGCACACACACTGCCTTCTTCTCACTTTGCACACACACCCGAGTATGTCTCGGACAAGGTGTGTTCAACCCGAACACAAACAAGGCGCGCAAGGGTCTGCTTGAGCCGCGGCCAACTTCTTCTCCAACAGCTGCACAAGGTTTGAACCACGGCCTCTCTTCCTCAACACTGCCGCGCAAGCCTCACACCACACGGGCCGCGCAAGCCACGGGTGCAAGGCACCTCGGGCTTCAACCGTGGGCGCGCAAGATGTTGCGGCCACGGGTCTTCCTGTCGCGCAAGGGAGGCGCGCAGGGGACCTCTAATTCTTCTTTCGCGCAAGAGGTGCGCAAAAGGAACCTCTCGGAGCAAGGAATGCTCCGGGCTTCACTGCCGCGCAAGTGTGCGCGCAGGGATGTTCTTCGCGAGGCAGAGCTCTCACGGGACTCGGATTTTCAAGAATACTTCAGCGCATCAGCAAACTTCTCCAATGCCTCGGCCTCTCCTTTTATAGGCGAGGAGAGCCTTTGATCATCCGCGTGATCATAAATTCAAAATCCCGAGATCTTCGGATCTTCAAAAATATTTCCAAAACTTGATCTTTATTCTCGGTTTGACGCGGGCTCCATTATTTTTCGGCCTTCTTCACGTGCATGTGACTTAGAACGCATGCACGGCCTTCCTTCGATCCAAACCATGCAGAGCATCAACACCGAATGGCCTCGCACCTTCGGTTTGCTTCGGCCTTCATCAGATTCTCCATTTCGTGCATGCAGGTCAATTTTAAGGCATGGATGTATTCAGTGTAGCCAGACGAGCCGAATGGACGTTTTACTTCCTTCAGAGGTGGCCGGGAACTCGAAATCCATCTTCGGGAAGCCTCTGGTTCGAAGGAGGTACGCGGGAGGCTTCGGCTCGAGCTCGACGAAGGAGATGATCTCGCAGCCGTTGGATCGTCAATTCAATTGATTTCGGACGGCCTAGATCAGATCGCCTCGCCGCGGATGAATCGTGCGGCGCAGATCAAGCGCGCGATGGCTCGGACGGCCAGGATCTCTTCCGCGGGAAAAATGCGCGTCCCACATCGAATCCGCGCGCGGTTTTTCCGCAGCTTATTACCCAAGCGCCGCCTCAACCCAGCAATTGAACTCTCTCCCTCCACGGTGCCGCCCCGCACCGTGTTCTCCCTGCGGGCGCGCTCTGCGCCCACTCATGCCTCCTGCGGGCGCGCCTCTGGCGCCCACTATGCACCCTTCGGGCGCGTGGGTTTCACCACCGCGTGCCCTCCGGGGGCTTATACACAGCCCCCTCTGCCTCTCGGGGGCTGGCCCCATGGGATCCCCTTGGGCGTGGTGACCTGGTCCCACATGTGCCTTGGGTTGAACCCTTAAGGCTGGCCTCCTTGGTGGCCTAATTTTTTGGCAAAGTAAATATAGGGTACTTTGTATAAAAACAAAGTAACCACATACATAATTTGAAATGCCAAGAGCCATTCCAAGCCTTCTCCTCTAGGCCATGTCTTCTCTCTTCTTCTTAGGAATTCATCAATCCTCCTCTCATGTGATCTTCACTTAGGATATCGAATTCCCGAAGGTTCTTCATCAACCGAGCTCCTGCATCAACATGAATTCTCCAATGTGCTTCATTGATCTAATCAGAGACCAAGTTGGATCACTTCCAATTCACATGCACTAGGAGTTAGTACATGGACTTCTTTAATCCACTTCATCCACATAGTACTTGTGGATGGAACTCCTTTCAACTCCTCATGCATTGTGAAGACAATGCATGGTCTTCAATCAATGTTGTGACTTTGTACCATCAGGATACAAGTTCTATGAACTTAAAGATCAGTTCAACAATCGTCAGATGTACATGGAGAATGTTTCAACCACAATTTCCAATACCACTTAGTGAATCTCCTAAGTGACATGCATCTTAGTACCATGGCCATTCTCCTTTACTCACCAACACCATCACAACCTTTGGCATTCACCTCTTGACAATCCTTGACTTCCATTCATTGTAAGACAACAACATGCCTCATTGACAACCTCATTGACAATAAATGCAACACAATGCACTTCAGGTTCATTCCCCAAGAGTATGAGAATCCTAGTATTATTCCAATCCCTAGTAACCATAGTGTTTTTCAATAGTGTTTAGTTCTTTTTCCAATAATCATTATCTGTATATTAATTTAAATATGTAAATATTATGCTTCCAATTATTTTTTATAACATAGCTTGTTTATATTTTCATAAAAATATTTATTCATGAAATAATTAGTTTTACCCTAATAAATTTATTTCTCAGAACCTGAAGACACCCAATGTTTTTAAATTGGAATTTTTTAAGATATAGGTATAAGAAATTTTATTCATTGAGACGTTTGTACTCATGATATCGAAACATGGTTGGGTGATGTTGGAGACATTTGGTGAGGTTGTCCCTCATGTGACATAGATATGGTTAGCTGGATATTGTTTCATTTTGGGTTTCCAATATAGTATTTTATCACCCTTATTCTTATTCAACTTCATCTCAACTGACCATTTTTATATGTGTGAGAAATACTAATTTATGCCATTTTTTATATTTATTTTTTTTGTTGAGTAATATTCCTTTTTAATTAATTTCTTATTTATGTTTTATTTATCAATTTATTTAGAAAATAATTAAAAATGGAATTTTTTGATGACCAAGCACTAGTATCACACTCACGGGAATCGAAAATTCCCTTCAATCCTTACCTCTAAATGGAATTGGTGACCAATTTTGGAGTATCCATGTAATTTAGGGATAAGAGGAATCTATATTTGGATATTAAATGAATAAGAAAATAAAGAAGTAAAAAATGATCAAAATTAATTATTATTTTAATGTAATTTTATATTTATTTAAATTAAAATTTAAAAATGAAAAGTTCATATTTAGTAGATTCTATGGTTATATTCATAATTATATTCAGTTTTTTTTAAAAAACCTGAAGAAAACTAAAAAATGTTAACTCACCAAACACATTCATTCTACTATAGAACAATCTAGAGTTATCAATGTTTTCATATTCTAATTTATAATTATTTAATATTTATTTATTAAATTTCACGTGTTTTTTTAAGTTTTCATTTCCATAATTTTTCTATTTATTGAAAATCCTTGATAAACTGTTTATCTAAATTCATATTTTCATGAACATTCCATGGCATGTGAATAATTCCAGGAGATCTAATATTGGTTTTACAAGGTCACTAGGTACATGACATTGATACATGATGTGAAATGGTAAATTATATTTTGTGTACATGTGGTTAACTTACTCAAGGTGTGTTCCATGTGGACCTACGATTTCTATGTGTTCAGGTCTATGGTTCCATTAAATAATGTGTTTTGACCATAAATTTCAATTGTTATTTAATTGGGATTACAAGGAATGATGTTACCCATAACATAATCTCACCTTACATAGTATTCAACTCATGTAAATTGCGATAATCCATGTGTTCAAATATATGACATAATTGAAAATCCTGTGTTAACTTATAGTTAATGATAAATTCCTTAAATCATTTACATAGTGTATAATAGGCATGTACATATCATATATTTCATGAAAATCTACATATGTTCTGCACTTAGATTTTAGGAATGTCATGTGGGTCAATACATGAGTTATTTTAAGCAATACACAAACTACACGGTGTGTAGCTAACTATAGAAGCCATGTGATAGATGTCATTGCTTACAAAGTACCTATTGAGAGATTTTTGGTCTATCATTTTCAGATAAATGAATAAAAATTATTTTATATGTAATTTTCAAACTACATGAAAATTAATGGTTTTGATAAATTCCATGTACCTCACATTCATTTATAGTGGTACACAACATATATATTATGGTACACGATTTCATCATACACACCACATATACTACCTGGATTGACCCAATTATGTATGCACAATGTATATTGTAACATTTTATGTATGTGAACACTCCATGATAAGGACCATTCCTAGCATGAGTCTCATTTAATGTCAATAGATAATACACTCCATGATATAAATAATTTCCAAAAATAGATTTAATCTAATATAGAATATACAAACGATGTAGCCTCTTTTGTAAGCATTTTTTAATTAAATTTATTAAAATCAAAATAAGATTAATTTAAAACAATATAGAATTATAATATTACATTATATGAAGGAATTTTTTGAAAACATATTATGATAATAAATAAATAATTAAATTAATTAATTAACTTACACATTATGTTATTTAAATTTATATAAATTATTATTAATTTTAAATAATTTTAATCAATTATTATTGAATGGTTGTTTCATGTTTTGATTGGTCAAAATATTGACTGATAAGTTTATGTGTGATATTTAATTATTTTATTTTATTACATTTTGTATTGTTTAATGTGATAATTTAATATTAAATAAAATATGGTGATATGTGTATAAACCCTACCTCATTTATTATATATAATCCAATACATTGAATGCTTATTTGATGTAACCCTAAACCCCTGATATCCCTCACCTATGAGAGAGTAAATATTTTTAGAAGTATGGTGCACCCAATGAGATGAGACAGTTCAAGTCCAAATTTTAGTTGAATTAACCCCAAGTGAAAAATAAGGGAACACATAAATTTTCCAAATAGATCTAAGGACGATGTCAATAAGTTATTCCCCCTATGGATAATGTTATTCTATCTTTATTTGGTAAACTATGTGGATGATAAAATCATGCAATCCTATATCATATTAATTTTTATCAATGAATACATATTTATTTGTCAATATTATTCATGTTTTATTTGTATAATTAAAAATGATAACATGAAACAAATAAATTAAAGATCATTCTAATATTAATAGAAATTAAATTATTTTTAATAAATTATTTAATCAGAAAAGGTTAATTAATTTTTTTAATTCCCCACAATATTAAAGATAATTTGTAGAATAAAATAAAAATATTTAGATTTAGGTTAAAATTTTCAATCAGTTGATATATTAATTTATAATAACACCTTCCTTATTATGAGTTAATTTTAATCCATAGTTGAAGTGTTATTTAGCACATAATCTAAGGGAACTTTTAATTATTTCCATGTCTTAACATAGAAAATGTTTTAACATTACTAAATTTTTATTAAGGATAATTCTTATAGTCTGTGTCAAACAATTTAGAAGAAAGCATTATGGAAATATGAGTATTGGATCCAAATATTTGGGATTCAACAAAAGATATAAAGGACATATAAGTTAATACAGTTGGAAAGTATATCCTAGATAAATACATCCGATATTATTTTATCCCTAGTATGTGTTATGTAAAGGGGATCATGGAATCATCCCCTAGAATATATAAGTGGCTTGACATTTATAATCTTGAAGTTAGTGTTTCTTGGATTTGATAAAATAAAGGATGATTATTAAATTACAGCATAACTAATATTCATAGTTACATACTATTCCTCAAATTTTTTTAGACGTATAATGAAATGGAAAATTTAACCATATAACCATTGTGAAGAGTATTGGAAAAATAAAATAACCTCAATCGAATAAATTTTTAATATTTTCACTAGGTCTTTCACATTGAACATCTATAAGAAAAAATTATTTTATGTTGAAGAATCCCATATTCCAGATCAACCACCTTCGGGATTGAATAAGGGTTGGATGGATTCTAATAGAAGACATGCAAAATATTCTTCATATGTTCATTTCATAATTTTTTTAACTATTTTAAAATTTATGAGGATGTTAAATAAGGGCATGGATTCATGAACCATGATAAATCATATACAATAACATGAATATGATAAATATTAGACAAAGATAAATGACATTTTTAATACTATGTGAATGTGTGAACTAAAATATGGATAATAACATACTGAAAAAATTATCAAAATGTTTAATTATTTTGATTAATTAATAAACATATCCTTCTACATGGTTATAAAATTATACATTAATCTCATATTATAATACCTACCAAATTTATTCACTATATTCATTTAAAACATTTAATGGACATTATGAAAAGTCCATTTAGAAATATTTTGTCTATACTTCATTAGATTTTTATGTATTGGTAGGACCATGGTTCATCAATCCATTTTGTGTATAAAATGAGGGAAAAATGTTAAAATGGATATGAAAATATCAGATTCAGTGTTTCTTTGACACTATTTATCATAATGAAAACAGATTTATTTGGATGGAAATAAAAATAAGAATGTCTGCATCACACATAGAAAAAAGGTAGCTGTAAAAGTATTTTTAATCAATTGAAGAATAATAATAAGAAAGAAAAATATTGTATATCTTGTATATTCATCATTTCAGAAAAATATTTATAACTATTTACTTGGGTATTTAACATTATGTGTGATTCATATATTTTTTACAAAGATTAAAATCAAATAAGATAATAAAAATTATAAGAAGTTTGGTGAATATTCATTTAATTGATAATGATAATCTCATAACATATCAAAAAAGATCATAACATTAATTTTAAAAAGAGTAATCATTCTTGTAACATTTTTTATTGAGTGTTAGAATAAATTTTTCTAAATGTACACCTATAGACACATTGAGATGTTATTTCATATCTAAAATGATTTTATTTCTCTATCATGCTTAGTTAATTGTTTAGTTACAAATGATTCATATATGAATAAATATCAATAATTAATGATGAATATAATTCAAATATAAAATCTAGTTGGGGAAATTTATTTCATTTTCAAGTGGAACTAAAAAGTAAATTTTGAGGATATACCAAGAAGGGTTTTTAGACTCTAGGAATATCACTATTGATATATCTATTTAGTATATAAATGTTTTCATTTTTTATATGAGTTTTAGTTGAATATTTATTGATGGATTTTGCGATTAATTTCTAATATTGATGTTTTCGATATTCATATGGTGGGACCTATAGGTGAATAAATATAAAGGAAAACTATGAAATTATTTAACATAAAGGTACTTCATGATGATTCATGAAGCGAGACTACGGGATAATGAAAATTGATGGTGAATAAATTATTGATTATTAAATACAAATAGATAATGATTCACTTAGAATGATGTTTTACCATGACGATAGAAGATAAAATGATGTTTAAAAGGCTCCGCCTTGAAGAATCGGAGTCGTAAAAATGATCTCAGAAGTACACGATTCACATTGTGAGTCATGTTCATGATGAGTAATGTATAAAAGTATTTAGTCCACTACATTCCATGAAAATTATGTTCTCCCCCATTAATTGTTTTTAAAAAATTTATGACATGGAAACCTCAAATAGGACAAAAATGTTAATTGTTACATATCATAAATGGAAGAATTTCTCCATTGAACCAAACATCCTTTAAACACTGATATGGACCCTTGGAAGACCAAGGATGATGTTTATTATTAAAAATATGGGATTCATCTATCAGATAATTGGGATTATAGTCATTGAGATTCGACCAGCAGGTGGTTGTCATTAGGTTTCCGACCTGTTGTAGTTAGGTCTTTCATTTCAATTCAATTATTCTTATTTTTTGTAATGTTGTTTTTTTAATTATAGTTGTTATATTTTATTTATTTAGAAATATTTATCTTATATTATCTATCCCATGATAATGGGTATATTCATAATTTGAGGTTACACAATGATGATTAGTTAAATATTTTGAGGAAAGTGGAATCTGTCAAAATTGGTGTGTACCAAATTGTTCCATTTAATTCATCATTTGTGTAATTATATGTTTCAATTGATATTTTTTTGAAACAAATTAGATTGATATATTTCATTAAATCCTAGAAGAATAATTTTTGGAAGGAGATGAAACCCAACATGATAAAAGTATTTAAGTCATTACCACTAGATATGATTATTCTTCTACATTTGTAATCGTAACATAATGCAGCATGATATTTTACTAAACCCAAAAATTAAGAATTAAAAATCCAGTGTATATTTATTTTTATTGACAATTTTTATTATCTGTAAAATTTATTGATTACACAACCAAAGGTAGTTATTTTTTTTCAGGTACATTCACGATTTCTTTTCTGAAAAAACTACCCATGGAAGCTCATTTCTCTCTCTTCTGCCTTTCCTTTATGTCTATCATCATGTTAATTTTTAAGTTGTTTCATTTAGTATGTTTAAATAAAATAAATTAATATTTGGATGACCAATCCCTTGATCTAGAATACCCATCAGTGTGTTCCCCTCCCTCTATGGGATCGACCACATACTATCATTGTAAATATAGGTAGTATTGTAAATATGTATGGTCTGTTGGTTGCATCACCCTAGAACATGATTTTTGGAAAAACTTACGTGTAACTAACTTAAACATTATGTATCTCATGTACTTTAATAGTGTAGAATACATAGTTAGAGAGAAGTTGTGTATTTATTATAAGACAGATGTGACTGAAAGTCCTGAAAACTGGATGTCACATGGTGTGTAACTCCCAAACATATTGTACACCTCGTAAATATTCATGGATTCATTATAACCAATTAGAAACTCAAGTGTCAAAAATATGTGGTGAATGGATATACACAGTGTGTAGCTAGCTTATACACATCATGTAACTTAACTTTTTGACCAGAACGTAAAATTAATTAATTACACCATTCAAATCTCATCTTTATTTGTTCGTGTGTCATTTTTTTATAGTACACCAAAGGTGATAGATTATATATATATATTACTTATTTATTTGTAATAATGAAAACTAAATACCATGTATAATTATAATATACTGACTACTCCACACTCATTGAAAAAATTACACACCATGTTAATTAATATGTGTATGTGATCCACTCATAGACCGTAAACATCATGTAGTTATATAATAAGATATGTATGTTATATGATATATGAGTAGATTATATTTTACTAAAATATATGACCAGTATTTGGGATAGGTTCTCACTATTTTTCAAATAAATACATTTTTTACTAGGATAATATATAATAAAAATAATATATATACTTTTTTAGAAATCATATTGGATTGGAATCCATACAATTGTAATGATGGAAACTAAGACATAATAATTGATTAATTAATAAATATAATTACTAAATTTCTATTTTTTATACTAATTATGAAAAATTGAAAGGAATTATAGTTAATTAAATTCGAATTTTTTAATGCTTGATTGAACATTATATTTGAAAACTCATTGTATGTTACTAAATTCTTTTAATGTATTATTATTAATGTGAAATCATGGTCTATTTTTCATCCCATCATTTTTATTATATAAGAACATATGTTCCAATGGTTTGTTTAATTTTAAACCCCTTGTAATGGTCTCGAATTACTTTCAGTGGACTATAATTGATAACTATCAGGGCACTCCATGGGCGGCTAAAACCCCTGGGCGGGACACACAACCATCCCCAGTGGTATCCATTTCCTCATGTAGCCCTAGGGTGGAGAGCCATGCTTCGTCCAACGCTCACATGTGAGGGGTCACAAAGATCGGATTCATTCCTACCTCCTTTGCCTCTGATACCAACTGTAGAGACCCAAAGCATGACACACATGGATATTACATTACTTTTGCGGTATACATAATACATAACAAAAGTAGACATCAAATTACCATAATAGTTTAGTGTCTTTGGAAACTTGGAACATAATATTCTAATCTTGGTGAGAGATCTTCAACATCACCCATAAAGATCTTCCCATTTTGGTTTTCTTACCTAAAGCCTGTCTTTAAATCCTTGGGAAAAGAAAACATATAAAGGGTGAGCTCAAATGATCATTAAGGTTATGTATGGATAAAATAAAACAAATCATATACATTTGAACTTAAAAACCTGAACATAATGATTAAACATCAAAATCTTGGGAAATGACATAAAACATTGAAGTACATAAGGAATAGATCATAAAGAAATATTAATCATAATAAAATATCATGGGAATAAAACATTTAATTGTGGAAAACCATTAACCACATGATACGATTTCCATAGTAGCCATGGCATTGCTGCCAAGATCATCTTAGTGGACGAAGTCCCTTTCTGAATCGAGTTCACTCCTCGTTTGAGTCCTGTAACACTGAACCTGATTAACATACCGTTCTAGCCAGGTATATCTTAGGATATATAAATCATTAACCAATGCATTGGAGGGATATACAGGTCCCACCCATCTCATAGTGAAATAATACTTACATTTTCCACAGCATAAACATAAATCATTCATCATAAACCAAATAATAAAATGGGTTTCATAAACATCATCCAATCATAACATAATGCATATAAAACAAATGGATATCATTTCATCATAAGAGAAGTGAAACCATGTAAATCATAGATACATTATACTTGAAACATACATATATGAAATATTTTCATCTTATTTGAAAAATGGTTTTGATAAAACACTTGAAAATGAAATCTTGAGGAAAATATCTTTTCTTCTTCAAAATGATATTCTTTTCACAAAATTACATGAAATTTTAAAAGAAAATGATTTTTTTGAAAATAATCATGAAATATTGTAGAGTATGATTCTTTAAAATAATGTGTTTTGAAACCGTAAAAATCCATTCATGCCATATAAGTTAAGAAAAAAACATTCACCTCATACTTTTGTTTCAAATTTCAAAATGTTTCTCGTATGGTAAACAAAAGAAATATTCCTTTCATAACATCTGGTAAAAGTCATAAATGGGTAAAAATGACTTAAAAAATACATAAAAACACTTTTAGAAATCATGTACATGGATGATAACAATAACCCCAGTAAATACTTAAGAATAAACAATCTCTGATAAAAACGAGATTGGAAAAGGTATCCCTTACCTTATGTCTGATATGCTTAAAATGTATCTGAACCTCCTGTATAATGATATAAATAATTTCATTGAATTATTATAGAATCATATTAATTGTTATGATATCATATATAGTTTACTTATGACTTCATATTACCCTTTCTTCTGTAAATTCGATGTAAAAGAAGCGATTTGGGTAAAATTATTTCATTTATTCTTCGTGTTTCGACTTGTTGTTCTTCATATTATTACATATATCCTGATTTACTTAATTACATAATGTAAAACATGATTTATATATAATACAGCATATAAATATATATATATATATATATGATATATCGATAAATGGAATGAAATACACCATTCATGGAGACGGTAGGCCGTACATACGCTTGAACGTTGTTTTCGTTTCCTTATTGAGTTGAATGGAATTAAGTAGATGACATATATATATATATAAATCCAGTATCATTATTATGTTATATATCTAATTAATATTCATTATATATACATTGTAATCATTCATGAATGGTTAATATGGAGAATGAATCTCATCACGTCGTGGAGAGGGTAGTCCGTACGTACGCACGAGCGATGATATCATTTCCATGGTTGTGGAATTGCATTGAAGAGTATGTATAATATTTTAGAATCAATATCAATTTAAAATAATAATATATAGTTATTTATTAACACCATTATACCCATCCAAGTAAGGTGGTGGTCGAAAACAGATTACACCACGACGTGGAGACGGTATTCCGTACGTACGCACGCGGGGTGATTTCTTTTCCATAGGATGGATAGAAGGTGAAGTAGTGTTGTTTCATATTTATAATGACATACCAGTATATTAGTGATTCTAATGTTATTAGTTCATAATGAAACTACTAAAGAAGAGGAAGTATAAGAATAAATAAATTTGAATGAATCGGTAACAGATATTACCTCTTCTTCGACACGCCTCTTTAAAACCTCCTCTTAGGGAACTAAAATTGGTATTTGAAGAATACCATGACTTCTAGAATATTACTAGTGAAGTGTAGAAGATAAATTTTCAGGGGTTGGTCAAGCTTGAAGGCTCAATGTGGTGTGAGGAAAAGAGGAATGAGGTACCATTTTATAAGGGAGGAGAGGGGAACCTTCGGAATCCTCAAAAATATTAGTTTAATATAAATCAAACCCCACATAAAAACCTCCAAAAATTACTCAATTAGAATATGAGATGATATAGGCTTGTATTATAATCAATCAATAAAATTTAGACATTTTTTTATTTTATATTAAACCTTATCATTTTGATTTATCCATATTTAATCTATTTAATTTTATTTGTGGTAATCAAATTAGAAATTTTAAATTATTATAAATAATCACTTATGTGTTGTGAATTTTTCATAATTGGGAAATTTATGACATTTTAGAATATATAAATTTCAATTTATAAATTTTAAATATTTTTTTGAGTTTTATACAATTTAATAATATGTTATTTTTATAAAATAACAATAGCGTCAATTTTGAAACTATTCATTTATTCGAATTAAAATAAAATCCACACAGATTATATATTCAAACTAAAATATTAAATAGGTTCCTAACATATCATAGTAATCTAGAAAATTAGTGGAGCACACTAAACAGATCATATAATATTTCATTTACAATTTAAAAAACCTTTTATTTGATATTTCTCTTAATAAAATAATTACTACAACATTTTTGTATAATTATTAAATATACGTATTTGTTGCATAAAAATTAAAACTAAAATACTAGGATGAATATAAATCTTATATATTTTATAAGGATACATTTAGTCGGATTTATCTTCTAAAACACTAAAAATTTAAAAATGTTACATTTATTAAATTATGAAGGTGACAACTTGGACATCATTTAAAATAAACTAATATAAGTTTCATAATCACTTTTTTAAGACTACAAACGGTCATATATTCTGTAATTGGATGGTTATGGTGTATATATACATGAAAAATAAGTTTTATTAGGTTTTTGGGCCTTTTAATATGTATTACTATTTCAATAAAAACAATATTATTGATTTTTTTACTAAATAAATAATTTCTGAATCATTAATCTATAAGCTACAAAGGTAATTAAATAACACTTAAAAATTAGAAATAAATTTCAAGGATAAATAAAATCAATTTATCTTTCAAATGAGTATTTATAACCGAATTTATATTCTGTATAACCTTATATTAAAAATACATTAATTATTAAAGTTTGAGTGAGACATATTTCACATTCTTTTAAATAAAATAAACTAAAGATTTTAATCACATCCAAGTGCGTTCTAATGGATTTCATTTCGACCCAAATATGAATTAGGACAAAATATAATCATCTAATTATATTAAGACAAGTGTTAGGGTAATTTTATAATATTATATTTACCCTTAATTCCCTGATTTGCATTTAACGATGGTAAATAAAATTTACCATAGTTACTATTCATAATGCCCAAAAATAAAAATTAGTCTATTAATATAATTTGGACACACTAATTTTAAATATGGAATCCATTTTTCCAAATTCAATACACAGAAGTTGTAAAATTTAAATTAAAATTAAACCAGTTGTTAATAGAAAACATGTTTTGTTTAAAACATTATAAAAGATTGAATTGATTTAACCTACGGATTCAATGTAAAATAAATACTAATGAAATAAATTATATTAAATGGTAAAAATCTGTTCTATTTATACTTTAAAACCATTCTATAATATAATTTATCCATATAAATTATTATGATGGAAAAAGTTGTTTTTAATTAAAATATAGCATGTTTTTACTATTCATTAAAATATGAAAGTTATTAGAATAATATGAAAATTTTATCTGAAGTAAAATTTTATATCCTGATTCCAAAGAAGAATTTATTTTTTCAAATTGAACTTATAAACATGTCAAAATCTAGATTTAAAGTTGGTGCTCCATCAAAAGGTGGAAAAACTGCATTTTGGGAAAACTACATATTTTACATGAAAAATTTGTTTTGTTCTCATAATATATTCTAGAAAATGTGTAAGATGAATTATAATGTTATAAAATTCAAAATTTAGTTAATACTATTCATAACGTCTAGTCCATATTAACAATATATCATTGTTTAGGGAAATCGGGTATTGCGTACTACACACGCTATCGAGAAAGGTCGTGATTGCGTGTAATGCAAGCCAAGTCAGGGATGCCTGTACTGCAAGCTCCATTTGGTGTTGCATAAAACATAATTCATAACTTATTTCATTTACATATTAAACAAAATCTATACTTAATTTTGCGAACATGAAATTGTGTGTAACAAGAGACAAGAATAGTGTTGCGTCTACTGCAAGCTAATACGGTGTTGCGTATAACACAAGCTAATTTTGATGTAGCGTATAACACAAGACATCAATGAAATTAAATTGAATAATTATCATAAAATCTCTGGTTGTTACATTCTACCCAACTTAAAATGAATTTCCCCATCGAAATTTTTCAGGGTTAATAATGGTTTACTACTTGAATGTTTCTTTCGTAGAAACCCACGTCGTAAAAAGGAATATTAAAACCTAATTTTAAAAAGTAAACTAAGAAACATTACGGTTACCCAAATTATCTCATCACTGGGTTTCCACATAGGAGAAAATATGTGAAAATATGTATTAGGAAGAAATAACTAACCATCATCTTCTGATGAAGAGTGGTAGAGGACATGGCCATGAAAAATCCAACAATCACAAAGACATAAATTTGTGATGATCTAAGGTACTATCTGATTCATCGGGTTTGAGGGAACTTGGACATCATTTTTGGTTTTCAAGATCATTTCCCTAATTTTGATGAATTAAAATAAATATTTACATGATTTTTGTACAATCTCACTGTTGTTCGTGCCTTGAACAATTTCCACTTCTTCTCTTGAAGAAATGAAGTTGAATTTGTTATTCGTGAAGTGTGAGAAGACCATGCGATAGAATGATAGGTCATTCCATCTGTCTCAAACATATTGTTAGAAAAAGTTATTAAATATACATAAGTCCATCTATGGTGAGGTTAATCATATAAGTTTCCAAAAATAAACTTATACAGCATCTATCATACCGCTTAATAAAATAAAACTAGTTTTCACTAAATAGGGACTTCCTATAAGCCAGTGGTAGGAGATAAAGGCCTATCGCACTTCGATTGTGGGATCGACTCTCGCAACCTTGTCCGACGCGATGGGTTGTCGCCCCTCCAGCATGTTGTCCTTTTTCTAAAACAACATCCTTATAAAATTCCATCAACAATATTGAAAAAAGTTTTAGCCTTAAACAATACTGTTACATGTCCAACATAATCCATTCCAATCTTTAAGCTTATCCAAAATACTACTGTCCAAGCTCATAGTATAAGGAAAACAATTACTATAAAGTTTATCTACCAAGAATGTGAATACAAGAATTTATCCCACATATATCATAAGATATATCTGGATGGTTACATTCCAAACACCTTAATACCTTACTAATATATTCTCTTGAAACATAAATTACCGTAGAACCTTAGTGAAAACATGAATGCTGTCAGAAGGTAACTCTTTCCACATACCGAAATCCCAAATATTCTATATACTCAAACCATGATATCACTTTGTCCTTATATCATTCATAAGCTCATGAATACTATCAAACATATTATTTTCTTTGTATCCTTTCATCATACACGTATCATATTTTTTACAAAAACATCTGAATAACCTTTCAAGTTTACCAGTAACATTAAACATATAATTTCAACTACTTTAGGAAAAAAATAGTTTAACAGTCCTTATATGTTTCTTTATTCCATAGTACCATTAAATTACCTATACAAAATAACTCTTGATAAATATACAATCATTCCACTACCTTTATAAAACATTGACTGAGCTTCATCATTTTATTCCTCAAAACTTCTTTCATCTCATATATCATTTGTAGTCTCTTCATCATCAACAACATAAATACTACCAATAAAACAACGCTGATTCTCTTCATGAGATTTTCCCTTAGGGCATCGATTTTCATAATGCCCATACATTCCACATTTAAATCATTTAACCATTGTTGATGTATTAGAAATACCATTTTCCTTGTCCATTGTGTTACCTAATCCTTTTCCTTTGAAATTACTGGCATTGTGTCCTTCATTTCCACACCCAAAGCATCTTCCAATTCCTTTGAATCATTCTCCTTGATGCCTCTTCCCACATTACTTACATGAGGGAAATTGAACTTTCTTTCCTCTATGATCATCATGAAACTCCGTCTTTCTCTTATTAGCCGAGTTTGGAAACTTACCAAAGTTGAGATTATTGATCATATTATGAGATTGCTGATTAGACATTATAAAGATATGTCGACTCCCAGATACAATTTCATTTGGTTTCACATGAATAATATCATTCCATTGTCCATTATATCCTCCATTATCGTGAATCTTCCTATTTCCAGCCATTTTCTAAAACACAAAAAGAATAGTGTGAGAGGAAAAAATCATAATCTAGGGGGAGTACCTTCAATATCTAACATATTAGGTTAAATTATAAGATCGTTACAGTAATTCTAAGACTATAACAAATAATTATATGTAACCTTAGGGACATTCCTAGACATACCATATAAATATCTCTAGGGATCTCACTAAAGTTTTCGCATCCTAGTTTCCAAAGGCTGACTAAACCTTTCCTCTGATACCAACTGTAATGGTAAGGAATTAATTCCAGTGGACTATAATTGATACCTATCAGGGAACTCCATGGGCGGCTACACCCCCTGGGCGGGACACACCACCATCTAACAGTGGTAGCCATTTCCTCATGAAGCCCTCGGGCGGAGAGCCATGCTTCGTCCAACGCTCGCATGTGAGAATTCCCAAGGATCAGATTCATTCATACCTACTTTGCCTCTGATACCAATTGTAGAGACCCAAAGATTGACGTAAATGGAAATTACATTACTTTTGAGGAATACTTAATACATAACAAAAACAGACACCAAAGGACCGTAATAGTTTAGTGTCTTTGGAAACAAAGAACATAATCTTCTAATGTTGGTGAAAGATCTTCAACATAACCCATAAAGATCTTCCCATTTTGGTTTTCTTACCTAAAACCTTTTTTTAAATCCTGGGGAAAAGAAAAAATGTAAAGGGTGAGCTCAAATTCTCAGTAATGGTAAGCATGGATAAAATAAAACAAATCATATACATTTGAACTTAAAAACAGGAACATAATGTTTAAACATCAAAATCTGGGGCAATGACATAAAACATGGCAGTACATAATGCATAGATAATAAAGAAACATTAATCATAATAAAATATCATGGGAATAAAACATTTAATTGTGTAAAACCATTAAGCACTTGATATGATTTCCATAGTATCCAAGGAATTGCTGCCAGGACCATCTTAGTGGACAAAGTCCCTTTCTGAATTGAGTTCACTCCTCATTTCAGTCTTGTAACACTGAACCGGATTAACATACCATTATAGCCATTTCTATCTCATGAGATATAATTATTTACCCAATGAATTGGAGTGAGATATAGGTCCCACCCATCTCACAATGAAATCATTCTTATGTGTTCCACAACATAAACATAAATAATTCATCATAACCCAAAGAATAAAATGGGTTTCGTAAACATCATCTCATCCTAAAATAATCCATAAAAAATGGATATCATTTCATTATACAAGAAGTAAAATCTTTTAAATCATATAGACATTATACTAGATACATACACATATGAAATAGTGTCATCTTATATGAAAAATGGTTTTGATAAAACACTTGAAATGAATTCTAGAGGAAAATATCCTTTCTTCTTCAAAATCATTTTCATTTAACAAAATGCAATGAAATTTTAAAAGAAAAGGAGTTTTTTGAAAATAATCATGAAATCTTGTAGAGTATTCTTATTGAAAATAAGGTGTTTTTAAACTGTAAAAATCCGTTCATGCCGTAAAAGTTCAGACAAAAACATTCTCCTCGTACTTTTGCCGCAAAAGTCAAAAAGTTCCTCGTATGGTAATCAAAAGAAAAATTCCTTTCATAACATGTGGTAAAAGTTAAAAATGGGTAAAAATGACTTTAAACATACATAAAAATACTTTTAGAAAATATGGACGTGGATGATAACAATAACCCCCGTAAATACTTACGAATAAACAATCTCGGATAAAAACGAGATTCGAAAAGTTATCCCTTACCTTATGTCTGATATGCTTCTTATGTATCCAAACCTCCAGTATAATGATTTAAAAAAATTCATTGACTTATTAGAGAATCATATTAATTTTTATGATATCAAATATAGTTTACCTATGACTTTATATTAACCGTTCTTTTGTAAATTCGATGTAAAAGCAGTGATTTGGGTAAAATTGTTTCATTTATTGTACGTGTTTCGACTTGTTATTCTTGATATTATTATTTATATACTATTTTAATTAATTACAGAATGTAAAAAATGATTTATATATAATATATATTCATCATATACATATATATATGATAGATCGATAAATGGAATAAAATACACCGTTCATGGATACGGTAGGTCGTACGTACGCATGAACGCTGTTTTCGTTTACTTATTGAGTTGAATGGAATTAAGTAGAAGACATATATATATATATATATATATCCAGTATCATTATTATGTAATATATCTCATTATTATTCATTATATATACTTTATAATCATTCATGAATGGTTAACACGGAGAATGAATCTCATCACGTTGTGGAGACGGTAGTCCGTACGTACGCACGAGCGATGATATCATTCCCATGATCGTGGAATTGTTTTGAAGAGTATGTATAATATTTTCTAATAAATATCAATTTAAAATAATCATATATAGTTATTTGTGTTCTCCATTATACCCAACCATGTAAGGTGGTGGTCGAAAACAGATTACACCACGGCGTGGAGACGGTATTCCGTACGTACGCACGCGTGGTGATTTCATTTTCCGTAGGATGGATATAAGGTGAAATAGGTTTGTTTCATATTTATAATAACATACCAGTATATTATTGATAATGATTTTATTACTTCAAAATGATAAAACTAAATAAGAGGAATTAGAAGAAGAAATAAATTTGAAAGAATCGGTAACGAATATTACCTCTTCTTCGACAAGCCTCTTTGAAACCTCCTCTTAGGGCACTAAAATTGGTCTTTGAAGAAGGCAAAGACCTCTAGAATATTACTAGGGAAGTGGAGAAGAAAAATTTTCTGGGGTTCTCCGAGCTTGAAGTCTCAAAGTGGTGTGAGGAGAAGAGGGAGGAGGTGCCCTTTTATAAGGGGGGAGAGGTGCACCTTTGTAATCCTCAAAAATATTAGTTTAATATAAATTCAAACCCCACATAAAAAAATCCAAAAATGTTTCAATTTTATGTTTAGATGATATAGGGTTGTAATCTCATCAACCAATCAAATATATACATGTTTTGATTTTATATTAATCCTTATAATTTTGATTTATCCTTATTTAATCTATTTAATTTTATTTTTGGTCATAAAATTCTAAATTTTAAATGGTTATAAATAATCACTTATGTCTTGTGAATTTTACTTAAATGGATACATTATGAATGTTTCGACTATATAAATTCCAATTTATAATTTTCAAATATCTTTGTGATTTTTAAACAATTTAATAATATGTTATTTTAATAAAATAACAATAGTGTCAATTTTGACACTATTAATTTATTTGAATTTAAATAAAATACACACAGAGGATATATTAGAAATAAAATATTTAATAGGTTCTTAAAATGTCATTGTAATCTATAAAATTAGTGGAGGATATTAAATTGTTCATATAATATTTATTTTACAATTTGTAAGTCCATTTATTTGATATTTCTCTTAATAAAATAATTACTACAACATTTTTGTATAATTATTAAATATACTTATTTGTTGAATAAAAAATAAAAATAACATACTAGGATGAATATAAATATTATATATTTCATAAGAATACATTTAGTCAGATTTATCTTCTAAAACACCCAAATTTAAAAATGTTATATTTATTAAATTATGAAGGTGACAACTTTGACATCATTTAAAATAAACTAATAATAAGTGCCATAATCACTTTTATAAGACTCTAAACGGTCATATATTCGGTCATTGGATGATTATGGTGTAGATATAGATTAAAAATAAGTTTTTATTAGGTTTTTAGGCCCTTAAATATGTATTACTATTCAATAAAAACAATATTATTGATTTTTTTACTTAATAAATAATTTCTACATCATTAATGTATAAGCTAATAAGGTAATTAAATAACCCTTAAAAATTACAAATAAATTACAAATGATAAAGAAAAACATTTTATCTTTCAAATGAGTATTTATAACCGAATTTATATTCTGTATAACCTTATATTCAAAATACTTTAATTATTAAAGAATGAGTGAGACATATTTCACTTTCATTTAAATAAAATAAAATAAAGGTCTTAATCACATCCATGTGGGTTATAATGGATTTAATTTCGACCCAAATATGACTTAGGACGAAATATAATCATTACATTGTATTAATACAATTGTTAAGGAAATTTTATAATATTATATTTACCCTTAATTTCTCGATTTACCTTTAACGACGGTAAATAAAATTTACCATAGTTACTATTCATAATGACCAAAAATAAAGAGTAGTCTATTAATATAATTTGTACCCACTAATTCCAAATATGGAATCCATTTTTCCAAATTCAATACACATAATTTTTAGAAATTAAATTAAAATAAATCTTGTTGTCGAAAGAAAATGGGTTTTTGTTTAAAACATTGCAAATGATTTAATAGATTTACCCTACGAATTCATTGTAAAATAAATGCTAATTACATAAATTATATTAAATGGTAAAAATATATTCTATTTATACTTTAAAACCATTAAATATTATAATTTATGTATATAAATTATTACGATGAGAAAAGTTCTTTTTAATTCAAATATATCGTGTTTTTATTATTCATGAAAATATGAAGGTTATTAGAATAATATGAAAAATGTATCCAAAGTAAATTTTTATACCCTAATTCCAAAGAAGTATTTATTTTTTCAAATTGAACTTATAAAAATGTTCAAAAATATATTTAAAGTGGGTGCTTCATCAAAATGAGGCAAAACAGTATTTTTTGAAAAATACATATTTTACATGAAAAAAATTATTTTGTTCTCATACCTTGTTCTAGAAAATTTCTAAGACGAATAATAATGTTATAAAATTTATAATTTAGTTAATACTATTCATAATGGCTAGTACATATTAACAATATATCGTTTTTTAGGTAAATCTAGTATTGCGTACTACACACGCTATCGAGAAATATCACGATTGCGTGTAAGGCAAGCCATGTCAGGGATGCGTGTAGCGCAAGCTCCCTTTGTTGTTGCGTATAACATAATTGAAGACTTATTTCATTTACACATTAAAAAAATCTATACTTAATGTTGTGAACTTGAAATTGTGTGTAACATGAGCCAAGAATAGTGTTGCGTATACTGCAACCTAATACGGTGTTGCGTATTGCAGAAGCTATTTTTGATGTAGCGTATAACCCAAGACATCAATTAAATTAAAATGAATAATTATAATAAAATCTCAGGTTGTAACACCTCTCAAAAAACCTATTGGTTAATCTCACCTATATACAAGTAAAATTATATGTAAACGATGAAACTAAAATGTGAGTAGTGGTTTTCAAAAGTCGAATCTGATATGAAACCAACCCTGGACGTACATGGCACACATAAAGATTGCTAAAATTCATAAAAAGGAATGGTTGATAAAAAATTTACAATCTGTTCAAGGATTGGGTTTTCATCTTCTTGGCAAAAAAATCATTAAAAAGGCTCGTGATCATACAAATTTAATATTTTATGTTATTTTGGTTTCATGGTTAATTATTTATGGATGATTTTTTGTTACCACAAAATAAATGAATAAAAAATAATTCATGATGGAATTAAAATAAAATAATACTATACAGAAATTTTATTTTTATATGTTCAATTACTTAAATATAGCACCATTAATGTCATGAATATTTTAATAATATGAAATGGAAATTTATATATAAAAGATAAAAACCTGTCATATCAAACTTTTCATCCATAATGTATCCTACTACTTATGTTGAAATTTAACCATAGTTCAAAGTGCATGAAAAACCCCCATTGGGGTTCTTTAAATTAATAGGTATTTTATAACATGAGTTTTTGGTAAAATTAATATAGATTTTAGTAAACATTGATCTCCTCAATGAGACTTAATTAAATTAGAAAAAAAATGTTAAGTAAATCCATTTCTATGATTTCATGATTTATGAGTCCACTCATTTGGTCAAAAAAATATATGTTAATGTAGTAGATAGGTTACACCGACCTAAATACCTTTGAATAGCTATTCAAACATATATTATGGTTTTTATGAAGAGACATATGGATCCTTTCTACTAGAATATCCATGAAAAATAATATTCTAAGATGAATGGTGATGGATATTATTTTTTGACAAAATAGTATAAGATCAATAAATTAAATTTATTATCTAATTTAATAATCAAGATAAAATACTAAAAATATTCTATAATTTATAATAGAAATAGAAATAAATATTTCCTTAACATTTTCAAAGTGGTACATATTAAATATTGATAAATGTATCATTGTCGTGAATTTATAGGGAAGATATATGTTTTTTTGTAATACTATGGCTTCAGTAGAAGTTATACTTATTGGAAACCCCTATTCCTGATGTGCGTGGAAAAGACACCATGAGGAAAAACTATATGTCTATATGAAACATTTGGAACACAATATAGATTACCAATGTTTCTTGCAATTATCCTTATTTATTAAGCTTACAAATAAACAAAAGGAGATGTATGTGTACGACATCATGTATCACATTCATTATTTTTATCAAGAGAAGGGATGATAAAAGATATTTGAGATCTCTAGTACAAAATTCATATTAAATATTAGAGACTCATAACCTACTGGATTGGATGTAGTCTTAATTTTTCATACATAGTGAAATTGGAAATATTTATATTTACAATCCGTAATGATTTTCTCCTAGGTATCAGCATATAACCACTAACAAAGATATTTTCCATATTCATTAGTAATTTTAATATAATTAATAGGGAAAAGTATATCATATAAATGTTTACCTTGATTCATTAAGTTATTATGGAATTGAGCTGGGAATATTCTACAGCCCAGAAGTCGACTAAAATGAAGAACTATGAAAAGGAACCGAATATTTACTCAACGTCTATGGATCATGAGTACCATCATTACATGAAGTCGAAGATCGAAATAAAGGTGAATTAAAAATACATCATATTTTCCCTATAGAATACTCAGACACTAAAAAAATAAATTCCCCTAGTTAAAGATGAAAAGTGAAGTTTTAGGTGTGTTTGTTATTGATCACAATATTTATATATGGATTAATTCAATTTGAGATATAGTTTGTGTTACCTATATATTTATTCAAATACATGAACTATGTAGATTCTGAAACCTTCCATATGAGAAGTTCATCTTCAAGAAGCTTATAGATCATGAATTACTACCTTGTATATAGAATATTACCACCTTCAATTGTATACATGGAAGATATTTTCTTCAAATACAATTATCATGTACTTAAAGTTACAAAAAAGTCTTTTTAATCCATTCTAGATTCATTTGGATTAATTTTCGGTTGACAAAAACTAGTGAAATAGACTTTGAAAAAAATTATTAATAATTGATATTTATTCATCATAACATGAATCATTACACACCAAATTATGGTTTCACATCGGTGTTTTTATATTGAGGTGATATTTTATTTATTTTAAGATAGGAATTTCCCATGGATTTCTTCATATATTTTGGTGAAAATGGTGAATTTGGGTTTGATAGTGGATGGAATGTGGTTGTCGTGTCGTTAGGGGAAACTGTGTGCGCTTACCCAAGAAACTATTCTTCTATGTTTTATATTGGACAGTGGTGACTGCATGGTTGGAACACAGTTTATTAGACATTTTGAGCCAATTGTGTGTCCTTTCCCTCTTGGATTGTAAGAGGTGGATGCTTCCTACAATGATTGTGAAACCATGCGGGAAAACCATGTGGTATGTCCATGTCATAAAATAGTGTAAAATTACATTTGAACTGACTACAAATTTACTCAAAAAATTCTTCTATCCGCCCCATTTGAAATTTTCCACCATAGGGGACTCCTCCAATATTTCCGGATTCCTTGGACTTCTATCCTTGGGTGGTTTTAACCCAAAGTCTTCAAAGAAACATCATGTAAGTATATTTCTTCTTAATTCCTCCCTCTTTTTATGGTTCTTCCTCATAATTCATGATTTTTATTTTCCATATAATTATTTTACCTTGGTAGGGTTTCATGTTGTCTTTTTGGACGATATATTTATTTTTGTGGTTTAATCTTTCCTTGTTCGGATCTTGTGGTGGTGTTGTTGTGGTTTTACACATATTTTCAGATGTTTCCAGGTATCAGAAATGTTTTTCCATTATTTTAAATTATTAGATGTTTTTAATATGCATGATTTTCTACATAAATATGATCAAATGATTTTTCTGGTGTGAAATGTGTTTTTGAATGGACTTGTGATTCATATGTAATGGATTAATGTTTTTGAAAATAAAATGGTTTTATTTCTTGTCTTCTTTGCTGAATTTCTTCCTAAAAATTGTTTAAACCTTGAATGAGAGGTGATAAATTTGTTTTCAATGAATTTAAATGTGGTAATGTTTTGAAAGTGTATTCTACATGTGAAATGAGTATTGTAACATGTTGGATCTTTTTTTTGAACATTTATTATTTCTTGAAATGGTGAATCAAGTTAGAAAAATGTTTTTTATGTCAATGTGAATTAAAAAACTGGATTTTATCATGGAAATTTTTTGTATTTCACATGTTTTCTACTTTTTTTGATTCTAATGTGATTTCATAAATTTATCATGTATTGCAAAATGTATTTCCAAATTTATTTGATGTGTGTGTGAAAGTGGAATGTGGTTTCATTGTGTTAAATTGGTGATTTCCCTGTGTTATAGTGATGGTTGGAATGTATATATGAAATAGATAAATCATGTGAAATAATAAATGTTATTTGAGAACATAGGGAATCCCATGTATCATGGTGGGTGAAGTAGAACTATTATGCAAGTTGATTAGGTTGTTTCAGAGGCACATATTCGTCAAGAAAAATTGACAATTACAACACTGACTAAATATCTGATTTTGTCTAAGAACACAGGATAATGGGATATGTTCTTCTCGAATTGATCATCCATGGGAATCCTATTTTGAAGACAACTTGAACTTTTGATAAGTTCCCCTATGGTGTCTCAAGGATAAGTATGACGTTGGTAGTTTAGTAGAGTATTTTTATCACCAAGGTTTGTTATTTCTAAGATCATTTTAGTTATATATACCTATTGAGATTTACCCATTTTTCTCTTTTATGACATGATGATTATGAGAAATGATTCTGTCCATTAGTATATATTAGAACTTTTACACACATTTTTATTACATGAATGCTTTTATGAGAAATGGTTTTACTTAAAAAAAATCATAATAATGTTTCAAAAATTCTTATAAAATGTGCATGTAAATTTTTATATAATGTTATAGCATGGAATATGTTCATTTGGGTGGCATCGTACTTCACTATGGCTTACACAATACATACACATTTGGGTTTATATATACTTTTCTATGTCTGACCCAGGTAATAGTAAGATGTATCATGATAGTGATAGTTGATCAGATTTATTGTGCTTCACTCCATGTAGGTGTTGGTGGTGGCGGTTTGAGAGTGATGAATCACTTGTCTCATCGAGGTTTTTGGATTGTTTTTTTCATCTAGTTATTGTACTTCTGTGTTTTTTTTAATGTTTTAAAACATTGAAAATGAAAATTATTTTACCTTATTTGGTTCAGTTAACCATTTAGTGTTTTTTTTTATTTATATTCATTTATGATTATTTAAATGGGTGAAAAAATTCATAAATTATTTTTCTAAGACCCAATAACTAGTTTCCAGCCCAGGGGGATTAGGAATTTTCATTTGTTCCATGCCATGGATTCAGTTAGGATTTGGTTTAGATGGAACCCTAGCATGGTTCATGAAAAAATCGAATCAAAGAAGGTTATGATCTATTTAATTCAGGTTATTTGGGATGAGTTCGGATAGACCCGATCTAGGATTTATGAGACTTGACATTCGATTTTCTAGTGGGCTGCTTGGATAACCCACCCAATAACAAGACTCGAGTGACCAGGGGATGTTGGGAAATTTGGTTTTTCTTCTCTTCTAAGTGATATAAATTGGTTGAAGACAGTATATGGACATTAGGTGGTGGTGGAGTTGTTTTTTGACTTGTTATTGTGATTAATTTGGAAGTGTTTTCTGTTATGTATGTGTTTGAGATTTGTTTTCATTGATGAATTTTTTTTCAAAATGTTGTTATTGATGTATTTCATGTGGTTATTGATTTCGGTAGCAAGAATCCACCCTAGAGACTTCCTGTGAGATCGTAGGAAGAGGCCATAGAATATTTTAACCCACCAATTGATCAGAGGTTTGTGGAAGTCATGGTTCAGGATGTCCAATATTTTGGACAAGCAGTAGGTTCTAGTTGTGCTCTGGTTAGATAAGCTAAACCATGTCATGGAAATGATAAATCTTAAGAGTTACTCAAGAAAATGCATCCTCCATTACAAGGTGGAATAGATCCTCATGATGTAGAGGAGTTTCGTGAGAAGATATAGATTATTATTTTTCTAACACTCCTAGGTTAGTTAGATTGAATTGTAAGTCATTTGTGCTAGAAGGTCTCAGTAGGACATGGTGGGAATCAATGGTGCAGGCAAGAAAGCATGAGCAGATGAGTAGGAAATATTTTAAGCCTATCTTCAATTAGTAGTAATTTCCTGAGATATTGGCCTTCTCTAGATCCTATAAGTTTATCGATCATAGTTTGGGAGACAGGTTCAAGATCAATCATACTAACCTCATTACAAATCTAGTTTATTACACACCCGAGATCATTTCCAATGTGTAGACGAATGATCAGAAGTTCGATGTGGGGTTCTGTCTCGAAATATGATCTCAAGTTTTCATGTTCAAAATGAAAAGTTATGACAAATTTATTGATAATTCCATGATGTCATAAATTGATCGTGGAAGTAGGTTGGGTTTCTCTGGAGCAGTGTCCCCAATGGTGATGGGTAGTTCATATAAGAAGAAGAAGAAACTGGGAAAGGGAAGAATAGAGGTGGTAGTTTAGGCCATAATTCTCAGATGACTTCATCAATGTCATGAGATGCTTGGTTAGTGGATTTCAATTAGTGTAGTATGGAATGAAACACCAGACCAACATGTTCATATCCACCCAAAACATTTCAGCATTGCTTAACGATGGGAAACATGAGGAAATTATAATAAGGGGATCTCCCATAATAGAGTGGTGTTGGATATGTGGCTACAAATGGGTTGACAGAATAGCTAGAAACATCTATAACAATGGGTTATTCGTATGGATTACATGGATGAATTATTGATCATCATATGGATAGAGTTGGATCAGGGTAGTGCTATAGGCTAGTGGTCGTTGTTAGGGTCAGGATAATACAAAGTAACTTTATGATATGGTTTGAGCACGAATGTAATTCCATACAAGGCATGCAACAGTTTGAGGATCCATTCTTATTTCATCTTCTATAACAATCATTTTTTTGATACTGGTGCTTTAGTTTCTTCTATTTCTTCCCTCCTTGTCGATGTGTCAAATTTTCCATCTGATCTTATGCTGCAATAAATGGAGTTGGCAACTCTACTTAGTAAGAATCATGAGGAGGGATTTAGGTGGATATCTTGTACACTCACCATTTCAAGGGTCCTGTTAGAGTGCTATTGTAACATCCCAGGTAAATAAAGAATAAAGAATTTTCATATTTATTAATATTTACGAATTAAATATTAATTTTATTTTAAATGGGTTGCTATGTTCGATAGCGTACCCGATACGCAACGATGAGTTTCTTTGAAACTTACGTAGCACACTAGTAATAAAATAATTTTATTTTAAATGTTAGTTAACAAGTAGTCGTTGTACGGGCGGGAATGGATAGAAATAACTAAAATATGATTAGATATGTTTTTAAATGTTTATACATCTACCCAATAAAAGATAAAGGCTTAAAATACGGAAAGAGTTCAATTTTAGGGCATATATACTCTAATTTTCACTAAAGGTTCACTTATCACCTTTTAATGGTGAACCGTCATTAAATATAGTTTTGATCACTCTTATACTTTATTTTGGACCAAAAATAACTCTTCTTTAGAATCGGGACATCAAAATTTACTTTGTGTAAATTTTTGGTACCTTTCTGATAAAGTTCATTTTTTTAATGAATAGTGTAAAATGTTGTATTTTAATTCAAAATCTCTTCTTAATATAAATTATTTATATGATTAGATTATTATTCTAATTGTATTTAAAGTGAAATTAGAAAATATTTTTACCAGTTAATCCAATGGTGGTCATTGGAATCAATTTCACTTTGAAATTGGACTTAAACTGGTGTCAATCTTTTGATACTTATTGTATCACAAAAACACGCTATTTGTCATGACAGCGGGAATAAATTATTAAATTAATTAATTTGACTTATATGATTTGAATTTTTTAAAATGGACTTCATTTTTGAATTCAGAATATCAAATATATCTTAGGGTGAATTTTTGGTAATTTTCTGAAAAACATCAATTTTTGATGAATAGTGAAACCACTAAGTGGTAATCAAGCAAACTGATTTTTCAGTTAAATGAATGTTTACCACTAATGTGTATTGAATTTTGAAAATCTGACATACATGGTTGTCATTAAGAAGTAAAATTTGGTTCAATGAGATTAAAATAATTTTTTGGTGAATAATAACTTTTTTTCATTAATCGCGATTAGAGGTAATTAGTGTAGTTTAAGGTAAAAATGATATTATAAGAATGTGAAAACACCATGACACTTGTCCTACACCTATTGGGTGAGTCATGGACGACCAAGAAAATCCATGGTCCAACTTGGGGACCCCATGGAGCCACTTTAGTTGGAAAATGACATGAATATATTTTTATTTAATGTTAAAGTGAAAATGACACTAACATAAATTGTTTTACTAAAATAATTTTTGAGTGGGGTTATACAAGTCAAACTTTTGATTATAAATAGTCATTGGAAAGATAAAAAGATTTCCTACATCATAGTATTTGTTTTATAATTTTTATACATTAAATAAATTAAATTATTTATGACATAATAATGATGCAGCGATGACATCATTATTTGACGATTTAAATAAAATGGAAAGATAATGTAAAATCTATGCACTACACATGGCCAAAACCAATTGGATGAGTGGATTTCTAACCCTTATCACCTTATCCACGAATTATATCAATGTGGGACCTTTTAAAACCGAAACACATTTTCAAATAATGTAATATTTCTTTACTTTCCAAAAGTGCCCCTCCCCTCCTCTTATAAAAGGCCCCCACCTCTACCTCATTTCACACACTCCTCAAGCCTTTGGCTCGGCCAACCCCTGCCCAATTACTCTCTCCACATCCCTCTCCTCATCCTAGAGGATTACCTTTGGGCATAATCCTTTCAAAGGAAGCCTTTAGGCTCAAATCAAAAGGGAGTTACACTTTTAAAGGTAATTCATTCTCTCTTGTTCATTTGTTTTATTTTGCTTCTCCAACCCTCTAAACTCTTTTTATTTACTTCTTTTGTAACAACACCAGTATCTTCAATATACTAGGATGTTTTTATAATATTTATTTGAGCTACACTCTCACACAACTACATAAAATGGTTAAAGAACATACGGTTTCCGTGGATGGCGAAATTCTGCCTCCCGAAACGATGATTGTTCAATACTCATTTAACACCTTCAAAGGTGGCCATTATGATGTCACTATTTTTATATATGATATATAATATGTTTATGTTTTCTTTAAGCTTCTGTATTTTTCATTTTTGGTATACCTTTATGGTTTCCATTATGGGTAAACACGATATCTTCATTTAAGGAAGTGCGGACTACCGCCCCCTAAAAGTGATGTGATTCGTTAATGCCATATGTGGGACGTGTAAAGGATGGATTTAAAGTTATTATATATGATTTTATAATGGAATTATAATATACCTCTATATCATTATTATTTATTTCCATTAAATTATGAGATAGAAATAAAAGTAGCGTTCATGCGTACGTACGGCTTACCGTCTCCATGAACGGTGCATTTCATTTCTTATCCCCAAATGTAATGTACTATTAAAATTACATGTATATAATGTATATATATAATTAATGATATATCTAAATGATGAATATAATTCTGGAATTAAAATATACATACCTCTCATTTAGTTTTAATTCCATTAATATTACAAAGAAATGAAAGTAGCGTTCATGCGTACATACGGCTTACCGTCTCCATGAACGGTGCATTTCATTTCTTACCTCTAAATGATTATGTAATATTATAAATACAAGTATATTCTGGATATATATGATACTTATTATATCCAAATCGGGAATTTAATTCTGGATATAAAGAACTTTTGACCACATGAACAACATGTAATTGTAAGAAGTCAACTTTCGACTTAAGAACCAAATATTGAAAAAACAAACATTATTAACTTAAATGGTTACATAATGTTTATAACATGGCAATAAGTGATATAAAAAGAATAATGAACTTTAAAAAGGTTCTTAATCAAGTATAAATTAACTCAAGTTTATTATTCAGGACGTTAAAGAACGATCGAGTCAAGTCGGACCCAAGGTAAGGGACTTCGTCTCAATCTCCTTTCATTGAGGAATATTTCATTTTATACACAACTTTCTTTTATACGGTGTATAAACTCCTTTGACTTTTGCTTTTATACAAAAGGAATCTTTTTCTACGAAGCGTTTCACTAAACGACAAAAAGGAATGTTTTTTTAACGTACGCGGTGACAACGACTTTTTCCGCCGCCGCGAGTATTATTTGGTCTTTGGCTTCCTCAACAAGCCGTATTGTTTTTATAATAAAATAAATACCATATACTCTTTTTTGTATTTTGGTATTGAAAATGGTTTTGAAAAAGGATTCTATTATGTTAATATATTTATGATATATTGTGATTGAAATGTGGAAATGTTATCATTCCTTTATATTGGTTTTATGTTTTATGATTTTATACTGGTACTTGGACATTTTAACGAGTGGTTACGTTATAAACCATATGACGGGTGGTGCCGTGAATACCAGGACGGGTGGTTACGTTATAACCTCCAATGCATTGGGTATGGAAGTCGGCCGTATGGCTATTCCATTAAGTATGTATGGAAATTGGCCGTATGGCTATTCCATTAAGTGATATGTGTGGAAGTCAACCGTATGGTTATTCCACTTAAGTATGTTTATGTCCCAAGTTACCTTTATATATTCTATGTGTTCTTTATATGGGTTTTATGTTAATACTTTGGTTACAAAAAGGTAAGTAATGATACTTTATTCAGTGAAGATTTTTTTTACTACTTCATGAAGGTGAAGGTATTACTTTGATATAGTATACATGGTTTACTTGATGTTTGAAAAACTAACAGTTTTCATTCTCTTTGTATCCCTTAATGAGATTTTTATGCTCACCCCAAGATTTTCAAAATGTTTTTCACAGGACTTAATGTGGAATAAGGTCAAAGATGGGATCAAGGGAATGTCACGCTTTATAAAACATGGAACTAGACATGTTTCTTTTTAAGAGTTTTTTTTTATTATGGAAACTTAGTAGAGGTGTATACTTTGTAATCTTTTGAGATGTAATAGTTATGTTCTAATTCTCTAAAACTCTAAACCTGAAAAGATCCTCAACGTGAATTATTCTTTTAATTCAATTTTAAGTAACGTTTAAAGCAGGGGCCTTATAGTTGGTATCAGAGGACGGTTTAGACAACTTTAGGAGTCAGAAAAGTGTTAAATTATAATATGATTGAAATGATATAGCATTTACGGATTACCATGTTGCTTCACCTAAGCTATTTCTGTGTTCAGAATGGTTTTCCGCAGAGGAAACAAAGCAGCTATGTTGGGACGACATCAGGAGGAAGATAACCTTCCAAATCCGCAACCTGAGATGGTCGGAATCGGAACTGAACATTTTGTTGTAGTGATGGAACAATTGACTCAGGCTATAAATGGTGGTGGTATCCATGCATGAGATCAGCCAGATCAACCGCAGAGGAACATGTTAGTGGTGTAACATTTCATGAGGCAACATCCCCCATCATTCAGAGGATCATCTGACCCTGTGCAAGCTGAAGGGTGGATTAAAGCACTGGAGAAAATTTTTGATGTAATGGGGTGTTCAGAACATCAAAAGGTTAGTCTTGCTGTTTACCGTTTTGAAGGTGAAGCTGATCAGTGGTGGTCGATGGTGAAAAATATAAGGGATAGTGATGAGATTGAGGATCTTCACTGGGACGAATTCAAAAGTATGTTTCTTGAGAAATATTTTCCTAAGGTGGTTCGTCTTAGGATGGAAAACCAGTTCCTAGAATTGAGGTAGGAGGATGATTCAGTGGCTGCTTATGAAGAAAAGTTCACTCGATTGGCAAGGTATGCCCCAAACTTCATACGAGATCTTGATAGTAAAATAAACCGTTTTTACTCAGGGTTAAAGCCAAAGTATCGAAGGGCTTTAGCTTCTCGTGAGTTCCAAAGTTATGAAAAACTTGTTCGATGTGCAGAGAATGTAGAAATGGAGTTTGCCGATGATCAGGTGTTCTATGACAAACAACAGAATAAGAGGTCTAGTTGGCAGGAAAATGGGAAGAATTCATCAAAGAAGAAAGGAGGTAAGAAAACCAAATATCCATCCTGTGAGAAGTGTGGTAAAATGCATCCTGGAGAATGTTTATCCAAGTCTGGTAAGTGCTTTCGGTGTGGTAAGTCTGGTCATATTGCTCGTAACTGTAAGGAAGATGATCAAGCAGGAAATGAAAAGCCAACGGTAAGATGTTTTAAGTGTAATGAAATGGGTCATTATGCAAATGAGTGTCCAACGAAGAACTCAACTGGGGGAATGCAGCTAGAATACAAGCAGAAAGGGGTGGTAAAATCATTTGCAACAACTTCAGCAGATGTTGGGCCATCGAATGAAGTGGTATCAGCTCCAGGGAGCTCAGTTTTTTTCGAAGATTGACTTGAGGTCGGGGTACCATCAGTTGAAAGTAAATGAAGCAGACATTCCGAAGACTGCGTTCCGTACTAGATATGGCCATTATGAATTTGTAGTTATGCCTTTTGGGTTAACCAATGCACCTTCTGTATTCATGGACCTTATGAATAAAATTTTCCATGAGTTCTTGGATAAGTTTGTGTTTGTGTTTTGAGGTTTGTGAAGAGGTTATGTGTGCCTTGTGATTCACAGTTGAAGAATGAGTTGTTTTTTCATCCTGGCAGTACTAAGATGTATAGAGATCTGTGGGAGTATTACTGGTGGGATGGAATGAAAAGAGATATTGCTGATTTTACTGTGAAGTGTTTGACATGTCAACAGGTTAAAGCAGAGCGGGAGTTACCTAAAGGGATGCTTCAGCCTTTACCAGTGCCAGAGTGGAAATGGGAAAACATATCCATGGACTTTGTTGTGGTATTACTGAAGATATATCGAGGTAATAATGAAATCTGGGTTATTGTTGATCGCTTGACTAAATATGCTCTTTTCCTTTCTATACGAGATACTATCTCTCTAGATCAACTTTCCCGTTTGTATCTTAAAGAGATAGTCAGGTTACATGGAGTTCCTCTCTCCATTGTATTGGATCGTGAACCCAGGTTTACTTCTAACTTTTGGAAAGGCCTTCAGAAGTCGTTGGGTACTGAATTAAAATTTTAGTACAGCTTTTCATCCTAAATCAGATGGGCAGTCAGAACGAACAATTCAGACTTTGGAGGATATGCTACGAACTTGTTCTATGGATTATCAGGGAAGTTGGGACCAACATCTTTCTTTGGTTGAGTTTTCTTATAAAAACAGTTTTCTTTCTAGTATACAGATGGCACCATTTGAGGTATTATATGGGAAGCGGTGTCGAACTCCAGCATTTTGGAATGAAGTGGGTGAGAGGAAGCTGATGGGACCAGAATTGGTAGAAGGGATGGCAGGAAAAGTTCAGTTGATTCATAAGCACATGAGAACGGCTCAGAGCAGGCAGAAGAGTTATGCGGATAACCGGAGGAAGGATCTATCTTTCGAGGTAGGTGATCATGTTTTTCTCAAGGTTTCTCCTTGGAAAAGTGTGATGAGATTTGGTAAGAAAGGAAAGTTGAGTCCATGGTTGGTTGGACCATACGAAATTCTGGAAAGAGTTGGATCAGTTACAAATCGGGTGGCTTTACCTCCGAGTTTATCTCAGGTACACAATGTTTTTCATGTTTCAATATTGAGAAAGTATATGCCAGATCCATCTCATGTTTTGAGCCCAGAGGTAGTTCAGCTGGAAGAGAACCTATTTTATGAGGAACAACCGGTCCAGATTCTTGACCACAGGGAGCAAGTGTTACGGAATAAGGTGATTCATCAGGTAAAGGTTTTGTGGAAAAACCATGTGATTGAAGAGGCAACGTGGTAATCTGAAAATGCTATGAGGGATAAATACCCCCACTTATTTTGATAAGTGAATAAAATTGCGAGGAAGCAATTCCCAAAAGGGGGGAAGGATGTAACATCCCAGGTAAATAAAGAATAAAGAATGTTCATATTTATTAATATTTACGAATTAAATATTAATTTTATTTTGAAGGGGTTGCTATGTTCGATAGCGTACCTGATACGCAACGATGAGTTTCTTTGAAACTTATGTAGCACACTAGTAATAAAATAATATTATTTTAAATGTTAGTTAACAAGTAGCCGTTGTACGGGCGGGAATGGATAGAAATAACTAAAATATGATTAGATATGTTTTTAAATGTTTATACATTTACCCAATAAAAGATAAAGGCTTAAAATACGGAAAGAGTTCAATTTTAGGGCATATATACTCTAATTTTCACTAAAGGTTCACTTATCACCTTTTAATGGTGAACCGTCATTAAATATAGTTTTGATCACTCTTATACTTTATTTTGGACCAAATATAACTCTTCTTTAGAATCGGGACATCAAAATTTACTTTGTGTAAATTTTTGGTACCTTTCTGATAATGTTCATTTTTTTATGAATAGTGTAAAATGTTGTATTTTAATTCAAAACCTCTTTTTAATCTAAATTATTTATATGATTAGATTATTATTCTAATTGGTTTTAAAGGGAAATTAGAAAATATTTTTACCAGTTAATCCAATGGTGGTCATTGGAATCAATTTCACTTTAAAATTGGACTTAAACTGGTGTCAATCTTTTGATACTTATTGTATCACAAAAACACGCTATTTGTCATGACAGCGGGAATTAATTATTAAATTAATTAATTTGACTTATATGTTTTGAATTTTTTAAAATGGACTTCATTTTTGAATTCCGAATATCAAATATAGCTTAGGGTGAATTTTTGGTAATTTTCTGAAAAACTTCAATTTTTGATGAATAGTGAAACCACTAAGTGGTAATCAAACAAACTGATTTTTCAGTTAAATGAAAGTTTAACACTAATGTGTATTGAATTTTGAAAATCCGACATACATGGTTGTCATTAAGAAGTAAAATGTGGTTCAATGAGATTAAAATAATTTTTTGGTGAATAGTAACTTTTTTTCATTAATCACGATTAGAGGTAATTAGTGTAGTTTAAGGTAAAAATGATATTATAAGAATGTGAAAACACCATGACACTTGTCCTACACCTATTGGATGAGTAATGGCCGACCAAGACAAGCCATGGGACAACTTGGGGACCCCATGGATCCACTTTAGTTGGAAAATGACATTAATATATTTTTATTTAATGTTAAAGTGAAAATGACACTAACATAAATTGTTTTACTAAATTATTTTTTGAGTTGGGTTATACAAGTCCAAATTTTGATTAGAAATAGTCATTGGAAAGCTAAAACGATTTCATACATCATATTATTTTTTTTATAATTTTGAGACATTAAATAAATTAAATTATTTATGACATAATAATGATGCAGCGATGACATCATTATTTGACGATTTAAATAAAATGGAAAGATAATGTAAAATCTATGAACTACACATGGCCAGAACCAATTGGATGAGTGGATTTAGAACCCTTATCACCTTATCCACGAATTATATCAATGTGGGACCTTTTAAAACCGAAACACATTTTCAAATAATGTAATATTTCTTTACTTTCCAAAAGTGCCCCTCCCCTCCTCTTATAAAAGGCCCCCACCTCTACCTCATTTCACACACTCCTCAAGCCTTTGGCTCGGCCGACCCCTGCCCAATTACTCTCTCCACATCCCTCTACTCATCCTAGAGGATTCCCTTTGGGCAGAATCCTTTCAAAGGAAGCCTTTAGGCTCAAATCAAAAGGGAGTTACACTTTTAAAGGTAATTCATTCTCTCTTGTTCATTTGTTTTATTTTGCTTCTCAAACCCTCTAAACTCTTTTTATTTACTTCTTTTGTAACAACACCAGTATCTTAAATATACTAGGATGTTGTTATAATATTTATTTGAGCTACACTCTCACACAACTACATCAAATGGTTAAAGAACATACGGTTTCCGTGGATGGCGAAATTCTGCCTCCCGAAACGATAATTGTTCAATACTCATTTAACACCTTCAAAGGTGGCCATTATAATGTCAATATTTTTATATATGATATATAATATGTTTATGTTTTCTTTAAGCTTCTGTATTTTTCATTTTTGGATTACCTTTATGGTTTCCATTATGGGTAAACACGATATCTTCATTTAAGGAAGTGCGGACTACCGCCCCCTAAAAGTGATGTGATTCGTTAATGCCATATGTGGGACGTGTAAAGGATGGATTTAAAGTTATTATATATGATGTTATACTGGAATTATAATATAACTCTATATCATTATTATTTCTTTCTATTAAAGTATGAGATAGAAATGAAAGTAGCGTTAATGCGTACGTACGGCTTACCGTCTCCATGAACGGTGCATTTCATTTATTATCCCCAAATGTAATGTACTATTAAAATTACATGTATATAATGTATATATATAATTAATGATATATCTAAATGATGAATATAATTCTGGAATTAAAATATACATACCTCTCATTTAGTTTTAATTCCATTAATATTACAAAGAAATGAAAGTAGCGTTCATGCGTACGTACGGCTTACCGTCTCCATGAACGGTGCATTTCATTTCTTACCTCTAAATGATTATGTAATATTATAAATACATGTATATGCTGGATATATATGATACATATTATATCCAAATCGGGAATTTCATTCTGGATATAAAGAACTTTTGACCACATGAACAACATGTAATTGTAAGAAGTCAACTTTCGACTTAAGAACCAAATATTGACAAAACAAACATTATTAACTTAAATGGTTACATAATGTTTATAATATGGCAATAAGTGATATAAAAATAATAATTAACTTTAAAAAGGTTCTTAATCAAGTATAAATTAACTCAAGTTTATTATTCAGGACGTTAAAGAACGATCGAGTCAAGTCGGACCCAAGGTAAGGGACTTCGTCTCAATCTCCTTTCATTGAGGCATATTTCGTTTTATACACAACTTTCTTTTATACGGTGTATAAACTCCTTTGACTTTTACTTTTATACAAAAGGAATCTTTTTCTACGAATCGTTTCACTAAACGAAAAAAAGGAATGTTTTTTTTAACGTACGCGGTGACAACGACTTTTTCCGCCGCCGTGAGTATTATTTGGTCTTTGGCTTCCTCAACAAGCCGTATTGTTTTTAGAATAAAATAAATACCATATACTCTTTTTTGTATTTTGGTATTGAAAAAAGTTTTGAAAAAGGATTCTATTATGTCAATATATTTATGATATATTGTGATTGAAATGTTGAAATGTTATCATTCCTTTATATTGGTTTTATGTTTTATGATTTTATACTTGTACTTGGACATTTTAACGGGTGGTTACGTTATAAACCATATGACGGGTGGTGCCGTGAATACCAGGACGGGTGGTTACGTTATAACCTCCAATGCATTTGGTATGGAAGTCGGCCGTATGGCTATTCCATTAAGTATGTATGGAAATTGGCCGTATGGCTATTCCATTAAGTGATATGTGTGGAATTCAACCGTATGGTTATTCCACTTAAGTACGTTTATGTCCCAAGTTACCTTTATATATTCTATGTGTTCTTTATATGGGTTTTATGTTAGTCCATTGGTTACAAAAAGGTAAGTAATGATACTTTATTCAGTGAAGTTTTTTTTTGACTACTTCATGAAGGTGAAGGTATTACTTTGATATAGTATACATGGTTTACTTGATGTTTTAAAAACTAACAGTTTTCATTCTCTTTGTATCCCTTACTGAGCTTTTAATGCTATCCCCAAGTTTTTCAAAATGTTTTTCACAGGACTTAATGTGGAATAAGGTCAAGGATGGGATCAAGGGAATGTCATGCTTTATAAAACATGGAACTAGACATGTTTCTTTTTAAGAGTTTTTTTTTATTATGGAAACTTAGTAGAGGTGTCTACTTTGTAATCTTTTGAGATGTAATAGTTATGTTCTAATTCTCTAAAACTCTAAACCTGAAAATATCCTCAACGTGAATTATTCTTTTAATTAAATTTTAAGTAACGTTTAAGGCTGGGGCCTTATAGCTATTTTCTTATTTTAAAGATGGAACTATTTGACATGATCCCTGGTATGGATTTTATGGGTTTTCTCCAAATTCACATTAATTTCTATTGGTGTGTGAGTTTGTTTTTTTGAACTAGATGGAAGTAAAAATGTTTTTTAAGGTGATGGGATCATTGTTCGGGATGTATTGGACCACATATTCGTGATATGGGTAATATTTTTCAGCAAATATCATCCCTCACATTGGGGGAATATGAAGGTACTTATGAGGATGGATTACCTCATGTGGTGGTTGAGTTTCCATATGTTCTTCCAGATGTTTTCTTGGGATTTCTTCCATAGTGGGATATGGAGTTTTCCATTGATTTTTTCTGAGGAACACTACTGATATATCATACAGTTTCCAGTAATTCCCTCACTAATATGAGTGAATGAAATGTACAACTGGACAATTTGGAATCTAATTGATTCAGTCACCTGATTATCTCACCATGGGAACCACCAGTTCAATTTTAAATGATGGTCGACGGATCTCTTTAGTTGTGTATTGATTATACAATGCTAAACAAACTGAAAATTAAGAATGAGAAAACTTTACCCATATAGATGATATTTTTTTATCATATTAAGGGGGAAATGTGGATTTCCAAAATTGATTTTTGTTTCATGTTTCATAAATTCGGATTTAGAGGGCTTAAAACTACATTTTGAAGTAGGTGTGACCATTTTGAATAATTGATCAAACCTTTAAGGTTGAAAATTTATCCATTGGTCTTTATGGAACATGTGAATAAGGTGTCAAATTAGTATCTTGACTTATTGGTCATGATATTTTTGGATGACATCATTGAATATATTAGGGACTCAGGAGGAGCATGAGAAACATGTGATAACTATGTTGGTAAATCTTCATGATCATCATCTCTATAGGAAGTTCCCCAAATAAACCTTATCCATGAGATAAGTTAGGTTTCTAGGACATCTGATCTCAGAAAAGGGGTTTTAGGGGACCACATGAAGTCCAGTGTAGTGATTTTATAGGATCAGTCAAAGATTGTGTTTGAAATCAGATGGTTTTTAGGCATGGTATGGTATTATAGTTAGTTTGTTCAAGATTTATCAAAGATTTATTCATCCATGATTATGCTCAAATGGAAGGGTGTAAATTGTTAATGGTTACTAGTGTGTTTGGAGTCCATAGATGAGCTCAAACAGTAGTTGAGCATATATCTTTCTTTGACCTTTCCATGATTTGGAATGTATTATGTGGTATGTTTTGATTCTTCAGGTATGGATCATGGGAGTGTACTTGTGCAATATGAACATGTGGTGGAGTATGTTTGTCTTTATCTTCATCCACATGAATGGAATTACACAACCCATGAATAAGATTTAGAAGTAGTGATTCATTCCCTAAAGATGGGGTTCTAATATCAATTATGAGTGGTTTTAGTGTATTTGTACCATAATATATTGGTATATATTTTATCCCAGAATAATTTTAATTTGAGGAAATGTCGATAGGTTGAGTATCTTCATTGTAAATATTTTTATTTCTTTTATACCCCAGGAAAATAAATTGTTTTATCAAATTTATTGAGTATGAAATTACTAGTGAAGGCATTGAAAAAGTACATTTATGAGTGGACTTTTATGGGGATCATTTCTCAGATTCACTTGGAGACCAAGAAAGAAATAGGAGGTGGATTCTTGACTATTTTCCTACCAACCCATTCCCTTCTGGAGTTGATTCAAGGGGAGACCCCTGGTTATGCATTGTTCCAGTAGTTTGTGCAGTTTCTAAATGGTGGGAAGATGCCTTGTGATTGGTCATTGTCCGCCTAGGGAGTTTTATACGTCAATGGTCGCTTAGTGGTGATATTTTATATGTGGAAGGTGTTTATTTAGGAAAAACACTAGTCCTAGTAGACCCTGCAAACTAGTGATACCAAAATGTACTGTGACATGAATCAGATGTTAAAATGGCTAGGTATAAGGTCACATGTAGCTAACTTTTTATCATGTTGTTAAAAATGTCAGTAGGTTAATGAAGACCACCAAAGGCCCTTTGGGTTTCTTTAACTTATACAAATTCCTACCTGGAAGTGGGATGTGATTTTAAGGGGATTTATTGATAGATTTCCCTGTACTACCTGAGGGGAGAATTCCTTTTGAGTAGTGATTAACAATTTGAACAATTATCCCATTTCATTCTGACCTGTGATTCAACCAAGGTGGAGGATCCAGTTGATTGTTGATGATGTTGTGAGGCTTCATGGTGTTCCATCAAAATAATGTTTCTAACAAGGACCTCTATTTTACCATGTGGTTTTGTGTAGGAAATTATAAGGAAAGGGGGTAACAAGTCATGTTGTTGGTGGCATACCATCCTCAAATGGATGGAGAGACAGGGTGAGAGAATCTGATTTTAGAAGACATGCTCTGGAATTGCATGTTGGATTTTGGAGGTTCATGGGATAATAAATTATGATTGGTTGAGTTTTTATATAACAATAGTTGCCAACACTATATTTGAATTCCCCATTTGAATCTATTTATGGTCATCCACGGTGGTCTACCTTATATTGGGATGAGGTGGGTGAGACCTCACTGGTGGGACCAAGCTTTGTACCAGAAATGTCTGAGAAAGTCTAGTTGACCAATAAGTTATTATTTACTACTGAGAGTTGTAAAAATATTATGTCGATCAGAGTCCCTGATCTTTGGATTTTTCTATTGGTGACCGCGTTTTCCTAAAAGTGACACCTCGGGTCATTCTTTTTTGGATGAGTATTGGAAGACAACAGAGAGGTATATCAGACATATTGTGATTTTACAGAGGACTAGTATGTTGACATTGGGATTATTGTTTCCTTCTTAGTTGATGTCAATTCATGAAATTTTTCTTATCTCTCAGCTCAAAATGAACAACTCAAATCTGTCTCGTCTGTTGAATTGGGAAGTGTGGGAATTGGAGCCTAATTGTTCTATGTTTGAACATCCAATAAATAATATAGATTCTTAGTAAATGTTGATTCATGGGTATTTTATTCAGTAGGTCTGGGTTATTTAGAAAAATTTCATTGATATTTAGGATTCAAGGGAGTGTAATTCTTATGTTGAGGAGGAGAATCTAATTTTTTCTCTAATTAGGCTTTAGAGTAACTTTCTTAAGGATGAATGTTTTCATGGTGGGGAAATTACCACATATCTGTTTTTATTCCTAGGTGATCTTCTATTTATTTTTACCTCATCACCTTTCTGTTAGTTTTCACTTTGATATTTTGGTGAAAAATGGAAAATTTGGGCTTGAAAGTGGGTGGTGTATGGTTGGTGCACGGTTAGGGGAAACAGTGCACCCTTACCCAGAAAACCAGGCATCCAAGTTCCACTTTGGATAGTAGATGCCACACGGTTGGTTCACGGGTTTTAGATCATGTGGGAAAACCATATGGAATTTACATCATGGATAGTGAGGGCCACATAGGTTTTTCATTGTTTTTCAACCCATGTGAGAAAACAACATATCCAGTCCAGGTCAATAAATTGTGTAAAATTACCCATGTAACCTCTTTGAAATTAACCCTAAATCACCTCATATCTGCACCATTCAAGATTTTAATCCATTTTATCATCCCCTATGATTTTTTATAATCCTTTTAACCACAATCATGGGGTGGGTTAGTCCCTGATTATTCCAGGAAAAATAAATTATGTCTATTTTCTCTCTATTCCTCTCACTTTTTAGGGGGTTTTTATCCTCTTTCATGACTTTATATATTCCAATGAGATATTTGACCATGGAATGGTTTGATATTTTGATTTTTGAGTGATATATTACATGTTATGTTCTTTTGGAGGTGAAATTTTGGTTTCGCACAAATTTCTAGATGTTTCCAAGTGAGAGGTAGGTGGTTCCAGGCTTTTACACACATAGATTATATTGATATTCTTTATTGATTGCTTAAATATGATATATAGATTGTTTTTTAGTTGTGAAACATATTATTTAATGGACTTGGGAAGCATATGTGATGAATTTTGTTTAAAATGAATTGGATTTATTTCATGTCTGATTTCTTGCGGTGCTTCTTGAAATTTTTTTATACCAAGCATGAGAAGTGAAAATAGTGTTTACAAAGTGACTATAGTTTAAATTGAGTTCAATGTGTATTTTATAAGTGAACACATTTTTTATAATGTTGGATCCTTTATATTTCACCATTAATATGACTTGAAATGGTGAAGCATGTTAAAAAATGATTTTGATGTGAATTTGAACATGAAAATTGGATTTTCCAAGGGAAATGCTTTTCTAGAAAATTTGTCTTACTTATTTTTCTTTCAAATGTATTTCATATATTGTTCAAGTCGTGTGAAATGAAATTCCAAATGGTTTTGGTGTGCGTTTGAATGTGGAAGGTGGTTTCATTCTGAGAAATTGTTAACTTCATTATATTCTTGTGATTCCTTGAATTTATATGTTATAGTGGTGATTTAATTGATATGTAAAATTCAATTTATGAACAAATGGAATCCTAGGTATGTAGGTGGAAAAATTGAACTAGTATGCTATTGGATTCAGAAGTGGTTGAGTCCCAAAGTCATCAAGAAAGATTAATGATTTCAACACTAACTAAACATGAGTTATGGTTGTAAACCATTAGACCATAGGATGAATTTACTTCTAGAGTATCATCAATAATAATTCTATTTGGATACCACTAGTCCTAGGGATATGTTCTCCTGTAGTGGCTCATGCATGAGGATGTTTTGGTTAGTTTAGTGGAGGGTTTTGATCACTCGTGTATGAGGTTTGTAGGGTCCCACTAGGGCAATCTACCTATAAGGATTTACCCATGGTGCTATTTTGTGACATGAGGCTTATGAGAAATGTTTCTGATAATAGACATATGGTAAACCTTGTGTACCCTGTATTTCAAGAAATCTTATTTGAGAAATGGTATTCCTTGAAATGATTTAATAAAAATGATTCAAATTTAATTATGAAAATTTTTATGTAAATTTTTCTTCTAATGTTATAGTATGGAAAATTTTCTTGTGGGTAGAATCCCACATTGATTTGGAGCACGCCATGCATACACCGTTGGGTGTATGTATATTTTTCTATTTATAACCAACGAAATGGAAAGATATATCATGATAGTGATGGAGGATCTAGTTAATAGTATTTCAGTCCATGTAGGTGTTGGTGGTGGTTGATTGAGGGTGATTATTCTCTTGTATCATGGCAGTTTTTAGGAGAGTTATTGTTCCCATTTTTTTTTGTACTTTTCTGTTTTTTTATATTGTAAAACATTGAATCAGATTTTTGTTATTCCTACATCGGTTTTGTTTACAATTTATTGTGGTGTTCACTATTATTGGTTGTTTATGCTTCTGTAAATGGGTGAAATCATTCCCAAAGAATATTTTTGATACATAGGAACTAGTTTCTATCCCATTGGGATTGGGAATTCCCTTCGTACCATGACAATGAATAGGTAAGGTGTCAGTTTCAATGGAACCCCATATTGGTTTATGACATGTGGCCTCACCAACATGGTTATATAAATGAGAATTGGTTGATAAATCTATATCAATATGGATGTTGAGATTATTTTGAATTAAAACAACTTGATATATGGATCACTTATTTATAAAGATATATAAATAAGTACCATTTATATTTACGAGTTAAAGGGCCTTGGAGCTTCAAAAATTAGTACACAGAAATGTGTGTAGACTCATTCCTGTAGAAGAGAGAGATGGAAAATTTTAATTCAGTATTTTATTAATCACTTTAGTATATATTTACAAGTATAATTAATTATTTATAACATCCAATCATTATATAGATTGATGTAATTCAAAAAAAAGTATAGATTTAACCTGGAAAGAAGATAATGAACCGTTGTAGTTATTTGGGTGGTGAGTATCTTAATGGATAGTTCATTGATTAGTTATGGGAGTTTTGGATTATATCACGACACACTCCTCCTCATAGACCATAGTGGAATGATGTACTTTAATGGAATAACAAAACATTTAATGACATTGTAATGTTGAAGGATATTCGTACAGATAATCCATTTTTATTTTTTGGGATAGGCAGTAAATACTATAACACGTGTTATATATTGGGTTCCAAATAATATGGAATATTTAATACCCTACCAAATAATGTATGTAAGTGAACATGTGTTGTTCCATTCTTGTGTATGGGGTTGTGAGGAATATTTTAAGGACAAATCTAACAAAACTAGCACTATGAGGAAAACCCACTTCCTCATATGATACATAATGGAAACAATGGGATATTACCAATGTGACCCCATATTTGGGAATTTAATTGAGTTAATACATTCAACAATTATTGAGAAATAGAAAATATATAAAATATATATTGTGAAAATATTTAATTTTATGAAGTCGATGCTCATGATACAATAGAGTTAGTGCAGGAATATATTCCACTAGTCCTCATATAATATTACATTCTAGAAACATTCTTATATCGTACATGCACTATAGATCTTGAATAACCAATAATATATTATGACAACTCTGATCTTTTATTACACAATTAAACATAATTTATTACATAAACTTCTCAAGATACAACAAAGAAGATCGAGATTTCTAGTGTCTTTGGGGATTAGGATCATTACATAATAACTTCAAACATGAAATTAAACATCTTTATTGAAAAATTCCTTTACATGACCACTACATTCCCTCATACATAGCATTGCATGGGATAACCTAAGGACATGCATAAGAAAAGGGCGATCTATAAAGCCCAGTAAGGGAAAAATCATGGAATAACATGAGGAATAAAATACATGTTAGATAATAGGCATATCAATAGATCACAAGAGAAGCATGAACATAAAGGCATGATAAATCATGATAACCATAACGTGGAAATATGTCAATAACAATTAACATGGAATTAGTATGAGCCAAGGCTCATTGCACATGGAGCATAAGTAAATCCTCATTGAACATGAAGCACGAGTAAAACCTCGTTTCACTTGAATTAGAATGAGTAAACAACCATTACACATGACTTGTCATGATACTATTCTTAACCCAATACAGTGGAGCACTATAAGGGCGCACCCTTCTTAAACAGTTTATTTCATGCATAAGTGTGCCACATGGATAATATAACACGGATTCATAATACATAATCATTTATTCCATGATAAATGAATGTGTAATTCTTATATGATACTTTATAAAAAATATTTAAATGTTAAAAAAGGTGAATACCCATGACAAAGAAATGGGCTTGGTATTCACTACACAATGACATTGGCTTAGAAAATCGGTGCAATTTCCGCAGCCTAACTGCCTGACGTAAAAATTCAAAGAAATAGATGATGAGAGAGAAAGGTGTGTCTCATAATATGTACATGAAATGTAAAGTAAAGTAGTCATATAGATACATTTACCAACAATTGTAAAGTAATTTAGAGTAATGATACAAAAGAATTTCATGAATGTAAAAGAGGAGAGTGAAATTCCTTTTGGAATTCCGGCATAGTAATGGGTGTACATGGGAGGAATTTAATGAGAGAGAAAGGGGTATCCAATCAATAAAACATAAATAGGGAATTATGTTAGAGGTATGAAACCATACCCGTCATTTATAATCGAAATTAAAAGGGCATAACAACATTAAGAAAATTGGAAAAAAAAATCTGAAAGGAAGAAAAACCCTTACTTGGAAGTGTGCTTCCAAAGGCTTTAGAGAGGCTTGATAGAGGAATCATTGGAGCTTGGGGAACCTTAGTAGGATTCTATAGAGATTATTTCAGAGGTTGGATGAACTCCAAAGTCTTTGAGTGAGGAGGAAGTGGGAGCTTGGGTGGTTTATATAGGAATGGTGAGGGAATTGATTATTATTTAGGTTTGGGACACCTCAAATTAAACTAATCCAAATGACAAACCAGCCAATCGTTCATGCCCATGGTTTTTAGAAAAGGGAAGTGGAAAAAATAATTTTTAATGCAAATGTCTGAAAATCATAAAATAATGGGGTTGCTTATGTGGAGGTGAGTCACACTCCCATGGAAAACAATTTAAAAAGACATGATGTTTAATATGTTTGAAGGGTCCATTAATGCTTTGTAAAATAAGTCAAAAAAATCCAAAATCACATTATATTAATTTTTAAACATATATTGCCAGATCATAAGGCTTATATTATTTTATTACATCACTATTGGGTCATTATGATGTCATAAAACACATTTTATATTTAAACGGTATTTAATTTTTACCCAAAAATTTGATTGTCTTAAAAAATTATGAAAAATTAACCGTTGGATAATTTAGATGTCCTGATTCGAGAAATAATATTTATTTTATCTAAATACTTTTCTAAATATGTTAATTTTCACTTTAGAAATAAAAACTAACATATATCAGAAATTCACGGGTTTCGACAAAAATGGCTTTCATACCTTAATTAAAATTAGGATTGCGTTCATAAAATTATACAATCATTTATATTTAATAAAAATTAATTTATTAATAATAAAAATATTTTATTAAAATATTATTTAATTCAAAAATCCATTAATTCATAAAAATATATCTCTTAGTTGAATATTAACTAGAAATACTATTTGTGCTTTAAAACCCATCTATAAGGTAATAATAATAAATTGAAAGTATATTCATAATTATATACAAAAATAATGTACATGAACATAGTTCTAATGTCTTGTTACATAACCCCTTATAACACCTGCATAAGGCCGACGAGTAAGGCGTGCGATGGTGACAGACTCTTGGGGTGGCTCAGATTACATTGCTTGGGAGGTAATCTCAAACAACTTCCACTTCTATCGTAGGTGATTCTTCTCGACCATAACATATTCAAGATTGGATTGGGATTGGTCAAGAGATAAACCCGAAGACGCAATACTCCTTTTATAGCTCTGAAAAATGGGATTTGTATGGGATATGTCTACTAGATGAGGTCATCACTTCCTTTGACTTTGTAAATTTGATTTGTTAAAGCCCTATAATTATACTAATGAGGTGATCACTGTTCAATGTCTATATTAGCAATGGTCATAATTCTTAACATAAAACCAAATAAGTTGACATTTTATATAAACATTTTACATAAAGAGACATTTAATTGGATCAAGGGGGATTTCCATTAATGAATGTTTATGTCATTACAATCTTCCCCTCATAATGAAATTCTGCCCTCGAAATTTTCTTCTCCCACACTAAAATAAATGTCGGTAACTCTACAACATCATTTCCTCTAATTACCACGTCACTTCTTCAAAATTTTGGTTTCTCCAGAACACCATGACGAGGGGCGTTGTCTTATTTTGTAGAAATTTTTATCTACGATCTAAGTTCACCCCTGGTTTCTCCTCATAAGAAAGAACATCATCTAACTGTACCACCTCTGAAGATAGTACATGTGAAGGGTCTGATATATACATCCTTAAGATGGATACCTGAAAGACATCATGTACATTGGCCATGGTAGTGGAAGTGCTAGTCGATAGGCCACAGACCCGGCATGATCAAGAATCTCGAACGGGCCAACGTACATTGGGCTTAACTTCCCTTTCTTTCCAAACCTCATAAACTTCTTCCATGGAGATATGCATAGAAATACCATGTCTCCAACTTTAAACTCAAGTTCTCTTCGATGGATATCTACGTAACTCATCCGTCGACTCTTGGCTTCCTTAATATGTTGCTGAATGGTTTTCACCTTCTCCACAATTTTTTTCAAACATTTCTGGTCAATGAAGCTTATGATCACCGACCTCATCCCAACATGTCAGTGTTCTGCACCTTTTCCCATAAAGGGCTTCATATGTTGAAATTTATATGCTCGAGTGGAATCCATTATTATAAGAGAACTCAACCAGATGAAGATGTTGATCCCATCCTCCTTTAATGTCCATTGAGCATGCTCTCAACATGTACTCAAGTGCTTGAATAGTCCTCTTGGATTGGCCATCATTTTGGGGATGATAGGCCATACTGAAGTTTAGTTCAGTATTCAGAGCATGTTGATGACTCTTCCAAAATGTAGAAGTGAATCTTGGATCTCGATCGGACACTATAGATAGTGGTAATCCATACACCCTTACCACTTCCCTGATTTATATTTGTTCCAATTTATCAAATGATAAATCCTCAAAAATAGAAATGAAGTGTGCAGCCTTTGTAAGATGATCCACAACAACCGAGTTTGCATTGTTGTCTTTGGATGTCTTCGGAAGTCCATTGACCAAGTACATGGTGATGTTCTCCCATTTCCATTCTGGTATGGGCAATGGTTTCATTATCCACTTAGACTTCAACCTATATTCCTTCACTTGTTGACACGCCACGAATTTGATGTATATTCAGTGATCTTCCTCTTCATATTATCCCACCCATAATTTTCTCATAGATCTCAATACGTCTTTGTGTTTCCTGGGTTAATAAAAAAATTTGAACTATGTGTATCATCCAGAAGTTCCTTCTTCAGCTCCAGACTTGATGGAACACATGGCCCTTTTCAAAATCCCACAATTACTTCTTCATTAACATTAAACTCCATGGATTTACCTTTTTCGATAGCTTCCACATTTTCTTGAATTCCCACATCATAATTTTGATATTCCTTTAACCTTTCCAAAAGTGACGGTTCAGCAATCATTTGTGAAAGTATATATGATGATCCCTTAATTATGATTCCCATGTCCATCTTCATCAAATATATGAAGATTAGATCAATTTAAATTCTCATTAATGATAGAATCGTTGGGTCCTTTCTACTTAGGGCAGCTGCAACCTTGTTCGATTTCCCTGGGTGGTAATGGATTGAGTAGACCTAGTCTTTGATCATATCTAACCATCTATGTTGGCGCATGTTCATCTCTTTCTGTGTGAATATATACTTGAGGCTTTTGTGGTCCGTATATATTTTATACTTCCCTCCTTAGAGATAATGCCACCAAATTTTCAAAGCGTAGATCACTACATCCAACTCTAGGTCATGTGTTGAATAGTTCTATTCATGAAATTTCAATATCCTTGATGCATAGGCAGTGGATTTGATATTTTTCATCAACACACATCACATTCCCTTATTCAAATCATCACTGAATACAACAAAAAGTTCTCCACTTGTGGGTAAAGTGAGAACGGTCCCAGTGATAAGCCTCCTTATCAACTCCATGAAGCATTCTTCATGTTCATCGCTCTAAGAAAACATTACTCCCTTCCGAGTTAGCTTGGTAAGAGTGTTGGACAATCATGAGAAACTTCTCACAAAATGTCGATAATATCCATCTAACCCTAAGATGCTATGTATATATGTTACCCATGTTGGCCTCGTCCATCCGTCAATTGCATTTTTTTGGAGGGATCCACAAATATCCCATTGATTATGATGATATGGCCCCTGAATGAGATATCCTTCAACTATAACTGACACTTGTTTTACTTTTCATAGAGCTTACCCTTCCGCAAGGTCTCTTGTATAGTTCTTAAATGCTCCTCATAATCCTTATTCTTTTGGGAGTATATTAGAATATCATCTATAAATACTACCAAAAATTTGTTGATGTAATCTCTAAAGACTGTATTTATCATGTCCATGAAGATTTCTGGAGCATTAGTGAGTCTGATAGACATTACTATGAATTCATTGTATATGTATCTTGAACAAAAAGCAGTCTTGGGGATATCTTCCTTCCTCACACCTACTTAATAATATCTCGATATAAAATACTCCCTAGAGAAGTATTATGCTCCACGTAGCTGATCGAACAAGTCATTAATTCGTGGGAGAGGAAACTAGTTCTTTATCAGGATTTTTTTAAGCTTGAGATAATTTAACAAAAGGTGCAATGACACATCCTTCTTCTTGATGAAGAGTACCGGTGCACCCCATGGTGAAGAACTTGAGAGTATAAAAACTTAATCCAGTTTCTCCTGGAGTTGTTTCTTCAGCTCATCAATCTCCACCACAACCATTCAATATGGATTATTTAATATTGGCAACGCCCCAGGTATGAGATCAATTGAGAATTCAACATCTCTTCTAGGGAAAAGACCAGACAATTCCCCGAGAAACACTTCAGCGAATTCCCTCACAATAGACATGTCCTCTAGGATGGTTACCTCTTTATACTCAATCATCTGATCCAAATACACATGCTCATAGGGTAGTAATATCCACACTTTAGATGATGATTATAAGGAATATTCATCTTCCCCCTTGCACTTGTAAAGAATCAGGGGTCAATTCTCCACATGTAGAGTTATTTCCCTCTTACATAAGTTTATGTTGGCTCTATATAAGGAAAGACAATCCATGCCATGAATTTCATAAAATTCCACCAGAGGGAGTATGAAGAGGTTCACCAAGATGTTTAATCCACATATTACGATAGGGTAGGATTTATATTCATGGGATGCAATGATTTCCCCATTTTCCATACTCACCAAAATCGTCACTTCCATGATTTGGGGTGGTGTTGGGATTGTTCTAATAAACTTTTGAGATATAAAAGAATGTGTAAAACCTGAATCAAAAATTATGTTCACTATAAATTATTGAATAACTAGTGTACCTTTCACAACATCTTTTTCAGAGTTCACTTCAGCAGTAGTGATGGTAATAGCTCTCCCTTTCTGCCTTGGAGGTTGTTGGTTGCATCAGAAAACCCTTCTCTTAGGGAACTAATTTGCAAGATTCTCTGGTTCTTTGTAGTTGTAGCAATGAACCATGCATTAAGGTTCAAACAAAGCATTCCTCTTCTATATTGCAGCTGCATGTCTTTCTTGACGATACTTAACAGCTAGGTTCCCTTCTCTTCCACACCTAAAGCATTTCCTCATCCCCTTCAGGAAATTTCTGGGGTGCTTCTTTATACACCTTTGACAAGTGGGGTGCTGGATCTTCTTATCACCATTGGATTTATCCATCGGTACACCAGCATTGAATTACACCTTAATCAATGATACCCATGCGATTCTACGATCTCCATTTCAACCTTGAGGGCACATCAAACAATTTCCACATAGTTGTCGAAGTCACGGATCACCAGTTCCTTCCGCAAGCTAGGCTTCAACCCCCCAAAGAATCAGTCAACCTTGCATTCGGGGGTAATGAAAAATCTAGAGGCGTATCATGAAAGCATTGTGATGCTTTCCTCATATGCACCAACAGATTATTCATCTTTTTTCTTGGGGGAAAGGAAGTCCCTTTCCATCTTATGTCGGAGGGCGCGTGAAAAATATTTATCGAAAAACATCTTCCGGAAATCCTTCAATTCCAACGCCTTGATCTCCTCCTCAGGCTTCATATTTTTTATCAACGTCCACCATTGATCAGCTTCACCCTCTATACGATAAGAAACAAGTAGAACCTTTTCTTGTTCAGAACATTATTGGATGGTGAAGATCATTTCAATGGAGTTGATCCATTGTTTAGCGATTGAGGGATCAGATGGTCCATTAAAAGTAGGAGGCCTTTGTCTCATTAAGCACTCGATAACGACTTTTTATTTCTTAGGGGGGGGGGTGAGAATGACTCTTGACCCATGTTTCTATTCAATGATTGAGTTAGCTAAGAGTGATCCGTGACAAAGTTCACAATTCCCACTCCCATTGGATTGGGCATCTCATTAGTACAGTCATCACATTGATCCTCACATCGGTTGTTAGCTTGAGTCCTCATATTACCAGCCATTGGCTGGAATAAAAGGAAAGTTAGGGGTAACACATAAAGGGTAATCTAAGGAAAAAACTAACGACTTATAAATAACATTAATTTCCTTAACATGTGAATATGTTGGATTCAGTCTATGTTATCCATTATCTACATTCTAACAGATATTCATAGGGCATTTTTTAGACCCTTAATAATGGTTCATACTAAGCTTATGAATTTACCAAAGAATATCCCCCAGGAGTTTCATAACCAAGAGTCCAGTAAGGCCTGTTTTCGTACACCAATTCCCATTCGAGTCTAGCTCAAAGTGGGGTTTTCAGGTTTTACCCCTAGGATACATCTGTTCCAGAGTATCCTCTACCTGTTCGTATCCAGATAGGGATGTATTTTCTTGAGAAAACACTTACACAATACTCACCAAAAAATAGGGATGTTTTTATTATACTTATCCTTGTCTCCAAGGCTTTACTAGGATTTTCTAATTCTAATCCCCAAAATAACTAAACCTATCATCTGATACCAACTATGACAACCTTGTTCTTTTATTACACAATTAAACATAATTTATTATATAAACATCAGTTGAGACAACATAGAAGATCAATAGTTCTAGTGTATTTGAGTCTTATGATCATTACATAAAAACATAAAACAAGAAATACAACATCATCATTGAAAACTTCTATTACATGACCAGTAAATTCCCTCGTACATAGAATTGCATGGGATAACCTGAGGACATGTTTAAGAAAAGGGTGAGCTATAAAGCCCAATAGGGGAATAATCATGGAATAACATGAGAAATATAATACAAGTTAGATAATAGAAATATAAATTTAGAACAATTGAATCATGAACAAAAAGGAATGATAAATCATGATAATCATAACATGGAAATGTTGCTACAACACTTAACATGGAATTAGCACGAGCGAAGGCTCATTGCACATGGATCATGAGTAAATCCTCGTTGAACAAGAAGCACGAGTAAAACCTTGTTGCACGTGAATTAGCATGAGTAAACACCAATTTCACATAATGTATCACGATAATATTCTTAACACAATGAATTTGAGCGTTATAAGGGTGCAACCTTCTTAAACATTTCTGTTCATGCATAAGGGTGCCACATGGATCATATAAAATGGATTCATAAAACATAATCATTTATTCTACGATAAAGGAATGCGGAATTAATACATGAAAATTTATTATCAATAATTAAATGTGCATAAAGGTGAATACCCTTGATAGAGAAATGGGCATGGTATTAACTAGAAAATGACATTGTCTTGGAAAATCGGTGCATTTTCGGTAGCGTAACGACCTGACGTAAGAATTCATAAAAATGGTTGATGATAGAGAAAGGGGTGTCTCATCATATTTACATGAAATGGATTGTAAGGGAGTAATATAGTTACATGTTCCAACAATTATAATTGAATTTAGAGTCATTATACAAAATAATTGCTTGAATGAAAAAAGAGGAGAGAGAAATTCCTTTCGGAATTCTGGCATAGTAACGGGTGTACATGGGAGGCATTGAATGATGTATAAAGGTGTATTCCATAATTAAAACATAAATAAGGAAGTATGGGGGTTGTGAGAAACCATACCCCAACATTGATTATTGAAATTAAAAGGGAATAACAACATTAAGAAAATTGGACAAAAATGAGAAAGGAAGAAAAACCATTAATTGGAAGTGTGCTTACAATGGATTGAGAGAGGCTTGAGAGAGTCTTCTTGGGATCTTGGGGAACCTTGGGAGGATTTTATAGAGGTTAGGGAAGATTTTGGACGAACTCCAATGTCTTTGAGTGAGGAGGAAGTGGGAGATGGGGTCGGTTTATATAGGAAAGGTGAGGGAATTCTTTATTATTTAGGTTTGGGACACATCAGAGTAAAATAATCCAAACCACAAACCATACCATGTTTTTTCCCATGGTTTTTGGAAAAGGGAAGTGTAAAACGATATTTTATAAGTTCAATGTCTGAACTTCTTAAAATAATGGAGTTGTTTATGTAGAGGTGAGTCACACTCCCAAGGAAAACAATTTAAAAAGACAAGATGTTTAAAAAGACTTGAAGGGTCCATTAATGCTTAGTAAAATAAGTCAAACAAACCCAAAAGCACATTATTTTAATGGTAAAACATATATTGGCCGAACATAAGGCTTATATTATTTTGTTACATCACTATTTGGGTCATTATGATGTTATAAAACACATTACATATTTAAACGGTATTTAATTTTTATCCAAAAATTTGACTGTCTCAAAAAATCATGAAAAATTCACCATTGGATAATTTGGACGTCCTGATTTCATAAATAATATATATTTTACATAAATAATTTTCTAAATATGTTAATTTTCACTTTTCAAATAAACACCGACATTTATTGATAATTCACAGGTTTCGAAAAAAATGGCTTTCAAACTTTAATAAATTTTTTGATTACATTCATATAATTATAAAATCATTTATATTTAATAAAAATTAATTTAATAATAATAATATTTTATTAAAATATTATTTAATTCCAAAATCCATTAATTCATAAAAATAGATTTCTTAGTTGAATATTAACTAAGAATACTATTTTTTCTTTAGAACCCATCTACAAGGTAACAATAATAAAATAAAAGTATATTCATTATTATTTAAAAAAATGTACATGAACATAGTGATATTGTCTTATTACATAACCCCTCATAACACCTTCATTAGACCAAAGAGTAAGGTGTGTGATGGTAAATGACTCTTGGGGTGGCTCAGATAACATTTCTCTGGTGGTAATCTCTATCAACTTCCAATTCTCTCGTAGGTGGTTCCGCTCAAGCTTAACATATTAAAGCTCATCTTGGGCTTAGTCAAGAGGGAAGACCAAAGAAGCAACCTCCTTTCCGAGCTCTGAAAAATGGGTTTCGTATGGGGCACGTCTTCTGGTTGAGGTCATCGCTTCCTTTGTCTGGGTAAATTGGATTTGTTAAAGCCCTATATTTATACTATTCAGGTGATCCCTGTTCAACGGCTATATTAACAATGATCACAATTATTTACATTAAAACAAATGAAATTGAAATTTTATATAAACATTTTACATAAAGATTCATTAAATAGATCAAGAGTTATTTCCATTAATGAAATTTTGGGTCGTTACATATATCATTTTCTTTTCATTGATGATAGAAAATCATTGAAATTTTACTTTATTGATCCCATTTCCTATAAGGATGTGGTGGATAGATTAGTGGCTGAAATATTGTATGAATATATGAATTGTAATACGTGTACCATTTTTTAGAACCTAGTATGACTTCTTGAATAAAACAGCACAAAATTTTAGAATATATTTTTCTTTAAATAAATTGTATGTGTTTGATTGCTATCTCTACATGCCACCCCATGTCCAAAAGAACTGTTATATAGTAACCTTCTATAACCAATCCATTGAATTGTAATATTCTTATAGTAATAAAAAAATATAAAATATGTATAGTTGTGTTAAATAATTAAAATATATTGATTAATTCCTAATAAATTTGATCTCAATATTCATTAATTTAGATTTATATTTTGAAAATGAGTTTTCGTCAAAACTGTGTTTTATTTCCTTTTTACATGAATATTCTAAATAATATATAAAATTTTGATAAATTCTACTCATGTAAATTAATATAAATTTTTAAATAATCATTTTAATATTGTCATAGGGTTATTTTTGAGTATTTATATAAAGAGGAATATTTTTTACCGAACAGTGAAAAATACTGATTTTTGTAAAACATGTAATTTATTTCCACTTATTAGTTTTGTTGTATTTTTATTTTGACCTTATAGTAAAAAAAATTTATTTTAATTATAAATAACTTAATTAATTTTATAAGAATCAAAATTATACTTTTGGTATACTTTAATTTTTGGGCATAAAAACAAATTTCTCAAAAGAAAACATTTTTTATCTGTCCACTATGTTTTTATATTGATAAATTAATGTAATCATTATATATTAATGGTTTTATTGAAATTTATTTATTATATTTTCAATAATATATATTAACTTTAATTTTATTGTTTTTAAAAGGAAAATAATGGATGTAACTTCAATTTTATGGTTAAAAATACTTTTTTCTATAACAGGATTCTATTATGTCTTTCATGATTATTTAAAATTAAACTATATCACACATAGAATATCAATATGGTGAAATGGATTTCATATTATGAATCAATATAGATAATATAAGTTTATTGGTAAACTTAATTTTATTCAATTTGAATTATAAAAACTATAAAATTTTGTTACCACGGTTAAGGTTAATGTGTGTTCATATGAGGTTTAACAAAGAGATAAAGGAAGGATTTCAACTAAAAAAAATCTAATTTTTATTGTTTGAACTTATATTATTATTAATTCAAACCCTTGGAAATTGGAATCTACTTTTCCATTAATTTTACCTTAATAATTATGATCTCTTAAGAAATGTGATGTATGTCCCTAACCAACCTTATGAATGGGAAACAATCCACCTCCACTATTCAGATAATTTTATCCTTTTATCTCTGCTAATATATGACCCAAAAACATACTCAATTCATTCAATTCATCCATGATAATATTTTCATCTTTTAAGATCAATCCATCATGGATTAAGGTGTAATATAATTGAGGTCTTTCAAAGAAGATGTGTATATCATAACAAAGAACTTAAAATTTTATTTCAACCTCAATTTACTCTAAACATGTTGCATCTAAAAAAATTTGATTAATCATGTACAATAAATATTCATAGATGATATTATTATTATTAAAAATTTAACACATATTCTATTTTAAATGTGAAATATAATTATTGGGTGGGAGTACATGTGGATTACCTCCTCATTATAATTATATGATTCATTTTCCACCACTATATTAAATCAATGGTTATAATGATAGATTTAATGATAATACAAGATATATATAATGTATTTGTAATTATACAATTTTAAAATCTTATATTCCTTCTTACATTCATATTAATTGGTAAATGATAACATCTCTCATGAATACATCTTGACTATCTCCTCTATAAAGCTAGGTGATTTCTTTAGCATTTCTGAATTACATGGATGTAACAAGGATGGATTAATTGAACATATATCAAAAAAGGAAACATCAGTTGTGTCTATGTATGGAATACCATCTTTACTTAGTTATGTAATAATTCTCTCTTAATTAATTTATATAGATGTTATTAAATATGTATATAATGATTATAAAAGATAATTATATCAATATTAACATTCTTTAGTAGATTAACAATTATAAATTTTCAATGACCATAAATAAAGACCTAAAAAAATACTTGAAAAAATATGATATTAATACGCAAAGTGAATAATTTGATTGGGAATTATTAATAAACCTGTTTTGAAATGATATAATTGGATAAAAAACAATATTATATGAATCAATATGATTCTAGAATCAAATTATAATAAATATAAATTTATTATATTGGTGGATAGAGAACATAGGAATCATGTTGGATATGATGTAAGGATTTCAGGTCAATTTTTATTCATTGAAAAATGTATTTATGTTAAGCACAAATTTATTATTTCATTGATTTTTGTAATACCCTATAATTTATTTCGAAATAATACATTATTTAATTTATGATATTTATATAACAATTTTATTTTAAATATTCCAATGACTTTCATTTCAAAAATTTATATAGTTTTACAGGTTCATCATCTAATATGTATTTCATTGAGACATATTAGATAATATGCACCTATTTATGTTTATGTTGTATATATAATAAACTCTTGAAATTTTATATCCTTGATGAATATTAATTTTTCTAATTTAATGTTAAAATTTTCATTATTTAATCCTTGAGGACTTGATTCAATATTTACCAATGTGGTAAGTTTTAACCATCTCAAATTGCCTTTTTTGGGACTGGGGTTAGGATTATAGCCTTAACATATTAATAATGTATATATACTATAAATTTTATCTATTTTATAATCAATATCCTCATGTTCATGGTTTCTAATTTTTAATTTTATGTTATTATTATCATGGTAATAACAAATCCAATGTTTTCGATGTAGTAAGGGTTTTATTTTTCAATCTAATTTTTCATAGGGATTGATTCTCAATAATATCCAATGATAGAATTATATGATCAATCTCTCAAAAATATAAATTTTTTTATTATATCATATTTATTTATTTATATTTAATGTTCCTTCCATTTTCCTCCATCTATGTACTGAAATTTTTATAATAATGCATTTAAGAAAACCTAGACAAGTTTTTCATATTAATTCCAGAATATTTTCTTAAATGTCTAGATTTTCCATGAATTTTATTCAGAAATTTATTTAATATTATCCAAAGGTTAATTAAATACATTATTTTTAATTTTTATAAAAAATTAATGTAAACGTATTTTCATTTTTTGAATGATATACTTTTTACATTTTTCTGAAAATGTGAAAGGAAAATGTGTTTTTATGTAAACCACTTGAAAGGATTTTCAAACCCTCATGTTATCTCTTTACATTGAATCTAGATTAAAAATTATCCATGTGAAATTTAAAATAAAAATTTTTCCCTAAAATTTTATTACTCCTTATACTTTTGAAAAGATAATTCAATATAAAAATTGTTATTTCCTCAAGAAATGATTCATTGTTTTTAAGGGACTTTTATCTATACCACGATCATTTGATGTTTATTTATCATTATTGGTTATATAATCCAATGTCACAATTATTATTTATTATCTAGATGGTTTATAATTCTTTTGATGAAATATTAATGAAATTAATTTTCTTTTCGATGTTTTATTACTTAATGTAATGATAAATTTTGTCATATTCCTGTAGAATTCATATTGATAGATTATAATTATGGGATGCATGCTTCCACTATAAGCCACTGATGAGTGGTAATTTTATTAAACATGGATGGGTGGTTATTTTATAATCCAATGATGGGTGGAACATTTATATACCTCCAATATATTGTGTAATGTTGTTGAGTTGAGAAACTCCTAAAAGATGATGGAGTTAATAAAATTCTAAGAGACGACAGAGCTTACAAGATAGATGTTACTTTTGCAAAAACGTTGAAAATGACTATATAGGTATTTATATTATGTGAATTTTTCTAAATTGGTAGTCTTAAGAGAGATCCTTTACTATATAATTCATTTTATATCCTTATGTTAATGCTACAAAATTATATCTTTTGCTTATGGTACCTTACAATGGCTCAAGATTGTTTATTTATGATTCTACACACATGTCTTATACCTTTTGATTTACACATATTTATGAAATGAATCATGTTTATGTTCTATTAATTGTTGGATATGATTTTCTAAAGTTAATATCTTGTTATCATACCCTTATAGTGATATTTTTCACATTTATGGTCATTGATTGACATCTCCCTTGTTCACCCTTACTGATCATCTGAGATCATCCATTATTATTTTTCCTACTCCCTATGATATGACGAATGATTTTAGGAATGATATGTCTAAGAAGGGATATTATTATTGATAATTTTGGGGTAGATGATGTGAAACAATTATGAACTAGTTTTTTTATGTTTCTAAGACTTAAAAAACTCCAAATCATTATGGTTCTAGCAATGATCGTAAGGTTATAAATGAAAATTCAACAATTAAGATATGATATTTATGTATAAAATTGTGGGACCACTATACAATACCACATATCTAACTAATGGATAGTCTCAATTTTATCAGTGCTAATCATAAAAACACTAATAAAAGACACACCTTTATTAGCGCTAGATAAAAGCGCATATAAAGATCACTTTTCCCTGTATTAAAACACGCATTAATAAAAGTTTTTCATAAAAAATATTATTAATCTATATAACATGATTATATTTATATTCAAAAATTATGTCTATTTATATCCACTCATTAAAAAAATCATTTTTATAATGATTAAAAATATAATATTTTATAATATTTTTTTTAAAAATTCAAATACATATAACTAAAAATGTAATTATAAGTTTATAAATAAATAGATATATATTTAAATAATTATAGAATTATAATAATTTTTTAAATGAAAAATATATTAATTTTATTTATAATTATATAAAAATATTTTTTAAATAAATTTATTTATAATTATAATTATAATTAAATATATATATAAATAACTATATGTTTTTAATTAATATATATCAATATCACATTAAATAATTGTGATATTAATTATCATTATTTAAGTTTATATATTTATTTGTGACTATAATTGATCTTATGTGATCATAAAGATTATTTATGGATGTGATGGTGAAAAATGCTCTAAATGTTAAGATTACTTATATTGATGATGCCAATATGTATATGATATGTATTCATCATTATGAATGTACATTTATAAATCCACACCATTATGATTCATTCATGTTACCCTCATGAACATATGATGTTATCATAAATATTTATAAAATTAAAATAAATATATTTAAATAAGAAATTCTTTATTAAATTTTTAATTACACAATTTTAATTATATAGAAGTACAATTTCAATTTATTTATTTATAATAATTATTATAACTATATATTTATATCATTGTGTGTGTGTCTTTAAATAATTATAAAATTATAATAATTTCAGTTATTATAATTTTATAATTTTATAAATTTATATAATAATATACATATATATATAATTATAAACTAATATTAAAAAAAATATTTATTTTTAATTATATATATATTGTTTAATAGTTATAAAATTATAAAAAATATATTTATAAGAATTATAATTTTATAAATATATATATTTATTAAATTATATTTATAAATATATACAAATATTTTATCATATATAAAAATAATTGTATTTATAATTATAAAAAAATAAATATATAACTAATTATAAAATTATGTGAAATATATTTATTATATTTATAATTATAATTAAAAATAAATATATGATTATTAATAGTCATAAATATAATTATATATATATATATATATATATTTAAATAATTATGAAATTAAAATAAATATATTAATTAAATATATTTTTTATCATTTCATAGTTATTTAAATAATAATATATTTATTTAAACATATAAGTATAAATAAATATTTATTTATTTAAATAATTATGGAATTATTAAAAATGTATATGTAACTAGTATATTTATTTTAATTTCATAAGTATTTAAATATATATATATATATATATATATATTTATATTTATCACTGTAAATAAATAATTATTTATTTATAATTATAATTATAAATATAATAAATATATTTATTATAATTTAATAATTATTAATAATTTATTAATATTTGGTCTTTATCAAATTTTTTATCATTCATAAAGATATCCCTTTATCAGTGCTAAAAAAGCGCTGATAAAGACATACTTTATCAATGATATATATTTTAGTGTTGATAAAAACAACCTTTATCAACACATTCCAAAAAGCACATATAATAGCCTTTTCATTTTTATAGATAGAATCCTAGAAGATTCACATGTCACTCAATCCTAAGACTTTTACAGAAGTTGAGCCCTGCCTCTGTTGTCATCACTACCTCCGCCTCCTCCTCCTCCTCCTCAACCAATGCCCCCACCTCCACTCTTCGTCCCCCACCTCCACCACCACTTCCCTCTTCTCGGATGCACCTTCTCTGAAACCCCGCCACTTCTTTCCCCACATCTACTACTCCCAACCTCCATATCCACCTCCACCTACTCTACTAGCCCCTTTACTTTTGTTTCCCCCACCTTCACCTCAGATTCCATATTCTCTACTTCCCCCTTTCTACTTCCACATCCTCTATTGTCCCTGCCTTTTCTTCTGCAACCCCTGATACCCCCACCCAGATCAGCACAACAACTTTTTCCCCCATCGCTGCCTCTATTTCCCTCGTCGTACCAACTGTTGTACCGTAAGTTCTAAACGGTCTAAATTTGTTGTGCATATAAATATTAGGTGTGCTTAATGATTTATATTATTCCCAGAATCATTGTGATTAAGAGAGATATAGACCATGATTTCTATTAAAATTGTGGTATTTGATCATGATTTTATGTTGACATTGTAATATTAATTAATTCGCTCTTTTCCTATACAAAGAGAATTCTCATATATGATTTGTGGTTAATTAAATACACCTTACTATGATTTTTGGTAGGGTAGAATTTTTAACTAGAATAAGATTCTATGAGGTCATATGATTGTACCCTTTAAATTTTTATATCAAAATGTGTTGGAAGGTGGAAATAATATATATATTTGGAGGGTCGTAAGTTATGAATGAATGGGGGATATATTATATCTATATATTATGTCTGTTAATTTTTGTTGGGGCGAGGATTGTTAAAAAATAAATTTGGATAAATATTTTTTTGGGATGTATATGGTATTTGATGACCATCATCATTGTTGTTTGATATTATTGATCACTATTGAAGAATAATTGACGATGACTGGTTTTATTGGATACCAAATGAATAATAAAAAATATATATGTTCATTGAAAGAGGATTCATGGAAAGGAAAATTTTTCCCATTGGTTTAATTATTTTTTGATTTGTTTTTTTGAAAGAGTTGGAGAGGTTTTCGAATGAGATGGAGATTTATGAGAAGAAAAATAGTCATATCCATATCATTGTGGATTTAAACACCTTATATAACTCCCAATGAAGTGATACCACCTACGTATTAATATCATCATTGATAAGGTCATCAAAATAATTGTCCATCTTTTGAACATGAACTATTATATTCCCCTTATATATGATCCCAATATATTTGTGTGTTCCATTTAATAGAACTATATGTGGATAGATACTTTTTCCTCTATGATATATATTTATTCCTTGATTTTATATCTTTTTCCTAACATAAATTTTTACATTTATATTTTTTCCCCTAACATTAAAACATTAGTACTTCATTATATACTAATATATTTATGCTTTCCTGTAATATCCTATTTTAGTACCTAAAATCATATTTTTGGTTGGAAAATAATATTTTTTAAGGGAAAATGAGATTTTATTAAGAGATTTTATTTTTTTTAAAAGGTGTTGGTACAAAATGTATTTTAATGGTTTTGAAATTTTTTAAATGTGGTTTCTATTCTCTTTTAATTTTAACATGGAATTTTTTTTATTAAAATTAAAAATGTAATATTTAGAAATGAATAATGTTTTGAATCCATGTGTCAATATTTCCTTATAGTAATGAATTTATTTATTTAGAAACATTTTGAATTTTATTGAATTAAAAATGAAAAATTAGAGAATATTTTTTTAATTTTTGAAAATTATTTAATATGAAAAGGGTGGATTTCATTTTTGATATTTTGGATATTTTTCATAGTGTGCATGTATATTTGAAAGAGTTTTGGAGATGATTTGTTTATTTTAAAAATGGATTGTTATTTTAAAGATGATTTTTATTGTAAATGGACGGTTTTTAATGGGATTTCAAGTGTGATTTTAAAAATAATTTTCAAAGTACATATGAAATGTAGTTTCCCAAAAATATTTTTAGTTTATATTTTTATAGAATTATGAAAACCAATACATTATATAGTGAAGACAAGTAGATTGATAATAACACCATGCTATGGTCATGTCACTAACATTATCCAACACATAGGATATCAATCATGAACTAACTCCCTCAAGAGGTGAATTAATGTTTTACACCAATGAAACTCATAAACCTACATTTCATCCAACATCACCTACATGGTATTAATTAGTGGATCCCCCTAAAATTACATATTTTTTATGTTTTGGTGATAGCTTCTAAGGGGATGAGTCTAGGGAAACAAAATTCAATAGTATCTATCATTGAAATGTTGAGTTACCCTTACATTAGAGGCCCCTTTTGTGTTTTTAAATTGTTAAATATTAACATTACAAAATAAAATATGATGGATATGAATAAACAATGAATGGATTCCCAGCATCTGGTAAAATATTAAGAATATGAAGTGAAAGAGTTCATCAGGCTTTTAAAAGATCATGCATATGACCTATCTCGAATCCTTTGTTTGTGTTTACTCTGTTTTTATTCAATACTAATTAGTTCAATGGAGTTGGAATAAAACATGATCAATCACATAATAGATTGAAGTTATATCTATAGTAATAAACATGGGGAAATGAATATGTAGCTAGTGGAGAGGATAACACTAAGTTTTATGGATCATCTATTATGATTAAAAATATGGAAAATTAAGAAGACTATATCAAGGATTTGATTACAGGTGTGAATGATGAAAAATATTTTATAGAGTACAAGAAAAGGATAGTTTAAGATGAACATCATGAATTCCCTAAAAAAATTAAAAGTTAAAGAGTTTTACAAAGATGCCATCGTTTGTCTGTTGAACTAAGTATACAGTATTTCCAGCCATACTGAAGCTGTATAATTTGATAGATGGAAATTGATGGAGTGATACAAGGTTTATAGAAAATATTTCCCTCTTTAATGACATTCATCAAGCATGTGATGATCTTCCAAGACAATCATGAGACGAAAAATGAGTACTACGCTCGATGGGTATGATCTCTAAAATAATACATGCATGCCCATTTGATTGTCTTCTATTTCAAATCGACCAAAAATCAACTAGTTAATTCTCATAATGTGGTGCTTTTCAATACATGAAAAATGAATCTAGTCCTATAAATGTTTTTACTATTCATTACAGTCATTCCAATGTATAGGTACCTAAATGGAAGTGAGGAGAGTGAAAGGTAATATATTTTGACCAAAGATATAAGAATTAAAGACATGCATCTATGTAACCCAACAGACTATCCGTAGTGTAATAAAATTGATAATGAGTGTCCTAAATCTGTAAATTTTCCTAAAAACCATTATCTTGAATTATATAAATATCGAGTGAATCCTTTTGGTTTTCAAAGGATAACTCATAGTACATTTCCGATTGTGTTAGTAAATTGTATCCTACCACCATGGTTATGTACGATAGATATAGAATTTGTAGATTCTCAAATAAAAGAGGGTGGGGGAAATAAAGGTTTAAAAACATTCTCTTTTAACATTAATGGAAATTTATGTTTAAAAAAGTCATACAAGTTAAATTAAACAACCCTATTTAGTTTGTAACTAAGAAAAAAACTTGCATAGGGTCCAGAAATATTGATCCTTAAAAGAAACATAGAAACAGTCTACATAGGGAAATATTCTACCTTAGTGCATATAAAATCATATTTATTAGAGTAAGTAAAAGTAAAATAATGTATAAGAAAGTTATAAAGTATTTCTTTAATATCATAAAGGAGAAATAAATCTAGAAAATATTCAAGTAAACAAGTAGGTAATATTTTAATTCGAAGAGAAGGGTATCAAACATTCTTCGATAATGGTACATTAATTTATAAATTCATGAAAACTGTCTTACCCACACTAGTGTAAGCCCTTGATAAGAATATTAGAGTCTTTCTATTATCCCTACAATCCCTCAAACTTTAAGTTAGTGGGCACCTCTATCGTCCTACCCTCAGTAGCCCCCGATTGTACTCAACAATAATTAGAGTCGCATAAAGAAATTTGAAAAAGATGTTCGCAGTAGATCAAGATGTTTATAAAATGCACAATGCATGATAGTATTTCTCTCTCTTGAAATCACTACATAGATTGTAATATCTAGGATCATCAATCGATAGATTGATAATTAGCCCGTTCGAATAAGCTCCAATTTATAGGAAAAACTTCAATGATTAGCTTTATCCACCAATGATCATGTTTTTCTTTCAATCTAGGAGGGATTTGTACATGTGTCACTCAACCAATGATTATTTTGAAAAAAATTGTATGATGTCGTTTCATTGAAACAAAAAAATAGGAAATGTTATAATTCGTGAGAACCAAAAATATGTAAGGAAAATATAGTAGCTTGACAAAAACTGAATAATCAGAATCTTGAAAAAAATATAATTTAGTGTCTAAATATATAAACAATTAGATTCCAGAAAAAATTGATATTCAGCTTCTATTTTTCTAAGAATCTGGAGTCTGATTTTTTTTGATTTCTTAATTGGAATTCGGAGTCTAAATTCTATGGAATTCAGAGTCTTGATTATGGGGAATTCGATGTCTGAATTCTTAGGAATTCGGAGACTGAATTATATGGAATTCGGAGTCTATATTTTATGTAATTTAGAGTCTTAATTTTATAGAATTTATAGTATATATATTAGATAATTGAGAGTCTGAATTTTAGAGAATTTGGAGTCTGAAATTCAAAGGATTTTGAGTCTAAATTTCAGAGAATTCAGAGTCTATATTTTAGAGAATTTGGAGTCTACTTTTCAGTAATTTTGGAGTCTTAATTTCAGAGAATTCAAAGTATAAATTTCAGAGAATTTGAATTCTGTATTACAAAGAATTCAGAGTCTAAAAACAGTGAGACTCGATATCATAAGGAACTATAATATTCCAATGTTTTTGTTAAGTTACTGAATTTTTTACTTAATAAGAAATTGTTATACTTAGTTTTGAGAAGTCATTAAATAAGACAATAATAACCATGATAGGGATACAATATTTTTTAGGGAATGAAACTTCTTGTTAAGAAAATAATTCTTAGAGAAAGATAATTTTCCTTAAGAAAATGTGTTTTTCATTTTCAAAACATAGAGAAATGGAAAATCCATAAAGAATACTTTTTGAATAAACAATCTCCCCTATTGGGAAAGCACAAACAATATTTTTAAAAATAATATAACAAATAAGGATTTTTATTTTATAACATTAAAAGAAATACTTATCTCTCTTTATTTATGACTTATGATGAATAAGACTAACTCCCCCTTATGTTTTGAAATCCCTAATGATTGTATTATTGTCTTTCGTATAGAGGTAACTTTTTTTTATGAAAATATTCTTTATGAAGAACAAAACCCCCAAATTAATCTCCCCATTTAATAAGTAATTCTCTTCATTATACTTAGTATTCTATTGATCATTATTTTCTCCCCCTTTGTTATTTTCAGAAAGGAATGGAGGGAATAAAAAAATTAAACCTGAATGGTTAGTGAAATACAAGACAAAAAAATTTAATGAAATAAAAATTTTCATTATAATAGAAAATATTGTTACACGGATAAAATTACAACATAAGATCGGATTGTGAGGAAAACCATTCATCCATATTCTCTTTTTGAATGAGCTTTCTCTAGGTTTCCTTTACCTTCTTCAAATATTTGTGATCATCCACCAACCTTTTAACTAACTGATCTTGTTCGTGATTCATATTTTTGAGATCCTTGATTTGTTCTTCTTAAGACTTTAGAATTTCTACCTGATATTTTACTACTTATTCTTATTTTTTGAAATTTTCATCGAACTCTATCCTAAGTTCCCTTTAACTATTTATATTTAGAGAAACCTAATTCAACATACCATTAAAATCTTTATCCTATTTCATCTGGGTAGCTTTCTCTTGATTGAATATGTCCAAAAGGCTGGAAATTAGGTTCTTCATTGTATCAACTAAGTGATCAAAAGAATATTTTACTAATTCATGGAAATCATATAAAATCATCATATTTTAGATTATTGACATTAAACATTTTTTACTTCCTTACATTAACTCATAAGAGCATCATATCTAATATGAAAAGTTTTGAAATATGCCTCAAGATGGATTAATTATTAAATGACCATGATTATTGACTCTGAATTTCGATTGACAGAATGTTGATGAACAAGAATTTCTAATAGATACTCAAAACTAAGGGAATTTTCTTCACAAACATTCTCATGGAATGAATAACGAATTATTTTCCAAAGGAAGATGATGATTCAGAAGTAGATTTCCTTGCTCGTGAGGAATATTTCACTAACACTTCAACTTTTCTTTTAGATGATCCACCAACATCATTATTATATTTTACAATCACATCCTTTTTAGGTGTGTCAAAAACCACCTGTTTTCCTTTATCAACATTCGAAATAAACATATCTTCCCTCAGAGACACATTCTCACTATCAGATACTTGAGTTATCTTATCTTTATTAGCCTCTTCTTTCTCAGCATCTCCATTAATATCTTCATGATGAATGAAATAATGGCTGCTGCTTTCATCGTCAGTAGGTTTGTCAACCTAATCCTGTCCATTATCAACTTTACCTTGAGAAATTATTTTGGTTGACTCACCCTGGGATTGTTCGGATGGATATCTTATCTAAAGGACATTCCTTTTTATGGAATTCATCCACTTGTTTGATGATATCTTCACTCTCATATACTTTATCTTCTCCTAATTATTCTAAATATTCATGATGAGCTACCTTTTATTCCACATTATGTTTCAGTATTAAAATTTTCTTTCCCCATGTTTCTAATGAAACTGATTCTTAGAGAAAAGGTTCTGGTACCTAAATCATTTCAGATGCTTTCTCAGCATCCTTATGAAGGGCTTGAACGATCTATGATTCTGAAATTTCCTTCATCAACTTCTTTTCATTTCTTTTCCTTTCATGTTCTTCAACAGCTTGAATTTTCATGTATTTTTCCTTAGTATGGTCTAAACTGATTATTTCTCCCCCCTCCACATTCTTATTCTATTTCTCTTTACATTTTTCTACAACTTCATCAGAGAAGGGTTTTTTCATTTTCGGCTTTGGAGGAGCTGAATGAGTTTTCAGAACTGGCACTTTTTCTTTTGATTTTGGTTACTTATCTTTTCTCTTCTTCTGGGATTTCATAGAAGTTTCTCCAACATCAACATTCATGAATAAATCTTGTAATTCACTCTTCGAATGTTCATAAAAATCTCATGATTTGATAATAAACCAACAAAAATTATCCTCAGAGTTTTATCACTCAGTAACCTGATTTTAAAAGTTATGAATTTACAACTACCGAGGATTTTAAATGATTCTAAACAAATAACGACGATATTAGAGAAGATCAATGGATATATAATAATCTGAGACATGAGAGTTCCATTCTTTATGTTTGTGTTTTTTATAAGGATATACATGATCATGTTTACCTCTATCAAATTAACCAAACTATCTATCATAAAGATATCACCTTTATTTAGAGATTCTTTGTCTCCCTTTCTAGGAATAAAAAACCCTTGTACCAACAGGCCTAACCTCCTGAAATTCATTGAAAGATGGTTTATATTTGGTTATTTTACTCCATTATGTCCAAGGTACTCAATTTCCTTTACCTTCTAAAAGCATCATGACTTATTGAGATACTTGTGAGTGAAAAATACTGCCTCACCTTCATAAGGAATTCTAAGAATATTTTTAGCCATGTTGAATGATGAAGAATTGGCTTTCACAGAGCTCTTAATTGAAATATTTTCCCTTCATCATTCATCATAATAACTAATTGTATCATAAAACTATATAATAATGTTAGGATAAACCAGATCATGACTCTTCTGATTATGAACAGGTAGAATTTCCCATTCCTTTAGCAGAGTATTCTTCGTAATCAAGGAATTTTACTAAGAAATGAAATTTGGGTCAACCAACCTTTCCTTGTAGATTTTACAATCCCTAATTTCCTTATTTGAAGTTATATAATTCTGCGAGGAAACATTAAGAGACATTCTAAATGTATGGAGATGTGACAAATGGAATGACCAATTTGAAGAAGAGAGGAGCTTTGGGGCACAATGTCTTGAAAAATCAATGTGGTACAAGGATTAGAGGTTCTTTTATATAGGCTTTGAGAAAATTGTTCGAATTCCTAATTCAATCCTACGATTGAAAAATGCTTTATCTTACCTAACAGTTGAGATAAATTCCAAATAAAGATTTTGATGTTTTCGATCTATTTAGGTTTTAAGTAAAATTGATATTATTGGAATGTTAATAATTTATAATTTTCATAAATCATTTTTGAAATACCAACAAGTCAAAAACATCAATTATGAGAATTTTAGTAAGGAAACATACCACCAGTAATTCATAGAATGAATTGTGAGTATTTAAATAGTTCTTTGTAGATTCCATAAAATTTTATTAAGGAACTGAAATTTTAGGTTTTAAAAAAAATGTTTAACATAGAATAATTTGGTTTCCAAAAATTCTATTATTAGGAATGAAAAAAAAAGTAATAAACAAATGTACCCCCCCTATGAAAAAGAATTTGTTAATTTAAGGAGATGGGTATCAACAAAAATTTAACATGGAATATTAACTTACTATTATCATTCCTAAATATTTTGTAATGTATTCAAATCTATATAAGGCTAATGATTTTGTAAAAATATCAGCATGTTGGTCTTCTGTTCTGATAAATTGTAAAATAATATATCCTTTATGTGTGTTATCCATAAGAAAGTGATGCTTAATATCTATGTGTTTTACATGAGAGTGATATTAATGGATTTTTTTGTTAAATGGAACTTGTATTATCAAACAATATATGTTGTTTGGTAAAACACATGTCATTATCTGTGAGTTTGTGTAGTATCCACAACACTTGATCACTATAACTTCCAGCCGCTACATATTCACTTTTAGTAGAGAAAAGTGCTACTGAATGTTTCTTTTTTGCATGATCAACAAAATAATGAATCTCTTAATAAATGAGAAGCTTGATATTTACTTTTCCTTTCAATTTTACATGTACCAAAATCATTATTCGAAAAACATTTTAAAATAAAATCATTTCTAGAAGAATAAAAAACTCCTAATCTATGGTTCCATTTAAAGAGTAAAAATTTATTTTCACTACTTTTAAATGAGATTTCATTAGATTACACAAATATCATGGAAATAAGAATAATAAAAACATTATGTTTGTATAACTAGCTATTATGTATAATAAACATCTTATTATTCCTCTAAAAGATGTTTGATCTACTGGTTTCCCAGATTCTCCAAGATCAAGAGAATTTGAGGTACCGATTAGAGTTCAAACAATTTATTACTATCATATCCATACTTCTTACAAATATATTTAATATAATTATGTTTAGATATATAAGTTCCTTCTGGTTTTTGAGAATTTTGAAGACCATGGAAAAATTTTAACTCACCCATCATTCTCATTTTCCACTCGGATTTCATAGTATTTTCAAATGAACTATTTAGAGAATGTTGAGTTGATGTGAATATAATTTCACAAAATATATTTGAACAATAAAATTTTTTCTATTCTCTTTATTTATGAAAATTTTTGGATCATCATTTCCCTTAAAATAGTTTTTTTATAAAAAGAATATTATAAGCCTATCATACTAGGATCTAGGTGCTTGTTTAAGTCCATATTAAGCTTTGGTAATGTTTAAAAACATTTTAGGATGTTTTATGTCTTCATAACAATGAGATTGTTCGAAATAAACATACTTTTCAACATATTTGTTAAGGAAAGCACACCTTACATCCATTTTTAATGTTTAAATTTAAATAATGTATCAAATTTAAGTGAAATGAGAATAGATTCATGTCTGGAAACTAGAGCATAGGTTTCATCATAGTCTATTCCCTCTTGTTGATTATATCCTTTAGAAACTAATCTTTATTTATTTCTTACAATTATTCCATTTTTATCACATTTGTTTTTGAAGACCCATTTTACTCTAATTACAAATGTTTCATTAGGTCTGTCAACGAGGGTACATACATTGTTCCTTTCTAATTCATTTAGCTCTTCTTTCATGGATTTAATCCAATCATCATCACATAAACCATCATTTATGATGTTTGGTTCTAATTGGGAATGAAATGTTAGATATTCTACTTTATTTCTTAAATAACTTCTAGTCCTAATTGGTTTATTTAAATCCATAATGATAATATCATAGGGATGATTCTTAAAAAACTATTGATTCATGTTTTGTAACACCAGTTCATCCACATAAGGTAGAATGTCTTTTGGGGTCAACAATTCAGAAATATATTCTTGTGTTTTTTATTTATTATAATAATCTTCTATCAATGGTTGATAATTATTTTTTGAAAACACATCCGAGGATGTAGGTTGGTGATGTTTAAAAACAAAAAAAATATCAGTTTCATCAAATTTAACATGCACTGTTTATTCAACAGTACAAATATTTTTGTTAAAAACTCCATAAGTATTATAAGTAGTGAAATATCCTTGGAAAATTACTTTATCATATTTAGGTGAAAAATTTTGTTTTTTATCTTTAATATTCAGAATGAAAAATTTTCATCCAAATACATTGAAGAAAGAAAGTCTAGTTTTTCAATTAGTCCACAATTCATTAGGAGTTTTGTTAAGAAATGGTCTGATTAAAACTCGATTTATAATATAATATGAAATAAAAACAGCTTCAGCCTAAAAGTATTTATAAAAAAAATATTCCCTCAACATATTTCTAGATATCACTTGAACAATTAGATTTTTTTTCATTCAACAACACCGTTCTGTTGAGGATTTCTTGGAGATGAGAAGTTATGAGTAATGTATTTCATACTACAAAAAATATTCAAAATTGGAATTTTGATATTCTCCTCCAGGACCACTATGAATAGTAATTAGTGGATGTTTTTTCTTATTTTTAACATGGGCTCTAAAAGTTTTAAAATAATAAAAAGCTTCAAGTTTATTTTCTATAAAATAGACCCATGTACATCTGGTGTGATCATCAACTAAAACAAATACACCGTATTTTGCTCCAATAATTCTCGATTGTGTTGGATCGGAAATAGCCATATGAAATAGCTATAATGAATAATAATTTGAGACTTCACCAACTTATTTAATGGTTGACTTACGTTGCATTCCATACTGACAAGAATAACAAACCTCTGAAGAATCAAATTTATGCTCCTGTAGATCCTTAACAAGTATTTTCATTGATATTTTTCATAGTTTCCTAAGGTTACAATGTTATAATATTCTATTCCACAACCATGATTCATATTTAATTGAAATAGGTCAAAGTATTTCTAGGATTCTATGATCTTTTTTGTTCAGTGCACAAAAATTTCATGCATATGGGTAGAGAGAATAAACTCGTCCATGGAATTGTATACTAGGCATTTATCATTCCTAAATTTCACAAAGTAACCATCATAACCTAATTAGCATATGCTAATGAGGTTGTTATTAATCCCTTCAACAAATAGAACATTTTAAATTAAAGTTTTTTCAAGAAGAACAATGTTACCTATACAAAAATTTTCTCCATGGGCATTACCTTATATTGTTAGATTTCTTCCATTCATCTTGATATTATTTTCAAATATGTTTTTTTACCAGGTATGAGCTAGGAACAACCAATATCTATGTAACATGTATTTTTCATGTTATATCCATTATATTCCTTTAAATAAAAGGGTTGGACTTTTAGAATCCAAACATTCGTAGATCCAGAAATTTCAGAATGTAAGATCATAAAAATCCATATTTTCATTGAAAAAAAAAATTTATGATAACCTAAGGATTGATTATTATTTAAAGAACAATCCCCCCCAATGTGCACCACATAGACATTTAGAGAAAAATAGAAGACATTGTGGTATAAAATAATTATTACTAAAATTTGTTTTGATTGAGTAAAACCAATTCCTGAACTATTACTTATAGGATGAATTTCTGAATACATTTTATCAAATTCCTTAATTGCTAATGTAAAATATGATAAATGTTTCTTTAATGAAAATTTTTTAGATTTTAGTCTAATGACTATATTCTTATCATAAAAGTAATTTTAGAACAAGATTTCGACTCTAGAAACATTTTTCTTAGAAATAACATTTTCATGATAATTAGAATTTTTATCCTTATCATAATTAAATTCGTTATAATTTTTAGAATCACTTTAAAAATCAAAAGTTATTTGATTAAGATCTTTAGAAACATCAAATACTTTTTTTTTGTTAAAATAGAAATTCTAGAATTTTATTTATCTATCTTCTTCTTTATCTTATAGTTCTCATTTTCATGTAATTTGGAAAATATTGGAATTTCATTAATTGAAGGTAAAGTATTATCTTCTGATGAATAAGATTATTCTTCTGAAGATTCATAATATTCTTTATTAATAACATTAGAATTTAAGAAATACTTGTTAAGGATTCAACATTGTGTACCATAGCCATAAGACAATGATTTCAGTTAGGTATTCTGGCTATAAGACCAATATTCTTATGACCGGAAGATTCAAATTCCAAAGATTCCCCTAAAGGGTCACCTCTACTAGCACTCCAGGTGTCAATTTCATTGAGGACATTTTTATCCTTTGATTTGTAAAACATATTTCTATTTATTATAGAAGGATTTTCATTTCATTCTTTTATCTTAACCATATTACAATCATTTCTGATATGTCCAGCCCTTTTACATTCATAACATGTTACTTAAGAATATTTATTGTCTTTTATTTCTTTCATCTTATATATTTTCTAAAAATATTTATTTCCCACATTATTGTTCATCCTTCAAAGAAGATTTGCTAATTCATTCTCAAACTTTTCACTTTCACTTGATTCTGAAATAACAACAACTATCATTTATTAAGATCTTGTTACTCTTTCTGGTGTCTTGGCATTAGATGTAGTAGTCAAAGCTACACATCCATTTCAATTATTATTATTTTTAATTAGAATCTCTCTTCATTCTGTTTTCTTGAGGAATAATATTTCCAAATAACTCAACAATAGATTTTTTTTATAGATTCATGTTCTCATCAATAGCTGTACTTTTAGATTCCCATTTGTTAGGAATGATTCTAATTATCTTGTCCACAAGAACATAACAATCAATAACTTTATCTCTCATTGATCGAAAACTATTGAAAATGGTTATAAATATTTGTTTTACATTTCAAATAGGTTCTCTATAAGAAAATAATAATCCATGATATTCATCTCTTAACATATCTCTTCTAATTTCTATCACAATAGATTTTACAAAATGTGTAACTTCATGTTTCATCCAAATTCCATTGGAAGCTTCACATGAAGATATCTGACTATATATACTCTTGTTCATAGAAAATCTCAATGTTTTCAATACTATTTAATTTAGTTGGTATTACTGTTTCTCTTGTTTGAGGAATGTTCTAACTTCATTTTCAGGAATTTTCTAATCTCAAGTGATCATGAAAATGTTTCTACAATAGTGTTAAGGACAAAAAGTATTCATCCACTATCTCCAAAACTCATATTCATTATCATTAATGATTGGTGGTCTTGTAGGATTAAGGTTGTATATTGAACCAACATTCATACCTTCCATTCTGTGAAAATAACATTTCCACAAAACTTGTAAATAGAAATAGTTTATAAACAAATATACAATCATTAAGAAGAACATAAATAAGAAATGTGAAAAAAAATAGAATAAGAAAAACTTGAGAAAGAAAAATTATATTTATGTATATGCATTTCAAGACCAGCTTGGATACCAAATGCTGGATCGAAATAGAATATGTAGATTCTAAAATACAAGAGGAGGTGACTTGTAGGTTTAGAAAAACTTTCTTTTAATCTTAATTGGAACTTCTATTTAACAATGTTAAACAAGGTAAATTCACATAGCCTATTTATTTCTTAACTATAAAACAAACACTATTAGGGTCTGAAAATATAGATCTGAAAATTAAACATATGAATAGTTTACATAGGTAATGGCTCAACCTTAAAGCGTATAGAATTATATTTATCAGAGTATGTAAAAGTACAAGAATGTATATGAATGTTATACATTCTTTCTCTAACAGAATACAGTAGAAATAAAACATGAAACAACAATCATCTAAACAAGTCGGAAATCATTTAACCCAAAGAGAATGTTATCCAACAACCTTGGATAAAGGTAAAATTATATATACTTTCAAAAAATTATCCCTTACCCACACCAGGGTAAGCCCTCAATAAGAATATCTGAGTTTGTCTTACTATCCTTACTGGCCCTCAAACTTTAAGGTTGTCATCACCTCTATCTTACTATCCCCAAAACCCTTGGACTTTACTCAGCAACAATCAGAGTCACAAAAAAGAATGTCAAATGAGATGTTCACGATTGAACAAGATATTCATAAAATGAAAAATCCCTGAGAGTCATTTTCTCTCTAGAAATCTCTACACAACATGTAATCAATAGGATCATCAATCGATAGATGGATAATGAGACCCTTCAAAAGATCTCATATTTATATTCAAAACATAAAAGGTCAGTTTCCTCCTCCAATGGTCGTATTTTTCCATGAATCTTAGAGGGACCTGTACATGTGTCACTCAACCAACGGTTAGTTAGAATCTAATTGTATGAAACCATTTCATTGTAAAAAAAATATGGAAATATTATCATGCTTGAAAATAAATAATATGTAAGGAAAATATAGTAGCATAACCAAAACTGAATAATCATAATCAATGAAAAAATAGAATTTGGATTAAAAATATATAAAAATAATGAATCTAGAAAAAAATATATTTAGAATATATTTTTCTAAGAATATTTAGTGAGAATTTGATGGATTTCAGAGTCTGAATTTGGACTTTGAATTCTATAGAATTTGAAGTCTGAATTCTAATGAATTCATATTCTATATTTTGATGAATCAAGAGTCTGAATTCTAACAAATTGCGATCTATAATTATAAAGAATTTGGAGTCGTAATTATGTGGAATTCGGCGTCTATATTCTATGGAATTCGGAGTCAAAATTTCATAGAATATGAATTCTAAATTTCCGGAAATTATGATACTATATTTAAAAGTATTAGGAGTCTGACTTTCAGAAAATTCGGAGTCTGAATTTCAGAAAATTTAGAGTCTGAAAACAATAATATTCGGTAGCTTATGTAACTATACTATTCTGTGGTTTTTCATAAGTATCTAACTTTTTGACATAAAAAAAATAGTTATATTTGGTTTTGATATGTCATTAAATATGATATTAAAAACCATGATAATGATACAACTTTTCATAGAGAATCATTAAGTTAATAATTCTTAGAGAAAGATAATTTTCCTTAAGAATATGTGTTTTTGATTTTCAATACATAGGGAAATGTAAAATTCATAAGGAAAGCTTATTGAATCAACAGGTTATTCATGAAATGAAAATTAACCATGCTATCTATTCTAATATCAGTACAAAGAAAATTTGGAAATGATATTGTTGTTAATGAGGCTCTATTTATTGAGGATTTGAAATTATTATGGTATTCATGTGTCACATTGTATGATGCATTCAAAAATCAATATTTCATGTTGAGAGTCATGTTGTACATGAAGATAAATGAATTTCCATCTTATGGATATTTCTTATGATATAACATTAAATAAAATCAATTGTGTCCTATTTGTGACCAAGATCCAATGTCAATTAGGTTCAAACATTCAACAAAAAACATGTTTCTATGACATCCAAGATTTAGACCGAGGTGGAAGAAGTACTAATCTTAGACAATCTCATTTGATGGATGTTCAGAAGAACGTACAAAATCACCTCTACTGACAGGTGATCAACTGTTTGAGAATATAAAATTTGTGGACAGTGCTTCGGCTAAACCGTTTATTGAAAACCCATTTGAAACCCAGTTGGAAAAAGAGATCAGTTTTTTTCAATTAATATATTGGAATTGTTTTTATGTCATAAATTTTCTGGATGTTATGCATTTTGGAAAACAATTCTATATAATAGTTTCATCAGAACGTCACTAAATAAACCAAGAAAAACAAAGGATATAATTTGGGCTATGTTGTACATGGTTCACATGGAAATATTAGGAGAGTTTCCACAATTGTTGGGTGAAAAACTTTTCATCCTCCAGCTACTTATACTGTATCTAGGTAGGAGAGATATCAACTTAACTTCTTTTTTAATGATGTAATGTTTTCAGAGGGGTATTTATCAAATATCATGTACATCGTTTCATTAACCAATTTAATGTTAAATGATCTAAAATGACCTGAGTGGCTTCATTTTATGAATGTTATAATTACTATATCTTTGGATTTCATTTTTTCCAATTATGACCATCACACATTTACCAGTATATATTTATTCTTCAAATCTATATATAGGAAAGTTATAGACTATGAGAAATTTACAATTATGGAAGGAGAATTTTTTTTTCATATTATGAGAATTACAAATGTTCTTCCTTCCACCATTCTCAGATATGATTGTCCATTTGATGGTTCACTTAGTGAGGGTGATTTGACAATGTGGTCTTGTACACTATATGTGGATGCACTCTGTGAAATGGTATATGAACATTTTTAAAGGGTATGTCAAAAATAGAATTCAGACCTAGGGTTTTATTGTGGAGTGATATATTTTTTAGGCAAACCATTTAATGTTTTACTGAATACCTACCTGTTGTGGATATCATTGGTGTATCGAAATCTCATTAGACAGGGCGGCTGACAGGAGAAAGAATTTTTGGAATAGATGTTGTCTCAATCAATATTACATACTAGGAGTAGGCCGACCTTTAAATTTTTCATAATATTATAGAGGTTTCCCCATATTATGGAACCCATAATGAAATTCGTAGGCATTTAATCCATAAAGGGACAAAATATGGCTATCCTAGACACATAATCACTAGTATATAAGATGATATTAGAGGAATATTTTTAAGTTGTCAGATGAAAATCTAGATTTAGTTTTAAAACAACTATGATGTCTAGCTAGAGGACCATGTGTTTATGTATTTCCTTATAATGGTTTGGTAGTTAGTAGTTATATGTTCTAAATAAATGAACATGATGAAGACAATACCATTAAAATTTGTGGGGTTACACTTCTGTCTAAAGAGATGAATTTTTCTGGTACTAAGGAAAAACATCATATTTATGCTAATATTTCATACTTTGGAATAATCAATCAAATTTGGGAGTTTTATTATATAACATTCCATTGGATGAATTTTCAAAGCAAGTGGGTTGATAATAGATGTTATTTTAAAATATAGGAATTTGGATTCATGAATGGTTATTTTATTAAGGGAATAATGATGAACCATTTATAATTGCATCATAGGATCTACAAGTATTTTATGATCCTAGTCCCGCAAACTGAATGTTGTCAATTTTTCAGTTATCAAACAATACCATTAAAGGGACAGATGAAAATTCAGCTGTAGATGACCATTTCATTGGGGTGTTACAATAATTTCACATTGTTTGCATTGTGTACATAATTTTTAGACCACAATAGAAAATAATGAAGTTATTTGGATATTCAATTCATCGGTAAAATAACATCATCCTTAAAAAAGTGAATTCAATGATATAGTTATATTTTTTTAATATACATCGTGTAACCACATGTTATTTTTTTATGCTAAATTTGTGTACTCTAAATTAAATTTTTAACCAATACTGCAGATAATGACTAATTCATGTGTTATTAGTCCCAATCCCGAGGAACAATCGGTCCTTAAACCTACTTCTACTCACAATGTAGAGGGAAAAATACCATATTCATGTGTCTATGCCCCCAATCTAGAGGAACAACATATTTCTTAATATGTTTCTGCACCCATTGTAGATGTACAATGACTTTATTCACAAAATTATTTTACCAATCCACAAGAACATATTTATGAGTTTGAATTGGAGTAAATTGTAGTCGATGAAGGACCAATGATGCAAAAGAACATAAGCACCAAAGTTTTACAGTGTCAGAAAAAATAATTATGGGGAAAACTAGATGCATCAGATACTAAGCCATATGAAATGATAAAGTCCAACATGTTAACACCAATAAAGCAATTTTCAATCATTACATTGGAATAGTCTATTGGTAAGGTATTCTGATTAATATTTATTCATGGAACAATTTTATTCTCATGTTTATGATAGTAATGTGGGAAGATATTATGGTAACATTATGATATCATGTCATTATTTTACTAAAAAATAAATTAATGAATCATCGACTTACACTTCATCATCCCCAATAGAGATCATTAATATTTGATGAATCTCCAAAGGAATATGTAATTATTCTTGACTGAATGATTCATAGTGGTTTTCACACAATATTTAGGAGAAATCCTCTTAAAGATGATGAAGGTAAATTAAAAATGTTCCCACCCCTTATCTATACACACCAGAAAACCTAATAAGTGTGGGATGTGTTTACTATCCATCATGTGGGTGTGTCTTTTCCTGTACATTGTGGATACTAATATATTGTTTGATGATACATGTACTTATCACTTTGATCGATTTTTTTATTTATGAAATAGGAACTAAGTTCAGGAAATAAAGAATAGACAACAAAACCAATATACCCCTACCGTAAAGCAAGAATATGGTACACTTCACTTGGAAAAAAATTATACGTATTTGAAATCTATCATAATAATTTTATGTTACATGAAATAATAACATAATTATTTTCCTATATTTATATGCAAATTGATGACTCCAAATCCAAATCCACTTCTATCCCACAACAGGTTCTATGAAAGGAGGAACGTGTAAATAAAGGAGGAATCCTAATAGATGAAAACTCACAAAAAGTGTGGGAAACATGTGTATGTATAACATAATAATTTTTTTATTTAAAAAACTATTACATAACAATGTTTTCTAATTTTCTTATATTTTCCATCCAACATAGTCATAGGTTTTAGAAACACTTCTACTATATGAGCACATACCATCGGTGGCCTTAAAGAAGCTAGAACAGTATGGCCTCATTATAGGTTCTGGTTTTACGTCGAAAAACCAATTATATTTTGAGAAAACAACAAGAGGATGACCAAGGTGAAGAAATGAAGAAGATGATAGAAAGGATAGGTTCCCATAAATAACAATTCAATTAGAAGGGGGATATTTTAGTAAATTTAATGGGGGATCAAAGAGAAGAATCAACTAAAGAACGACAACTACCAGATAATCCCCAACAAGCATTTAGGTGAGTCATTCCCCTAAAAAATATTTCCTCACCATGGTAATCAATATTCTAATGATTTTTTCTGGGAAATGGGAATCGTAAATACATATATACCTATCCTGTACTAAAAATATATAGGGTTATAATGAATACGATTAATATCTATAAACACCCACCCATAACCAAATAGTGAGGGATATGGTGTTCAATATCCAAAACGACATTCTAGAAAATATAACACTTCCAAAATGTAATGTGATAATGTCAATTATCATAGCTCATGAGCCAATAATCAAGCTACATATTCCAATTGATGTGGAAGATATATATTCACAAGGCTGAACAAGCTATTGGAATATTCATCACATGGGCGTCATATCATGTAAAAAAACATTTCAACATGTATGTATTAATTTTTAATTTATTTTTTATTCTAAACATATTAAGATTAATGAAAAATGTATGAAATGATGAGTGTTAATAAATAAATAAAAATGGAAGAGGGTGCAATGTTATACTGACTCAAAACCATCTAAAGGATCGGTCAACCGATCGAAAAGATCAATTAAAACACATTTATACTGGGTGTTCTATTTTGAAATTACTATCATTTAATATTCATGTGGATAAAAAGATAAAAATTGTTGTACTTACATAGTTGATTTTTTATAAATTATGTTCATAGATGATGTTCAATACTTCATTAGTCTAGATAATGTAAGTTATATCCTAGACAATGATTGGTTTTGATTCTCATTGTAAATGTATACACATGGTATGTTTTCAGGATTTTGTTTTCAAAAACATGATATACTATGTAAATTTAGAAAAAATATTATTCCTATTTTTAGTAGGAATATATATCAATAACAGTTGAATGTATTTACACATAAAAAAAAATTGAACTCCTTAGTCCTCCCAACTCCTTTAAAGAACAGCCAAAATAAAACAAAAAAAATGATGCAAAAGTGGCAAGCTTTGTCAAATAATTTGAAAGAAAAAATTCGAATGCAATACTCTTCCTAATACTAATGATATAGGGGTAAAACTATATAATTATATCATATAAAATATATTTCCATTTCCTTCATTACTTATTTATTTTTTTGGATTTAGGAAACACTGGATGCACATTATGGTCAATTTGGATTCTCAAGGATTTATTTCATGGATTCAATGCTGGATATCCAACAAAACGACGACACAAGATAGAGTTTTTCAATTTTTAATACACTAAATTCAACTTTTTACAAATAAGAATCATTTTATACAATTTTAATTATGTTTTAATGATGATTATATTTTTATAGTGTATTGTATAAAAATAATGAAAAATAAAATATAAGTCTAGGTGTTAAACATGAGGACTATGAAATGTTCTACGACTAGTCATGTGTTAGGGTATATAAAACAAGATTTAACTATCAAAACACATATCAAAACTAATTATGTATTTTACTCAACGTTATTCTAGTGTTCAAAACAAAAAAATTGAAAATAATGGGGTTATTATGTTTGTAAAATTCTAAGAGTGATCATATTCCATGAATAAAATAGCATTCCCAAAGAGGTTTTCTCGAAGATAATAACTATGTCATTCTAAATATTTGTGAATACTTTTTGTATTTTTATTTTTATAGTACTACTATCACTGTCAAAAAGACTCATATACAGAATATATATATATATATATATATATTTATAAATTAATGGGCAACATACCTGATGGAGGAATTTACCAAATGGTAGGAAGATTTGACTTCCATATAAGTAGTGAATTATGTAATATCTATATTTAATTGACATATTTTTAATATTACTCACATAATAATTGTTTTCATATAAAAGTGGATTCTTTTGTTCGAGTAGTGGGGGTTTGTTCATTGTTTATTCTCATGAAAGATTGGTATTCGAGGATGAAACCCATAATTCAATGAGAATGTACTATTTTTTTAATATACTATATTTTTACTCATAATATTATGTCCTCTTCGGCCTTAAAAAAATCAAAATCAAAATTTTTATTTCTTAATTTATAAAGTGTTACTCATAAAAATATATCAAAACATTCTTGGATTATCTTGATAACTTGGGATAGTGATTCATAAATAAATTATGATGTGTATGAAGTAGTATCACATCATACCAATTCATGATGTGACTTGTATGATTCAAAATGAATGTTTCTAGTTTGAAATGACATTGTAGTAAAAAAATCACAACATCCATACTAAAAACTAAGAAAATAAATTTGATTCTTTTGATACATTATTAAAATGTTATATATGTCCTTTATGACTTTTTACAATCAACGAAAAATAAATATAAGGCATGTAGTGGTTGGTATGACTAGAAGTGTCTTTTTATATAAAATTTTCATTAATTTTAGTATAAAGAACAAGTGACATACTGAAAATTGTGAAAATATATTCATAATGTTTTTATATTTTATTAAAACAATCCATGGGTTAGTTATAACATGTAAGAGTCAACTGAACATCAATATGATGCATGGTATTACATGTATGAATCCAAGTGTATCTTTTTATTGAAAATCAACTTTAATTTTAATAAAAAGAATATGTGGCATACTGAAAACCAAGAAAATGAATTATGATTGTTTTTATATTTTAGGAAACAATCTATGAGTCACATTTTACATAAAGAAATCAACCATTCCTCAACTAGATGCACTTTGTGACTGGTATGACTCAATGTGTCCATTATTAGATTAAAATTGAAATTTTAGTTCAAAATGTGACCACCACCAAAACCAAGAAAACATGCTACAATTATAATAATAAATTATTAAAGTTTTTCATAACTCATTTTTTACTTATATAAAGTAGTCTCACAAAAAACGGTTGTAAGATGCAACTGGTATGACTCAAAGTGTGTGTTTCGAGTTTTAAATGATATTTTTTGTAAAAAACTCAACTGTCATATTGGGAATTGAGAAAACACATTCATATTTTTTTAATAATTTAGGAAAATTATCTATATGTATTTTTTGATTTGTATGAATTGACCTCACTTCAATATGATGCATGGTGTGGACGGTATATCTCAATGTGTCTCTTGTTATTTAAAATTGACATTAATTTTAGTAAAAAGGACAAGCTACATAACTAAAACGTAGAATATTACTTGGTATTGGTTAAATATTTTATGAATAAAATCCAAGATAAATTTTTGATATGTAAGATTCTACAAAAAATAAATACAACACATGGTTTGATTAGTATAACACCAGGTGTCTCATTTAATTTAAAATTGACTTCAATTTAAGTAAAAAGATCAAGTGACATACTGATAACTATGAAAATGAATTAGTATTTTATTTATACTTTATAAAAATGATCCATGAGTCCTTTTTTATGTATATGAATCAACCACACCTCAAAATAACACATATTGTGACTGGTATGACTCAATGTGTTGGTTATCATTTAAAAATTGAAATTTTTGTTCAAAACATTACCCTCACTAGAAAATAGGAAAACACAATCTGATTATCTTGATAATTTAGGACATGAATTAGTAACATATTTTTGACTTGTATGAAGCAGTATCACGTAAAAACAACACACAATGCGATTGTTATGACTCAAAATGTTTATTTTAATTTCGAAATGACATTTTTATAAAAAACATTCTACGGGAAGACTAGAAACTGAGAAAATAAATTTAGATTTCTTTGATACATCAGTAAAATCATTCATGTGTAATTTTTAACATGTATGAATCAAATTTACCCCAATATGATGAATAGTGTATTTGATATAATCAAGAGTGACACTTATTATTTAAAACTGTCCTGAAATTTAGTAAAAAAATGAGCATAATGAAAACTGAGAAAAACATGTTCAAATTGTTTTTATATTTTATGAAAATTATTCATGAATATTTTTTGAAAAAAAGGGGTTAACCACACCTCAATAAGACACTTGGGTTGACCTATATAACTCCAAGTGTGCATTTTAATTTAAAATTGATATTAATTTATGTTAAAAGGAACAAGTTACTTACTGGAAACAGATAAAATAGATTCAAATTGTATTGATACTTTAGAAAAAAAAATTCATAACTAATTTTTGATGTTTATGAATCTACACTACCTTAATAAAATATAGGGTTTGACTGTTATGACTCATTGTGTCTGTTATCAATTTAACATTGAAATTTTAGTTCAAAACATGCCCCTCACTAAAAACCACAAAAACACACTAAAATTGTCTTCATAATTTTGAAAATGGATTCATAAGTAATTTGTGACGTGAATGAATATTTCTCAAAAAAAACATATGAATGATCTTTCTGGTAAGACTTAAAATTTATGTTTTTATTTTGTAATGAAATTTTCATAAAAAACACAACTGGATTATAAAAAACTAAACAAATGCATTTGGTTTGTTTTGATACTTTAGGACAATGATCTATAAGTAATTTTTTTCATGATGGAATCAATAAAACCTCAATCTAATGCATGGTGTTGCTCGAATGACTCAAATTGTTTGTTATCAGTTAAATGTTGGCATTTTAGTTCAAAACAATCCCCTTAGTGAAAATCAATAAAACACAGTTCGATTGTCTTGGATATTTTGGAAAGTGACTTATATGTCATTTGAGACATGTATGAATATTTTTCTTGTCAAACCGATGCATTACGCAACCAGTATGACTCAAAATGTGTGTTTATTATTGTAAATGAAATTTTAGTAAGAAAACTCAATTGGCATTCTGAAAACCGAACTAATACATTCGGATTGTTTTCATTACTTAGGACAAAAATCCATTAGTAATTTGTGATAGGTTAGAAACAACCAAACCTCAATCAGAAACATGATGTGACCAGTATAAATCCAAATGTGTAATTATTTAAAATGGAAATTAATTTTAGTAAAACAATAAGTAACATACTCAAAACTGAGCAAACACATTCATATTGTTATGATATTATAGGATTACAATCCATGACTGGTTATTTTTCGGTTGATATTATTTATTCTACAACTGATATTATGGGTGGATATTTTTTAGAGGTGATCACGAGCATCCAAATATGAAATATCAATGCTTCTAAATGTTTTTTGGACATATATTAATGTAATAATAAAGAAAATGTTTGATATGTGGATAGTAGTGTTTTTAAAAATATACCAAGGGTGGACATTTTTTATTCATTATGATAATTAATTATATATATTATTATTTGAAATTACATTTTTTTGGATGTGTTATTATATTAACAACACATTGTATCCATCATGAACATTATCAACACTTTTTTTGCACTAATAAATTTGACCCCCTTGTTAGAACTGTGATTACCAACACATTTTCAACAATGTTGAAATCTGCTTTGTGCACTATTAAAGGACATATATGTATCTGTGCTAATTTTTATCAAAGATTAGATTAGTTATTTTTAGAAACTAGGATGAAAACACTTTATTAATATTTCATAGTATAGTCCTATGTAAAGGATAATAGACTAATATAGTAATAAGGTAGAGATTTTTTGGCTCACTTATTAATACATACCTATTTTGATACTACAATCATACAAACTTTTGGCATATGTGCCACTAGGAGTAATAACCCGGAAAATATTTTCTCTTATTTTTTAGTAATAATTATATTGCATGGTGAATACACTCTTACTAGGCACCAAGTTTAACACTCAAGGGAGATATTATTTCATTATTTCATATTTTCCTTATGAGAAATTTTAATGAATTTGAAAATATAATGACCAACAATAACCTAGGTTAAAACTAATGTGTAATTTCATGATTTGTTGAAAATAACATAAATCATTTTTCATCATTTTTCATATTGTGAATGGCATAAAATAATTAATAATTATGGAAAAGGAAGTTTTCAATGGAAATAAATAATTTTTATCCCATATTATAATTTATAATTCAATGTCTTATATATGGGTAACATTTAAATTATATGATTCAATACCCTAATCCAATGGATAAATCAGAGAAAAAATAACAGAATATGTTATGAAAATCATTATAGTATAATAGTTGATGTGTTTGGATATTTGGATTTGAGAATTATATTGTAGAGTTTTTTTTATGTTATTTTGGTTATAAGAATAAAGATACATCTAATGACTTTTGAATACATATATTTCTGTAATTTTTTTCAAGAATATGTTTAATGGTATCGATAAACTAGAAAAGGTTATTTAGTGGTAAAGTCATATTTTCTTAGAACCCAATATTCAATGAATCAAAAAATATAATATGTTCCCAAGGTCAAGAAAATAAATTTTATTTGGGAAACATATATGATTGATTAGGATAAATTAAATTGGATAGTACTTATTCCATTGGAATTTATTAGTGATTTTATGTCAAAGTGATTTATGTTATAATTGATGAAGTTTATTGATTTTTTTTGTATTTATTGATGATATTATATATTTGATTATTTTATATAAATTAAAATTATAGATTAATTTTTTTTATTGAATCATATATTATCTAATTGAATTTTTTTATACTGGTTTAGGTTATTTTGGAATATCAATTCCACGTTTTCAGTGAATATATAATATTTATATTCACTTGATTAGTGTGTAAAATTATATCCTACCTTAGGTTTTTAGGGTTACATGTCAATGTATTTCTAGGAAAAAAAGTGATAAAATATTTTAAAAAAATTAGTTATGAATTAAATCCAAAAACTATTAGGATGATTTTTAGGTTAACTATTTATTGAATTGAGTAATATGAACATTGGGTTTTATTTTTTTGGTTTTTGAGAATAATGTATTATTTCATCATATGATGATTTATCCATATTAGATAAATTCTGATAACCATTTTGGTTTTAGTAAATATATAGGTACCAGAGGAATGAATTTTAAATCTTTTATGAATATTATGATCCATAAAAAGGTAATTAATTTATTTTATCCATTAAGAATTCAAGGTTTTTGTTCATCATCTGAATATAGATAAATTGAGCTGAATGCCAATTAAAATGAAAGCCAATGTATGTAATTCTATTTTTGGGTTTGATGAAATAAATTATGTATATGTTATAATATTACATTGTAAGAGAATTCATCAACTCTAGGAAAAATGATCTTAAAAATGAAATTTTTTTCTGGTTATAATTATATCTAATGAATTGGTGTTTATTTTCACCCATCAATAATTTATTATTTTGACTTTATTAAAATTCACATGGACATGTTCTATATCACTCTGTATTGTTTTTTGGACATTATCTTTCTCCTCTGTGTATATATTTTAACTTCCCTCTAATGTTATCCTTGTCTAGGAACCGGATTATGTGACATTTATCTTAACCATAATGTTTTTTTCTTATATTTTTCAAATGAGGTTTTATTATTCCTTTTCAAGATGTTTTTTTTAAATAAAATTATTTTTGAATATCTTTCCATTTATTACAATGACAAAAATTAAGAGTATAAAATTAATTTAAGGGGTGAGAATGTAATACCTTTATATTTTAGAATATATTTTTCCTTAAATAAATTTATAGTGTTCCATATCTTGATTTTCTTTCAACTTCGTATCAAATTCAATGATGATATAGTAACCCTTTATAACATAGATCTTGAAATAGAATGTATTAATTATAATAACTATAATATAACATATATATTTGGTGGTTCTAAATAATGTTAATATTTTTTAATTCATAAAAAATATGTACCCAATTTTTATTAAAGTAATTTTTTGACTCAATAAAAAAGTTCAACACAATTAGATTTAATTATATTTTATCATGAAAATTTTAAAAAATATGTATCACTTAAAAAAATAATTTCAAAAATAAAAATATTTCATGAAATCATTACTTCAATATTATCATAGTTATAATTTTTATGATTTTCATAAAAATAATTATTTAAAAGTGAATGCTAAAAAACACAGTTTTTAGTAAAAACTGCCATTTATTGTAATGTAAAAGAAACATTATTTTATGAATTTTATCATAAATTTACATAACAATAATTTAATTATAAATTATCAAATTAATTGCATAATATTTATCATTATAATATATTTTAGAACAAGATAATTTTATGGATTTAAAACACATTTTTTAAATAAAAACCATTTTTAGGTGCACAATATATTTTTATATTATTAAATTAAATTAATGTATTACAATTAATTGATTTTAGAAATATATTAACTATATATTAAATAATTTTTTTTAAAATTCCTTATTTTCCTTTAAAATGAATTGAATGGAAGTTGTTTTTATGCTTAAAAATGAATTTCTCTAAGATTGGGTTTCATTAGGGGGTTGCATGCTTATTTACCATAAAATATTTACACCTGAAGAAACTGAATCGTCTAAAATGGATTAAAATTTATAAATTATAAAAATTCATAAAATTAGATATGTTCAACTTTATTTTTGTCCATAGTGGATAGTAAAATATTAAATAAATATTACCATACTGAAAGTTAAAATTGGTTTTATAGGGGTAAAACCGACATCTTTGGGTAGGAATTCTATGCGAACATTTATAATTTTTATAGGTTGAAGATATAATAACCTTATAATATCCTACCTTTTAATCCATTTATATTATTTTCCATATTCCAAAGAAAGTGACCATAATAATTGATATCTTTAAATAAATTCCATGGGTGTCCCTCCATTAGCTTATAAAAGGTAACCTCTCTAACCCCATTATTCACACCATTTGAGCCTTCTATTATAGAAAATATTTGATAAAAAACTATTCTAGACTCCTTCCATCTATTATATAGTTTTTTATGTTTTTAATAACTACCCTTCAAGTAATTTAGTGTAATCCAAAGGAGTTCCCTCAAATGAAGGGATATAGAAATTAACCAAGCTCCTTAAATTTTATTCCATCTTTGACTGTCAATATTCATGTTCTATACATAAAATAATGATAAATAAAAAACATAAAAATAATTATTTTTTAATGATTTTTTAACAACCATTTTCTACAAATTCTCCATCAAATGGGAAAAATAAGTATCACTCATGCCTACATGTTGAATTCCACCTCCAAAAGATATATGATTCATTTTCCATCTCCCTATTTCATAATTGGTCATAATGATATATTTAATGAGGACAAAAGATATTTATTAGAAATTATTATTATAAAATTATAATATCATATCTACCTTATTACCTTTTTACCCATCGGTAAATGAAAATATCGCCCATGAGTATGTGTGGACTACGACCTCCACAAAGTGATGTGAATTTTTTATATTTTTGGATTTAAAAGGGTGGTAATATATATATATAATGAGAATATTTTGTATTTATGATATATTAATTATTATAGAATGTTTAATTTTCATTTATAATTATTTATTTCCAACCATCAAAAAATGGTTACATCACTCATGCATACGTACAAACGCACATCTCCCCAAAGTGATGTCATTCATTTTTCATCACCACTTTGTATGAATGGTTATATATATATATATATGTTGATTATATATTATAATTATATCTTGATTAATATTAATTATATCAAGGAACCATGATCAAAGTGCAAGGACCATAATAGTGGAACTAAAATATAAATTGAAAATATAGTAATTAACACATGAAATTATGACTTTAATACATAATTTCCAATAAATGGGTGTTGAAATGATATAAGTGGATCATATAAGATATTATAAGTATGAATATTTTTTTATTAAAATATAATAGAATAAAATATTTTATAGATGAGGTTAGTGTTCTTATGAATCATGTTAGAAATACGGTACGAGTTACACCTCAATTTCTCTTCCTTGAGACATGTCTTAATGTTGTGAACCATTTTTTTTATATATAGTTTTTTTAGTAAACAATAATTTATTTTATAATAATACATGATTTCACAAATGGATTTAATTTTTTTATGATTTTCAATCTACTAATTACAATTGTTAGAAAAATTCCTAAATACATAAAGGTTATTTATCTCTATTTTATTTTGCTGAGACACATTTGATGTTATGTATAAATTTATGTTCATAGGAGTATATAATGATCCATTGAAATTTTATATCATTAAAAGTTATTAATTCATGTTATTTAATTTTAAAATAAAATTATTTATCCACAGTTATTTCATTATAATGTTACTAAAATACTATGGAATTAATATCACAAATTTTCTTCTTGGTAAATATATTATGACTATATACTTATCTCATTTTTTGATGTATATATACTATTAATTGAAATTTTGTATCATGAACATCCTCATGTTCATGATCAATAATTATTCATTTTAGGTTATTCATTTCATTTGAATTATGATTCAAATGTTTTCAAAGTAATAGGGGTGTGATATTGTAATGTCATTTTTCATTAGGATTCTGTATTATTAATTCTTGATGTTAAAATTGTATTATATCCCTCTCCCAAGTCTAATGAATTTTCTTACATACTAGATATTTATAAATTTAACATTATTTCTTTCAATTTTCCATTCTATTTATACTATATATTTTAAACTAACATTTTTAGGTAAAACTGAAATATTTTTCTTCATCATTCAGGAATATTATCTTCCATGACCATATTTTCCTTGAAATGGTTTAAACTGTTTTTATATTCTTTATGGATTTGTTAAATCAATTTTTAACCCTGAGTTAATTTTTATAAATATTTTTAATGGAATAATATTTATATTTTATAAATGAAGAACATAGTAATTTTAATAATTTTTTTGAAAGGAATACATATTTCTATAAACGCCGTATAAATGATTTTTTTTTATTTTGATGGAATATATTTTATTTGAATCTTCTATAACAATACACCATCGTAATATTTAATGAAAACATTTTCTATAATATTTTCTAATTTTTTATTTTTTAAAAAAGTAAAATCAAAATGAAAATTTTATTTCCTGAAATAAATGATTCATTTATTCTTAAGGGTAATTTCGTCTATAAAAACATCCTTATATGTTTCGTTTGATTTTTAGGAGATATGATAACTTGTTACCAATTTTTTTCTTTCTATGGATGGTTAAATATTATGATGATGAAATGTTAGGGAATCCCTTTTCTTTTTTAATGTATTAATATTTAACATAATGAATAATGTATTCATGTTGTTTTGGAATAAATATAAATATATTATGATTATGTGAGGGGTGGATCTATTTTAAAACAAATATGTGTGGTTACATTTTAAACCACAGATATATGGTAACATTATAAACCATGGATGAGTGGGTCCAATATATCTGTCCATTGAATTTTATAATAATAATTGAGTTAATAAAATCATAATAGATTATTATGCTAATAAAATAATAATAATTTAAATATTTAATTAGATAGAAGATACTTCTAAGAGAATATTGTAAATGAAATGTAAGGAATTCCTCTTTTTGGACATTTTCCACAGTGATATCATTTGGAGTGATCATTTAATAAGTGATTTTCTATCCTTATGTGAATTCAACTATCTTATTTATTTTTATGATGATACATTCTCATGAATAATGATTATTTATTAATGATTATATAACTTATGTCTTATATATTTTTATTCAAAATTATTTATTTCACTATTCATGTTTACAATCTATGAAATTCTGTGCATGGTTTTCTAATGTCAATATCATGTTTTCAAACCATAATAATTATCTTTTTCTCACTTATTTATATTGATTTATAGCTTCATATTTTATCCTTAATGAGTATCAGATCACACCCTTTCAAATGTTACCATTTCACCGTGAAATAAATAAATTTTCTAAGAATGATTTGTCCAATACAATTTCTTTTTTATGATGAACTAAGTGGTAGATGACATAAGACATTAATATACAAGTATTTTCTATATCCATGCTTCCAATGAGACATCTTTATTTTGGTTTTAAATGGATCATAATGTTTTTTCTTGAATATATTCCTATAAAGATGTAATATATTGGTATAAATGTTTTGGTCCATTGTATCAAAGACCATCATGTTTATGGGAAACCAATTTGTTGTAAATGTTAATTCAAGATAATATTGGGTGTGTAAGTAAAGTGTGTACCTAAATAGTATGACTAGTGGATAAATGATTGAAATAGAATCAATGAATAGACTACTTGATGAAACAATTTCTAATATTTTCATGTTTAAATCGATTATAATTCTACATTCCATATAATATTTATATAATTATGAGATTTGGCTGGTAAATTTTAAAATATTTATCCTTAATGGGATACTCCAGGATGATGTCTATACAACAAACCTAGTAGGGATTATGACCCCAGGTAATGCTAATAAGTTATGAATGTATAATTAATCCATCATATATTGAATAAATATTTCAGGTCCTGAAAAATTTTATTTTATGAAATCATAAAATATGTTGAATCTATAAATAATGAATGTGGACCATGTTTTAAATGCAGTTTAGTGGGTGTGTTATCATTTTTTTAGAATAATATTTCAATTTCATATTAATTATGAGAAATATTAATCAATTATAATATATAGTCAAACATGGGTTGAACAAGTGTTTCCCTTTGATGTAATTAAGATAAGTGTCCTATATTCTCAGGATTAAGATCATTCATGAAATATCCAAGAGGCTACATTGACTAATTTGAGGTAATTATATTGAATAGATGATAAAGAGAGTTGGTATGGAACAATACAAGAGGGGAATAGTTCATGTGTCCCACGGAACATATCTATCTAAAAATTGTTTCCTCAAAGATAAAAAGAAAGCGATGGATGAGCTGGATACCATACATGTTTTTAATAGTTTTTATCTTATATTCCTTGTTATGTACTAGGATTGATTTTTCCAATTCCTTGGTCATGGTATATAGATATTAAGCTAATCCAAGATAATAATATTTGATTGTTGTTAAGGTTACCAACAGGTATTTGAGGTCTATGAAGGATATCATCCACGTATATGGACAAGATAAGGACTTATTAATTTGAGTATATACAAATATTTGTATCTAAATAGATTACAATGATATAATATTATAGTCATGATATATCTTCAATATCAATAGAAGATATTTGAGATAAAATAGTTTAAAGTTTCTAGTTATAGATGATTCTATAGTGGACAATGAATATATTCTGTCTTATGATGAGGCTAAGGAATATGTGTGTAAAAATAATTTCATCCATGAGATTTACATTGTTCCATGTTGTAATGATTCTATCACATTGTATTGTGATAATTCTATAGTTGTTCCTCTCTCAAAGGTCCAATGTCACATAAATGGACTGAGTACATAATTTAGAATTAATAATTATTGTGGGTCAGATTTGTCAAAGTGGAAATTTTATGGTGAGTATATTTTCTAAAGATTAGATCATATCAGAATGCATGAATAAATTCGTATCTTAATAGAAGAATTAATATCGTGTGATAGATATCTTACTAAAGGTTGATAATACTTGGGTCTTTTGAAAATTATATTCTCTTATGTTTTTTTCCATAAAAGCAGCAACAATATATATTATGATTACCTATATTCATGGTTTTTATAATTTATACAGTTCAAATCAGAACAAAAAATTTCCTTTGGGTGATATTTTATATGATAATGTCATAAGGGTATATGTCTCATTGAAAGGTCATTGTTACTACCAGCTATGATGAGAACCTATAAGATTTACAAAAGTATTCTGAAATAATTTTTCTAGTCAATGTTCTATAATTTTAAAGTATCCAAACGATACAGGTTGTCAGGGGTAGTGGAATATGATACATTTAGACTTCATCTAATGATTTTTATCCTGTCTAATTTCTCCCGGGATAAGGTTATGATTCCATCAACCACCTATAGAATATCCACATTTATATGTGCAATTGTATGTTACTATATATTTTTCATCATGAGTAACATAAATTTATGTATTGATGTAAAAATTGAGGATATATTTTCACAGTGAGGTAGAATACATTAGATGTATCAAAAGTGATATTTCATTAATGAATAATACGAGAGATGATGTCACGACCCGTCCCAGTGGGGCCCGAGCCAAAACTCCCCAAGCCCGCCTGCAATAGGCTAGGGGTCGGTGACTATCACCGAGTAGGCATGTTAATAACCTGGGAGGCATTGCCTATAATCAGGTACACACGCACACACATCTCCAAGCCCAAAAAGCCGAAAAGTAAAAACTACTAAAAAGGAAAGTCATGCATGCCTACACTAAAAACCCATCTAACAGAATACGATAAAAAGGTAAAGTACAGAAAGGTAAAACCCTGGTCCAAAAGTACAAGCCCACCAAAAAGAGATTCTATACCAAAGTCCAACCTGTAAAGAAAGGTGCTGGTACTACAATCTGTAGCCGTAGGAACACACCTCGGCCTGTATGATCCCACTGAGTATCGTCCGGTCCTGGTTCACCTAGAATACTGTCAAAGGATCGCTCATCTGCACAAGACATGAAACGTGCGGGCAAAGCCCGTGCAGGGGTGAGTATAAAAATACCCAGTATGGCACCCCAAAACCATAAAGGAATACAAGAAGGGAAATACCACAAAATCAAGCTACAGTAAGCTCTACATAGTATATGTTTATGGAACATATAACAAGAATATCCAGATATACTCATACACAAATGACCATTTCGAAACCACCACTAAGATTCAGCTCGAAGATTCCACTAAGCACGCAACCGGGAGAACACACTCATAGGTATAAAGATATAGAGACAAAGTACACATTCTGGTAAAACACACTCCACATGTACTTTGAGAACATGATGCTCAGATGAGGATCACCACCAAGTCATGGGGTGATTCTGACAACTCAGTCTGAACTAATCCACTAAGTAGAGAATCGACGCCTGGGTAAAGTTAGTCACGTCGATACCAAGTACTCTACCCAGGGTTCTAGGAATGAATAGAGGATTTGGCTTTAACTCTCACAGAGGGGATTCCAACTACTCTATTCAGTAAGTTCTGCTGAAGTAATCATACTCCTATATGTAGGAAATGATACCAAGAACCTTCAGGAGAAAGAACAAGGGGACGAACTCTAATGAAATTTTCCCAAATCATTGAAGGAAACTGGATCAAGCCATGTAAGATTGGTTACATGGCATGTAGTATGGTTACACGCCGTGTTCCATGACCCCGAGTACTGCCCTTGTAAATGGCCCATGTCATCCATTCAAGCTGTGTAAAACTCAACTACACGGCGTGTAGGAGAATCAAATGTGGTACTCTTTGACTCGGGGTACTGCCCGTGTAAACGGCTCATATCATTTATATCATCATATAAAAAGTAACTACACAACATGTATTAGGATTAAACGCCATTTCCAAGCACCTGGGGCTCGCTCCGTGTACGTTGGCCATGTGCCCGTACATGTTCTTCGTTCGTGTCGCCTGCCCGTGTACCAGTACAGGTGGTATCCCATGCATCTATCCGGGTTTAGCTGAGGAGGGGTATAAATGTCGTGTCCTTGGTCGTGTACCCAACCTGTGTACATGTACTCCCAAAGTACACGCTAGGTGGATTGTCGATGAACACACGCCGTGTAGCCCATATTACACACCGTTTAGTCGGGATTTTTCCAAAAACACCATCTTCCTCGCGCCGCGGATGATCCTCTGGATCCATGCTTTCTCGTCCGTTTGTCCTGATATTTCAGAGGTTGTTTTTTTCATCATAAAAACTCTGTAACAGGTGTTTTCAGTCCTTAAATCTGGTCATAAACCGAAAACGATCCATCCGAAAAAAAACACCTGAAAACTCATATCTCTCAATCCCCTCCGAATCATCCACCGAAACCGTCGTCACACCTCGGTGACATCACATTGGGGTTGGACCAACAATCTTGGATCATTGGGTCATCAAATGAATGTGAAACAATCTATTTCCTCCAAGAACGCGTAGAACGCAACAAAGAACTTGAGGGAGAAAAAAAACAAAGAATCGAACAAGAGGGACGAACCTCGATCATTGTTCATGACGATCTAGGTTCTTCATCTTTAGATCAAAACCCCATCAATCAACAGATTATAAATCTCAAGTATTTGATTTCCCGATAAAACCCCAAATCACACCCTCCCGCAAGACGAACGATCCGCGGGATAATCGGTTTGCATATTAGTCAGCGTTTTCCATAGGAACCAAGAACGGGGAAAAGAAAAAAAAACATCCTACCTAGATTTGAGGAATTTTTTGGTGAAGATTCCTTCATCACGTCGTCGTCGCTGGCAAAAATTGTCAAGAACATCGTCGTCGCGTTGGGAGGTTTTCTCCAGAGCCTCCAGATCTGCCAAGGGTTTCAGGGTTATGAGGTATGTAACCCTGGAACCTTGCGCAATCCATTATTTAAAAAGGATAAAATATATCTATTGTAATAGATTTAAATGATTGTGTTGCATAAATAAATTTTTTATTAAATATTTTATTATTTTTACGTCCAAAAAAAACTAGATTTCACCACCGACCTACGCCGACCGATGTAAGGCCTTGCCTAAGGTAAAATCACTGTTCTAAACGCAACGGTGCCCGTAGATTTCTGATCTGAGCACCCATTCGGGAGTAATTCAACATTTTTAGTAAAACCACACACGCATGTAATTTAATTATTATATTAAATTCCAAGATTTGTTTCGGGCACACCGGTCCTCGGAACCGTACGTCGTCTTGAAGACTGGTCTCGAAATGATTCCCACCTAAAATTAAAATAAAACATGGTAAAAATATAAGATATTACATCACACCCACCTTAGGGATTTTACGTCCCCGAAAAGCCAAAACAATGGCTACTCAAAAATATGTGGGTACTGCACACGAATCTGAGCCTGTCGCACCCACGTGCTCTCCTGGAGATTCTCATGCTACCACCGGACACACACCAAGGAAATGGCTCTCCCATGAAAGGCCTTCTCCTAAAGATCCTAGATCTCCACTGGGTACTCAGCAAAGGTTTCTCCATCATCAATTTCCAGCTCGCTCTAGTCGATGACGTGCGATTGATTATTCACGTACCTCCATAGTTGCGACACATGGAAGACGTTGTGTACTTGGTCAATCTGAGGAGCTAGAGACAACCGATATTCCACCTCACCAACTCTAATCAGAATTTATAAAGGGTCAACGAACTTCAGAGATAGCTTGATGCCTCGGCCAAATCTCGGTAATCCCCGTCGAGGTGAGACCCGAAGGAACACATGGTCTCCCTCCTCGAACTCCAAGGGCCTCCGTCTCCTGTCGGAATAAGACTTTTTTTAACTTTGTGCAGTCTTCATCTGCTCCTGGATAACATACACCTTCTCTGTAGTATCTCTCACCATCTCGGGGCCAATGAGTGCTGAATCTCCTGGGTCAGTCCAGCAAAGTGGTGACCTGCAATGTGTCTCATACAGAGCATCGAATGGTGCCATACCAATTATGGAATAATAATTTTTGTTGTAAGAAAACTCCACTAGCGGCAGGTGATCCTCCCAGCTACGACTGAAGTCAAGTATGTAAGCTCGTAGCATAACCTCCAGAACCTGGATGGTCTGCTCAGTCTGACCATCAGTCTGAGGATGAAATGTTGTGCTCAAGCGTAACTGAGTCCCAAAATGTTCATGCAATCCCTTCCACAACTAGGATGTGAAACGAGCATCACGATCTGAGATGATCGTTTATGGAACTGCATGATGTCAAAATATCTCCTGCACGTAGATTCGTCCCAAGATCTCTATTGAAATCTACTCCCATATGGCTTGGATGTGGGCCGACTTGGTGAGTCGATCAACGATCACCCAGATGGCATCGTGTCTTCCGAACGTACGTGGTAAACCCATCACAAAGTCCATGAAAATCATGTCCCACTTCCACTCTGGCACATCAAGTGGCTGATTCAAACCTACTGGCACATAGTGCTAAACCATTACTTGCTGATAAGTAAGGCACCGGGAAACAAACTCTACCACACTATTCTTCAGTCCTGGCCACCAGAACTGGCGTCGTAGATCCTGATACATCTTTGCCATGCCTAGAAGCATCGCCAAAGGGGATGTATGGAACTCCCTCAGAACCTCCTCCCGCAATGTCATCGGTATTTCTGTATGCCCTCTAAAAAGAACAACAAGCTCCACACCTTCTGAATATCCTTCAGCAGCATCACTTGTGGATATCTGAGCACGTAGAGTCTCACATCTAGCATCATTGGGCTATGCTTACCTGACTTGTTGTAAGTGTCGAGGGGTAACAACCATCGACTGAAGGTAAGCTCCCTCATCTCCATCCACGAAGGATAACTATAAAGAGCCCAACTACCTCGTCACCTCATCCATCAACATCGAATTGGATTTCCTACTGAGACCATCTTCCAAAACGTTCCCCTTCCTAGGAGTATAAATGATATCAAAGTCATAATCCTAGCGGAACTCAAGCCACCGCATTTGTCTCAAATTAAAATCCTTCTGACAAAAGATATATATGAGACTCTTGTGATCAGAGTAGACAGTAAAATGCTCACCCATCAGGTAGTGCCGCCACATCTTCAACGTGAAGACTACCACCGCCAACTCAAGATCATGGGTCACGTAGTTCTGCTCATGGGGCCTCAACTGTCCTGAGCCATAGGCAATCTCTTCTTGCCTCTCCATCAGGAAGAAACCAAGCCCGGTTCCTAATGCATCACAGAACAATACGAACTCGACACCCTCCTCTGGTAATCTCAAGATCGGGGCACTCGTCAGACTCTTTCTCAACTACTGGAAAGCCTACTGGCATCTCTCGGTCCACATTAAAGGCTTCCCCTTTTGGGTCAAAGATGTCATGTGAGCCGAAATACTAGTGAAATCTGGAATGAATCTCTAATAGTAGCCTACCAACCCAAGGAAACTCCGCACCTCTGTCATGCTCTGGGTTGGCTCCCATGCTAAAACTGCCTCCACCTTGGCTGGGTCCACTGCTACACCATCTGCTGAGATAACATGTTCCCGAATGTGGAACTCTTATATCCAGAATTGACACTTCGAGAGTTTCCCATAAAACTGGTGCTCTCGCAGTGTGTCCAGAACCATCATTAGGTGTCTCTTGTGATCCTCCTCAGACACAGAGTACACAAGGATATCATTGATGAAGACCACTACAAATTGATCCAGATAGGGCTGAAAGATCCAGTTCATGAGTCCCATAAACACTTCTGGGGCGTTCATCATGCCGAAGGGCATCACCAAGTACTCATAGTGACCATAGCAACATCTGAAATCCGTCTTTGGTATATTCTCATCTCATACTCACAACTGGTGATACCCTGATCGTAGATCAACCTTCGAGAACCATCGTGCCCCTCTCAACTGGTCGAAGAGGCCATCGATCCTTGGTAGTGGATATCGTTTCTTCACGGTCACCTGATTCAAGCACCGGTAGTCCACACATAGCCTCAGGCTCCCGTCTACCTTCTTGGCAAACAGCACTAGGGCCACCCAAGGTGATACTTTGGGTCTTACAAATCCCTTCATCTTCATGTCTCCTAGCTGTACCATCAGCTCAGAAAGCTCTACAGAAGACATCTGATATGTTGATGCTGATATCGGTGTCATCCCGGGTTACAACTCAATGTAGAAATCTATCTCCCGATGAGGAGGTAGTCTGAGAACATCCTCTGGAAAAACATCCTCATACTCAACCACTACTGCTGGAAACTGGAAACTCATAACATCTGCTGTGCCAAGGTCTAGGCTAGCCAAATGATAGGATATCAGTTGCACCTTCCTACGTACGAGTTCATCCTGTGCTGCCTGGGTCTCTCTTTCACCGAAAAAAGAGAACCTCGTTCCATCAATGCGGAAACACCACACCCTTCTCCTAAAACATTTAATCTGAGAATGAACTATGGATATCCAATCCATACTAGGAATGACATCGTATGGCCTCAATGCTACCACCAAGAGGTTCCAACCAAAACTCTCAGCTCCAAGAGTCAGGTCACACTGTCTACAGAGGTGTGTGATCTCTGAATCTTCTCTAGTCGGTGTTTCTAAGCATAAGGGTTGAGTCAACGTCTCAACTGGAATCTCAAGGTCTCGAACAAGATAATCAGCCAGAAAGGAATGACTAGAACCTATGTCTACAAGTATGGAATCCAAATTCGAAAAGACACATATTGTACCTCTAATCATTCCAGGAGTACTTGGGTCATATGCCTCTACTGATTGTAGTTGTCCCTACCTCTGTCCACCAGCTTCCTGAGCCTGGGGTGGACCTCCTGGGGGTGGTGGTGGTAAAAGGTCAAAATACTGACCATCTCCAGCTACTCTCCCAGCTCCTCTACCACATCCTCCGCCCTGCAGATCTGTCTGCTCCACACGTTGCCTCTGCCTTGGTGGACCATCCACTACTCCCACGTCAGTAGTATGGCGGGTCGGACAATCTCGAGCGAGATGTCCCATTCCATCACGTGAGGAGCATCGCCTCTCTCTAGGCTGGCTGGATGCACCCTGCGAACCTTGTACGGCAGATCCCATGTCCTGGGATCTCCTCTAAAAACGTCTCCCATGCCTAGGTCCCTAACGTTGGCTCCTTGCTGCCAAGGTCTCTGCTCCATCTCGCTTGCTACTGACAACTGTCGGCTGTCTCTGCTCTCCCATAAAGCTCTCAACCACCAAATCCCTCTCAAGCACCCCAGCATAAGTAGGAATGCTCATAGGGGTGATGCTAGCTTGGATATCTCTGCGCAAGCCCCGCTCAAAATTCTGAGCTATGAAGTACTAATCTCTGACCATATCTATCGAGTACCGCGAGAGGTCGGTAAACCTCGATGAATAGTCAACCACCGTCAAGGTTCCCTGCTGGAGCCGAAGAAGCTCCTATATACGAACTGATCTCAGGGTAACTGGTGAAAACTCCTCTCTAAAGAGATGCTCAAACTCCGATCCTGTAAGAGTCACCTCGTTGTGGGTCCGGATAACCAAAATTCACCATCGTCCTACCGAGCCCTATATAAGGCTCGCTCCCGAGATCACCATCTGGTCTGCTGGTGTCCTGACCAAACGGAAGACTCTGGTCACTGCCTCAAGCCAGTCCTCTACTGCCTGAGTGTCAGGCTCACCTCGAAACCTGAGTGGTATCTGTTTCTAAAACTTGTGTAGTACGCTCAGCCTACACTCCTCCTCCACTGGTACAGAAAGCACTAAACAATGCTCCGCAGGTGATGGGATAACTCGCACACCACCTGATGGTAAAACTTGGGGATCTGGTCCTTGAATCGAATCTTCATCACTGAGGGGGTCGTCCTTGTGATCGGGCAGCTGGATCCTAGTGGGTGCGCATCGGGGAGGCATCCTGTAATAAAACAATATGTATCGCAGTCAGTGAGTATATCTAGAGAGATGACACAAGAAGATCATGGAAACCACAACCCATTCCTATATGATGCATGTACTTTCATTTTCCCCCCGGCAACTAGTGTCCTCATGTTCTGAGTTGAAAAGAAAGTTATCACAGTCCTGGTGTATGGATATGTCGGCCGCCCACACTAACACTGGGGTCCCTGGTGTAAAGACCCAAAAAATTCAGGAAATTTTTTTTCTTAATTTTCTTGGGAATTTTACAAGAACGCAGTTTCGGACAGCACGTGATTCCAAGGCCCGGTGTGCCCGGAATCATTTTCCGAAGTTTTGATCGGGTACGTTTAGTGAACGAACGAGTGGGTTTTTCTAACATTTGAACCAGTGCTCAGATTTGGATTCTGAGGGCACCGTTGGAATCACGGCACTGGTAATTGCTTAGAAACACCTTTTCCGGAGTTGCGTTTGCACAGGTGTGGTTTTTAAATTTTCAGGTTAAGTAAATGAATAAAATAAAATGGTGCGACCAGTTTATTTTATTTTAAGTCGCATAACCTATATTAAGTGGATGGAGTGGGACCCACAATATCCTACCCACCTGGTAGGATATTTTCGAGGTGGGGCCCACACGAGCCCCACCGTTTCCTTCACCCTTTTCAACCCCCTATTAATGAAGTCAACCCTTGCATTTATTCTGGTTAATAAACGACTCATTAATGTGGTAGTTTAAGCGTTGCAATTAATTCACATAATTGTTTCTTTCATTTTTGAATTTTAAAATGCAAGACTTGTGAAATAAAAATAAGACAAATCTTATTTTTTATTAGCCTGGTGGTTTTGAGAGGCTAGGAAGTTTTCACTCAGGCTCTTGAAGATCTTCTCTTCCTCGCGAGGAACGCGAAGAACTCGAAGAATGGAAAGAATGCTGGATCCTCAGAAATCAACGACGCTTCTTCCGCGACGCAACAATCCCCCTTCCGTGATTCCTTCTTCCGTGACATGCTTTTCCGGGACGAAACCTCGCTCAACGAATTCGACAAGGTATGGGTTTTGATTAAATTAAATATTTGAGATTTATACCCACGACATATGTTTAAATATTTTTCGGAAGCCTTTTTAAACCACTAACGCGGTGGGTGCGGTCCAACGAACAAGTCCGAACCCACCGTCCATTCGTTCTTGGTGTGTGGATCGGCGGGTGATGATGAAAGAGGCCGCACGGGTGTTGTGAGGTCTTCGATGTGAAGAACCGGTCCTGGGAGGGCCGTTGGAGAAGACGACAGGAAAATCCGACCTCCGGAGCCCGTCTGGTGGTCCGCAGAACATTCTGTCGGCGCCCGGCGTACTGTCGGGATGTGGCACTCGACCGCATCTGTTGGAAAGGAGCGGCCCCTCGTGGGGCTGCGGTTAGCAGAGAAAGCGGGGGGCAGCGCCCCCCCCCCCCCCACGTCTCAACGCTCGGCCGTTTCGGCCGGTGCGCCAGCGCGCCGCGCGGCCTGACCGGACAGCCAGGCCGGGCCGCGCCAAGGCCGGGATGGGCCACGCCAAGGCCGGGCTGGGCCACGCCCAGGCAGGGCTAGGCAGCGCCCAAGTGGGTCGGACCCGGACCCGGGTCGTGTCTACCCGGTTCGGGCGGACCCAGGGGTTACCAGGCCGGGTCTGACCGGGCCCGAACCCCCCTAATACAAAAATTTTTGGTCTATTGCCTATAACCTGAGCTACGGGCCTCCGATCGACTTATCGTCAGTTTCATAGCGATACTTGGATCGAGACAGTCGTTTCAGTATATTCCACTCAAGGTTTTGGAGTACTTTGGGTTCGGTCGGGTTGGTTCGTACATGAAACCAACCGGGCCCTCGGAGCGGAAACGCTTATAACTTGATCTCTAGACGTCCAATTGACGTGTCTTCGACTTTGTTGGATTTCTCTTAGTGAGACGGCCTTTGGCTTACTCAGCACGAGGTTTGGATGCATGTGGAGTACGGTCGGGTTTGTTTTGACTTAAAAACCAACCTGGACCCCTGGGACGAAAAAGCAAATAACTCTCAGACCGGGTGTCCGATTGACGCGCCGTCTGTGATGTTGTGTTCCTGTTGACGATTCAGAACTTTTGGATACATAAAATCCGAAATATGTGTCAGTTGATGTATCAGCCCCTCAGCTCGTGGAGCAGACCCTCCCGAACGAGTTTGCTTTGTGTGGGAACCCTATAGCTGGCTGCGACTGTGACGACGATGACGACTGTGAAGAAATCCTCCGTTGATTCGACGGTGACGACTACAACACTCAGAGATCCTACGTGGATCCGTGCTACCGATCCTATGTGTGTCAGATCCTATGTGGGTCAGCGCTCAGCGGTCCTGTGTGGGCCAGTGCCTACAGATCCTGTGTGGGTCCGATCATGTGTTGGTCATTGTGGGGGTTAGTTATCTATCGATCCTGTGTGGGTCAGATTCTATGTGGGTCATTGCAGGGGTTAGTACCTATCGATCCTTTGTGGGTCTGACGGCTTAGATGAATCAGCGGCTATATCTAATCATCTCTATCGTCATACGAAGATGTATACCAATCTGTGTTGTATCTTGACATTCAGTCCTTATCTTCAATATGATTGACTTGATATCCTGTGTGGATTACGTTATGCTTTCCTATGTGGATTGGGTTGTAGATTCCTGTGTGGAATAGGTTGTACATGAGATCGTATGTTGGAGCCGAACGAGAATTGATGACTTAGGTATATGTATGCGCATATACATAAGTAGTACCGTATGTTACTTCGTGTTTGTATCTTTCCATTGTGGATTATCCTTTATGGATTCTGGGAGACATTCAGGGGTCTCGGGGTCCCTACTGATTAGCTTATACTCACTCCTGCATGGGCTATGCCCGTACTACATTGTGTGGGTTGCAGACAACGGACAATGCTGATCGTGGTTGAGGCACGAGGAGTAGGTCAGTACCCGGAGGTGGATCACTGGGCGGGGTGTACTCGATGCGGACGGCTGGACCCAAGGAGATGTAGAGGCTATTTGTACCCACCCTTCAAGTGGGACTTCTAGTGGACGGCTCGAGCTGCGGCTTTACTTTCAGTTGTTTTTTTCCCTTTCCAGTTGTACTTTACTTTTAGTTTGGGTTTGTATTCTAGCCCACTTACTTTTTCTGCACTTACTGTTGTACCCAGTTTTTACTTAGTGTTTACTTATTGTTGATTACTTTGTGGTGTTTGTTTACTTTACAAAGGAAATGCCTTTCCTTTTTATCAGAAATTATGCCTTGGTGCTAGTCGCCAGCCCCTGGCCTATGGAAGGTAGGCTTGGGGTAGTCACGACACTGGCCCTGAGGACGGGTCGTGACACCTGGCCTGAAAACCAAATTCGAAACACTTAGCACTATTGCCCCAAACCAAATCACAAACTCTTGGTCCTAAGGCATAACCGACCACCTATGATACCACTCTATCATGACCTGTCCCAATAGGGCCCGAGCCGCAACTCCCCAAGCCCGCCTCTAATAAACCAAGGGCTGGTGACTAGCACCGAGTAGGCATGCTACTAACATGGGAGGCATTGCCTATAAACCTGTACACATGCACACACATCTCCAAGCCCACAAAGTTGAAAATTAAAAACTACTAAAAAGGAAATTCATGCATGCATACACTAAAAACCCAACCAACAGAGTACGACAGGAAGGTAAAGTACAGTAATGTAAAACCCTGGGCCAAAAGTACAGGCCCACAAAAAAGAGAGTCCGTAACAAAGTCCAACCTGTAAAGAATGGTGTTGGGACTACAATCTATATTCGTAGGAACGCACCATGGCCTATCTGATCTCACTGAGTACCGTCAGGTCTTGGTCCACCTAGAATCATGTCAAAGGCTCGCTCGTCTGCATAAGACATGACAAGTGCGGGAAAAGCCCGTGCAGGGGTGAGTATAACAATACCCAGTAGGACAACTCAAAAGCACATAGGATTACCAGAAGGGAAATACCACAAAATAAAGGTACAGTAAGCTCTATAAAGCATATTTTTACGGAACATATAACAAGAATATCCAGATATACTCATACACAAAAGACCATTTCAAATTCACCACTAAGATCCAGCTCGAAGATTCCACTAAGCACGCAACCCGGAGAACACACTCTTAGGTCTGAATGGAGAGAGACGAAGTACTCGTTCCGAGAGAACACACTCCACAAGTACTTTGAGAACACGATACTCAGGTGAGGATCACCACTAAGTCATGGGGTGATTCCGACAACTCAGTCTGAGCTAATCTGCTAAGCAGAGGATCGACGCCTGGGTAAATTTGGTCACATCGATACCAAGAACTCTACCTAGGGTTCTAGTAATGAATAGAGGATCCGGATCTAAGTCTCAAAGAGGGGATTCCAACAACTCTATTTAGGAAGTCCTGCAGAAGGGATCATACTCCTATATGTAGGAAATGATATAGGGAACATTCAGGAGAAAGACCGAGGGGATGGACCCTAAGAAAACTAGCCCAAATCACATAAGGCAACTGGCTCAAGCCATGTAATATTGGTTAAACGGCGTGTTGTATGGTTACATGCCGTGTTCCTTGACACTGGGTACTGCCCATGTAAACGGCCCGTGTCATCCGCTCAGGATGTGTAAAAATCAACTACACGGCGTGTAGAAGAATCACATGTCATGCTCCTTGACTGTGGGTACGGCCCGTGTAAACGGTCCGTGTCATTTGGCTCATCATATAAAAAGTAACTACACGGCGTGTGGTATGATTACACGCCATGTCTGAGCACCTGGGGCTCACTCCTTGTATGCTGGCCATGTGCCCGTACACGGTCTCCATCCGTGTCGCCTGCCCGTGTACCAGTACACGGGGTATCCTGTGCATCTGGTCGGGTCTGGCCGGGGAGAGGTATACAGGCCGTGTCCTTGGCCGAGTACCCAACCCGTGTCTGCGTACTCCCGGAGTACACGCCAGGTGGTCTGCCGATGAACACACGCCGTGTAGTCGGGATTTTTCCAGAAATGCCATCTTCCTCCTCGCGCCGCGGCTGATCCTCTGGATCCATGGTTTCTTGTCTGTTCATGCCAATACTATAGGGGTTGGTTCGTTTCATGATAAAAACACTGTAACAGGTGTTTTCGGTTGTTAAATCAGATCATAAGCCTCAAACGATCCCTCCAAAGAAAAATTCCTGAAAAATCATATCACTTGATCCGCTCTAAATCGTCCGCCGAAACCGTCATCGCACCTCCGTGACATCGGTCCATGGTTGGATCTACAATCTCAGATCATTATGCCAACAAACGAATGCGCAACGATCGATTTCCTCCAAGAACGCGTAGAACGCAATGAAGAACACGAGGGAGAAAAAAATACAAAAAATCGAACAAGAGGGACAAGCCTTGATCGTTGTTCGTGAAGATCCGGGTTCATCACCATTAGATCAAAACCACAACAATCAACAAATTATAAATCTCGAGTATTTGATTTCCCGATAAAACCCAAAATCACACATGCCCACAAAACGATCGATCCACAGGCCAATCGGTTTTTGTATATTAGTCAGCGTTCGTCGTAGTAACCAAGAACGGGGAAAGGGAAAAAAACATCCTTCCTGGATCCGCGGCGTTTGTTGGCAAAGATCTGTTCACCGCGTCGTCTTCATCAGCAAAAATCGTCAAGAACGTCGTCGCCACATTGGGAGGTATTCTCCAGAGCCTCCAGAGCCGCCAAGGGTTTCAAGGTTATGAGGTTTGTAACCCTGGACCCCTCTGCAAGCCTTTATTTAAAAATTATAAAAGATATCTATTGCAATATATTTAAAATATTATTCTGCAGAAATAAAATATATGTTTTTATTAAATATTTTATTACTGTTACGTCAAAAAAAACTAGATTTCACCACCGACCTGCACTGGCAGATGTTAGGCCTCGTCTAAGGTAAAATCATTGTTCTGAATGCAACAGTGCCCTCAGATTTCTGATCTGAACATCCATTTGATATTTATTCCTCTTTTTCAGGAAAACTGCACGCACGTGTAATTTAATTATTAAATTAAATTCCAACATTTGTTCCGGGCTCACCGGGCCTCAAAACTGTATGTCGTCTCGAAGATTGGTCTTGAAATGATTCCCACATAAAATTAAAATAAAACATGGTAAAAATCCGAGACATTACAGATGATTTATTCCTTATATTATTTTATGGAAGTATATGACTTTTTCCCCTTTATGGGAATGGAAATTCATGACTATTTCCAAGGTCATGACATTCTATGAGTTTTTCCATTTATAAATATTCCAAGAATGTTACATCGGGCACATAGATTTTGACATCAGAATAAAAAGATGATTTATTTGGGATATTTATATAAAGGTTTTATATTAAATAGTGTAAATTCATATGGTTCATATGTTATATTGAAATTAACTGCTATAATTCTTGGGATCCATAGTCAGTTTCACTATGACAACCTTGGAATTTATGAAATTCCACCCAATGACACTAAGGGTCCTAGAGGGTCACACACTAAGTGTAACTGAAACCTTAGTTTGAATATATAATAATTAATATATTGAATAAATAAAAATCCCATATTTTGTTTATTAACTTTCAATATTTGGATTTATCGTAATTATTAATTGACTAGTTGTAACAACCCTAAATCTAGTAACAAATAGCCAATGATTATTACTACATGATACTAAATACTATATCATCGAGGATAGATTGATTTAACAATATATAAAAACTAAATACATACATGAATTCAATAGTATATTGTAAATATTAAAATATAGCAACCCATACTATATATAAATGATTGGAACATCCTTATTAAGATAAAAATACCTAGTATTATAACTCCAAAATTCAATAGGTTTAATTAATTTAAAAATAACGATAATAAAAACTTAATAAATATCAAATATTAAACATTATTAAAATCATTTATTTATTTTCTAATATATACATTTATGATATTTTTCATACATGACATCACTGAGGGGAATTCATCAATGAAATGATGAGTAAAAATCAATATAAATTGTTGAATAACAATAACAAAAATGATATGATAAATCATCATGAGTATACAGATGATCATAATAATCACCATCACAACATAAGAGTTGGATCATAATCAAAGGAATAATATGAAGAATAAACTGACTGTGGAACATGTATAAGAATTAAACGTAATAAATCTGGTCTCATTTTGATGACATCAAACCATAATAGGATATGTTAACTACATCATGTGCACACATAACATTTTAGAAAAACCTAATTGTATCAGATCTATGAACAATGATCTCACGAGATATAGTTTTTTACAAATTGGATTATTGGTTTGATAAATTCATGGGCAACCCATGACTTCAGAAAATGTTAAAAATCATATGCAACATGTAGAAAATAAACGTAATTCAAACATAAACATATGATAAACCATTTAAATTTAATGAGTTTTATAGTAATGTATTACAAATTATATCAATGAAAAATCCTTGAGGTACCCAGAGGAAGAAGGGAATATATTATTTTATATTAATATGGGTACCAATAACAAATAATAGAGAATAATTCATGTGTAGAAGAAGATACACTATAGTAATAATCAATGAATGGTTTCAAAAAAAGTGTTTCTATGATTTCATCCCAATTAAATAAAGATATCCATATACTAATGATTCTTATTACATTGTTTCTTCTTCTAAGGCCCCATTGAGGTTTTCTCCTTTTCAATGGACCCAATTTCTTCAAGGATTGGAATGAGTTGAGAGAAGAAAATCTATAAGGTTCCTATGATTCTAAATATGTGATAATTGATAAAATATTTGGAAATGGATGTACATTTTTACGTAATTCTCCATAGGGTTATATGGGTAATTTAGATTGGATGGGATGGGTATTTGCAGTTAAAAGAATGATTAAAATTTTATTTCAATAACAAGATATGAAATAGAAGTTCATTTAGAATATAAATAATTTTTGATTAAAATTTCATGTTTTATGACATTCAATCACGTTAACCTCTTAATTTCATAGTTTAAATAAAGTAAAATTATAATAAGAAACAAATATTAAGGGCATAAATCATCCTTTTAGAATTTAAAAATTAATTATTATGTTTTTAAATGGAATTCATTATTTTAAAAATATATTTTATCTTACTAATCATTTTTATGGAATATATATCATATAAATATTATTTCATTATTAAATAAACATTTTGTCATAAAAGATAATGAATTCAAAAAACAATATTTCAATTACACTCTAAAAAATGATTTTTTCATAAAAATAAAAAGTATTGGAAACATTCAATGTTATAATAAAACAAATTTCATTCACTCTATAAAAATGCTTTTAAACTCATATAATTTTAAAATTTAATTATAAATATAAACCTTATTTTTTAAAAAAATAAGTTATTACAAAACATATTTAAACTATACACATATTATTTATTTTACTTACCTAATTTGAATAAGTATTCCATGGTAATATATTATTAATATTTACTTATTTTATTTATGGTATATATTATTTACAAATACTAATATGTATTCAAGTAGCTCGAGGACTAAAAACATTATACATGACCCAAATTTCTATAAGGCCTCACGTGCACTCATCTATTTCAAGATTCTAGAAATAATTGTTAAGGCATAAAAAGGAACTATTGGGGAATCAATTATCCTAATGAAACAAATATTTATATAATTTAATACTATTTTATAAAAAAATGTAATATTAAATATGGTACAATGATAAGGATTTCAGTTATAACTATTATCACCTAAATAAAACAACATTCAAAAATAAATATTATATTGTTAATCAATCTTAATGACCTGAAATTCATCCAATATTAACTTCATCATGGATCTATTACTCACCACTAATAGTGAAAAATATATTTCTTTCTAATATATCACATCCAATTGAATCTACAGGTCAACTAAAATGATAAAAAATTGGATAAAAATAAACACAGTATGATTTCCAAAGGGCACAAAAAACACGAGAATGAATAATCCAAACAATAATGCTTATTTAGAGGTTTTATAAAACCTCTACATAAATAGTTCTCAAAAAAAAAATTTAAATATAATTATTTCATAAAAACTAAAATAATAATAATTTTAGGGAGAATCAATAAACATTTTAATAATAATTATGTGAAATTAAACTAGTTAAGAATAAAAAATACCTCAATTAATAATCATAAATCCTCATATAATAAAATATAAATTTTTCATAACAACGTAGATGTAAATAAAATTAATGGTTACAATAACGTGATATAAAGAATATCATGTATTCATGTAAATGACCAAAATTATAAAATCTGTCTAATTAGTTCCATAGGTAGGTCACCCATTGTAGTTTTCCAAAAATCACACAAAATGACTAATAAGTGATTCTAAAATGGATAACCCAAGCATTGTATATTGAAACTAAAATAAACTGAATCACTACTACCCATTTTATTTCAATTTAGAAAACCATCACTCGACTATACATCCTCCCTCAGTGACATCCCAAAGTAGCAACATTGATTGTAGACTTACAAACATATTAACAAACCATTTACTCAAGAAAAATAAAAATTAGACTATTATTTCTATTAAAATACAAATAAATGTAAATATAATTACGTTCTTCTGAAATATGAACAAAAAGACATTTTCTTGGCAAAATTAAAAAACTACACTTTGAAATTTAAATCTATGGAAAACAACATTACAATAAACTCATTTTTAATGAATTCAATATCATAAAACACAATTGGAAACAATTTTTTATATAGCCCAACTAAAAGTCACATCATTATATTTTTTTCAAAGTCCATAATTAAGATATATTTATGATAAATATCAAAACACTCATTTTACTATGAATTCAAATATTTAAAAAATAAAGAATCAAATCCCACATATACTAACATATCAAAAAATTATGAATAAATTATCATTATTTTAAAAATCATTTTAATTTTATGAAAAGGTTATCCCGGGATAGAAATTATTTTATGCCACCTACCAAGAAAATAATTCCTTTGAATTTCCATGAACACCCAATTTTATTATCCTTATGAAATTAATATCCAAGACCTATAACCAAAATTAATCTATTATTCCTCATTCATAGTTTGAATAAATATATTATATTATATTTGGAATATGGTTTAGAACATTCATGTTTGACATGAAATTAGTTTTATTCTTCAATGAATCATGTGATTTTAAATCGTGCATGTCTGAATTTATATTTGAAATTGAATGAACTATGCTGAGTGGAGCAACCCTCGATAAGACTAGACCAACCTTGAATAACACTCTATATTAAATGTATAAAAGCATATGTGGTCAAGAGATAATTACCCAGAATATGGAATTGATCTTTTCTGTTTCATCATGGTCTCTGCTAAATGTTTTAAATCTCTTATTAATGACTCAAATATAAAGATGTTGGAATTTTGGGTTTCATGACAAGGTAACAACCCAAAAATTTATGTTTTTTTAACCGTGAGTTATGAAAATTACGTATCCCTATAGTTTATTATTGAAATTAATATTTAAATTAATATATTTGTTTGGAAGGATGGTTCTTTTTACGATTTATTTTAGAATATTTTAAGGGTTTTACATTTGTGGGTAAACATACAGTGAAATTTTTCATGCCCTGATGGAAAATATTTTTACATGGGGAGAAAATATTCCTACAACATAGTTCATTTTAGTGTGTATCAACATAATATTAGATATATTGAGTAATACTTGATTAATGAAATAGAATATGGTTCTAAACTATGATTCCCCAATATGTGAATATCTTTTTGAGCTTAGGGATGTGTTTTATAGTAAATATATGAGTTTCATTTGGAAGAACTAAATTTAGTAAAATGTTATCTTATGAAGCGTGGGAATAGATAATTTCAAAATGATGGAGGATTAACCCCATGAATCCCTTTATCATGTATAACTTTTTGTTTATGATTGTTTACTACTACTCTTGATTATGTTATTGTATCGTGACACTTATGGTTATGAGACAATGTTACCCTATGTTGTTTTTGTGTTTTTCAATGTAGATTTGTTTTACCATGACATGGTAGTTCATGCCAGAATGTGACTATTTTATATATTTTTAATTATAATTTCAATTTATTACCAATTGTTTTATCTTATTTCAAATATCAAATCATAATGGAGAGCTACCCCTTTGATTCTCCCCTTCCACACCATTGTATCACCATGATCTGAGTGAATTGGGATCATTTCATTTTATCCTTTCAAGATTATAGTCTATTATCCCTTATTACACCACCATGACAACTAATATACTTATATTTAGGTGGTGTTTTTTTGGGTTTTTCAGGATGTACCATCAAATCATTGATTTATCACTTCATTGTAGTGGGTATTTTGACTGAAGTACATAGAGGAGATTCAAAAAGGTATTCTTCATGATGTTGTTTGTTGATTTCTTGGAGATAAATTTAATTAGGATATTTTGGGTAATATTAAATAATGGCTCATTATTTAAATTTTAAAATTACGTATTTTCATATTTTTGGGCCTAAAAGTGTGATTAGAGTGGACCTCACCCTATTTGCTACTTTTTTAGATTTGTTACACTGCTCGATGAGTTTGGTTCCAATTATTAAATCATGGAATTCTAAATATAAATGATTGTATTGATGATATGATGGTTTAATGATTTATATAGGTTCTCATAGGCTATGTGGAGGTCAGTACAGGCTAGTGTGATTATAATGGATCATCAGTTACAGTGGTTCACCATTCAATTATTTATTCTCATTCTTATATTAAATATTATATATAAACATTTCATTATTAATAATATAATTAGTATGAAAATATGACATGGTGTGAATTCCATCCATAAATTGGGATGGGATCATATAGTCCTAATAGTTAACAAGGACTATAAATCTTGTTAAATGATCCACTGGTTGTTTCATAGTTTAGGGAGTCTTTGTGTGGAAGTCGTAATATATTTTTTTGGTGGTTGTGTTGTCTGGATTATTTTTTTAATCAGAAATGGTTTATAATTACATTTTAACAATTTATTTTTCATTTTAACATAAATTTTATTAGTGATATTATAAAATTATTTTTGGGGTTTTCAATGTAGTTTTTGTCAATTTTATCATCAGAACCATCATGAACAAATCTAGTATGAAGTGACTTTTAAAATTCATTATAAAGTGGGTTCTGACATGGATTTTAAAATGAAGACAGATGGTATTATTTTTATATAGGTTTTGGACCATTAATTATTATGTGAGAGGTGTTATATTTTCTAAATTTTTGTTTCTTATAAATTTTATTATTAATTATGGTATCCTACTATATCATATTATGTTTCATGATGATTCATGATAGCATAGGAACAAAAGAAAGATCCTTAGATTAGTTGATGGGTGGGTTACACTCTAATTAATTTCTTGTTAATTATACTTAATTCATTGGTCCTTGTGAACTTTTATATTCCATTTGTGTCAATTTTATTCCATTATATTGAATGAGTGATTCATTAGAAGAATATTTTTTTCCATTTGGGATGTTTAGATGTTCTAAATAATGTGTTGGAAAACTTTTTCATTATATGATAAAATAATCAATGAACTTTTAGTTTTAGAATAGAGTTCTTCCATATGTTCATTGTGTGATGAGTTATTTTGGGTTTCTAATATGTATCATTAGTGTCATGAAGATTTTGGGTGTAGATCCAAATATTGGTTGAGGTGATTGATAGTACATCATCTATGTTTTTTAGTGGATTATAGTAAGTTTTCCTACTATTATATGTCATCTTATTTAATCTATTAGACAAGGTGAGTAGGAACATATCTTAGAAGGTGGTATGTTCTTTTTTGATAGGCCATTCGATGGTGTTCTGATACCCTTGATATGTGATATATTAGAATAATGTTTGGATCAATGGTTATCTCTAGGATGTTGTATAAATTTTTTGTTAATTAAAATTTATTAATTATATTCTTAGTCAAGATATGTCTCACTCTATGTGCTTCTCTATTACGTTAGTATTTTGATCTAGTGTGATTGCTAATGAGGATCTAAAAGGTCTCGTGGTTGACTCTTGGGAGGCGATTATGGGATACATGATATATAACTTACACTGATCCTTCTAATGAACCTCATGAGTTAATACCATGACCATTGAACAAAATATTTATTTTATTATGATGTTTATGTATAAGTCAGGCGATCAGGGTGAAGAAGAAGTGGTCTACTACCATACAGTGGGACCATTCCCCTATAAATAAATGTTTTATATAGTATTGATCCAGTGTTTCTATATGGTTAGTCCGGAAGTAGTTTTATAGAGGACCAGAGAGATGAGTTAGACCAGGGTGTGGGTGATAGGTTATTCTATTTCATGTGGTTGGTCTCTATTATTTATTATTTCTATTTTAATATATGATTATTTAATATATAATGTTATAGTTGGTACCTTTTTATTTTCTGTTGTTCCTTTTTTCCAATGACATTTTTGGTTTTGATTGTTTCATGGGTAGTAAGGAGACCAATGTTTTAGGTGGAACTTTGGATTTAATGTCTAGGTAATGTGGTGAGTTTTATCTTGATATATTCGATAAGATTATAGTGAAAATTAGGCACACCTTGTTGGGTTATGAGGGTTTGTCTGTAATTAATGATAGGAGGGTGTGAACAACCCTAAGTTAGGTATTTCACTGTGAGTATTATGGTGTGTGTTTTATCTAGACAATAAGTTTTAGGTGTGGATTAAATGTGTGTTTTATATTATGTTTCAAGGTGGGTGAGTTTCTATAATAACTAACTTTCATACTCTCCCATGATTTTCATTCACATCCACATCATCAGAGAAGAACTCGGTGTGTCAATATAAGTTGGTAAATCTTAATAGGTTATTATAATTACCCCTAACATCAATATATGGAATTTTATTTTTGTAGTTAGACTTCATGATTTCAATAAATCCATGGTATCCTCTTAGATTGAGATGCAATACTAATGATTAGAATGGTTTTAGAGGCCAAGGATTTCTTAGGAGTCAAAAATGTGAGATCGGCTAGAGGATAGTGTATATTTACATTTCGGTTATTGATATTCATATTAAACTGTTAGAGTACCCTCTATTTATATATTTTTTTGATGAATATAATATATTTTTTTAGATGTTTATTTTTTAAGTGGAATTCATCATAGATATTTTTTTACTATGTTTTTATTATGGTATTTTTGGTCCCTTTTCAGTCACGTATTGTTATACATTGGTTTTGGGTGATATGTCACATATATAAGTCATTATTAATATTCGTAAGATTTGGACATATACATATGTATTTTTTTTATTGTAATAGTCTCTCCATAGTTTTTTTATTCCGTCTACTATTCGATAACATCTGGCATATGGGGTTTCACATTTGAGGTAATGCAACACCACCATCTTTGGATTTATTTAGGAATTTAGAGTGGGAGAATTAAAAAATAGTTATATATAATGTGTGTGGTTGGTAAAGATTTAATTTGTAAAATAGAAAGGTAATCAAGGCTTGGGATGTAGCCAGATAGCCTTCCAATCTAGGATGGATTCAGTTAAAACACATGTTACTCAATGTTGTTTAGTGCTGGGTGTATGTATTGTATGTATGAATGTGTTTTTGGACTCATAATACCAATATGGGATTTAAGAGACTTGGGATGAGTCATAGGTCTTATCTACGAGCTAGTGAGTTGTCTGAACATCAGGACATGGATTTTCATATAGCATGACGAACATGGTTATTGGTAGTGTTGATTGAATATTACATCATCAAGATCCATTACTAATTTATGAAACTAATATATTTTATTAATTTTTTAATGAATATATTATAAGTGGTTATTATATAAATATATACTTTAAGGGGTTTTTAATGTATTAATTATATTTTTTTGGATGCTATAGGAAAATGATATCTAAGGTGTTTTCTTTTAGGAAAAAACATGATATATCTAAAAAACACATGATATGGAATGTAGAATGTGGAATGTTTTTCAATGACATATATAGAATATTTGTGTTTTTAAGAAACTAAAGAAATTGATTCTATAAATAGATCTCAAAATGGGTTTTTAATGACCACAATCCCAATAACCTTGTTTTTGGACCTACTTTATTACATCGACATAGATAAATATAATGAAATCCCAATTTTTGAATCAGTTTAAAATTTTTGGAGAATCTGATGAATAAATAATACAAATTTAACAAAGGGAAACAAAATAATTATTGTAGTAATGGAAAAAAATAGCATCATCAAACCAATTCCATGAATTCTTCTTTATATCCATGTCAAAGTAAACAAAAAAATGTGGGCTAAAATGATCAGTAAGGGTAACATACAATGGAAGCTCTCATTAATCAATAAAGAAAAATAAATACGGCATGGTAAATTATTTAACATACACTCCATTTAATAAAAAAACATGAATATTAGAATTGAAAAAGGAATAATCAATATTTAAAAGGTAAGTAACTAATCATATATTCTATTTATTGAATAAAATGGGAATGGAATGCATCCATAGATAATATCTTTGTGAAAATATCATGGATAATATTAATAATTAAATTACCATTGAAAAAAATTCTTAATTTTATGACATCATTATCTCAAGAATCACTAATAGCTCAACTATCAGGACCTTTTAAAAGACTATTCAAAAATATTAGGTAAAAATCCATCTGATTTTGCAAATTAATTTTTCACATGAGATATATCGATGAATAGTGAGTTTATTTATAATCTATCCCCACATAAATCTTCATTTAAAATCCTTTCATTATTTTTTTATTGATCTATTTAACTCATAAACAATATTTATTATCATCAAGTATCCATTTTGAGTAAATAATATTGATTTATCAGTGTTTCCCCAATTAATCAAATTACTTTCAATGTAAAAACCATATGTAAAAAAACTTTTACATATTTATGAATAATCATATCCATAATACATGAATATGGATATTTAAAATAAATATAGTTTTCAATGAAAATTAATTACATGAAAGTAATTGTTTTAAGATAAACTAAAAAATATCAAAATAATGTTAGATTGAACAATAATTTTTTAGATCCTTGTAACTTTTAAATTGTAACATATTTAAGAATAAACATCAAAAACATATTAATCATCATAAATAAATAGATATTAATGTTAAATAAATCATATAATTATTATATAAACCACATAAAATTTAATAGTTTCATATCAACAAAAACCTCCTAGTGAAATAATTATTGAGACAAAATACCTTAACAATGGGTAATGTTTAAGTAAAATCCCCGTAGAGGAAAAAATTCAAATTGAAAATTACAATACCATGAATTATGAATAATTCATTTTATAATACGTTAAATGGAAAATATTTGCAACACATAAAATAAATTTTGTGCCCTAAAATAAAATATGCCTCAATGAATGAAAATTATGATAAATACCCTTACCTTATGCACTCCTTTTGTTAAATATGATTTAACCTCATGTATAATGATTTGTGGAAGTTTTTAGATTTTTAATAGAACAGAAATAATATTTATAATAACATATATGATCATGTAATAACATTTTACCAAATATTCATTAATAGTATTTCATTATTTTCAATGTTTCAAGTGCTATCTTCCATGTTTCCTCATCCGGGTTTTGTCATGAATGTTTTCGTTCATGTGAATATGATATAAATAAAACATCTCCACAATGATAATTAATTAAAAAATATAATATTTATTCATTAAATACATGTTTAGATTCATTATTCATTATTAGGATTTGTAAATGAGTCCATCTATTCTTATAGATTACTGGTCTTACATATGCACTAGTGAAAATAACATTCCCCTAACAAGTGAGATGGTAAAGAATAATATGAGATATTGTGACGCCTCGACATGATATCCAATGAATGGTCCCCTAGGATGGTAGGCCACAATTCATCATGCATGCCTCCCCATACTCCATAGGTTACTGACTAGCATCAAGGGTCTGGTAAATCAGTCTTGTGGAGACTATACCATCTGTTATCAGAAAAAAACACCAATGGATGTAAATAACAATAACCATTTACGAAAGCATATAAATACCCAGAATAACTAAATGTATATGATAACCCAAAAATAAAGATAAAATATTCAATTGAATTTTAAAACTTCTATGACAATGAAAATATAATGTTTCTACAATGAAACTAAATGTAAAGACACAATGACTCCCAAATATGGGTCTCGAACCACATCCGGTACCCTCTCCCAAGATCATATCCTAAATATAAATATATCCCACGTCCTCTACCTTATCATGTCCTACGTGAATAAAGTATACTCAGTTGCCGATCTGGTGGCCTAAATAGGGTGTGAGTACAACTTAGTAGGCCACCACCAACAATGTCTAAAACTAGTCCAGTCAAAAGATTGTGCATGGAGTTTTATGAAGAAATAAAAACAATTCATACTTTTAAAAGTTAACACATTGTCATGTAATATTTAATCATCAATTTAAGCCATGTTCAATTCATATTTCTTATTTTAATTATCATTCATCATTATAAATCATTCGGTATAGGACATCATGCCTAACACCCCATAATATATAACTTGCATAACAGTTGTGGAGGAAGACCATGTCCATTTACCAAATTTGAATCGGATAAGAACGCCATGTCTTCCACCATAAAAATCTCATCCATTTAACCATTCATTAATTCAATATAATATCTCAAATCCTTCCATTAATAATCAATCAATTAGTTAAAAAATTCAGAGGTTATCTGTTAACTCAACAATTAACTAAGAATATACCCAATTAATTAATTAATTAATTAATTACTCAATCAACAAAATTATATTTCCATAATAAATTCATCACAAGTTATTATACATCTCAAATATCAAATTTTCTTAATTAAGTCTCAAATATAATTATATTTGATCAACATCTTTTCACATAATTAATTCAGCCAATTTATTATCATTGGTCAACATCACAGAACATAATTAATTCCCCCAATTAATTATCTTTGGGAAATATCTTGGAACATAATTAATTCTCCCAATTAATTATCATCCATATCCAAACATCATTTCATAATTAATTCCACTCAATTAATTATCTTCACATCATCAATTGAATATTTTAATTACAATACCTCAACCGATAAAAAATATCCAAAATATATTTTTGGGAAACCCCCCTTCATTCGTTCCATGATTCAATTATCAATTAATCACCAAGGCAAACACAAGTCAAATCCGCATTCAAAATTACACCAATTTAGGAAATAAATTTTCATTGAAATCAAGAAATCATTAATGAAAATACACATATCAAAATCCTGACAATGGGACTTTGATTGGGTCCTCCTACCTCGATTTATTGATGGACATTAGCCCAATGAAAATCGCCAAAATTGTAGTAGCACAACTTCATCCATCAAGCTCCGGATGTAAATCCCTAAAAAAATTAATATCAATTTTATCAAGATCATGAGAATATAGACCTAAATCCAGAATCCTAGATCTATATCACAACTAATGGGTTTTATCCAAGAAAACATGTGATATCTTCCATGAAAAGATCTAGAAAAGATAGAGGAAAGAACGAGAGAATCACTATGATGAAACCCACTTACCAGGAAGAGATGAGATCTTCAATCTGGGAATTTGATCTCAAAGAAAGGTGTTTGTATCACCTAGGAATCCCTATAGAAGGATTTCGGAACACCAATAAATTGTCAAGTTGGATCCAATGTTGAAAGGGAGAGGTTTTGGGGGTATGGGTTGTTTTAATACCAATATTTGGATTAAACTGCTCAATGTGAATAGTTTCACCTTGGAGGCTTCACAGTTATTTTAAACTATGCGCCAACTCTACGGTGATCAATTTATGGCATGGATTGATGGAACACAGTTTGAAAAACTATGCACCAACTATGCCAACTTACACTATCTGCATGGTTAGTTTGTGCATGGTTTGGCCAAACAGGCCGCAAACTATGCAAAACTCCCTATCATCCAAAGATCCTTAAAAATCACCCAAATGAAACTGAATCCACAACTCCATGTCAAAGGTACTTAATATCCTAAAATGTGCCTGAAAACATGCTCGAGATGACTCCAGAAAAGGACATGATCTTAAAATCTCCCCACCTTATAACATCTCATTGTTGAGCTATATTACAAAACTTCTCTATGATTTCATGCCAACAATATTGGGCCATTGAGCCCTCTATTCTACTTTTCATTCCAATGTTTCCTCCTGAAAATTTACTTGTTTTCGTAATACATGAACTAATGTCATGTTTTTTCCCTGTAACACCTTCTCACTGGGGCCCAACACATGTATCAGATGCTTCTCAAATGACACATCTATCTCGACAACATCCTCTTCCCCATTAATCCTATGAGAAGGGTTTTGTTGATATCTTCATAGTTAAAACACATGGAAAACATCCTGAATAACGCTAAATATCGTTGGAAGTGCTAATTTGTATTCCACCAGCTCGATTCTCTCCTGTTCCTCAAATGAAAATATGAATCTAGGCGTTAACATTCCCTACCTCTCTATCTTGTGGTGACCAATCTATGAAAAACCTGAAGGAATACACAATCACCCTTTGCATACTCTAGGGGTCATCTCCATCTAAAAGAATAAAAATTATTCCCACTTTGATCCATATCTATAAATTTCCAAATAAAATTTACTTTCTCCGATGTCTCTTGAACGATACTTGGTCTCAATAGCGATGACTCACCCGTTACTAACCAACATAGCGGTGATCTACAAGGTCTTCCATAAAGTTCCTCATATGGTTCCATTTTTATAGTTTCCTGATAACTATTGTTATAGGAGAACTCCACTATAGCCAAGTGCCTGTACAAAGAACCACCAATGTCAATCACACATGCCCACAACATATCTTCTAACACATGTATGGTATTCTATGACTTCCCATCTATCTGCGGGTGGAAGGCTACCCATAGTATAATCTATAAACCAAGAAACTTGTGTATTCCCTACAAGAAGCATGATGTAATGTGAGAATCTCGATTTGAAACTATAGTCTATACCACCCCTTGAAAACTAACTATGATGTAATGTGATGCATTTACTCCATCATATTATCATGCTACTATTGGTGCTTTGATAACATATTTTGATGAAGTTGATGGTACTTTCAATGGAGCTCTTCCTGCTCCCTAGGTATGGCCTATATAACAACACTCTCATATCGCTGTTATTCCTCATACATTGTGGAAGATGATGATAAATTCCCATGATCTCCCCTTATTATGGGAGTCGACCATGATTTTATACCATACAAATTTCTTAAAGTCAATTGAGAACCAATACCAATTAGTCATCCCATCTTGAAATCGTACATAGTCACCTGCATCCATGTTTCATCATAAAAGTATGGCACACCAGTGGCCTGAGTTATAGTATCAATTAGAATCTCATCGAATCACTAATAATTCATGGACTTATATGACTCGTTGAATTGGAATATTAAATGAAAATAGTAAATATACTTTTTTAGTTAATTTTAAAACTGAAAAAATTATTCTCACCCCAATCTATTGTTGATGACTATATGGAATATCTCAAGTGACAGGTTCACTATAAATCCTCTTTTAAACATCAAACTCTTTAATATAAATATTTTTATATTAGTATATGAGTAAAAAATAATCAATTAAAATTTAATGATATTTAATTTAACAATAAAATTAATTACCATATATTATCTATACACACGGAATATACGACTACCAACTTGAATTATCAGCTCCGACCTCCAATGATTCTACCAACCTAATAATTCACTCCTCTGAAAACTAACTCACTTCCAGTATAAATAGAATACATAAAAAATCTAAGATGAGATGTAATCTGGTATGTGGGTGCAATAATAATAATCAAAATATGTGACCACCACATTCATTATGGCTGACCTCCTGGGATTTTGTAATAACTGAAAACAAAACTTACACATACATACCTCCCATACCTCCCTAATAAAACTACTCATTCTATCATCAATGAGATTCCATAAACCATGCATTTTTTAATAATCCCAAGTTAATAAATAATTAAATTTCAAAATAACAACTATTTATTTACTTAGCATCCAACGATCACATATAAGGTACCAAACCACAATGGGAATCTGATCCCACACCACCCATGCCTTATCAAAAAGGTTTCATAGTATATCACTCTCATATCCAACTGCTATATATGAAAGGAAGTGAAAAATAGAACAAATAATCAATAAATTAGTATATAAATAAATTAATTAAAAGCAATTAAAACTAATAAAAATACATAACTAGACATACCTCTACATGCACCGATCAATGTTAAGAGATGTACATCACATGGAAATAGGGTCGGGAATCATCAGTCTCACAACACCCCAACCACTCTAAGTCAATGATGAACCACTAGGAATATAAGGGTCTGATGATAAGTTATCAAGGTCCTAACCAGTTACTACAACCTCTTGGAGGCTATATGATATATCATCATAAGTCTCTTTGACCACCTAAAAAAGAATAGAATATTGATATAAAATAATTGAAAATGAGTAATATATTTATTTATTTATTTTGACTATAACTACAAATAATTATATAATTATTCATATTCGACCCCATATTTGTATATGATGATGTCAATATCTTCATATTCATTATCAATATAAACCTCATCATCATTTAATAATTCAAATTCTTTTGTTGCATCATCAACATCATTACCACCAATAACTTGCAACTATGGGTTGTCATTATTGGTATTTGTGTATCTTAATTGAAAACATTTATCTATAGATGTCTCTTGAAATTTTTCAATTCCTTGAACTTTGTATAACCACATTCACTTTGCATAAAATGATATTCTTGGGATTCCATTATAATAATGTTCCATTAATCAATTAACTATCATGAAGCATTAGAAAAATCTAGCATAATATATTTGGTGTGATTGATGAGAAAATTAAAAATGTTCATTTAATACACGAAGGAATTTATATTTAATATGAATAATTCCATTTAATATATGAATAAACAAGACTATATTAGTATAAAACTAATGAAATTGAAACATCATTTCATAATTTTGTCTGAAATAACATCGCTCAATTACTTTGTTCAGTATTCCAGAAAAGTAATCTTTACATTGTCTACAATGAGATCCTATCTAGAAAATCCACAATTAATTGTTTTTTTATTCCCTATATGCACATGTATGAAATTGAAAACCATTCACCAGATATGCATTATAACATTTATCCATCTTAAATGGTGGTCTATTCAATACAAGCAATCATTTATCAATTTTTGCATCATATTTTGTTACCTACAAAATAAAAAAATAATTAACAATATAAAAATTATTAAATTGATTTCATATGTTAATCCAGAAACAATTTACTTTTCCATTAATTGAAACCAGTAGAAATAATTATGTTTTTGATGTTTTTTATGAGAATGTGCAATAATTTTAGTAAATTGTTTCTCGAAATGATCAACCTATAATTTAAAAATAATACAATATTAATTTATTTTAAAAAATGATGTAATATGTGATAATAATACTCCATGTACAAATCTTGTCATTTCTTCACATTTCATAAGAACATTTTCATGATCCCTATGATGTTCATCCTCAGAAGTCCATCATTCAGGAACTACACCAAATCCACGTTTATGGTGATTAAATCTAATAATTGAATTTTCAATACATAATCAAAATTTTCCACATTGCTTTCCATTTTTTTATGATTTTAAAGATATTCCATATCAAAATAATTGGAGTAAAAAAAGAAATTTTCTCCTGTAAATAGGATTTTTCAATTGATTCTTCAATTGATGCTTTATTATGTACCTTTTAATCTGTTTCTAAATACATATCTCATTTGTATTTATCCATTTGGACATTACTGGTCCTCCAATATTTTCATCTTGAAGAAAATGTAATATCAAATATTCCACTAAATAAAATAATTCATGAGGAATTATTTTCTACTCTATATAATATTAAAACAACATCTTCTTTCAGTTTACTATATGCATCATATCTCATTGTCACCACATATATGTCTTAGAAAAAATATCATATTTCTGTTAGCACATATCAAGTTGAATAATTCAATATCACTATAAATATAATCAGTAAATGTCGTTCTAATATAACATTAAAATTTTGAATTTTTAATATATTAATATGATTATTTCTAACTCATCTAGCCAAACTAGATAAATAACTATATATTAGTCTCAAATCTATAATCCATTGAAAAAATAATAAACAGTTTTATTTAGAAACTATATGAGACACTTTGGGTTTCATTAAATTATATGATCATTCAGTTTCAGGAAACTCAAGTTCTCATCACCTAAAAATTTGGGAGAGATATAATGATGACATTTTATTGTCTTTGGCCTTATTATGTGTGTCCAAAACAATATAAAATTCATTATTAAAATATTTAATCACAATATGAATGAAATCTGACATGTAACAGAACAAAAAATCATACCATTATGGAATACCCCAAAAAATACTTTGTTTAATCCAACAGTGATCATTCATAAAGACATCTATTTTTTGGTTTATAGTATGTACAAAGGTAATGGTATGTAATGAAGAGACAATATATTTTAAATCCATACATGACATCATTTTGGGAGGCCCATATCTTTCAACCTGGCCATTATCTAAAACGATTTATTTTCTTTTAAAAAGGATGATCCATTGGAGGAAATATATGATCATAGTATTAAAACATTGCTTTCCTCCATTTATGATAATAAATTATTTTTTTCCCTCATACAATATGAAAAATATTTTGACCCATGTGTACTCTTGCCAGATATCATGTTATATACTGGGAAGTCAAAAATTGTCAACATTAATGTAGCATTGATTATAATTTTTTTTCAATGAGATGAAGTGTACTAACACCATTACTCCAAAATAAATTTTACTCGTTAGACAATGGCTTAAAATAAAACTCCTATTTCAGTTTTGGATGTACTTGAATTAATAAGGTCAAAATGATATATGGCTCATTCATTAACTTCCAAGGAGGTAATTTATAAAGAGTTGTAAATACGTACAAACAAGAATATTGAAAATTGTAAGAATTAAATGGATATAAACTATTGTTGAAAGACACAATTACATGATATGGGCTTCTGAAGAAAATGTTGAATGTACCAGAATTTTTCTATTTATCATTATCAGTAGTAGGATTTATGATTTCATCAGTTCAAATATTGTTTTTGTTCCATGACATCATGGACATTATGTTATGAGACATAAATAAATGCTCTCATCTCAGTGTAAGTGTTAAATAACATAACTATTTAAAAGGAATCAGTCCTGAAATCACTCGTTGAGCCTCTTTGTACCTCGATTTTCAACATGTAGAAAAACTAACTAATAACATAGTTTCACTATAATATAATATGAAATCATTTGAACATTCATGAATATTCTAATAACCAAGACCCAAATTATGAACTAGCCTCTTTTCCTAATAGAAAATTGTTGGGGAGACATTTTATTCTCGTAACATTGATTTTACCAAAGAGAATTCTAGATAAAATATATATTTGAGACTAAATTATCTAATTTAATATACATAAATTTTACAACCGCTTAAAATTTTCTTATCTTACAACTAGGATATATGGCATCCTCATAAGACTTTAACAACTCGTAAAATATAAATGTTTCTAAATTTGGAGTGAAATAAATATCATCCTATATTCCAGTTTCATTAAATGACGGACAAGGACCATCAGTTACTATTATTCAAAAAAGTGATGGATGTGGAACCTAATTATTAATATCTTCTCTAGTACTCAATTCACCATGTTGACACCAAATAACATATTCATTTTTATAAAAAAATCCTAGATGAACCACGATATTATAAAATATTTCAAACCTCCTCAGATCATATTTTTTACCTAGAAACTTAATTATCTCTTCGAAATCAAATTCTATTTTTGATGATGAAAATGCAAAAAAACTAAGACACCATACATATATACAGGATTTATACCAAAGACCATTAGATTCTTATGATGATTTATCTAATCACGATCTTTTAATAAATATTGTTATTGTATTGTTCTATATTTCTCAAGGAAATAGAAAATATTAAAAATTTATGGTTAATTTTACATAAAAATTAATAATTAAAAAAGTGTATATAATTTAAAAAACTTATAATTTACATGGAAATATTAAAAATTATATCTATTTACCATTTGTTTTTTTACGAATTAGTGATAATTTTTTCAAATTTCCATTAATTACCACTAAATATATATAATTAATAATAATTAGAAATAATTTTTTCTATTTACCAATTTTAGTAAACACTAATAATAATGATATATTATTACCAATTACCATAAATTATTACTGATTAAAATAATTTTTCACTAAATATCCAAAAAATTACCAATTTACAAAAAAAATTAAGAACCACTATGTTTTAGTAATTACCGATTTTTTTTAAAAATTACTAATAATATTTACTAATAATTAATAATTTTTACTTATTATAGTTAGTTTTTACTCATTACATTTTTTACTGATAGGTATTAATTTTTACTATTAGCTGATAATTATACCCAATTTTTACAATATACCAATATTTATCACTAATTTTTTGAAATTACCTTTAATTTCTAGTCATTAGCAAAAAATTTAGTTTCTTTTTAAAATTTTCCATTAATTATTAATAATTACCTCTAATTATTAATAATTATCAATAATCATTACCAATTACTACTTATTATTACCAATTATCATTAATTATTAGCAATTAACGCTAATTATTACAAATTATTTATAAATACTATTAAGTACTAATTTTTTTCACTATGTGAATCTGATTATTACTATGTATTGCGAATTAATGCTAAATTTTACAATGTACTAAAAATTACTGCTAATTTTTACTAAGTATTGCTAATTAAAACTATTTTTTAGTAGTTATCACTATTTTTTACTAATTACTACAAATTTTTAGTGATTACCTCTAATTATCACTATTGTTTTGTCTAATTATCGCTATTATTACTAATTAGCGATATGTATTACTAATTACTATAAATTATTACTATTTACTGAAAAAATTAATTAATTAGAACTACTTTTTAATATATATAGTTAATTTTTGGTAATAAGAACTAATTTATAATATTTACCATCAATTACTAATAATAACTAAAAAATTATAATATTTACCTTCAATTACTTATAATTACCACTAATATATAATAATTACCACATATTTCTAAAAATTATCACATATTTCTAATACATACCATTGATTTCTAATAATTTTCAAATGATTTCAAATAATTACGGATAATTTTTATTAATTACCCCTATTTTTTAGTAATTAATGGTAATTTTTAGTATGTTCATCTTATTTTTTCTAAGTACTTCAAATTAAATCTACATTTTATTAATTGGCGCTAATTACCCCTAATTTTTACTATTTACAACTAATTACAAATAATGAATGCTAATTACTACTAATTTTTACTATGTACCTTTATTTTTTGCTAATTATAGCTAATTTTTAGTAATTGTATTTTAGGATTAGTAATCACCATTATTTTATATTAATTACCAATATGTTTTACTAATCTATGTTATTTTTTACTAATTACTTCCAATTTTTACTAATTACAGATAACGTTTTCTAAGAAGAGAGAATTTTTACTAAGTGCCACTAATTTTTACTACGTACAATAAATTTTTACTAACTACCACTAATTACCACTAATTTTTAGTGTATACCGCTAACTTCTTCTAATTATTAAAAAGTACCCCTTACTAACGTAAATTTTTTCTAAGTGCCCCAATTTATAGTTAATTGTTTTTGTAATTTCCACTAATATTTACTAATTGCCACTAATTTTTAATAATAAACACTTATTATGATTAATTATTTCAAATTACCACTGATCTCGAATATTTTCCACATATTTCTAATAAATAAATATCGTTATTACTAATTACCGCTATTTTTTAGAAATTACCACCACTTTTTAGAAACTGCAACTAATATTTACTATGAACTATTAATTGAAACTAATTTTAACTAATTGTCACTATGTTTTTCTAATTTTCACTAATTACTACTAATATTTTCAAATTATAACTAATTTTTACTAAGTACCATTAGTGTTTAGAAATTTTTACTAATATTTGGTAATTATGACAAACTTTTAGTAATTAACACTAATTTTTACTGACTAGTACTACTTGTAAGTAATTATCAATAATTATTACTAATTACCACAAATTTTTCGTAATTGACTCTAATTATTACTAATGTTTACTGATTACCTCTAATTATTACTATATAACACTAATTATTACTAATTACCACTAATTTATTGTAATTGGCTCTAATTATCGCTATTTTTATCAAATTACTGCTAATTATAACTTATTACCACTAATTATTTATATTTACTGGTAATTTTTGTTAAATATCTCTATTTTTTACTAGTTATAACATATATTTTGTAATTATCGCAATTTTCTAATAATTACCATCAATTTCAAATAATTACCACTAATTTCTTAAAAATACTCGTGATTTCTAATCATTTCTATTAATCTTTAATAATTATCACTCTTTACTAATAATGATGGATGATTTTTACTTATTATCACTAATTTTAACTTATTGGCACTAATTTTAAATTAATTTTTTACAATTACTAATATTTATCATTAAATTTTAAAAATGAATATTAATTACAATAAATTCTTAATTTCTTAGGTTTATTAATTCATAATTTTTTATGCAACTTTTTACAAATTTCTACTCATTATCACTATTTTTACTAATTACATGTTTTTTATAGTAATTATTGATAATTTATAATAATTTCTGCTAATTTCTAATAATTACTTCTAATTTGTTATTTTTATCATTAATTACATATAATTAAAACTATATATTAAAAATTAAAATTAATTACTTGTAATTTAAAAAAATTACTTATAATTAAAATAACTATTAACAAATAAAACTAAATATTTCTAATTAAAAATAAATACTACTAAAAGAAAGTAATTTCTGCAAAATAAAACCAACTAATTCTAATTAAAACTAATTACTTCTAATTACCTGTAATTATTACTATACAAAAGATAAATTAATTAAAAAATAAAATCAATAAATAATTACCTTAAAACTAATTCTTGTATCAGATAGAAGAAAGAAAATTTTTTCATGACAATATTTAAAACTATAAAAATTTTAAGGGGAATATGATAATAGAATAATAAGAAAGGATAGTGAAAACTAAGAGACAATGAAAAAACATTTTGTGGGTTATATATAGGTTTTATTTTTTGTGATGATTTTCCCATAAAAATAGCCTTATTTATGACGTGGCCCACCGCAATTAGTGGCCACAATTAATAACCATAACAGTGGAAAGTTATTATCAATGGGTCCCTTCATAAATAACTTGATGTCAATGGTTTATTTCGGAGAGAAATTAATTACTGTCATAAATAACAATTATGACGGAAGGTATTTGCGACATGAATGTTTACTAATTACAGATGGTTTCTTATTAAGGGTTATTTGTGATGGGAAATGAAACTTACCGCATGTAGTCCCTTAGAAAGGACTATTTGAAATGGGTGACATGCCCATCAAAAATTTCCCATTACGAAAAACTTTTTTCCATATTGAGGTTGTAGTGGAGGCTCATGAAGAATATATTCATTCAACAATTTATTATTTAACATGAGTAATATTGTTCGGTGGATTTTGTTGAGTTATTTTCTAGAATTTTATTTTATAATCTATTTATTCGAATTTATAATTTCGGTTTTATGCATGTCTTAGGCTCGAGTAGATGTCATGAGAAGACCCAAACCAATAGCATGAGGTTTTGGTATTGTTACCCAAACTCACTTGGTTTGGTTATTATTATACCAACATGGGTATTTTAATATAAATTATTGGAAATTTTTTTTGATGTTGTTTTCCATTTCGAAAGGTGCTCGTGGCCTATTCAAGGCTAGTATGAGATTGAATTATTTTCATGGATCTCTTATTGAGGTAATTAGCATTAATATTATTGAGTCTCTATCCCATTTGAGAATTTTATGTTCATTTTTCATTATTATTTTCCTTTTAGGTAAGATTGTGTGACATAGTGTGATCTCACTCTTGAAATTGGTATGTCATGGCATAATATTAATTATCAATAGATACCACAATGTATGTTAAATAGTTCATTGGTGGAACCTTATTGATCATGTTTTGAATATCCTATTTTTTTTGTCGTGTGTATAGTTTTTAATTGTTTTTTAAAAAGTAAATGGTTTGGAATGGTATTTTAAAATGGATATGGCATGTTAAAGTAATGGTTTCATTATGGTATTTCAAATTTTTTTTTAATTTTTCATGGGATATTAAATGGGACTTTTCCTAGGGTCTAGGGTGAGTAAATTCAACATGTAGTGACTTTTCAAATGAATTAGAAATTGGGTGTTGACATGGATTTTAATGGGAATCCATAAGGTCTTATTTTGTGTCAATATCTGGCTTGTTTTTCCTTTATTGGGAAATGCATTGTTTTATAAATATTTTTCTGTTATGGTTATAGTTATTGGTTTTTATTTCATGGTATATTTTATTGCCTGATGATGCACAGTAGGATGAAATATAAGGGATTAACCCTTGTGTGTTGGGTAAGATAGACAAGATAAAGACGTTTGTCAGGTTTCCTTTTTGGAATAGGTCCATCAGAACCATATGATACCCTAACTGCAGGCGTGAGTCCTTGATATTGACAAAGTTATGATTGGTTATGATTGAGCTGATCACCACTATCCTTTTTGAAATTTAGGGCTTTCTTGATGTCATATAATCCTCTATTGTTCCTTATAGTAATGTATTGTGATTTTCTTCAATGGTTGATGTGGGAAATAGTCCCTAGATACTTTGAGTTGTGGTTAGTGTTCGGTACATGAGATGTGGCTTTAGTGGAATAGTAATTCTTGTTATGTATATTAAGATGGATAAAGTATATGTGAGTTATCTCAATTATTTCTCATAGATGAGGATGGTGAGTTTCACCCCTAGTTGGAGTTAGATTATTCCTTTTACAAGATAAGGTGACATGGTACTTTTCCTAAGAGGCAATATGTACTAATGTGACAGACCTTTTTATTGTATGTTGATACCCATGGGAGGTGATGTATAAGATGATCTTTGATATACATTTCTAGATTAATGAGGTTGTGTTATTTTTTGTGGGTTTATGTACTTTTATGATCTACCCAGTTAGGATATAACTCACTTTAGATAATTCTCCTCCACATTGGCATGTGGAAATATAGTGATGGTTGGTGAAGCTATGAGCAAGATGCTGGTTGAACCATTAGAGGTGATGGTGGGAAACATGGAATAGTATTGATCCATATATTTTGATCATACCCCTTGAGGAAGTACCATATCCATAGGAAACACTTGTCAAATAATGATGATGATGTTGATGTTTGGTTTGGGTGAATGAGTTGATGTTAGAGATTTCAACAATAATGTAGTAGGTTCCATCCTTGACAATGAAATGTGATTTGTGGGTCAGATACATTGTTCCTCTATGGGAAATTTGGTATTAATAATAGTGATTAAAAATGAGTTATGTTGGATCATAGCATTAGATTAGTTTTATGTTAATTTATGATGTTAAACCCCATTATTTTGTTCAGGATGCTTAACATGGGATTTTTGTAAGATGGGATTTAACGGATGGAACCACTTTTATTTCAAAATTTTCATTATTTCCCCATGATAATTCCCATTTTGATTACATAATGGGAAATAAGGTGACTTATGTTTTAGGAGGGAGTTTAGTGAGAGGGTTCTGTGGATATGGTGAGTCCTATTTGGATACATAATATTAAATGAACATGACTATAAGGAGTAATTTTGGTTGTATTGAATGTATGTGAGACAGAAATAATGGTAACAAAGGACCCTACATGAGTTGGGGATCTCAACATTAATCATTAGGTGCAACACCTTGAGATTTTATGAGAATTATTATTTTTAATTTCCTTGATGTCTTTTGTTGTACGCTTCACGAAGATTAGCTTGCACTATACGCAACACCGTATTAGCTTGAAGTATACGCAACACTATTCTTGGCTTGTGTTGCACACAATTTCAAGTTCTTTTGGAAAAAATTCATTTTACACAACACAAAATATATATTTTGATCAATGTATAATTGAAATATATTTTGAGTATGTTATACGCAACACCAAAGGAAGATTTTCCTACACACAACCCTGACTTGGATTGCATTACACGCAAGAGAGACCTTCGTCAATAGCGTGTGTTGTACGCAATACCGAGTTTCACTAAACAACAATATATTTTTATAATATTATTATGAACTAGCTGTTATGAATAGTATTAACCAAATTTTTAATTATATAACATTATAATTCATCTTAAACATTATCTAGAATGAGGTATGAGAAAAAAAATCAATTTTTCAGATAAAAGAAGTATTTTTAAAAAATTAAGCTTTAATCCCTTTTGATGGAGAACCCATTTTAAATATAATTTTTGACAAGTTTATAAGTTCAATATTAAAAAATAAACTTCTTATTTTGAATCAGTATATAAAAATTCATATTGGATAATGTTTTGATATTTTTCTGACAACGTTCTTATTTTGATGAATAGTAAAAACACGTAAATTTTACTTAAAAACAAATTTTTTCATCGAGATAATTTATATGGTTAAATTATAATAGTAAATTGTTTTAAAGTATAAATAGAATATATTTTTACCGTTTCATTTAATTTATGTCATTATTATTAATTTTACATTTAATTCATTGGTAAAATCATTTCAATATTTTACAATGTTTTAACTTTTAAAACCCGTTTTCTCAACAGAGGGATTAATTTTAAATTAAATACTGAAACTTTTGTGTTTCGAATTTGGAAAAATGGATTCCATATTTGGAAATATTATGTTGAAATTATGTCAATAGGATACTTTTTATTTTTAGACATTATGAATAGTAACTACGGTAAATTTTATTTACTCTAGTTAAAGGTAAACCGAGTAATTTAAGGTAAAAATAAGATTATAAAATTACCCTAACACCATAAAAAATTCTATTTCATGAATAAAAGTCGACCCATATCACTAAAGTGTCGAAATAGATTCATTTCATGGACTTTGTCCCATGAAAATGATGTAATTATTATTAAATCCAAAGCAAGTGACAACATGTCACTCTCTTATATCTTATAAGTGTAAAAATTTTAATTTATTGATAAAAATAATTAAACTTATAAGTTTAATAGTCATAGGAAATTTAATAAAATTATCTACATCATTTTAATTTATTAAGAATTTTTAGGGATTAAATAATTATCATTACTGATGACACAATAGTGATGTAGATGTTATTTTATTGATTGAAATATCAAATAAATGGTTTTGAAAATATTAAAATAAATATTTTATGAACTAATTAATGTTCTCCACAAATTTTATATATTAATATGAGATGTTAGGAGTATATTAAAAAAATTTCATCAAATATATCCTCTATGTGGATTTTATTTAAATTCATATAAATTAATAGTTTCAAAAATGACACTATTATTATTTAGGAAAATTAACATATTATAAAATTGTTTAAAAACCAAAAAAATATTTAAAAAATAGAAATAGAAATTTATATAGTCTAAAATTTCATTATGTATCCAATTATGGGAAATTCACAACACATAAGTAATTATTTATTACAATTTAAAATTTAAAATATTATTACCACAAATAAAATTAAATATATTAAATAAGAATAAATCAAGTTGATAAGGTTTAAAATAAATTAACAACATTTATAAATATTATTAGTTGATGATATTACAACGCTATCTCATATAATCTTTGTATTTGAGTCATATTTGGATGTTTTAAGTGGGTTTTTAGTTTATTATATATTAGTAGTTTAGAAGTTTCCAAAAGTGCCCCTCTCCTCGCTTATAAAAGAGAACATCCTCCCTCTCCTCCTCACACCACTTTGAGCCTTAACTCTCAGCCAAAACCTGACCATTTCTCTTTTCCACTTTCCTAGAAACTTCTTAGAGGTCCTAGTATTTTTCAAAGACCAACTTGTTTTCCCTAATAGGAGGTTTAGAAGAGGCGCGTCGAATAAGAGGTAATATCCTTTACCGATTCTTTCAAGTTCATTTATTATTCTACTTCCTCCTATTTTGTTGTTTAATAATAAAGTAATAATATCAGTATCACTCATATACTGATATGTTATTATAAATATGAACCAACCCTATTTCACCTTCTATCTATCATATGGAAAACGAAATCACTGCGTGTTCGTACGTACGGAATATCCTTTTCACACCGTGGTGTAATCTATTTTTCCACCACCACCATACATGGATGGGTATAATGGTGTAAATAATAACAATATATAGTTATTATAATATTATACTAATTCTGAGATATTATATCATCCAATCTAATTCCATTCAATAATTATGGAAACGATATCATCGCTCGTGCTTGCGTACGGATTACCGTCTCCATGAAGCGATGAGATTCATTCTCCAAGTTAACCATTCAAAAATGATTATAAAGTATATAAAAAAATAATCATTAAATATTTGACATAGTACTGATACTGGATTTATGTATATGTTTTTCACTTACTTCCAATCAATTTAATAAGGAAACAAAACAGCATTTATGCGTACGTATGGCCTACCGTCTCCATGAACCGTGTATTTCATTCCATTTATCGATCTATTATATATATGTATATTCTAAATATATAATATATATAAATCATTTTTTACATTCTGGAAGTAATTAATCATGATATAAGTAATCATATGAATAATTACAAGTCAAAACACGGACAATAAATGAAATGATTTTACCCAAAACGCTGCTTTAACATGGAATTGACAAATGAATGGGTAATATATTGTCGTAAGTGAATCATGTATGATATCATAAATAATACTATGGATCTATTACAAGTTAATCATACGTTTAAAACCACTATACATGAGTCTCGGACACATACGGAAGAAATTGGACATATGGTAAGGGATAACTTTTCCAATTTCATTTTTATCTGAGATTGTGTATTCATAAGTATTTATTGGGGTTAAATTTATCATCCATGTACATGTTTTCTAAAAACATTTTTATAAAATGATTTCTATTCTTCCATGTATATTTAAATTCATTTTTACCCTTTGTTTTATTTTACTCTACAGTTTGGAAGGACTCTTACTATTACCATATGAGGAACTTGTTGACTTTTCTAAAAAAAGTATGAGAAGAATGTTTTTTAAAATAAATGGAAAGAATGGATTTTTACAGTTTATATCACCTTATTTCCATAAATATTCCTATACAAGATTTCATGATAATTTTCTAAAAAAACTTTTTCACTAAAAATTTCATGGCATTTTGAGAAAAGAAAATGATTTTGAAAACGAAAGGATATTTTCCTCAGGAATTCATTTCAAGTGCTTTATCAAAACTATTTTTTCCATCTAAGATGAAATTATTTAATATGTTTATGTTTCAAGTATAATGTGTCTATTATTTACGTGGTTTTATTTTTCCTATGATGAAATGATATCCATATGCTTTATATAGATTATGTTATGATGGGATGATGTTTGTCAGACCCATTTTATTCATTGGGTTATGATGAATGATTTATGTTTATTTTGTGGCACCCATAAGAATGATATCACTATGAGATGGGTGGGACCTATATATCCTTCCAATGCATTGGGTAAAGATTTATATCTCATGAAATATACATGGCTGGATAGAAAGTGAATCTTGTTCAGTAATAGAGGGCTGGAACACCAAGTAAACCTGGTTCAGTAATATACATTGTCCACTATGATGGTCTTGGTAGAAATTCCTTGGATAATATGGAAATCATATCATGTGTTTAATGGTTTTCGAAAATTACATTTTTTGTTCCCAAGATATTTAATCATGATAGATTTTTATTTATGATCTATTTCTTACATACATCCAATGTTTATTTCACAACTCAGGAGTTTGATGTTAAAACATTATGTTCATGTTTTTAAGTTCAAGTATATATGGTTTGTTTTATTTTCTCCATGCTTACCCTTAATAATAATTTTATCTCACCCTTTAAATGTTTTCTTATCCCCAGGATTTAAAGAAAGGATTTAGGTAAGAAAACAAATATGGAAGACCTTTATGGGAGATATTGAAGAAATTTCACCATGACTAGAAGATGATGTTTCGAGTTTCCAAATACACTAAAATATTACGATCCCTGGGTGTCTATTTTTTTTATGTATTAAATATTCCGCAAAAGTAATGTAATTTCTATGTACGTCAATCTTGGGTCTCTATAGTTCATATCAGAGGAAAGGTTTAGTTAACCTCTGCAAACTAGGATGAGAAATATTTAGTGAGATCCATGGATATATTTCTAAGGTATGTCTACGGATATCCCTAAGCCTCAGTATAACTATAGGTTACAATAATAAAATTTTGTTGATGATCATGAATAACCTAGGGTGAACCTAAGCTGTCATAGGTTAAAGAAGGTGTCATAATTTATACATCCTCTAAGTGACTTTTTATGATTATGTGGTTCCTCATTATTTTAACTATTTCATACACAATGGTTTTTGGTTTTAGTTAATGGAGGGAACCAGAAGAAATTGGGTTAACATTGAATCTGATAGACAAATTGGTGACAATGAGCAGTGAAATTGCATAATGCCTAGAGAAAAAGATATTATTATTATGCCGAATCAGACATCACGATATATGATTAACAAGGTGAACTTTAGTGGTATTCCTAATTCATCAAATAAGAGGAAGATGGAATTTTATGAATGTCCATATTGTGAGGAGGCTAGAGAAAGGAAAATTTATTTTTAAAATGAAGGGAAGAAAAACCTTGAGGAATACCTCAAATGGAGGGAAAGATGTTATCTATGTTGGGAAAAGGGTCATAGAGTGACAAACTCTTATGGAGTTCAATGTATTATCTATGGAGAACATGGGTATTACCCAACTCAATTCCCTGACCTAAGAGGTTACTTCTAAATCGAGGAAGGACCTATTCCATGTAAATCATTTAAGAGGATGGATTGAATGGTTTATGTATTGGAATTAAAGAATAATGTTGTTGAGATACTTTTACGGTATACTGGAATATCAATGTATTGGTCCATTATGATTTTCCATAAGAATATGGTACCAGTAACCATGAAAAGTGATTGAAATATTTTGGGAATTCAGATGATATGCACATAATGAAGGGATAAAGAGAAAATAATATGTTTGATATTATTAATGAGCTCATGACTGATATAAGGACAAAGCGACATCATGGATTGAATATATAGAAATTTTGGGATTTGGGTATGCGAAAGAGTTAACTTTTGATATCATTAATGTTTTCACTAATTTTCAATGGGTATTCATTTTTCATTAGAATACCTGATTAAGGTATTCTCATGTTTGTAATGTGACGAACAAGATATATCTTATGATATATGGGGGGATAAATGATGGTATTCACGTTATTGTTATGAGACCTTTCAAGTAATCGTTTTCTTTATAATAAGAGATTGGAAAGATTTATTTTGGATAAGACTAAATATTGTAATGGATTATGTTGGACATCATATATTATTTTTTAATTATAAAACATTTTTTCGATATTATTTCGGGAATGTTATAATAGTGTAGTTTTAGAAAAAGTACCACCTACAGGACGGGAGAATACCCGTCGCGTCGGACAAGGTTGCGGGAATCAAACCCACAACCGAAGTGCGACAGGCCTTTATCACCTACCACTGGCCTACAAAAAGTCCCTGGTTAGTAGAAATTATCTTTATTTTGTTATTAGGTATGATAGTTGGAGTCTAAGTCCATTTCTGGAATCATATTCGATTAAACTCACCATAGATGGACTTATGTATATTTGATAACTTTTGATAAACTTTTTTTTTTGAGATATAAGGAATTACCCATAATTCTATCAACTGATCTTCTAACACTTCACAAATTACCAACTCAACATCATTTATTTAAGATATGAAGTGCAAATTGTTCAGGGAATGACCAACGACGAGATTGTACCAAAATCAAGTAAGTATTTCTTCCAATTAAAAATTTTCAACTTTAGGGAAATGATATTGAAAACCAAAAATTTTTTCCTAGTGCCCTCATATCTGATGAATCAGAAGGTACCTTAGATCATCACAAATTTATGGCTTTGTGATTGTTGGCTTTTTCATGGCCATTTTCTCTACCACTCTTTGTTAGAACATGATGGTTATATTTCTCTGCCATATCCATATTCTCACCTATATTCTCTTATGTGGAAACCCAGTGTTGAGTTACTTTAGGTGACCATTATGATTCTAACTTCCCTTTTCAATATTAAGTTTTAGTATTCCTTTTTACGATGTCGTTTTCTATGAAATAACCTTTCAAGTAGAAAACCAATTATAACCCTGGCGAATTTAAAGGGAAAAATTTATTTTTAGGGGTGTATAATTTAACACCCTGAGATTTTATGAGAATTATTCTTTTTAATTTATTTAATGTCTTTTTTTTATGCCTCACCATGATTAGTGTGTTCTATATGCAACACCGTATTATCTTGTAGTATACGCAACACTATTCTTGGCTTGTGATGCACAAAATTTCATGTTCTTTCAAATAAAAATCATTTTACACAACAACACATATAGATCTTGATCAATGTATAATTGAACTATATTTTGAGTATGATATAAAAATAACAAAGGAATATTTCCCTACACAGAACACTGACTTGTCTTGCATTACACACAAAAGAGACCTTCCTCAATAGCGTGTGTTGTACGCAATACTGAGTTTCTCTAAACAACGATATATTGTTATAATATTATTATGAATTAGCCTTTATGAATAGTATTAACCACATTTTCAATTTTATAATATTATAATTCATCTTAAACATTATCTGAAATGAGTTATGTGAATAAAATCAATTTTTCAGATAAAATAAGTAATCTTCAAAAAATTCAGTTTTTCGCCTTTTGATGGAGCAACTATTTTAAATATTATTTTTTAAAATTTTATAAGTTCAATTTTACAGAATAAACTTCTTCTTTTGAATCAGGATATAGAAATTTACATTGGATAAAGTTTTGATATTTTTCTGACAACGTTCTTATTTTGATGAATATTAAAAACACGCTAAATTATAATTAAAAACAATTTTTTTCATCGAGATAATTTATTTGGTTAAATTATAATAATAAATTGTTTCAAATTATAAATAGAATATATTTTTACCATTTAATATAATGTATGTCATTAGCATTAATTTTACATTAACTTCATAGGTTAAAACATTTCAATCTTTTGCAATATTTTAACTTTTAAAACCCGTTTTCTCAACAGCGGGATTAATTTTAAATTAAATACTGCAACTTCTGGGAATTTAATTTAGAAAAAATAGATTCCATATTTGGAATCATTTGGTCCAAATTATGTTAATAGGATACTATTTATTTTTAGAAATTATGAATAGTAACTACGGTAAATTTTATTTACTATAGTTAAAGGTAAATCTGGTAATTTAGGGTAAAAATAAGATTATAAAATTACCCTAACACCTGAAAAAATTCTATTGGATGAATAAAAGTCTACCCATATCATCTAAGGGTAGAAATAGATTCATTTCATGGGAATTGAATCATGAAAATGATGTAATTATTATTAAAACCAAAGAAAGTGACAACATGTCACTCTCTTATATCTTATAAGTGTAATAATTTTAATATAGTGATAATCTACATAAACCTTCGAGAATGTATAGTCTCCGGAAACCTAATAAAATTATCTAAATCATGAGAATTTATATTTATTTTTTAGGTGTTAAATAATTACCATTAATTATGACACAATAGTGATGTAGAAATAATTTTATTGATTGAAATATCAAATAAATGGTTTTAAAAATATTAAAATAAATATTGTATGAACAAATTAATGTTCTCAACAAATAATATATAAGAATATGACATTTTAGGAGTCTATTAAATGTTTTGGATCGAATATATCCTCTGTGTGTATTTTATTTCAATTCAAATAAATTAATAGTCTCAAAATTGACACTATTATTATTTTATAAAAATAACATATTATAAAATTGTTTAAAAATCCCAAAAATATTTAAAAATTATAAATTAAAATTTATATGGTCTAAAATGTCCTAAATTATCCAATTATTGACAATTAATAACACATAAATAATTATTTATAACAATTTAATATTTAGTATATTATTACCACAAATAAAATTAAATATATTAAATAATAATAAATCAAGTTGATAAGGTTTAAAATAAATTACAAACATGTATAAATATTATTAGTAGATGATATTAAAACCCTATATTTTCTAATATTAGGATTTGAATCATTTTTGGAGGTTTTTAAGTGGGGTTTGAGTTTGTTATAAATTAATATTTCAGAGGCTTCCAAAGGTGCTCGTCTCCTCTCTTATAAAAGGGCACCTCCTCCCTCTCCTCCTCACACCACTTCTAGCCTTAATTATTGGCCAAACCTTTCCGATTTCTCTTTCCCAATTTACTAGAAACATACTAGAGGTCATGTAATTTTTCAAAGACCAACTTTTTTTCCCTAAGAGGAGGTTTAGAAGAGGCGCTCGAAGAAGAGGTAATATCCTTTACCAATTATTTCAAGTTCATTTCTTCTTGTAATTCCTCTTATTTTGTTGTTTCATAATAAATTAATAATATTAGTATCACTAAAATACTGATATGTTATTATAAATATGAAACAACCATATTTTACCTTCTATCCATCCTAGAGAAAACGAAATCACCACCCATGCGTACGTACGGAATACCATATCCACGCCGTGGTGTAATCTGTTTTTCACCACCACCTTACTTGGATGGGTATAATGGTGTAAATAATAACTATATATTGTTATTATAACATGATACTAATTCTTATATATTATATCATCCACTCTAATTCCATTCAATAATTATGGGAAACATATCATCACTCGTGTGTGCGTACGTATTACAGTCTCAACGACGCGATGAGATTTATTTTCCAAGTTAGCCATTCAAGAATGATTATAAGGTATATATAATAAATAATCATGAAATATATGAAATATTAATGATTCTTGATTTGTGTATATGTTATTTACATACTTCCATTAAATTTAATAAGGGAATGAAAACAACGGTCATGTGTACTTACGGCCTACCGTCTCCATGAACGGTGCATTTCGTTCCCTTTATCGATCTATTATATATATGTATATTATGAATATATAATATATATAAATCATATTTTAAATTCTAGAAGTAGGTAATCATGATCTAAGTAATCATATGAATAATTACAAGTCGAAACACGGACGATAAGTGAAACGATTTTACCCAAAACGCTGCTTTAACACGGAATTGACAAATGAACAGATAATATAAAGTCTTAAGTGAATCATGTATGATATCATAAATATAAATATGGTTCTGTAACAAGTTAATAATATGTTTAAACACAATATACAGGAGTCTCAGACACATGTGGAATAAATTGGACATAAGGTAAGGGATAACTTTTCCAATCTCGTTTTTATCCGAGATTATGTATTCGTAAGTATTTACTGGGGTTAAATTTATAATCCATGTACATGTTTTATAAAAATATTTTTATAAAATGATTAATATTATTCCATGTATGATTAAAATAATTGTTACCCTTTGTTGTATTTTACTCTATGGTTTTAAAAGACTCTTACTTTTACCAGACGAGGTACTTGTTGACTTTTCGGGAAAAATTACAAGAAGAATGTTTTTTTAACATAAACGGCGTAAACAGATTTTTACGGTTTAGAACCCCTTATATACATGAAGCATCCTCTACAAGATTTCATGATAATTTTCAAAAAATTAATATTCTTTTAAAATTTCATGATATTTTTAGAAAATAAAATGATTTTGAAAAAGAAATGATATTTTCCTCAGGAATTCATTTCAAGGGTTTTATCAAAAATATTTTCCCTCTAAGATGAAATTATTTAATATGTTTATGTTTCAAATATATTTTCTCTATTATATACGTGTTTTTATTTTTATTATGATGAAATTATATCCATTTGATTTATATGTATTATGTTATGATGGGAAAATGTTTATGAAACCCATTTTTTCATTGGGTTATGATGAATGATTTATGTTTATTTTGCGGCACACATAAGAATGATTTAATTATGAGATGGGTGGGACCTATATATCCCTCCAATGCATTGGATAAATATTTATATCTCATGAGATAGACATGGCCGGAACGACAAGTGAATCTAGTTCAGTGATAAAGGGCTGGAAGGGCAAGTAAACCCTGTTCAGTAATGGACTTTGTCCACTATGATGGTCTTGGATGAAATTCCTTAGAAACTATGGAAATCATATCATGTGGTTAATGGTTTTCCAAAATTACAAGTTTTATTCCAATTCTATATTATTATGATGGATGTTCCTTTATGACCTATTTCTTATGTACTGCCAAGATTTATTTCACAACTCAAGAGTTTGATGTTTAAAATTTATGTTCATGTTTTTAAGTTGAATTTTTTATTGTTCATTTTATTTTCTCCATGCTTACCCTTACTGAGCATTTGATCTCACCCTTTATATGTTTTATTTTCCCCAGGATTTAAAGAAAGGTTTGAGGTAAGAAAACAAATAGGTAAGACCTTTATCGGAGATGTTGAAGATATTTCACCATGACCAGATTATGATGTTCTGAGTTTCCAAAGACACTAAACTATTACGGTCCTTGGGTGTCTATTTTTGTTATGTATTATGTATTATACAAAAATAATTTAATGTCTATGTACGTCATGCATGGGTCTCTACATTAGGGTTTTTTGGTCATCTCCTCATGTATTCTCATGTATGGATTATATGAAAATTCATTTTTAAAATTTTGGGTGGCTGAGTTGCACTGAGAAATGACCTATACTATATCCCAATATCTACCGGCACATTTTACTAATCCCGCAACACTTAGTTTATCATGGTGAAATTGGGAATTATAGTGGATTTCTGGACTAGTCCCTTTCCATCATACATGGAATGGATTTTGATGTACATGTGCATTATTTATTTTTTCATTCACTAAAAAAGTATCAAATTTGATATGTATTCATGGATAGTGATATATATTATAAGAACCCAAGTATTGTGTAGAATTTTGACATGTGAGTTTGGACGAAGTCCATTATAAATTTTCTTTTCTTTTGTAATTCTCTATATTTACTAATTAGTGCATGCTATTCTTATATAATTTGATGATTTTTATTATATATATATATTGTTACTTCTATTTTATGGAGGATGTGGCATATATATTGGTTTATTTATTTATTATTATATATATTTATCCCCCTTTCCACCAAAATTATTGTTCATAGGGTTTGTATTTTCCCATCATATATATAGGACATGCGGAATTTTTGATAGATTTTATATTAACCATTAAGAATTTCCATTGAGATCAATTTCTCTATATTTTAATTCCTGGTATCTTGTTGATAGCCACTAGAATCTGTGGAATAATTTCTTTCATCATAAACACCCCTTCTCAGGTTCCCTTAGGGAAACCCAGTTCATGGTGTTATACACAGCAACCCATTTCTTAACACATTGAAATATTTAAATACAAAACAGGAAACAATTCAAATTAAAGACCACAATACTACAAACACTCCTATAATCATTTGATTGTTCATTTTATCACCACCCCTATCCACATATGAATTTTTGGGAAAGAGAGAGATTGATGGAGACAAGATAATATCAATGAGAGATACCAATGTACAAAAAAGTATCATTATTCATTATAATTACATTTAATCTCCCTATATAATTATGCCACTAGGGAAATATTATTTAATAATTGGGTTAACTATCTATTTACACATTCAATTCATTATCCACCATATCTAAATTAACTATATTAATATCATATTAAAATATTTAATGTTAAATAAAACACAATATGATACTCTAATTTAAACGTAATTGAACTCTTTTACCACAAAGTCTACTCTTTAGAAATATATATACTAATTTTCTCATATTAATTACCATGGTGAATTCCAAAATTATCAGATGAAAATAAAAATTTAAAATTCATTATAACCTATAAAATTAACATAACTAATATTATCACAAAATTCCAGTAAATAATCAATCAATTCATATAATTTTAATATAATAGTCCTCGTTAACAGTAGTTAGATATGTGAACCAAAGAACACAAAATAAGTAATTGAATAAATTATTTAAAACTCAGAATTACTTTAATATCAATAATATTCTCATTAATCATTCATTATATATTTTAAATTAAATTGATTTATTCTCTGCCAATTATATTTGGATCCAATTAATATATCCACACCATAACATCATGCCATATTATCCCTAAAAATTCCAATGAATTATTTCTTTAAGGCTCATAATTATGTAAAAACAAAAAATCGTAAAATAACCAAAGTAACATTCTATAATTAAATTTCAAAATTTTAATTTCCCTATATAATACTAACACTATAATTAATGAACCATACAGATAATTCAATACATTAAATATTCACAAAGACATGTGTGTTAAAATGATCCCCAATATAATAAATTTCCTCCCAAAGAAAGTTCATAATTTCACAAAAATATCTTATGATACTACTATAAATTGTGAAATTCATTCTCCAACATGTGTTTTTGATCATTTCTATGTTTTCCAAATATTCTAACTAATTAAATAGTTCATCCCCATTTAACATATTCTATTTCTTTTCTATCATATTCATAGATTTTCAATGAATGTCATATCGATTTTCAACTCTATCTATTTGTAATCAAGAACTTGAGATGGGTCATATAAATTCCACATAGAATAAGATACGTGGAAAATAATATTAATTGTCTAAAGTCATGGTGTTAATTACAAATGATATGACACTTCACTATTCCTTTCATCGATATCAAAAGAACCTACAAACTGTGACTCTATATTGTATTGCATTCCATGTATTTGGTTACAAAAATGTTATAAAACTCATAAGAAGACATGATCATAAAAAATTTAACTCCAATGTTAATTTCAAAAACCATATAAAGACTTATAATGTTTTTTTTATCAAATTTTTTTTATAATAACATTAATTACGTTCATTATTTCCTGTAACAAACTCAGACTGTAAAGTGGCCTTTCACCCATATACACTCAGGTTCAAACTGATATACAAGGTCGACCATATAAATCAAAAGATGGTTTCATATATATTTTTTATTGATGACTATTTTTATGGTAAAACAATTCAAATGAAAAATGGTATTTCCCTAATTTAACAATATAAAAAATGCATGATTGAGTCACATACTGTATTATTTGAATAATTTTCTCCATTCAAGTATCTTATTTAGGGATTTAAGCTACACTTGACTTTAATTTTGTATCCATTAAATTATAAAGCCCCTTCCATAAACATGATGAAAATCCTAGATCATTATTATAAATGATAGACATTGTAGCTCTATTATTCCTATAAATCTCCTTAAATTACTACTTTCCATGGTCGTCAATATAATTTTACTCCAAAATTGGAAGGAAGTAAGCTAGAATTTTGAGTCAATATACCACCACTTGAGTGGAATAATTCTTCAGAGGATGACTTTATGAATCCATCACAATGTATATAATAACACCATTCCTCTTCTAAGTCATTTTAATTAATTGATTTAATAATACAACTAGTTTTTGGGGTTTTTCTATCACCCAATACAAAAAAATATCATTGATAAACATATTTAATTATATCTTTTTTCATTCTCAAGCACCAAATTATCTTCTTGATACTAGGGTATATCGTAAAATTCTAAGATGTACCAACTACCAAGATTTATTAAATATAACGATCACCATATTCCTTAAATTCACAAGAAAATCCATTATCTATGTATGGTAATATTAAAATTTGAATCCAACATCAAAAAGTTAATAGTCTCCTCACAGTAAAATGTTTCTTGAATCCCCTTACACTGAGGGTACGATAACAACGATTCTCTCACATCCTCTAATAATGGATTAGTCACATTCCTTTTTAAAATAACTACCATACTATCATAATTTTATTATCGGTTAAAAATTGATAACATTTGTATGATCCAAAAAAATAATTTAGTTGCATTTATATATGGAGTTTGAATCTTACTTCTCAAAGAATTTTCTAAAACAATATCTTTTCCATGTGTATATAAAATTTCCAAAAAAACAGTTTGAAATGAATTCACTCAATAAAATTTTCTAAAATTGATACCATTATTTGAGAATATATATATATATATAGTATACTCTTATGACCAATATTTATTGTTAACTCTTCCCCAAAGAGATATTGTATCCATCTCATCTATACGTGAACCATTACAACCAATTATAACTCTTATAATTTATGGTTATTTTCATGAATTTTCAATTTTTCTGATCTATACACAATAAAACCCATTATTTCAAAAGAAAAAACCCAAGATACACTCTAAATGCATCATAAAATACTTAGATCCATTACACATATCGATTAAGATAAGAACTTTCACAAAAATAACCCTTATCTTAAGCTCCTCAAACACTTTCAAGACCCTCTTATCATATTCCATCATTTTTAGTTTTTTAGTAAATATTGTATTTTTCAAAATACATTTTGACAATTATTTGATAAACCTTATGTAATATACAGACAGTCTAGGAAAAGAATATATCATGAAAGAATTATAGATATTATAGTATGGAATCTTAACCTTCAATTTATGATGATAAATATATATTATGTTATCTAAAACAACTAGTACTATATGATTCATCCCTTAAATAAAAAGTAACATTTAGATAAATTCTCAATAAATTATATTTTTGGATAATTCCTAAATGAATTATAGTTGTCTTTAATGATCATACAATGATATCAAATAAATCAAGATTCAATTAATTAACACTACCAATGTGTTTTCTAAATAACTTCTAATGATTAAATTCATTAATTTCATGAACAATATAAGTTAATTTCTCACACCAAAATTCAAAACCATCAATTTATAATTTCCCTACAGATTTCAAAAATCCATCATTGATTTTCCTTCCACTCTTACCCACAGTTGATCATAATGAACTTTAGTTTTATAAAACCACCTCACTCTATATAAATGATCTAGTAAGTCACTAATATAAGGAAAATGATATCTATCGACTAAAATAGGTATTTAATTATGGATACTTGTCTCTAATTAATTGATAACTAAATCATTTAATTGATAATATATAGATGAATTTTCTTATATATTTGGATCAATCTTACTATTATTAATGCCCCACTATCCTAATAATTAATCGATAAAACCATTGTGTAAAATAAAAGTTGCAATTCAACAAAAAATTATTTGATCATTATATTTATTAAACCAATATATCCCAAAGATATGTTCATATGTTTTATCTTATTAAATTATAAAATTAATATGACATCCTCATCAAATACCCTAATGGTTTTAGATTTTTAATCCTAGATTAGTTCTTTCACCCAAGGGGATATTAGGAATTAGATCAACATAAAATTATAATTACTCAAATTATCAAACATAAACTGTAATATAATGAACATTTTTTAAATAACATAGTAATAGTAATTAAATATATAAAAATAGTTCTTTGAATTTAATATGGTCTCACCAAAACATCATCTAAATTTTCAAATGTAGAGATTTATCATTGTTTCCATAAAGTTGGGGATCCATGAACTAGATTGGATGGGACATATTTCATTAAAAAAATCTAAAAAATATCTTTTAGATTCCCATTTTCTCATAATTATACAAGTTATAGGGGATGAAAGGTAGTGACATTAATGAGACCCTTTTCATTGTATAGACACATCTTTGAGAATTCGATCAAATAATGTTACATATTGTCACCAAAAAAAGAAAACGTTTAACAAATTGATTGGAGGAAGAAGGAATTCTTCTATTGGTTTATTCAAATATCTTTTTTACCTTAAAAAATACTCCAATAAAGGATTTTTACATAATGTTATAACCCTAGATAAAATCTATGATTTTTTTATAATTTAATAAATCAATGATCATTTCTTCCATCAATTATTATTTCAAATATGTTATAAAATAACATATGAATAATGTTGGAAATTTATTCTAAAAAAGTTATGCATAATCAGTTTCAATTAATATATCCTGGTCAAATAGTCTATATATTTTGCAAGTGATTTTCACAATCACTCTTATGAGATTAGGAATTTCATGTGCTAATTATAATTCTCCATATCCTCACCTAGTAGGAATTCATCCTAGGTAAATTATTCTAAAAAAGAATAATAATTTTATTTTTATTACTTATCCAAATAACAATTTTTGTCTGTATATAGGTGGATCACAATATTACATTGATATTAAAAAAATTATAAAAATCAAACAAGGTGTGTTCTCTACACCATTCTCAAAAAACATTGACAATAAATAATCATTTTTTCCTTGACAATACTCATTTTAGAATTTTATTAATCCATTTTGATGTGATTTATCTATATCATATAAATATAAATGCAAGTGGTCATCCCAAACCTAATAAATCCATGTAATATTCATGGATCAATTAGAAATAAGGTTTTCTCTAACCTCTAGCTAACCTATAGTTCCTAATACCATGATTTTTTTCCAAAAAAAATATAGCTATGAATCTTTATGGATATGTTGCGAGTCTGAACCATCCTATTATCTACAAATGGTGGAATTCTCATGACTGAACCATGATCATATTCCATTTTTAAAGGACATAAACCAAGGAATTAAAACATTTCACCTTAACGAAATCAATTTATAGCCTCAAGAAAAGACCCTAATAACAAAATTTTATAAATAAGTGTTAAGGTATAAATATTAACAATTGAGAAATGATTTTCACTCAATGAATAATAAACCATAAATACCAAGACTGTAATCCTCAACTTAAATAAGAAAATATTTTATTTTTAAAAACCAGCAAAAAATATTTTTACACAAAAAAAATTAATTAACTCAATCTATAAGTCCCCAACCTCATTCATATATATTTACATCATTAATCTATGTCTCTTGGCTAATGAAGAGAAAAAAATTCCATTTTCTGACATCACATCCAATGGTGACTACAGGTCCATCAAAATGTAAAAATAGGGGTTGGTTATAATCTCAATGTAATTCACTAAGACTATAAAATAAATTCAATAATGAGTAATCTAAACAAGAAATTACAATGAATGTTTTTATAAAATATTTACATAAACATTATATTGAATTCATTTCACATAAAAAATCTCATCATTTAGAAAATAAATATAGAAATAATAATTTTATAGGAAAACTTTCCATCCCTTTAATAATAATAATAATATATTTACACTAAATGATTAATATCAAAAAATCTAAAAGTTAAAATCATATTCCACCATATAAAAATATGTGTTTACAGCAAATACCATGTTAATAAATTATAAATCTCCCATAACATATAATAAATAGTATTGCGTTTTCCTAGTAATGACCCCCATTTTTCACATTCAACCATTCATCCCTACTACCAGATCATCCCCATAAGTCCACACAGGTCATAAAAAGGATTAATAAGTGTGATTAAAAGAGAAACCACACAAGCTATCATTTTTAACCCAACTGAAACAAATATTCTCTCATTAAGTTATCTATATAAATAAAGTCATCATACAGTCTTACACCCACCCTCAAAGTCATATTATTATAATAACATCATGTTTTCCCCTAAAAACAATGTAATAAAAATTTTTCTCAACATAAATAAAATAACCACCCTGTTATTTCTAATAAGAAAAACCCATAAATGAAAATATAATTGCGTGCTTCTGAAAAATGATAAAAACCAACCCTGTTAAAAAAATTAAAATTTATACTCATTAATAATTATATATTAGGAAAACATATTAACAAAATCCCCATTATGTATGAAATAAAAAACACAACACCCCTTTGGAATTCATTGGAAAATTCCATCATTTAAAAATATTGCCTTTTAATTTTAACAAAAACCCATGAATAATGAATATATAAAATGGATATAAAATACTAATTTTATGATAAATTTACATTATAAGTATAATAATTATTCAATATATACTTATATATATTTAGGAAAAAATAATGATTTTAAATTAATTTTTTTTTAAAATCAATTTATAATTCACTTAAATTATTTCTCATGTTATGAATAGTTGAAATTCACCCACCTACATATACTTTGTTTAACATTTCTATAAACCCGCAAATTTATATCCCATATGAAAAAAATAACTCATACATTTCACTATGATTCTTCCATAAATAAATATTTATGAACTGAATAGAACATTTTGGTTCAACATGAAATTCATCACAGAATATAAATGTTTGGTTTTGAACTTTTTCCATTATAGAAAAGCCAATCTAATTTGAAAATAGCCCATGTCAATTTATTTTTGAATTTTAATACCCTCTAGAGTGGGGAATGAACTATAAATAGATTAGAGAAAACCTATGTGACTCACTCTTTTCATGTTTTGTAATAAGAGGAGGTAAGAAGAGAATTTTCTAATTTGCGGCATGACCCCATTTTATTTGAATATTATCTCCATAAAATATTATAAATTCATTATTAACACCTATAATAATGATGAACTTCTAAATTTTATAACACTAACATATTTCAAAACACTTGTAATAAATTAAAATTTTTATTGTAGATAATTAATTTTATTTTCAATAATGAATAGAGAATTCCTCTAATCAGGGGATTCACGTTTAATGAACCAAATGTCTCATTGGAAGAACTTTAGATAAATATTATTATTGAGACAATTGGGAGAATATAAATTATATGTATCAAAATATATATTTATCATTATATATTATTACTATCATTCCAGTATCTCTATAATTAACCCATAATGGAAAAAATCCTCAATTATAAGGTCTAACATCTGTTTCGACTATAAATTGATCCTCCCCCTCTATATTAATTACATTAATCATGTACTAAAATTTTAAATATTAATGACATAATTATAGACCATAACACCCCAGTATTCCGCGATACGTTTCTCTTTGAATAATAAAATAAATTGTGTTGTATTCAACTTTGAGTTCTAGCACACCATGACCAATAAAACTAGCCATTATGAAAATTAATCCCACTTTTTGAAATTTTATAAATTTTATTTTTCAAAATGGACTTCAATTATTTGATTTGTAATATCAAAATTATCTTACGGTGAATTTTTGGTATCTTTCTAAAAACATTCAATTTTCGATGAATAGTGAAAAACACTACGTTATTGTTTAAAACCAACTTTTTATTTAAATAATTTTTATTTAATTTTTATTTATATTAGGTAAAAATTGATACATAATACCTATATATATTCAATTTAATTAATTGGATTCATTTTATAGTAATATTAGATATATAAAATTTTATTGATGTTTTTACCATCTTTTACCCACCTTCTTGGCGTATTTTAAAATTTTCATAAAACGTAATATTACGGCTTCTGTGAATTGAATTTGAAAATTCTAAGAGAAAATGTTGATATCTGTAAGTAAAATTTGGTTCAATAAGATGAAAAATAATGTTTGGTAAATAGTATCTTTTGACTTTAATTTACCATAGTTAAAAGTAAATAGGGTAATTAAAGGTAAAATTGATATTATTATTTCCCTAACACCTGTCTTAATTCTATTATATAAGTGTATTTTGACCAAAATAATCATTAAGAATAAAATATGATCCTTTTGGTCCACATGGATAAGATTAGGACATTTATTATTATTTTATTTAACGAAGAGTTAAAAGTGTTAAATTCAAATTTTAATAACTAAAACAATTTTAATATATGGTTATACATAATATAAATTCGACTATAAATATTAATTATACAGATAAAATAATTCCTATAAATTATTATTTTCTTTAAAAAAATGAGACATTAAATAATTAAATTTATTTATGACACAATTATGATGCAGTAATTACCTAATTATTGAATGATTAAAACATTTATATTATAAATATCCAAATAAATTTATATTAAAATTTTTAATGAATTATATGAATTTTATAGGTTTATAAAACATGTTAGGGTTGATTAAATGATTTTTTTTCTATGTAATGAAGTTGTTAGAACTTTATCAAAAACCAAAAACTAAATAGTATCAAAATTGACATAAATTAGTTTTTAAAACAAATACTACATTATTAAATGATATAATAGTCTTAAAAATATAAGGTATAGTCAAAGGACGTATATAATAATAGATTTTTCATTAATTAACCACTTGGTATTATCTATACATTTTATAGTATGTTTATTAATCATATAATAAAATGTTACAAGGAGACATGGTAAATGTTAAACTATTTAACCAAGAGTTAAATCTAAAAGATAATGTTAATTTGGTAACCTAAACCTTTCTAAAACCTATTTGTTGAGAGTTTTTCTACCCATCCCCACCTTATCCCCGAAATAAATCATATTTGACCCATTAAAACCGAATATAATTGAATAATAAAATATTATTTCCAGATTTTCCTAAAGTAACCCTCACCTCTCTTATAAAAGGGTACATCCCCTTCTCTCTAAATCACACCTCCAAAGACATTTGGCTCTGCCACACCCTGCCTAAATATCCTCTAAACTAACAACACATCAACCTAGAGTTCTTATATTTATCAGAAATTCATCATAGGGAGCCATTTTGATCAACTCAAAAGGAAACACCCGAAGAAGATGTTATAATTTCTCCACCACTTTCAAAGTTATTTTCTTCTTCAACTTCCTCTTTCTATGTTATTTACCTAAAAAAATAATAACTACATTAACTTATACATACTGTGATGTTATTATAAATATGGTACAACCATATTAATTCTTATATCTATCCTATGAATGAGAAGTCACCATACGTGCATGCGTACGGCTTACCGTCTGCACGTCGTGGTGTAGTTTGTTATTCAAACACCTCATTATTTGGATATGTATAATAATAAGTATTAATGATGTAAATAATAAATATATCATGTTAAGAATTATATATATATGATATACCATCCAATTATATACAACTTCACCATCAATAAAATGATATTATTGCTCGTGTGTACGTACAGATTACCATCTCCACGAACGCGATAAAATTCATTCCCCATCGTAACCATTCAAGAATAATTTTCATTTTATGATTAAAAATAATTTTTAAGAACTTAATATGATTCTTTATATGAATCAAATACATCCTAGCCATAACAAACATGACTTACATAATAAAACATACAAAGTAAAATGCATCAAAATAAACCCGAAATGATGATACTACTGAAATATTATTAACAATGCAATTTTAGAAGATCATATATGATATCATATTTATGTATGCGGTTCTGGAATAATTTAATAAAAATGATTTATCTGTCATACATGAGATAAACATACCCTCAATCTATAATGTACAAGACTATGGTTAATTCTATAATCTCTTCATTATACGAGGTTGTTTATACATGAGTATCTACTATGACCTCTTTATCGTCCACATCTGTATTTCTTAAAAATGTATTTCAAAACATTTTTACAATTTACTAGACTATGTGTTAATGTAATTTATATGGTTGTTGTATTTTTAAAAGAATGTTTTTAATGGAATCCTTCCATCATTTTCAAAACAAGGTCCTTTAAGACCTTTTCCACAAAATTATGGAAAGAATGTTCTTAACTTATAAGGCGGGTGCAGCTATTTTCCACCATTGTAACACCTTTAAAGTTTCTCTTACATTATTATAAGATTATTTTAAAAATAAATGTTTTCTTTTATAATTATGTAACTTTTAAATGATTTCAAAATAGAAAGATATATTTCTCTCAAATATTTTTGATGTCATCTATGACAACATCCTTTGATTGATTTTACACTTGTTCAAAGATGATTTATTATGATACAATCTTCCATATTGTATTGAAGGGTTTGTGATATGTTTGACTGTGGATGTATTATTTTTATACCATTCATGGTTTATGGTTAACATATTAACATTTTTTTAATATATTTTTAATATGAATGTTCATGTAATGTTTCAACCATTTCATGTGAAGAGTGCATTGGACTATGTAAGTGACGGGTGGAGTCTGCTATAGCTCCTCGATGAATAGGTTGGTCTCATGAGACAAACTATTTTCTTTGAACAAGGCTTTGAAAAAATATTATTTTTAGTATTGGCATGAGGGCTTAAATTTGTGGTTATGATATCTGACATTTTGCATTCCATTATTATGAAATTATCTATTGATGTTTCATGTGATTATTCAACTAGTATAATATTCATGTGAATAAGAAAATGGCATTATTTGAGTTATTCTTTCCATATTATACTGAATTTTATTCTTAAAAGGGTTGTATTTTAGTCTTATACATTGCCTTAAATGTTTATGCTTATTTATGAATGTTTTCACCATATTGTTATCCTTGATGAGCATCTATGCTTGCCCCTTTCTTATTTTTTATATTTCCCAGGATGGGAAGAATTATATTACGATTAACCTGTAGGAATAGGCTATGGGATATAAGAGTGTTCAAAGGTGACACAATGCTATTTTTTTATACAATGATGTAATGTAAATCTTATGTATATATCTAGTACTTGAAAGGCTACTAAACTGATATGTCTTTCGGTACATGACTCCTTACATTGTGACAACGTTACATAATAATGCACCAACTCTGGGTAACTGAGGTCAGGGAATTACAGTTGTTATTAGTGGAATATTATTACAAAACATGGAAGCTATATTTAGAAAACTCATATTAGAGAACATTACCCTAATATAGACATTTAGGATTAGTGTAGAATAACTTCCTAGAATTTTTGGTAATGTAGATATTTTGTGTATTTTGTATGAAATAGAACCCTGTCTGGATGCGTGAAGATAGAAGCGGCTCTGGCAGAGATGTACCTAGGAATGCAAACTCTGACATGGAGTTTCCGGCTTGACCTAGTGTATCCTGGTACATGACAATGGGCCTTGAGGCACTCTTGGTTATGACACTCATGGGGGTTATACTTAGGATAATTCACATTTTCTTTACAAATCGTTATGGAGGATTTATCAGTATATACCTTCTCAAAGAATTTTTTTTATGAATATCGAATATATCCATAAACTGTTCAATTTATGTTAATTGTTTTACATGTTTGTAATTATGTATTATGATTGATAAACTAATCTAGTGTATGTCATTGTTTAGAAATGGTTCCTAGTGGAAGAAATGGAAACTGTATCAGTGCAAGTAATCCATGTAGCGATTTCCCTCCAAATCAAGATAACTATAGGGGAGCTGGTGATGTGATTGGTGATAATCAGCTTATCACCATACTTGGACAACTCACTTAGGTTGTGAATAATAACCTTACCCATATGGAGCACCCTGATCCACATTGTGGATGATCAATGTTATAAAGCTTCATGAAGAAAAAACCACCAACATTCAATGTGACTATAAATACATTTTACGATGAGTAATGGATAAGTTCCTTGGAAAAAATATGTCAGGCTTTGGGTAGTAGTGAAAGGGATAACGTTTTCAAGGCAAATTATCACCTCACAAAAGATACATATCAATAGTGTTCATTAATTCAAAACACAAAGGATGATGAAGAAGTGTAAAATATGGAATTGAGGGAGTTTAAAAAGATTTTTGAAGAAAAATACTTTCTTAATAACCATTGAGAAGATATAGAAATAAAAATTTTGAGACTAAGGAAAAATGAGGATGAGAATGTTGAAAATAATGGGGCTAATATTAGAAGGATTTCATGGCATGCAAAAGATTATATATTTAACCAAAGGAGTAAGATTGATCGATTATTCAATGGGTTAAAACCATTTCTACATAAATAATTAGTCTCAAAATCCTTCTCATTATATGATGATATTGTCTCAAGTGTTATCAAGACAGAAAATAAATGCTCTATATCTTACAACTTTAAAGAAAAGCAAAAGAAGAAGAGATCTACTTAACACTCAAGAAATAGAAATAAGGAGGAGATGAAAAAAGTTTAATTTACATCCTACTATAAATGTTGGAAGAAGCACCCCGGTACTTGCCTAGAGGTAATGGGAGTATGTTACAAGTGTGGTGAAAATGGCTACCAAGATCGTGATTGCAAGGGAAAGAAAGAGGTTTTAAATGTTGAATGCTACAATTGTAGAGAAAATTGAAATTATAAAAATGATTGTCCTTATCCCCAAAGAAAACATACCTCAGAAAATGCCATGGGACCAAGGCCAAGATTATGTGATAACTACTTCTGGGGTTCAAGCCCTAAAAAACAAGGTGGCAGGTAATTTAATGGTTTCCTCATCCTTAGCCAATTCTTTATTTGATTTTAGATCATCGCATTATTTCATATCTTCCCAGTTTTTCTATGATAATTAGACATTTCCATGTTGATTTAACAAGGGAGTTGTCAGTCAAATATTCTAAGGAAAGTATCATTGAAACAATTTTTTTTTGTAAATTAGTCCCCATTAGGGCATATAAATGTTCTTTATCTACTGATCTCATCGTCATACCCGTGATTTAATTTGATATAATTTTTGGTATGGATTGGATTTTAGACCATTATGTGAAAATTTATTACAAGAAGAAGCAGGTTGCAATTTTCAAGGATGATAAAGAGTACCTTTTCTTTAGAGAAGAAATGTCACCACCAGATACATATCCAGATCTACCCCAAGTAGATCTACTAAATTAAATTATTGGGGAGAAAGAAAATGAAATAACTATGGGTAGGGAAATGACTGTTCAAATAGAGGATGTACCAATTGTGCAAGAATATGTTGATGTGTTTCCAGAGGATTTTTCTGGACATCCTCCAGAAAGAGAAATTGAGTTTTCTGTTGATTTAATTCCTGGTTTAAGGCCCATATCAAAGAACCCTTATAGAATGGACACTATAGAGTTAGTGGAACTAAAGAAACAACTAGAGGAATTGAGTAATAAAGGATATATTCGCCCAAGTGTTTCTCCATGGGGATCCGCTATTATTTTTTTTAAGATGAAATATTGGTATATGAGGTTGTGAATTGACTACAGGGAGATCAATGCTGTAACAATAAAGAACATGTATCCCCTACCTAGCATTGATGATTTATTAAACCAACTACACAATGCTCAATATATTTCAATGATTGATCTCTGATCTGAATATCATGAGTTGTGTCTGAGGAAGGAAGATATTTTTAAAATAGCACTTCAAACAAGGTATGGGAATTTCAAGTTAACAATAATGCCTTTTGGACGGACTAATTCACCCTAAGTTTTCATAGACATAATGAAATATTTTCTAAGGAATTTTTTGTAGACTTTTTAGTAGTATATATTGATGATATCTTGGTATACTCAAAACGCTAAGAATATCTTGACAATCACTTACACACTATTCTGATAACCATTAGAAGAAATTAATTATATGGGTTGTTTAGCAAGTGTGAATTCTTGCTTCAGGAAGTTTTTTTCATGGACATATTGTCTCAAAGGATGGAATTTCTATTGATCCGTCTAGAAAAAGAGCAATACAAGAATGTCCAGCACCGACGAGTATAACTAAGGTATGCAGTTTTATTGGTTTAGCAAGTTATTATCAGCATTTCATCCAAAATTTGGCCCGATTGGAAAACCCATTAACAATTCTCACACGTAAAGGGGTTAAATTTGTTTGGACAAAAGAGTCTGAATTTTTTTTTGAAGAACTAAAGAGAATATTATTCATTGCTCCTATATTGTCTATACCATCAGATAATGATGGGTTTGTTATTTATATTGATACTTCAAAAAAAGTACATCGTTGTGTCCTTATGCTGAATGATAGAGCTATTCTATATGTATCATGATAGTTAAAAATTAATGAACAAAACTTTTCCACTCATGATCTTAAATTAGTACATGTAATCCTTTCTTTGAAGATATGGAGACACTATCTCTATGGATAAAAATGTGAAATATATACTGATCAAAATAACGTGAATTATATTTTCTCATAAGAATAACTCAACATGCACTAGTGCAGAAAACGTTTTTTACGTCACCATTCTTTAAGTCAGTTATATATAACCGACGTAACAAATGCGTTGAGTAGCTTTTTAACGTCGGTTATTTTAATAACCGATGTTACAAATCGCGCGTGTTCGGTTTTTACGTCGGTTATAAATTAACCGACGTTAAAAACCAAAGTGCGGGGACTTTTTACGTCGGTTATTTGATAAACGTAAAAAATGAGATATGTGGGCGTTTTTTACGTCGGTTATTTTATAACCGACTTAAAAAAAAACAAAGCGCGGGGGGTTTGTTATGTCAGTTATAAAATAACCGAAGTAAAAAACCAAAGCACAGGGGGGGGGGGTTTACATCGGTTATAAAATAACCGATGTTATAAATTTAAAAAATAGTTTATAACATCGGCTATTATATAACCGACGTTATAAAACATTTAAAAAATTAAAGCCCCGTGGACTGTCATTTACGATTTTTCAATCGACAGTCCGTCGGCTCGTCTCTCTCACACGGTAAACCCTAATCGGCTCGTCGATCGACTTGCGTTAAACTCATTTTCGCTTCATCGTTTATCATCTTTACTCTCCTCAGATCTATCATCTCAACTCTAACACTCAAGTAAGCCTTCCACAAATTTATTTCGTTTGTTTTTTTTCGGATAGTCTATATTTATGTTTTGCGATTTTTTTGTATAAACTAGGTTAGATTCTTCCATTTCGAACCCTATTACATCTTTTTGAATATCGTTGGCACCAGACATTCATTTTTATCTTGATTGTCTTGTTTTTTTATTTCTTTATAATTTTTTTTTGATATATTACCTTGCATTTAATTTCTCAAACTCCACCTATGTTGGAAACATATTTGGGGTTATTTATTGAAGGACTATGGCATGATTAAGGAATGATTTGGAATATTTCCTGATTTGACCGATTTTAATTTTATTATCAAAAAGAAATTTGAGGTATGGTTGATTCATCAATTCCTTTTATCCTATATTTTATTTAACGCTCAGGTTCATCTAACAATTTTGTAGTTGGATAACCAATAATGTTTATGTGATTAGTGAATTAAAAGAAATTATCATCATATATAGTGAATCATCCTTGTTGAGTGTCTTATCATAGAATAAGAATCAATCATCCATCTTGAAGATTTCATTTTTTAAGAAAACAAAAACCATTAATGTAAACCATTTATCATTCATTAATTGAACTAAAATAAATATTTACACATGAGTTATAATGGAACATAATAAAATAAATATTTATCATTCACCCTCATACAGTCTAATAAATCTATGATAAACCATTTGTTTTCTTTAATGGAAAAAAATTCACTTTTACCCACTTTTTATTTTTAGAAGACACTAAACTCACTTATAATTTCACCCATCTCGGAAGTATTAAACATCATTATATCCCTTTAAAAAATCTAAATGTCACAGAAATATCGTGCATCAATTTTGTCTTATAGGACTCTACTATATATAAGTATACCATTTTTTATATTAATAGTTATGATAAACTCTATCATAACATCATTAATATATGTTTATAAAAATTGGAATATCACAATTCTCATGATTTTAGTTGAGAATAATGATAATGTTTTTTATTAAGGATAATATAGACATGGGTAATTTTACAAAAAGAATGTGAACTTGAATAATGAATGTTACTTTTATATGTATTTCACAAGATTTTTTTATTTTATGTCACAAAACTAATTGATGATCGAATACAACAAATAATTACACCACCAACCAAAGTGAAACCAGTGTATTGTTCTATTTTAGAATTTCAGGATTCAATCAATGAGATTGTGATTTATTTATTTTTTAGAGTTTCTGAATCATGATACTAGATTCTATTTCAAATGGGTATTTGTTTGTTTTTTGATGTTTCATGATTTTATTTGATGTAGGTTTTTCTTTTTCATGGATTACTTCATAAAGTGGTCTCGGTTCATTTGATTTTGTGTTTCCTTTGACACCATCCCCCCTCAATGACTATGATCTCTCATTGCCATTTTTTCTCTAATTGTTCTATTATACAACTTTTGGATTTGATGGTTGATTACAAACATATTTATTCAAATATTTAAGCTGGATTATATGCATTTTTTAGTATTATATTGATGTTCTATGCCACATTATTTATTATTCTATCCAATACTAAGACCCTTTCTAACTATATTTTTTTTTAAAAATTATATTCTAGCATATTTTCTTAAATACCCATAGATTTGTTTTATATTTTAAACGGTTTTACATTCAAATTATGATTTTTTTATATAAAAATATATTTGCCTTATCTTAAAAATACATATTTTTTGTTTATATTTGTTATAGGTAATAATGAGTAGAAGTTGGATTACGGAACATCGAATGAGTAATGAATTTGAGGAAGGTGTTGATACCTTTTTGGAATTTGCAAAACGAAATGTTCCAAGTAGTGGCATTTTTTTCTGTCCATTCCTGAAATGTTTGAATATGATGAAGTTGAAAAGTAGAGAGATAAAAGATCATTTGATTTGTCATGGTTTTAATCCGAGTTACAGCCCTTGGATTTTGCATGGTGAAACTGGACGGAATGTCACTGATGATGATAATTCACAAGATGGAAACTCTGATGGAATTGAAGAAATGATTCGCGATATTGTAGCATAACAAATTGAGATAGAACTGACAGTTGTGCGTCTATATGGTGATGCTGAAAAACCATTATATACTGGTTGTACAAATTTTACGGTTTTGTCGACGGTGTAAAGATTGATTAACCTGAAGGTGAAACATGGATTTAGTGACATATGTTTTACAGAACTGCAACAATTGATGAAAGACATTCTTCCAAAAGATAACGATCTTCCATATTCACATTACAAAGCCAAGAAAATAGTATGCCCGATGGGATTGAGATACAAGAAAATACATGCATGTCTGAATGACTGCATTATAAATAGGAAAGAATACGAATTTTTGTCAGAGTGTCCTAAATGTGGGACATCACTGAATAAGGTGAAAGAAAAATCATAGGCTGGTGTAGAGATTACAAAGCTCCCTTCAAAGGTATTTTGGTATCTTCCTATAATTAATCATTTCAAACGTTTATTTGCTAATTCACATGATGCAAAAATGTTAAGATGACATGCTGAAGAGCGGGTATGTGATGAAAAAATATGTCATCCAGCTGATTGTCCATAATGGAAGAAAATTGATGCACAGTATTCTAAATTTGGAAATGAAATTAGAAATCTCGGACTAGGGTTGTGCACAGATTGAATGAATCCATACTGAACCCTCAGTAGCACACATAGTTCATGGCCTGTTTTATTGGTAATTTACAAACTCTCTCCTGAAGTTTGTATGAAGCGCAAATTTGTCATGTTGAGTATAATGACCTCTAGTCCAAAGCAACCCAGTAATGATATTGATGTTTACTTGTCACCATTGATTGATGATTTGAAACTGTTATGGGATGATGGTATTAGGGTGTATGATTCTTATAAAATGGAATATTTCCAACTACATGCAGTGCTTCTGTTAACTATAAATGACTTCCCAGTATATGGAAATTTGTCTAGATACAGTGCTAAAGGGCATAAAGCATGTCCAATTTGCAAACAACAGACGTCATATTGTCAATTGCATCATGGGAGGAAAACAGTGTACATGGGTCATCGAAAGTTTTTGCCAATGGAACACCCTTTTAGAATACTACAAAAGGAATTCAATGGCTCACAAGAATTTGATACTTCTCCAAAACCTTTATCCCATGATCTGTATTTTGAGAGGGTGAAAAACCTTGATGTGACATTGGGAAAGACACAGAAATCTGGTAATGATAGACATATTTGGAAGAAAAGGTCAATTTTTTTGAGCTACCATATTGGAGGTATCCTAAAGTTAAACATAATATTGATGTCATGAACATGGAGAAGAATATCTGTGATTCTTTGACTGGAACATTGTTAGATATTAAAGGAAATACTAAAGATGGGTTTAATGCAAGATTAGACTTACTATCAATGGGAATACGTTTGGAGTTATCTCCCACTCCTAAAGGAAGACGAACATTTATTCCCCCGGCTTGTCATACATTATCGAAGAGGGAGCAAATTAGCTTATGTTAGTGTCTTCATGATACCAAAGTGCCTCAAGGTTATTCTTCTAATGTAAAAAATTTTGTCTCATTGATGGACTTGAAGTTGATAGGTATGAAATCACATGATTGTCACGTCATGATGCAACAAATTCTACCAGTTGCATTGCGTGGAATATTGCTCATTCGTGTCAGAAAGACTATAATGAATTTGTGTTATTTTTTCAATTCAATTTGTAACAAGGCGATTGATGTGAATTCTTTGAACATTTTGGAAAAGGATGCCATTTTTATACTTTGTCAATTGGAAATGTATTTTCCTCCAACTTTTCTTGATATAATGGTGCATTTAATGATTCATCTGGTTCAAGAAATAATTCTTTATGGACCTTTATATCTTCATCTGATGTATCCTTTTGAAAGGTATATGAAAATATTAAAGGGGTATGTTAAAAATCTATATCGACCTGAAGCCTCCATTGTTGAAAAGTATATTTCTGAGGAGGTAGCAGAGTTTTGTACGAGCTACTTAGATGCGGCGCAACACATAGGTTTGCCTCCATCTCGCCATGAACGAGTTAATAATGAGGGAAAGGGGATTCGCATCTTGAAAGTTAAATCATTGTCAGCTGAACAGATGAAGAAGTTAGAATCATACATCTTGAATAACATAGCTGATGCTCAACCATATATCACATTTCATATTAATGATTTGAAACAATGTCATCCACAGAAGAAAGAAATGTGGATTTTGAATGAGCACAACAAAACTTTTTTGTCATGGATTAAAAAGACATTGCTTGGTAGATCAGATGTATCAAAGACATTAAAATGGATAGTGGGTGGTCCATGTTTAAATTTGATAACATGGTCCAGTTATTACATTAATGGTTGCACATTTCATACGAAAGCTCAGGACAACAGAAGTGCAGTTCAGAATAGTGGTGTATCGGTGTTTGCAGAACCAATGCATTTTTCGAGTGCTAAGGACAAAAACCCAATTTCTGCATCAAGTGCATATTATGGAGTGATTGAAGACATATGGGAGGATGATTACTTTAAAATTAAAGTTCCCGTTTTTAACTGTAAATGGTTTAACGGTAACAACAGTGTCAGACACGATGAATTTGGAATGACACTTGTTAATCTGAATAGATTGGAAGACACAGCTGATTCTTTTATAATGGAAACACATGTAAAACAAATTTTCTATATAGTAGATCAATCAGATATGCAGTGGGTTGTTGTTTTATAAGGGAAAAAACAATATGTTGGTGAGGATGAAATTGATGAATATGCTTATTTATGTGAGATCCCTACTTCCATGGAAAGATTAACAGAACATAATGATGATCATGTTGAAGACATAGTTTGTGCCATAAGGAACGATCACAATGAAGGAATTTGGGAAAACAATCCATTTGTACATTCCTAAAATTACAGGTAACATATGTTTATTTCTTGTTTACATTTATTTTTTCCATAAATGTTAGATATTGTAAGTTTTTTATTTATTAAAACATGTTTTAAAACAAAATAAGTATATGTTTTTGTTTCTTTTAAGTTTGTTTAGTTTACTTTATCATGTTTATAACCATTACATGAATTATATATCTATTATTTTTGTTCACTGACAATTACTTTACCATGTTTACCACGTTTACCAGGTTTACCATTTTTACCATGTTTACCATCTTGATCATCTTTACCATCATTACCATCTTTACCATCTATACCATTGTTTAACATGCTTACCATATTACCAATGTTTACTATTATGTAACTTAGTACACTTTTCTATTTTCTGATTACAACAGTATTAAAATATTTGAATTTGTATATTTGTGAACTGACGTTTGTTTTTTTTTTGATTTGAAGGATAATGACAGATCATTCAGATGATCAACCACATGATTCTGGAGAGGAGCATATTGCTGGTCATACCTCTGGGGATGAACATTCACATGATCCTATTATGACAAAGACTTCAAAGGTTAGTAAACAAGGGTGCACACGTTTACCAAAATTATCACTTGCCCGTATGCAGGATCATAGGATAGTCGTTGAGTTTGATGATGATGATATTACTAGAGGTCCGAATGAAAAATATTTTAAGAGTTTTGTAGCAACTCAGGCTAAGAGAAAAGTAAGCATTATGTTTGATGATTGGAGAAGTGTGGATAAAGTGATTACCTCTCAGTTGTAGGAGACGATTTTGGTAAGATCTTTTGTCATTGTTTGACTATTCTTTTAATGTTTCTAGTATATATAATATGTTTAACCTCTTCTTTATCAGATGACATTTGATATTCCTGACACTCGAGGAGTAAGGAAGAAATGCTTATCATTGGCAGCCAGGAGATAGAGGGATTTCAAATCAACCCTCTCATCTAATTTCATTTATGGTCATAGGATTCATGACAATCCATGTCATATATATTCTTTTATAGATGAAGACACATGGAGACAGTTTTTTGAAAGTAGAAGAAAAGAGTCATTTCTAGTAAGGGCAATGTAAAATTTTATAAACTTTCTTATATAAATGATTTTATTAATGTTTTGTTAATGATTTCTTATTCTTAAATTACAGAAAACAAGGAAATCTCATCAGGAGATCCAATCTAAAAATGTATACCCTCATAGTTTATCTCAGGGATGGTATGCATTATTGGAAGAACAAATGATGGCAGAAAAATTTCAACAACTAAGAGCTGAGTCTTCAAGCTCTGGAGAGGTGGCCCCTCAAACCTCTCCATCTAGATATGAAAAATGGATGAGAGCTCAGAAGGGAAAAACGGGCAATATCTTTCGGAAGAATAGAGAATCGTAGCTGAGAGGATTGTAAGATATCTATTTTATTTATTTAAGTTAACTATTTTCTTCATATAATTTCTATCATTACAGAAATGTTCAATTAATTATTACAGGACTCTCTTGAGGAGCATAGTTCAGATGGGACATTTACAACTACTGGGAGGGAAGATATTTTATTTGCAGCATTGGGAAGGCCCGAACATCCTGGTCGAGTAAGAGGATATCTGGCAGGTGTATCAGTAAGATAAGTTTTTCCACATTCTTCAACTTCTAACATTGAGGGGGTTTATAAAAAAAATAGAATCCTTGGAGGATAAAGTTCATAATATTAAGGCGAATATGGAGGACAAGAGTAGGGAGTCGTTGCAGTCTATGTTTGAAGAAATGTAAATACAATTTCAGACTGCAGATCCCACTCCTCCACCTCCCCCTGCAGACCCCATTATTTATCCTCCACCTCCGCCAGTAGCTCCCACTCCCCCACCTCAGCCTACGGACCCCATTTTTTTCCTACGCCTCTGCCACGGCTTCCGACTTATTGCGAGATGTATGTTGATGATTCTCAAAATCATATAGAAGTATATTGGTTAGTATATTGTATAGGATATATAGTTTTTCATCAAAAATTAGAGGTAGAGAATCATAGGGTCACTATACAGGATATTATAGATAGATCAGCTAGGGTACCAATACCTAAAGATGAGGTGGCAACAGTTGGATAGAGTATCGGCCATTTTTTAATTTGGCCATCCAGACATCTTCGACTCATTACCATAGAGGTATGAATGTTATATCTTTTATTTTATTTTTTTATTAGTGTTGTTTTATCATTTGAAAACTAATATATTTTTCATTTTTTTTTACAGGAATACTTCAAAGGTAAATAAATACTGTATAGACAACAACAAAGACAAATGGCTATGGAATCATATACAGATTCAAATAGTCTTGAGATATTGTCAAGATATTTACATTTTTTGTCGGGTTATTATGAGTTTCCAATGGAAGCTCATGTTTGTGGACGTGAAATAAGAGTGGGGATTATAAAAACTTATATCATGGAGCTTGTTACTGGAGATAAGTTGGGCATCAAAGTGGTGAAAATTATTTCCATGTAAGTCTTAACACCTTTTCCCTATGTTATATTTATTAAAAATATATACTTATGTATGTTTTGTATTAGGTATCTTTATAAAATTTGTGAGAGGAATGAGCTGACAGAAGTATATGGATTCATGGACCTACAATTGATTTCCCCTGAATTATGTGCATTGAATGAGGAACAAATAATTGTTTATATTGCTGAAATATTTGAAAAGAATATAATCACACAATGTTGGATGATTCCTTTTTGTGAGAGGTATGAAACACATTTCTCTCAAAGATTTAATTATCTTTTAACATAAAAACCCACTAATGTCAGATTTCCTTTTATCAGTGATCATTGGATGTTAGGGGTTTTTTTCCCATGGGAGAAAACCCTTTATTGGATATGCTCTGTCCATGGTGATGTGCGGGAAAGTTTTAAGAATATATTGAAAAAGTAAGTTTCAATTTCTCAATAGTTATATATATTATAATGAATTTTAAATTTACCCCATTCGTATTATTTTCTAACAGTGCATGGGCCTACATTCGAAAAAAAAGAAAAGAAGTGCAAAGATCAAATATGTAAATGCGAAGGTAAATATCCATTTATAATTTGTAATTTTTGATTTATTACATAAAAATAATATATTGAATTTACACTCATTCAAACTGAATTTTCATAAAAACCAAGGCCTCATCGAATGTGGATATTATATGTTAATATTTATGTATGAAATAATAACAACTGGGACAGTTGTGAATTTTGAACTGGTATGATTTCCTCTTAAACTTTTCCATAATATTTCAATTTGATTTATTAATTATACACGTTAACTACTTTCTTTTTCATTTGTAGCTTTTTGATGACCCTAAACCCTATACTGCTGAAGACATCAAACACTTACAAGTGGAGTGGTCAAATTATTTTACAGGTTTGATTGAATTTTAGTTGTTTGTAATGTAAAATGTAATTTTGAATATTGTCGTCGTAATTGTGTATTTGGTAGTTGTTTAGGTTGGATTTAGTTTTTTTTAAGTTGACAGCGTAAGTTTTGAATTTTATATAAGTGAATGTTTAATTTTGTTCTTCTTCTTGTTTTGGTTTACTTATGATGGTTTTTTTGGTATGGATTTGGGTTTGTGGGGGAGGGGTTCCAATGGTGTGGGGGTGTGTTCAGTGGGGTTGTGGGTGTCTAGCGGTCTGGGAGGGCTGTCCGGTGGGGTGGGGGACAGTCCAGGGGGGTGGCAGGGCTGTCCAGGGGTGTGGGAAGGCGGTCCAGGGGTGTGGGAGTGATGTCCAGGGGTGGGGGGTATACATGAGGGTGGGGGGATGTCCATGGGTGTTTGGGGCTGTCCAAGGGTGTGGTGGGGGCTGTCAAGTGGGGTGAGGGGGTGAGGGGGTGCTGTTCAGGCGGGTGGGGGTTGTTAAGGGGTGTTTGGGGATGTCTGGGGGTCGGGGGCAGTCTAGGAGTGTGGTGGGGGCTCCAATGGGGTGGGGGAGGGTTTTCCAAGGGGTATACATGCGGGTGGGAGCTCCAATGGGGTAGGGGAGGGCTGTTCCGGGGGTATACATGAGGGTGAGGGCTCCAACGGGGTGGGGGAGGGCTGTCCATGGGGTATACATGAGGGTGGGGGCTGTCTAGTGGGTATGTTTTATATGTTAGCAATGTACATGCTTAATTTTGATCTACATCTGTTTTTGTGGTATGATTTCTTGATTTGTTTTCTGGTTGATTCTGGTGGAGAGTAGATGGCTGCATAAATTTTTTTTAAAAAAAAAACTGGGTTTATCACGTCGGTTATTATATAACCGACGTGATAAAAGGACTGGAAAATGGTTTATCACATCGTTTATCTAATAACTGGCATTATAAAAGGCCTAGAAAATGGTTTATCATGTCGGTTATTAAATAACTGACATGATAAAAGGCCTGGAAAATTGTTTATCACATCGGTTATTTAATAACAAACGTGATAAACCCCCTCCCCCCAGTTTATCATGACATTTATATAATAACTGACGTGATAAACCCCCCTCCCCCCCGGTTTATCACGTCGGTTATTAAAAAACCGACATGATAAAACCCCGCCCCCCGGTTTATCATGTCGGTTGTTTAATAAACGACTTGACAAACCCCCCGCCCCCTGGTCTATCATGTCGGTTATTTAACAACCGACATGATATACCATTTACATGTCCTTTTATCAAGTCTGTTTTTAAATAACCGACGTGATAAACCATTTTCCAGGCCTTTTATCACGTCGGTTTTAATAACCGACGTGATAAACCATTTTCTAGGCCTTTTACGACATCGGTTGTTAAAGAACCGATGTGATAAACCCTTCCCATTTTATTTATCACGTCGGTTCTAAAATAACCGACTTCATAAACATTGCGATTTTATGTTTTTGACGTCGGTTTTTAAATAACCGACGTCAAAAACGTTATTTATAACGTCGCCCGTATTAACGTCGGCTAGAAACCGACATAAAAAATGAAAAATAACCGACGTAAATAACGTTTTATGCACTAGTGATGAGGCAAAATAGATGGATCGAAATACTCAAGAATTATCATTTCACAATACACTACCACCCGGGGAAGGAAAATAAGGTGGCAGATGCTTTTAGCAGAAATGATCATGGATTTATGAATAAGATAAGAGTTGAAAGGGATCCTATGTTCCTGGATCTAGTAAAAATGGATATGGGAATATTAATGGAATGTGAAACATCAATATATTCTGAAATGGTTTCTAAACCAGCTTTACTAGAAAGGATAAAAAGTTCATAGGATGATGATGAGGTGTTTGAGAATAAAATTAAATGTGTGAACGATGGTAGATTGATCAAATTTTTATATGAAGATATGATTTTAAAATTTGGGAAGAGACTTTGGGTTTCTGACAAAATAGATCTAAAAAGGGAATAGTTGGATGATTCTCATAGCTCCAATTTCTCGATACCACCTTGTAGCACTAATATGTATAGAGATTTGAAGGATCCTTTTTGGTGGGACAACATGAATAGAGAGCTTGTCGATTATGTGTCATGATATATGTTTTTTTAACAAGTTAATGCCGGAAAAAAACATCTTAGTAGAGTCATAAAACCTCTTCCCATACCTGAGTGGAAATGGTATGATATTATGATGGAATTTTTCATGGGACTACCAATGACTCATAGACAAAATTATGCAATATGGGTCATTGTTGTTCGTCTTACCAAGTCAGCAAAATTTCTTGTTATAAGAAAAGATTTATCACTTGAACATCCTGCAAGAATATATATTAATGATGTTATAAGACTTCATGGAGTACCCCTATCGATTTTTTCTGATCGTGATCACTGTTTTACATCAAGATTTTTGAAAAGACATCATAAGGCCATGGATTCTGAACTTCATAGGGGCACTGGCTACCACCGTCAAACTGATAGAAAATCAAAACAGAATATTCAAACCTTAGAAGACATGTTGAGATATTTCTCACTTGACTTTCAAGGTATGTGGGATCAATATTTACCAATGGAAGAATTTTCCTAAAACAATAGCTTCCATTCAAGTATTTAGATGGCACCATATAGAGAATTATATAGAAAGAGATGTCGCACAACAACTTTTTGGGTTGATGTTGGTGAAAGAAAACTTGTAGGCCAAGAACTTGTTGATGAAACAATGGAAAAGGTGATGGTTATCCAAACCCACATCAAAGCATCTAAAAGTAGGAAAAAGAGCTATGCCAATAACTGAAGGAATGATTTGGAATTTCAAGTATGAGATCATTTTTTCTGGATGGTATATCCATGCAATAGTGTTATACGATTCGGTAAGAAGAGAAAATTATGTCCCGGGTATATTAGATCGTTCTAAATTCTAGAACCAATTGGAGTTCTAGCTTATCGTTTGGCTATTCCACCAAGTCTCTCCAAATTTCATGATGTTTTCGATGTATCACTGTTGAGAAAATAGATTCCAGATGCAATTCATGTACTGACCTATGAGGAAATTGAACTCGAACCAAATATTTCTTATTTTGAAGAGCCTGTCATGACTCTTGATACCAGAGAACATGTTTTTAGAAACAGGATGACTCATTTGGTGAAATTTCTATGGAGAATTCATATGATCGAAGAGGAAACGTTGAAGCCTGAGGAACTTATGATGAAAAACCACCCGAATCATTTTATGAAGTAATATTCTAGAATTTTTTAGGATGAAATTATTTGAAGGAGGAAAAAATGTAACGCCCCATGCTTCCACAATGTATTTCTCTTTGAATAATAAAATAACTTGTGTTGTACAAAACTTCTAGTTATAGCACATCACAAGCAATCAAACTAACCATAATGAATAGTAATACCCACTTTTTAAAATTTTATTAATTTTATTTTTCAAAATGGACTTTATTTTTGGATTTATAATATTAAAAATATCTTAGGGTGAATTTTTTTTATTTTTCTGAAAACTTTTCATTTTTGATGAATAGGGAAAAACAATGCATTATTGTTTATAATAGAATTTTTATTTAAATAATTAGTTACCTTACTTAAATTTATATTAGGTAAAAATAGAAACATAATACTTATATATGATCATTGTAATTCATTGGCCTCAATTTATAATAATATTAGATATATATAATTTTATTAAATTTTTACCATCTTTTACCCACCTTCTAGGCGCATTTGGAAATTTGCATAAAATGTGATTTTACCGCTTCTGTGAATTGAATTTCAAAAATCCGAGATACATGGTTGATATCTATAAGTAAAATGTGGTTCAATAAGCTAAAAATAATTATTGGTGAATAGTATCTTTTGACTTTTGTTTAGTACGGTTAATAGTAAATAGGGTAATTAAAGGTAAAAATGATTTTATTATTACACTAACACATTTCCAAATTCTATTAGATAAGCGTATTTCGACCAAAAACAACCATAGAAATATAATATAATTTTTTGGTACAATTGGATTATATTTGAACATTTATTATTATTTTATTTAAAGAATATTTTAAAGTGTTAAATTCAAATTTTAATACCTAAAACATTTTTAATATATGGTTATACATAAGATTAATTCGAATATAAATATTAATTAAAAAGCTAATAATATTTTGAACATATTTTTATTTTCGTTATATTTTTTATATGTAATGTCCCAGATTTTCCATGTATTATTTTAATATTATATAGAAATTATTTCGAGACCAGTCTCCGAGACGGCGTGCAGTTATGAGGTCCGGTGAGCCCGAAAAAAATGTTTGGATTTAATTTAGTAATTAAATTATGTGTCCATGCGGTTTTCTTGAAAAAGTGGAGTAACTCTTGAACGGGTTCTCAAATCAGAAATTTTAGGGCACCGTTGTGTTTGAACAATGATTTTACCTTAGGCAAGGCCTAACATCGGTCGGCGCAGGTCGGTGGTGAAATCTAGTTTTTGGAAATAACCGTAATAAAATATTTAATTAAAATGTTTTATTAAATCCTTGTTGTAGTGAATCCTTTTTATTCTTTTAAATAGAGATTTCGCAGGGGAGGGGTCAGGGTTACATTTCCCATAACTCTGAATTTCTCTGGAGAGCTCTGGAGAAAACCTCCCAACGCAACGGCGGTGTTTTTGATGAGCTTTGCCAGCGACGACGATGCAGCCACCGGATATTCACTAACAAACACCGTGAATCCAAGTTGGGTGTTTGATCTCATTGTGAATTATTTCCTGTTCTTGATTCCTACGAGGAAAGCGGACTAATACACGAACAGATTAGCTCATGAATCGATCGTATTTGCGGGATGGGATTTTGCGGGGATTTTGGGGATTTTGATTCTTGATTTATTTTGGTTCATTAATCTTCTAACGGTGACAAACCAAGATCGACATGAACATCGATCGAGGTTTATCCCTCTCGATTTGTGGTGCCTTTCTCCCCCGATTTCTTGCGTTCTTTGTGGATGTTCTACGTGTTCTTCACGGGGATATGAATGAAAATTCTTTGCGCATCCATTGTGGGATGAAATGATCCAAAATTGAAGATCTAGTTTCGGTACAACCCTACGGAGGTGTGGCTGTAGTGGCGACAGATAGATCGAAGCAGATCGGAAGATATTGTTCTTTGAACAATTTCTGCACGGATGGCGGGAATCCGATTTTGGAGCCGATCGAAGGCCCAAAACCCACGGATTCTGCATCATGACAATGAAGTGACCCATGGTCTTGAGTATCGCGGAAAACATACTAGAGAAACGTGATCCGGTGAATCAGCTGAGGCATAAGGAGGAAGACGACGCTTCTGGAAATTTCCCTACAACATGGCTTGTAGTATGGGCTACACGACGTGTGTACATCGGTGAATCACCTGGCATGTACTCCAGGAGTACACGGACCCGGGTTGGGTACAGGGCCAATGACACTATGTGTATACCCCTCCTCGTCCAGACCCGACCAGATATAGGGGATACCCCGAGTACTGCTACAAGGGCAGGTGACACGGACACGAACAAAGACCGTGTACGGGCACATGGCCAGCGTACACGGAGTGAGCCCCAGGTGCTCGGACATGGCCTGTGATTATTAAACACACTGTGTAATTACTTTCTATTTGAAAAGCCGAATGACACGGGCTATTTACACGGGCAGTACCCAGAGTCAAGGAAAACGACGTGTACTTTTTCTACATGTCATGTAGTTGGGTTTTTCACAGCTCAGACGGATTACATGGGCCGTTTAAATGGGCAGTACCCGGAGTCAAGGAACACGACATGTGATCCTTCTACACACCATGTAGTTAGGTTTTACATAGACTAGACAAATGACACGGGCCATTTACATGGGCAGTACCTGGGGTCAAGGAACATGGCGTGTAACCATACTACACGTCGTGTAACCAATTCTTCATGGCTTGAGCCACTTGTTGTAACAACACAAAGATTCATTAATGGAAATCCATCTTGATATAATTAAATGTATCGTTGCATAAAATATTTATATAAAATGTCAACTTATTTGGTTTTATGTTAATAATTGTGACCGTTTCTTTTGTAGTCATTGAACAGTGATCATATGATTAGTATAAATATTGGACTTTAACAAACCCAATTTACTCAGAAAAAGGAAGCGATGGCCTCATCCAGTAGAATTGCTCCATACGAAGCCCATTTGTCGAAGCTTGGAAAAGAGGTGGCATCTTTGGGCTTCTCTCTTGACCAAGACCAAGCTGAGCTCTATCATGTCAAGCTCGAATGTGACCGTCTACGGGAAAAGTGGAAGTTGATAGAAATTACCACTCGAGCGATATTATCCGAGCCACCCCAAAAGTCTGTCACCATCGCACACCTTACCCTTAGGTCTTATGAGTATATTTTAAGGGGTTATGTAACAAATCAGTAGTACTTTGTTCATGTACAATATTTTTGTATATAATAATGAATATACTTTCTTGTCATTATTGATACATTGTAAATAGTTTTTAAGGTGTAAATAGTGTTTTTAGTTATTATTTAATTAAGAATTATATTTTATTAAATTATTGGATTTTTGAATTAAATAATATTTTAATAAATATTATTATTATTATTATTAAATTAATTTTATATATATAAATGATCATATAGTTTTATGAATGCAATTGTAATTTTTTTAAGGTTTGAAAGCCATTTTTTTTCAAAAACCATGAATTTTCAATAAATGAAAGTTTTTATTTTAAAAGTGGATATTAACATATTTATAAAATTATTTAGATAAAATAAATGTTACTTCTGGAATCGGGAAATCGAAATTATCTAATGGTGAATTTTTCATAATTTTCTGAGACAATAAATTTTTTGGGTAAAAATTAAATACTGTTTAAATATATAATGTGTTTTATGACATCATAATGACCCAATAGAGATGTAATAAAATATTAAAAGATTTATTTTCGGCCAATATATGTTTTAACATTAAAATAATGTGATTTTAGGTTTGTTTGATTTACTTTTCAAAGCATTAATGGACCCTTCAAGACTTATTAAACACCTTGTCTTTTTAAATTATTTTCCATGGGAGTGTGACTCACCACCACATATGCAACCCTATTATTTTAAGAAGTTCAGACTTTGTCCTTATAAAATATTTTTTCCTCATTCCTTTTCCAAAAACCATGGGCAAAAACCGTGGGATGGTATTTGGTTTGGATTGATTTAATATAAGGTGTTCCAAACCTAAATAATAAAGAATTCCTTCACCTTTCCTATATAAACCCACCCAAGCTCCCACTTCCTCCTCCCTCAAAGCCTTTGGAGTTATTACAACTTCTTCCCAACTCTCATTAGAATCCTCCCAAGTTTCCCCAATCTCCAAAGAAGCCTCTCTCTTGTCTCTCTCAAGCCTTTGGAAGCACACTTCCAAGTTAGGGTTTTTTTTCCTTTCCCATTTTGGTCCAATTTTATATAACTGTTTTGCCCATTTAATTTCAATTATGAATGTTTTAGTGTGGTTTCACACATCCCTCATACTTCCCTATTTATGTATTAATGATGGGAGACCCCTTTCTCTCTCATTAAATTCCTACCATGTACACATGTTACTATGCCAAAATTCCGAAAACAACTTCTCTCTCCTCATTTACATTCAAGAAATACTTTGGTATCATTAATCTAAATTCCTTTAAAATTGTTGGGACATGTATCTATATGACCTCCTTACTATCCATTACATGTAAATATGATGAGGAACCCCTTTATCTCTCATCAACCATTTTTATGAATTTTTATGTCACGCTGTTACGCTGCCGAAATCGCACCGATTTTCTAAGCCAATGCCATTGTGTAGTGAATAACATGTACATTTATCCATCAAGGGTATTCACCTTTATACACATCTAATTATTGATTATAAATTTTCATTTATTAATTCCACATTCCTTTATCGTGGAAAAAAAGAGTATGTTTTATGTATCCATGTTTTATGATCCATGTGTCACACTTATGCATGAAATAAAATGTTTAAGAAGGGTGTGCCCTTATAGCAATCCAATGCATTGGGTAAAGTATAGTATCATGATACGTCATGTGCAATAAGTGTTAACTCATTATAATTCAAGTGAAACGAGGTTTTTCTCTTGCTTCATGTGCAACGAGGATTTACTCATGCTCTATGTGCAAAGAGCCTTGGCTCATGCTAATTCTATGTTAAGTGTTGTTGCCACATTTCCATGTTATGATTATCATGATTTATCGTGACTTTATGTTCATGTTTCTCTTGTGATCTATTGATATTCCTAATTTCTAACATCTATTTTACTCCTCATTTTATTCCATGTGTATTCCCTTACTGTGATTTATATCTCACACTTTTCTTATGCATGTCCTCAGGTTATCCCATGAAATGCTAAGTATGAGGGAATGTAGTGGTCATTTAAAGGAAGTTTTCAATAAAGATGTTGTATTTCTTGTTTCAAGTTTTTATGTAATGATCCTAATCCTCAGAGACACCAAACCTCTCAATCATCTTTGTTGTATGAAGTGAAGTTTTATGTTATAAATTATGTTTAAGTTTGTAATAAAAGCAAGGTTTTCATAGTTGGTATCAGAGGATAGGATTAGTTATTTTTCGGATTAGGATTAGAAAACCCTAGTAAATCCATAGTGTCAAGACTAAGTATAATAAAAACATCCCTAGGTTTTGGTATGTACTGAGTAAGTGGTTTATCAAGAAAATACATCCCTGTCAGGATACGAGTAGGTATAGGCAGCTCTGACACAGATGTATCCTAGGGGTAAAACTCAAAAACAACGGTTTGAGCTAGACTTGAATGGGAACTGGTGCATGGAAATGGGTCATGCTGCACTCTTGGTTACGACACTCTCGGGGGATATGTTTTGATAAATTCACAAGCTTAGTGTGAACCCTTATTATGGGAATTAAAAAAAATGCCCCTAAGAATATATGTTAGAAAGTAGATCATGAAAAGCCTAGATTGAAGCTTATAGACTCATGAGTTAAGGAAATAAACGTTTATTTATAATTCATCAACTATTGTCTTTGGAATACCCTTTATGTGTTACCCCCTAACTTTCCTTTTATTCCATCCAATGTCCGGTAATATGAGGACTCGAGCTAACAACCGGTGTGAAGATCAATGTGATGACTTTACTAATGAGATGCCCAATCCAATGGGAGCAAGAATCTTGAACTTTTTCACGCTTCTCTCTCAGCTAACTCAAGATTTGAGAAGAAAAAAGGGTCATGAGGAACATCCAAACCCCCCCCCCACCACCCTAAGAAGGAACAAGTCTCTATTGAGAGCTTCATGATACAAAGGCCTCCTACTTTTAATGGATCATCCGATCCCACGACCGATGAACAATGTATCAACTCAATTGAAAAGATCTTCTCTATCCATCAAGGTTCTGAACAAGAGAAGGTTCTCCTGGAGGCTTATCATATGGAGGGTGATTCTGATCAATGGTGGACTTTGATCAAAAATATGAAGCCTGAGGAGGAGATCGAGGCGTTGGAATAGAAGGATTTCTGGAATATGTTTTTTGATAAATATTTTCCGTGCACCCTCCGGCATAAGATGAAAAGGAACTACCATTACCTCATGAAAAAAGAAGAAGAATATTTTGGAGCATACGAGGAAAGCATCACAAGGTTTTCATGATAAACTTATGGCTTTGTCATTACCCCTGAATGCAAGGTTGGCCGATCTTTGGTGGGCTGAAGCCTAGCTTACGAAAAGCATTAGCGATCCATGACTTTGTCAGCTATGAGGAAATTGTCTGATGTTCGCTCAAGGTTGAAATGGAGATCAGGGAATCACAGGTTCATGGGGATAAGAAGCATAAGGTGGACTTTAATGTTGGTGGTCCGATGGATAAATCCTATGGTGCTAAGAAGATCCAGCACCCCACTTTCCCAAAGTGCAGAAAGAAGAACCCTAGAAATTGCATCAAGGGGACAAGGAAATGCTTTAGGTGTGGAAGAGAAGGGAACCTAGATGTTAACTGTCGGCAAGAAAGACATGCGGCTGTGATTGGGGAGAAGAGTGCTCCATTCGAATCTCAATGCATTGTTCATTGCTAAACATGCAATGAACCGAGGCATATTGAAAATCAGTGCCATAATCCAAGGGTTTTCAGAGGCAACCAACAACCTCCAAGGCAGCAAGGAAGAGCATTTTCCATCACTTCTGCCAAAGTAAACCCCGAAAATGAAGTGGTGACATGTATGCTAGTTATTCATTCAAGATTATCGAACGTACTTTTTGATTCAGGTTCTACACATTCTTTTATATCTCGAAAGTTTAGTATAACAATCCCAGCACCACCATAAACCACGGAAGTAATGATGTTAGTGATTACGGAAAATGGGGCAATCATTGCATCCCATGAATATAAGTCCTCCCCTGTTATAATCTGTGGATTGAATTTCCCAACGAACCTCTTCATACTCCCTCTGGTGGAATTTGATGTAATTCATGGCATGGATTGGCTTTCCTTATATTGATCCAACATAAATAGTCGGGAGAGGTAAATCACACTCTATATAGAGAATCAACCCATGATTCATTAGAATTGTAAGGAGGAAGATGAATCTCATTTAGCTCCATCATCTCAAGAATATATATTACTTCCCTATAAGCATGCGTATCTAGCTCATATGATTGATTCCAAGGAAGAAACCATCCTTGAATAAATGCCTATTGTGAGGGAATTCGGTGAAGTTTTTCCCAAGGAACTGTATGGTCTTCCTCCTAGAAGAGATGTTGAATTCTCAACTGAACATATACCAGGGGAGCTACCAATATCAAAGACTCCATATAGAATGGATGTCGTGGAGCTTGAAGAGTTGACGAAACAACTACAGAAGAATTTGGATAAAGGGTTTATACGCCCAAGTGCTTCACCATGGGGTGCACGAGTCCTCTTTGTCAAGAAGAAGGATGGTTCAATGCGGATTTGAATCGATTGTCGTGAACTTAACAAAATCATGATAAATAACAAGTATCCTCTACCACAGATTCATGACTTGTTGTATCAGCTACATGGATCACAATACTTCTCCATGGTAGATTGGTGGTTGGGATATTATCAAATAAGGGTGAAGAAGGAAGATGTCCCTAAGAATGTTTTTCGTACAATATATGGGCACTATGAATTCATATTAATGCCTTTTGGACCCACCAATTATCCAAAAATATTCATGGAATTGATGAATGGAGTCTTTAGAGATTACCTAGACAAATTTTTGGTAGTCTTTATAGATGATATTCTAATATACTCCAAAACCAATGAGGATCATGAGGATCATTTAAGAACTATACTGGAGACTTTGCTCAATGAGAAGCTCTATGAAAATTATAGAAAGTGTGAGTTCTGGTTTAGGGAAGTCTCATTCTTGGGCCATATCATCACAAGAAATGGGATATATGTTGATCCCTCCAAAACAGATGCAATTGAGGGATGGTAGAGGCAATCATCGGTAATGGATATCCGTAGCTTCATGGGGTTAGCTGGATATTATCGATGATTTGTGAGAAATTTATAATGATTTTCCAACCCTCATACCAAGATAACATGAAAGGGAGTAAAGTTTTCATGGAGTGATGAATGTGAAGAAAGCTTTAAGGAGTTGAAAATGAGTCTTATCACTGCGCCTGTGCACACTTAACCCACAAGTGGGGATATTTTTGTGGTATTCAATGATGCTTCGAAGAAGTGATTAGGTTGTGTACTGATATAGAATGATAAAGTGATATCATATGCCTTAAGGAATTTGAAAATCCATGAGTGAAACTATCTAATGCATGATCTGGAGTTGGCGGTAGTGATCTTTTCCTTGAAAATATAGCGGCATTTTCTCTATGGGGAGAAATGTGGGATATATACTAACCACAAGAGTCTTAAATATATATTTACACAGAAAGAGCTTAATATGCGCCAGAGAAGATGGATAGAGCTCATCAAGGATTATGACTATTCAATACATTACCACCCTGGGAAAGCGAACAAGGTGGCATATGCCTTAAGTTGAAAGGACCCAACGATTCTATCAATGAAGAGAATTGAGAAGGATCCAATCTTATTAGAATTGATGAATATGGACATGGGAATCATAAAAAAGGGAACATCATAAATCCATTCACAAATTATTTCTCAACCGTCTCTCTTGGAATGGTTAAATGATGCTCAAAAGGATGATGTGAGAATTCTAGAAAAAATTGGAAGCTATCAAAAAGGGGAAATCCTTGGAGTTTAATGTTAATGAAGAAAGAATTGTGAGATTTGGGAAAAGACTATGTGTTCCATCACATACGGAGCTGAAGAAGGAACTTTTGTATGATGCACATAGTTCAAATTTATCTATTTACCCTAGGATCACAAAGATGTATCGAGATCTCTGAGAAAACATCTGGTGGGATCATATGAAAAAGGAGATCGCTGAATGTACATCAAAGTTCCTTGTGGTCCAGCAAGTGAAGGCAGAGAGGAAGAAGTCTAATGGAATGACGCGAACCTTTTCCCATACCAGAATAGAAATGGGCGAACATCACCATGGACTTTGTCACTGGACTTCCGAGGACATCCAAAGGCAACAATGCAATCTGGGTTGTTGTGGATCATCTTACAAAGACTGCACACTTCATTTCTATTCAGGAGGATTTCTCATTTGATAAACTTGCACAGATATATATCAGGGAAGTGGTAAGGCTGCATGGAGTTCCACTATCTATTGTGTCTGCCTGAGATCCATGATTCACCTCTCTGTTTTGGAAGAGTCTTCAACATGCTCTGAATACTGAACTGAACTTCAGTACGGCATATCATCCTCAAACTGATGGCCAATCCGAGGAGACTATCCAAACATTTGAGGGCATGTTGAGGGCATTCTCAATGGATTTTAAAGGAGTATGGGATCAACATCTTCCTCTGGTTTATTTCTCTTATAATAACATTTTCCACTCGAGCATCCAAATAGAACCATATGAATCCCTTTATGGAAAAAGTGCAGAACATCGGCGTGTTGGGATGAGGTCACTGAACGTAAGCTTCTTGGACCGAAAATGGTTGAGGAAATGGTGGAGAAGGTAAAAACCATTCAGTAGCATATCAAGGCAGCCCAGAGTCGACAGAAGAGTTATGTAGATAATCGTCGACGAGCTCCTGAGTTTATAGTTAGAAACATGGTTTTTCTATGAATATCTCCATGGAAGAAGGTTGTTAGGTTTGGAAAGAAAGGAAAGCTAAGTCCAAGGTACATCAGCCCCTTCGAGATTCTTGATCGTGTCGGGGCTGTGGCCTATTGACTATAACTTCCACCTACCATGGATAAAGTACATTATGTCTTTCATGTATACCTCTTAAGGAAGTACATACCAGACCCTCCACATGTACTCTCTTCTAAGGTGGTACAGTTGGAGGATGATATTTCTTATGAAGAGCAACCAGTAAAGATCATAGATCGTAGAGAAAAAGTTCTACGAAATAAGACAATGCCCCTCATCAAGGTGTTGTGGAGAAACCACATGTCTGAAGAAGCGACCTGGGAATCAGAGGAAATGATGAAGCTAAGTTACCCACATCTGTTTTATTGTGGGAAAAAGAAAATTTTGAGGGCGAAATTTCTTAAGGGGGGAATATTTTAACGACCCAAAGTTTCATTAATGGAAATCCCTCTTGATCTAATTAAATGTATCATTGTGTAAAATGTATATATAAAATGTTAACTTCTTTGGTTTTATGTTATGAATTGTGACCATTTCTTTTATAGCCGTTGAACAGTTATCACATGATTAGTATAAATATAGGGCTTTAACAAACCCAATTTACTCAGATAAAGGAAGCGATGGCCTCATCCAGTAGAATTGCTCCATTTGAAGCCCATTTTTCGGAGCTCGGAAAAGAGGTGGCGTCTTTGGGCTTCACTCTTGACCAAGTCCAAGCTGATCTCCATCATGTCAAGCTCGAACGTGACCTTCTATGGGAAAAGTGGAAGTTTATAAAAATTACCACTCAAGCAATGTTATCAGAGTCACCCCAAGAATCTATCACCATCACACACCTTACCCTTAGGTCTTATGCGGCTGTTTTAAGGGGTTATGTAACAAATCACCAGTACTATGTTCATGTACATTAATTTTTTATATAATAATGAATATACTTTCTTTTCATTATTGATACATTGTAAATAGTTTTTAAGGTGCAAATAGTGTTTTTAGTTATTATTTAATTGAGATTCTATTTTATTAAATTATGGGATTTTTTAATTAAATAATATTTTATTAAAATATTATTATTATTATTATTATATTAATTTTATTATATATAAATTATCATATAATTTTATGAATTCAATTGTAATTTTTATTAAGGTTTGAAAGCTATTTTTGTCAAAACCCGTGAATTTCTGATAAATGTCAGTTTTTATATTAAAAGTGGAAATTAACATATTTATAAAATTATTAAGATAAAATAAATGTAATTTCTGGAATCAGATCATTGAAATTATCCAAAGGTGAATTTTTCATAATCTTCTGAGCCAGTCAATTTTTTGGGTAAAAATTAAATACTGTTTAAATATATAATGTGTTTTATGACATCATAATGACCCAATAGTGATGTAATAAAATACTACAAGCTTCATGTTCGGAAAATATATTTTTTAACATTAATATAATGTGATTTTGGGTTTGTTTAACTTACTTTTCAAAAGCATTAATGGACCCTTCAAGAATTATTAAACACCTTGTCTTTTTTAATTGTTTTCCATAGGAGTGTGACTCATCTCCACATAATCAACCCTATTATTTTAAGATGTTTGGAATTTGGCCTTATAAAATATTGTTTTCCTCTTCCCTTTTCCAAAAACCATGTGAAGAAACCATGGGATGGTTTGTGGTTTGGATTAATTTAATATAAGGGGACCCAAACCTAAATAATAAAGAATTCCCTCACCTTTCCTATATAAACCCACCTAAGCTCCCACTTAATCCTCACTCAAAGCCTTTGGATTTCATCCAAAATATGCCCTAATCACTCTAAAATCCTCCCAAGGTGACCCAATCTCCCAAGAAGCCTCTCTCAAGCCTCTCTCAAGCCTTTGGAAGCACACATCCAAGTAAGGGGTTTTTCATCCTTTCTCATTTTTTTCCAATTTTCTTTAAGTTGTTTTTCCCATTTAATTTCAATTATGAATGTTGGGGTATGGTTTTTAACCTCTCTAATACTTCCCTTGTTATGTTTGGATGATGGGAGACCCCTTTATCTCTCATTAAATTCCTCCCATGAACACCCATTACTATGCCAAAATTCTGAAAGGAACTTCCCTCTCCACATTTACATTCAAGCAATACTTTGGTATCATGAATCTAAATTCCATTAAAATTGTTGGGACATGTATCTATATGACCTCCTTACTTTCCATTACATGTAAATATGATGAGTAACCCCTTTCTCTCTCATCAACCATTTTTATGAATTCTTATGTCACGCTGTTACGCTGCTGAAATCGCATCGATTCTCTAAGCCAATGCCATTGTGTAGTGAATACCATGCCCATTTCTCCATCAAGGGTATTCACCTTTATGCACATTTACATATTTATTATAAAGATTAATGTATTAATTCCACATTCCTTCATCATTTAATAAATTATTATGTTTTATGAATCCATGTTTTGTGATCCATGTCGCACACTTATGCATGAAATGAAATGTTTAAGATGGGTTCTCCCTTATAGCGCTCCAATGCACTGGGTAAAGTATAGTATCATGATAAATCATGTGAAGTGAGTGTTGAATCATGCTAATTTAAGTGAAATGAGGGTTTACTCGTGCTTCATGTGCAATGAGTATTTACTCATGCCCTATGTGCAATGAGCCTTGGCTCATGAAAATTCCATGTTAAGTTTTGTTGCCACAATTCCATGTTATGATTATCATGATTTATCGTGCCTTTATGTTCATGTTTCTCTTGTTCTCTATTGATATGCCTAATATCTAACATGTATTTTACTCCTCATGTTATTCCATGTGTATTCCCTTACTGAGATTTATAGCTCACCCTTTTCTTATGCATGTCCTCAGGTTATCCCATGCAATGCTAAGTATAAGGGAAGGTAGTGGTCATGTAAAGGAAGTTTTCAATAAAGATGTTGTATTTCATGTTTCATGTTTTTATGTAATGATATTATGCCCCAAAGACACTAAAAATCTCGATCTTCTTTGTTGTATCAAGTGATGTTTTATGTAATAAATCATATTTAGGTTTGTAATAAAAGCAGGGTTGTCATACTAGTCTTCTATGACTTGGACTAGTTTTCTTAGGGTTCGTACCCTAGATATTTCCCTAAAGATTCTGGTATCATCTCCTTTATACAGGATTATAGTCCCTTTGGCATGAATTCCTGAATAGAGTTGTTGGAATCCCCTCTGTGAGACTTAGAGCTAGATCCTCTATTCATTCTTGGAACCCTAGGTGGAGTTCTTGGTATCGACGTGACCAACTTTACCCGAGCGCCGATCCTTTGCTTAGCGGATTAGCTCAGACTGAGTTGTTAGAATAACCCCATGACTTGGTTGTGATCCTCATCTAAGCATCATGTTCTCAATGTTCTTGTGGAGTGTGTTCTCCCAGAATGAGTACTTTTCATCTCTCTCTTTAGACCTAGGAGTGTGTTCTCCTGGTTGCATTCTTAGTGGAATCTTCTAGTGGGATCCTAGTGGTGGTATTTCACAATAGTCGATCGTGCATGAGTATATCTGGATATTCTTGTTATATGTTCTGTAGACATATACTATGTGGAGCTGACTGTATCTTTCCTTTGCGGTATTTACCTTGTTGTATTTCATTTGTGGTTTCGGGGTGTCCTGCTGGGTATTGTTATACTCACCCCTGCACGGGCTTTACCCACACGTGTCGTGTCTTGTGCAGAAGAGGGAGCCTTTGACAGGATTCTAGGTGGACCAGGACCGGACGGTGCTCAGTGAGATCAGGCGGGCCTTGGTGTGTTCCTACGGCTACAGATTTCAATCCCAATAACATTACATATAGGTTGAACTTTGTTACAGACTTTCTTTTGGTGGGCTTGTACTTTTTGCCCAGGTTTCTTCACATATTGTACGTTTCTTTCCTGTCATACTCCGTTGGTTGAGATTTTTAGTGTATGCATGCATTTCCATTTTTAGTAGTTTTTACTTTTCAGATTTGTGGGCGTGGAGAAGTGTGTGCTTGTGTACAGGTTTATAGGCAATGCCTCCCATGTTAGTAGCATACCTATTCGGTGCTAGTCACCAGCCCCTGGCCTTTTGGAGTTGGGCTTGGGAAGTTGCAGCTCGGGCCCCATTGGGATGGGTCGTGACATTATACTTCATATAGTAAAATTTATTTATGAAACAATGATGATGCCATAATTAACTTATTATTGAATGATTAAGGAATTGATATTATAAATAACAAAATAAAGGTAAATTGAGTCTTTTTATGAATTTCATGAATTTTATAGGTTAATATGAAATTTTAGTGTTGATTAGAAGAATGTTTTTCAATGTAATCATGTTTTTAGAACTATAACAAAAATCAAATAATAAATAGTATCAAAAATTTACATAAATGAGTTTTTAAAACAAATACTCTATTCTTAAATGATATAATAGTCTTAAAAACCTATGGTTCATCCAAAGGACTTATATAATAATATATATTGGATTAATTAACCAGTTGGGGTAATCATTCCATTTTCTTGTAAGTTTATAAACCATATAATATAAAGAAACACAGAGACATGGTAAATGTTCAACTATTTAAACAAGAGTTTAATCTAAAAGATAAGGTTAATATGGTGACTTAACCTGTCTAAAACCTATTGGTTGAGAGGTTTTTGACCCATCATCACCTTATCCTCGAAATAATCCATTTTGGAGCCATTATAAACTGAATATGATTGTATAATAAAATAATATTTCAATCTTTTCCTAAAATAACCCTCACCTCTCTAAAAAAGGGTGCTTCCCCTTCTTTCAAAATAAAACCACCAAAGCCATTTGGCTCAGCCAAACCCAACTCAAATATCATCCCAACTACCCTAAATTAGACCTATATTCCATAATTTTATCAGAAAGCCATCTTAAGGTGCTCTTTTTATCAAATCAAAAGGAAACATCTGAAGAAGAGGTAATAATTTCACCACCTCTTTCAATATCCTTTTCTTCATCCACTTCCCCTTTCTTGGTTGTTTCCATAACAAAATAATATCAACAGTACCTTATATGTACATTTAGATTATTATAAAAATGGTACCAGAAAATTCATTATTCTATCTATCCTATTAATGACAAGTCACCATACATGTGTACGTACAACTCGCCATCTCCATGTCGTGGTGTAGTTTGTTATTCAAACACTTTATTATTTGGATGGGTATAATAATGAATATAAATGATGTAAATAAGAAATATAACATGTTAATGATTTTTTATATATGATATATCATACAATTACATACAATTTATCCATCAATAGAATTATATTTTCACTTGTACATACGTACAGATTACTGTCTCTACGAACGTGATGAAATTTATTCACCATCGTAACCATTCAAGAATAATTTTTCTTTTATGATTAACAATAATTTTTATGAACTTAATATCATTTTGTATAGGAATAATATACATCATATCCATAACAAACATGACTTACATAACAAAACATATAAAGTAAAATTAATTAGTTAACACCTGAAATGATGATACTACTGAAGTATTATTAAGAATGAAATATAAGAAGATCATATATAATAATATATTTATGTATTTGGTTCCTGTATAATCTAATAAAAACTATTTAAATATCATAAAAGAGGTTAACATACCCTAAATCATGGAAAAGTACAGGTTAAGGGTTAATTCTACAATTTCTTCATTATCTGACGTTGTTTACACGTGAGTATCTATAGGGACATCTTTATCATCCACATCTCTGTTTCATTAAAATGTATTTAAAAACATTTTTAATATTTAGTAGACTATGGGTTATATTCATTTATACCATTGTTTTATTTATTATGTAATTTTTATAATGTAATCTTTTCATCATTTACCAAACAAGGTCATTTACAATCATTTCAACAGAATTAAAGAAAGAATGTTTTTTTAACTTATAGGGAAGGTGCTTCTATTTTCTACCATTGTAACACCATCGAATCCTCCCTTACAATCTTATAAGAGAATTTTCAAAAGAAATATTTTTTTATAATTATGTGACTTTTAAATGATTTCACAATAGTATGATATATTTCTCTCAAATAGTTCTGATTTCATATATGTCTACATCCTTTGATGGATTTTAAACTGGTTTGAAGTTGATTTATTATGATTCAATCTTCCATATTATATTGGAGGTTTTGTGATATGTTTGAATATGGATTTTTTTATATTTATACCATTCATGATTTTTGTTAAATTATTAACATTTCATACACTAGTTTTAATATGAATGTTTATGTTATGTTTCAACCTTTTAATAGGAGTAATGAATTAGACTTAGTAAGTGACGGGTGGAGCCTGCTATAGCTCCTCGATGCATTGGTAGGACTCATTAGAAAAACTAGTGTCTTGGCACAAGGCCTTGACAAAATCGTATTTGTAGTCTTGGAACGGGGCCTTAACTATGTGGTTATGATGTCCGGCATTATTCATTCCATCATTATGAAATTGGCTATTGATTTTTCATGTGATTTTTCTACTAGTAGAATATCCATGCGATAATTTAAATAGAATTATTTGATTTATTTTATTCCATATTCTGCTGAAATTTATGTTTAAAATGTTGTTTATTTGTCTTATACACTGCCATACAAGTTTATTCTTATTTATGAATGTTTCTGCTATATTGGTATCCTTACTGAGCATCTGAGCTTGCCCTTTCTTATGTTTTATTTTTCCCAAGATTTGAATAAGTATATTACAATTAACCTACAAGAATAGGCTAATGGATATAAGGGTGTACAAAGGGGAAAAATGATGTTTTTTTATTTCATGTTGTAATAAAAAACTTATCTATGTATCTAGTACTTCCAAGGCTACTAAAATAATCGGTCATTAAGGACATAATCCCTTATATCATGCCAATGTTATGTAATAATGCACCAACTCGGGGTAACTGGGGTCGGGGTGTTACATAGAAAACTCTAATTTTATCATTATTGACCACATTTACAACCATGTAAATTATTTTAAAATATCCATATTAATTCCCTCATTTTTTTATACATGGTGGGCCGCCATCATAATCACATGTAACTATAAAGATAAATTTAACTAAATCCACTATATATTCAATAAAAAATATCATTACCTATTCATATTCAATCCATTATCCATTCCTATTATTCAAATAGAATATGTCACATTCCCATTATTCAAATATGTCACCATTTGAACCCATAACTGTGTCCATGTATTAAAATTCCAAAAACCCCATGTTAATATAATATTAATGATAGACACATTAAACCATAAAAATATCTTCTGAATTAAAAAAATTATTTATTCATAAATTACATGACTATTGAATTAATAATTTACAAAAATCATATTTTAACATATATTTATAAATTCAAATTAATTTATTCTTCATTCCATATAATTATCTCACCATTCACTTAGTTTTCTTTCAAGATTCCATATATAATTTTTTATATGGTAATAATATTTTTTTCATTTATTTCTATTTACAATATTTTCTAGAGTTACGATATTTATTAGGGACCAAAATAGTTTGTAATTTCAATTTATTATTATTATATTTGTTAATTTTTGTTATCCAATTATACTATATATAATTTTATTTGTAGAACAAATTTAATCAGTTACATTGATGAAATAAATTAATGTTTGTTTTTATTATGTGATAAATTTAATTTATAAAATATCATGTTAAAAAATTTGAAACCCATATATATAAATAAGAAAAAATTTCATATTAAAAATTATAGTTTGTTTCAAATTTAATGTATAATACATGAATTATAAATCCTTTACTTAATAATCATCTCTAATATATTTATAATAATTGTAAAAATTATGTTCGTTATCATATACCCTTAAAAATGAAATAACTAAAGTATATAACATTAATACCTTATGTAATATATATATATATATTAAAAATAATTTAAGTAATATAAACAATTGCATATAATATAAAAACATCATCTCTATCATGTTATGAAATTTTGGTTTTTATTATGTAGAATAATAATTGTAAGTATGAATATGCTTCCTAAAACATAAGATATTAATGATTTGTACTGTAAATGTAAAAGAAATTCTGGACATATCATGTCCAATAATTAAATCCACAATGAATCCATATGATTGGATAAATTTTATTTATCTCATTCATATTATAATTTAATATAAACTAACAAAACCAATGGGTAAGTATTTTTGAAGAAATTTCACAGCCAAATCATGTCATAAAATGAAATCCTAACTTCTCCAAGTAACTTGCGTACATGATCATTGTAAGAATCTAAAAAGATAAAAAAAATACATTATACATAATGAATATAAAGAATTCCTTTAAACCCTTATACTTCTCAGGCATATAATATTCAGAATTTTGTTTTTTTAGTCTATCTATCATCTATAACGAATTCATATTGTCATATTACTTTTATGAGTTATGAGACATGTAAAAAATTATATGTTTAGAGATATAATGAAAATCCTTTGAATGATTATTATAGTAATCCAGATCCATTTTTTTGAATATATTACGCATTAATATACTTAATTAGGGGTTTATCTAATATATATGGTTTTCCTTCTTACATAATAATAATTATTATGTTTTTGAATTAATCAACGAAGTTTCTTATACTAAGTTTCAACATTTCAAAGGGTGATATCAAAGTCATATTTTAGGTTTATTTTTACATTTTAACAATAACATAATATATTATTAAATTATTATCTTATTTTAAATTAATTTAATATGGAATTTCATGAAATTTTTACTTCTTAAAATAATAACCCCTTTTAAAACATGTCATTCCAATCTGTAGGTCAATATCCATATTTCACAAATAATTGAATCCACTTTTGTATCCCACTCTTCTCATAGGTATTTATTATTTCAATCATTCCAATCATATAATATACTACTCTTGTATAGTTTAGTGGATGAAAAATTTATCAATCCATCATTTGGATTATCTCATATCCATTCATCGAGTACACTAACTATTAAGGTTTTCAAAATATGATTTACCCAAAAATCACATTATGATTTAGTTACCTATATCTTAGGGTTATTAATTACATAGTTTGTTATATAATATAATCCATTTGAATATAAAATTTTCATGAACCAACCCAGATAAAAAATTAATGCCATGGTATGTTTTTACCTCGGAAGGAATCTAACACATAGTATTTAAAGGGGATTCCAAATCTAACCATACTATCAAATGAAATCTCTATACATGTATTCATGATTACTATGATTTATTTTTAATTAGAAAATCACTTAACTAAATCAATATGTTAAAACTATATATATGTAACTCTTTACACAACTTATATCATTCATTTTGAAATAAATTAAAGCACAATATATTTAAACATATCCTAATGCATCAAAAGAATAAGGTGCATTTAAAAAATTATTGTAAAGTAGTATAATCATATTAAACCAATAGTCTCTATTATAGTATGAATTATTTGATAGGGATTCAATGCACATTTTTCTTGATAGATCATAAGCTCCATGTCTAGTGAGTAGTTTGACCAAAAGTCCCCATGCCCAAGGTTCACAACTCAATAGAGAATTTAATTATATAAAAATTATATCACATAATATATATATTATTTAATAAATTATTAAATTCATCTTCATAACTCTTGAATGATATAATATAAATGTATAATAATTCTATATCAATTATCATACCCATCACACAATGCCTTATATTCTTGTTTGATAATTTAATGCAGTAGTTAATATATATTTAAACATGAGAAAAAATCTAGTCATAATATAAAACATATATTAATGAATAATGTTTTTAATAATACTAAATAAATAAATATTTCAAAAATTCACTCATTTGTTAATTTTTTTTAAATAATTCATCAATATGAAATTATAAACACCTTATTTTTTAACAATCAATTATGGACATTATATAATGAAAAATTATAATCAATTTAATTTTGTTTTTATCAATAAATACAACATAATATCATTTAATATATAATTTATTAAAACATATGATATTTATTCGAAATAAAAAATATATATTTTCCCAGAAAAATACATATATTACATGAATATATTATATAATTAAATTATCAAAAATTTAATATTACAAGAACATTGATTAATGAAATTAGAAAATACACTATTGATATGGCTCATATAATTTCTCATGAGGGAATTTTAATTTGATCATTTCAAATTATTAACTATAAAAAATTCATAAATTAATTTAATTTTTTTTTATTTTCCTTCACAAGTAGTTTAGAAAAACATTATAAATTATGTTATAATTTCAATATAAAAATTTTCTATCAAAATTCCATTCCATGAAATATAAATCCAATGTATGTAACATAAAAAATAAATATTAGGATATTATTTCAACAAATATTACATAAATATTAAATTTTTACTTATAAACACTTTAAAAATAATTATTTTGTAAACACTTTATTTGTTAAATAAATAACCTAAAATTTCATTTATATAATTTTTATAAAATTATGAAAATACCAAATTAAATTATTTATTTAAAAATTGAAGACTAAAATTTTCACTATATTGTATTTTATAATAAATTTTTACATCACAATTCTCAGTTTAATTCAAAACAACCAACACACATTGTGATATGTATTTGGTGGAATGAAATATAATTCCATAGTGAATTGATCCATATTTTATGATATAGTATATTTCATGCATGAAATACAATTCCCCAAATAAAAATTGAAAATATTATGCATTGTCGTTGTCGCTCAATATGATTCAATATCCCATATGTTATGATATATCAAAATTAAAGAAATTTAGCATTTGTCACAAGTGAAAAAGGATATATCATACTTTATGATCATATCATATATTATGAAATGAAATATTCAAACATAATCTAAGTTTCAAAACGTATCACATATTTAATGATACTGAATATGATATATTCTTTTCAAAGGTATAATTTTATAATATTCTATTATTGAAATGCGATATACAATATTACTTATTATAAAAATAATTTCCATAATCAATTTAAGGATGGGATGTAATTGATAAAAATAATGGGTTTCTCAATATAAGATAATAATTATTAAAGAATATATAGACTTATGAAACCATAAATTATGAACATATGTGCTTTGATATTGAAACCATGCATAACCTAAAAATAAAGAATATATCATACACCTATTATAGCTAGGATTCCTTATTCAATCATGCATGCCTAATTAATAATATTTATAAGTATCCATTAAAAACATTTCTCTTAGGGTATCGATGATTTGATGTGTCACCCAACACATGGTTGATATTCTCCTTTCGACTGTGATATTCTATAAACTCACAATGGTAATGGAAGAAGAAGAAGAGATGTTTAATACGTGGATTATTAAATAAGGATCCAATTTGGATTACATTCTCATGGATTGGACACTTAATAAAAGCCACAATAATTCCCACCAAGCCTTTAATGAGTTAACTCAAATATTACATAATTTTCAAGTATTTCATGTAGTTAGAAAGCATTTGTAACATTCGGTCATATACGAATGCATTTAATACTTAAATTCTTCCAACCAATTCTTACATACATATCATCATAGGATATATCTTGAATAATTATGGATATTGGTAGATGATTCATGAATGTTTACCCCTAATGATTAACTAAAAATGTTGATCATAAAATTGAATTAACCCTTGTCAAAACATTTATAATATTTCTATATCATCCATGCTGATATATCTTAAAAAGTGTTGTGATTTCTGTTTACCATATTATATGTTATGAATTACCAAGGGATATAATATGTCTTAGTGTCTTGTTTTACATAAAATAAGACACATCGCATAACATTCAATATGATATATCGAAATACATCATAAGAAATACCTGGATTGAGGGAGAATCTCGATCATATATATAAATATATGAATTTATATGCATATGTATGTATATAAGTATGTATATTTGAATGTATGTGTGTATGTATATGTGTATGTATGGATGTATATGTAACTTATTTATAATTTTTTGTAAATTGATATATATATATATATAGACACACAAAAATTTTTAATTAACTGACGCACATGCATGAATACTTGTATATATAAAATATAAATTTACTCACACACAACCAAATATGTTATTTTACATATGAATATACATATATATGTAGTCATATATATACATAAATATAAATTTGAGTATATATTATCGAAATATGTTATTATTTATTGGACAAAATTGTGCACACACATACACACTTTTCAAAAAATTAAAATTTATGATAGAATATACATTATATGCAATGTTTACATATTATTTACTCACTATTATAAATTATATATAATTATTATTTTTTATATTTCAATTTATTTTTTAGTAATTATATGTATATTATATATATAATGTTGAATTTATATGTAATATTTTATAATCATTATATATATATATATATTATTTTTTAGAAGAATATTTTTAATGTTTATAAATTATATAATTCAAATATATAAAAATGATAGAGTATATAAACATCATACATGTATTTGTTTTCGTGAAATATGATTATTGTTGAATTAAATAGAATTAATATGAATTAAAAATTGATGGATTCCAATAACATAACAAAAGACTATGATAATGAATTTAAGGAGTTAATTTTTCTGAAACAAATCATGAAAATTCCCCTTCTAAATTTTTATAGTTCATTTGTTTCTATTTTTATTAATCATAATGAATTTATCTAGATAAGTATTTAGAAATCTTTCCCTACCAATGAATATAAAAATGTTGTACATGTCAGACTAAAAATGAGGATGAATATAATGAAAATATAAGCTTGTATAATTGTATTAATTACATGTTGTAACTTAATAATCTACAACCTTCCCCATGTACTTTGGTTTTACACTTTCCTCATTGTGTTTTCGGATTTTTTTATTGATACGTCACATCAGGGGTGTGGATCGAGAATTAATGTGAGTGTGGAGCATGAATTGTATCTAGAATAGAAATTGTAGGTACACCAGCAATACAGTGATGGAAAACATTCAGCTGGTGGGTTGTGAAATCATACTGAAAGTGTATTACATTCTTTTTTTGACCATTATGATAGGAAATTTCTTCAAAAAATCAATTTTAGTCAATGTCTAGCCATTGGTGGGCAATGATTATTCTGTGTTTTCACTAGATGTGAGACAACATTAGCGATTATATCTTATTTTTCCTATAATCTCCATTTTTATATTTTAATGTACTCTCATGAACTGTTATTTTCCTCCCATGAAATTTGGAGTCCCCCTTGGGTGATTTTGGTTTAACCAACCTTGATTGTCGGTGGATCTCATCACCATTCATGTTGGTGGATCCAAATCAGTAATTATCTTCTCTTATTGGTCATGGATCCCCTCCTTATTCATGTTCATCATACCCAATGTATATAAAATCCATGTAAGTTTGTTCAATTAAATTTTTAAACATTAATTTAGTGTATAGGGATCCAAATTTAGCATCTTCAAGTTATTAATCTCTTCATCTTGTGGTTTTATTCTGGTGACTAAAATTTTGATTAATTTTTAGGTACGTGTACCAATCATCACCCTTTCTAATTTTAAATGTGTTTTATTTTTATTTCATCTTTATTTTATGATTTCATAAAATAAATATTCTTATATCTAGTATCTATGTCATTGATTAATATTTTATTGAGCTTTTGATAAAATTGAAAAAATTGATTTTCATATGAATTGCTCAAAAAACAATTTTAATGGAATGCACACATTTTTTAGAAATTTATATGCCCTGTAATATTTTGATAAATTCCATGAGTTGTTTATGATGATCATTTCTCAAAATTAAAAGATAAATGTGTTTTTTCAAACATTACATGCTTCAACCCTTTTTGAAAATACTGAAGTGCCCAGATCAGTGTGAATCACTGAGAGGGGGAGGGGGTGAATCAGTGATCCCTTAAAACTTTTTACTAATTGATTCTTAATCAACTAAACCTCTATGGCTGGTTAAAGCCTCGATCCACTCTTCTTGTATCTCTCAACCTTTCCCGGATAATGCAGTAATGAAAAGGCACAGGACACAAGGATTTACAAGGTTCGGCACCAAAGGCCTACATCCTTGCCATGCTCTCCAAGCATGGATTCTCCCATTATAACTTGTTAGAATTACAATGGTCGATACAGCTTCCCACCGTATCTCTCCTGAGTCCCACAGGAGGGTCTTTATACTACTTCACACAGTGTTACCAGAGTCCCACTGGCCTGCTCCAGAATCCCACTGAAGACTTCTTCTCCCTGAGTCCCACAGGGTCTTCTCCTGGCTCCTCGAGTCACACGAGTAGCACTTCTTCACTTTAAGCTTCTTCAAGTATCTTCAGCAGTCTGGGATAAAGACTGCTGGCCTTGCTCTGTACCTCTGATCACTTGTGATGATCAGGTCTTCTCGTCTTGCTCGGGCTTTATCACCTTCTTCTAAGGATGACCCGGCTTCTCTCCAATTACTGAATGCTCAGACAAATAATATCTTTAACTTCAGTCTGGTCCAGTCTCACATCACTTCAACTTCATGCACTGAATGCATGGCATCACAATATCTTCAAGATCTCCTGGTCTTGGACTTCTCAAATGCACACAAGCTGATTCAGACTTGTTCACGTGTGCACGTGCATGCATGCATGCATGCACTCCTCCTTTCCCCTTCTCTTGGTGCAGTAGACCCACAAAGGGTGTAATTCTTTTCAGCACACACCAGCTTCTCAAACTTCACACACTTTATGCACTTTTGATTACACACATAAATGTGTGTTATACTTTAGTGTGGATGTCCTCCTTTCAACTTCTTCTAAGTGTGTTCACTTTTAGTGCACACTTAGGTTCGGCCACTTCTTTAGTTTGCACACACAAATTCTTCACTTAGCATCCACTTGTAGTGACCTTCCTCTTCTTGTTGCACACACACACTTTAGTGTTCTTTTAGTTGTTCTTCAATAGTGTGCACACACAAGGCTACGGCCTCTTCCACTTGCACACACTTCCTCTCGGCCTTTTCCACTTCACACACAATGTGTGGTATTCCACTTCACTTGGCACACAACTTCACTAAGGCCTCGGGTCTTCTTTGGTGCACACCCACTGCCACCTTCTTGTAATTGCACACACAACACCCGTATGTTCTTCTTCTTCACTTTGCACTCAAAGGGTGCAAGGGCTCGGGTCCTGCTTGTTTAGCACATAAGCACTAAGGCCCTTGGGCTCTTCTCCAATTTGCACATACACGAGGCAAAGCCTCGGCCTTCACTTGAATTGCACACACACAAATATATGTCTCGGCCAAGGGGTGTTCAACCCGAACTCCTACTCAAGTTAGGCGCGCAAGGGGTGCGGCCCTCCTTCTCTTCACAGCCGCGCTGATTCCACTGGCCGTGGATCGCGCAAGCCAAAAGGCACGCAAGTGCAAGGCACAAGCCGCGGGTGTGCAAGCCTTCGGGCGCGCAGGGTGTCAAGCACCTCAGCCACTCAAGCTCCTCCTGCCGCGCAAGTTTGCGGGCAGTGAGGACTCTTTCTGCCGCGCGAGTACGCGGGCAGGGACTTCCTTCAGAGCCTCGGGTGGCTCTGGAACTTCAGCCGCGCAAGGGTGTTGCGCGGGGCTTCGGCTTCGCGAGGCACAAGGTGCACTCACGGGACTTCTCTCTTCAGAGGATCAGCAACTTCAATGAGGTCTCGGCCTCTCCTTTTATAGGCAGAGATGCCTCAGATTATCCGCGTGCAATAAATCTTAAATCACCGAAGAATTCGGTTCTTTAAAAATCTTTACGAATCTTGCTTTTACTCTCTGTTTCACCGCGGGCTCTTTCATTTTTATTCCTCCTCGTGCATGCGATTTATAACGCATGCACGGCCTCTGTTTTGGCTCATGCATGCAAAGCATGAACACCCGAGTGGCCTCGCACCTTCGGTTTGCTTCGGCCTTCATCGAATTTCTCCATACATTGCATGCAAGCCCATTTTAAGGCATGGTTGTGTTCGTTATGCTCAGACGATCACAATGGAGGTCTTAGATCCTTCAGAGGTGGCCGGGAACTCGAAAACCGGCTTCAGGTTGCCTCTGGTTCGAGCGGAGCTCGCGGGAATGCTCGGGGAGGCCTCAGCCGAGCTCGGGGAAGAGGACGAGGCGGGAGCCGTCGGATCGGGCATTTGAGATATATCGGACGGCCGGATTAAATCGGGGGCGCGGCGGATGAATCGTGCGGCGGAAATAAGACGCGCGATGAGATGTGCGGCTCAGATTCAATCCCGGGAAATTTTCCGCGTCCCACATCGAAACGGGGCGCGGTTTTCTCGCGCTTTATTACCCTGGAGCTGCCCTCAACACGCCAGTTGAAACTCCTCCCCTCCCGGTGCCGCCCCGCACCGGGTTCCTTCTGCGGGCGCGCTCTGCGCCCACCTTGCTCCCTGCGGGCGCGCTCTAGCGCCCACCATGCACACACACGGGAGCGCTCTAGCGCCCACTATGCACTCCTCCGGGCGTGCCCCAGCGCCTATGTGGTGTCTGCGGGTGCGCCCCTGCCGCCCTGAGCTCGCCCCACGGGTTCCCCCTTGGGCGTGGCGCCTTAGGCCCACATGAGCCTTGGGGTTGAACCCACAAGGTGCTCACGGGCTGGCCATATTTTTGGCTAAGTCTTCAAATAAGACTTTGTAAAAACAAAGTCCTCCTCTATGTAAAACATGCCAAGTGCCACTTGCCCTTCAAGGCTTTCTTTTCCTTCATCTTCTTCTTGAGAATTCAAACATTAATATTCTTGATTAAAAACAACTCCTCAATTTATAATTCTTCTTCACCATCTCATTTTCAACTTAGGAGAGAATTCTCAAGGATCTTCATCAACCGAGCTACTTGATCAATTATTTCTTCTTCATTAGAATTCCTCCATTCTTCTTCCACATTTATTCATCACTTTGTAATGGAATTCACGAAGGGTCTTTATCTTCAACTGAGCTCCTAAATCACTTAAATTCTTCAATGTGCTTCATTGATCTAATCAGAGATCAATTGGATCAACTTCCAATTCACATGCACTAAGAGTTAGTACATGGACTTCATTAAACCACTTCACCCACTTAGAAGTTGTGGATGGATCTTCTTTCATCTCCTCATGCATTGTCAATACAATGCATGGTCTTCTAATCATTGGTGTGACATTGTATCATCAGGATACAAGTTCTTTGAACTTAATGACCAGCTCAACAATCGTCAGATGTCCATGGAGAATGTTTCAACCATATTCTCCAATGCCACTTAGTGAATCTCCTAAGTGACATTCCTCTAAGTTCCATGGCCATTCTCCTTTACCACCATCACCATCACATCCTTTGACATTCACATCTTGACTCCTTGACATCCATTCATTCCAAGACAACTTCATGCCTCATTGACAACAAATGCAACACATTGCACTTCAATCTCCCCCTTTGTATTTGTTGTCAATACACTCCATCAGCACATATGAATGGGCCAATAGGTGTGCCAATATTTTCTCCCCCTTATTGGCAATCAAATGCAAAGGTGTGGTGTGGTTCACTTTCAAAAATCTCTTCCTCCCTTTGAAAAGTATTTTCTTGAAAAACACTGAGAGAGGGATGATGTCACATGTTCTTCTTTAGCAAAGAACCTTTAGTAAATCAACTCTAAGTCTACTTGGGCTAACCCGGTGTAGAAAACAAGAGTGATGTAACCAAGGTACTCAATGTTGTCCAACATTCACTACACATGTGAGATCATGCTTAGGGGTTTGAAATTTTTCAGATATAACAATGAATTTGCTAAATCCTGCACAACTTCACAAAACTCATTAGAAAGTTTAGTGCAATGATAAAGCTCCCCCTTTCATCCATTTGTCTTCAATCCATACTCCCCCTTAATTGACAAGATAAACTCAATTAAGAAACAAGGGATGAAAGTATGATTGGAATACCTTCACTTTCTCAAGATGATATTAATTTTTAGAACATCATCTTCTTCAGATTTGCTCCCCCTCAAGGGGTGCACTCCATTCTTTTCAAACCATCCTCCAGCTGAGAATGATCATCATCTTCAATTCCCTGCAATGTTAGCACATGTATATACCAAGAGTATAAGGGAATAAGATGGAACCTCCTTGGTTCATCAACGTGAACAACAAGGTTGAGAAGATTCTCTCAACCGAGATGTCCCATTTTCACCAGTCTTCACACTTGCACATTTGATCTTCATTGATGATTGTGCTGGTGTGGTTCTCAAAACATCTTCATGTGAAACCTTCTTCTTCCCTTTTGCTTTAGCAATTGCCAGAGCTTCATCTTCAACTCTTTGTAGTTCTCTGGCAAGTTGCAACTGATGTGGCCATATGACAAGTAAATCATTTGGAAGTGTGACCTCAGTTTTGGAAATTCCACATGGTTCTTTTGATGCTGTCAAGCTACCTTTCTTAGGCAACTTGTTTTCAATCAATCCCTTCTTCTTCTTCTGGATTGATTGTCTGTTTGAGTTCAGTTGGCTTCTATTGATTTCCATGGCTTGTTTGCAAAGATCCATGGTATGACCTTTCTTTCCACAGTAGAAGCATGTCTTCTTGGTGGTCCTACTGGATGACTCACCCTTCTTGGACTTAGACTCCAAGGTCTTCTCTTCCTTTTTCAAACACTTCTTGGGAGAATTTTCTACTTTCTTCTGCTTGCCTCCCAAGGAATCCTTTTGAGCCAGGTACTGTGATCTTTTCTTCTTTTGAGCTCTGGATACAGTTGGAGACTGACATGTATCTTTTTGACCACTTTTGCAATCATCCCAGATGTTGTCAAGTAATCCAAATCTATTTGCAGTAAAGAGATGTCTCTGGACCTGTGGATGTTGCTTCTTTCCTTCTGGCTTGCTCCCCCTAGGCATGGGCTTCCTCTGTGCTTTGGCATTCAGTGGATTGTACCAACAATCCTTTGCACAATGCCCATACTTGTTACAACACCAACATTGACCCACAAATCTTGACCTCTTGATTCCTTCTGATTGTTGGGTACCTGTCTTGAATTGTTGTGCTGCTTCAGGAGAGCTTTCTTTCTTCATTGTCTTCATCCATACTTGTTTGGAATTATTTTTCCATCCTGCACTTTTTGTGGAAACACAATTAGAAGCATCAGTACAAGATGGTATGGATGGTACCTTCTTTCTAGAAGTTGTTGCACTTTCACTAGAGGATGTCTTGCTTTTAGAATCATCCTTCTCAAAGCTCACTTGAGTAGCAACATTTCTTCTTTCAGTTGACTGGGAGGCTTTGGCTTTAGGTGATTGCTGATTTGTCAATATCACCTCTAGTTCTAAGCATTTCATGTTAAGGGAGTTCTTCTCATCCTCAACAGTTCTTAGCCTTCCTTCCCAATTCTCCACCAGTTGTTTCATCTGGTCTTCATGCACCTTCTTTAATTCTTGCAATGAATTGTTCAGCTCCTTCACCAATTTTACTTTTTCTTCAAGTTGAGCATCTTTAACAACCATTGATACTCTATGTCTCTTCTCCAGTGCATGGTAAACATCTTTGATTATAACTTTAAAGATTTCTTTCTCAGAAAGGATTCTTTGCAATTCTTCAGCAGTGTCTTCATATCTTTCATTGCAAAGAGATACTGTTTCATCTTTGGCATTTACCAGCTTTCTGAGAGTGTTGGTTATGCCAACCCTTTTTGCCAATTGATCTTCCATTGCATTGGCTTCTTCTTCTAACTGTGATTTTTCTTCATGAAGATCATGGATGCCTGTAGCTATACACTTTTCCACTTCCATGGGAACTGTCTTCTGAAGATATTTGAGTGCACTCTGAAGATCATTCATTGTTTCAACTTCATCACAGCTAGGACAGGCTTTCTTCATCTTCTTGGCCTGTTTCTTCTTTCTATTTTTCTGAGTCTTGGCAGATATCTCCATTTGAGGCTGGTCACTCATTTCCTCAAATCTGCACTTCATAAAGACTCCCTTGGATCTTTTAGAGGCAACCTCCCTCTGATACCAATTGAAGTGCCCAGATCAGTGTGAATCACTGAGAGGGGGAGGGGGTGAATCAGTGATCCCTTAAAACTTTTTACTAATTGATTCTTAATCAACTAAACCTCTATGGCTGGTTAAAGCCTCGATCCACTCTTCTTGTATCTCTCAACCTTTTTCGGATAATGCAGTAATGAAAAGGCACAGGACACAAGGATTTACAAGGTTCGGCACCAAAGGCCTACATCCTTGCCATGCTCTCCAAGCATGGATTCTCCCATTATAACTTGTTAGAATTACAATGGTCGATACAGCTTCCCACCGTATCTCTCCTGAGTCCCACAGGAGGGTCTTTATACTGCTTCACACAGTGTTACCAGAGTCCCACTGGCCTGCTCCAGAATCCCACTGAAGACTTCTTCTCCCTGAGTCCCACAGGGTCTTCTCCTGGCTCCTCGAGTCACACGAGTAGCACTTCTTCACTTTAAGCTTCTTCAAGTATCTTCAGCAGTCTGGGATAAAGACTGCTGGCCTTGCTCTGTACCTCTGATCACTTGTGATGATCAGGTCTTCTCGTCTTGCTCGGGCTTTATCACCTTCTTCTAAGGATGACCCAGCTTCTCTCCAATTACTGAATGCTCAGACAAATAATATCTTTAACTTCAGTCTGGTCCAGTCTCACATCACTTCAACTTCATGCACTGAATGCATGGCATCACAATATCTTCAAGATCTCCTGGTCTTGGACTTCTCAAATGCACACAAGCTGATTCAGACTTGTTCACGTGTGCACGTGCATGCATGCATGCATGCACTCCTCCTTTCCCCTTCTCTTGGTGCAGTAGACCCACAAAGGGTGTAATTCTTTTCAGCACACACCAGCTTCTCAAACTTCACACACTTTATGCACTTTTGATTACACACATAAATGTGTGTTATACTTTAGTGTGGATGTCCTCCTTTCAACTTCTTCTAAGTGTGTTCACTTTTAGTGCACACTTAGGTTCGGCCACTTCTTTAGTTTGCACACACAAATTCTTCACTTAGCATCCACTTGTAGTGACCTTCCTCTTCTTGTTGCACACACACACTTTAGTGTTCTTTTAGTTGTTCTTCAATAGTGTGCACACACAAGGCTACGGCCTCTTCCACTTGCACACACTTCCTCTCGGCCTTTTCCACTTCACACACAATGTGTGGTATTCCACTTCACTTGGCACACAACTTCACTAAGGCCTCGGGTCTTCTTTGGTGCACACCCACTGCCACCTTCTTGTAATTGCACACACAACACCCGTATGTTCTTCTTCTTCACTTTGCACTCAAAGGGTGCAAGGGCTCGGGTCCTGCTTGTTTAGCACATAAGCACTAAGGCCCTTGGGCTCTTCTCCAATTTGCACATACACGAGGCAAAGCCTCGGCCTTCACTTGAATTGCACACACACAAATATATGTCTCGGCCAAGGGGTGTTCATCCCGAACTCCTACTCAAGTTAGGCGCGCAAGGGGTGCGGCCCTACTTCTCTTCACAGCCGCGCTGATTCCACTGGCCGTGGATCGCGCAAGCCAAAAGGCACGCAAGTGCAAGGCACAAGCCGTGGGTGTGCAAGCCTTCGGGCGCGCAGGGTGTCAAGCACCTCAGCCACTCAAGCTCCTCCTGCCGCGCAAGTTTGCGGGCAGTGAGGACTCTTTCTGCCGCGCGAGTACGCGGGCAGGGACTTCCTTCAGAGCCTCGGGTGGCTCTGGAACTTCAGCCGCGCAAGGGTGTTGCGCGGGGCTTCGGCTTCGCGAGGCACAAGGTGCACTCACGGGACTTCTCTCTTCAGAGGATCAGCAACTTCAATGAGGTCTCGGCCTCTCCTTTTATAGGCAGAGATGCCTCAGATTATCCGCGTGCAATAAATCTTAAATCACCGAAGAATTCGGTTCTTTAAAAATCTTTACGAATCTTGCTTTTACTCTCTGTTTCACCGCGGGCTCTTTCATTTTTATTCCTCCTCGTGCATGCGATTTATAACGCATGCACGGCCTCTGTTTTGGCTCATGCATGCAAAGCATGAACACCCGAGTGGCCTCGCACCTTCGGTTTGCTTCGGCCTTCATCGAATTTCTCCATACATTGCATGCAAGCCCATTTTAAGGCATGGTTGTGTTCGTTATGCTCAGACGATCACAATGGAGGTCTTAGATCCTTCAGAGGTGGCCGGGAACTCGAAAACCGGCTTCAGGTTGCCTCTGGTTCGAGCGGAGCTCGCGGGAATGCTCGGGGAGGCCTCAGCCGAGCTCGGGGAAGAGGACGAGGCGGGAGCCGTCGGATCGGGCATTTGAGATATATCGGACGGCCGGATTAAATCGGGGGCGCGGCGGATGAATCGTGCGGCGGAAATAAGACGCGCGATGAGATGTGCGGCTCAGATTCAATCCCGGGAAATTTTCCGCGTCCCACATCGAAACGGGGCGCAGTTTTCTCGCGCTTTATTACCCTGGAGCTGCCCTCAACACGCCAGTTGAAACTCCTCCCCTCCCGGTGCCGCCCCGCACCGGGTTCTTTCTGCGGGCGCGCTCTGCGCCCACCTTGCTCCCTGCGGGCGCGCTCTAGCGCCCACCATGCACACACACGGGCGCGCTCAAGCGCCCACTATGCACTCCTCCGGGCGTGCCCCAGCGCCTCTGTGGTGTCTGCGGGTGCGCCCCTGCCGCCCTGAGCTCGCCCCACGGGTTCCCCCTTGGGCGTGGCGCCTTAGGCCCACATGAGCCTTGGGGTTGAACCCACAAGGTGCTCACGGGCTGGCCATATTTTTGGCTAAGTCTTCAAATAAGACTTTGTAAAAACAAAGTCCTCCTCTATGTAAAACATGCCAAGTGCCACTTGCCCTTCAAGGCTTTCTTTTCCTTCATCTTCTTCTTGAGAATTCAAACATTAATACTCTTGATTAAAAACAACTCCTCAATTTATAATTCTTCTTCACCATCTCATTTTCAACTTAGGAGAGAATTCTCAAGGATCTTCATCAACCGAGCTACTTGATCAATTATTTCTTCTTCATTAGAATTCCTCCATTCTTCTTCCACATTTATTCATCACTTTGTAATGGAATTCACGAAGGGTCTTTATCTTCAACTGAGCTCCTAAATCACTTAAATTCTTCAATGTGCTTCATTGATCTAATCAGAGATCAATTGGATCAACTTCCAATTCACATGCACTAAGAGTTAGTACATGGACTTCATTAAACCACTTCACCCACTTAGAAGTTGTGGATGGATCTTCTTTCATCTCCTCATGCATTGTCAATACAATGCATGGTCTTCTAATCATTGGTGTGACATTGTATCATCAGGATACAAGTTCTTTGAACTTAATGACCATCTCAACAATCGTCAGATGTCCATGGAGAATGTTTCAACCATATTCTCCAATTCCACTTAGTGAATCTCCTAAGTGACATTCCTCTAAGTTCCATGGCCATTCTCCTTTACCACCATCACCATCACATCCTTTGACATTCACATCTTGACTCCTTGACATCCATTCATTCCAAGACAACTTCATGCCTCATTGACAACAAATGAAACACATTGCACTTCAAATACTCTATGAAAAAATGTATTATTAACATGCATTAAATTATAAAATATTTTTTAATGTAAATTGGGATTGATTGAATGTATATGTAATAAGAGAGGGATGTGAAAAGGTATTTTTTCAATTTAAATGATATATTGAAACTTTAGAACCCCTGTAACCTTCCATTTTTTAAGAATTAGAATTGGTATATACGTTTAAAAATGAATGGATTTTTCCCTTTTCTCTATGATTAATTGAATTGATATGCTTGATAAAGAGGAATGTTCCTATGTGGAATTAATATGTGTGAGTAACATTTAAGATTTTTTTAAAGATGATGATATGATATGATATATATAATGATTTTATTATTGAATTTATTAACTCTATATGAATTCAATGGGGAGACTTTGGTTTCTATATGGGAATTCTATGTACACATGTTCACTACTTCAGTATTACCCTCTATCTAGTGGAATGAGGGGGGATTTAGGTTAGCCTAAGGTATTTCCCATATGTTATCCTGGAATAGGTTAAGACTATGTTTCTAGGATGAGGATTATGGATGTTTTAATTATATTGTGGTGTGAATAATTTTTTTCACTAATGATCATGTTGACTTTTCTCTAGACTATTTCCATCTAGAACCTTTTGATTCCCTGACGATGAATTTTTTGTATTGTCAAAGGAATTTTTACTTTTTATGAAATATGAAATTAATCCCTATTTTATTTTATATTACATTAAAAAAATTGAATAATTATGAGGGTATTGATATTAGAAGATAAATTGTGGATTTATTTTGAAAACGATTAGTTTTTTGGAAATCTTTATTTTCAAGGAAATTTGTCACACTTGATACATGAATTAAAAACCTAAAAAAACCTTTTTCATATACATTTTTTCAAACATTCCTGATATATATTTTTTATTTTATGGTTTTATTATTTTAATTGATCAATGGATACCTACTGGGATTTTTTATCACCAATATTTATTAATGGTTTAGCATTTTTCACTTCTTGTTGGATATTGTAAAATAATTGAGTGTAAGAATTTACGGTTGTGTGTGTGGACTTGACACAATTAGACATGAAGATGTTGTTTTTTGGGTGTATTTAATCTTTTTATTTGTTTTATTTTCCACAGAAATTTTTATCAATAAATTTGTACTTCGTTTTCTTCATTAATGTTTGATATCTCAGTCTCTTCCTTGTTTCTATTTTATTTCCTCCAAATTATTAAATTTTTCAGATATTGATGGGTGAAATTTTTCCCAATAATTTTATTTTGATTCCCAAGAACTAGTTCCCAGTCAATTTGAATTGGGAAACCCTATGGGCTAGTGTTAGTTTGATTCAGATATTGTTTTTCAAGGGTACTCTTGGATGGATTGTTACACAAATTTTATGATATCAGTACAACTATATATAATGGCATAGATCATGTTGAGTATATGTTAATAGTTATTGAAAATTACCTTAATTATTATCCAAATATATTTTTTAAGGTAAATAAATATTAAAATATTTCATTATATGTTGGTTGTACATAATATACAATATAATTCTCCATACTAGAAATATATAATTTGAAAGATGACAACAACTAAAGTGACACCAACTTTATAGAACATGTTTATATTTGAATTATATTCTACCTATATATAATATTACTCCTTATTAAACACATGATGTAAAACTTCATGTCCCATCCTTAGGGGTGTGACCCTCAATTCCTGCCTTCAGTAGGCCTCAAGTTGGTGACAAGCACCGAGGGTATTTTTATATGGGAGTCATTTCCAACATAAAATATCTAAAAAATAATACAAATGGAATACTTATATAAATATACCCTAGTAATATAATTTACAATCTATTATTCATGAGCCATGTAAAATACATTATAAGGAAATAAAAATTGACTCCTATACATCACCGGCTGCCAAAACAACAACATCATCAATCCTCGTCAATTAATCCTACAAAAAAACTCAATAAAATTTAATGAGTGATATCTTATGTGTACTTTGTAAGATAATATTTCAAATAGATACATTATCAATTTGATAAAAAAGTATTGTGATAGACATGTGTGTGAAACTAAACAAGATAATTTTTTATGTAATGATAATGATAATGTAATACCCTATATAAAAATTACCATTACTCTATGTTGTCAACAACCATCATAAAAAATAAACCCATCATGAGAAATATATTCCATGCCTTCAACTAATCATAATAGATCAACCATTACATCATCAATTACTTATTGAATAAAATGGGGGTTAATCAAGAAGGACCTACTCCTAAAAATATTTATAACCACATCATTAATATATCATTATAAAAAACCCCCCACTATCAACCTATGTTATTCCCCACATTATCATCACATCCCAAAACCCATTACAACCACCTCATTACATAATATATAGATTTGAGAACCCTCGCTCTGAAATATTTTTATGCATCACATGATCATATAAGAAAGAAATAGACAACACCAGAACTCAACCCATTCCATTCATCCCATCATCATAATTGAAATTTTACTTCAACAACATCACCTCAAAAAATCATGTTATCACCTTATGCTATTATAACCGAGACATGATATAAATTTCAAGTCATCAAAATCATTAGAAATATATATGTTCACCATAATATATTATAGCCTATAATGCATTAATGATTCATAATAGTGAACCAATATATTGCATAATAACAAGACATGCTATACATTTAGCTTCAATATCTCCTTTAATGGTTAACGTCACCCCAATCCATTACATCCTATGGATGTATAGACATTTCCATAATCCATTACAACCTTCACGTATAGTATCATGAAAATTATAAAAAAGAATGAACATCAAAGGAAATCACACCAACATTCACTCCATTCACAAATTTACATGCATAGAAAAAATAATAAATGAAAATTCACAAGGGAATAAGTTAATGGAATACCATTGACACATAAGTTAATAAATAACAACATCATTTTATTAATCCAACACAATACTATCATGTTACCATTTTCACATATCATAAAAATCAATGAGATATAGTCATTACTCATCTATCCCTTACATGTTAACTTATTCGAATTAATCCCTTAATTTCAATTTGTATTTTTTTAACACTAATTCAGAATTTACTATAATTAATTTTACCATTATTCATTGAACAAATTTATTTATCTAATTAATTTAAACCTATTACTACCACCAATTATCTAGAACATTAAATTTCCTTCATTTGAATATATTCATATCAACCCTAGGTTATATATTATTTAATCATTACCCATAATTCTTACCGTCACATTATTTCTTAAATTACATGTCATATCATTCTTTCTATTATATTCTTCTCTTATGTTTTCAACAACAATATTTATACTTGATGACACATTCTATCAAAAATCCATCTATGCATAAAATTTAAAATTATTAATTTTGATTAACTTTATCTAATAATTTCAACATTTATTTATCATCAGTTTGTCGCAGAACATGTGAATAAATAATTATATAAATTTTTGGTAGTATCCCATAATCATATAATATTGTATAATCAACAATATTATTAATTATTCATATAGTAAATTCAATATGCCTCATGTTCTTTTCTTTTATCACACTTTTATTCTTTATTTTTATTTCATTTAACTAAAAAGTTACTAAAAATTAAAATATAATGTGTATAACAATATAATTAAATAATTATCGTAGTAGTACATGTACAAAAAGTTTATCTACAATGGACATGTGAATAAAACAATCATGATAATATTAATAATCAATATAGAATACCATGGATATATAAATCTTATATTAATCTATAATTTCCATTACACATTCACTTCTGTGTTTCATTTCAATAATATCATTGAAAACCCCTGATATTTATATAAAATGCGACACATAATCCACATGTTTAGCACATGTATAACTTGAAAATCATAACACTCTTCATTTTTAACAATATAATTCTAGAATTTAATCTTACAATATCCTAAATATTTCCCCACCAATTAATCATATATGAAAATTATAATCACATTGAGTCAATAAACATTTAACATCCATTAATGTTGTAGTATGAAAAAGATATTAACCATTACCAAGTGGAAATTTAACCAAAGACGTATGTTCAAGAGTCCTTCCCATGGGATAAAAAGGTCCTAAGATAAGAGAATAATAATAAAACATGGAAAAAATTGAAAACTCGACCCATGGTCCATACAAGGACATGAGAGGATGGTATAATAATAATTTCCTAAATTAATCACAAACCCTCTTGATAAACCATATCGTCTCAATTGAGCTAATGGTTAGAGTTATTACTCTATTAATCTACATGTTTAAAACAATAAATATTATTAATTTTGTTATAGTGGTAAAATTAATTTTAAATTATGAAATATAATTGTGTGTATCAATTGAGTGAATAATGAGGTTTCCATATAATCATTCTAATGGTATGGAAATAAATAAAAATTTAATAGTTATAGTAATTCCATTCTATGGGATATAAATCTATTGATTTGAATGTTTAATAAGTGGAAACAAAGAAGAACAACCAAAATTCTATGAAAATAAAATTCTATAGAATATATTAAAACCATAAAAATACCATACCTCAAGGTAATTTTATGAAAAACATCACAATGAAACCTGAGGTAAGTGCTCAAGATTCATCCAAGAGCTCCCACATGGTCTTCCATGTTACAGTCATTATCAACAATAAATTATAACTGACCAAATCTTTGAATAAACACTACTTCACAAGGACAACATAAAAAATAATGAACATAAAATGAAATAAGTAAATAGGAACCATAAATTGAAGAAGAGAAAATACCATGAATTAAGGGGAATGTTATAATCATTTAAATTGTGATTAATGTTCTTGTTAAATCTCTAGTTGTAATATTCTGGAAGGAGAAATAATAGGAATAAAAAATATGATAGATAATAAGGAGTCTGTATATAAAATTCAAACCAATGGAGAGGCTCATGATACCCTCCTAAATTAATTCAAACAATGTAGAGGAATGTAGTGATTCAAATAATAAATTTTAACATTATTCATTTTTAGATATTACAACAAGCTATATAGGATAATAAATTTTATAGGTCCACTAAATTTTATAAATGGTTTAATACGTTTCCACATTTTGACATTTATTTCATTAAAACTGCATTTAATCCCTTGATTTTCATTGTTTATATTTTAAAAAAATTATTTTATTATTTTTAGTTTTATTCCCTTTGATTTTAACTCAAAAATGTCATTATTCCCTTAAAAATGGATTTAAAGGTAATTATGCGAATATAAATTTATAAAAATAAAAAAATAGAGTATAATTACATAAATTTATACGCTATATCATTATGTGAAACCTCATGTGAAGACCCTAACTCATTATTTGTTCTACACATATGAGTGATCAAAACTAACTTTTCACATCTTAGGTGAGTAACTTTACATAGCTATTAAAAAAATACATTACACTTACCAGAGATTGATTACCCATATGTGAGGTCTAAATGTCATTTACAATATATGGGGACAATATTTATGTTGATCATGTTCTTCTACTATGAAATAAAGGAATAATGTTCTGAGATTTCCCTAACCGATGAATTTACTACTTAACTATATATGAACCTCAAAATAGAATCAATATAAAGGTATATTTTTATACCTTATTTATTTGATGGTATTATACATAATTTAAAGCATAAATGTTAAAAATTAATTTATTTGTTTTAATAAAAATATTATAAATAATAAATAAAATATACTAATCAACCTCTGCACATAGAAAGGGTGATAAAGAAATGATTGGGATAAACCAATTTCATAAACTAGATTCTTCTCAATCAATTAAGTTCTATAATAATTAAAAATAAACCATGAAAATGAAAATCTTGAAGTATAATTATTTTGAAAAATACCCATCAAACATATATTATTCCCTATCAACACATTCCTATAAAAGGGAGAAGCTATGACTCTTAATTAATCACAAAAAAATGAATTACATAATTAAAACCCCTCTAAAAACTATATTAATTTATCCATGTTAAAATAATTGATGGTTTTTAAAAACTGTCCATTAAAAATGTATATCATTTCACCCACTTAAAAACAAATACTAACATATTTTTGAAGTGAATCGAATAAAATTTAGTAATGAAATTAATTTTCTTATTTGAATAAAATCAACACACTTAATTTATTTAAAATCATAAAATTATGGTGAGTTTCAAACAATATTTTCATTTAGAAAATGTGTTAATTGGATTTAAGAACATCAATTTTAAAAATAGAACACCTGTAAAAACATTTCGGGTACTATATTTAATTTTAGTTAGTAGAAACTTTCAGAATTAATGAAATATATTTTTGTCTTAAAATTAAGAAATTTTATGTTAAACTTTTCCATCATAGTAAGGATGTTTATCTTTTTAATTTATATAAGTCGTAATATGTTTTATCCATTAATATAGTATTTTTATTATCATCCAAAATAATTGTTGGAGATTAATATAAAAGGAGTACTGAAATCACCCTAAAATACACCTCACTCCCAAAAAATATCCATGGATGACAAAGAGACTCACTAGGACAAATATATCCATAGTGATAATGTCTTAGATAAACAAAAATGTGGATAATTACTTTCCAAGTTTAATACTTTATACACACTCTATATTCAAGTAGTGATGACATATCATTCATTTTATTCTATGAAATTTCATAGGAATACAATAATTCTAATCAATAATCAATAAAATCATGTCCAAAAAGTCATACATGATTTATACAATCATATAATGAACTCATCTAATCGATATTACCAAATAATGTAACATAATCAATTCATTTACGTTTTAAATAATACGAATCACTTATTAGTAGGGTTTGGTTAGAAAAGTTTCAAATTTTATAGTGAAATATAGAAATAATAAACATGAAGTCAATATTATCAAGTAATAACCCAAAATCCTATGAAATTTAGAAAATAAATTCTATCAAATATTTAAGCATTCAGTAGAAAATAAGCATCTCACAACAAGAAAATGGGAGATATATAATCTTCCAAATAATCCATTAATGGATACCAACCATACATTTTCTCCACCTCTATTCAAACATCGCCTCATCCTCAAAGATATATAGGAAAATCATTAAATAACATATTATATCATATATTATCCTCTAAAAATATCAAAAATTTATCATGATTATAAAAAAATATTTATTGAATTTTTTTTTATTTGTGAAATCTATAACACATAGTTCATTACTATAACATTTTCATATGATCAATAGTATTTTTCATTAACAGTTATTTTAATTCATGTCATGAATGTTTTCCTTCTATGAGATATAATATGCACGCTTCACAACATTTCATTATCACCAAGGATGTTAATAAACAATAATGTTATTAATTAAATGAACTAATAATTATAGATTTAATTTGATTCCAAAAAAATTACAATTTTCAACTTTAACTTATCAAATAAAATTCCAAACAATTTTAAAATATTTCATAATCTTGAACATGATGGTAAATTTGTTTTCCAAAAAACACGAGCAACCTTATTAGTATTTATAATGTAATTCTTAGATAAGAGTGTTTACAGAGTAATATTTATGATAAAACCACATAGAAATGCTTCATTATTCATGTAGACACATAAGTGTTTAGTTATAGACCCAAGTGTATAAAATTCCATAAAGCTTCAAGGATCTATTTTCACCTACATTGATATACCAAGAATAAATATCAATAGGAATTTTGAAAAATCCGAGTCATGCTATGATAATAAAAAAATTCTTGAAAACAAAAAAATAATTTAAAAAAATAATTAATGCATAAAATGTTCATACCTGTTTATTATTTTGAACTCCAAAATAATTATGCATAAATTTGTCATGGAAAATTATGAAAAAATAAAAACCTCATCAATTCATGGTTTTTAAGATAGAATATATTACTAGAATGATTCAATTTAGTCGAATTGAATAAAATGTAATTATTTAAGGTTAAACATATCAATACAAGCTTACAATAAAATACCACACAAGAAATAATGACAGGTTCAGATTAAATTTATATGAAACCTTTCATAATGATGTATGTATCCCTCTAAAAGTTTCCACCAGAAATTTGCTTTCTTCTTAATTAAAAATGGTTAATTATTTATCATGGTCTTTACATCAGATCACTTAGCTCCAAAAGTCATATCTACCAGTTGGTTTTCATTGGTTTTGGGTTCTTTCATTTTTCAATAGGGGTCTAAAAATGAATGTGTACTTTCTAGTTCCTCACCTTCACCACAATAAAGTTAAATATCATTATTTACCTATCAACCCATGAAATATTAACTTGTCGCTATATCCAAAATATATCCCATATCTTTACCAAAATATTTCACATCACTTTTTCATGACCCATCCTTAGTGGGGAAGTGTGAACCCTTGAGACCCACCTGCAATAGGCTATGGGTTGATGACAAACATAGAGGTTTTTTTGTAGATGGGATTCATTTTAAAAATAAAATAATAGGTAACAATACTACCAGCAATCAAATGACCACAAATATATAACCAAGAGTTACAATTAACAAGACATTATACAAGTGACATGAATAAGACAATAGATGTCAATTTAAATAGACTCTTAAAATACTCCACCTACACAGACAATAACATCTTCAATGTCCATCGGCCTATCCTTAAAAACATTGCTAAAAACTATATAATAGTGGAAATTTTGGAGTACATCATAGGATTATATTTATCTTAAATTTTTTATCCATGTGAAAATGAAGTGACCAGATATACATTAATGTAACATCTAAATAATATAATAGTGTGGGTAAAGATAATGAGAAGGTAATAATAGAAAAAATTACTAAAACTACATCACTAATTCTCATTTATAATAATAAATTAAACCCCTCAAGAATAATTATTATATATCACCGACTAATCATAATAGATAATTCATTTTATCTTCAATCCCATATATCCAAAAAAATTAAAAATGAAAAGACTCTCTTTCAACAGGTTTCAATTATCACAACATCATCATATTATTACAATAGAAAAGATCCAGAATCAAGTTGTGTTATTACCCATATCATTGTCTCATCCATGCATATAGTGTTTCAACATCATTACACAATCTGACAAGAATGAAATCTTTGTTCTCTAACTACTCCATGCATCACATCATCGTCCCACTGTCACCACTATCAATAAATAGTAATAGTCAATGCAACTTGTCAGTCGATTAAACTCCAAAAAGTCATCAATAGTGCCTCCATGTATGTCTCAGGCTTCCAACAAGTGTAAATGTCCTAAAAAATAAAATGAAGAAAGTACATTTTCATATCAATTTTAAATAATAATACAAATACACTATACACATACTGATCCATAACAAAAAACACAATACTGATAAATAAGAAACTAAAATAGAAGCATGATATTATAAAATTACTTAAAAAATATTGCCAGGAAGACTCTCAGGAATATAAGAATCAATCACCGACTATGACAATCACACATAAATATAATATGATAAATGAAAATAAATACACTATTATATTGTAATAACTCCATACAAAACCAAAAACCCTATCTCAGCGACTATCAAACCACTCCATCTTGATGCAAGGGAATCATATTAATAACTCCACTCAACCACACAAAACTGGTCCTCCACCCAACCCATTGTGCCTTTCTGATTGAACAGAAATTATAAATAAGTACATCACATACTCAAAGTTTTACTTACAAAGGGTGAGAAATATATCTTAGTAGGTAACCCCCAATGGTGGTCCTAACATTGACTGGAATAACATATAACAACCCCAAACCTGAACTCATAGATCCAATGCCAAAATCATAAATATTACATTTCTTACATTGATTCCTATGAATGTGACCCAATTTTCCCCATCTAAAACATAAAATATTAAAAATAAATATTGTATAACTTATATTCTCAAATAATGTTTAGGTTTTTTGATTTAGATAACTAGATAAGCTATTTAATAAATAATAACCATGAATTAAATTTATTATCCTTACCACTACACCAAACATTTCATATTACATATTTTTTCTCCAAAATCATCCTTACGAAGCCCCTATAGATGTAGTTCATTCAGATTCATTCATTAAAACTATGTGAATATAAAATATAAAAAGGGTGAGATAAAATGCTAAATAAGGGTAAACATAAGCATTATTAATTGATTTTGAACAATGATCATAAGAATTCCATAAGGTTATGATGACATAATCAATGTTTATTAGTACCGCATAATAATATTCATAACCATTAATACAAGGATCATCTATCATGAAAACATTAAATTCGTCTTTAAAAAAGGCAAGAGTTATGAGGATCAAAAATAATGATCCATGTGATATCAATATTTAGCATAAAAACATTATTAAACCATAGAAATCATAGATAAAATATATCAATATCATAGAAATATTATCATCATATAACCCTTAAAATGGAATTGTTAATATTATTAACTACCATCCTCAGAGTACTAAATTCATTGGAGTGATACAATGGACCCACCCATCTATGGTTTAACTGTAAACCACATGTCCATGGTTAATATAACAATCACCCATCATTGTTTTATAATGGAACTAGCCATCCAATGATTATAATGGAACCACCCATATGTGTTTTATAATGGAACCACTCATCATCATAAATAATTCCCATGAACTATATCATGAATAAAGTATATAGAGCATTAATTTTGTTATAAAATCATACAAATAGTCATTATTAATTTCATAAAATTATTTACCCATAAAGAATTAATGGGTTCTATCATACTCTATTTGAGACATGATTAACCCATGTAAAATAAATGGGTTCAATAACAATATCTTTGAAACATATTAGTCCTGGAAAATAAACTAGTTCCATAAAAATCTCATTGATACATGATTAACTCTTTGAAAATAATATTGTTTAATAAGAATATAATTAAAACATTATAAACTAATAGAAATTAAATGTGTTCCATAATAATCTCTTTGAAACATGATTATCCTATAGAAAAAAAATGTTTTCTATAACAATGTCACTAAAACGTGATCAACCCACGGAAAACAAATGGGTTCATTAAAAATATATTTGAAACGTTCTTAATCATACTGGAGAAATAATGATGATGGTATCATTACATTATATCCCCATTGTCTCACACATAATAATAAGGGTTGTTTAAATTAATGAATTTAATTTCAATTAATAGTTTTTAAAATACATTTTTGAGGAAAATGAACATTAAAATTTGAAAATCACTTTTAAAATAAAATAATTCCCAAAATATTGAAAAATAACCATTATCTAATCACATAATTGGTAATATATAAGGAACAATTCAAGGAAAATATAGTAAATTATGGTATGGTTTTTTTATTTCAAAATTTTTATAAAAATTTTATTTTAAAAAAATTGAAATCTATAGTCAAAAGTGAATTGTTTGGAAAATTTAATGAAATTTCCTTAAAATACCTTTTAAAGAGTTGTTAAAATATCATGTGAAATGGATTTTGGGAATAATTTATTTTTAGAATAGAAAATTTGTGAAATCATTTGAGAAAATATTTTATTAAACATAGATATGGAAGAGAAAGATACCCAATATAAAATAACTTACAAGATCAGTACCACGTATAAAATAAATTCATGATGTTTCCTCAATTAATGATGGAGTAAATGAAAATATAATATTTTAATCAAATTAAAAACATTGGGAGACTAATATTGATATGGTTTATGAAACTAAAATCACATTATGTTCTCCAAAATAATCGTGAACATAAATAATTTAGAAATAAAGTATATTCTAATATAAAGTCCTTTTCAGTTTGGTAGCTCTAATATCATAATCCTCATGAAATAATAACAGAAAATTGTACATTAAATATCATTAAAATAAGTACTTTCATGATATTTCATGTGAAAGGGAAGTATATTAACATTAAAAATGAATATAGCTGTATATCATAATTGTATATCTCAAATAAAGTGAAATTGAGATGAATAACCCTTATAAATTTATACCATTCAGTTTTTGATGTAATACACAAATGAATTATTTGTATCAAAATGAAATAAAAATAAAATAATTTTTAATACATATTAATATAATAAAATTTATTACACACATAATAATATAATATAAAATTCAATTAATATGTAATTTAATCCACTGAAATGAAATTGATTTATGAAATTCTTTACTACTTGGTAACATTCAAGTCAAATCCCAATGGATGAAATAATTAAAATTGAAAAATAAAATATGATGATCCATAAATGATTCATGATTTAACAGGTAAATTGGGAATCATATTCACTACACAATAAAAATAATTGGTTAATAGGAAATATGTATCCTAAAAATAAAAGTGAGACGGGAAAACCCATACCTCGAATCGAGACATTCCTTGAAAGACCTTTAACACTAGTATAATGATATTATATCAATTTTTTTAATTTATTAAAACCTTATACTAGAAAAAACATTAAACTAAATTTATTTATTTTATTTCTTTATAATGACATATATGAATACTTAATCAGTTATATCCACATCAGGTGTTTTGAGGAAGTTTATATCATTGTTTCAAAAAGGATTTGGTTTGTTGACCATAGTCAAAGAGGTAATTTTATATTATATATAGAATATTAATCATGAAATAATTATCATATTTATTCCTCAATTACAATTTAAAAAAAAATCATGATAAACCGCATTAAAAATGAACTATGTTACGATCATTGGACGGTAGGTTGCATGTACACAAGAGTAATGTTTCCATTATTCATTGATTTTTATAGAAATACAGAAGGTATTATTTTATCATTATATAATTTTAATAAAATAATAAATACCATAATAGTTCATTAAATATACTTACGTAAATAATTATTCTTATGTGGTGTTGAAAAAAATCACAGCTATTTGTAGAAGTTTTTGTCCACACATACACGAATAACATTATAATTTTTTAGTGTCAGAAAGAAAATGATTTATTATATTTTCAGAATGATAAATAAGTCACAGATATATTAATTATTTAATTAATTCCACAAATATTGATTAAAGGTTTTCTTATTACCTACTATGTAAATTGTTAATGAAAATTGAATCATGTATCTTAGTGTGGTGGTAGTCTACCATACACATGATCGATGTTATCAGATCCCCCACTGAATGAAAAATAATAAATTTATATGGGATATATTATTTCATAAGTATACATATTTTATAAATATCATATATAAACATTAAATAAATTATAAAAATATACGTGAGAGGTGGTGATGGGAAAAAATGACATTGGTTTGTGAGGTTGTAGTGTGATGCACACACAAATGATGATTTCATATCCAATTTGATAAACGATGAGGTGGATTTACCTTATTTAATTATTTTAATATATTCTCAATATATAGTAGATAATTTTTTAAGATGATAATATTTGATGAATATTTTATGTTGTTAGAAGAATAAATAAAATAAAAATGCAGAGTTAAAATTTTTACCTCTTCTTAAACAAAAACATTTGGATTATACGTAATAAATATCTGGAATGTATTTATGACCAAAAATAAAGATGCTAGTATTATTATAAGGATATTGGGAATTGATTTGTGAAGGTATATTCCAAAAAAATGGGTTTTAATGTGTGAAAAACATTTGATAGGGGTGGCCTTTTATAAGTGAGGTGAGTGGCACACTTATAATTTGTGTAAATAAAACGTTTTACCCATATTTTTTAAATTTCAAAACACTCAAAAATAAATAATTATAGAGAATTAAAAGTTATAAGGTAATAATATGTCCATATAATAGGTTTTAGTCATTTTTACGTTATTTTAGCATCATTATTTTTGTTTAACTTCTAGGGAAACTCATTTTCACCTTAATAGTGGTAATTCATTTTTACTATTTCCACTATTCATTGTGATAAAAATTACATGAACTCATTATAAGATATAAATTATTTTAATCCTAAATATGTAATCCATTTTAACAAATTAAATTACAGATGATTTAAATATTGAATTTGAAATTAAAAATGATGATGCAATGAAAATGTGCTTTTCATAAACTGTATATTTGAAGAAAAAAATGATTTTATATTAACATTATGATGAATAATAATAATTGGATGTATCTAAATTTATTTTTATTGATATATAATATATAAATATAATTTAAATACTTCTATATTGTCGGTGGATAATTAATTAAAAAAGAGAATCATTATGACATTAAAATTTTTTTTTGGAAAAAATGATGTTTCTAAACCTAAAAAAACATATACTCAAATACATTATAAATTTGATTCAAAATAATTTAATTGGATTAAATATAACTATATAATTGTTAATTTAATTGAATTTTTTCATAAAATATTGGGTGATTTAAATAACATAATTTGTTGAAAAGAAAAAATATTTTCACAAAAATCTGTATTTTCACTATTCATTAAAAAAAATCAGAAAAATCCAAAAAAATCACTTTAAATAAATTTTTATATTTTGATTTCAAAATTTATGTTCATTATTTGATAAAAAATGTTCTATAATTTCCAATAATTAATCATAATATTTCAATAAAAATTATATAAAAAATATTCCTTGGAAAACTACTTTAGATGAATAAAATTACTTTACAAAAAAATTATTGATTATTTACTATGATTTTGATCAATATTAATTTAGCAGTAAATACACATACACAAAAATATATATACATACACACAAAATAATGTATTTAATAATATTCATAACTATCAATTTAATTTATAGGATCAATACTTATATACGTTGTGGGTTATTTAGTCCTGGTGTTGTGTGTCGAATATGCAACCAAACATATTTTTCTTTTAAAATTTATTATGGTGTTAAATCTTCCTACACCCCCATTAGTAAATATAGACATTGAAATTTTAACTCTATATTTGTTACAAGTAGATATACATTTGGAAATAATTCTTTTTTGAAGCCAACATCATAAAAATGATTTACAAATCTACATCTTCATAATATATAAAAGGATATATAATGATCTTGTAGAATTAAAAATACTCGGTTTCAAATTAGGATAATATAGGTGGGATATAGATATTCAGACAAAGAATAAAATTATAATTCCTAAATAATGATATGGATTAATAGATATCATTGGTCACAAGTATGTGAAAGATCAATATAAATTTAACAACCACAAAATAAAAAACCATTGTTGTTTGAAAATAGTAACTGATTTCAGTAGAAATGATGGTAATAGGAAAAAAAATTAAATAATATAGAGATGAATAACTCATTATAATTGTGATTTATATAATATGTAAATATATATACTTTATGAGTATAATTTCATCCTTTTTTAAAGTTTCCACCATAATCTCATATTTTTATATAAACGATGTCTATTGAAGATGAATTAATCATGACTTCCACATCTAAATCAACATATAAAAACCTAATATCAAAAAAATAGATAAAACGTTATTCACCATGTGTTTAAACATTAACCATAACCGCAATTTTCAGCACACATTATGACAAAGTACCAAACAGAATAAACTTTTATATTTTACATTAATAGTCAAAATTCAACAATAACACCCAATGGTGAATCCAAATAATTACCCAACCCTATATCACAAATAATATTTGTATCCTTAAAATTTAAGGGTTATTTAACCATAAATTTTATCCTATTTTCTTTATTATAGATAAAAAATATGGAGATCTCATTTTGAAATAAAATTGATCACATATACAACAAATGAATTTTCAATCCCATGATAATATATATGTTAAGACACATATTAACATAATATAAAATATAATATTAACCCTAATGGTTATTAATAACATTAAACATATGAATATAAAATTTAAATTAATAAATAATATTTAATTGAATCATTACATATACTTCAACCTAGTAAAACGTCTCTTAAAGATTCATTAATCACATTAATATAACATCACTTAAAACTACCAGTGGGTGTCTACAACATTGAAATTATGATCATAAATAATCATATAAACAAATTTTTGAATCCATAACACTTATGATAATCTCACAATAAATCATCCTAATCTCCGAATTTAACTAAACCTTTCATTGAAACCAACTACAACAACCCCAAACCCATACACTCGGATTTTGTGCTTAAATAATAAATATTAAATTTATAGAATTGATAATTATTATGGTGACACAATACTATCCATAAAAAACAAACAATATCAAAAGGAAATATTAGATCTTTATATTCTCAAGGAGATTTTAGGTTTTGAGTTTCAGAGAATTAGGAAAAACTTTTACTTAAAAAATACCCAATAATTAAAGAGAAAATATTTCCCACTATACCTATCCTTATATATTCTATATTATTTTATCAACATGAACCATATAAAACCATTATATATTTAGTTAATTCAACATCATACTTGATAACATATAGAAAAAGAAACATAAGAAGGTTGTCCTAAAATGTTTAATAAGGTTAAGAATATGCATTATCAAATGAATTTATTCAATGATCATAATAATTTCATAAGGGTATGATGACATAATCAATGTTCATGAATAAAACATAATTATATTCATACCAATCAGAATGAGAGTTACAAATCATTAAAACATGAAATATGGATTTAAAAAATTGAATATTCATCAAAATCTATAATTATAATCCATTTGATATCAATCTTCATCATAAGATAAATTATAGACCCATAGAAAGAATATATAAAATGTTTTTGTATATTGGAAACAATATCAACATATCACTCTTTCAAATGTAATAGATAATATGGATGACATCCTTCTTCATAATAACCCAATGAATTAGATGGATATAACAGACCCAAACGTCCTTAGTTTATCATGTAACCACCCATCCATTGTCAATATCATAACCACTGATACTTGTTTTATAATGGAACCATCCATATATAATTTATAATAGAACCACCATCCTTGTTTTATAATATATACACCCTTCATCATAAAAAATTTCCAATAACCATAACATCAAAAAACCATATAGATAATTCATTTCATTATAAAATCATTGAAACAATAACTATTAGTTACAATAATTTATTAAACTATGGAAATGGAATAAGCACCATGATAATATAATTTAAACAAGATTAATCTATATAAAAGAAATGAGTTCAAAAACGATCATCTTGAAATATTAACATGCCATGCAAAAAAATGGATTCCAGAATAATCTCTTTGAAACATAATCAACCTTGGGAAAATAAAAAAATTGAATAATTTTTTTTTGAAACATGATGTACGCATATAAAATAAATGGGTTCCAAAACAATATCTTTGAAACAAGATTACCCTATGGAAGATAAATGGCTTCCATATAAATCTATTTTATTCGTTGTTAACCAATGGAAAATTAATGTGTTCCTTGAAAATATCATTGAAATAATCAGAATACACATTGAGAAGGAATGGATATTGTATCATTAATAATTATCCCCATTGGTTAATAAGTATCAAAAATATTTTTTGATGTTAATGAATGAATTTACCATTAAAATATCATTAAATAAATTTTTGAGGAAAATAACCATTTTTTAAAATCACTTTTGGAAACTAAATAATCCAAAAATATATTTATGTAACTTTTAATTGAAAATAAACATTGAAATATATAATGGAATATTCACAGAAAATAATGGAAATTATGTGGGTAAAATTACATTACATAATAAATGATAAAAATAAACATTCTTTTTGAAAATAATATATAAGGGATTCAATGGTGACTCAATTGGAAAATTACTATAAATTTACATTTAAGACCTCTTAGAATGAAGTTGAAAGGTCATCCTAAAAGGATTTAGGAAATTATTTTTTTTAGAAAAGAGTTTTCTTTAAATGTAATGAAAATATTTTATAAAAACATGATATTGATTTGAAAGATACCTGATCTAAATTAATATAAAAGATCTATATCACTTACAAATGAAAATCTTGATGTTTCTTCAATCAATACTGGAGGAAATGGAAATTAATCATAAGAAACACATTTATAACTATTTGTGAAATTTTTTTTTGGTTTCAGAAAATAATATCACATTATATCACTAAAAAAACTTTGGACATAAATAATCCTAAATGAAAGGGGATTTTACCACAAAGCCTTCTCCATTTTGGTAACTCTTCAATTATACACCCAGGATAGAATAACATATAATTAATTAATATATTTTATGAATTTTTTAACTCATGTATAGTATGTTTATATCCATTTTTTGTTTTATTAATATATTTTTAAAGGTTTAAAAACCTATAATAAATTTATATATTTTATCACTTTATAATTAAATATTTTTATACTTAATTATTTATGTCCATGATGGGTGTTTTGAAGAAATTCAGTTCATTTTTTCCAAAAAAAAAATTTATGTACAACATGGACAAATAATACCTTATTTAAAATTATCAATAATAATAACCCTAAAATTATTATCATATTTATTCAACAATTATACATTTAAAAATAATCCTGAAAAATAGTTATGAAAAATTAACTACGATATGATCATAAAGACGGTGTGTCGGCCTAAGCATAATTAACATTTCAATTTTTCAATTATCACCATGAAAATATTGTATATATTATTTTATATTTTTATAATGATAATTATACCATAAATATCATATTTTTTGTTAAATATAAATATAAATATTGGTTATTCATCATGGTTATCAAAAAATATTTCCATCACTTCATGGAGGCAGTAGTCCACACGTACACGAATAATGTTATCATTATTCTAAGTAAGAAAAAAAATAATATATAATTTTTTTCATAATGATAAATATGTGATGAATATAATTAATATTTTCTTTATATAATACATATTCATTAACATTACTCTCATCACTTTCAATGTAATGAATTTTTAAAACATGAATCACATCACTTCGTGATGCGGTAGTCCGTCAGACATGTGGGTGACGATATCGAATCCTCTACATAATGGAGTTTAATAATAATATATTTTATATATTAATATACTATAAATACATCATTTTAATAATCCACTATAGTCTATGGTGTAAAATTAATGACATCGGTTCGCAAGGCGGTAGTCCATCATGCATATGAATACTGAGTTAGTGTCTTGTTTGATAGAAGTGGAGATGTATTTATGTTATTAAATTAATATAGTTACAGTAGAGTATATATTAGATATTTTTTCATTTATATTATCATATTCTATGAAGAATTTATGTATGTTTAAGAACAAAAAATAAAAAAATTCATTATTAGGAATTTTACCTTCTCTCGGACTACCTCTTAGGATTAAACCTAAAGTATTCCCATAATAGATTTATGTAAAAAGAAAGTCTTATTGTATGTGAAGAAAAAAATTTGAAATTTATTTGGTTAGTGATATTCCAAAAAATGGTTTTACATTGTGTATAAGAGAGGATATGGGTTGTCCATTTATTGGTGACATGAGTGGAAAACATGTAATTTTTTAAAAGAAAAATTTGTACCCATGTTTCTCAAATGAAAAAATGAGATAATGTTTATAATTATCAAAAATTATACATGAAATGTCTTAAATAATTTCATAAAATAGGTTTTATAAAATATTTTAGCTCATTTGGACCAATATATTTTTAGTTTAAACCCCAATAAACTTGTTTTCAACTACTCCACTGTAAATTATTTTTATTGTTATCGTTATTCATTTTTTCCAAAGAAGTATGTTTACATTACTACATAATAAAATTTATTCTTATTTTTAAAATTGAATATATTTTAAGAAATTCAATTAAATGAATTTGAAAATTCAACTTTAACATTAATCCTACCTACACGATAAAAATGTGGGGTTTCGAGAAGTATATTTTTCAAGAAAAAGATGATTTTTATATTATCACTATGACTAAAAATAATCATCAATATAATATCAATTAATATTTATTGATTTATAATAGTGAAATTAAATTTAATTAATTCCTCGTTAGGGATATTTTAATTAAATAAATTGGAATAACATTATTCATATTAAAACAGTTTTCTAAAAAATATCATTTTTAAACAAAAAAAATATACAAAATAGAATATATATTTTATTCAAAATATTTTTTGTCCAATAAATAAAAATAAAAATACTTATTTCAATTAAAATCATATTACAAACTTATTGGTACTTTTAAATTACAAAATATATTGGAAAGAAATGACATTTTCACCAAAATATTTTTTCACTATTCATGGGGAAAGTAATGTTTTTCAAAAAAACTGAAATATCCATGTGTAATTCTTTGATATTATAATTTATAAAATTAATTTCTTTTTGTAAAATAAATTTTATAAATTTTCCTAAAAAAATATTTCATTACAAAAGGAAATAACGATCATTTTCCAAGAAAACTTCTTTTTCAACATAAAATACATTTGATAAATATTGATTGATTATTCACTAAGAATTTATCAATAATTTTTTTTGATAAATAAATATACATTTTTGTATTTAATAAATTAGTTAATATTATTCTTAGCTAAAAGTTAAAGGATAAGTTAAAATAGTTATATATATCATGGATCATTTATAATCGGTGTTGCGTGTCAAATTTGCTCATGAACAATATTCTCTTTTCTAAAATCATTGGGTGTTACATCCTCACCCCCACCCTTTAATAAATTTCATCCTCAAAATTTTATATTTTTCTTAATAATAGCAGTTTTTATATTTGAATATAGTTACTTTTGGAAACACGCATCATAAAAAGGGTTAATAAATAGTCATCTTAATATAAAAGAAAAGGATGTGTGAAGGTCATATGCAATAATATATATTTGGTTTACGAATATTATAAGACCAGGAGTTTATAATTATTTAACATGAAATAAAATCATAATACATAGATAATGATATGTAGTAGTATATATCATTGATCATAAGAAAGTGAATGATCAATAAAAAGTTAAAAATCGCCAAAGCAGAAACCAAAGAGGCGTGAAAAAGGTAATTGATTTAATCAAAAAGGATTATAATATGATCAAATATTTTTTTCAATATCATTTTCCTCGACATGAATAATTATGTTTCAATACATAATATTCTCATAAGAAAATATTCATACATTATGTGATTAATTTCTTTCTTTTGTCAATTTCCATCAAAATATCATCTTTTTCCTCAAACAATGAATATTCAATATTAAATATTCATTCTTAAATCACTAAAATAAACATTTTGTGATCAAATAGAAATAATATTGATTAAATAAATTAGCCAAAACCCAAATGGTTATCACATGGTATGATAATTCTGATAATGAATAATCCTTCACATGATACATTAATCATAAAAATTCAATATTAATACCAAATTTTGAAATTAAACCATTCCATAAACCTAATTATAAAATCACCACAATAAACATTAAATAAATGTGTTATTTAACCACAACATAAATATAATAACTTTTAAATAATATAAAAAATATGTTGATCTCTTTTAGAAATAAAATTAATCAGATACTTACTAAATCACTTTTCAATCTGATGTTTACATATATGATAAAACACGTTATACCATAATATCCTATATTATATAAACCCTATATGTTATGAATTCCTTAAAATTTATATCTTCAAAATGTAAGGGAATAATTCACATTAAAGATAACCATTACATATACTTCAACCAAATAAAAAATCTCTTATAGTGTCACTAGTTACTCTAAGATATCAATATATAAGACCTCAATGGGGAATCCAAGGCGTTGAACATATGATCATCCTAACTCATATATATTGAGGATTTTTTCTATAAATATTAATATAACCTCACATGAAAACATCATAATTTTCAAATTTTTCAGACCATTCCATTTATACCAGCTATAATAATTCCAAACCATTACTACTTGATTTGGTGATGAAATCATAAATATTAATTATTACTATTTCATACCAATGAAGGTGAACCAATTTTCACCATCCAAAAAAATATAATATCTAAATGAAATATTGGATCACATACATTATCAATGACCTTTTTTGTTTATAATTTTATAGAATTAGGAAAAACTATTATATAAGAAATTAGTGACATTTCAAGAGAGTATCTTTTCAACAATACCTAGATTTTAATATCCCATAGTATGTTATCAACATCATCCATATGAAACCCTTACAAATGTAATTCATTCAACATCATATGTTATAACCAGGAGAAAAGAACAAATAAGAATGGTGTGGTCAAATTCTCAGTATGGGAAAAAATAATCATTTTTAATTAAATGCCATATGTGAGCATAAGAAGTGAATTATGGTATAACAACATAAAAAAGTTGAAGGGTACAAAAAAAAATATTCATACCCATTGATACATGGATCATTAATCAATAATCCATGGTATAAGGCTTTAAAAAATTCAATAATCATCAAAATAAATGGTCAAGAGAAATTTTATAGAAATATTGATCACAATAAATATTATAACTGTAACACCCCGACCCCAGTTACACAGAGCCGGTGTATTATTACACAACATTGGCATGATCACAAGAAAGATCAAATCTCGAAAGACCGATTGGTTTAGTAGCCTTAGTAACACTAGATATATTAATAAAGTTTACATAACACCATAAAATGAAAACTACAACAATATAGTCTCCATATTTTACATTCTTATCCCCTCATATTATCCTTGCAGGTCATTTATAAATTACTTCTTCACATCCTGGAAAAAATAATACATTTAAATGGGTGAGCTCAAATTCCCAGTAAGGATAACAATATAGCGGAAACATTCATAAATAAGAATAAACATTTAAGGAAATGTATAACTAAAACAAAATCCTTTTAAACTTGAACTTCAATATAGTTTGGAAAAAATAAAATGAAATAATGCCATTTACATATTCACATGGATATTCTACTAATCGAATATTCACATGAAATATCAATAACCACTTTCATAATGATGGAATGCATAATGCAAGACTATCATAACCACATAGCGAAGGCCTCATGCCAAGACTACAAATAAAATTTTTCCAAGGCCTTGTGCCAAGGAAATACTTTGTCTCATTAGACCTACCGATGCATCGAGGAGCTATAGCGGGCTCCACCTGTCATATATTAAGTCCAATGCATTCCCATATGAAAAGGTTTAAACAGAACATAAACATTTGTATTAAAACTAGCATACGAAATGTAAATACATTATCCATAAACCATGAATGGTATAAAAATAACACATCTACAGTCAAACATATCACAAAACCTTCAATACAATATAGAAGTTTTTTATCATAATAAATCAACTTCAAATAAGCATAAAATCCATCAAAGGATGTTGACATCGATGAAATCAAAACTCTTTTTAGAGAAACATCTCTTTTTATTTTGAAATCATTAAAGATTCACATATTTATAAAATAAAACATCTTCTTTGAAAATATTCTTATAATATTGTAGGAGAAGATTTGAAGATTTTATAATGGCAGAAAATAGCCGCACCTGCCGTATAAGTTAAAAAAACATTCTTACCTAAATTCTGTCGAAAAGGTTAAAAAGGACCTTGTTTGGAATACGACTGAAAGATTACATTATAAACCACTTATAAAAGTCAACAAGGGTATAAATGAATTTATACCATAGTTTTTAAAATAGTAATAATGATTTGAAATACATTTTTAAGAATCATGGATGTGGATGATAAAGAGGTCCCAGTAGATAATCACATATAAACAACCTCGGATAAAGAAGAGATTGTGAAATAACCATTACCTTGTAATTTTCCTTGGTTGGGGGTAATTTAACCTCCTATATAATGGTTAGGTAATTTTTATTAAATTATTCAAGAATTATATACGTTAATATGATACCATATATGATCTTTTAACATTTATTTGTTAATAATATCTTAGTGTTATCGTTGTTTCGGGTGTTAACTTACTCGTTTTATTTTATATGTTTTGTTTTATAAGTCATGTTTTTCATGTATAGGTTGTATCATAATAATATCCAGGATGATATCAAGTCCTTATATACTATTATTAATCATCAAATGAGAATTAGACTTGAATGGATACGATGGAGAATGAATCTCATCGCGTTCGTGGATACGGTAGTCCATACGTACGCATGAGAGACAATTTCATTCTTTTTATATTAAAATAATATATAATTGGATGGTATATCATATATAAAAAATCAGTATAATGTTATATTTATTATTTAAATGAATTACACATCATTATTATACCCATCCAAATAATAATTTATTGGAAAACAATTACACCACGACGTGGAGACGGTAAGCCGTACGTACGCATGTCTGGTGACATGTTATTCAAATGATGGATAGAATAATGAAATATGGTTGTAAAATGTCTATAATAACATCAAAGTATATATAATATACTTTATTTATTATTTTATAATGGTAATAAAAAATAAATAAGAAGTGGAAGAAGAAAGGAACTCGAAAAAGGGTGGTGAAATCATTACCTCTTTTTCGGGTTCTTCCTTTTGATTTGATCAAAAGGGCTCCTTAAGTTGGTTTTCTGACTAAAGTAAGTCCTATATGATGAATTTAGGGATGTTGAGAGAGTATTTGGGCAAATCTTGGCCGAACCAAAAGGCTTTGACGGTGTGAGTTAATGAGAATGGAGAGTGCCCTTTTATAAGAGGGGTGAGGGGCACCTTTGGAAAAGCTAGAAATATTATTTTATAATAAATTCATATTCGGTTTCTAAAGTCTCCAAAGTGGATTATTTAAATTTTAAGGCGGGGATAGGTAGAAAACCATTCAACCAATAGTAATTAGACAGGTTTGGGTTACTATATTAACCTTATCTTTAAGTATTAACTCTTAGATAATTAGTTTCACTTTTACAATGTATCTTTGTATTTTTATATTATATGGTTAATAAACATACTATATACATCCAAGAGACCCCCAAGTGGTCCATTAATGATACACCTATCATTATATAAGTCTTTTGGGAGAACCTTATATTTTTAGAAATTTAATATCAATTAATAATATAATATTTTTTTAAAAAAACTCTTTTATGTCAATTTTGACACTATTCAATAGTTTTTTTTGTAAAAAGCGTAACAAAATTATTACTTCGAATAAATCTAATTAAAGCATTCCTAACATGTCATATTAACCTATAAAATTAGTTTAATTCATAAAAAGTCTCTAATTATATTGATTTGGGTATTTATAATATCAATTATTTTAATTTTTCACTATTATGGTAATTAATGCATCATCATTGTGTCATAAATAAAATAAATTATTTAATGTCTAAAAATTTTAAATAAAATATAATTGTGTATGAAATCGTTTTATCTTTCTAATTAATATTTAATATATAATTTATCTTATGTATAACCCTATATTAAAATTGTTATAGTAAATAAACTTTGATTTTAACTCTTTTAACTCTTCTCTGAATTAAATAAAAATAAATATCCTAATCTAATACAAGTGGACCTAAATGATAATATTTTAATCCTAAGGTTGTTTTTGGTCGAGATACACTTTTCCAATAGATTTACGACATGTGTTAGGGTAATATTAATATCATTTTTACCCTCAATTACCCTATTTACTTTTAACCGTGGTAAATAAAAGTAAAAAGTTACTATTCACCAAAAATTATTTTCATCTCATTGAACCACATTTTACTCCTTGATATTAACCGCGTCTCTCGAATTTTAGAAATTCCATTCATAGAAGCGGTAAAAATATATTTTGTGAAAAATTCGGTTTTTCAACTACCACTTAGTAGTTTCACTATTCATCAAAAATTGATGTTTTTCAGAACAATGGGAAAATTTCACCCTAATCTATAATTGATATTTAGAACCCAAAAATGAATTACATTTTGAAATATAAAATATATATAATTTCAAAAAGTAGGTATTACTATTCATAACGGCTAGTTTGATTGGTTGTGGTGTGTTAGAACTCGATGTTGCGTACAACACACGCTATCACATTATTTAAAGAGAAGCGTACCGTAGAAGCTTGGGGTGTTACATTCTCCCCTCCTTCAAATAATTTTGTCCTCAAAATTTCTAGAATACTACCGCATGAAAAGACTCAGGTGGTTCTTATCATAAGTTCTTCAGGTTCCCACATTGCCTCTTCCATCTTATGGTTTCTCCACAAAACTTTTACCAGACGCGTCGTTCGATTTCTCAGCACTTGTTCTCTCATTTCAAAAATCTTGACGGGCTCTTCGCAATAAGATAGATCGGGTTCTAGTTCTAATTCCTCGTAGGTGAGTACATGCATTGGGTCAGGCATGTATTTCCTCCATAAAGATACGTGGAACACATCATTAACTTTGGAGAGACTTGGCGGCATTGCCAATTGGTAAGCTACAGCCCGAATTCGTTCTAGAATTTCAAAAGGTCCGATGTACCTGGGACTCAATTTACCTTTCTTACCAAAACGTATGACTCCCTTCCATGGAGATACCTTCAGGAAAACATTACCACCGACTAGAAATTCCAAATCCTTCCTTTGATTATCGGCATAGCTCTTCTGCCTACTTTGAGCTGCTTTGATGTGATTGTGGATTACCTTTACCTTTACCATCGTTTCCTCCACCTGTTTTGGACCTACAAGTTTTCTTTCAACAACGCCATCCCAACAGGTTGGTGTGCGACATCTCTTTCCATATAATTCTTCATAAGGTGCCATATGAATACTCTAATGTAAGCTATTGTTATAGGAAAATTATACCAGAGGTAAATATTGATCCCACATACCCTGAAATTCATGTGAAAAGGATCTCAACATGTATTCTAAGGTTTGAATAGTTCGTTCTGATTGTCCATCTATTTGAGGGTTGTATGCAGTGCTCAAATGAAGTTCAGTATCCAAGGCTTTCTGAAGACTTTTCCAGAATCTTGAAGTAAAACGGGGATCACGATCAGAAAAAATCCATAGGGGTACTCCATGAAGTCTCACAACTTCATTAATATATAGTCTTCCTAGACGTTCCAGTGGTAGATCTTCTCTTATAGCATTTAAATGTGCTGACATGGTAAGACAATCAACAATAACCCATATTGCATCGTTCCTTCTAGGAGTCTTTGGTAGTCTCATGACAAATTCCATCGTGATATTATCCCATTTCCACTCTGGTATGGGAAGAGGTTGCGTCAATCCTCCAGGCTGTTGCCTTCCAGCATTCACTTGTTGACAAACCATACATCTTGACACAAAATCAGCAATCTCCCTCTTCATGTTGTCCCACCAAAAATTGTCCTTCAAATCTCTATACATTTTGGTGAACCCAGGGTGTATAGAGAAATTGGAACTATGAGCATCATCCAGAAATTCCCTTTTTAGATTAGGTATATCGGGAACACAAATTCTCTTCCCAAATTTCAAAATTCCTTCGTCATACACAAAGCCTCTCAATCTCCCATCATTCACAGCTTTAATCTTCTTTTGAAATTCTTTATCATCAGTCCGAGAACTCTTAATCCTTTATAGTAAATATGGTTTGGAAACCATTTGAAAAAAGCATTGATGTTTCACATTCCCTGGTTATTCCCATGTCCATCTTCACTAGATCCATGAAAATTGGATCCCTTTCAATTCTCATATTTTTCAAAACACCCTGATCTTTTCTGACCAAAGCATCTGCCACCTTGTTTGCTTTCCCTGAGTGGTAGTGTATCGTACAATCATTATCCATGAGTAATTCAAGCCATCTCCTTTACCTCATGGTGAGTTCTTTTTGTGAGAAAATATACTTCAAACTCTTGTGATCAGTATAAATCACACATTTTTCACCATAGAGGTTGTGCATCCATATCTTCAAAGGAAAGATCATTGCTGCTAACTCGTGATCATGAGTAGGATATTTTTGCTCCGGAATTTTCAACTATCGTGATGCATAGGCAATAACCCTATCATTCTTCATAAGGACACAACCAAGTCCTTTCTTTGATGCATCACTATAAAAAATGAACTCATCATTCCCCGATGGTAGAGTCAATATAGGAGCAATGACTAATCTTCTATTTAGTTCTTCGAAACATTCTTCACACTCTTTTGTCCAAACAAATGTAACCCCTTTACGTGTGAGCTTCATTAATGGGTTATCCAATCGGGAAAAATTCTGGACGAAACGTCGATAATAACCTGCTAAACCAATAAAACTACGTACCTCAGTAATATTCGTAGGTGTTGGACATTCTTGGATTTCCTTGGTTTTAGAAGGATCAACAGAGATTCCATCTTTGGAAACAATATGGCCAAGAAAAGAAATCTCCTGAAGCCATAAATCACACTTGCTAAACTTCCCATATAATTCATGTCTTCTCAGAGTCTTCAGGATAATGCATAAGTGATTTTCATGATCTTCGTAGCTTTTGGAGTATACCAAGATATCCCCAATAAATAACACCACAAATTCATCGAGATATTCCATGAAAACTCTATTCACAAATTCCATGAATACAGAGAGTGCATTAGTCAATCCAAAAGGCATTACTGTAAAATCGTAATGCCTGTACCTGGTTCGAAATGCTGTCTTTGGAATTTCATTCTTCTTCACACACAGCTGATGGTATCCAGATCGAAGGTCAATCTTTGAAAATTATTGAGCTCCATGCAGTTGGTCAAATAAATCACCAATACGAGGTAGGGGATACTTATTCTTTGTTGTTATAGCATTGACCTCCCTGTAGTCGATAGATAACCTCATAGATCCACCTTTTTTTAACAAAAAGAACAGGGGATCCCCATGGAGAAACACTAGGGTGAATAAATCCTTTATTACTCAATTCCTCTAGTTGTTTCATTAGTTCGACTAATTCCATAGTGTACATTCTATAAGGGTTCTTCGATATATGCTTGGATCCAGGAATTAAATCAATGGAAAACTCAACTTCTTGTTCTAGAGGATGTCCAGGTAAATCTTCTGGAAATACATCTACTTATTATTTCCCAATAGGTACATCCTCTATTTGAACATTCCTTTCCTCACCCACAGTCATTTCATTCTCTTCCTCCCCAATAATTGAATTTAGATGATCTACTGGGGGTGGATCTAGATAAGAATTAGGTGGTGACGATTCTGCTCTAAAGATAAGGTGTTCCTTATCATCATCATCAAAAATCATAACCTCCTACTTCTTACAATAAATATTCGCATCATAGACTGAAAGACAATCCATACCGAGGATTATATCAAACTCAATCATAGTTATGACGATGAGATCAGCAGATAAAGAACATTTATGTGCTCTAATGGGGACTGATTCACAAAACTTTGTTACAATGATTCTTCCCTTAGGAGTTTTAACTGACAACTCCCTTGTTAAATCAAATAGGAAATATATAATTTTCTTAGCAAACTTAGGAGATATTAAACAATGCGATGATCCAGAATCAAATAATGCATTTTATAAACTTGAGGAAACCATTAAATTACCTGCCACCACGTCTTTCGGAGCTTCTACCTCAGCAGTAGTGATAGCATAAGCATGGCCTTGATCCCTTGGCCTTTTCTGAGGTAAGTTCCCATGATGCTTAGGACATTCATTTTCATAATTTCCCATCTCCCTGAAATTGTAGCACTGAACATTGGTAGCTTCCCCCTTCCCTTTGTAATCCCGAGCTTGGTGTCCTTTTTTACCACACTTGTAACAGACACCCATTCCCTTTAATCAAGTACCAGAGTGTTTCTTCCCACATGTAACACAGGATAGATATTCAACCTTTCCCTTATTCCCCTTATTTCCATTCCCAGATTGATCAACAGATCTCTACATCTCTTTCTTTGCTTTAATCTCATAAGACTTAGAGAATTCCTTTTAAGTCTTGATAGCACATGAGACAATGTCTTCGTACGATGAAAAGGATTGTGAGACTAATGCTCGACGGAGAAATGGTTTTAACCCATCAAAGAAATGATCAATCTTACTTCTTGGTTTACGTATATAATCTCCAGCATACCTTGCTAACCTTTTAAAGTTAGCCTCATACTTTGCGACATTCTCATCCTTCTTTTGTCTCAAACATAGAAATTGTCTTTCCATATCTTCTCGATGGTCACGAGGAATGTATTTTTCTAAAAACAGATCTTTTAACTCCCTCCATTCCATATTTGACACTTCATCATCTTCCTTCATGTTTTGAATCAATGACCACCACTGATCAGCATCTCTAGTGAGGCGGTAAACTACCATGATAACTTTTTCCCTTTCACTACTCCCTCAAGCCTGAAATATTTTCTCTAGGGAATTTATCCATTGTCAGCTACTAAGGGATTAATAAACGCTAGTGGTTGTTTCCTCATTAATTGATCTAACATTTATCCTCTACGCTGCGGATCAGGGTGCTCCATACGGGTAAGGTTATTATTCATAACCTGAGTGAGTTGTCCCAGTATGGTGATTAGCTGATCGGCACCAGTTGCATCACCAGCTCCACTATAATTATCTTGAGCAGGAGGGAAATCCCTACGTGGAGTGCGTGCATTGATATAGTTCCATTTCTTCCACTAGGCTCTATTTCTAAAAAATGTCATAATCTAGATTAGTTTATGAATCAAAATACATAATTCCATACTTATAAAACACTTAACATAAATTGAACTATTTATGGATATAATCCATAATCATAAAAATGGTTTCTTTTTGGATGTATATACTCATAAACCCTTCATAATGATTTTTAAAGAAAATGAGAGTTATCCTAAGAATATCCCCCGAGAGTGTCATAACCAAGAGTGCAGCAAGGCCCGTTGTTGTGCACCAGTTCTCATTCGAGTCTAACTCAAAGCGGTGTTTTTAGATTTTTCCTATAGTTACATCTGTTCCAGAGCCACCTCTACCTGCTCGTATCCAGACAGGGATGTATTTCTTGGGAAACTCACAAAATCTCTACAATACCAAAATTATAGGAAGTTATTTTATACTAATCCTCAAAGTCCATCTTAGGTCTATGTTCTCTAATCAGAGTTTATCTAAATCTAGCTTCTAGGGTTTGTACTAAACTTCCTCTGATACTAACTGTAACGCCCCGACCCAAGTTACCCAGAGCTGGTGCATTATTACATAACATTGGCATGATCACAAGAAAGATCAAATCTTGAAATACCAATTGTTTTAGTATCCTTGGTAACACTAGATATATTAATAAAGTTTAAATTAAATCATAAAATGAAAACTACAACAATATAGTCTCCATATTCCACATTCCTATCCCATCTTATTATCCCTGTAGGTCATTCGTAAATTACTTCTTCACATCGTGGGAAAAATAAAACATTGAAAGGGGTGAGCTCAAATTCCCAGTAAGGATTACAATATAGCGGAAACTTTCATAAATAAGAATAAACATTTAAGGTAATGTATAACTAAAACAAAATCCTTTTAAACATGAACGTAAACATAGTATGGAAAAAATAAAATGAAATAATTCCATTTACTTATTCATATGGATATTCTACTAATAGAATATTCACATGCAATATCAATAAGCACTTTCATAATGATGAAATGCATAATGCCAGACTATCATAACCACATCGACAAGGCCTCGTGCCAAGACTACAAATATGATTTTACCAAGGCCTTGTGCCAAGACCCTAGTTTTTCTCATGAGACCTACAGATTCATCAAGGAGCTATAGAGGGCTCCACCTGTCACATATTATGTCCAATGCATTCCCATATGAAAAGGTTTAAACATAACATAAACATTCGTATTAAAACTAGCATAGTAAATGTAAATACTTCATCCATAAACCATGAATGGTATAAAAATAACACATCCATAGTCAAACATATCACAAAATCTTCAATACAATATAAATTTTTTGTATCATAATAAATCAACTGCAAATAAGCGTAAAATCCATCAAAGAATGTTGACATAGATGACATCAAAACTCTTGTTAGAGAAATATATCTTTTTATTTTGAAATAATTTAAGAGTCACATATTTATAAAATAAAACATTTTCTTTGAAAATATTCTTATAAGCTTGTAAGGGAATCTTCGAAGATTTTATAATGGTAGAAAATAGCCGCACCCGCCGTATAAGTTAAAAAAACATTCTTACCTTAATTCTGTCGAAAATGTTAAAAAGGACTTTGTTTGGAATACGACGAAAAGATTCCATTATAAACCACTTATAAAAGTCAAAAGGGGTATAAATGAATTTATACCATAGTCTTTAAAATATTAAGAATGATTTGAAATACATTTTTAAGAAACATGTATGTGGATGATAAAGAGGTCCCAGTAGATAATCACATATAAACAACTTCGGATAAAGAAGAGATTGTGAAATAACCCTTACCTTGTACTTCTCCTTGGTTGGGGGTAAGTTAACCACCTATATAATGGTGAAATAATTGTTATTAAATTATACAAGAATCATATACTTTATTATGATACCATATATGATCTTTTAACATTTATTTGTTAATAATATCTTAGTATTATCGTTTTTTTCGGGTGTTAACTTACTCGTTTTCTTTTATATTTTTTTACGTAAGTCATGTTTGTCATGGATAGGTTGTATCTTAGTTATATACAGGATGATATCAAGTCCTTATATACTATTATTAATCATCAAATTATAATTATACTTGAATGGATACGATGCTGAATGAATCGCATCGCGTTCGTGGAGACGGTAGTCTGTACGTACGCACGAGAGACAATATCATTCATTTTATATTAAAATAATATATAATTGGATGGTATATCATATATAAAGAATCGTTATCATGTTATATTTATTATTTACATGAATTACACATCATTATTATACCCATCCAAATAATAATTTATTGAATAACAATTACACCACGACGTGGAGACGGTAAGCCGTACGTACGCACGTCTGGTGACATGTTATTCAAATGATGGATAGAATAATGAAATATGGTTGTAAAATTTTTATAATAACATCAAATTATATATAATATTCTTTATTTATCATTTTATAATGGTAATAACAAATAAAAAAGAAGTGGAAGAAGGAAGGAACTTGAAAAAGGGTGGTGAAATCATTACCTCTTTTTCGGGTTCTTCCTTTTGATTTGATCAAAAAGGCTCCTTAAGTTGGTTTTATGACAAAAGTAAGGACTCTATGATGAATTGAGGTAATTTAAGAGAGTATTTAGTAATATTTTGGCCGAACCAAAAGGCTTTGATGGTGTGAGTTAATGAGAATGAGGAGTGCCCTTTTATAAGAGGGTGAGGGGCACCTTTGGAAAAGCTAGAAATATTATTTTATAATAAATTCCTATTCGGTTTCTAAAGGCTCCAAAGTGGATTATTTAAATTTTAAGGTGGGGATAGGTCGAAAACCATTCAACCAATAGTATTTAGACAGGTTTGGATTACTATATTAACCTTATCATTAATTATTAACTCTTAGTTAATTAGTTTCACTTTTACAATGTCTCTTTGTATTTTTATATTATATGGTTAATAAAATTACTATATAAATACAAGTGACCCCCAAGTGCTCCATTAATGATACAAATATCATGATATAAGTCTTTTTGGTGAACATTATATTTTTAGGAATTTAATATCAATTAATAATATAATATTTTCTTCAAAAACACTTTTCTCTAAATTTTGACACTATTTAATAGTTGTATTTTATAAAAATTATAACAGAATTATTACTTATAATAAAGTTAATTAGATCATTCCTAACATGTCATATTAACCTATATAATTAGTTTAATTCATAAAAAGTCTATAATTATATTGATTTGGGTGTTTATAAAATCAATTAATTTAATTTTTCACTATTATGGTAATTACTGCATCATCATTATGTCATAAATAAAATATATTATTTAATGTCTAAAAATTTTAAATATAATATAATTATGTATGAAATGGCTTTATCTTTATAAAGAATATTTACAATCTAATTTATCTTATGCATAACCCTATATTAAAAATGTTTTAGTAAATAAACTCTGATTTTAACTCTTTTAACTCTTCTTTGAATTAAATAATAATAAATATCCTAATCTAATAAAAGTGGACCTAAATGATAATATTTTAATCCTAAGGTTGTTTTTGGTCGAGATACCCTTTTCCAATAAAATTAGGACACGTGTTAGGGTAATATTAATATCATTTTTACCCTTAATTACCCTATTTACTTTAAACTGTGGTAAATAAAAGTAAAAAGTTACTATTCACCAAAAATTATTTTCATCTCATTGAACCACATTTTACTCCTTGATATAAACCGTTTCTCTTGGATTTTCGAATTTCCAATCACAAAAGCGATAAAATTATAATTTTTTAAAAATTCCGTTTTTTAACTACCACTTAGTAGTTTCACTATTCATCAAAAATTGAAGTTTTTCAGAACAATGCCAAAATTTCACCCTAAGCTATAATTGATATTCAGAATCCAAAAATGAATTCCATTTTGAAATATAAAATATATATAATTTCAAAAAGTAGGTACTACAATTCATAACGACTAGTTTGATTGGATGTGGTGTGTTAGAACTCGATGTTGCGTACAACACACGCTATCACATTATTCATAGAGAAGCATACCATACAAGATTGGGGTGTTACAATAACCCCTTTACAAACATAAATAAAATTTATTCTTATATCAGAAGAATTATAATCAATTCACTCTAGAAAATGGATAGTAAATTTTGATTACTTCCATATACAGAGTACCATATCCCTTGGGGGGCTATAATAGTCCCACTTATACACAGATTATCAAAAAACCACCCTTCCGTGATTAATAATGTAACATCCCATCCTAGGCTTATAATTAAACCCATATTTGATGGTTTATAACAGAACCACCAATCTTGGGTTTATAATGGAACCAACTCTTAGCATAATAAATTTAAAAAAAAATTAATGAATAAAGAATAATAAAAATTAATCTCATTTTAATCTTTTAGAAAAAAAAATTTATTCCTTTCAAAACATCATTTACCCAAGGAAAAGAAATAGGTTACAATTTAATCTAATTGTAAAACTATTAACCCATGGAAGAAAATATTTTCTTATAACAATCTAATTGAATCAAATTTAACCCATCAGAAAAAAATTGTTCAATAAAAATATCATTGATAAATGATTGACTCATGGATAAATTGGGTTCTATAAAATTATATTTTTAAAATGATTTACCCATGTAAAATAAATGGGTTCCATAAAAATATCTATAATACATGACGAACCCATGTAAAAATAAATGGGTTCCATAACAATATCTTTGAAACATGATTAACTCATGGAAATGAAATGGGATCCATGAAAATATCTTTGAAACATTATCCATATATCAAAAGAAATATTTAGGATGGTATAATTAAAAAAATACACATTTTAGAATAATAAAAAATGTTTTGTTTACTATGGAAAGTGGAAATACCGTTGAATGAAATTTAAAAACATTTTTGAGATAAAAAACTCGTTAATTTTGAAAATCAGACTTAAAAAATAAAAAATCAAATAATATTTTGAAACAACTTTTATTTGAAAAAAATCATGGAATCATATAAAGAAAAATTAAAGAAAAATAATAAACATTGTGGTGGTAAATTTTTTTTCTTTCATTAATTTTTAAAATAAACATTCTTTTCAAAAAATTTTGATAATGGAGTTAAAATTGACTCATTTGAAAAATGATAAGAAATTTACATTGAAACCCTTTTAACTATAAGGATAGAGGGAATGTTAAATATATTTTAGTAATCTTTAATTTTTATAAAAAAATGTTATTTAAAGCATTTCAAAAAGTTATTAGAAAACATGGATATGAATGTGAAATTTACTCAATCAAAAATAACCTATAATATAAAAATCACATAAAAACAATTATATTATTGTTTTTGGAATAAATAAGGGTGGAAATGAAAATTAAATATAAAAATGACATTCATAACCATTGGATTCGAATTTTTTTTAGAAAATAACATCACATTATTTCTTCCAAGATAACAATTTATATAAATAATTGTAGAAGAAAAAATATAATAACATAATTCCTTTTACGCATTCCTTAGTCTTCAATAATATTCCCCATGAATGAATAACATAAAATAATACATTAAAAATCACGAAAATAAGGATTTTTCTAATATAACATGTTTAAGGGTATTGTATACATGTTACTTATTAATATTAGTTCAAATCAAAAAGTATGCCTTGATGAAATAGAATTTGAGACAAATAAAAATTACAAAAATCATAGTATTGAGTTTGAGAATTAATCAATGAATCAATTATGAGTATCAAATGTAAATCCACATAAAAAGTGTAAAAAAACATAATATAATAAAAAAAATTACACACATGATCATAGAATATGATATACAATGAATCGGAAATATAACCCAATGAAAAGAAATTGAGATATAAAATTCTTTTCCACATGTTAGTTTTCAATTCAAATCCCCTTGGAAGAAATAATTAAATTGGTATCCTAAATTAATTTTTTTGAAGAAGGAAATATGGTATTACAGGTAAAATGTGTAGAATATAAACAACACAATATAAATAAGTTGTGAATATGGCATATGTATCACATAAATAAAAGTGAGATAAGAAAACTCTTAACTTGATTATTTACTTCCCAAGAATATACTTTAACCTATGTATAATAACATTATATTAATTGTATGATTCATTAATAATTTCTTATTGGGATAACACCTTATATATAAATAGTTTATTTTATTTAATTATAATAACATATTTATATACATAATCAGTTATGTTAACATCGAATGTTTTGAGGATGTTAAGTAATTTGTTTCAAAATGGATTTGGTCTGTCATCCATGTTCAAAGAGTCAATTTTATAAAAATATCTATAATAAAAAATTCTTGAAATAATTATAATATTTTTTTTCAGTTATACTTTTAAAACAAATCATGATAAATAATGATGAAAAATGAAAAACTTGACAATCATGGAGATGATTGGGAATACTTACACATGAGCAACGTTTCCATTTTTCAATGATCATTATGGAAAATAAGGTATGTATTACTTTATATTTCAAAAATTATAAAAATATTTTAAATAAAATATTATTCTTATAAATATTAAAATATTTAACATTCCTGTGATGTTGTGATGAAAAAAGAATCACATCACTTTGTGGAGACAGTAGTCCACACATAATGGAACGTCATTTTATAAGAAATACAAAGTTATATTACATTTTTTAATGATAGATATATCATTATTATTGTTATTATTAAATTACTATGAAATATATTCATTAACACTATCTTTTTTACATTACTAGTGAATTATTTGGAAAAAATGAGTCAGATCTCTTCGAAATGTGGTAGTCTATTGTACACATGAGTGGTGTTTCCATATACCCCAAATAATGGAATGTAAATAAATTATATGTGATATAAAAACCCTAAAAGTGTTAATATTTTAAAAATATCATATATATATATATATCCTTTACATCAATCCTTACAACAATCGGTGACAGGCAGTGATAGAAAATGATTAACATCAGTTCGTGGGGCAGTATTCTTCTGTACACTCAAATGATGATTTTTATCCCACTTGAATTAAAAGGAGATTTTTTTTATTAAATTAATATATTAAGATTTAAAAATATATGAGATAATTTTTAATATTATTATTATATTTTAATTTTATTTTAATGATAATGATGAATAAATAAAATAAAAAATGCATAGTTAATAATTTTACCTCTTCTCGAACCACCTCTTTTGGATTATACCTAATGTTTTCCTATAATGGATTTCTGACAAAAATCCTAATATATTATTTGGGTATAAATATTTTGAAGTTTTTTTAGTTATTTTTTGAATCAAAATGGTTTTTATTTTTGAATAATAGAGGATATGGGGTTGCTTTCGATAAGTGAAGTGGGTGGCACACTTGTATATTTTGAAATGAAAAGTTTTAGCCATGTTTTTCACATGAAAAGGGATAATGAAAGATAATTACTGAGACTTATACATTATAATGTCTAAATATGTCCATAAAAATAGTTTATAAAATACTCTAGTTCATTTTGAACTTTATTATTTAGTATAAACCTTCTGGTAAACCCATTTTCAAATTAACTATGTTAATTTATTTTTACTATTTTCACCATTCATTTCACTAAAAAGTAAAGATGATATTATTTGATAATATATATTCTGATTATTAAATTTTACCAAATTAAATTCTCATAATTTTCAAACATTAATATAAAGTTAAACCCACACACTTGATGAAAATATGATTTTTTGAGAAGTGTATTTCTCAAGACTTAAACCCACACAATAGATGAAAATATGATGATAGATCTTCGTCAGTGAGAGGTCCATCTCTTGGTAAGTCATTTGATCTCTTTTTTTTTATTCCCCATTCATGTAATCAATGATAAACACAGTCCAACCATTGAACAAGTTGATATGTGGTTCGGTCATTTCTCCATGATAGTTAGTATTGGGAACTATTAATTGCAGTTTGGTTACCCTCTTTATTCATTCCTATTATGAGAATTAATTAAGGAAGACACAAAAAATGGTTGAGGTTTGTTCCTTAGATTTTAATTGTGCCTTTCTCTTCCCATGTTCTTAGTGTTCTTCAATGTTGGGCCCTTTTTATCGCAGATTAACATTTTGGGAGGCCCCAAATGTGACTGGACCCCTGGATTAGAGGAAAATTGACTATAGAGGCAGTATCAGTGTGGATTCGGACCCAATGAGGAAGGATATGTTACATTGTAATTTTACATACGTTAGAGGACCCCCATAGGTATGTGGAAGGGACCACAGGAGAGAGGACGCTCTGGATATATCTGGCCGGAGGCATGTAGTGGCTGTCACGTGTGGTTGTAGTGGAAGGGGTGGGGCGACGGGAAATGATGGTTTGTCATCGGGTGGCTGGCGGGGACGGTGACGCCACATGGGATGTAAGGCGACATATTGGTCCATGGGGAGTCATGTTATTGGGATGGACCGCTTGGACCATGTGGGATGCTATCGGGGTGGGATGCTTCTAGAACACAATTTTTCTAATTGTTTGGGAAGGACTAGCATATCCAGTCAGCTTCAGTAGCCTAGTGGGATGAGCCAGGTTTGATGGGTTGGATTGGACCCAGACTGAACCTAAGGAAGAATGTTTTATGAAAATAGTTGTATCATTCAATCCATGTGTCTATTTGATGATTCATTTTCATCATTGGTACACTTGTGATGAGTCTTATTTATGAGATACTCTATGTGATTTTTTGTGACTTTTTTAATATGACCTATAGGATAGGGAATTAGGTACTCCCGGATTGAGCACTATGGGAGAATAATCATGTTGCTCGATGTTCCCTAGATATTACATGACTTTGTGAGACTAAAAGAGTGACCAAGAATACATGTACTATCGATAATACACGTATTATAGGTACTAATTGACTCATTGGTACTGATAATATCATCAGGATGGAGTGTGTTACCAGGACTACATTCTTATCGAGATGACATGTCTTGTAGATACTGGGTGTTTTGTGGATTACGTTTGATACATCATGTATTTCATAATATTGACCTATACCTATGTGAGATGGTAATGTATCTTCTTTGTGGTATTCTTCTAATATTTATTTCTTATACATCATGTATTTATTTGTGGTATACATCATGTATTTCCATTTTTTATACATTTTCTATATTTTAGTGGTATTACATTGTGGTATTGGGTTGTCCGATTGAGTATTTTTTTACTCACCCATGTATATGATTTTCCCAAAACATTCATGTATTGTGTAGAAGATTGATAATTTGATGGATTCCATGGTAGACCAGGACCTAGAGCTTCTTATAGATACTAGACAGTCGAGGTGTGATCCTACAACTTTAGAAATTTGTCTCATTTCCATCCCTTCAAGTAGGGTTTTCTACAGATGAGTTTTATGAATTTTTACATTCACATTTATACGATCTTTCTTTTTCTAGGCTTGTATTCTAGCCATGTTTACTTTTAAAATTTCTATAGTCTTACTCGGTTGTGTGGTATATTAGTGGAATTCATGATTTTCTTACTTAGTGTTTTATAATTCTTTATCTTGGGCTTAGAGATGTGCATGTGTGTATAATTACATATTAAGATGACTCCCATTTGTGGGATAGGCCTACTCAGTGGTAGTCTCTAGTCAATGACCTATTGGAGGCACGATTGGGGTAGTCACGACATGGGCCCGTATAGGACAGGTCATGATGGAGTTGAATTAGTGGATGGTTCTACTTAAAGACCACGAGTTTGTGAGATTGATTTGGGGAAATTGAGTTATGTGTTTCAGTGTCATCCTTTTATCTAGGGAATCCAATTTTGGTAAGGTGGACAACGTATCCATATGCAAAGAATCTTAATTTTTCTTTTCAACTCATTACATTAAAACACTGTTGGTAGGGAAAACAATTGTACATGAATCATATAGTATTTGTTTGTGTTCTCTTATGCTTCTTGAGTCAGTTTAAATGGTATTATCTATTGAATATGGTACATATTATTCTATTTTTAAGGTACATCCACATAGATAGTTAACCAAGATTCCAATTAATTATCAGGGTGATGTTTTTCTTAGTGATGAGGCATCAGCACATGGACCATTACTATTTATAGAACCTCTATGTGGTTTATCAGTGATACCATCACCTGTCAAGCAGCAGTTTCTACCAGCACTACCGGTTGAGGATACATGTAGGCGGATTTCATTGCATGAGTTTCAGAGTCATAAACCCCATATATTTTGGGGTTACACAAACCCCCCAGGTAGTTCAGGATTATTAAAAGGTAGGTACAAGTGTCTTCTACCTTGTCAGTGAACCTTCCGACCAGATGTTATTCCTAGCCATGAGTCTTTTTTAGAGCTCCGCGAGTTGATGGTGAAGCATAGTGGCCATGAAAAATGATGTGAAGACTCAATAATGGGTATAATTTTTCATCTCTTTGTAGATGAGTTATTTACGGATACATTATGTGCAATGCTTATGCAAGAGCCTATTCATCTATAGTAGTTATGTTAGATAGTGGTAGAGTATTCAGTGAAAATTACTGATCTTTCACACCACTCCATAGATATGGTAGGAGACCCATTAATCAGGGAGCATACATTTGAGAATTGATAACTCTGGGAGATCATGGAATCCTTGATATCACTTATAATTCTAAAATATTCTGGTTTACTAGAGTTAGCACTTCTAGTGGAGAAATTTCTAGCAGGGCAGACACCGGCAGTCGGAGCGACCACCAAGAACTAGGCAGCTGAGTATTTAGTTGTAGGAAGACGACAAATATTGTAGGGACACAAGTTTTTCTAGAACAATAGGGTATGACCCCCTACCATTAGATTAGTAGTTCAGATCTCCTAGTGTATAGCATGTCAGTAGAATTACATGTTGTTTTACTCGTATGATGGTCAGGGACATCAGGATTGAGATTCAATGAACTGACATATAATAGAGCTGGAGATGGTCAAGGGACCTACATGATAGGGGCAGGATTATAGTGGTCTACAAGGTGGTGGAAATGGAATAAGAGTAGGAATAGTAGCATGATGTGGGAGGTAGTTCAATGTATTACCCACACCACCCTCAGGTGGTCCACAACCGACTTTGGAAGCTGGTGGACAGGGATGAGGCCATCTTCAGGTGATGGAGGTTTATGACCCATTGGATCCAAGGATGATATAAGGTATGATCTATGTCTTTTTCACCTTATCTATAGTTTATATTGAGATAGGTTCCAGTCATTCTATTCTTAACACAACCCATATTCGGTAGTCAGATATTCTGAGGGAAATGTTGACTCGACCCTTATACAAAGAAACTCATATTGAAATGTTGTCTACAATTTTGATAGACATAGGTGCCCATCATTATATTCATAACACAACCCATATTCAGAACTCGGATATTCTGATGGAAATGCTGACTCAACCATAATTCTGATAGACTCATATGGAAGTGTATCCAATGATCAAAATGGTGATGAATATTTGACCATACTCATGGAATTGAGTGTTGTGGATGTGATCTCATGGTAGCAGTGTCAAGGCCTTATCATGTCATTATTAGTATGGATTGGTTATCCAAAATCAATGCTTGGATTTACTATTTTAGTTGTAGAGTATTGTGTTTCCATGATAATGGGACTGGGTTTTCCTTGGTTGATGAAAAGGAAACGCATGCAGTGCAGGATGGACTCACACATAGGAGGTTAAAAACAATCACACATCATTGGGATAGACAAAACCTAAGTGCATTGGATGATATGAGTCCCCAGTTTCATATTATGATGGAGGAAAATAGGGAAATATTTCTTGAGGATGTTTGTGGATTAACTCCTTGTAGGGAGGTAGAATTTTTCAATGATATATACCCCAGGATGACACTGATATCTACACCTACATATCGGATGGCTCCTGTAGTGTTTCAAGAACTTATATTATAGTTATAGGACATATATAGAAAGGGTATCATGAGACCTAGTGTTTTTTCATGGGAATCCCCAATTTTGTACCCAAAAGGAAGATGAGAGTTTTAGGTTTTGTTGGGGCTTTTAGAGCATGATCCATGTTATCGTGAAGAACATGTATGCACTACCAAGGATCTAGGACTTCTCCAATCAGTTTAAAAGGGTGTGGTGGTCGACGATGATTGAACTCAGATCACGCTATTACCATCTTCGAGTATGGGATGAGGATATACCAAAAATGGATTATATTTGTTATTATAGACATTAATATTTCTTGGTGATTTTATTTGGCTTGATAGATACCTTAGTAGGGTTCATGGGACTCATTAATAGGATCATCTAACCATACATAGACCAGTCTGTAGTGGTCTTCATTGACGCCATCCTAGTGTACTTGACGTATAATGAATAGAATGTGATACACTTGATGATGGTACTGAACACACTTTAAGAGCACTATCATTACAGAAATCTCTCAAAGTGTCAGTTCTGGTTTTATCAGGAAATATCTTTTATTCACGATATTTTAGGTTTATTATTATGTTATTTATCCATCATGTGTTTTTATTTAAAATGTCACTCAATTAATAATTGTTTTCTTGACTCAAGTCAATTATCCCATGAGTCATGATATATCTTCTTGTTTTTGATCATGAACGTCTCTTTTTAATACCATTTCCTTTTAAAATGGAATATTTACTATTTATCTATGGATATTATGTCTACTCAAAAATACCCCCCCATTGAAATCCTTGCTTGAATAAAATTATGATGTTGATAATAATAACTCTTACACTTTCCTATTAATTTTTTTCATCTGTATCCATGTTTTAAATATCAAATGTATTTTCTATACCTTTAAAACTAGTCTTAATATATATCTTAACCACTTTTCATTGAATCTTTTCCTAATTGTTTATATTATTTCAGATTCCATAAATTTTTTAAACAGAGATTAATCATTTTACAGATGATTTGTTTCAAAGAAACATTTATTCTAAAGGAATCTTACAAAATGTTCCAAATATCTTATTTAAAAATTACGTTAAAATTTAAATATTCAAAATAATTGAATTTTGACTAAAAAATTAAAACTAAATAATTTAAATATTTCATTATGGTTTATTCTTGACCAAATGGAATCTCTTTTAAAGATGTCTCTATGAAGGTATATTATAGTCACCTTTCTCATTTTCTTAGTGACTTCCTCTACATGATTTTAAATTATGAAAAAGAAAATTATTATTCTAATGTTTTAAAAAATTATCTATTTAATATTTTTTCAAATTAAAAAGGATATTAAAATTATTAATGAATATTTAAAAATTCATCTAAGAGTGTTCTTTATCTTTTTGGTTTTCTTTATCAAATATATTATTCATATTATACCATACACTTCCTTTATCTATATAGATTTTGAAATTGCCTTTTATATATATGGTTGGATCCATCATGGATTTTTTTCGTTAATAATCATCCATTTTATTACATGATTTACTACTAGTTTATTTCCACTGTGAATTCCCATTCTTCTTTTACTTGGTTGATGTTTTTTTACATTGATGATCAATACATCAATTTATTTGTGAAATTATTTTCTAAAATGTATTTCTATTTATTATATTGTTCAAAAAGCATATATGTAATAATAACTAATGAGTTTTACTTACCTTAAAATATTATTAAATCCATTAAATAAAATTTTATGTTCCATTGGGTTTTAAGTTTTTTTTATTTACTAAATCATTAATGATTCCATATGAAAAAATTTGAAAATAATATAACCCCAAATTTATAACCTTTTGGTGTTATAATATATTTATTGAAACCATGTGGAACACATATTTATGATTTTCATTGAGTAATGGGTTTCCCTATAATTATATATCATTCAATTCAATGGCCAATGTTTCCTTCTCATGTGATGTCATGTTGTGTGGGAAGTGATCTATGAAATCTATGGGAGTGGGAAGTTAGCCTTGCGGACTCTATTTTTTTAAAAAGAAGGGATCCATGAATTTTACATAAGATTTGATCTTTGTGTTGTTTTAAAATTCATATGATTATGGAGTCTTATGATAAGATATGGCTTACTCCATGTCCTTATATTATCATTTACTTGTGTCATGATTATTTTATGAGGAAAATTATATTTATGATACCTTGTTATGAATATAATGTTATACACATTTATCATGATTATTTTCTTACAGGGATTTCTAGGTCATATATTTCCTTATATATTTCTCCAGATTATCCTTTGTATTAGTAAGAAGGCTAATGAGAGTTGGGTTAACATTAAAGACATGAAATAAACAAAATTATGATATGTTTTAACAAAATTATCTAAATTTATATTCCTGGAATAAAACTAGATACTACATCTTTGGAATGTATTTTTTGTAAACATTTTTAAAACTAAGTAAATAATCTGCATTTAATACTTGGGTTATTATATCAATAAGTATACATATAAATAATAATTAAAATACTCTGATCATCCTTCATGAAATGGTAAAATCCAAAGGAAGGATTCAAAAAACAATGAGGAATGGTTGAATTTATTACAGAAGTTATGAAGTGAGGGAGATCTATCATGGATGTCTTAATAAGGTTAATTGAAGGTGAATCTATTTTTATCTTAGTTTTAGGAATTTATTTATGTTTAAATTTATATATTTACCCTATACACAAAAAAAACCAATAAGTGCCATTGAGTACCAAGTATAGATCCCTAAAATAATGGGTGGTTCTGAAAGTGGTGCAACAACCATAGGACTACCAATTTTTACCCAAAGTCAGTTTATCAGGTTCCTAGTTCTCTCATCATTGTAGTAAATTACCACATTAAAAACATTTCTCCTTTTAATCCCTTTTGAAAATTTTCTTAATTGAAAATAAAAAAATAACAGCAAAAAATAAATGGACAAACTAACTAAAATGTTCTAGGTCTCTAAAAAATTTCCACTATCAGAACTATCTTCCTTAAGAATTTTCTTAAGGGAATAACTTCAACCATTTTCTAATAATCTTATCTTCATGATATAGATTATAATCGAGGAGCTTTCCATATTTCAACCTGACCACAAAATGGGGGATCAATTTTCCAAACAATGGGTTCTGACTTCTATTAATGATATAGATATGGTTCTCTTGATTATAAAAATTAGATTCTAACTATATTTCATCATAACATACCTATGTGATTTATGAGTTATATATATTATCATCAAAGATACATGAAATATATTATGTATGGAACCGAGTTTCAATAAATAATACAATCAATAAGAAATTTCCCCAATCACTCATTAAATTTAAAGCGCCCCACTATATATCAAGATTATAATTCCCATCTATATGTTACCAAATATATATTAAACTTAGAGAAACACATTTACACTGACCTTGAACTCCAAAGGATACCTTTGATTGTAATCATTTAAATTTTGGGGACTCTGAGTAGTTTTATGGTGTTCTCAAATTTGATTTACCTTCTTAATCATATCATGGAAAATATTCGGTATGAACCTAGAGGATCATATTATATTTATCTAGTTAATAGGTGTTCGATTTAATCATATATAAAATTATTTATAAGGTTACACCATGATAGAAAATTAGTGATGTTATTGTAAGAGAACTATATCATAAAATTAAAATAATGAACCAGTCTAAGATGACTCGATGCATAACATAACTTATTTATCCAATGAACCCAAAGGACTTTTATTTTCCACACTTGCTGGAAACATTTTTCTAAGAATACATAACATGAACATAGTAATGGTTTCGTGATAAGATAAATAAGAACCAAAATAATTATTCCACCAAAATATACATTATGACCTGTATTTGACATTATACATCCACATCAAAAAATAGTTAGATAAAATATAAATTAAATGAAATAAATTAGAGTAACTCTTAGTATAAAAAATAAAAATTAACAGCATAGAATAACATAAAAACATGAATCAGATATGATTAGTAAATTTAAAATAAGATCAGTAAATAAGAAAATCATCATATTGAAATTGAAAATAACATATCATCCCCAAAAACTGAAAAATAAAACAAACCAAATAGAAATTATGTTCCTCTAAATGATCAATGGTTATTCCCCACTATCCAAAATGAGCACCAATAGACCAAAATGAGAAAATCATAGAAGGAAAAAAAATAAAAGAACAAAATCTAGGATCTTAAAATTAAATAAAAGAGAATAATACACTAATAGTGTATATATGGTGTGAGTTAAACGCATCTAGTTAGATTTATCCAAATATTGGTTCTATTTCCATTCAAAGGTAATTTATTAAATGATAAGTTGAAATATAACTAAATAAAATATGATTATCACATACATTGGAGATTAAACCAAATATTACACCCAAAATAATCTTGAAACCCATTTCTCATCACAGAAAAAAATTGGTAAAATCTAAAAAAATATATATCGGGTACTTTTAAAAACATCAAATTATGATTTATTATTAAATCATATAAATTAATACAAAAACATTACCCCCTTTCAATTTTATTTATAAATACCATTTCATAACTTCAAAATAATATTAATTTTTAATTTATAATATTAAAACATATTTTGAAAATTTATTTAAAAGTAAATAAATTACATAATCAAAATAAATATAAGCACAACCTGATCCCATGAACATCCATAACATATAAAAAATAAAAAGAAAACAATTGTTTCATATGATAATCTAATCCCAGGGGATATTAAAAATAAAAAAAATAATCTCTTAAAAAACCTTAAAGAAATCAATGTATCATGAGAAATACAATGGTTTCTAAAATGATTAATACTAGGCCACACTTCCTCAATTAAATATTATATTGGGGCCCACTATGAGAAACTAGAAAAACCCTCTCAGTAAGCCTTTGATCCACCCAGTATAGAACCTTCCCGTAGGGATTATAAAATATTCATAGTTACTTGCAAGTGTCCAAACACCACTCTACCTTAACATGAATAAAGATTTTATATTTTCCACCTAGGGTTCCATTATGAAACTAGATAGAGGTGAGAAAATATATATTCTAATTTCTCAATAATTTATTAGAAAAAATTAATAATAATTGTAAATGTCATCTCACGTCACATACCATCTTATGAAATATTCTTTATCCATAATAAATAAAAATGTATCATTAAAAACATAAAATTATCAACAATCCCCAATTATTAATTAATTCATACAAGGTAATCAAATACATGGGGTTAACTGAGGGTCTCACACATTTGAAAAAACATTCTTGAATGTTCCAAATGATCCTTTCACACAACATTGGGATTCTATGTCACCTTCCATTTGAAATAACTTTTTAAAATATGAAATTAAACTATTCCTTAAAAATAACATCAAATTCAATTTTTTAATCATTTATTTTTTTAAACATTATTTAAATAAAATTGACCAAAAACCGTTTTATTTTTTTCAATACCATTCTTAATAAATACATTGCTTTCGACCACCTCATTCTAAATTTCCAACGTCCCATTTTCATGTCCCAAATGGGGTAAAATTATTTTAAATATCAATTGAATTTATTAAAACACCATAGGACAAATTTAAAAACACTTGGAATTCAAAAAATCATTATAAACCAGTAAAAAAACTTAACACATTTATAATATGTGATCTGAAATCTAATAAATTTATAAAATCTACAAAATTATCACATATAATCACTGTTTAATAAAAAATTGAATTTAAAACTAAAATGAATTATATAATATGGTATTTAATAGAAACAACCATGTACACCTACCTTAAATACCTAGTTAGCATGCCTTATTTTTTCAATCATTAGGGAATAATCAAACAAGTAAAAATAAAACTCCACCGATCCCTAACAACCAAAACCCTCATGGTTATTCCACCCAAAACATAAATCCATATATAAAGACACATAGGGTTTGTGGGAGGAAAGGAAATCAATATGAAATGGGTGTAATAACTAGATAATGTAGAGAACAGTGGAATATGAGGCATTTCTCTTTGAGGAAGAAACTGAAATCAATTGAGGAGGTCTAAAATCCATTAAAGTAGCGAGGGGAGGAGCACCCTCTGGGGTTCTTAGGCTCATCTAAGTTAATAAAAGGAGAGAAGAGGGGTAAAACCCACAATATAAATGATTCATCTAATATAATTTTTTATTGTTTACAAAATGGGATGCAAAAATGTTTAGGATTGGTAAATCATGGGCCAATCATGTAGTTTTTTCTAGAATTAAAAAAAATACTTGCATTGTTTAGCCACATTATTTAAAAAACATATTTTAGCCCTAAAAAATATCAACTCAAAAAATATATCACCATAATATTATCACATTTCTGGCTTCCCCTAACTGTGGTTATGTAATGTTCCACCAGTCTCAATAAAAGAATAAATCACATAGTTCCTATAATGTTTTACATTGGTTTAACCTAGTTATGTTCTATCTATATATGATAGTTTATAAAAGAAAATAATGAATTATAAAGTTCCATTCACATGTGGATATTAATTGGTAATCAAAAAGTATTCCCACTAAAAATTTGGTAGAGGAAAATTCCCTGAATTTTTTTTCAAACAAACGCATCAAAAAAATTAATATACCCCCAAAATAATATTAAATATAATTCAACAATGAAATATTGGTGTCATGATTATCCCCACCATGCCACTTTATATACCAAAAAAATAAAGGATGAATGTTGATACAAGGAATATTAAAAATATAAGTACATATATAAGAGTTGAGAGAGCTGGGGAAACATAACAAGGTCTAAAGAGAGAGTAGAACCCTAAGATAAGACACGACATCAAAAAACCACATATCAAATCCTCAATATCCACATAAATATTTTGATATTTTCTTTAGCTATAAACATTACAAAAAATTGATTTAGGAATATAGATACTTAATATAGGTATCCTCACTCATTTTAATTCCTCTAAAATTGGGAGGTAGAAGGTAAACATTCTAAATAGATACACAATCCAAGAGAATAACAAAAAACAAAGACCACCCAAAAATTCAATTATTACCTAAAAATTAACCAAATAACCTAAAATAAATAAAAATATAATGTTTATCCCATATCACTAAAATGGGAAATCATATCTTAAATAATTTCAAGCTATATTAAGAAAACAACATGGGAAATTACCTTGGGTCATAATAAAAAAATAAGTAAATTCCAAAACCTCATACATAGAACAAAATATCAAGCTGAATGTAATTGAATCCAATCCCATACTTGATTGTTCATAAACAAAATTGAAGAAACATCAATCCAAGTCACCTGAACATCAATCCCAACACCTTATCAAGTCCAACCTATCAAAAATCATCCATAAAAAGCACCAAACATAATCCTCCTGAAACAATATCAACCACTAAGGAATAAGTAAAACCAAAATAGAAAATACCTAATAAAAGAGAAAGCCAAAAAATATTATGCAATGCGTATTGAAAAAAACAACTCAAAGCCTCAATCTAATACAATATCAACGATCAAAAATCCAGAAATTAATTATTTCCCTAAAACACTTTGGAATATTCAACCCACATGATTTATAAAAACTATAATCAATCCCAAAAATTTGAGGGTATATTTTTTTGATAATTGGATCATATGTTTGTTGCAATAACAATGAATCAAGATGGTTTTGTTGATAATTGTGTTGTTAGAAATACAGGATTGAATATGACCAAAGTGAAAAATATCAATTTTTTTAAAAAATTCATATATTTTCATCAAATTATGAAATTTAAAATTCCATTTTTTTAATAATAAAATTATAATTTAATTATAAATAATCTATTAATTAAATTGGAATCAGAATAATACAGAATTTTTTGTATAATTTCATTTAGTGGCATAAAATAGATTTTTTAAAACTTTTTTTAATTTTGTTTAGAGTTTTTATTTTAAATTATTTTCTATATAAATTGATTCTTGAAAATTGGATTTTATATTTTGGAATCAGTTGGTTGAAATTTTTTAAATTGGTGCATTTTACTTTTGGTAGTTATGAATACATACCTGGGTAAATATTTGTCTTCTCGGTAAAAGTAAAATGAAAATAACAGGGCTAAAATTGTTGAATAAAACATTAAAAAACCCTTACAGTTTATTTTAATATATTTTATTAGTGGGTTTTACCATAATCATCAAAAATTATATGTTATGGAAATTTTATACAATTTTTTTATAATGACTTATATATTATTTTAGTCAATGTAAAATATAAAATATCACTCTCTTGCTTTTAAATATCTCATATATGATCACATAATGATATAAATAATATGGAAATTAAAAATAATATTTGTTTCTAAACTATATAAATTTTTATTTAATGGTGATTCATTTAAAATATTTACTGATTATAGAATTATCTTATATTATTATGTAATGTTGAATCAATGTCTATGAAAGGTGTGGAAAATGATTAAATAAATATTAAAACTGTAAAATAAATATATTTTGGATGTGTTGTGGTGTTCAATAAATTTTATTGGAATTTATATTCTATATTTGATGGTTGAGTGGTCTATATTCTAAATATATTTCTAAATTTACACATTTAATTTCAAATTAAATGAACTGTCCTAAAAATTACATAAATTATATTTTATATTTATAATATTTATTTAAATTATTTAAACATCAAAAAATATAGATGGAGAACAGGATTACTAGTATATAGTCGATAATGTCTTAACAGTACCATTTATGTTCCAATTTTTACATATTAAGTAAATTTAATACCATTGTTGATTGAAAACCGTGTTTTCGTGGCTATGGATAAGAAAGGCTTAAGAAAGGTTAAAAATAGATAAGTTTGAAAAAAATCACTTAAAATTGTCCAAATATTATTTTATGATATGATTTATAATCATAATCATACTAAATAATAAATATTCAAATTTTAATCCAATTTAATATGAAAATTTATTTATATAAATTTAATATTTTACGTAATAACCAGAGTTCGCCCCTCGCATAAAAAAGGACACACCCTCGCATCTCCTCTCTAAACATCAATATCCATTTGGTTTGGAAAATACCTCAAAAAATACCCTAAAACCCCCCTCAAAATTTCCTATAGGTATAATTATTTTTAGAATACCATCTACAGGAGGATTAAGCTGTTAAAAATTGAATTTTTTTGATTAATAAGAACAACTTTTAATGGAATGTTTTAGTTTTATTTTTTTATCCTCCTTGTTCAAAACTCATTCGACCATTTTAATTTAGTAAATTTTTTATCCTCAAATAATAATATAATAATATTTTTATTTACTAACCTTAATACTACTAATTATTCATCTAATAGGAAATGAAACCATTATATGTGTGAACACCAATCTACCATATCGCGAACCGATGTAATTCATTTTCCATAATCGCATTATATGTATTTATAAGTTGATGGATTCAATTTTTATATTTGATAATTATAAAAAAATTATACATTATTAATTATCATATATTATCTACCCTTTTCCATTTCATCCTTAGTAAAAATGATAACATCACTCATGCATATCTCTGGAATACCACCAGAAAAAAGTGATGTGATTATTTTATATTATCTCTTTACATGGATGGAAATAAGGATATATTTAATAGATATATATATATAACATATATTATAAAATAATACTTATTGAACGTTAAATTATTACTTAAATTTCATTCATTCAAAATATTGACAAGATTAAACATTACTTATGCTTACAATTTTCCACACTTTTGTACATAAAATGATCAACAAAATGTTTTTAGGAAAAAAATAACTATATTTCCCCTTTTGGTCGAAAATCATTTTTATTTCATGCCCATATTCCATTTTAAATGTTTCTATGAATTTTTTTAATATTATAAAATTTTTCTTAAAGTCATTTTTATTAATTATATACATTATATAACAACATAAAAGAAGTTTAATTTTTATTTTATGAATAAGGTACTTTTTACTGTAGGTGTGAATAATATCTTTATTATAACAGTTACAACATTAAAATAATTTCCCATTGTGATGACCGATCAATTTTTCAAATGTTTCTCTATAATTATCAATGGATTCATTCAATTAAATTTATTTCCCTATATTTTTGAAATATATTTATTTTAAATAAGTTATTTCAAATTGAATAATTTATTTTCGTCAAGAAATTTTCTGATGATCTTTTAAATAATTTTTCTATATATTATTTTACCCTTTTATATTAATTATGTATCACTAGGTATGTGATATAGTAATATCTTCCTTATTATTTATCTTGATGGTTATTAATTTATAAGGTGAAATCATGATGAAACCTACTTTCATTTCTATCGGTCATTCTGTGATAAAATGATAATAGTTTTCATAAACATATAGAATATATATGAATAAACTATAATTATCTAATGGTTGGTTCCATTAAATACCTCCAATGCATTAAGTAATATGATAGTAGTATCTCCAAAGAATACTATTATATTAATCTACATGTTTGAAAATATTTTTTTTTTAAATTTAATGCATTGTTGTGATTTTATTCTATATTTTCTAACATGGTTTTGTGAGAAAATGATTGTGAATATATGTTTTTACATTTAAAAGGGTGATTAGTATTTATTTCTAGAATTTATGATAAGATTAGACATGAAAATTATTGTGAATAAACTTTTCACATTATTATGTTTTCCTATTCTTATGATTACACATGTTTCTTTTATGACTCTTGAATGATGATTATCGTTGAAACACCATTATTAATCATGAATCATGATATGATACGATGTATGAATTTTATGATCTATGATTTTATGTGTAAGAACATTTTATTCTTAGGAAATTAACTTAGTTATTTTATTATACCCTTAAGATTGTTATATTCTTCATTATGATTGATATATCCCTTGCTTACCCCTAATGAGAAACAGATATCACCCTGTATTATATCATCATTACCAAAGCTATTAATAAATTTTTAAATTATGTTATTCTTAATATTAATACTATATGTGAATAACGTTGTGGTTGATGATGTAGAAATTATTTATGAACTAGATTCTTTTGTATCCAAGTATAAAAACATATTAATACTTTACGGCTCTGTATTGGATCATGATGTTGTGTAATTAATATTTATATAATAATATGTAGTATTTAAATATGGAATGTATCATAAATTTTATTCATATGTAATACATGTTTAAAAAGGAGATTCATTGGAAGTTCTCAAAAATAATTTGGATTCAATTGGACTATTTTTTTGGAAAATATTAATGGTTAATTAAGAGTTTCCTTGTGGGAAAGTTAAAAAATGATTAAGATCAATAGAAAGTCATCAAAACAGTTTAGTTCTCCAGATGAGGTAAAATATTAACTTTGTAATATTTTTTATTATCAACCTCTTTTGGAGAATTGATTTAGAATTCCAGATACACAATTTTAGATGAAATGGATATGTGATTCTTGTGGTCAAGAGGTACTAATAACATGTTTTTATTCCAATTAATTCACATGAGGTGAGAAAATTATTTTATGGAATATCATTCATATAGAGTAATATTCAAGGAATAAATATTCATCCTCAGAAAACAAATTATTTAAATGATAATAAGTATCCTTGAATCTCTTCACAAAAAATAATTGTAATTAATATAAAATGAAAAAATTATTATGATTAAAGATATTTCAAAATTGGTAGAAAAAAGGCTCTGAATAATGAATTCAAAGAAGGATATCTTTTAGAAAAAATACTATCTAAATAAATAAATAAAATATTTGAGAGGTGTTAGAATATATTTATAAAAATTGGCGGAAAAATTATAAGAAAAAGATGAGAATACAAGATACCTTGAAGATAGGATAAACAAATTATAATTCATGATGTATATCTCTTTGAAAGCTACATCAAATTTTGAAACACTGAAGACAAATCCAAACCTAAAATTAAGAGAAATTTTTTTATTACATTAAAAATAATGTTGTGTGGATCTACAAAACAAGGAGACAACAATATGGTTTTAGTGTGGAATATTTTGGAATGACATTAGAAGATGTTTAGAATCCAAAATTACTATATAAATGAGAATAAATATATATTTTTCCAATATCTCAATATTGTGGAGACCTAAATAATGTATAATTATATTAGTATAGGTTTCATTTCTTCCAAACTTGGTCAAATAGAAAGGTTTTAAAATAGGGGGATTTCATGGGAAGGTCAAGAATCCATATGAAGACATTACACTCTTATGACTAACAATGATTATTATTATCCTATAAATTGGATATTATTATGGAAAATCGGTTCAAGGTTTGGGAGGATAAAATATTTCCTTACTATAAGATGTATCAATCACTAAAACAATACTTTCCTAACAAATCCCTTTAAATGAGTTAAGAAATATATTGAAGAAAAATAAAAAAGTTGTTTCTTTTGAGAAGACAATGGAAGGGAATATGAATTTGACTACATAAAGTATCTTATATTTTATGATAGAACTCTTAGTTATCAGGAATGAGTTTTCTAAAGTGGTTCCACAAAAACAATCAAAATGGAATGAATGAAGATATAATAGAGAAAAAATATATGGGTAAGATAAAATTGTGATGAATGAAATAAGCCAATTATTCTAGTTTGATAGATTTCATGGTTATGTAAATTAAATTTCCAATGAATGATTTCAATGAATTTATATGTGATTAGAAGTTCTCGTGTTGTGGTATAAAAAATTATTTCTAAAGAGGCCATGTTGTATACCTAAGAGTTAGTATAAATAACATGAAGATGTGATTTGTTTAATTTTATAAAATATTAAAAATGCAAAATTAATAATGTAAGATGATGATTTGGTTAATCAAGATCAAGACTATTTCTCAACATGAAAAAAATTGAGGTACCCCTATCCAAATAGGAATTTTTGCTTATAACATTGGTTTGAAGAGTTATAGTTTTATATGGGAGAGAGGATCAGTATGGTATTTGTTCTAGATAAGAACTAGTTAATGGAGATGAATGAAAATGATGAAAATCATAAATATATATATGAAAATGTAGAATTATGTATTTTTTAAAATCTTAAATGATATCTACTTTATTAATTGGAATAAAGACTAATGATCCAGTATTGTGGATAATTTCCCGGCTACATTCACGTATATAGAAATAATAATTGGAATTAAACAAATATGGGTGTTTTAATTATTCGAAAAAAGGTAATAATAGGATTGAAAAGGGAATCATTATTGAATTTTCATACTCATATATTTTCCTCTTATTTGAAATCATATTTTTTAGAAATAATTTCTAAATATTCTGAAAGATGTTCATTCCCAAAAAATAGTATCGTTATATTGAGCTAAAATTATTTATTTACTAGACAAAAGACTCTAGTGGAGTTTTTATTAATATGAAAAGGTTCGAAGCCTTATAATATATTTTTAATGACTATGAAGAATAAAATATAATGGAGTTCAAATGGATTTGATTTTTCATATTAAAACACTATTGCAACAAGTTGATTCAAATTATTAATTAATAGAATTATTTACTTACTAAAGTTATATGATCCCCACCAAAAATTTATTTAATGCTATATACTAATGTTTTGGTGATAAATTGTGTTGGAAATAAAAGGTTTAGTTTTGAAAATTGAAATATACAACATTATTTTTTTTCAGGGCATTCAAGAGTAACATGGTTATCATTTTTTTGTGTTTTGAAAATATTTTTTCCTACACCGAGATTAGGTTCATTAGGTTTATAAGAATTATTTTCATCTCATGTGCTAATTTGTAAATTCCCTTACTGAATCTATAGAAATTGTAAAATAATTATTTGGATTGACTTTACTAAATTTTCTCCTCATAGGGGTAGAAGATACCTTTAATGGGGAAGATGATAATATATGATGATTTCCATATTTTCTTCATGGGGGGAGTTTAGATAATTTGGAGTTTCTTCCCACACATCAAGTGTATGAAAATAATTGAAATTGAATGAAGGGTTTGGTGATAATTTTTCCTCCAATAAGGGGGAGAATGAAGTATTTCATTTCTAATAAGGTAGAGTAAGATATTTTTGAGTTTAATGTATTTCCAAAAAAAGGTGGATTTTTTTTTAAATACCAATAGATTGAGTTGTTTTTGTGAAAAACTATAAAATATGTGTTTTGGAAACTCAATTAATGAAGTTTTATTTTTTAATAAAATAAATGTTTGAAAGACGAGATTGAATATTACCAAAAAGATGATTTGATTCTTGAGAGATTGGTTAATCTAAATAGAGATGGACAACGTGACTTGTTAACAACATGCTTAATTCGAATTCATATTATTGAAAATGGGATTACTATTTAAGATGATGGAGTCCTGAAGAAATATAGATGTAAATAATAATATTTGGTATAGAAAAAGGGTGAAAAAATGTCAGCAATAGTTCTACTTTTTTATTGAAGGGAATGTTGATGTGATATTGTCTAACACTAGAAATATAATTTCCAGGGATGATGGTATGGATAATTTAGAGAGAAAAATCCAATGTGGTCATACCAATAATAGAGATTTTATTGAGAATATGATTAAATAAGTTGTCAGTACTAAAAGGAACATAACATGGCCATCCCTATGGTGGAATTTTAGTGCACCTGTTCAAGATTGGAAGAGATTGGAAACCACATCTATAGTGGAAATCACTGAGTTGAGAGGTGCAAGTCCAATCCAACATGGCCAAGCTGACCGTAGTTCATTCCATATTCCTATGTGCATTTGGTGAAAATAGATAGAGTTTATGTACATTCCATGATGAGTAATCCCTGGTGATATTGTTATTATATGCAGAAGATTCACAATTTAAAGAAGGCGGACATGGGATGAACAAAACCATAATGTTTGTCATGGTAGTGATAAATTTTCCCTCTGTAATATAGGGAATCCCAAAATGGTCATTGTGGTTTCATAATGGGATTTTTTCTATAGGTGAAGTAGAACTCCAAAATGTCCTTCTCTAGGGGAACTACACCCCTAGTGGTTGATGTTTTGATGGAAAAACGGACAAATTTTTTTCACAAGGGAATGGTACAGGCCTTGTCAGGTCCATACATGAAAAAATCATGGAGAATTGAGTTACATGATGATTGTGATGGTTTCTTAAGGTCATATACAGAATGTGTCAAATATTCTACAAATATATAATTGATTAATGAAAGTGATATGCAGCATCAATTATGGAGTATTAATTATTGAATTAATAAACATTGTAAGAGAAGGGAAACATCCACGGACCAATTACCTTGGATATAGTTTTATGTAAATCATTGAGGATTTTAATAGGAATATTAAATGGTCTAATTACATCCTAACATGTTTTCATGTGATGTGTTGTCTGGCCTTCTTATTTGATGAAAGGATGATTGAGTAGAAAATAGATTCAGTGAGAGATATTGAGAGACTTGATCTTATTATTGAACATCTAAATCTCTATGAAGAAAATATTTTTGTGTTACATTTGGTGGATATACGTATTGATGATTTAGAAACAATCAATTTACTATAAAATAAAAAAATGATTTCTATGCCTACAACAATGTGATGTTATTCCATACATTCTCTGGAAGGTAAATAGGGGTTGTTTCATTATAGTGTTGTTCACATATTAAGAAGGTGAATCCCAAGTGGATGTAAATGGAGAATCTATCTATATTTATGGATTCATTAATTTAAATTGATTTTTTAAAATAGAACATTATTTCCATAAATAATGTCTGAATTTTTCCCAAAGTAGTTATCAATATTGGAGGAAGAAAAGGAAGTGATCTAATAGAGATCCTTGGGATACAATGAGTTGATAAAAAAATTAAAGCAATGCACTTGGATAAGGAGTGTGATAGCCCTAAACATTGTAAAGGAGTATACCTTGTGAAAATAATCATTCACAATTGTAGATTTTAGTGCATTAAAAACTCTTATCAATTCCCCTCGAATGTATCCTAATGAGGGTATACCATGAAAACTTTCTGGTCGTATTTACATTATGGTTGCTCACCAAAACTGAACAAGTATCCTAATATTATATCTAGTATTAGTTCATGACAATTTACCCATAAGGTTTAGAGGTCAATATCCTTTGGGTAAGAAAGACATTAAGGGATCAATTCTTTAGATTTTATTTGTCTAGAGAAACCTAATTTACCCCCCCCCCAAGGGAAATCTCACTTTAACTCTCTATTGATTGACATAAAAAAATTGTCTGATCAAACAAGACCTCAAAAATAACTTGATCATCATTATTAAGTGACATATGACTACAAATTCCCAACTAAATTTATATTATTTCTTAACCACTTAATCCATTGTTTTTTCATGTTAATGAAATTAATAGGAATAGTTACACCTCAAAATAATTCACCTTAAGGATTGTCTTAAAAAAATCCTTCTCATTAGCCCTCTCTAGGAAGAATAATAGAATAACACAAAACATAAATTCAAACATATTTATGTTTAACAAATAAAACCAAATAGACACAATACACGTAACAGCGTATTCCCAATTACCCAATCTATTAGGTTTGAACATAAAAAATATCTTTCCAAATTTCAATATATTTCAAACCACTCTTCTTTCAACAAGAGTCTCAAAAAAAAATTTCATGAAAGAATATTTATTGAAAACAATCCAATCCCCATTTCCTATTATTAAACATATTTTAAAATAATGAATCGGCATAAATTTATAAATTATATCTACTTTATCCATAAATTTACCTTATAAAACAAAAAATATCAAAAAACCCATAGTAAAATCATTAACTTTCAAAACACCAACAACAATAACTGAATTTCATAAAAATACACTATAACACTTTTTAAAAAAACCAATACACATCACAAAATACTCCTTTCCTTTAAAAAAATGATTTCCAAATAAAATTAAAGGGTTAGTGTGACCATATTTAAATCATTTCATAGGAACCTAAAATAATTTTATTCCCCCATATATATTGGTTCTGAAATTAGTAAATTTCATAAATCCTCCTTCTCCATTCAAAAATTCATTTTAAATTAAACCTTACAAATAAAAGTCCAAAAAATAAGGTATAACAAATTTGTATCATCTAGTATCATCAAAAATATATAAAAATACCTTATTAAAATCAAAAAGAGTCTAGGTGCCTTCAATTTGAAAAATAAGGGGGCCACAACAATAAATTTGGATGAAATAAGATGCATTATATTCTCACATGGGTTATTGAATCATGAATTATTCAAAAATAACATCTGAAAAGAATGATATATCCATCTTCATGGGATCCTCACTATATTTTGAACAATTTTTAAAAGCCATGAAACTCATATTATACCACCATTTTTATCCTGAAGCTCAAGGAGACACCAAAATCATTTTTTTACTGAATAGGGAAAAAATATCACACTATCCTATCAAAACACATCCCTAATAAGTAAGTGAATCCTTAAACTCAATATAAATATCCTGAAATCCTGTGAATACTAAATGATTAATGATATATGGAGATCATGAAACTCTCCCTATATATACCTCTAATTTAAAGACATCCATATTTCTATACTATCTCACCCCCCAAATAATAGGATGGATCCTTAAGAACATGGTCTTTTATTAAAGCTACGCTCTAACACTATATATAATGAACAATCCCAGGTTAACCTAAAATGTTTCCTAAGCCATTTCTCCATAGGAAATAAAGGGTATACCTAATACCCATGGTCTAAAAAACAATTCCATATTTTCAATAATATTATTTGGGAATGAGGTTTACATTTAGATAAATAATAACTAGAAAAATAATCCCCTATAGAAATAAATTGTGACACAATGATAAAATATAACACCTACATAGCCAAATAAACTGATCTTATATAAATAAAAGTAAATTATTTAGAGTAACTCACAACAGAAATATTATAAATAATATTTGTCGATAAAAAAACAAGAAACAAAATCAATATATTCATGGACCAAAAAAACAATAGTCCAAAAAAACATCATGTTAGATTCCCTAATATCTAACCATCTGAGATGATTAAAGAGGAAAAAATCAAACCAATATCAAGAGGCTACTCACATTACATGGTCACTCCCCAATATCTAAACCATTAATCAAAAAACAACATAAAAACCCTAGAAAGAACCAAACTAAGATTATAACTCCAAGTAGGGCCCTAAAATAAAACATTAGAGGTAGATACATTGATGGTGTATGCATGGTGTGAGACAAACATGCCAAATAATATATTATCAATGAGTACGTGTTATTTCCTTAAAAAATTAATTTCATTATTTCCACATAAAATTATAACTAAGAAAAATTATAATGGCACGGACCTCCCTGGTCCATTACATTGTGAAAATGTGGTGTTGGAGGTGTTCCAGGAGGTCAAGGTGACTTATCCCCCAGCTGCTGCCTACCGGTAGCTCGGTCTACCGGTAGCTGCAGATTATCGGTAGCTCGGTCTACCGGCAGGTGCTGCCTACCGGTAGCTCGGTCTACCGGTAGCTGGTGATTACCGGTAGCTCGGTCTACCGGTAGCTGGTGATTACCGGTAGCTCGGTCTACCGGTAGCTGCTGGTTACCAGTAGCTCGGTCTACCGGTAGCTGCTGCTTACCGGTAGCTCGGTCTACCGGTAGCCGCATCCTACCGGTAGCTGGGTTTACTGGTAGCCACGGCGTACTGATAGCTCGGTATACTGGTAGCCGCAGTCCAGTAGTAGCTCGGCTAACACTTTGCCAAATTTCTAGTTCTGTGAACAATGTTTCTATCGGTGAGGTTCAGTGAACAATGTTTCTATCAGTGGATTTCTATCAGTGAGGTTCGGTGAACAATGTTTCTATCAGTGAGGTTCTATCGGTGGACTTCTATCGGTGAGGTTCAGTGAATAGTGTTTCTATCGGTGAGATTCAGTGAACAGTGTTTCTATCGGTGAGGTTCTATCGGTGGACTTCTATCGGTGAGGTTCAGTGAACAGTGTTTCTATCGGTGAGGTTCAGTGAACAGTGTTTCTATCGGAGAGGTTCTATCGGTGGACTTCTATCAGTGAGGTTTAGTGAACAGTGTTTCTATCGGTGAGGTTCAATGAACAGTGTTTCTATCGGTGAGGTTCTATCGGTGGACTTCTATCGGTAGACTTGAACAGTGTTTCTATCGGTGAGGTTCTATCGGTGGACTTCTATCAGTAGACTTGAATAGTGTTTTCTATCGGTGAGGTTCTATCGGTGGACTTCTATCGGTAGACTTGAACAGTGTTTCTATCGGTGAGGTTCTATCGGTGGACTTCTATCGGTAGACTTGTACAGTGTTTCCGGAATCCTAAGAGCTACCGATTCCATACTTTGCCAAATTTTGAGTATGTGAATAGTGTTTCCGGCTTCGAAAATTTGACGTTTTCTTTGACGTAAAATACTTTCAAAACCTTATTTTAAGGACTTTAAGGCCGATTCAAAGGCCATAAATTCTATATTAATTATTCCTAAGGCCGAGATGTTTTTACTTGGTCAAACCGCATGGGTTAATGTGATCCGTTTTTAATGAATAATAAATCGGATCTTAAATCGTTGCCTCTCTAATTTTTTTAAAAGGAACGAGATATCATTCTTCGTCGTTCTTCCTCCTGGTTCTCATCTATGAGACGCTATAACCTTGCAATCATTCTCGTAGGAGTTTCACAATCAAACGTTACTCAGATCAGTTCCGCTCTATTGATGCGACCAAGTTGTGTCGATCGTTCTTCCATATAAGGTATGTTTTATCATCATTCCTTCGGGGATCACCTTATCTTGTTCTTCCATCCATATTAGCATGTAATATCCATGGTTCTAATGGGTTTTCTTGGGGTTGGTTGGTACTGTCGTACCGTGGCATCCTCCAGTGGATGCAGCTGTCGTGAGGAGAAGAGGACTGTGACCCGTTGTGTGGATAAAGGACGTCAAGAACTCTTCGAGGTAGGGGATTCATGGCTTCTCTAATTGTGTATGTGCAATCGTAGAATTGGCATGATTTAACCCTTTGGATCACAATGAAATAGACCTAACTAAATACTTGAACCGGATTAAAAGAATTGGTTGATCGCATGTTGTAGCTTTGTACCGTGATAATGGTTTGACTCATGTTTTTCCTAGATAGAGTGATATCTATGATTTTCTTTAATTTGTTGCTCGTTCATGATGGAAATTGATAAAGAACGTAAAGTCGGAATTATTTGTTAAATAATTGGCTAAAGATAAAGAGGCATGTTAATGATTCTGTTAATTCAAGATGGATTAAAGAACTATTAGTTCGATAATTTCAAAAGGGTTCTGAGTTACCCGCTTGCTTGTAAGGCTGAATGCCTTGTGGTTTGGAGCTCTGAGTGCTCATCTTGTATGAAGGCTGAATGCCTTGTTAAAGGGCCGAGATCCCATTTTGTGATCTTTGATTTCCTGCTGCTTGTGATTTGATGTGAGCCTGGATGGCTGTTGTGATATGTGGAGGCATGGGGACTTGTGGTTGTGGCAGCGGATGACGCCTAGTGTGGCGAGATGCATCGGTTTATGCATGTGGGTGTCGGGGAGGACACCAAGGATGATGGTATGAGATGAATGTGATGGTTTGATGTTGGTGGTTTGATTGTTTATTTGCTTTACTTTTCCCCACTTCTCAAGGCAGCTGGTTTTTCTTACCCTCTTTCCGAAGGAGGTGAAGACACGCCGGGTATGCCACGTGCTTTCCGTGTTTAGCCTCTCGATGGAGGATGGGTCTATGCTCTTGCTATAGGCGGCAAGGACTCGATGGGTAGTATATCTACTCACCGTGTTGAGCCCTTTGTGTTTAGTAGCATAGGATGCTTTTCTAGAATGCCTGGGAATATGGGGAAGGTAATTCCATAATGAAAGTTTGTTTAAATGGTGATAATCCACAGGGATGGAGAAACTGGAATTTAATAGTGATGTGAATCCTAAAAAGGAGCAGTTTCTGAATGTGATTCCAATTTAGTTTAATGTGGTAAATTGTTCATGGATAAATAATTTTTAAAGAATTAATTAACGTACAGTGGAATTGATAAAATGAGAATGGAGTAATCTAATAAAGCTCTTCAAATGGTTGTGTGCTTATAGGATACCTAGTCTTAGAAGTAGCATCCTGGAGTCTGAGAGACGTTAGCAGCATTTGTGCCTATGAATAGGTAATTCCCATAGTGTGGTTGTGAGTTATATATATTCTGTACTTTTGTGTTTCTATACGCTACTCCACCCTGTCGGTAAGGGAAACCAACACCCTGGGGATTCTGAGCCCTGGGGGGGATGTTTTCCCCAACATTCTGATGGGAGGTTGAATGGCTGACTACCCCCTTTGGCCCCTCTCTCTTCTCTTGGTAGATCTTTGTGCTGGTAGGCACAATGGTTAGTTTTACCCATATATGTGTGTAGAGGGATGTAATGGCTTGTGGTTATTTCACACACATATATTCTGGATATAGTATCCTATGGACTACTATAGGTGTAACGTGTATAGGCTGTTATGGCTTGAGGATCCTCACTCGGCGTATGTGCTGTGATGGCTCGAGGTATAATACATGATGTATGATACACGTTCTACGAGCTATGGTGGATCCCGGAAACTACCTGGTTACATTGGTTGTGAGGATGGTGTGGTGCTTAGCCCAGGTGTCTGCGGGCAAGCCTATGTGGTGCACGAGGTGCAGATTGTGGAGCTTAGCTCAGGTGTCTGCGGGCAAGCCTTTGGAGAGAGATGCACAGGACGTATGTCGTTGGGGAAAAGCGGCAAACCAGTGGGGAAGTAGTAGCGGGGTACCCTTGATATTCTATGCTATATTCTATATTCTTGTATGTGTTACTTGGTGAGAGTAGTCATGGTGAGGTTGAGAACTTAGTATACCTGTTTAGGTAACGAGTTAGTTTCACTTGTTGTTCACTGGGCTTTAGCATGCTTTCTTTACTTTTGCACGAGAGGCTTGAGGAGGATCCTACTGAGTATACTGTTATACTCACCCTATGTATTTATAAACTGTTTTTCAGGTCACTTGGAGCAGGTTGGAGGTCAAGCTGGTTACTTCTAGCTTGTGGTTGGAGGAGGAGCTGTTCAGGCTTGTGGTCACTGTCATTTTACTTTCTTTTGGGTACTTTTAGTTTCCCCTTTCAGTTGTAGCACTTTTGCATGACATTTCATATATGTACTTGGTTTTCTTTTATATTTCAGTTATGAGTTGGAGTTGGTTGGAGTCTATTCTATCTCTCTCTTTTGCATGTGTTCTCTTAGAGGGTAATGCCTCCCATTTGTGTGTGTATTATACCCTCGGTGCTAGTCGCCAACCCGGGGCCTACTGGAGGCGGGACTCGGGGGTCATTATCTCCCTTCTCACACTGCCGGCCCAGGAGGGGTACACTTTGTGGGGAGGGGGTCGTGACAGAGTGGTATCAGAGCTCTGGTTGAGGGATAGGATAGAGTTTGGAGTTAAGCACAGGTGAGGATGCATGGGATGGTAGGGCAACAGTGTCATTTATGTTTAGAAAGTGGGGTAAACACTGGAGACCGGCAGAGACATTGGCGTTTAGGGCCCCCTATGATCTGTTGCACGGACCTTTAAGCTTACGATGGCTACTAAACAAAGTGATACCGGTTGCAGGGTAGAGACCTAGGAAAGGATCATGCATCATTATTCTTTGCACTTGTGTTTGAATGGGTAGACCTTGGGATAGGTAACCTAAAATAAATAAAACAAAAAAATTAATTAATTAATATTGAGTCTTCCATATTCCAGGCTTAGGAGCTCTAACAGTTGTTATTTTGCAGGTATGGCTCCAGGTCGACGTCCTCATCAGGTTTTCCCAGAAGATGCCCATCAGGCTGTTCCAACAGATCACCGCCGATTAGAGGTTGACGAAGATGACACTTGGAGGAAGACACTTCGAGAGTTTCAGCGCCAGAGTCTACAGAAGTACAAGGGCTCCGTTTCAGATGCAGTCACAGAATACTGGTTGGAGGAGATCGAGATAGGCTTCAGTTCGATTCATGCTCGGAAGGAACACTAGGTGTCCTTGGTTGTGATGATGCTGCGTGGAGCAGCGAGGTAGTGGTGGTTCGTGTTCCTCGGTGATCATGAGGAGTCAGGGATCTCGTGGGAGGAGTTTCGAGACAGGTTTAGAGTCGAGTTTCTTTCATCGACTGCGAAGGTGTCCAGTCGCCAGGAGCTTCTCACCCTTTGGCAGGGGAGCTCCAGTGTTCGAGAGTTTGGAATCCATTTCAGGAACCTTCTAGGATATGCTTCAGACCTGTTACCAGATGATGAGGCCAGGGCGAGGCATTTCGAGGAGGCTTTGCGTCCAGAGATCCAGCGCCAGGTCACCCCATTTATGCTGAAGACATATCTTGAGGTGCTGGCAAGGGCAGAGGTTGTTGAGAGGACTTTGGCCAGGACTGGATCGCCATGAGAGGGGAATCATCATGATTCCTCCTGAAGCAGAGCTGTGGTCCGGGGTTCCCAGTTTTCAGGACAGAAGAGTTTCCATTCACCTGGGGGTAGGTCCCAGCCCTTCCCATCTCGTTTCTCCGGACGCAGAAACTCTCATACCTATGCCAAGGGATCAAGCTCTTGTTTTTCTTGTGGTGGTCATGGTCATTAGCAGTGGGAGTGACCGAATTTTTAGAGCAGTCATCGTGCACCGGGCGCTCCACTCCAGGTTCCTCCGTTGAGGCAGTTCCAGCCGAGGAAGCAGCAGTAGGTTGCACCAGTTTTAGATCACCAAAGGGTAGATGGAGCAGGCAGAGGACAGCCCCATGACGCTCCCCGCCCTCAGAGAGCAGAGTGCAGTCATGGTGGTGGTCGTCATCAGGGTCAGAGAGGCCATGGAGGAGGTCGTGGTCAGTTTCATGCTCTAGCGTTACCAGCCCCAGGCGAGCCAGATGTCGTTCGAGGTACCCTTTGCTTGTTTTCTACCTTGGTGTATGCCTTGTTTGATTCAGGAGAAACACACTCCTTCATATCACCTACCCTTGTCCATGCATTGGGACTTGAGGTAGAGAGGCTGCCAGTGCCCTTGGCATTGACTACGCCAGTTGGAGGTCGAGCTTACTTGTTTGAAGTATGTGGAGGCTGTGAGATAGTGTTGGGGCAACACCACTCTTGGGGAGATTTCCTATGTTTGCGAATACAACCATATGATGTCATACTTGGAAAGGATTGGTTGTATTCAGTGCAGGCTGTTGTGGATTGCTACAGGAAGAAGGTCATTTTCTTTGACGAAGATGGAGAGAAAGTGTTGTTTGTTGGTGATAGAGATCCTCGGATGAGTCATAGACGAGTTCCATCCGTATCATCCATGATGGCTGGGATAACGCTGAGTTCTTCAGAGGTTAAACAGTTGGCGTTTCCTAGGGTCTTAGAGGAGTACCCTGATGTCTTTCCAGAAGAGGTTGTATCCTTACCCCCTCGACGAGAGATCGAGTTTGGGATCGAGCTACAGCCAGGAGCGTCTCCTATCTCTATGTCTCCGTATAGGATGGCCCCTTCTGAGTTACGAGAGCTACGTATTCAGCTCGATGGTCTGTTGCAGTGTGGTTTTGTTCGGCCAAGTGTGTCACCGTGGGGTGCCCCAGTTTTGTTTGTGAAAAAGGCTGATGGCAGTTTGCGGTTGTGCGTCGATTATCGTCGGTTAAACAAAGTGACAATAAAGAACCGCTATCCTCTCCCGCGGATTGATGACCTATTCGATCAACTGAAGGGTGCAAGTTGGTTCTCAAAGATAGACTTGCAGTCAGGATATCATCAGATGCGTGTAAAGGATGAGGATATCCCGAAGACTGCTTTCCGCTGTCGTCATGGGCATTATGAGTTTGTTGTAATGCCATTCGGCGTGACGAATGCTCCAGCTGTTTTCATGGGGTTGATGAATGCTGTGTTCTGTGAATTCCTGGACAAGTTTGTTGTGGTTTTCATCGATGACATCCTTGTGTACTCCACATCTGAAGAAGAGCATGCAGAGCATCTACGAGCCGTTTTGGGAGTTCTTCACCAACATCAGTTGTTTGGTAAGTTGTCCAAGTGTGATTTCTGGGCTCGAGAAGTTCGTTTCTTAGGGAATGTTGTGTCCCAATAGGGAGTAGCTGTGGATCCATCGAAGATAGAACCAGTAGTGTCTTGGGAATCCCCCAAGACCGTGTCAGAGGTGCGAAGTTTCCTTGGTCTCGCAGGCTATTATAGGAGGTTTGTAGCCAATTTCTCCCGAGTTGCGACTCCTCTGACAGCTTTGACCAGGAAGGATCAAGCGTTCATATGGACTGATCAGTGTCAGACAGCTTTCGAGTATCTAAAGGAGAAGTTGGTAAGTGCTCCAGTCCTTTGTCTTCCAGCAGAGGGAGTCTAGTTTGATGTTTTCTGTGATGCTTCACATCTGGGGCTAGGCTGTGTTCTCATGCAGCAGAGGTCAGTTGTTTCTTATGGGTCTCGGCAGTTACGTCCACATGAATGCAACTACGCCACCCATGATCTTGAGTTGGCAGCCGTGGTGTTTGCTCTGAAGTTGTGGAGACATTACCTCATTGGTGAGAACTTTGTGGGTTTCACTGATCATAAGAGTTTGAGGTATGTTTTCTCCCAACGTGACTTGAACTTGAGGCAGCGTCAGTGGGTGGAGTTCGTGCAGGAATACGACTTTGATATATCATATACACCTGGAAAAGGGAACGTTGTAGCTGATTCACTAAGCCGAAAGTCACGTAATGATGTTGTGTGTAAATCTGGTGATTCCTGGAGAGTGATGGAAGAGCTAGCAGCTTTTCATCTTGATATGGGAGAAGTTGGGGGTAGAGGTTGTCTTTTCCAGATGACGGTGCATTCATCTCTGATGCAGAAGGTGGAAGAGTCTCAATTGGTTGATCTAGAGGTGGAAGTCTGGAGAGACAGTGTTGTTTGTGGAGAGGCCCCTGATGGTTGGTCGGAGGATGAACAACACCGAGTGTTGTATCATGGAAGGCTTTTTGTTCCCTGGGCGATGTGCGAGACGGTTCTCCGAGAGTACCCTAGTTCACCCTTTGCGGTACATCCTGGTGTGACGAAGATGTACCGATCCTTGAGGATTCAGTTTTGGTGGCCTGGGCTGAAGCGTACAGTTGCAGAATGTGTGTCTCGATGTTTAGTCTGCCAGAAGGTGAAGGCCGAACACCGTGTTCTTGGTGGTCTTCTCCAGCACTTGGAGATTCCTCAGTGGAAGTGGGAGGACATCTCAATGGACTTTGTTACAGGTTTACCTCGAGCTCCGGGAGGACATGATGCTATATGGGTGGTAGTGGATCGTTTAACAAAATCATCCCACTTCATAGCGATCAAGGAGTCGAGCTCAATGGAAGTTCTGTCGAGGCAGTATCTGGAGGAGGTGGGGAGGCTTCACGAAGTTCCTAAGACGATCATTTCTGATCGAGATCCTCATTTTACCTCCAGTGTGTGGAGAGGTCTCCAGCATGCTTTTGGTTCTCAATTATTCCTTAGCACTTCTTTTCATCCTCAAACTGATGGTCAGATAGAGCGAACCATCCAGACTCTTGAAGACATGTTGCGCTCTTGTGTTCTTGATTTTGGAGGTTCATGGGTGAAGCACTTACCCTTGGTAGAGTTCACTTACAATAATAGTTTTCACTCTACCATCAGTATGGCGCCGTTTGAAGCCTTGTATGGTCGGCCATGCCGTTCTCCGTTGTGCTGGACTGGGGTCGGAGAGTCAGCAATTCTCGGACCAGAACTAGTGAAGAATACAACAGAGATGGTTCAGGTGATTCGTGATAGGATGAAGACAGCACAGGATCGTCAGAAATCATATGCTGATCAAAGAAGGAGACCGTTAGAGTTTAATTTTGGGGATCATGTGTTTCTAAAGGTGACTCCCCATCGTGGGCAGCGAAGGTTTGGTCGTGGAAGCAAGATTTCTCCCCGGTTTGTTGGGCCTTTCGAGGTGTTAGCTCGTGTTGGAGCTGTGGCGTATCGAGTAGCACTTCCCCCTCAGATGAGTTGGATACATGATGTTTTCCATGTATCACAGCTCCGTCGTTATCTTCATGATGAGTCTCATGTTATCGATTGGGGAGAGATCGATATTGACGATTATGCAACCATCGAGGAGCGACCTGTGGAGATCCAAGACCACAAGGAGAAGGTGTTGTGTGGGAGTTCTGTCCCCTTAGTTTGTGTCTTGTGGCGACACGGTGGCATGGAGGAGAGTACCTAGAAGCGTGAGTCACAGATACGTGCTCAGTACCCAGAGTTGTTTAATGTTTAACTCTTTCCATGTAATGACGTTTCCTTTATGGTTAGACCTTTCATGTTTTATTTATGTACCTTTGATGTGATGTTATGTTTGAATTGTTTGGTTATGGATTATTTGTTTCCATACTCTCGGATGTCGTAGTTTTGTTCCAGCTTTTGAACAACTCATGGTGGTTTTCCCCTGAGAGGTATCTTATGGGGTGGTTGTTCGGACCCCTCTTTTCTTCTGGGTTGGTTTTTAATTCTCGGGGATGAGAATGTTTTGAGAGGTATCTAATGTAATGGCCCGGACCTCCTTGGTCTATTACTTTGGGAAAATGTGGTGTTGGAGGTGTTCCGGGAGGTCAAGGTGACTTATCCCCCAGCTACTGCCTACCGGTAGCTCTGTCTACCGGTAGCTGCTGATTACCGGTAGCTCGGTCTACCGGTAGGTGCTGCCTACCGGTAGGTGCTGCCTACCGGTAGCTCGGTCTACCGGTAGCTGCTGATTACCGGTAGCTCGGTCTACCCGTAGCTGTTGATTACCGGTAGCTCGGTCTACCGGTAGCTGCTGATTACCGGTAGCTTGGTCTACCGGTAGCTGCTGCTTACCGATAGCTCGGTCTACCGGTAGCTGCTGCTTACCGGTAGCTCGGTCTACCGGTAGCCGCATCCTATCGGTAGCTGGGTTTACCGGTATCCACGGCGTACTGATAGCTCGGTATACTGGTAGCCGCAGTCCAGCAGTAGCTCAGCTAACACTTTGCCAAATTTCTATTTCTGTGAATAGTGTTTCTATCGGGGAGGTTCAGTGAACAGTGTTTCTATCGGTGGATTTCTATCGGTGAGGTTCAGTGAACAGTGTTTCAATCGGTGAGGTTTAGTGAACAGTGTTTCTATCGGTGAGGTTCAGTGAATAGTGTTTCTATCGGTGAGGTTCTATCGGTGGACTTCTATCGGTGAGGTTCAGTGAACAGTGTTTCTATCGGTGAGGTTCAGTGAACAGTGTTTCTATCGGTGAGGTTTAGTGAACAGTGTTTCTATCGGTGAGGTTCAGTGAACAGTGTTTCTATCGATGAGGTTCTATCGGTGGACTTCTATCGGTAGACTTGAACAGTGTTTCTATCGGTGAGGTTCTATCGGTGGACTTCTATCGGTAGACTTGTACAGTGATTCCAGAATCCTAAGAGCTACTGATTCCATACTTTGCCAAATTTTGAGTATGTGAACAGTGTTTCCAGCTTCGTAAATTTGACGTTTTCTTTAACGTAAAATACTTTTAAAACCTTATTTTAAGGACTTTAAGGCCGATTCAAAGGCCATAAATTCTATATTAATTATTCCTAAGGCCGGGATGTTTTTACTTGGTCAAACCGCGTGGGTTAATGCGATCCGTTTTTAATGGAGAATAAATCGGATCTTAAACCGTCGCCTCTCTATTTTTTTTAAAGGAACGAGATATCATTCTTTGTTGTTCTTCCTACTGGTTATCATCTACGAGACGCTAGAACCTTGCAATCATTCTCGTAGGAGTTTCACAATCAAACGTTACTCAGATCAGTTCCGCTCTGTTGATGCAACCAAGTTGTGTCGATCGTTCTTCCATATAAGGTATGTTTTATCATCGTTCCTTCGGGGATCACATTCTCTTGTTCTTCATTCCATATTAGCATGTAATCTCCATGGTTCTAATGGGTTTTCTTGGGGTTGGTTGGTACTTTCGTACCGTGGCATCCTCCGGTGGATGCAGCTGTCATGAGGAGAAGAGGACTGTGACCCGTTGTGTGGATAAAGGACGTCAAGAACTCTTCGAGGTAGGGGATTCATGGCTTCTCTAATTGTGTATGTGCAATCGTAGAATTAGCATGATTTAACCCTTTGGATCACAATGAAATTGACCTAACTAAATACTTGAACTGGATTAAAAGAATTGGTTGATCGCATGTTGTTGCTTTGTACCGTGATAACGGTTTGCCTCATGTTTTTCCTAGATAGAGTGATATCTATGATTTTCTTTAATTTGTTGCTCGTTCATGATGGAAATTGATAAAGAACGTAAAGTCGGAATTATTTGTTAAATAATTGGCTAAATATAAAGAGGCATGTTAATGAATCTGTTAATTCAAGATGGAATAAAGAACTATTAGTTCGATAATTTCAAAAGGGTTATGAGTTACCCGCTTTCTTGTGAGGCTGAATGCCTTGTGGTTTGGAGCTCTGAGTGCTCATCTTGTATGAAGGCTGAATGCCTTGTTAAAGGGCCGAGAGCCCATTTTGTGATCTTTGATTTCCTGCTGCTTGTGATTTGATGTGAGCCTGGATGGCTGTTGTGATATGTGGAGGCATGGGGACTTGTGGTTGTGGCAGCGTATGACGCCTAGTGTAGCGAGATGAATCGGTTTATGCATGTGGGTTTCGGGGAGGACACCAAGGATGATGGTATGAGATGAATGTGATGGTTTGATGTTGGTGGTTTGATTGTTTATCTGCTTTACTTTTCCCCACTCCTCAAGGAAGCTGGTTTTTCTTACCCTCTTTCCGAAGGAGGCGAAGACACGCGGGGTATGCCACGTGCTTTCCGTGTTTAGCCTCTCGATGGAGGATGGGTCTATGCTCTTGCTATAGGCGGTAAAGACTCTATGGGTAGTATATCTACTCACCGTGTTGAGCCCTTTGTGTTTAGTAGCATAGGATTCTTTTCTAGAATGCCTGGGAATATGGGGAAGGTAATTCCATAATGAAATTTTGTTTAAATGGTGATAATCCACGGGGATGGAGAAACTGGAATTTAATAATGATGTGAATCCTAAAAAGGAGCAGTTTTTGAATGTGATGCCAATTTAGTTTTATGTGGTAAATTGTTCATGGTTAATTAATGTTTAAAGAATTAATTAACGTACAGTGGAATTGATAAAATGGTAATGGAGTAATCTAATAAAGCTCTTTAAATGGTTGTGTGCTTATAGGATACCTAGTCTTAGAAGTAGCAGCCTGGAGTCTGAGAGACGTTAGCTGCAGTTGTGCCTATGACTAGGTAATGCCGATAGTGTGGTTGTGAGTTATATATATTCTGTACTTTTGTGTTTCTATACGCTACTCCACACTGTCGGTAAGGGCAACCGACACCCCGGGGATTCTGAGCCCTGGGGGGTGTTTTCCCCAACATTCTGATGGGAGGTTGAATGGCTGACTACCCCCTTTGGCCCCGCTCTCTTCTCTTGGTAGATCTTTGTGCTGGTAGGAACAGTGGTTAGTTTTACCCATATATGTGTGTAGAGGGCTGTAATGGCTTGTGGTTATTTCACACACATATATTCTGGATATAGTATCCTATGGACTACTATAGGTGTAACGTGTATAGGCTGTGATGGCTTGAGGATCCTTACTCGGCGTATGGGCTGTGATGGCTCGAGGTATAATACTCGATGTATGATACACGTTGTACGAGCTATGGTGGCTCCCGGAAACTACCTGGTTACATTGGTTGTGAGGATGGTGTGGTGCTTAGCCCAGGTGTCTGCGGGCAAGCCTATGTGGTGCACGAGGTGCAGATTGTGGAGCTTAGCCCAGGTGTCTGCGGGCAAGCCTTTGGAGAGAGATGCACAGGACGTATGTCGTTGGGGCAAAGCGGCAAACCAGTGGAGAAGTAGTAGCGGGGTACCCTTGATATTCTATGCTATATGCTATATTCTTGTATGTGTTACTTGGTGAGAGTAGCCATGGTGAGGTTGGGAACTTAGTATACATGTTTAGGTAACGAGTTAGTTTCACTTGTTGTTCACTGGGCTTTAGCATGCTTTCATTACCTTTGCACGAGAGGCTTGAGGAGGATCCTACTGAGTATAATGTTATACTCACCCTATGTATTTATAAACTGTTTTTCAGGTCACTTGGAGCAGGTTGGAGGTCAAGCTGGTTACTTCTAGCTTGTGGTTGGAGGAGGAGCTGTTCGGGCTTGTGGTCGCTGTCATTTTACTTTCTTTTGGGTACTTTTAGTTTCCCCTTTCAGTTTTAGCACTTTTGCATGACATTTCATATATGTACTTGGTTTCCTTTTATATTTCAGTTATGAGTTGGAGTTGGTTGGAGTCTATTCTATCTCTCTCTTCTGCATGTGTTCCTTTAGAGGGTAATGCCTCCCATTTGTGTGTGTATTATACCCTCGGTGCTAGTCGCCAACCCGGGGCCTACTGGAGGCGGGACTCGGGGGTCATTATCTCCCTTCTCACATTGCCGGCCCAGGCGGGGTACACTTTGTGGGGAGGGGGTCGTGACAAAAATAGTTTTTTCTCATACATATGATAAGAATCTAAATCATATTCAAAAAAATACACTTGAAACACATTTTAATTACCTAAAAAATAATAGAAAAGTAGAATACTACCATATGAAAAAATTTAAAAAACATGTCAAGAGTATTTATCATTTATTTTATGAGAATAATACAAAACCTTTTCCCTTTAGAAAAAATTATTTGAAATATCTTTTCAAAATTCAAAATGTATTTACACTTTTCATTTACAACTTTACAAAACGGTTCTATAATTTTTTTGAAATTAAACCAAATCTATAATTGCAATAAATATAAACACATCCAAGAACAATGTAAATAAACAAATCATAAAAAATATACATTCAAATAATAGTGTTAAGATATCAATCAAATTTATTGAATAAAAATAAGGAACAAGTAATTCATTAAACAATAATCAATGAAATAAATGTATCAATGGGAACACAATGGGATCTGTCATGAATTAAAATAGAATGAGATTACAAAGTAAAATCCTCTAGATGGTTCCATAATTTGAGATCAAAACATCCCTATCAACACTCCTTTAGGTCAATAATTATAAGAGATTCTATTGTGAGTGTGAAACTCTCCATGGTCACCTACTTGTTTGAGAACCAGAAACCACATACAGATCATATTTATGCAACATATTCCCCCATGATGAAACTCAATATAGGTGAGCTAAAATATATTCCAAATTTTTAGAAATGTATCCATACAAAACATTAATGGTAAGTCTAATCTCACCTCCCACATCCTCACTAGTAATAAAACATTTCTATAAATAATGCATAAGAATCAATAAAAAAATATTACCATCCCCCTAGAGAGAATCTCAATTCATATCAGGAAGTCAAATATAAGGGGATTAATTAATGGTCACACACATTTGAGAAAACATTCGTAATTGTTTCAAAGAGCTCGTTCTACACACACATTGGATACCAATAAAATTTCCTTCTAGAATTTAATTTTTAAATATCATTTTAAAAAATTATTTAAAAACAAAAAAAGAAATATATTTGTTAATCAATACCTTATTTTAAATACAATTTGAAATTGCTAAATACTTATAAAATTTATCACACTGTTAAAAAATAATTCTTTATAAACTCACCAGTGTCAAGAACACCTTTTTAAATTCCCAAATTCCAATTTTCAATTCACATATGGGGTAAAATTCCATTAAATGTCAATTAAATTAATTAAAATCCCCATAGAATTCACTTAAAAACATGGTTCTCCATAATTCTTTAAAAACCAAGAAATCCCATTTAACACATTTATGTCATGTGATCAAAACCTCTCAAAAATTTATAAAAATCACCTTAATTATCACATGTATGGATTGTTTAACAATATAAGAACTTTACAAATATAAATAATTCAATGAAATTGATGTTAAAGTAAATACACAAAAATTTCAATCCTGGAAAAGAATTGTTCATGTCATAAGTTCTCACCTTCGATGGTGAATGATAATATATATAAAGATAGACCCACTAAGACATAATAACCAAAACCCCCAAGGATAATCCACCCCTATTGCTAAATAAGACCATAAAATTCTCAAGGATTTTTGCATTAGTTCCCTAAAACAAACTTTTTATATACGTTATGGTAACTTATATTCATGGTTTTGAATATTAAAAAATTCATTATCACATCATGATTGTTCTTATGTGTAACATTGTATGTGATAATGTCTTAAGAGTAACTATCACACCAAAAGGTATTGTGGATCCCTATTATGATGAGAACCTAGAAGTGCTATGACACTATGCTAGAGTATATTGTTGAAATGTTGGATGATATCATTTAAGAGACACAAATGGTATATGTTATCAAGTTTTGAGACCCATAGGACTTCAAGGAATCTTCTACTGGTGTATTCCATTTGTGATGTCCAGTAAGATATTATGAGAACTTGACCCATTAGTAGGAAATACATATTTATAAGTGTAATTGGATGTTCTTATTTGCAGACATGTGTATTAGTCCTTATTATTTAAGATTATTATTAATGGATATTATGAGGAATGCACTTATATATATTGACTAAAACCATGACAACAAAAGTTAATAAATATGTAGTATATGTTGGGTGCATCACGAGTCATATCGCATTAATGAATAATGCGAGAAAATATTTATCCCTTCATTTCTTTAACAAAATACAATATCTTAGTCTCTTTGAGTTAAATGATAATGCCTGAATAAATCCATGGCCTTGGGGATCAATAGGCATGTTTAATTTTTAGAAAGTCGGGAAATATATATTCAGCATATAGGTGGATGGCACTAGCATACATCCTACTCAATTAGAGATATTGTGATAAAGGGATTAGATTACATGGTAAACATTCATATGAGGTAACATTTCATTCTGGATTTAACTTATTTCTAGATGGGTGCCTCAGTGTGTAGCGTGACTCTAATATTAGACTTTTGGTAGGTTCGCCTAATGCCATTGAGAATACGGCCTAGAGGGTCATACAAAATTTTTATACAGTATCTCAGTAGGATAATTCATTACTTAACAAGTTTAATAAATATTATTCCCAAAAAAATTTTAATAATTAATCATATATTCATGAACTCATTTATTCCATCACAAGTTACATGATAGAATGTATTACGATCAATTTAATTAATAAAAATGGATAAAGATTGGAATAACAAGGTTAATGGTCCAATGAAAAATTATAATATTAAATATTATTTGATTAAAAATACATAATTATAAATCAAATTTTAAGCACATATTAGGAAATAATATGGTTTTTTTAATTATTTGACATGGGGGATTCACTTGGATTAATGAAATAATTAAAGGCACTTCTGAATTTTTTTAACATAGTGAAATAAATGATTGGTTGTATTATTCTCTCATTAGAATAGGTCAGGCCAAGAGAGTCCTATTGTTATGTGCATAATGAATTAAGGAAAAGCACTCAAGGATAGAGAGTTATTTCTTCTCCAAGAAAGCTCCCAAGAACCAGAGAGATCCTTCTCCACCAGATCAAAGTGAATTCTTTGGAATCAATTTCCATGGTGATCAAAATAGGACATCGCAATCACAAAGATCTTCTATGCTAGCACCTATAGAATCCTTCAACAACCTCCAAAGATACATGGAACATGTGTGGATCTCTACTAGAGGAATACAACACGTAGATTATACAACTCAATAGAAGTAAAATACAGATCAATGTCTTGACGTATCAACGAAGAATGAATAACATTTGGAGGAAATTAAATTAAAATTAATTAATTATAAACAATATATTTTGATCCTCTATTGTGGTTATGGGTTTCATTTCTCTATCTTATTTATTTGATTCAATTCCATGGATCATGGTGATAATCACCAATTAGATCCCAGTTTTTTTCAATGAATATGGAAAAGGAAATGATGGGAATCATTCCTTACATGCTTCCACTATTCATGGAACCTCCAAGTGTTATCAGAGAAGACATATTATTTTTTATAATTATTTACAAATTTTTGGTGATTTTTGACTTTATAATTTTGTTTTTCAATTCATTTTTAATTGTTCCACTTTAATATGAATTAAAAGATCTATTTCATCATCTATTATTTCTCACATATCTCACAGAAACAATTAATTTTATGTTTAAAATTATTTCAAGGATCTCATCTGGAGGTGCCAAGGATACTGTCCAAGTAACACAGCAGTACACACCATGAAATCAGAATTACAATCCATGTAGTTGAGTTCAATGCATCCAAAGTAGTTTATTAATTTCTCAACCAGTTTTCATTAATGAAATTATTTGTATTTAATTCATACACTGCATGTTGACTGGGGCAGACTGGCACACTGTTAGGGACTACACACCATGTGGGCCACTGGACACGACAAGTAGTCCCTTTTAGGTCAAGGTTAGGACCTGTAATATATACACAACCTACTCGACTAGTGAAAATGTAACATAGATTCAGAATGGTTTGTGGCCCACTAGACATCTCATGTACTCCATGATTTTTGAAGTATGCCTCACGCACCGAGTCCCTTGGCATGTACTTTGGATACACTTTGAAGAAGAGTATGTTGTGTAGATTGGATTTATATGTCGTGTCCTTTTACAAGTTGTGTAGATTTAAAATCTATTATATTATTTATCCATTGAGACATTTACTTGAATGTGGGAATAAATCTAGGACACACCATGTGATAGGATTCGATATATATATATATATATATATATATATATATCTGTGTGTGTGTGTGTGTTTTTAATAACATCTGCATAATAATCAGAATCTCCACATCATTTCTGTGTTATACTAGTGTTATTGTTATATGATCATGTTATATGTCACAATGAATAATTTTTATACATGTATAATACTTTTTGGGATGTTTTGGATGGGTATTCACTGGGTAACCTCCATGCTTCAAGTTATGTACACATTTAATTTCAATTAATTTATTAATTTTCATAAAATTATTATGGCTGATAATCTCAAGGAAATTCAAAAATGTTTTAATATTATATGATAGATTAAATAAAGATAATAATTTATCAATTTGAGCAAGATTTATCTTAAATATGAATGATTAAATAATTTAAATCTAGTTTTATTGAATGCATAATTCGACGCATGCATGTGGATGATTAGGAGATACATTGGACCTTGGTATGTGACTGGTTTTCTTTTAATATATTATTAAACTAAATTATTGATATGTGTGCTTTATGTCCTCATTAATAGATAGGGCCATCATTCCCATATTTTGTTTTATATAAGCCCTCTTTTACCCCTCAACTATGTGTGAGTAAAAGCATATGTAATGGATTGAACTCTCAAGCTAGAGGATGTAGTTTAAGTTAAGAGCCAAGGTGAAACCTATACAACGAGATAAAAAGGTGGACATATAGAAATCAATAAACAGAAACCTAATTAGTTCAATGTGTTTCTCCACTATGTCAGCGGTTAGTTTTTCAACTCCTAGAATAATTAATTATTAGAACAATCTCTTGATCATTCCCATTATCATAATTATTTCAGATTCATGGATATTTCATTATGGATGTTTTTTCACAATCACATAATCAATGAATTATCCAGCACAAAAATATTGAACTGAAGTAAAATAGATAATTATTAAATATAATCTAATTATATGGTTAATCACTTAAGTAATACCACTGAATATTAACAATAGTGTGAAAAGATAATAATTGGAAATTTACACATAACGGATAAAATCCATCAATAAAATCTAAATTTGGTATAGCCTTCCATTACATCAGTTAGAATAGAACCACAGTTCAAGGTCCTTGGCCAGCCCTAGTTGAAGTTATTTAAATTATTGGGGAATTATTATTTGATGTTTTGGTTTGAAATAACTTTGTTGACATCAAGGAATGACAACAAAAGTAGGACCTTGGGTAACTAAGAGGAAACCGTTGAGGAAATATAAATTAATGATTTTAATATTGGTGAGACCACTAAATAGATCATGTTACTATGAGTTAATGGAAATGGAATTTTGAATGGCTACCTAAAACCATTCGATTTTCTGGACCAACCAAATTTGGGTTAATGAGAAGAGAATATGGATTCTTTTCACAAGAATATCTATGAAACTGAATATTCTGAAGCTAATGGTGAGCGTTATGGTGTTCTGATAAAATAATGGGACACTAATAAATATAATATTTATTTATTTGTCTAAATTTTCTAATATTAAGTTCGAATATTTTTATGAGCTTATTTTAAGAAATAGAAACAAAATTTCATCAAACATATCATTTCAGTCTCTATTCATGTAGGAAAAACTTCTCACTGTCATTAATTTCTAGGAGTGGAAAAGTGCATATGGATCATCCTTCACCATGAATGGAAACATTATTTTATGGAAGAACCTTTACTATTTGTGCTTGGAAATGAGGAAAGTGCAAAAGAGGTCTCCATGTACAAGAAAAATATCAATGATACAACAAATTTTTAGTTCGCCCTTCTATCACCCATGTCCAATGGGCACTTGAGGAAACATGAGGAAATGAATACGTATGGAATGATGTATAACCTTCAGGATATCTATCAAGAGAATCCCATCTAAGAGAGGCATGTGAACTCCCATAATTTTTTAATGAATATGTATGGAGATTTTGTACCAGCTGGGCCTCAGGTAGTCAAGCTTATCAAATACATTGGGTGTTTGGACAACATAAGGTTTAAATTATCATATGATTTGCATATAGATCTCATACATTCATCACTACCCAATACCGTTTCTAGTTTTATTATGAATTATAATATTATCAATAATGAGAAGAGTTTATCAGAACTTCTCGCCTAGATTCTCCAAGTGGATAAGGACATGGGGCATGGAAAACCCACAGTCTTTATTGTGGATTGGAAGAGGTAGGACAAGGAAATGGGGCATAAGGAATATAAACAGTCTAAATACCCTGATAATTGTTTTACTAAGAAGATGAAAATACAAAGGTAAATTAAAGAAAAGTATGTGGTGTGTTTTCCATGTAGCCATTCAAACCATTGGAAGAATATATGAACCCATAGTCAAGGGGAAGCCAAAGGTGTGTTTGTTATCAAGTGTAATATTTCTATTTCTACACATTGGGAATTAGATATAGCTTTTGGTACTCATATTTATATTTTAACACATGAACCAAGTGGATTTTGGAAAATTTCTTTAGGAGAGGTGGATATTCGAGCCACCAATGTTGCGAGGTTAGATCATCTTTCCTTTTTTAACTACCACCATTCATTCCCAATTAGAATGATTTTGGTTTTACATTATTTTTATTATGTACCTACTGTTACATGGAAAATAATTTCGTTCTCTAGTATAGATATAGATGGGTTTATTTTCTTGTTTGTAAATAAAAGTTTTTTATTTTAAAAGTACAACAAACGTTATGGTATAGAACATTATAATAATGGTATATATGTATTAAATTATAAAACATTTTGGTGTAGGTTAATAATGAATAAAGTTCACACAACTCATATAACACCAATTTTGGAATCACCATCATGGTCATGTAAATGAGAAGCATCTATCAAAGATCTACCAATATGGTTATTTAGACTCTTCTAATGTAAAACTAGATTATAAATGTCTTCCTTGTTTACAAAGGAAGATGACCAAACCACCATTTGGTGGACATTGTGAAAGGGCCACAAAGCTCCTAGGATTGGTACTCACTGATGTGTGTGAACTATTTCAGGTAGATACTAGTGGTGGATATTCATACGTCATAAATTTTACTGATGACTTGAGTATTTATGTGTATTTTTACTTAATAAGGTATACCTATGATTCATTTTAGTAATTCAATGAATTCTAGAATGAAGTAGAGAATCAGTTTGGTATGAAGTTAAAGAAATGTCAATAGGATCAAGGTGGATAATATCTTAACGAAGAGTTCATCAACCTTTTATAGGTGTTTGGGATTATATCTCATCTAAGTCCACATTATACACCACTGTGGAATCATGTTATTGAAAGGAGTAACTATAATATATTGGACATTGTATGTTCACTAATGAGTATTGCATATCTTCCATTATAATTTTTGGGATATCCATTACAAACTATGGAATAAAAATGAAACGAAGTAACAACTAAAACAGAAAATTGAATTTCCTTTGATATATAGAGTGGAAAGAACCCCATTTTATCAGATACACATGTATGGTGATAAGGGGTGTTTTTAAGGCTTTCTCATGCAATAAAGTAGCACCCTAGAGCACAAATTGTATCATTCTAGGTCATCCCATGGAAAGAATATGATACTACCTATACAACCCCTAATACAAGAATGTGTTTTTTCCCAGACAAGCAATACTGCTTGAGAGAGATCACATCCTCAAAAAGTATGGGGGGAGAAAGATTGAATTCAATTATGTTGATGCTTAAGATATATTTGAGATTCTACAGGAACAAGTTCCATAGTTCCCCATAGAAGAAGATGTTTCTAAAACACAAGTACTTTGTAAGAGTGTAAGTAAGGTAAGGGAAAAATAGAGATATGGTTTTCTTAACATTGAATATGGTGAATCTTTTTTGTTGGAAAATGATGAACCTATCTCCTACAAGGCGGTAGTAGAGAGATTAGAAACAATAATGTGGCTAGTGTTATAAATCATGAGATGGATTTCATGTATCAAAAACATGTTTGGGTTTTGTTCAACACATCATCTAATGTATTGTTTGTTGGCTGCAAATGGGTATTCAATAGTATGTTGGACATGGAAGCTAAATTAAGTACCTATAAAGAAAGGATAGTGGATAAAGGGTTTAAACAATGTTAAGGAATTGACTATGATTATTTCTTTTCTCTAGTAGGCATGTTAAAATCCATTAGAATCATATTTTCTCTAGTAGCATACCATGACTATGAGATCTATAAGATGAATGAAAAAACATCTCCCTTTAATGAGAACCTTTAAGAAGATGTCTATATGACCCAACCAGAAGGGTTTCTGACACCAGGTGTTTCCAAAAGGATTTTCAAGTTTCATAGATATATTTATCAATTTATACAAACATCTAGGTCATGGAAAATTTTATTTGATGAATCCATAATATAGTTTTTTTTAAAAACTATTTTGAGCCACGTGTTTTCAAAAGGACTAGTGGGAATGAGGTCATTATCCTAGCAGTGTATGTTGACGACATATAACTTATTTGAAACTACATACTAGTCTTACTATCTAATAAGTATTGGTTGAAAAAGTGATGATTCATGAAGGAATTAGGGAAATAATCCTACATAATCGGGATCTAGATCATTTGCGATAGATCCAAGAGGATTCTTGTATTAGTACAATGTACATATATTGACCATATAATAAAGAGATTCTGTATAGACCAATTCAATATGGGATTGGTACTAGTGTAACATGGTTTACATATTTCTAGGAAAATGTGTCCCCAGACACAATTGGAGAAATGTATAATGAGTAAGATCCCATACATTTCGGTGATAGGATCATTCATGTAATCCATTTAATGCACTACACATAATATTGAATATGAATAGATCATGGTAGGAATCAATCAATAAGATCTATGAGAACATCATTGGACTATTGTTAAGACTATCCTTATGTATGTGAGAAGAACTAAGGATATGTTCTGAGTGTATGGAGGAGACAAGGATCATGTAATCAGAGGTTATGTTGATTCCAGTTTTCTAATATATTAAAATGATCTGATTTCCCAATATGGATATGTTATTTCTCTCAATGGGGGAGTTGTGAGCTAGAAGGGTTCAAAATAGCTAGTTATAGTTGATTCTATAGTGGAGTCCGAGTACATAGCACAATTTGATGAAGACAGGGAAGCTGTCGAGATTCAAAACATTGTCTAAGATCTTGATGTGGTACCTAGTAGTATAGACCCTATCACATTGTAATGTGATAATACTATAGTGGTGGTTTCTGAAAATGATCCAAGGTCTCATCAACAGACAAATCACATACTCTGTATGTATCACCTATTGAACTATTTTTATTAATGGGGTGAAGTTTTAGTGAGTATATTATCTTTAGAAGAGAATGAGCTGGACCCCTAAACATAAATCATATCCTAGCAGAAGCGTGACTATCATGTGAGAGTTATCAGACTGAAGGACATTAGTAGTTGGCTCTAGTGAAAGTCGGAGTTTGTTAATGTTGCTTCCCAAGAACCAATTACTTTTTTACATTATGATAACTTATATTAGTGGTTTTAAATATTGAAAAACTAATAATGATATCTGGATTTATCTTTTATGTAACATTGTATGCCATATTTTCCTAAGTGTAACTGTCACACTAAAATTTCATAGTGGATCCATGCTATGATAAGCACCCAGCAGTTCTATGATTCTATTCTGGTATATATCTTCTATATATTGATGATATAATTTGAGGTACAAAAATGATTCTGAAATTAGGGGTGGGGACTAAAAGGACCTCGGGACACCTTAACATGGTGTACTCCCTTGGTGATATATAGAATGATATTAAGAGACTGAGACCCGACTGTAGGAAATCAACATTTATAATTTTCATTGGATGATCCTATATGCGTACATGTGTATTGGTCTATAGAATTTTAATTTTTTAATAATGGATATTATGAGTCACGTACTTAGATATATTGATTAAAACTGTGACAAAAGAAGTTCATGATGAAGTAGAATATGTTCGGTGGATCATGAGTAATATTTTATTAATGAATATTGGGAGAAAATATTTATCCCTTATGTTCTATAATGGAATATAATATATCAAGAACATTTAGGGAAATTATATAGCCTTAATAAATCAATGTCCAAGGTGATCAATAGGCATATTCTATTTTTAGAATGTCGATGACAGAGAGATCAAGAATATAGGTTGATGTCACTGGAATTCAACCAAAATGATTTGAGATATAGTGATAAAGATATTATATTACACGATAAACATCGTATGAGGTGAAATGTCATTATTATGATAACTTATTTTTCTATGGGTGCCTTGGAGTTTTTCAATATGCTTGCCTTGGACTTTAGACAGGTTCAACTAATGCCACTAAGAAAGGGACCGAGAGGGCCACACACTAAGTGTATCTAGAATCCAATTTAGATAATTTATTATCTAACTAGTTGAATACATATTATTCTCGGTTATCATTTGATAATTATTCATGTATTTATAATTTCATTTATTCGATCACTAATTATTCAAGAGAATATATTGTGAGTGGAATAATTTATAAATTTTGAGAAGGATTAGTGGACTGAGTTTAATGGTCTGGTGGGAAATAATAACAATAAATATTATTCGATTAAATAATTTTTAATCATAACATGCAAGTTATGTTCATATCAGAAAATTAAAATGTTATTGTTGTTTTTTGAATTGGGAGGATTTTCTAGAATTAATGAAATAATTAAAGTCAATTGTGCAAATTTTTTATTATTACTCTAGTGAAATAAATTCCCAATTATATTTCTTTTAGAATTAGCCAAGGGAAATCCAAGAAACTATTATTTTGTTGTTCACAAATAATAAGAGAAAATATAACAATCCAAGAGAGTTTTTCCTTCTATAAGAATGCTCTCAAGAATGATATAGATCCCCTCCACTGGATTAAGGAGAATGCTTTGAATGTGGTTCTCAAGGAGATTAAAGCTGGACATCGTAACTGCAAGGATATTAAATTCTAGCACATAAAGACTCCTTAGGAAATGTCTGGAGATACATTCAACACATGTGGATCAATTATATAGGAATCAAACCTGTGGATTCTACAATGCAATAGTGGTGCACTATAGATTTATGGTTGGAGGCATCAACGAATAAATAATAACCTTGGAGGTAATTCTGTTTAATTAAACTAGTTGTAAAAAATATATATTGATCCTCTCTCTTGGTTCTATTTTTCATTCCTTCGCCTTATTTCATCAATTCTATGTCGTGGATCGCTATGTTCATCGTTAGATAGATCCTTGATTATTCATTGAATTTCGAAAAATAAATGTTGGGCAGCGTCCTTTCCATGCTTTTACTACACCCCGAACCTAAACAGGGTTCAATGTAGGAAGTAAATAAAGAGAAAATTGAAATATCAATTGGATAAAATAGCAAAATAAAATAAGATGCTTGATTTACCAAAGAGGAATAACAAAAAATGATGGATTTGGGACAAAATCTAGTGAAATGTGGAGGGAGAGAGCCTCGTATCATCTACTCATGCTTAGTTGAGTGGGAATATTATACCGGAGTTTTGAAAAACATCAAAATTGAGAGTGTCACTATAATAATTTCCCATTTTAAGTAAAACATGCATATGATATGGCCAGTCTTCCTGATTTGATGAAAATTATGTGAATAATGCAGCTCTTATTAGAATATATAAATAAACTCATATGTTTTGCCTATATAGTTTACATAATGGTGTGATTATAATGGAAACCAAATTTTTTAAAAACTAATTCACACTAATATGTCCACTAGTATGGTTTCCATTAACTATGTTCAAGTTGTGAACCACAATTCCCAACAATAACATAACATGCATGGTTTCTACTAGTTTGTTTAGAGTTCAAACCCAACTATTATATACTTATAAAGGATAAATCATGAAATATAAGAAATAATGTTTGAAGCATGTTTCCCCTTAAGGATGTGTATGGGTCCTCCAAAACTATGCGATATAATATAAAATCTAGAAAACCATAATTTTAAATGAAAACATAAAAAAATTCATATGACCTAAAAATTTGAGAAATATAAAACAATTATTATGTGAGGATGACATATATTTCAGCATATAATGAGTCTATTAAATAAATAATATAGGATCAAAGAATATCCTATAATATCAAGATATTTCACTCATACATTCCTTCAATATAAGGATGGAATGAATTTCTCAATTGAACATGATACCCCAATACCCATAGAAGTCCATATAAAATTGGAATTTAAACATTGGATCCCTATTAGAGATGATGAAAGATGATATATTATAAAATATCACCATCTCTCGAAAATTAATATTTTCGAGCTCATCAACAATAGATTATTACATAAAAGGAAATAAAAATTCTCTATTTGTTAGAAGATCCACTGCCATCTAAACTACATATTTCCATCAGATGAACATGATAGAGTAGTATTGAAATCAATTAATAATTCATCCAACGTCCATAAGGGTATGGGTATTGGTTGATGTGTATCTAATAGATTTGGGTTTATTTCATCACTTACAAATAAGTGATCCATTTATCAATGAACCATGTAATTTGTTTCTTCCGTCCAACCCACCAGAATTGGGAGATGATATCAAAATAGTGTTTTTGATCCAAGGGTGTATTTCCCACTTAGTGAAATGATAGTCCTTCATCTTATATTCCTTAATAATAAAATTTATTATGAGCCTTATATGGATATATAAAAACGGAATGTATTCCTTGAATCAAACATTTCAGGATCTCCCAATTGAGTCTCTCTTGATTATTGCTACAACCATGATTTGAAATCATATAATACACGATACTCTCTAAGATAAATGATAAAATATATATGTTTTTTATTTTAATCAATCATTGATATAACACCATATATATATTTGTATCTTATCCATAAATAAAATCACTTTCCATCCATCATTAACATTATGCACATTTTGATGGTAAAATTTATATTTAAGGGAATTAGTAATGAAATTTCCTTTGTAGAGATTTAGCTTATGTCAAAATTAGTTGGGGTTTGTCTTAGTAGTAATAAACCCTTAATTGTACATGAAAAATGTGGTTCAAAACCCATTGGGTGCAGTCACTGTAGCAGTATGGTAGTATATGGTAGCAGCGGGGGACTGTAGCAACGACAGACACTATAGTGGTAGTAGGTCACTTTAGCGGCGGCAAGGGACTGTAGTAGCGGCGAGTACTGTTGCAGCGCACATACTATAGAAGTACTATTCACAAAATGGGGCTTGGAACAAAACAAATCGGCCTACGGGCTATGTAATGGGATAAATTTCCACTAGGCCTTCAGGCTATGTAATTGGTCTCCCTCTACCCTATTAAAGAGGATTTTGAGTTGCTTTAATTATAAATTTATCTTTGGCCCCAACCTTTAAAAAAATTATCATATGTCCAAATAATATTATTGGATTTCTTCAACCTATAAATTATACCATATATTTATTTAGTACTATGAGAAGGTATATTTTAGGCTCAAATGGTCTATAAACACACAAAAATATCCCAACATGGTAATGACCCTAAAACATGAATGTATGAAAAAAAATCCAAATCAATGGTAGGATATTTTCAATCATTAGGATAATGTTTTCTTAACCAATATTCCACTACCTTATGATATTTTTTAAAAATTAATCATTTGTAATAAATAATGATTCACAATATATATAAAACCTATCACTTGAATGAGATAATATACCAATATAATCTATAGTAAATATCATCTCTAGCTCTTGGAAGGTCATTTCATAGTGGTCATACCATTTTTACATCGAACCTTTCTTAGTAATAGAAATCATAGTGGAAGCGATAATTGTGAAATCCTAAATAAAACAAGATAATAACTTATATTCCCTAGAAATCACATATCACATTAGATGGAACCTTCCCAGAAATTATTGACTCTATATTCTCTTTAATCACATATATGTAAGCTTCTAAAACATTATGCATATGTAACATTACATCATGGATATAGATTGACCATTTTGAATAATTACCATACAACTAATTTTATTTCTATGCCTACAAGATAATGTGGAGACGATGAACATTTTAATTCCATGATTAAGAATTGATCTGGAAATAATAAAAAAATACCATGAAAAAAGAATACTTGAAAGAATGAAATATCTTATTCGTTAAGATCATAAATACAGATAGACAATTATCCATTACAGATGTTATCATAAGGTATTTAAAAAACCAATACCAACTCCTTAAAATTAGTATTTTGAATATCTTATATCCTATGAATAACAAGATGATTTCCAGAACAACGGTCAATTTTATAAAATGACCATGAACACCTCAATTGATCCCAAAACTATTAAATTTATGTAGTGGATAATGGATTATGAGAGTTATTAGATTCAGCTACAGATAGTCCACAATGAGTGTAGACTTATGTAATATCTCATAGAAAAAATCATCTGACCATCCAGAGGGAAGGTTGTCATCCTTATGACTCTATTAGCCTAAATCAATAATAAATGTATTGTAAATTCCCTCAATTTAGTGGGATCCATATGGTATGAATGGATTTTAAATGGATCAATCCTAGGTATAATATAAATGATGAACTCGATCACCCACTCAATAGGAAATCCTAAAAATTATTTTGGGTATATGTAAATGTATTTGATCCACTTCCGTAGTTATATTTTAATTCCCTTTAACCTCTACCACTCTTAGGGGAAGTCAACCCAGATTTGGAATTTACCTCCATGAATTATACATGATCGGCCCATTATTAACATGATTTTAGCTACAGTTATCCATAGAGTGTGTACTATACACCTATTATGAAATGATTGATTATGATCATTATGGTAATTGAGAGGGGGAGGGGTGAATAAATTATCTTTCCTTTTTATTTTTTCTATCTAAATTAACAACATTTGACTCAATTTAGAGAGATAAAATTAAAAAAAACCATAGAAGAACAACAATAAGAAACCATGTACTTAAAATTTTAACTACCCAATGTGATTAAATTGTATTAGGTATGTATTGTAAATAATAAAATACCACACAATGAACTAGAAAACAGTCCCTTAAATCTAGTTATAGAAAGAAGAGAGTATCCTCACACATGAAATGTACTATAATCAAACAATAATTCATTTTAACATTTCACATATAAAATTGGACACATTTTTTTAAACAACTGTGAGAATATTCACCTATATGATTTATTATTTTTTCACTATGTCTCATCAACACTCTTTATGCTTTATTTTGATGAAAGTATTTTTTTTCAAATTTAATTATAAGTATTTGACATAAAAATTAACCTTTTACAATTTTCTAAAACACATCTTTTAACATGTTCATCCAACAAGCTATGTCCAATTCCCCATTCAGTAACCTCTATTTAGTTCCTTCTGAATACTGATACCGCTTCGTACACTCTACCCATCCCATAACATTTCCTAATTGCATGTATGATAACTACTAAAAAGGAAACTCTATTTGATTTCATTATGTCTAATTACTTTAATAAAAAATCCTTTGTTCGGAAGAAACATATTATTTATCTATTAAATTCCATGGTTGGAAACATTCCATTCTCAAACACTGGCCATTAAATTGTTATCTTGTATCTCCTTATCATACCTTTCTATAAAAAATATATCTTTTCATGTATGAATTTTACACATTTCATTTTCTACTAGGACCCCATGTATATAGGTTTGTAAGAATTATTAATGATGAGAATATATTTTTGCATTCCCACTAAATAGAAAACTCAAATATCAAATCTCCTACCCATATCAGTTCACTAGATGATTCATAATATTTCTCTCATGTTCTTGAAGTTTAATTTAAACTCATCTATTTTCAACCTTCAAAAAACAACCTCTAATTATGACTTTTATAAAAAAAATAATCTTGCTACACTTTTGAATAAGAGATAAATATGGTTTTATATGTTTTTGTGTTTAGATCATTTAAATGATCGACTTATAGTCATTAAATTTTTAATATCATTATGTAATCATTTTAAATAACTTCAAATCAAAACAACATTATAGAATACATTTATTTTGTGAAAAATTTTAGTAATACTTTCGACTGATAATACATTTTCTAATGTTCTGAAAAAAATTTAAAATACTATTTTAAAAAATATTTTCCTAGACACATCCTCTGCCTCATAAAAGGAATTAGAAAATTTCATCCATTTTCCTTCCACTATATGTCATGACTGATGACCATTATATAGAAACACTTTCCTTATGATTACAACCAAAACCTTATATCCAATAACTCTGAAACTTCTATCATATCATCTATTACTAGGTTAAATATTGAAACTTCTTAAATTAAAACATGTCTATCCAATAAACAATTTATAGGCTTTTCATCTAATAAAATCAGATAAATTATACAAAATTGATCATTTGATGGAGTTAATTTGATTGGCCTTCATATGATGAGTATTATTTGCACCGTTCCATTAAAAAAATTATATGATATAAAACATAAAGAATTATTGACTACTTATACATTATTCCATTATTACATCAATACGTCAAAAACATGATCTGAAAACTCTGCTTAGAAAAAAATCAGTCTGATTGCATCTATCCAGTGGTATCCACCAAACATTTATGTTTTAACATTTTTTTATAAATTGGATTTTATCTCCATTCAACCTTATTCATAGATCATGTTGTTTTTTGATAATAAGGTTGTGAAATACATTAATAATATACAATAATCACAAGATATATTCATCACTAGAAACACTATCTAATGAGACTTGTATGTAGAATAAGATTTATATTCAACACAAATACATATATAAAAAAAATTAAATTCCATAATAGTATATTTGATGAACTCGGTCTAGCAAACTTGATATGATCATGTTTTTCATATTTCTTTTTTTGAAAACTTTATGATGTGGGGAGATTTATGTTATGAAAAAAATAAAATACTAAGAGAACGTTGTCTTCATGAAAAACCTACAAATTTTCAATATCTTTTGAAATCTATAAAGTAACTCAAAAACCTTTTGTCCCAGAAATCACCCAATTGAAATTTTTTTGTCAATCAAAGAACATAAATAACTAAAAATATAAAACTCATAAGATGTTTTACTTATCCAAAAACATTATTAACATGTGAGTGAACATAGTGAAGGAAACCAAAATCATTGAACAGTGGAATAATGTTTTAAATATAAAATGACATAAGAAGAATTTTCATAATCATTGAAAAAAATGTAATCTTCTACTAGGAGAAATCATTAAAAAAATATTATCCTTCACAAAAAAATTTCCAACATTCAATTTAACAAAATGTTAAAACAATTCAAACAAGCTGAAATCATAACTTACTCATTTTAAAATCTCCACATATGTACATTATTTCCCTCATAAGTTAAAATACATACTAATTGATAGTTTTAAAATATATCATTTCTATCCCCCTTTGAAAAAACATTCTAATTAATTGATTATAGAGGGGAAAGATTCTCATACATTACCCTTCAAATGGTTGAGGTTGTACACCCAGGAGAAACCTTATATTATGAATTTTTTCCTTCAATAATGATTATGTGAAAATATTAGAAACATCTTCACTCGATCAAACAAACTCATACTTCAATGTAATCATTTCAATATACAATTTGATTAAGTGATATTCGATAATAATATTATTGGAACAATAATCATGGACATGATTATTAGTAATATTCATATCACATTAATTAACACAACCTAAAATTTGTGGTAACATTACATCAACTAACAAATCCACTAAATGTATCTTTATACAAATCAATGGTGTTATAGATTGAGTTTTAGATATATATTAAAATCTATTATACTGAGATTTATTAATCCTTATTTATTTATATGCCAACTAAAACATCATTATACCAAGAGAAAAATCACAATATCTATATTTTCTATCAGTAACACTTCATGGAAAATTGTCATCTGTATAACTATACATATCAATCATTCATGTTTTGTAACATGTCATCCCAAAAATCTATTTTTGATTAATATATATTCGAATTAAATTCTAATATGTAACATGAGATTCCATTATAGAACTATTATACTTGGAACAATGATTAAAAACATACACTATATGTGGCCATGAATCTATTAGATATAATAAAATTCCAACGAAATTTATAAAATCTTTATGATCATCCTCATTTCCTTCTCTAACTTTTGAAAACATTATTCCCACTATAATTGGTTTAGAAATGATATTTGAAAAGTTCTATCAGATATTATTTAGAATATCCTTTACATATTTTTATTGGGATAATAAATTTTATTTCTTTTCTTGATATATTTATAGACCTTTCATATATTTTATTTCTCCTCACAAATACATTTCAAATATCATCTTAATTTATAAAAATAATATCTCACATTTTTCCTTATTATTCTATTTGAATATGATGTGGTCAACAAATATTATCACACTGAGGGAATCCTATTGATATTTTAACAGATGATATTGTTCACTCTTCCTTTCATGATGTTCTACTTTGTTAAAAATGTCTGAAATTTAGAATACCAAGATCTTGGAGCTCGCTTCAACCCAAAAAATTACTTCTTTAACATTTCATGATTCCCATATATGATGACACAAGGTTGTTCAATATAAACATCATCATTATAAATTCATTAATAAAACTTAACATTAATTCAATCTTGAAAATTTTATTCTTTTTTTCAGAGACAGTAATAAAAAATACTATGGTTTATAATATTTCCACTGTTGAAAATCTATCATCAAAGTTAATGAATTCAATTTTATAGTATTATTTATAGACCAATCATACCTTATTTATTTTCATTTCACCATTTTCATTAAAACTTTTTTAGAACACCCACTTTTTACTAATCACATTCATATTTCTGGTTTGAGTCCCAGTTCCGATGTATCAATATTCTCATTCTGATCTAGATCAACATTCATACCATAAATCAACTCTTGTTGTTCAAAATATTCATTAAAATATTTTATAAAAACCTATAAATATAATTAAATATGTGATACTAAACATTATATTATTCTAGTTGGAACATATTTTTTTATCTCTTGTGATTTTTTGGATTTGTACTTTCCAACTCAAACTAGGATTAGATGAACATAATTGTTATGAATCACATGTTTCAGTTTAGTATAAAACATCATCGCAAGTATATTAAAAATTATTTCAGTCATTAATAAATTTTTCATATTTTTCAAATGAAAACACTTCAACTTACCTTTCTTCCAGATCTAAGTGATTAGATGAATGTATCTCAACATTCTTAGATTGTGAGTTAGTAATTTTATCATTTTTAAATATGGAACAATAACAAACTCATCATAATTTCATGTTAATAATATCATGAATATTTTCACTCTAGGTTATCTTTTTCATATTCTTAAAACATATGGTCCCTAAGCTTTTATTCCAATTTATATTTTCTCCTACCATTCTCTAAGATCATGAACTCTACGCATCATAAAATTGAAAAAAATTCCATTGGTTTGTCACACTCTTAAATATAGCCTTACCATATTAAAGAAATTAAAAATGAAATAATATCTTTAAAAAACTATGTTACCTTCATAAAATAAATTCATTCATGCCCATAACAAAACAAGGTACTTTTATATTTTAACATTTCCTCCCTAATAATAGAAGATTCAATGAATTTGATTCTAAGTGAATCATCATTTCCCAAAGTCATTGTTCCTCCTAAAAGATATTTTATATTTTTAAAATGACATAAAATCATTTATCATATATGATGAACACCCACGAAAAAATATCTTTGGTTTTTCTCCTTTTTTATCTTCAAAAAAAGTTTCAATAAGTACATATTTTTTTCTTTTATTTTCAATTATTCTCTTATAGCTTTTCAAATTTTTCCTAAAAACATAATTTGTTCTAGTAATAAGAAAAGCCATTATTTTCAAAGATGTCAAGGATGATAAAATATATTAAAAACAGTCTCTAAGGGTTGGAATCGGTTTTCATTTTTGTACTATCCTCTTCATGTTGTATTCTTTGAGTGGGATAATTCCCCTTAAATATTTCCTCTATTTTCGGTTAGATTAATTTTATAATTGATCATAAAACTTATAAATATTTTAAATATGACTAAAAAATCAACAATACCATCAGTAAAATTTTTAATAATATTTCCCTCCATAACATACATAATTACATGTGTTTTGATCCAGTATTTCATTTACATTATTACCCTCTACTTTGGAACATTGTTCTTCACCAAACATTTGGTTTCCTCCTGATATTTTTTTCTAATCACCAAAACAATATCTAGTAGTATTAGTTTTTATTCAATCTTTGAAGACTTATAAAATTATGTTTTTTCAACTCAAATTATTTTGGATGCACACATAGTCATCATAACATGTCATATCATCTGAACATTATCATGATTTTTTAACGTTTCTACATAATTTTTGTTCATCTTTATGTGTTTGACACTTTTTAGAACATCCATCAACTTCTATAGTTCACTTTTGTAAGTTGATCATTCTTTACTTGGAATTAAATAAACTATTGTGAATATATTTAAATTATTACTCATTCACCATAATCCTTTCATCAAACATGACATTTAGGCTCTTATTCTAAAATTGCAACATATTGGGATCATTAATTTTATTATAGAAGTATGGATTTTTATTCAAGAAAATAGCCATGATTTGTTTGAAATGTTTTATTCAAATTATTATTCTAAATAAAAGTTTTAAAACTAGGGTAATACATTATTTCAAATCTCACATTACCATAAAATATATATGATCATCATATATTTCTTTAGATATGTTACATTCATCCTTGGTGAATTACCATTATTTACTTTTTAAATAATAAGTTTTTCAAAAGAACCCCCACTAGAGTTTTCAGCTTCTTATTTATTGTCTTCATCTTCTATATAATTTTAAAAAGGTTTCTCTTTTTATATTTAGATAACATATTACCCCTTATCTTATAATAGAACATTGATTCTTTTTTACTTCTTGAGGTATATTAATGACTTTTAACAAAATTTTCACCTTTTTCATCTTCCTTAGGTCTTGGATAATTTGTAGAAAATTATTAAACATTCCCATAGCCAATGAGCTTCAGAGGTAAAATTCCTAGGTAATTTCCTAGAAATCATTTATATTTTTAAGAAAAACAGATCTAAATTTATCAAAACAACTACTAACCTTATATTTAGGGTCAGATTTACTAACTTGTTCCTCAATAGTATTTTTATTAAATTTAATTTTCCTATTTCCCTTTACTGTGATTTCTTGATCATATTTCCCATTCTTTTTTATTTTCATTTCTCTTCATATTTCATAAGTGACGATAGTGTGATGAAGACCATCTAGATAGATTTTCCAGATCTGGGCCATCAAAGGTTGAAACATTGGAAACAAATTGACCAGGAATTATTCATATGATTTTTTCAATAATGGTTGAATCTTCCAACATCTCACCAAAACATCATAAAATGCTTAAAATATAATTCACCCTTGTAATGAATAAACCAACAAATTCATAATCACCCATCATAAGATCTTCATACTTCATTCTCGAGATATTTATAGTTACATTATGCAAATTAGTATTTTATTCAATGATATTATTAAACATATCCCATATGCCTTTATCCATTACAATTATTTTAACTATAAGAATCTCATTTTTAGATAGTGAGGAATGTGAATCTTTTTTAGTTCTATAATCATTCTCCAAATTTTAATTTTCAATAACTATCAATGGATCACCTAAAAAGCATAGAGGGAAGCAATCCAAAAACTAATTATGAACATCATAACTAATGGAAATTAGATAACTAAAAATTATATATTTCAACATAAATTTATTATTCCCATAAAAGATTATAATTCCCTTACAATTTACATAGTTCTGAGCATCCATAGAAGCTTATCTTTTTTACAAAAATATGAAAAGTGTTTATAAAGGGAATCATTATCTCATACCACTTGAAATGACTAATTATGATCTATAGGGTGACTAAGTGTGGGAGGTTTCAATTAATTGTATTTTATTTTATTTTTTTATTACATATATAATTACCTTTTCCTCCTATTAGAGAGATATAAATATTTTGAAAATGATTATATACAAGAACCATGAGAAATAATTATTTACAAGGTTTGCTACTCAATAAGAGTAGAAAGTCATTTTCAAGGTCCGTAATTAATTCAACTCTACACAATCCATTAGAAAATAATCATATTTATTATTTTAGTAAGAATGTAGTATCCTTACACTTGAAAATAACTATAATAAAACAGAATTATGTCTTCTCCTCGCATAGATAAAATATGTAATATTTTTTTAAACTATGGGAACATTCACCAATGGGATTCAATATGTTCTCAATTAACTACTTGACCATTATCCACAGATTATTTTCATAAAAGTGGTTCTTTGTGTTAACTTTAATGATCAGTGGAAGGAAATAAAAATCAATTTAGTATTTATTGTTATTATTTTTTGTTTTTTCACTTTAACATCTGATAAGATTTGTCTAGTTATTATTATTATAAACTAAATTAGGTTTCTTATAAAATAAAATACCTTTTCTTATTCGCTTTTCATCTGATCACCATGGAATTTTCCCTACTCGATAAGGGCTTGTATTTCCTTAATAAATCCCTCACGACTAACCATATACCTTATATCGGGTTTGGAGGGTGTAATTTCATGAGGATTTTGATACTGGTGATAGAACCCCCATGAATGTTTTCTGGATCAAAATTTAAGTTCAATCCTACGTTAGATTAGTTTTAGTGAATTTATATTGTGTATGAAATATGGAACTACCCACTAGCACTAAAAAATTTAAATAGTGCAACTATGTACACAATATAACTCTACCAGGTACTTTATTGTGGTAATGATGGATCTCAAATTGTGGAACTACCATTCAGTATGTGGTGACAGTCTATAGTGTAATCGGTGCTCCCAACCCCATGATTCTTTCCCAATTTTCATCGTATTATCTTTTAAAACATCTCGAACCATGTTATCAATAATAAATACTTAATATTATATTAATATTTTGAAATTAAATAGATGTGATAACCTAAAAGGTATTTATAACGACCCATGCTTTTATTAATAAAAATACCTCTTGATCTAATTCAATGTATTATTATGTAAAATGTTTATAAAAAATATAAAATTCCAAGGTTTTATGGATTTAAAAATAACATTAATAATTTCTACCATTTCTAATATAGTCATTCAGTAGATATCAATTGATTAGTATAAATATAGACCATTAACAAATCCAATTTTCTCAAACAAAGGAAGAAATGGCCTTATATAGTATAATTGATTTGTACGAACCCCATTTTTTGAACTTGAGAAGGAAATGGCATCACTGGGATTCGCTCTTGAACTATCCTAGATGAGCTTCAAAACATTATGCTCGAATAGAACCACCGACGGGAGAAGTGGATGTTGATAGCAATAACCCCCTGAGTGATGTTATTCGAGTCACCCTAAGAGTCTGTCGCCATCTCACACCATACTCTTAGGAATTATGCGGGTGTTATAAGGGGTTATGTAACAATACCCTAGAACTATGATTATCTACATTATTTTTGTATAGAATAAAGAATATACAGTAACTTTTTATTTTTACATTGTAAGTAGTTTCTAAAGCAAAAATAATATTTTTAGTTAATATTCATTTAAGATAACTCCTATGACTAATTAATGAATTTATTAATTAAATAATATTTTAATAAAATATTATTAATAAATTAAATTTTATGAAATATAAATGATCATATAATTTAGGGGTATAAAATTGTAATTTTTATTAATGTTTAAAAGAAATTTTCTTTAAAACCCATGATTTTTTTTAAATGTTGGTTTTTATTTTAAATGTAAAAAATTCACATATTTAGAAAATAATTTTGATAAAATGAATATTATTTTTGGAATGAGGATGTTGAAATTATCCAACGGTTATTTTTTCACAATTTTATGAGACAGTCAAATTTTTGTGTAAAAATTAAATACTATTTAATTATACAATGTGTTTTATGACATCATAATGACTCGATTTTAATGTAATAAAATACTATAAATGATATGTTAGTCCAATATATGTTTAATCATTAAAATAATATGATTATATATTTTTTATTTTATGGTTCCTTAGTGGACCCTCCAAGACTTATAAAACATTTTATCTTTTAAAACTGATTTCCTTGAGAGTGTAACTCACATCCACATAAGAAAGCCTAATATTTTAATAATTATTGAAATTATCCTTATAGATTAATTTTTTAAACTCCAATTTTGAGAAAACCATGGGATAAAACCTTGGGTTGGTTTGTGGATTTGATTAGTTAAATGTTTGGTGTCCAAAAGCTAAATAATAAAGAATTTACTCTCTTTTCCTATATAAACACACCCAAGATCCCACATACTCATCTCTAAAAAAATTGAGCTATTACAAACTCTTCCATACTCTCTACATAATCCTCCCAAGGTTCCCCAATCTCCCAATTTTCCTCTCTAAAGCCTCTCCCAAGCATTTGGGATCACACTTCCAAGTAATGGATTTCTTTCTCTCTCATTGTTACCCAAGTTTATTGATGTTTTTATACAATTGTTTTCAATAAAAATGTTTTGGTAAGATTTCATAACTCCACCATACCTCTCTCATCATGTTTTAATGATGAGAGACACATTTCTCTCTCACTAACTCCTCCCATGTACACTTTTTACTTGATGAAATTCTATAAGGGGTTTCTCTCTCCTCATTTACTTTCAAGAAATTATTTTGTATTATGAATCTAAATCCCATTACATATACTGTTACATGTATCTATATTACCCCCTTATGGTCCATTTCATGAAAATATAATGACACACCCCTTTCTCTCTAATCAACCATTTTTTATGAATTCTTATTTCATACCATTAGGCTGCCGAAATTACACCGTGATTTTCCTAGCCAAATTCACTTTTTAGTGAATACCAGGCCCATTTATCTATCAAGGGTATTAAAATTTATGCACATTTACTTACATATTATATAGTTTCATTTATGTATTCCTCGTTCATTTATCATGTAATAAACGATGGTGTTGAATGATTCAATGTTATAGGATCCATGAGGCACACTTATGCATGAAACGAAGTTACTAAGACGGGTGCGCCCTGATAGAGCTCCAATGCATTGTTTAAATATTATTATCATGATAAGTCAAGTTAAATGAGTGTCTACTCATTATGATTGAACATCAATGACTGTCTACTCACTATCCTTGTGCAATGTGCCTTGGCTCATTATAAAATCATGTTAAATTTTGTTTCCACATTTCCATGTTATGATAATCATGTAATATCATGCCTTTATGTTCATGTTCATCTTATGATGCATTGATATTCTTATTTCCTAATATGTACTATTTTCTTAATTTTATGCCATGTTTACTCCCTTACTTGTCTTTATAACTCACCCTTTTCTTATGCATGTTCTCAGGTTATCTCATGCAATGCTATGTACGAGAGAATGTTGTGGCCATGTAAAAGATGTTTTCAATAAATATGTTGGGTTTTATGTTCTTAGTTGTTACGTAATGTTTGTAATACCCAAATACACTATACCTCTTGATATATTAGCACATATGTATCTTGGGGTAAAACCCAAAAACACCACTTTGAGCAAGAATCCAACGGGAACTGGTGCACAAAAACATGCCTTTATTCACTCTTGGTTATGAATGTTCTGCGATATTTTCATTGGTAAATTCATATGCTTAATATGAACCATTATTAAGGGAATTAATAAAATGACCCTTAGAATATTTCTTGGGAGGTAGATCATGGATAACATAGATTGAATCCTATAAATTTATAAGCTAATGAAATAAAAGTAATTAATAAGTCATCCAATTTTGTCTATGGATTTCCCTTTATGTGATACCCCTAACATTATTTTTATATCTACCAATGGCTGGTAATATGATGATTCGGGCTAACAACTAATGTGTTGGTCAATGTGACGACTGTTCTAATGAGATGCCAAATCTGATGGGAGTGGGAACCACGAACATTGTCATAATACTCTTTTAGTTAATACGTGTTTTGAATAGAAACAAGGTTAAAGATGAATATTAAACCCCACCTAAGAATGAACATTTCAAAATCTAAAGCTTCATGAGAAAAAGGCCTCCTACATTTAATGGATCCTCCAGTCCCTCAATTCCCGGACAATGGATCACCTCCATTGAAAATATCCTTTCCATCCATTAATGTTCAGAAAAAGAGAAGGTTCTTCTAGATGATTATCATAAGGAAGCTAAAGCTAATCAATTCTGGAAAATTGTTCAAAACTATGAAGCCTGGAGAAGATATTGAGGCGTTAGAGTGGAAGTATTTCTAAAAAATGTTTTTTGATAAATATTTTCCACACACCATCCAACTTTATATAGAAAGGGACTCACTTTCCATAAAGAAAAAAAGACAATGAATATTTCAAATCATATTAGGAAAACCTCAAAATTATAGCACGATATTCCTCCGACCATTCCATTACCCCTAAATAAAAGGTTTACTACTTCTTTGGTTGGCCAAAACCTATCCTGCAGAAAGCCCTAGAGATCCATGACTTCGAGAGCTGTGAAGAAATGGTATGATGTGCCCTCAAAATCAAAATGGAGATCAGATAATCTCATGGGTATCATGGGGATAATAATCCTAAGGTGGACTTCAATTCTGGTGGTCAGATGGATAAATCTAATTGTGCTAAGAAAATCTAACACTCCACATTCTGAAGGTGGAGAAATAATCACCCTGGAAATTTCCTCAACGGGATGGGGAAATGCTTTGGGTGTGGAAAAGAAGAGGACCAAGCCATTTCCTTCCAACAAGAAAAACTAGAGACTGTGATAGAGGAGAGGAACTCCACATTCGACCGTCATTGTATTATTCATTTATTAAACTATGAAGAACCACAGAACTTTTCAAACCAGTTCCCTTAGATAAGAGTTTTCTGAGACAACCAACAACCTCCATGGCAGAGAGGGAGAGATTTTTCCATCACTACTACTAAAGTGAACCCTAATAACAATGTGAATATAGGGATGCTAGTTATTAATTTGAAATAGTATTTGTTATTTTTATTTTGGTTCTACAAATTCTTTTATATCTCAAATGATCAGTAGAATAATTCCAACAGCTCCAAAAATCATAGAAGTAAATATTTCGGTGAGAACAGAGAATGGTGCAATCATTGAAATCCATGAATATAACTGTACCCCTGTTAAAATTTGTGGATTCAGTTTCTTGAAGAACCTCATCAGACATCATTTGGTAAAATTTGAGTCAATTCTTGGCATGGATTGGCTTTCCTTATATAGATCCAATATAAATTTTCATGAGAGGGAAATCACTCTCTATAAGGAAAATCGACCCCTGATTCTGTAAAAGTGTGTGGAGGAGGATGAATCATATTTAAAACCATCATCTAAAGAATGTATATTATTTCCCTATGAGCATGTGTATATTTATCAGATGATTGATTCTATGGAAACAACCATCTTTTAATACATGCCTCTTGTGAGGGAATTTGATGATGTGTTTCTCAAGGAATTTTCTAGTCTTCCTTTGAGAAGAGATGTTGAATTATCGATTGATGTTATACCTAGGCATTCCCAATATCCCAGACTCCATATTTAATGGTTTTTTTGGATATTGAGGAGATGAAGAAATGACAATAGGAGAATCTAGATAAAGGGTTTATAGGCCCAAGTGCTTTACAATGGGGTGCACCAGTCCTCTTTGTCAAAAAAGTAGGATGGGTCAATGATCCTTTTCAATGATTATCGTGAGCTCAACAAAATAAAAATAAATAACAACAATCCCCTACCCCGAATTGATGACTTGTTCGATCAGCTACATGGGGAAAAATACTTATCCAAGTTGGATTTGGAGTTGGGAAATTATCAAGTAAGGCAGAAGAAGAATGATATCCCCAAAACTACTTTCTGTACAATATATGGGAACTATGAATTAATAGTAATGCCCTTTGGACTCACTAATGCTACAGAACTATTCATGTACTCGATGAATAGAGTCTTTATAGATTACCATGATAAATTTGTGGTAGTATTTATAGATGATATTATTATATACTTCAAAAAAAAGGATGAGCATGATGATAACATTTTCACTATACTAGAGACCATGCGAAATGAGAAGCTTTATAAAAATTACATAATGTGTGATTTCTTGTCATAGGAGGTCTCATTATTGTGTCATGTCATCACAAGTAATGTGATGTATGTAGATCCATCCAAGAAAGCTGCAATTAAGGGATGGAAGCGGCTAACATCGGTAATGGATATCCTTAGCTTCCTGGGGTTAGCTGGATATTATCACCAATTTTTGAGAAATTTATCATGATTTTCAAACCCTCTTAAAAAGTAAACTCAGAACAGAGTCATGTTTTCTTGGAGTGATGAATGTGAAGAGTGCTCCATGGAGATGAAAATGAGTCATATCACAACACCCGTGCTCACATAACCCATATGTGGATAAATTTTTTTGGTATTTAGTGATGCTTCGAATAGGGGTTTGGGTTGTGAGATGATGAAAAATGAAAAAATAATTACATATGCTTAAAGTAAATTTAAATATCATGAAAAAAACTATCTAACACACGATCTGGAGTTGGTTGTAGTAATCTTACCTTTAAAAGTTTTTTGAAACTACCTCTTTGGGGAGAAGTGTGAAATATACATAGATCACAAAAGCATCATGTATATATTCAGACAGAAAGAGTTGAATATGCACCAACGAAGATGGTTAGAGCTGATCAAAGACTAAGACTACTCAATCCATTACCACATTGGGATAGAGAACAAGGGGGTGGATGCTCTAATTTGAAAGGACCCAACAATTCTATCATTGATGAGAATTTAAAGGGATCCAATATTCTTAGATGTGATAAAAATGGACATGTGAAACATAAAGAAGGTAACATCATCAATCCATTCACAAATTATTACCCAAAAATCACTTTTGGAAATGTTGATGGATGATCAAAAGGATGATGTGGCAATTCAGAAGAAAGTGGAAACTATAAGAAAAGAGAAATCCTCGGAGTTCAATTTTAATGAATAAATAATTGTGGGATTTTGGTCAAGACTATGTGTTATATAAAATCTAGAGTTAAAGAATGAACTTTTGGATGATGCACATAGTTCAAATTTCTGTATTCACCCAGGAAACACAAAGATGTATCAAGGTCTTTGAGATAATTATTGGTGGGAATACAAGTAAAAGGAGATCACTGAGTATACATCAATGTGCCTAGTATGTCAAAAATTGGAGGATGAGTGGTAAAAGTCTAAGGGGATGATGAAACCATTTCCAATATCAGCATAGTAATGGGAGAACATCACCATGGACATTGTCACCAGACATCTGATGACATCCAAAGGAAACAATGGTATCTGGGTTGTTGTGGATAATCTTACAATCATATCACACTTCATTGAAATTCAAGAAAATTTATCATTGGATCGAATGGAACTGATATACATTAGAGATTTGGTATGGTTGCATGGAGTGCCACTCTCTATTGTATCTGATAGATATCCAAGATTCACCTCTATGTTCTGGATGAGTCATCAACCTACTCTGAATACTGAGCTAAACTCCAGTACGGCTTATTATCCTCAAACTGATGGCCAATATGTGCAGACTATCCAAACACATGAGGACATGTTTAGATCATGCTAAATGGACTTCAAAGAATGATGGGACCAACACCTTCCTCTAGTTGAGTTCTCTTACAATAACATTTCCCACTAAAGAATCCAAATGGATCCTTATGAATCCCTTTATAGGAAGAGGTCCAGAACACCGGTGTGTTGGGATGAAGTTGGGTAAAAAACTCCTACGTCTAGAAATGTTTGAATATATGGTGGAGAATGTTAAGACCCTTCAACAGCACAATAAAGCTTCTCAGAGTCGACAAAATAGTTGTGTTCATAATCATTGATGAGATCTAGAGTTAGATGTCTGAGACATGGAATTACTCCGTATATCATCGTGGAAGATATTTATGAGATTTGGGAAGAAGGTAAAGTTTAGTCTATGGTACATCGGCCCTTTTAGATCCTTGATCACATTGGAGTATTGGCATATCGACTAACACTCCCACCGAACCTATCTCAAGTACATGATGTCTTCCATGTATCACTCTTGAGGAAGTACATACCTAACCCATCACATGTACTCATTCTAGATGTGATACCACTACATAATTACCTCTCCTATGAAGAGAATCTGGTGAAGAAACTAGATCTTAGGGAAAGATTTATAAAAAATAATACAATACCCCTCATGAAAGTGTTGTGGTGAAACCAAAATATTGAATAAAAAACATGGGAATAAGAGGAAGTGATGAAGTAGAGTTACCTGCATCTATTTTAGTGAGGGGAAAGGATATTTCGAGTGAAAATTTTCTTAAGGTGGGAAGGCTGTAACTACCCACTTTGTTATTTATGAAAATACCTCTTGATCTAATTAAATGTCTTATTGTGTAAAATGGTTATATAAAATATCAAATTCATTTGTTTAATGTATTTCAAAATATCGTTAATTTTTTTTACAATTGCTAATATAGTCGTCAAATATTGACTAATTAATTAGTAAAAATATATGGATTTAACAAATCCAATTTAATCAGATAAAGGAAGCAATGGCCTCATCCAGTATAATTGCTACGTATAAAGCCCATTTTTTGGAGCTCAGAAAGGAGGCATTCCCACTCGGATTCACTCCTGAACAATCCCAAGTTGAGCTTTAGCATTTAAAGCTTGAATAGAACCTCCTATGGGATATGTGGTAGTTGATAGAGATTACCACCTGGGCGCTTTTATCTGAGCCACCCCAAGAGTTTGTCGGCATCGCATACCTTACCCTTAGGAATTATGCAGGTATTATAAGGGGTTATGTAACAAAGACCCTAGAACAATGATTATGTAAATTATTTTTGTATAGAATAAATAATATACATTCAATTTGTTATTGTTATATTGTAAATAGTTTTTAATGAAACAATAGTATTTTTAGATAATATTCAATTAATAAATCTATTTTGAGGAATTAATAGTTTATTTGAATTAAATAATATTTTAATAAAATATTGTCAATAAATTTATTTTTATGAAATATAAATGATCATATAATTTAGAGGAACACAGTTGTATTTTTTATTTTGGTTTAAAAGTTGTTTCTGTCAAAACCCATGAATTTTCTGTAAATGTCGGTTTTTATTTTAAAAGTAAATATTCCCATATTTATAAAATTATTTAGATAAAATGAATATTATTTTTGGAATCAAGATGTCAAAATTATTAATGGGAATTTTTCTTAATTTTCTGTGATAGTTGAATTTTTACATAAAAATTAAATACTGTTAAATTATACATTGTGTTTTATGAAATCATAATGACCCAATAGAGATGTAATAAAATATTATAATTGATATTTTATGACATGATATTTTTATCCTTACAATAATGTGATTATATATTTTTTAATTTTAATGTGCCTTAGTAGGCCCTCCAAGACTTATAAAACATTTTAACTTTTTAAATTTGTTTCCTTAAGAGTTTGACTCACATCCAAATAAAAAAGCCTAATATTTTTTGAATTTATTACATTGTCCAAATAAAATAATTCTTTCCACTCCCCTTTGGTAGAAACCATGGGAAAAAAATTAGTTTTTTGGGGTTTTTATTAGTTTAATGTGTGGTGTCCAAAACCAAAATAATAAATAATTTCCTCTATTTCCTATATAAACCCACCCAATATCCCACTTCATCTTCACTAAAAGGATTTAGATCACAACCAAACCATGACCTCCTCTCTCAAAAATCCTCCCAAGGCTCCCTAAGCTCCCAAAAAGCATCTCTCAAGCCTCTCCCCAGCCTTTGGGATCACAATTCCTAGTAAAATATTTCTTTCTCTATTTTTTGTCCATTTTTATTTATGTTTTTATACCATTTTTTTTAAATTAAATTTTTTTTGTATGATTTAGAACATCACTAATACTTACCACTCATTTTTAATGATGATATAGCCATTTCTCTCCCATTAATTCCTCCAATGTACACCCATTACTGTGCTGAAATTCTGTAAGGGGTTTCTCTCTCCTCATTTACTTTCATGAAATTATTTTGAATTATGAATCTAAATTCCATTAATTATGTTAGGAAATGTATATATATGACACCCTTACTATCCATTTCATGTAAATATAATGAGACACCACTTTCTCCCTCATCAAGCATTTTTATGAATTCTTATGTCACACTGTTGTGTTGCCGAAATTGCATGGTGATTTTACAAGCCAAAGTCATTGTGTAGTGAACACCATGTCCATTTCTATGTAAAGAGTATTCACATTTATACACACTTACTTATGTATTATAGAGTCCCATGTATTTATTAAAAAATCTTTAATCTTTTAATAAATTTTGGTGTTGAATGATTCAATTTTATATGATCCATATGGCACACTTAGGCATGAAATGAAATGATTAAGAAGGGTGTGCCCGGATAGCAATCCAATGAATTGGGAAAATATTATTATCATGATATGTGAATTGAAATGAGGGTTTAATCTTTATAATTCAAGTTCAATTAGGGTTTACTCAATCTTGATGTTAAATGAGCCTTTTCTCATGCTAAAATCATGTTAAATGTTGATGCCACATTTCCAGGATATGATAATCATGTTATATAATTCCTTTATGTTCATGTTTCTCTTATACTACATTGATATGACTATTTCCTAAAATGTACTATATTATTCATGTTATTCCTTCCTTTCTCCATTACTGGGATTTATAGAAAACCCTTTTCTTATGCATTTCCTCAGTTTATCCCATGCAATTCTATGTACGAAGTAATGTTGTGGTCATGTAAAAGAAGTTTTCAATAAAGATGTTGTGTTTTCTAGTCTACATTGTTATATAATGATACGAATCCCCAAAGACACTGGACCTCTCGATCTTATATCTTCTATAAAGTGAATATTTTATGTAATAAATCACATTTAGTTTGTAATAAATCGAATTTTTGTTATAGAATACATTTTTATAGGTCTACATGAATATTTATCAATTATATTTGGTAGTTGATCATGTCAATGACATTAATGTGATTCAGAGCTAATTAAAGTTCATTATAGTGAATTTATATAGGGTTTTATTTGCAATGATCTGTCTATTTTTACTTTTATAATAATGGGATGTGATGGTTATCATGGTAAGAAACTATTTTAGTATGAACGACTTATTTTATTTAAGGATACCCATGATATGATTATAAAATTTGATTTCTCAAGGAATGATATCTCAAGTTCTATTGAATTTTTTTAATTGCTGAATGTTTAGTATAGTCTTATTATAGTAAAACAATAATTTCATAATAACGTTGAATACAATATATATGGGTGATGAGTGAAATAATAAATACTAGTTCAATTTTAATTCTTTAACTGTTGAATGAAAAATCAATTGAAGGAATGTTGAAATATTCATGTTTATACTAAAATGTATATTTATACTTCATCCAAATACCCTATAGATAAAGAAGGTTGAACATTTATTCTATGTATCATTGAATTTTTAAATTCATGGATCATGGACTATAGGACCTCATTCAGACCAATATCCATGAAAGGGGGTACATAGAACAATTTATCGAGAATAATCAATAAATTCCAACTTATTGATGGATATGCAGTCAATATATATGGAATGTCAGTGAATATTCAGATGAATATTTATGTCATGTTTAATTATTATAGAGTTAGTTACATCTTGATATTATAGATGATCCTAATAATGGTTAGTTAGCTATATGATATAGAGTTTTATACAAAATTTATACATACTGAGGGGAATATCCAAAATGGCTCCAAGGTAGTTTCTTATGATGATAAAAATGGATCTTTATATATATAAAAATATTTATAAGGTTAAATTGGTGATGGAAAAATTACTTTTCAAACATTATTATTTTTTTAATTCCTCCAAGGTAAAATATATGATAAATTTCAAAGGATATTGGTTGGGATGGGAATACTAAAACATGACTACATGCAGTATGAAACATTGGAATGGGGTATCATTAGGAAGAATAATAAGATTTCTATTGTGTTTTTATACAAGGAACCAAATAATTGGATATATAGGTTAGTTTTTTTGATGTATGGTGGAAACAAATACATTATCTCTTAGTGGGATTATATACTATGTTAAATTCATTTAAAATAACACATGAAATGTATTTGTGTTTTTTAAAAAAAAATTAGAGGGTTTTTGAATTTTAACAGGTGGAGATCCATGGTGGGAAATAATACCTAAATGAATCTTAAGTGTTTCTGTCCATATAATAGAGGTTAGTATGTGGGAAAATTCATAGGGAAGTTATGTTGGATAAAATGAATCCATATGGATAAATATATATTAGTGACACTAAAGTACTAAAATTTGGTTGAACAAATAAATTTAAATTTTAATGAGAGATATATAATAATGAGGTTATATTCTTGTATCATAATATTTTTTTGGTTGATTGGGTTAATTGTGTCGTATCTTGTAAATCGGAGACCATTTGAACTGATATTATACGAATTTTCTTTACAAATATGGACAAGAATAATGTATAATCTGTCACACATAATTTTTTTAGATTTATCATGTATTATTATGTTGATATAAGGGAAAGGGATAAGTTGGATTCTATTTTCTTGAAATGTATCTTTATTTGGTATAATGATGAATATTTTGTATTATGGATATTAGATTATAATCAATGAAAGGTTATCAAAAAAATTAATATCATTTTTAATTATGTGACACTATAAAAGGATAAGAACATTGAATAAGGTGAACTTAAGAGTAAACAACCAATAAAGCATTGCAATATTGATCAAAATAGAAGTTTCATGGTTTTAAATTGTCCAGGAGGAACAAAAGTCCAAGTTGTATAAGTAATTTCTTGAAAAATATGTGGATATTTGTCTCAATGTATCAATTTAAAATGATCCAAAATTATCTAGAATTATAGAATCTCATTCCATAGTTTCATAAATTCAATTTCAAGAAATATCAGTGCCTCTTGTGGTGAGGTGGTCAACCATGCTCTGGAAACTAGTGCAGAAGTCGGAATCTGGAATGTGTTGTCTATGTTTTATTGATAGTGTAAATCCCAAAACTCTAGTTGATGAATATATTTTTGAGTGACTCGATTTAATGGAATTTATAAATAAAGGATTACATGGACTCGTTATATGTTTCCATAACACGTAAGATTACTACATTACCATTAGGAAAAATAGAACTATATAACAGATGTTTCAATAGGATAGAATAACAAATAAGTGGTAGGAAAGACTAAAAACACTATTGGTTATAAAGGATTTTTAAAAAATTAGTCATGTAAATTTTAGTTCGATGCTTTTCCATAGTTTTGTAGAATGTAGATATTAGGACAATTCTATGCTTAGTTTATACCGAACATTTTTTTTTGGATTAGTTGGGCATCAAAAATGAAATAATTCATGATTGTTTGGAAAAATATATATGCAAAGAGAAGTTTGATTTTTTCTTTGAGAAAAAATAAGGACTAGTTTATAGGATCAAATATTTCTTTATAGGCTCATGTAGGAACTAAGATAATAAAACTAAAATATTGATGCCTTCTTAGAAGATTGATTTTTCCTGTCTAGTTATAGGATAATATTTTTTTCCACTGCATGGTGTTTAATGATGGGATAATATTCACTATTATTATCAATTTGGATGGTATGAACTTATATGGAGTAATGAAGGAAATTATATAAGACTAAAAAACTATATTTTATAGAATTTGTAGGTTAAAATATCTGGGTTCAGAAAATAGATGTTGGTGATAATGATTAAAATGAATTTCAAGATGATAACATTGTATCTATAATAGTCAAAATACATCTTCATGATCTAATGAAAGATTCTACATGAGTGATTCGAATCCATTGAGGACCCACTTTGTTGGGCACTTCAAAATATCATAGGATAAGTAACACAAAATAAAATAAGGGGGAACAAGCAATGGTGAGGGTCCAATGTGAATCATTTTTCCAAATTTTGATGTATTACATGGTCCTTACAATATCATACATCACACATGTGATAGGAATATTTATCTAACTCATAGAGAAATCAGGTAAGGATGATTGGGAGGTGGTGAATTATAATCTCTAGTATCTTAAAGGTTTGTTATAAATATATCTCTCTTTCAAAATGGATGGTACATTAAAAGTGTTTTATGTGAGTAATTTTTATGATATAGAGACTCATAAAAGAGTTCCATGGTATTTTTTATATATAAAGATGGACTAATATGATTTGGATGTCCAAAATATAACATCTATCTTCACTATCAATAATGGAGGATGATTGTATTATATTTAATAAAGTATGAAAGGTTCATATTTTTCTAAAGGGGTTGTTGATGGAACTCAAAAGAATGAATTAAAAAATAACATTTTACATTGGGGTTTAGAGTGTGATTCATCTTGTGAATAATTTGGGTTTTCACTTCTAGAATAAAAAACGTTTTTATCTAATGTATCACCTCATCTAGATTCTTATAGAGGATGGGATGTTAGATATATGGAAGGTTATCTGTTGTCAAAATCTATTGAAAACATTGAATAAATCATAGTATAGGAAATTTTAGGGTGGTTTTGTGACTGAATACGACATAAATAATTGGTTGTCAAAATAAAAAAGCCGCAGAAACTTGAAGAGGACAGGGGATGTTACAAAGTGGCCTGGTGGGCATGTAGGAGTCCTTGACATGCAGTTCTCTAGTTGTAGATTATTTGGCATGAATTTTTGAGAAAATTTAATATGATAAGTAAACTAAAGTTTCAAATGGTGGGACTCTAAATTTACTTTTTACCAAATATAGGCAATGTAGAAAAATCATTTGTCCAGATACAGCACAAACGCTAATATTTTTAGAGTTTAAAATGATAAAAAGAGTTTTATACCACGTAAATGTTCACCATTTGTTGTAGGTGAAGTTGGTTTATTAATTGACTAGATATATATGGTCATGGTTGAGTGATGTATGGATGCATAGATAATAAGTTGCTATAACTCGAGGAAGTGACTATCTATTATGGGAACATGTTTATAAATAGATCTATTGGGCCAATTTTATGGGATTATTTATTATCAATACTTTTTTTGACTATAAATTCAATTTTGTTTCTATTTGGTAATGTTCTCGATGTTTGGGTACATTAAACTCCATGAAACATTCTCTAGTTCTTTTAATGAAGTTTTAATTATTCCTAGAGAGTATTGCTTGTTCTAAACCACATAAATTCATAGTGTTATATGCTGATAGTTTACCTTTGTTTTTACATGGTTTTGTTTTGAGAGTATGATAAGGGTTTTTGAATGGTGATATAGTTCATATATGGAGAGTGGTGTTTTTATGTTCAGAGTAACTAATCCAAGGAGTTATTCCCTTTCGAACATCTTTTTACCTATATTTGAAGTTCCAAAAACTGGTTTTAGATCATGGGGTCTCAACATGATAATTTTTTTGTCCCTTTTATGAGATTCATGTTTTTTATCCTATGTGGAATACTTTAAAATTATAGCCCCACCATTGAGTAAAGTAATAGACCATATTGAGATCATATATCACCCTTGTTAATAAGGATAATAAATTTACTATAACCACCTACAATGCAGTCATCCCTACCTCCAAATATAAATAACCTAACATTTATTCTTATCATGTACTTAAGAAAATTCATAATAGTAATATAGTGACTCTACATGGGATTATATTGGTATCTACATGTTATGCTCAAATAATAAATGATATTTGTTGATGTACCAATCAATAAATGGATGATAAATCATATGGTGACAGTATAAGGAAATGTGTACATACTTTCTATCTCTGGACAAGGTATTGAATATTCTTAATAATTGTACAATGAACCCCTATTAAAGAACCATTTTTTATTTTCAATGCTAAATAAATTTACAACATTACCAGCTTTTTTGTTTTGACTTTTTATAATAAATTTATTTGTTTTAAATTTATAGATCTTCACACCAATTATATTGTCTTTCTTAGTCATGTATTTCATACAAACTTGTTTTCACAAAAAATACATTTTATAATTTAATATTTGGACATAATTTTTTTAGTAGTTTTTAATCCAAAAACAACAACAAAAAATACTCCAACAATCCCACTAACCCACTTGTACACATAAGAAATAATTTCATTCTGATTGAATCCAACATTTGGTTTCATAATCAAACATTATATTTCAACTATAATAAGTTTTACTCAATTAATAAATGTATCATAGAATATTTTAAAAAAATTAATATGCACTAGAAACATTATAATATTCATGTTTCATCATATAATCATCTTATACTAAAATCCTATTAAGAAAATTAATTTTTAAAAAATATTATATATTTCATTACCTTAATTAGATATTATGGAAATCGGTATATAAAGTGAAATTATCATTAAAATTAAAGAAATATTTTATTCATAGTGAATTAAATTATTTTTTTATAACATTTTTCTACTAGACAATATTTATTGGAAGTCACTCTACAATCCATGTCAGTTTACATGTGGAAACTCTAATAACACCCTTTATTTATCACCCCTTAAAGTGAATCCATGATGTTCTAGACAAGGATTGTGTACAAAATTTCTATCTAAAATCTCATGGACTATACCCTTTTCATTGAAACATAACTATTAATTTACACTTATTAGGTATTTTTTTCATCTATTAACTTACCTTCAACTTCATTTTCCCCATGAAATCCATATATTTCAAGATCACGATGAATCCAACATGAACATTGAGGTTCTTGTGTAAACCAAGTATGTCATTCTTCCATAACCCTTCATGGAACTAGATTTGTCTCCATCATAGAAAAAATTCGAAATTTTTTGCCCCAAACTGATGGGTCTTTTAATATTGAATAACAATTATTCAATATTATGAGATGTAAGAAACCATAACAAATATTTTACATTATTTCAAATTGAACCCCAGAATATTATAAAATATATAATTTATTATACACTGACGATGGTAAGTATTAATATATTCAATATAATTTTTGATAAAGTCCAATTATAGGAAAAAATACTTTTCCTATTATGGGTATAAATAGTTTGATGAATCACTCAATTCATGTGAATGACACACCTTTAGACCATGGTATTCTAGTATATTTGGTGTATATAATGAATGAGAATAGTGACTTGACTTATGGGGATTTAGAGGGGATAAAAACACATTCTCATTTGTATTTTCATATAATATAGTCCTTAGGTATTCTCCTTAACCATTCAAGGCATTTACCCAAATGTTTTGAAATGTCTGCATAATATCTATTAGTTACAAAAACGTTACAACCCAGTGGTTATCCCATGCGAGAAGTTTCTATTTATATCCATCGTTGCAATATACCATACATTTTATCATATAGAAAAAAATATAATAAATGATAGATTAAATAAAATAAGGCTCAAATTTCAACACTTATCATTCTTTCAATCATGTCAATCATACATTAAAATTAAATTATATTAAATTTTAGACAATATAAACTTATCAAAAAATATATTATATTTGGGGTAGATGTGAGATGTATTTTATTCTACTCATTAAGATATTCCAAACTGATGAATACAGTATACCATGGTATCATCCTTGTACTAAAATGTAATATACCATTTGATATGAAAAAAATGACACATCACTAATGAAAATTTCACATGTCCCAACGGTTTCAAACTGTTAGGAAAGGGCCTAAAACCATAGGGATATTCTATCCCAACAGTTTCAAAAACCGTTGGTGTATTAGTGGTTTCATTAGCTCTATTTCAATGGTTCATTATAAACTGTTTCTATAAGATGTCTGAATGTAATCTATGGAAACAATTTATGTAAAACCGTTAGTATTTATGTTTACCAACGGTTCTCAAACCATTGGTACTAATGTTTTCCAGCATCTAACCTATCACAACGTTTCATTGAAACCATTGGAATATATGTATACCAATGGTTTTTAAACCATTGGTATACATGTTGTGTATGTTTTTTCCCAACGGTTTCCTAAACTATTGGGATATTTATTGTCCAGGAAACTTAATTTGGCCTCCCACTATAGTATACCAATGGTTCTATAAACCATTGGCATATCCTCTACTCCACAGGAATCAAAAATTGCCCCCCCACTGTAAACCTACACCTCCCATAAAATTTCCCCCCCACTATAGACCTGCACCTCCCATAACAAACATAAGTTGCAAACATAAGATGGACAAAACATGCACCTTTATAAGGCCCCAGCCTTAAACCTTACTTAATCTTGAGTTATTACAAGATTACACATTGAGGATCTTTTCGCGTTTAGAGTTTTAGAGAATTAGATCATAAAACTTGCATTACATTCCACATATAAACAAATTGGTTACATAAAGATAGTATTATTCATTCCCATCAATGGAAACACATTTAAAATAAAACATGGATTATTTCTTGACACTTCCTTGACACTATCATCATATCATGTACATTTCCCTTGACTTGTGAAAAACATTTCAAAAAAACTTGGGATGAGCATAAAAAGCCCAGTATGGGTTATAAAAACATGGAAAGGAAACATGGGTACATATATACAAAAGAGTGAAATCATACTTCACCTGTAAAACATAAGCACATTAACAAACCTCATCAAATCATTAGTAAATCCTTGAAATCATAAGACATAAAGGTAACTTGAGGCATTCATAACATTCTTACGTAGGGAGTAACCCTCTTGGTTACGTTTGGAATACCCATCACAGTATATTCCCTAAAATCTCTTCGGAGAAACCTTAACGTTTCACTCCTTCGCGTTACCCAATGCATTGAAGAGCTATATCGGGCTCACCTGCCCTTAGTTTATCACGGAACCACCCGTCTTCATAATAATGCCCAAGAACCATAACATAATCGTATCACATAAAACATGCGTAAAGGAAACATAACATTTCCACATTTCAATCACAAGATATCAACTATAACACAAAAAAATTGTGAAAACCATTTTCAATACCAAAATAAAAGAAAAGTAAAACATGGTATTTTTTTCCTTTTAAAAAGAAGGTATGGCTTGTTGAGGAAGCCGAAACTCAAATAACGGTCACGACGGCGGAGAAGTCGTTGTCGCCGCATACGTTCGACAAAAACATTCCCTTTTGTCATTTAGTAAAAACTTCTTATAAAAAAGATTCCTTTTTAATAAACGTAAATGTCAAAGGGGTTTATACACCGTATAAAAGAAAGTTGTGTATAAAATAAAATATGCCTCAATGAAAGGAGATTGAGACGAAGTCCCATACCTCGTATCCGACTTGACCCGACCGTTCTTTAATCTCCTGAATTATAAACTTGAGATAATCTCTACTTTCTTATGAACCTTTTTCAAGTTCATTGTTCCTTTTATACCATGTTATGAACATCATGTAATCATTTAAGTTAATAATGTTCATTTTTTCGGTATTTGGTTCTTAAGTCAAAAATAGACTTCTTACACTTACATGTTGTTAAATTGGTCAAAGGTTCGTTATATCCAGAATGATATTAATGATTTGGATAACATATATATCATATATATTCATAATATACATGTATTTATAATATTACATCACATTTATAGGTAAAAAATGAAATGCACCGTTCATGGAGACGGTAAGCCGTACGTACGCATGAATGCTACTTCCATTTCTATTTCGTATTTTCTGGAATGGAATCATAATGATATAAGAGTATATTATAATTCCAGTACAATAACATATATAATATCATTAACTTTATCCTTTACACATCCCACATATGGTATTAATGAATCAAATCACTTTCAGGGGGCGGTAGTCCGCACTTCCTAAAATGAAGATATCGTGTTTACCCATAATGGAAACCATAAAGGTATGCCCAAAATGAAAAAAATAGAAGCTTAAGGAAAAAATAAACATATTATATATCATATATAAAAATAGTGACATCATAATGGCCACCTTTGAAGGTGTTAAATAAGTATTGAACAATCATCGTTTCGGGAGGTAGAATTTCTCCATCCACGGAAACCGTATGTTCTTTAACCATTTGATGTAGTTTTGTGAGAGTGTAGCTCAAATAAATCTTATAAAAACATCCTAGTATATTGAAGATATTGGTGTTGTTACAAAAGAAGTAAATAAAAAGTGTTTCGGGGGTTGGAGAAGCAAAATAAAACAAATGAACTTGAGAGAATGAATTACCTTTAAAAGTGTAACTCCTTTTGATTTGAGCCTAAAGGCTTCCTTTGAAAGGATTCTGCCCAAAGGGAATCCTCTAGGATGAGTAGAGGGATGTGGATAGAGTAAATGGGCTGGGGTTGGACGAGCCAATGGCTTGAGAAGTGTGTGAAATGAGGTAGAGGTGGGGGCCTTTTATAAGAGGAGAGGAGGGGCACTTTTGGAAAGTAAAGATAAGTTACTTTATTTTAAAAAGAGATTCGGATTCAAAAGGTCCCACATTGCTATAATTCTAGGATAAGGTGATAAGTTTTCTAAATCCACTCATCCAATTGGTTTTGGCCATGTGTAGGTTTTAGATTTTTCATTATCTTTCCATTTTATTTAAATCGTTAAATAATGAGGTCGTCGCTGCATCATCATGATGTCATAAATAATATAATTTATTTAAAGTCTAAAATTATAAAAAAAAATACTACGATGTAGGAAATCTTTTTAGATTTCCAATGACTATTTATAATCAAAAATATGATCTTTATAACCCCATGTAAAAATTGTTTTAGTAAAACATCTCTTGTTTGTGTCATTTTTACTTTAACATTTAATAAAAAGTTATTTATGACATTTCCCAACCAAAGTGTCTCCATGGGGTCCCCAAGTTGACCCATGGCTTGTCTTGTTCGGCCATGACAGAACCAATAAGGTTGGGACATGTGTCTAGGTCATTTCATATTATTAAAACATTATTTATACCTTAAACTACCCTAATTACCACTAATCGCGATTAAAAACTTAATAAGTTACTATTCACAAAAAAAATTATTTTAATCTCATTGAATCACATTTTACTTCTTAATGACAACCATGTATGTCGGATTTTTTAAATTCAAAACGCAATGATGGCAAAATTTCATTTAAACGAAAAATTAGTTTCTTTAACTACCACTTAGTGGTTTCACTATTCATCAAAAATTAAAGTTTTTCAGAAAATTACCAAAAATTCACTCTAAGCTATATTTGATATTCCGAATTCAAAAATGAAGTCTATTTTACAAAATTAAAAACATATAAGTCACATTAATTAATTTAATAATTAATTCCCGCTGTCAGAGCAAATAGCGTGTTTTTATGAAACAATAAGTATCAAAAGATTGACACCAATTTAAGTCCAATTTCAAAGTGAAATTGATTCCAATGACCACCATTAGATTAAATGGTAAAAATATATTCTAATTTCACTTCAAAACCAATTCAAAAGATAATATAATCATATAAATAAATTAGATTAAAAAACAGTTTTGATGTAAATGTAGTATTTTTCACTATTCATTAAAAAATGAACATTGTCAGAAAAATACCAAAAATTCACAAAAAGTAAATTTTGATGTCCCAATCATAAAGAATAAGTTTATTTTGACAAACATAGTTTATAAAATTTTCCAAAGATAGATTTAAAAAGGGTTTTCCATCATAAGGCAGTAAAACAAACTTTTAAGAATATTAGTGTATTCCATGCTTAAGATTGGATTTATTTTCATTTTAAGCCTCTAAAACACTATCTTAATCATTAATAGACAAAGATAAAAATATCTATTATTCATTACTTACTTGGGATGTTACAACCTTAGTCTTAGAAAGCTGGGAAACCCCCCACCCACTGTAAACCTACCCCTCTTAAAGTCGTTGTAATCCAAATCATGCACCTCAGTCTTCAAAATCCAGGCAACCCAATGTAAATCTGCACCTCTTAAACCCACTGCAAACCTGCACCTTTTAATCTAGACAACCCGCTGCTCTTAAACTCGCTGTAAACCAAAACATGCACCACAGTATTCCAAAGCTGGGCATCCCAATGTAAATCTACGCCTCTTAAACCCACTACAAAACTGCACCTCTTAAATTGGGAAACCCACTGTAAACTAAACATTTTCTAGTCTTCCAAAGAACCTATAAACCTCCCACTATAAACCTGTAAACATTCACCTCTTCTAGAAATAGAGGATATAATAAAACCCATCACATATGAAACTGATCTTATTCAAGTACTAGTCCAGTCAATAATATCATTCTGTTGGTTAATTAATTGTCCTATATAGTCCTTCCTCATCCAATAAAAATTTTCCTTAATGAATAAAAAATCCTTATGTATTATTATTATTTATTTAATACATGTTATAAATTAAAATTTTATGTCCATATGGAATACCATTAATCCCCTCTACATCATCATATCAAATTATACATGAATTATTTCTATTCTACCCATGGGATCAAATATCTCATATAAAAATATACCTTCAATCTAGGAGTATCCCATTCACACAATTCATGAGGTAATTATTTATTTTTTGGGTATGAGATGGATTTGAGTCTCAAAGACTCTAGAGGATTCCCAAGTTTAACATTTATGAGTACTAAGAGGACTGACATTTTTCACTTGGATGGTGAGAAATTTTTGAGATGGGGGTATAGGTTCGGTGTGACTAGAACCATGTACCTAACTGGAGAGCTATGATATGGAAAAAATTCCTTTTTTGTTATTTCATACACATGTTGTGTGAAAAATTATAACAAGTATAGTGGTATATCATACGGGATGAAAACACCTTGAATGATAAGCTGTTGGAAGGTCCCTTACTTGAGTGATAATGAAGTTATCATATTATAACATGATGTCTAACCCTACCATGATTGATCAGGTAGTGGTCAATATAATGGAATCACCTAGAGTGATAGGGTTCTAGATGAACCCAACCATGAGTGATAATGGAGAGTTTGGAATGTGATATTAGACCTACCATGTTTAATATTGTATTATTTTAAAAAATGGATTTACATGGATCATAAAGTATTAACATGAATTATTTTTGAGTGAGAAGGTTGGTATATGATATATAGTGGTATGAGACAATACCTTTGGTAGTATGGTAGATGTTGGGAGTTGAGTGATGACATGTCCACCCCCTTGAACACCCCCATGAACCCCCATCCCCCCTGGACAGCCCCTTTCACCTCCCTAGACAACCCCCTCACACCCCCACTGGACACTACCTTAAACACCCCCTCCCCCTTAGATACCCCCCCCCCAATACACCCCTCCTGAACACCCCCCCCCCCCCATTCCCCCTTGACATCCCCTTGCACCTCCCTTTAACACCCACATTCCCCCCTAGATAGCCCCCTTGCACCCCCTAGACAACCACTTTCACCCCATTAGACATGCCCCCCCTGGACAACCCCCTTTATCTTCTGATGTTTGTGATTCTATTGAGGCTATTATGGGGGTTAGGAAGGGGTCTCTTCCTCTATGATATCTAGGAGTTCCCCTCATCACTTCCAAACATAGAGCTTCTGATTGTGTGGTCTTGGAAGAGAAAATTGTTCGAAGAATTAAAGTTTGTACCAATAACTCTCTCTCTCTCTCTGTTATGTTGGGCGGTTACACCTTGTTCAATCAGTTCTCTTCAGTATGAATGTTTATTGGTGTTATCACTTCATTTTACCCAATAGAGTGGTCAAATACATTGAATCCACCCTTATTAATGATCTTTGGAAAGGTACTTCGATGGCTTCCTCTGGGGGTGTCCTGTTGTTTTGGCTGTATGTAGTGGCAGTGGTTTTCTGGTGGATGGGGTGCTAGTTTTTTGTGGAGCTGGGTGCAGGCTGGTGGTGTGTAGGGGATTGGGTTTGGGCTGATGTGCTTGGTGTCTATGGTTGGTTTGGGCTAGGGTGGCTGGTGCAGGTTGGAATGCAGGTGGAAGGGGGCTGGAAGGGGGCCGGTGCAGGTTGGAACATGTGAAATGGGGTTGTTTTGTAGGTGGCAGGGGGTTGGTGCGGGCTGGAATACAAGAGTATAGGGGCTGGTGTGGTGGCTGGTGTGGGCTGGAGTGGCTGGTATGGGTTGGAAGGTAGGCCATTGGGGTATTGCAGGGGGATGGTGAAGGCTGGAATATGTGGAAGGTGGCTAGTGTGGAATGTATTACAGGTGGCTGGGGGTATGGGTCAGTAGAAGGGGCTGGTGTGGGCACGGATATAGGAGTACGGTGGCTGGTGAGGGCTGGAACTGGTGGCTGGGGTTGTTTTGCAGGTGGCAGAGGGTTGGAATGAGTGTTTTGCAGGAGGCTGGGGGTGGGGGCTGTTGTGGTGGCTGGTGCGGGCTAGATTATAGGTAGCTATGAACCGCCATAGGTTGTCGTTTGAGAGTATGTCCAAATCACGACATTATCACGGTGTGACCGCGACGTGAATGCGGTGTTACCGCGGCATGACCGCGGTGTGACCGTAGTGTGACCGCGGTGTGTTGGCCCGGTCCAGCGACATCTGCGGGGAAGCATCTTCTAGCCCGGAGTGAATGGAGCGGGAGGAGGCGGGGAAAAATTCTGGTCATAGCCTCCCTCCCCATTAACTATGGGTGGGTTGTGTATCAAAATTTTTATCTAGGTATCATAAATCGAATTCTAACAGGACTGCAAACCACCGTGGGTGTCGTCCTAGAGCATGGCCAAATCACAGCATTACCGCAGCGTGACCGCGGCGTGACTGCAGTGTGACCAAGGTGTGACCGCAGCGTGACCGCGGTAACCGTGGCATGACCCCGACGTGACCGCGGCGTGACCGTGGTGTGACTGCGGCATGACCACGGTGTGACCGCTACGTGAGCGCGGTGGGACTGCGACGTGTTTACCCGGTCTAGTGACATCTGCGGGGCAACATCTTCCTGCCAGGAGCGACGGAAGTGGGAGGAGGCATGGAAAAGTTATGGTTGTCACCTCTCTCCCCATCAACTGTGGGTGGGTAATGTATCTAAAACTTTATATGGATATCATACATCAAATTCTGAAAGGAATGAAAACCACCACGGGGTGTCGTCCTGGAGTAGGTCCAAATCATGACATTACCACGGCATGACCGCGGTGTGACCATGGCGTGAATGCGACATGACCGTGGTGTGACTGCAGTGTGATCGCGGCGTGTTGGCCTGGTCCAAAAACATCTTCTAGGCAGCATCTTCTGGCCCAGAGCATAGGGAGCAGGAAGAGGCGGGGAAACATTCTGGCTGTCGTCCCGACAGTAGAAATTGTGATTAGTCAATCTCAACATTGATCACAAGACTCCAGGAATACTATCACAGAGCTGATCATCCATCATATTCCCCATTGTTGTAGAAAGCTCCAACTACACTATATGAGATGTGTGTTGTTTACTGTTCTCACACACAAAAAAATGTAGAATCATTTTATCTATAAAGGTCAAAACACTCATGAGATCATCAGGATCATAAAAATATCAAACTCTGATGGACATGGACAAGTAAAAAATATAAAAACATACATAAATAGTTATATCAACTCTGTTGAGAAGGTTAATAAATCATATTTCATTAGAAAAGATTTGTTTCATTTTTTATCAATCCTGTTATATAATTTCATATACAATTAATGCATCCATGTAATGGAAAAATCAGGATAGGGATGCACTCTTATAGAACATGGAACCAAGTGGTCATGGCATAAAGTGGGGAGGAATAGTGATCATATAGAGTTTTTAAGTATTATTGAAATTTTATTCTACTTACCAATTTATATACTAGATACCAAAAATTTTATTACTCTTCATATAGGATTCCAAATAAATCCTATGTACTTTCCCTTCACATTATAGAAACTGATCTTATGTTATAAAAAAACCCTCTTGATTCGGGATTGCAGTATGATAAAGGTATATATCTTATATTCATTGTTTTTTAAAGTGGTACTAAGAAGTTGAAACTAATTATTGAGAGTCAAATTATGCAGGTGTATTACTTAACAATGGTATATGCATTTCTTGGAACATTAATAATAAAACTTCAGCCACCTTGAGAACAATAGAATTTGAGTATGTTTTAACATTTCAGGATGCAACACAAATCTTATTGGAGAATTCATATATATAAAAAAATTAGATGTCTATCGAAGCCAGGAAAACACCCCAAATGAAATTAAGATGAAGCTTATGGTGGGGAGCACCATACGCCTGACAGGTGTGAAACAAAATTACACCATCAGGGTTTTTAGATATATAGGCTCGGGTAAACACCCAAAGGGGTGGCCAAGAGGCCAAGCAAACACCCGAAATGGGTTTTTTCATAATATAAGGTCACAAAAAAACATGATAGAACAAATCAACTATTTAAAATGTTGTAACATGGGATCATCATAAGGTTTTAGTGAGTGTCACAATGATGCAATGTCTAAAGGGAAATGAAACGACGGAAAGAATCATACACCCTAAACAATCACTGTGAGTTTTGATAGACATCGCACCTCCGTTGGAGGGGTTTTATTATAAAAACAAGACATTATTTATCAAATGAAACAATTATATTAAAGAATACTTATTCAAGATATGAAATTCAATATAATTAAGCCAAATTAGGAATGAATCTAAATTCAATTTAAATCATTCTTAAATTAAAGAGATAACAAGAGGGACTATACCTCAAGGTGTAACCAAGCCATCCACTTCAGATCATGGAGCTTTCTAACTAAAATATGATGCTCCTCCACTAGGTATATGCACCATCACATGCATACAAGGACACCTATCCCCTATGCACACACCCACACGGCCATGAGCATGTGAAAGGATATCCTTGCACAAATGCTTATATGCATATACTAGGCTCCACTCACCTGCATATGAACTTATATATATATATACATGGTCACACCTAGCCCCATACGTGCATAATCACTGCCATGGGTGACTATACACGTAACGGGGGAACCCACATACATATACATACTTACCAATGCACACACAGGCGAGTCGCCCTTGACTTGGCGACTCGAAACCAATGAGCAGGGATCAACACACTACACAAAGGATATTAAGAACCATAAAACACATGAAGGACACTACATAACCAGTGAGAAATTAACAAATGGCATTAATGGCTTACCTAGATTGGCAGTAGAGAACCAAATCCACCTGAACCAAAACAAAACAATCCAACTCCCTACTGAAAACATAATATGGAGTCAGAAACACTAAATCCCCAAATACCTGAGGTACGAGACAAGTAGTAACCATATAATCTTACCTCGGATCAATGTCGGTGGACTGAATCAATCTGAACTCCTTCTGGCACCCTTCACAGAATATAACTACCATCTGTCCATAGAAATCATTCAAAGATCTAAGTGGCCAATGCGGTAAAGAAAATAAAATAAAAACTAATCTAAAACATACCTATCTCATGTGACTATACATGTCACCCCCCAACATATAATAACCATAGCGCCCCATGGGTCAAATCATGTTCCTGCAGGAAAAGGGGAAATAGATCAACGTTTCAAAATGATACTATCAAATAGTAAATTCCTATTAATTAATAATTACCCTTCCTATTAATGTTATATAATCAATTTGGCATGAGTTTCAACTTAGGTTGGTTTTGTTCGATACATGGGATGAGGTCTTAATATTCTTGGTTTTTATGTTCACACATGATATATTTTTTTAAAAATGATGCATTTATTTGGCATTATTATTTATGTTTTTAGTTATTAGCTTGTTGGCATGGGGCCTATCTACATGAATAATTCTTGGAATGTAGGGTTCAGTTGACATTTATGTGCCTTAATGTGATTTATGTTGCTAACAATGAGAACTCAACTATTTAAATTAAGAAAACCCTATATTGTGTTTTCCTATATAACTTATTGTCAGTATTCTACATAGTTGAACCACAATATTACTTCTAATTAATGGAACTATGGATCATATGGGGAGATTTTCCTTGATGACGACTACATATTCTCTCCATGAAATGGATGTATATTTACCCTTGGTACATACTGGGCATTGGTGTTTGTAGTTACAGAGCCAAAATCATTTGATATTACAAGATAAGATTCAATGAGTTATCTATAAATTAATGATCTAAGTAGATCACGATTGATGGTTGTGTTATCACTATATAATATAGGAAACCCTTGAACATATTTCTATGGTTTATGCATGCTGTTCATATGAATATGATATGTGGTCTCACCATGCATGTGATATATACCTCCACTGGGGCCTCCTCCAACTCATCAAATTCCATCCCCTTCCATAGGACTTCCCTAAAAGAATACATATAAGAGGAAATGTGTGAGGTAGTCAACTAAGAAACCACTCCCAAAGTCATCATGTAAGAAGTGTGTTTTCTGACTTTAAACATCAAATTTCTTAAGTATCTCTTCCTATATAAATAATGTATTAAGATCCTCAACAGACCCTTAAACACTAACATGATTATTTGGTCATTGATTTTCATGGAATTGATTATAACTATGTTCCATGGGAGTCATGAACTCTCAGAATGGTAAATGAAAGGAAATATATTAACATAGTAAACATATAGATATGGTGTTCACAAGACACCTAGGTTTAGAGAAGGTTCTTTAGTGACATTGGGGAAATGAAATCACCATGTCACTAGGTTTCCAAGTGGATAAGATATCGATTGGGATATGAGTGCACTAAAATATTTCTTCAAATTGGGATGATATGTGTATGTACTATATGAGTATTTAGATAAAATAAAATATTCCTAAGAGGATTGGGCCTTGTAGTGATAGGTGTGGAAATTGTACATCTAGAGTTTGATGATGAAATAATTATGAGGATGGATTTGAATCTTGGTAGGTTCTTTGAGTGGGATGGTCCTTCTGAGTATATAAAATGTATTTTAAAAGTTTTTACCCGATTTTATGATTCAAGAGTTCAACTAAAGAGATGAAGGATGAGATGCTAGTGTGGGTGTTGGGTATTTTCAGACAAATTGGCATTATAATGAAAAGTGCCTTGGGGTGATTTAGCTTAGGATGGAACATGGTTAGTGGGGATGGGTTATAATACATGATTTTGATGAAGTTATTGACTGGATTATTGAGAATATAATGTAGATGGGATCTACATGGTGTGATTTTCTGACTAGCACATTCATAAGGTGAATAATCCTCTTTGTTTAGTTAGATAATGAGATGTGCATCGAGGGATGGGATATTCCTAGAGGGATGAGTCTGGACTATGTGACTGAGAGGATAGACAATGATATGTTAGATAGGATTAGTTGAGTGGCTAACCCATGCGAGGATGATACGATGTATGGAGACACTTGGGGTTATTTATGCTATCTCATGGAGACACTTGGGGTCATTTAATGACTCCAACATACTCCAGAAATGTTCCCACACAATGTTTTAGAAAAATAATTCCATCTCATGGAAGACCCCAAGGATCCTCTAGCTTCTAATTTTTCCTCACACTCACACCTCATGGTGTTAGAGTATACAAGTGATCTACGTTAACTAGTCAGGATAACATCACTAAACTTCATCCGTAGAAAGAAGTAAAATACCTATGTGGCCAATGGGATAAAGAAAATAAATTAAAAACTAAACAAAAACAAACCTATATTCAGTGACTATACATGTCACCACCCAATATATAAGAACCACAATGCCCCATCGGTAAATCAGGTTCCTGCAGGTAAGGGGGAAACAATTCCATTTAATAATCTCTTCATTTTTCATTATGTTCTTTATATAGCACATTGTTGGAAACACCATTCTAGTATACATAGCCATTGAATATGCACCTATGCTACATTAGTTGAGTTGAAGATTGTGAACATAACCCTCTTCCCTATGGAAAGAACCTCATAGAGACCACAATCAATGTTTGGAAGTTGATCCTACTCTTGAACATGGTTGGTCACCAATCCATGAACCAGACAGTCTACTTGGTCATGAGGGTGTAAACCATTTCATTATACTATACTAAGAATAAAAGTGTTGGTATCTTTTCTACCATCACTGAGAATTTCTCAAGGATTGATTGCCAATTGACTTCAGCTCGTAAGTTAATGGCCCATTAACTATCCGATGATGTCAAGGGGTGTCTCCCATGGGTGTCTTGTGGTGTGTAGTGTCTATCTATGATTTCTGTGGTGCATATATATTGTGGAAAATGTGTATTACATGGTCAGTTTAATAAATACATTAGTCAATTGGAAAATACACCCATAATCAATAGAGATATACCCAATTTTGATATATAATACCATCCAAATAACCAAATCTGAAATCTAAGACCAACATTTTACTTTACCAATTACAATTACATAATATATGCAGCACCAACTTATCTTTTATGAACCAATCAATTAAAGGGAAAGAAACTACCCACAATAACCCATAAAACATCATATAGCATCACTCACTTCCAATTAACCCACATCATTCCACATCTTAATGAAGATACAACCTCATCACATATATATCATGATTAACAAAAAAATCCCACACAATATAATATCTAATAGAAGTCTATAGAAAAAAATATGAGGTTTTTAAAAAATCATGAACTTTTTTTAAGGCACTGCTAAAATGAAAGGAATACAACCTTTGAATCTAGCCCTACATTTCTGGAAGACACTATTTTGAAAAAATTCACAATTTACCAAATAATTCACCACACCATGAGTTTATTACTACCCAAAACACTAGAAAATGCACGATTAATATGAATGGTTATCCTAACTATGAACCTAATAATTAATTCCATGTGGTCTCATTTTTTTAAAAAGAATAATAATTATTACCTGAAAGTACAGATCCAGAACCATGGCAGGAGGAGAGGGAGCTGAGAGAGGGGGACATCCCATGGGGAGTTCGGCCATGGGGGGTCTCGCGCGCGATTGGAGAGGGGGATAGGGGACATCGTCGGAGGAGATTGATCCATGAGGGGAGGGGATGTCACCAAGAGAGGGATCTGAGAGGGGAGGGGGGAACATTGCGGGGAGCCGAGAGGGGAGGGGGGTGTCGTCATCAGAGATGGAGCCCATAGGGGAAGGGGAACATCACCAGAGAAGAGGGAGGGGGCGGGAGGCGGAGGCGGAGGCCGGGATGAGATCGAGATCGGGGAGGGGGTCGGGAGCCGGAGGTCGGGGATGGTTCACGTGGGATGAAAAGTGGGGGGAGCCCTAAATTGTGTGTATTTTTTCTCTATGGTTAATAAAAACTTAAGTATAATTGTTCTTTTCCAATGGTTTTGTTAAACCGTTGGGAAAACCCAACATATAATACCCTATACCAATGGTTTACTAGAACAATTGGTATAGGTTCTTTATCCTAGCATTTTTTTTCAAACCGTTGGAAAAAAAGTGTTGGTATAGGCCCAAATTCCACTAGTGCATGATTTATATTTTTTAGGAAATACCTACATGTGACCTCCATATATACTAAAGCCTCATAGAATTTATACCATTTAATCATATATTATATCATATACTTGTTTCATATTTTTTAAAAATACATTTTCAAATACTTCATAAACATAACCTCATATCACATCATAAATAATACATTACAACTATTTCTATTAAAATATTTTTTTATAAATTATAAATAAATTACTACAACTCACTTTGCCTTGTGAAAAATACTCCTCATTAACTCAAGTGAAAAGTGTGTGCACCTAACACTTTGTAAAATTAATGAAACTTATGATTTTTTGAATATGTAAATGTAATAAAATAGAGTCCTATAGTAATGTATCAATACTACTTAAGTTATAAATGAATATGATATGATCTCGATAAAAAAATTATATCTCTATACATGTGTCCTCATGATGTATCGTGTAGAGAATATATATATAAGTATATAGTACCTTTTTATGATATTAAGAAACCGTAGGGAATATAGTTTGTCATTCTTACATTCCATAATTATACATTCCTGATTCATTATGTGTAGACTGACCAAATGGTTAAAAACATCCCATCTCATTCACAGTGATGGTTTATCACATCACATACAACACATCCTATAGATAATAACACAACATTTTACTTACCTAGGTAAAATAATACACTCCTTAAATATATTTAAATTGTGGTACTACATTCCATACTCATCACATGATAGTATAAATACCATCCTAGTAAAATTTAGTTGATGAAATTATTAGTAGCATACCCAACCACAAAAATATTAGATCATCCTCAATGCCAACATTAGTAAGGTTTAAATGTAAGAAATTTCTCATGATAATTGTCTTTTAAATACTCAAAAAAAATTATTCCAATATTAAACACACGCCCTTAATACACCAAATAAATAGTTTATGAATCTACTTGTATTATAATTCATGGTTCATCTATCACAAAAATTTATTTTGTGGCTCATGATATTATTTTATATCTATATAAAAATTTATACCAATACCGACATTCATATTTTATCATAAAATTTTTAACTCCATAATGAACATAATTTTGGGATAACTCAAAATCATACATTTTGTGGAGAATTATCATTACATTTCATGAGTATATATAACCCAAATTATGGAACGATAAAGAGCAGACAATCATAGTATAAAATTACACATAAAATATTATTAAACTACTCTAAAAAGATTAAAAACACATATTTAATCCCTAATATATTTATATCACTTATGATGTAAAAATTGGCCATATGTTTTCTTCAATTATAAGGGTTTTTTAAACTTAAAACATCATTATGTAATTAATTCCCCACCTCTATGCGACCTTCTGATAAAATCTATTATTAAACACATTTAGTGAGTGACATCAGTGATGAATGTTTTTTGGAATAATGGTGTGACTAGAAATCACATTCCTAATATTTAAATCTATGAATAAGTATTCAAACGGAATTACTTTAGAGAGACTAATTTTATGATGTTAATCACTTATATTTTATAATTTGAGCTATTTCAACTTTCTTGATCCACATCATCCATGAAACATTAGAACATAAATATTTCATTGAGATAACTTTATTAACAAACTATAAAACCTTGCATTTATATCATTTCAAATAATTATTAAATTATTTTTGGATATTAAGTGACATTCCTATTAATCCCGGATGGTTTAATATTTTATTTTTTTACACTTTGATCTTTGACAAGACTAAATATACTTCAACTAGCATCTTAAAAAATATATTATTTCCAGATTATCATAATAATATACATTAACTTATTTATAATTTGGAAAACATATTTAATTTCTTAATTGGGCATATTTAACAAATATAATTTTAAAAACAATGTATTATATGGTATTCGATGTATTTATAGAAATAATATAAAAAACACTATATTCATTTAAATATTTTGTTGTATATTTTTGCGATCATATCACTTATGTTCAAAAATATTTCTTGGATAAAATATTATATCATTGATAAAATTCCTTTTATAATTTTATCCTTTCCTTCCCAATAAACTTCATAATATAATAATATCAAATTTAATAATTTTAATCATAAACAATGTCTACATTATTAATATCAATATTTTTTTAAATACCCCATTTTATTCCATAAGAGGGGAAAATAATGAAAATCTCAATCATTATTGTGATAAAATAGAGAATCGATATAATCTATTATATCCAATTCCATGTTACATCATCGGTTTCTACATCACTTTAACATATTGTTCCTATAACACCCCAAAATTTTAATATATTATTTCAATTATACAATTCATTGTGTTGGATAGCATGCTCCACAGCCCATGTTGAACATAAAAAAATCATAATACATTTAAATAAACATATAAGTTTTCAATATAACCATTAAAAACAAGTCTATAAATTATCAGGTATGAATATGAGTAACCACATTATTATATATTGGTATAATTAATAAAATGTTGTATTAATACTATTGGCAGTCAAATAGTATAATTAATATAACTAAGAAAATCATTCTATGCTTAAAAATATATATTTTTCAGAAATTGTTATTAAATTATAAGAAACTAATTATGTTATTATTGGATAATAATAATAAATTTTGATAAAACATATAATATATTACAAATAAATTATTTATTAATAGATATTAATTTTAAATAATGACCAGATAATATTTAAAAAGGTTATTTTCCAATATAAAATGGTATCTTTTATATTCTTGGATTCTATTTGAATAATAAATTTTGAAATTTAAGATATTTAATAGTAAAAAATTAAAATCCTTTTTTGTATAAATAATTAATATATAATCTTAAGATGATGTTTTTTTGATTTTTCTAAAGTATTTTTTTAGGTGAATATAACTAAATACAGTTTTTAAATTACTATGAATTTTATAACATCACATGGATATAAGAATGTCCTTAAACATATGAAACATTTTTTTATAAATAATATCTTTGTTTTATTAGTAAATTTATATATTATTTTGTTCATTAAAATCATATAATAGATTTTTTATAATGAAAGTAATGTTTTCTCAGAAATAAATTTATAAATTATACATTTTTATTTTAAATTTTATTTTTATCACTTTAATAATTTGAATAAAATAAATTGGATTTAAAATTTATAATAATTTTTTATAAATTATTGATACAAAACAGGTTTATTTTTATTCATAAATATTATGTAACCTTAGGTAAAAACAAGTTATTGTGTTAAATGTTTTATTGTGAAAAGTAATAAATCAAGGATAAAATTGATTGAAATATATTGAAAAAATGTTTATATTTTTTTCAGAGTTATTATTGAACTTATCTGAACCAAAACTATGTTATTTTTTATTTTTTATACACATTACATGTTTACAATGTTCTCCCACTATAATACGTTTAAATGTTTATAAAAATCACATTCTCACAACTTATAGAAGGGTCCCCTCACCACCCCTTGAATTGAACTCTAAAAAATATTCCTTATAAAATTATACCATTTTCCTTACCCTATAAACATATTTCTCTCTTTTAATATTTTTCATAGAAGGGATTATCCAATTCCATCCATTTCCAATGGATATTGTAACAAAACATCTACATTTGTAACGTGAGTAATTATTTTCAAATATATTCATCTTATTTTTCTATTTCCATTTTAAAATTATAAAATTTAAATAACTTTTTAGTGATATTATAATAATATATATACTGAATTTTCTCATGATATGGGAATAATTGGTAGTCAAAAATTTTATGTTCCCTTATGAAAATTGTAATTCATATTTATGTGTGTGCATGCAGACTACCTCCTTCATAAAATATCATGTTTACTTTTAAATAAATACCTTACAAGGATGATATAATGGGGAATTTAATAAATAATAATAAAATTTTAAAACATTTTTATTATTATTAAATAATATAAAATATTACCCTTATATCCCATTTTTTTAAAATGAAATCATTGTCCATGCAAATGTCTAGAATACCACCACCTTCAAATAGTGTATTTAATTTCTCATCATAGCCATTAATAGATTGATATAAGGATGGTATTAGTGAATAAATATTATTTTTTTATATAAATAATGTTCCGATAAAAAAATTTGGGGATCCGATTAAATATATGATCAAAAGATGGTCATCAATAATTTAATCACTTAAAGTGAGAATACAAAGAGGAAAATGATATCTATTTTCTAATTAATGACTAAGTTATATCCAATTTCTAATTCTGTAAATTTATTATATATAACATTAATAAGCATCCAATTATATCACTACACTTCTGTAATAATGATATTATAACTAATTCACCTCACAGTCACCAAATAATTATGGATGGTTCATTTTAGATTAATTTAACCACCTACCTAAACTATGATATAAGTTATTGTAATGGATTATTGTTGGAATTTTATTTATTATAATTCACTATATGAATAATTAAATAATTATATTTCATAGTCAATAAATTTTTCATTATTATTAAAATCATTAATTATGAGAACACCTTTCATTTGTTCTGGATCATAGATCATGATCATCGCCAATTTCCTCTTCATTGTTCACAACCAAAACTACCATGAAATAAATTTATATCTTTATAAATATCATGGAAAATCTATTCCAAATCCATTTATGAAATTGAAATGAAGAAATTTGAAAAAATAATGTATATCAACACTTTTTTTAAAAACTAGTTTAATGTGTAAATATTAATTTCACTTATGGTTAAAAAAAAGGTAAAAATTTGTAACCTCCATACTCAAGAGCTACTAAAAAATTTCTCAAAGTTGGTTGGTCATATAAACCCATGTGCACCACCTCATACTTCAAATTCTATCAACTATTAATGAGGGTATAAGAGTAGTGCAATGGGGAGATTGTACCCTTTGGATCCCTAATAAATATGATGGAGGAAATAATAAATAAAGGCTTCATAATATAATAAAAACAATCCATTAATATAAATGAAATATTAATCATGCATGAATATGATAAATTGTAAAATAAATTCATATAAAATAATAATTCACGGATTTTGGTATACAATACAATAAATTAATAATGAAATGAAAAATAGCCTCAAGGGATAACTCCATGAGAATCCTAGGAACCTCCTCAGTCTTGTGCTTCTGAGATCTAACTAATGGATAACAACACACAACATAATCCATTATCTTAACCCTAAAACCATGAGATCTATCCATGTGCCAATAAGAATCTAAAAAAGTTGTGATTTATACTCAGTTGGCCACCACCAATGGTGTCTAACGTAATCCAGTTCATTAATAAAAAATAAAGCATTGGGACAGAATAATAATAAATGAAGTGAAATGAAAAAATATATGTAATCAAGCCAACTTAGGTTCCTCAGTGACACATTTCCAATTATACCTTCATCTACCTTAGCTAGAATATCTCATAACATTTGTTACCTAGTATATAGGTATACATATGTATATAGTTATGTATATATATATATGGACTATATACTTGAGAACATATATAAACATATATATAGATACATAAACCTAGGTAGGACTCAAGGCCTAAATCTGGTGTCCATGCACAATGTTAAGAGTATTATATTATAAATAAGGGTCTCTATGTCCATCTATGTCGAAAGATAATAAGGGATTACATACCTATGTTTCAGTATTAATAAGGGATTCCATGCTTGAGTATCATAGAACAAAAAGGTAATACATTTCCATTGATCGTAAAAGAATAAGGGATTCCATGACCCTAGATAATGAAGAATTCCATGACTATGATTTATAAGGGACACCATGCACATGAATAATATGGGAATCAATGACCATGATTAATAAGGTATTCGATACCCATTCCCATGAACAATAAGGGATGTCAAGCCCATGAATAAGATGGGATGTTAGGTCTGAGTATCTTGAATAATCTATGTACAAACATGCATCTAATAATAAATTATAGGATTTTTCCTAATCATTCCATATTACAACATAAATAATTACATAGAATGTACTATCATGAAATGTCAAGGACCAATCTGTATGAAACATCATGCCCAACCCACCTAGGTAGTCATTTATTTCGATTTATCAATTCATTTCTTTTGGCCTCAAGGTTATCAATTTTTATCGATTTTTTATAGTCCCTCGATTAAGTGTAGAGGGGAAACCCTAACATGGAATTTACACATAGAGACACATCATACTATCATATTTTTTATGTGATGAATATTTTATGGGAAAGAAACTCAACCACCTAACTTATACCAAATATTCTTCATTCATCCATTCATATACATTGATTCAAGATTTAATGAGGTAAAATAAAGAATAATGAAAACTCCCTGAATATAGAGTAATAGAGCTTGCACGGAATTAGAATCTGATATACCATGATAAACAATGGAACGAGGTGTGGGATTAATGATCTCAATTATATACTTTCAACAATCCCAATAGTTTTGTATTCAATCTACGAATTTGGGAGATCCCTGAAATCCTTGAGGATGAGGGAGAGGGGTGCGTTTAGAGAGAACCTCCTGGTAAAATTGATGATAAAAATGGGTGAAACCACTTTTAATATTGGAGTGGGGAAAATTCCTTTCAGGACCGTTTTAAGATGCATGTGGTTAAGAAGAATAGTCTAGCTAACTATGTTCTAACCATGAATTTAACACTACCCAAGATCCACACTTCGCACTATTCATGTGAATGGTTACACAAATCATGGCCTTAGAACTTCCTCACCCACACATTACATGGGCTAGAAGCATTTTTTAACAAATTGTGTGTAGCTTGTGTGATAACCTATGAAATAAACTTAAGAGGTCTCATATGGTTTTGCAGCTAATAGTGAATTTTTTGAAAAATTGTGGAAAACCATCTAGGCCCGACACGGTTCAGGTGGGTAGTTAACACTTCCCATGAAAAATAGTGAGCCTCCCTTTGGCTTTCCAAATACCTAGATTTTGATGCTAGATACTCCCAAAAGTCTTCTGATAACTCGAGACACAACTCAAACTATAAACCCTATCTAAAAACTACACTTTTAAGTGTTATAACTCTCATATTTACCTTCCAAATATCATTATTTGTTTCCATCCATCCACCAAATGAAAACATTATATTTTCACAGAATTTTTAACCAATTAAATAATATAGGACATTAGAATCTCCCCAAATTATAACTTATCATCACCAATAATCATAGGGGAACTACGAAAACATCACCCAATATACATGGGTCCTAAAATTTCTACTAAAATAGTCATTTGGTGTTTTCTATTCCCAAAAAACATGCATGTTCTACTTTAGACACACATTAATCAAGCCTGTAAAACATAGTTCAATACTCATTTTAATGATTCAATAATCAATATGGTGCTTTCTTGATACCATCTAACCTGAGATGTGATTGTTTTTCTGTATATTTTTTCATCCATCCTATGATAATCCCCACTATAGTTTCAACTTTTTATTGGCCAATTATGTGTCATGGTACTTCCACCATCATAATATTCTTTAATGTATACCCTTAGTATCCTAGCAACACTCCAAGAATATAAAATAGATTACAAATGTGGATGGTACCCTTGGTTTTTGATTTTATTTAAATAGTTGAAATCCACTCAACCATACTCATACTGGTTATACAGATTTTCCTTTAAGATCCATGACTGACATGAAAGCTACACATGTCTAACCCCATGAGATGATAATGTACTTCCTTAGCAGCCTCATACAATTGAATAAGAAAGTCATGTCGAACCTCCACTTTCCAACTATATTTTAAAAAAATTGATTCAATAGCTGACACATCACTAAAACCAAAATTTGAAGCATTATCCCATGGTGTACTGAGGTTGTTCTAAGAACACACACCAATGCCTATACCAAACATTCGTTGACGTCTCTCAACTGAACCATCTCCCTAAACAAATTTTCATAGTGCTATAGAATGATCACTAACATTATCTTGATCTTGAATCCATGAATCATTATTAGGTACTCTGAAATTATTTCCTAGATTATGATTTCACCCATATCCATAATCAAATTCATAGCTGTAATTTAATGAGTATTCCACATTTCCTCAAGTGTGCCTTTCGTATTCTAGAGGTTGTAGACTATAATTAAGGGTAAAAGGGTAATAAAGTGGGAGACTATACCCTTAAGAATAATAATAAACATGGTGGAAGAAATAATAAATAAATTTATTGGACTATAATAACAACTGACTATCAATATAATGGAATTCATAATCTTGGTTGAACATGCAACAACATACATAAAAATGACATACAACAAGAATATGAGGAATTGTAAAAACAATAAAATACATGAAAAATGGAAAGTAGAAATGACTCATGGAATAACTCTATGATCATCCAAAGAACTATCTCAGTCCTATTCTCTTAAGATCCAAGTACAAGGGTAACAACACATATCAAAACCCATGATTTTAAACCTGCAACTTGGTGATCTATTAGGGTACCGATAAGTATCCCAAAAAGGTTGTAATATATAATTATTATTCCACAACCAATGCTTTATAATTAAATATAATCCATGAAAATAAAATAAAGAAGATTTCAATTATAATAAGAAAAGCAGTCAAATGAAATAATTAATTTTAATCATGTCGTCTGAGGTTTCTAAAGAAAACCTAGTTGACTATAGATGCTTCAAACTAGGCCGAAATATCTCAGAATGTGTGTTTCTATGTATATAGGTATAGATATGTATATAGGTATGTATATAGATATATGTTTCTGTGCTATATATATGAGAAAATATAAATAGATATATATTTATATATACATACATAGAATAAGCTAGAACCTAAGGCATAACTCGGGCATCCATTCATAGTGTTAGTAGTATCATATTCTAAATAATGGTCTTCATTCCCTTCCATATCATAGGGTAATAATGGATTTCATGCATGGGTATATTTATTATTAAGGTATTCCATGACCAAGTACCTTATAACATTAAGGGATTTCATTCAAATAAATCATAGTATAATTTGGGGATCTATTACCATCAATCATAAAAAAATAAGGGACATCATACCCATTAATAATAAGGTAAATCATTCCCACTATAATAAGGGATTCCATGACCATTGATAATTAGGTATGAAATTCACATGAATAATTACATATTACATTCCCATGAATAATAAGGGATTATATGCCCAAGAATAATGAGCGGCACCATGCCCAATCATCAGGAATAATTTTATTAGGAATGTGAATTTAAAAATAAATCTTGATTCATGTTTAGTAACCATTCAAAATAATATTTCAACAAATTAATTGGAATGTTCAATCTTTAAATTTTAAGGGCCAAGGGGTATGAAATCCCATGTATAACCCATCTAGAAAGTTATTTCATTCCATTTATTATTTAAATTTCTCTTAAGATGGGCCGAGAATTAACATCAAATATTAAGGATACAACCAATTCTAGTTCATTTGTGTTTATAAATCCATTTAATTCAATTATTCGTTTCATTTAAATGGGAATAATGAAGCATAATATAATCAATGGTTCAAGATTAGTGAGTCATTTTCCAAGATTATACTCTATTTAATTCCATTAATTATTTATTTATTAAGAGACATGTTAATTCTCCTAAAATGGATGGCTTAATTTGATATATAAATAATAGTAATTTATTATTTGAATTTGTTAATATATATGACATGAATTTAACATTTGTGAGGTGATTCAGGGAATGTCTGGTAGGTTGAAAAATGGCATATTTTATTAATGAGAAAACATGTAAGGGAACTAAACTAGACCACCAACCTTATACCAAGGAACCATTGCTCACTAATTCCTATTACATGATTAATGAAATAATGATGGAAAATTAAGAAACAATTAAATACCCTAAAATAGGTTAATAGATATCATATGGATTTATTATCTGATATATTAAGTAAAACACAGGAATGTTGGAATGGGATTGAAGAGATTACAGATACACTTCCAATTCACAAGATTAAATATTCTCTAAACTAGGAATTATGGTTATACATGGAATATTAGATGATGATGTAGCGGGTTTCATGCATAGAGGACCTCTAGGGTGAAATGGAGGAGTAAAATGTGTGAAAACTATTTTAATTTTTAATGGGAGGAATTTTAATTTTTACTTTTTTAGGAGGTGAAATGTTAGGGAAAATGGCTGGATAATCATGCTCTAACCATTTATCTCACAAATACCAATAGAAACACCTCTCAAAATTTATTCACACTATTATACAGACTATGTGAAACCCATTCCCTTTACACTACCACACTCCTACACTCTACATGGGCTAGAACAAATGTCTAACAATGTATCTATAACACATGCACTCACATCTACAATAAACTATAGAGTTATCACATATATGTGTGCCATAGGGTTCATGGTATTACGAAATCTATGATTCCATCTTGTCCCAACAAGATTTAGGTTCATGGTTTGAACTAACCATACATAAAACATGCACCTCCCTTTAGATTTCCAATAACTGGTATTTCGAGGCCCGATGCTCTTAAAACTCTTAAAATTATCGATACATCTATCAATACCTAAAACCCATATAAAAAAACATTTATGTTTTCCAAATCTAATATTTACATTATTAATCTCAATTTATGATTCATTTTATCCACTAAACGAAAATTTCAAATTCTCTTCGAATTTTCATCCCTGCACAAAATACGGGGCGTTAGAAAAGTAAACTAATATATATATATATATATTGATTGAAAGTATGGTCTATAAATTGTTATATTTAGATATAATGTTCATGCATACGTATTTAATGAACATATTTTAATTTTTCATGATGTTTGTTGCATGTGCAGAATGAATCCCAAACAAGGTAAGTTTTTCGATATCAAATTTTTTTTCTTTGAGACATGTTTGGGATTATAAACCTTACTTCATTTAAGTGGATTATATACTAGATATTTATACATATCATATCATGAATTATCTTTTATTCATGATATCTAATGTTAAATTATGAATCCGCTATTTGAATGGGATTTGATTAAAATGTTATTCATGTTGTAAGGGTTATTTTCCTCAAACAGTAATTTCAATAGATATTTTTATGTTATTCACCATGTTTTCCTTTTAATGGTTTATTATATTCCAATTGATGTATATTTATCATATATATTTATGTTCATGTGAAATTAAAATAAAAATTGTATCTTTTTCATCAAATTGATTTTGACATAGTGGTTACTCCATTTGTAAGGATTTTTGGTAACTCAATTTTCTATCATTATGTTTTGACTGTCCTTATGGAATTAAAAGTTGTTTATATTAAATCGTTTGATTATATTATGTGTTATTATATTTTTTAATAAAAAATAAATTTTTACTCAATAATAAAACGTTTAAAAATATTTATTACTTCAAGGATTATGTTTTCCCATAAAAGATTTTGATAGCTCAAGTCTACTTTCATTGAGTTATTTTTATTTAAAAATAACTTCTTTAATCAATGATTGGGTACTCCCATAATAATATTTTTTTTATTATAATATTTATACCACTATGGGGAATAGTATATTTTTATAAAAAAAATAATTTCTTCCCCTTTTACTATGTGAGTTTTGAATAAAGGTATTTTAAAATTAAAAAATGTTTTTTAATTTCACCTTCAAATGTTTTTTGTTCCTCTCCTCATTTCAGAAAGATAGAAATTATGTATTACATATGATACATTATTATATAGTCTTTTTAACATTAATGGTTTTCAAAATCGTTCATTACAAATTTTCAAAAAGTTACCTTTGAAGGAAACATGTAAATTTTTATTTTACTTTAATGTTAAAAAGGGTTTTCTAAAATATCTTTTATATTTTCACATCCATTTACATTATCATTTTAAAAAGGAATTATCCGGATGTGTTTTATGTTACATGATTTTTTATATAATATATATATATATATATTTAAATTTTAATTTTTCAATTGAACCCATTGTATCAAACAATTCAATTCATGGTCATATCTTTTATGAGGTTGTTGAAGAATTCTTTTTGTGATGGTGTTTCTAATTTATCACAACACATTTCTATGTATATTTTTTTCACTGAGGAAATATTATTTTGAAACTACCCATGTTATTTTTATGGTTTCTTAGTGATCTTATTATTTAATTATTTAATTAACTATATTCCCATTACTCTATATACTGTGAATGTCTCATTTTTCAAAAATCAGATTGGTGGTTATTCACCTAGAAATAAATAGTATTTATTTTTGTGGAATTATTTACATTCATGATGACTATTTTCTACTAACATATGTTTATTATGTAATAAAATTAAATATTTTTCATTATACAAATATCCATGGTTTTGTTCAGCCAGAGGTTCTTTATAAAATGGTATGAAATGTCTTCTTGACTCTTATGGTGAATGTACATGACATAAATAAGTGTTGGGTGGGGATCGACATTATATAGTACATTGATATATAAATAAACCTAGTGTGATAAAACAACACTAGGGTTCTTTTATACTAATTCTCGTACAAATATGCTGTTTTAAAAGAAGGTATTAAAAACATGTTTTTTGATTTCCTAAATTATGTATTCGTTTAGTATGAAATCAATAATTATTATTATCCATATTTTCATTTATCTTCATGTATATTTAATTATATCAATTTAATTTGATTAAGAAATCATCTCATTTATTTGTTCTTGAAAAAGTATGTATACCATGATTATTTTTATAAAATTACTAGCAATATGTTTCCCTTATTGAGAATTTCATCTCACCCATTTCATATGTTTCCATTACCTAGGATTCAATTAAAAGTGGTGCATGATAATTTTTTAGAACTATAGAAATTATGGAAGAATTTTTTTGTTATATTGAAAAATTATTATGGATTAATTAGTTTCCAAAATACAATAAAAATGATTATTCACTAGTAAATACCTGGTTTTTATTAATTTATAATTTTTTATAATTTTCTAAAGCTATCCTCCAAGAAGGTGTTGGGAATATATATAATGTAATAATTTCATTAACACATGTAATTATTGGATAATTATATTAGGTAATATATAGTTAGTATCAAGAAAAATATGTAATGTATATCTTTATGTAATTAGACCTTGCAGTTCTGGTCTAGGGAACCAAAATTTGTATCTGATTAGTGTTTAGAAAACCTTGGATATTAGGATGTTGTTGAATATAATTTATGGTTTGAAATTTTCTGATTGATCGTAATTTCAAGGTCATTAATAACCCTTTATGTCATTTAAGGTAGTATAAAATACTTTAGGGATTTGGAAATGTCAAATTTAGTGATAACCCTAGGTATAACTCTATGTGAAAATTAAATGTATAAGATAACATCCCGGTTTTTTTATAAAGTATACATTATATTGTTCTTCCAGAAATTAAATCCTTATCTTAATATAACATGTGGTAGTAGTCTCAGGAACATATGTACCTAGAATTAATATTCCGTAAAAGTATATTTTGGGTATTAACTAGATCGAATCATGTTTCATGACAAACAGACCTACCTGTAATCTCATTTTGATACACTTGGGTGATATTGTTTTATTAATTCACATTATCATGGTGAACTGACATAAGGGATTCGAATATGTGTCGGTTAGATAACCTAATAGGGAATAGAACATAGATGAAATTAATTAACACATAGATATTCATGAGTTAAGGTAAAATTTAATTGATATTTTCATTCTAGTATATGGTATAAGTTATATTTTGACAGGAGATATTTCAATGATTTTTTGGTTCAGAATATTTTGAATAATTCTATTTAGTAATTTGGGATCTCTAATTTATGGATTACTTTATCAGGATTGAGATAATCCCACTAAAATTTTCCTGGGAAGAACCCAAAATAATATAGGTAAAATATAGATTGATATATATTGAACTTATAATGTTAAAAGTTGAATTGTATGAAGTATATGCTAACATAATAGTGTTTTAAAGTGATACCTCTTGAGGTAAAATATTCCTCATGTTATTTACAATAACACTCTTATAATTATTTTCACTCATGTAAAATATTTTGTTTTAAATAATGGTTGAATCCTGAAGAAACCAAGTTAACTATGAATTCCATGGAAAATACAGAAACTATCTCAATAAAAAACATAACATGATAAAGGATGGAGGGAGAAATATTATGGTCATTCAAAACAAGATATAAGGAATTCCTATTAACAATATAAATATAGTTTAAATCTCGAAAACACTAACGTATATAAAGATGAAATATCAAATATATCCATGTGAAAATAATGATAAAGGAAATGTGATTTAATTTCAGACATGTAAAAAATATAAGATGAAGCATGAGAAAATTTCCTTAAGGGGATTGGTAAATGCAATATGTGTTGCGATAAAGGACATTAAACTCTCATGTGCAAGGGGTATAGAGAAGCTACAAAAATATGTTTCATCAATTAGAAGAAAGTTGGGAATTATACATCTCAATGTCTCAACTCAATGACCAATGAGGGAAACAATCACCAAAATCATTGGAACCACAAAAATTCAATAAATAAAACTATTAATGTTTAATATAGTGAGTTTTTATTATATATTTTCTACTTTCATATTTCATGTGTGTTTTCACCAACTACTAGATATTGAGTTGTAAATAAAAATCCCCTACTTGTATAATTATCAAATAAATAATTTTAAATATTTGTGGGACGTTATTCATTATGGATATAGATCTTAACACCTTAATAGAATTATATGTGAAATTAAGAATGGTTTATATTTCTTAATAAAAACTTATAGTAATTGTTCTTTGAGATAGATCTTATTCCATATCCCAAATAAACTAATTATCATCTAGTGGTTTGTGGTAAATTATGATTTATTTAAAGAAATTATTCTTATGTTATGAGTCAAATTGTGAAGAAACTATTTATTTAAGTGGGGGAGAATTTAATACCATGAAATTTTAATATATTATTTTCTTTAAATAATTCAATCTGTTCGATATCTTTCTCTACAAGAAATGATGAACATAAATGGAAATGATGATAAATTTAGAAAAAAGATATTATTGTTAAATATTACTACTAAAAACCAACACATTGAATTCTTGATTATGAATAAGAGTAACCAGACTATGAAATTTTTTATAATGAAAATAATTCTTACTTTTAAAACTAATGAAATTCAATTAATATAGTTAAAACAACTAATAAAATCATTTTATTCTTAAATATATATTTTCTGAAAATTTGTGTATTATTTTATGAACCAATGTATATTATTATTAAATAATATAAAAATATATTTATAATTTTATTTATATATTAAAAAAATTAATTTTTATTTTTCGTGAAATAATAATATTGAATAATTAATATTTTCAAAATCTATTTTCCAATATGAACAGTTTTCAACTATATTTTCAGATTTTATTTCCATATTGAATATAAAATTTAAAAAATTTAATTATAAAATTTTATATTCAATTTTAGAGTCATAATAACAACATAAAATTAATTAAAATTTTATTGCTTTTTATAAAATGATTGATGTTATGGTCAATAGTGAAAAATACAATTTTTGATAATATCATGGCTTTTATGAAATAATATGGATAAAAGATTAACCTAAAATTTGGTGGAAATATATATTGACCAAATATGTGTTTTATAAGTGAAATTAAATTTTATTTTTAAATTAAAAAACTATATTTTATATTTTATACCAAAAGTAGTTTTTTCTTAAAAAATAATTTTAAAATATTTAAATTATTATTTTATAATTTTTTAACCAATTATACAATTGAAACAAATGAAATAAATTTAAAATTTATAATATTCTCATCCAAATTATCCAATATGTTCCACATTATTTTTAGTTATAAATAGTATGTTACCATTAGAAAAAACTAGTTACCATGGTAAAATCTTAAGTGAAAAATGGAAATAATTCCAAGGGTAAAGGGATTAAAATATGTTAAAAAGAGGATTCTAATTGATTGATTGAGATATTATTGAACTTATATCACCCTCTAATGTAAAAGTATTTATTTAGGGATCCACATGATATGTTTTTCATGTGCTTTCTTTATATTAAGATGAAATATTTACAAAAATGAAATTCTAATCACTTGTTAAAGGGGCCTCCCCTCACCAAATAAAAACAAATCTAAGAATTAGGTTTCCCCATATAAACCATACATTTTTCCCTTCTATAGATTCCTATTTAACTATTTTTATCTTCTAGTCACAAGATATTATCGTATTCCATCAATTTCCTGGGGATATTCTAGGGAATTGTTAAAGTGTTGAATGTGAGTAATCATTTTTTATTAAATTCTATATTTTTGGTTTTTATTTTATAATGATTATTTTAAAATAAATATGTAATTAAATAAATATTTTTTAAATAATATATTTTTAGTTTGAATAATCATTAATTATCTTTACCTTTTCCTTTAATAAAAGAAGAAATGGAATTCGTGTGTGTGCGTGCGGACCACCACCCACACAAACCAACATGTTTAATTTTACTTCACACCATAAAAGTATTGTATAAAAGATAAATATAATAAATAAATATGATATTAATATTATTTTTATTATTATTAAACAATAAACCACATTACTTCTCCATCATGTTCTATGAAAATTAAATCATTATGCATTCATATGTTTAGACTATCGCCTCCATGGAATGGTGTATTCCATTTTTCATTACCACCATTAATGGATGTATATAAGAATGGTACTAAAGTATAAATATAAGATTAATGATATAATTAATGTTTTTATATTAAAAATTGGATAAAATATTAATTATATGATAGAAAAACAAATATCATTATTTTAATCCTTTAGAAATGAGTATACTAAGAGGAAAATTGACTCTTCAATCTAGATAATGACAATATATAATCTATATCATATTCATTATTATTTATATTTATGAAATATCATTATAATAATGAAAAAAATAATACCATTATTCTTCTTTGATAATTAAATTATAACTATACATCCTCATAATCACACATTATTCTTATTAGGTTTGTGTTTGGTTTAATTTAACCATCTATATAAACTATGGCATAAAATAATATCGTAGATGAACATAGTAATTTAGTTTCAAGTAATTTTTTATATAAATAATTAAATTTGGGTTTTTTTATAATGGTTCAATTATTATTAAAATAATAAATTTATAAAAAACTTATATTCTTTAAGAATCTCTAAAATTTAATCATCATTGATTTCGTATTCATGGTCTGTAGCCCAAACTACCAAAGAATGTAATTGTAACTTTATAAATATCATGTAACATCAATAATAGTAACATTAATGTATTTTTAATGATGAAACTTTTTATAATAATAAATAAAAAAATAAAAAAATAAGTTTATACATAATGTTTACTTACACGAGACATTGAAAATATGTAAAAAAAACTAACTAATATATATATATATATTGAATATAAATGAGAAGTATAAATGGTTATAGTTATGAATGAGTTACATGGGTATTTACTTATGGAACATAATTTGAATATTGAAGACATTTGGTGAAATGTCAAGAATGAATGAGGATGAAGGTAATGGTTTTCATCTCAAATTCCTCTCTTTACGATATGTTTGGTATTATACACCAAATTTAATTTATGTGTTGTATATACTACCTATATTAGATACCATATCATGAAATATAGTTTAATACTTGCAATTACAGTTCAATTACAATGCCACTATTTCAAGCGTTTATTATTATAATGTTTCTCAAGACGTATGTTTTCTTTGCCTCAAAAATTAATTCCTTGTGACATATTTACGTTATAAAACATATTTTACTTTGAATAGTTTATTCAATTTTAATGGATTTATTGTTACCATATATTTATTTATTTCATTTTAAATAACAATACAATTTTTCCCATTTCATCAAATGTATTTTGATTCAGTTGGAACCCCATTTGTATGGATTTTTAGTAACTAAATTTTCATTCATTGAGTTATGATCATACACATGGACAAAACAGTTGGGTATATCATCAAATATATTTTATTATTCTATATTCAATTTGTTTCTATGAATTTACACTAC